>CP124716.1:7550000-10050000 GCA_031232105.1 Capsicum rhomboideum
CACGCCCCGAATCCGATCGAGACATGATTGGCACCCGTAGCCGATAAGGCCCGAGAGAACCAACCTTTGCCTATGTTCAACCATATGCATGCCATAAGAAACTCATAAGCCCATAACAGCTATAGAGACCAACAAGGGAATTCATGGAACATGATATATATATACATACGTGAAACTGGGCCGTTGAGGCCACCGAGGCAAGTACGACATATCCCTTTTACATTTATACACCCACACCTGTCTACAAAAGCCTCTAACAAAGCATTTACCAAAATGAACTAAAAGTCGGGACAAGTCCCCGCTTTATCCAACATGTACAACACCAAAACATATATACACTCTGACTCGGAGAAGCCCCGAATTAGCTGGAGCTCACCAATGGTCTGCGACGACTGGCAACCTACTAAGGAGGCCTACTGGTACCTGCGCCTGCAGAAAGTAAGGTAAATTCCCCAAAAGGGGTCAGTACGAAATAAGTACTGAGTATGCAAGGCTCAGATGAAACTGTACAATACATGAATATTTCAATGAACTCAAAACATATGAATAATCAATGTGAATAAGTCACCATTTGATATTTTGGGAAACCATGTGGATTGCTTTCATTACTTTCTTTGCTTTCTTTATCTCAATGCTCAATGATAACAATGTACCCGGGCCCCTACTGATCAGTGGGTCTTTTCATATCATAACATCATGTTGGGATCGAGTCGAGCTAGGCTTATGCCCCTAGACTTGCCACCCATAAATCAATACATCGGGATCGAGTCGAGCTAGGCTTACGCCCCTAGACTTGCCACCCATAAATCAATACATCGGGATCGAGTCGAGCTAGGCTTATGCCCCTAGACTTGCCACCCATACTTGATCATTGACCACATATGCATTACTTTATTCATTACTTTGAGATTGATACTTGGATAGTCGTAACATCACTTGAGCTTTGGATCATAACATTATTGGAAACTTTGAATCATTAACCAATGAATGAGAGACATGTGAATAACTTGGCAACATAACCTTATACACCATGGGAACTATTGGACAATAATACATGAACAATAAACACAAGTATAATCACTATTGGAACATTGGACATTAACCATGAATATGAGACATGAGATTTACCAATGATCAACGAGTAGGAAATATATGACAATGACCATTGCTAACCGGATATGGAATACCTTAGCACATTTCGGGATAGGGCTAGTGACATGTCACTGTGAACACTATTTGCCGCAGAAAGATACGGACAAAGTAACCTCACATACCTTGGATTCGCAATACGAATATATAATCCTAGAGGTGAGTACAATAGTCCCGCTCCTTCTTTATGTGTCACTCTACAACACAAATACAATACGGAATTCACATTAACCACCAACTACTCTTCAAATGCATATAACATCAATGAGTAACATATTTGCCCTTAAACATGCCATTTCCCTTTGACAAAGCCATTGATAAAATTATTATTCCAAAACTTCCATAATATTCCCAACATTGACCAATACATGAAAATCAATACATTTCACCACAATACTTCTCCTTTACACTTTCTTATCCATAACACATCACAAATAATCCATCAAAGTACCTTTATACAACTCATAACACATATCGGCCAAAATCCCACAATTTCCACTTATAGACAAGAACAAGTTTAATACCAAAAATAGCACCATTACATGTTCATAGTTTGTTCATACCATACTTTTTCATTAAAGGCACAAGTCCTAATTCAAGTTCAAATCACCAAGATAACACATCTTTCACCAAAGGCAAAAAGACACTATTCACCATCTTGCCAACACAACTATCATAATATACAGAATCCCCCATGCATATAATATGTTAATCCATGAGGATAAATACTTACCAAGGCTTGGAATATGTTGATCTTGTCCAAGGAGTCCAAAGAAATTATTTGCCTTAGGGTTTGGAAATGAAAGAAATGTTTGTGAAAATATCCAAAAGTTATGAGAGTCCTTTGGGAATAAAATCTGATGTTGGGGACTTTATATAGACCCAAGGTCATCCTTAGCCACATGTGGCATTAAGTGATATGTTCAATTGGTCAAATATTGGAAGAATGGATCACTTTGCCTTTGGGCCCATGTATTTTATTCCATTTTGGGCCTTAAATTGGGCCCAATAACACATATCCATGTAACCCATCAAATTTCATGTATTAATCACCATACATCTCATGTTTACATAATTTCATAATGTCACGACATTATTCTCTTACGAGATTCTCATTCGTCGCCTCGATCGCAAAAATTGGAATTCTAGTCGCCCTTGACTTCATTGGACATTTTTGGATCACTATTCACATTTCATGATTTGATCCTGTAGGAGTATGTAGGAGTATATTGAAGTGTTTGAATCTTTAACAATGCTCAAACAACTCCAAAGAACCAAAAGAAACCATTCAAGAATCGTCGTAGGATTGCGTTTCAAAACGGGTCCGGAAAGGCACAAGATTTGTGCCTTGCGCCACTAGCTGCAAAGCAGGCTGTGGCGCAAGTTTCCAGCCTCCTCTGAATCTTCAGCATGCAGGTGGCTTGCGCCACACCCCTGAAACAGGGTAGTGGCGCAAGTCTCAGCACATTGCTGAAATTTTCGGTCACTTATCCAATGTTTGCGTATCGTCCAATCCCTTATCAAAACACTACAAAATACTTACTTAGTAATCTTAACCATCAAGTAAACATGACTTAAAGTCACCAAATGAGGTTAGAATGTGTACGGGTTATTACACAAATGCTCCACGAAATCACAAAACACCTCCTACGAAGGTCTAAGCGCACATGTTAAGTCCGATATCAAATGTTTCACCAATGACACTATAAAACACATATTCATGGCATCTCAACACCTATGTAGACCAACCCCTGTACCCACTCTTCCTTCACTTCACTTTTTTTTTTTTTTTTTGGGGGGGGGGGGCTTCTTATTCTCGCTAACTGAGCTACAACTCATGTTCATGAATACTAATTGGGGTTCCTGAGTAAGAACTCTCAAGAACACGTCACCATAGCCAAAAGTTGTTTGGTTACTACAATCCTAAGTTTTTAATTATGATAGAACTATATCCACATAGGCACCACGTAGGGTCGGAGGACTTAACAGCCCAAGGATAAATATATGTCCAAACTTGGATGACAAGGATAAATGTAATCTAAAAGTATAACGAAGGGCAAATATGACCTTTTTCCCTTCCTTTTTTTTCTTTTTCGTTTCTTTTTTTTTATTTTAATTTTTTTCTCATTTTTTAATATTTTCTTTCTCTTTTTTTCCTTTTTTCGTTTTTTTCCATCTTTTATTTCTTTTTTCTTTGCAGTCTTTTTTTTTTGCATTTTCTTTTTTTCTTTTTTCGTTCTTATTTCGTTTTTTCTTTTTGGTCATTTTTTCTTCTTCTTTTTCATTTTTTTGTATTATCTTTTTTTTCTCTGTCATTTTTTGTTGTTGTTGTTGTTGTATTTTATATTTTTTATATTTTATATTTATTTGTATCATACTATATATTTCAAATAAATTTATTATTTGTATTTGAATAGTTTAGCCATAAATATGTATAATTTATCATTTGTATTTGTATACAAATAAGTATGTGAATTAATTGTATTTGCTTGAGTCTAAAATATACAAATATGCAATGTATCATTCAATACAAATGTATCGTTGGTATTTGTATGTCAAATTTATCATTTCTAATTGTGTATAAACAAGTATCATTTGTATCCGTATGGTTCAAGTTGTATAAACATGCATCATTTGATACAAATGTAACATTTGTATTTTTATAATTTAGCATTTGTATGTGTATTGTTCAATTTGTATCAATAAAATATAATTCGCATCAATGAATATAAATAAAAGTGTTCATAGAAAGAAAAATAACAATTCTTTTTCAATTGTTTAAAAATACAAATAATGCCTTCAACTACAAATTTAACTACAAACAAATGAAATTACAAATACAAATACAAATACAATATGTGGTCAATTTACAAATACAAATACAAAATAGTTCTTTAAAAATATAAGTGCATCGACGAAAATGGAATACGAATATAAACAAAATGAAACCACAAAATACAAATACAATATGCAACCAACTATAAAATACAAATCCAAAACAGTTCTTTAAAATAGAAGTGTGAATTGTATAAAATATAAATGATGGTGCGAACTATAAAATACAAATACAAATGCGAACTATAAAATATAAATACAAATACAAGTGCGAACTATAAAATATAAAAACAAATACAAGCGTTAACTATAAAATACAAATATAATTGAATCAACGAATACAAAAATATAAATGATGGTATAAATACAAATACAATAATCGATTGTGATATTTTCGTTATCATTCATGACTTGTGCTTGATGTAACCATATTTTTCAAAAATACAATAAATATAAAATAGAACCAAAAAAAAATTAACCCCTCCCCTCCCCCTCTCCCTCTAAAAAAAAAAAGAAGAAGAGAAATAGAAGCTAGAGATAGAAGAGAGAAAAAAATGAAAAAAATAAAAATAGAAAAAAAAAGGAAGAAAAAAAATGAAAAACACAAAAAAGAAAAAATACAAAAAAAAAAAAAAAGCTCTACAAAGGAGAAAGAACAAATGAAAAAGAAAAAATAGAAGTAGAGACTAGAGATAGAAGAGATAGAAAAAAAAAAGAAATGAAAAAGAAAAAAACAAAAAAAAGAAAGAGAAAAGAGATTATAGATAGAAGAGAGAAAAAATAAAAAAAGAAAATAAAAGGAAAAAAACAGAGAAAGAGGGGGTTATAGATTATAATTTTGAAAGTAAGATAGGGGCACTTTTATTTTATTGAAACATAAGTTATTTTCTATAAGTGTCTAATTTTTATTTAGGAAAAAGTATAATCATAAAAATCTATTATTTGCAATCTTATTTTATATTTCTATCAAAAGCTATTTTACGACTTGATCCCAAAACAATCACAACAATTTTATGATTACTCCATGACTCCCCTTCTTTTACTCTATACAATTAGATAAAAATAATCATGTGGTGCCTTGTGTTACTGGTTTACAGCAAACAACTTATTTCTCCTAATGAATCACGCCATTGGACCCCTAGAAAAGCAAATGTATAGTTAAAATCCATTGCACAAGCTCTCCACCGACTATCTTCTCCATTACACTAGCTAAGTTTTAGTGATTTGCAGATTTCTAGAGGATTTTTGCATATATAATATGGCCCATTAACTATAGAGGAAATATTAAATTCAATTAATACCAAACTTATGAAATACTCCTATTACTAAAATACTATAGTCCAGTCAAGTCCAGTAACAGTTCTACTATTATGGAATTAGGTTTCATCTGAACCAACATGTCTTACCACTAATTCAGAGCTTTATCAGGTAGGTACTCATCTTCCTACTTTTAGCAGACTTTTTTTCCTCCCTTTCTTGGACATTAACTAATCTTGATTACCCAAAAATGAAAAAGATTGAATTTTGAATTCTCCAGTCTGTTTTTTGTTTTATTTTTCTTTTTGCCTTTGTGTTCTTGATGACCCAAAAATGAGAAAGATTGGATTTTGAATTCTCCAGTCTGTTTTTGTTTTATTTTTCATTTTTGTCTTTGTGTTCTTGATGACCCAAAAATGAGAAAGATTGGATTTTGAATTCTCCAGACTACTTTTTGCCTTCATATTCTTGATGACCCAAATGAGAAAGATTGGATTTTGTTTCTTCAGCTGACATAGTTTTGCTTATATTTGCCTTTCCTTTTGGAATTTCAGCTGGTTTTGTTCTATTTTAGCTTTGATATTTGCAGGTAAATAGGAGTATTTGCTTCCTCTGGAGTGTAAGAGCAGAATTTGTGGTAAAAGAAACAACTTTAATGGTTTGAAGAGCTAAATTTGGGACTGAAAATCACCATTTTACCAACTTTTATTATCAGGAATACTTCAATTATTTAGTTGGATGTATGGGTGGGTTTATGTAAGTAGTTGAAGTCTGTTTAATATGTGCGAATGAAATACCTTGGAAGTTTCTGAAAGTTGTTGAAAAAAAGATTATTCTGGTTTTGTGGATAAGTTATATTCCACAATGTGTTTGATTACTGATAAAAGTATGGTACCTTCAAGATTTCTGTTCTGTCTAATAGCCATTTCTGTTTTCCTTTTGATAATTTCTTCATTGTCCCTTCTTCAGTTTGCTGACAATTCTTTCATACCCAAATCAGTTTTTAGTTTAATTCTTGTTAATAACACTTCAGTTTACTTGACCTCAAGTAGTAGGGAATCTAAAGCTCCTTTCTTGCCTGCTGAAACTTCACATAAACAAATACTGAAAACCCAAGAGTTAGATTGTCAAACTTCCAGTTTCACCGCTGATTCCGGTGGATTAGGAATAGGGAAATCTTGTGGCCCAGAGCACGCTCTTCTTAAAGTGTTTATGTATGACTTACCTCCTGAATTTCACTTTGGGTTATTAGGTTGGAAAGGAAGTAAGAATGAAACATGGCCTAGTGTTAGTAACCCGAGCCAAGTACCCTCGTACCCCGGTGGCTTAAACTTACAGCATAGCATTGAATATTGGCTTACTCTTGATCTTCTATCCTCAAACTCCTCAAATATTAATGGACCATGCACTACTGTCAGAGTGCTGAATTCAAGTGAAGCAGATGTAATTTTTGTGCCCTTCTTTTCGTCGTTGAGTTACAATAGGCATTCTAAGGTTCAAGGAAAGAAAAAATTCAGTCTCAATAGAGTGCTGCAAGATAAACTGGTAGAATTTTTAAAAAGTAGAGACGAGTGGAAGCGAAGGGGCGGAAAAGATCATCTGATTGTAGCTCACCACCCTAATAGTATGTTGGATGCAAGAGAGAAGCTTGGTTCCGCCATGTTTATACTTGCAGATTTTGGAAGGTATGGAGCCGAAATAGCAAATATTGATAAGGATGTTATTGCTCCTTACAAACATATGGTCCGGGCAATCGGTGCTGGGAACTCTCCCTCATTCAGACAACGAGATACATTAGTTTACTTTCAAGGGGCAATTTATAGAAAAGATGTAAGTTTCACATCTGCTTTTACCTGCAATTGATGAGTTAACTAACTTGTTTAGGATATTCTATTTCCCATGACATTAAAGTTATGCTTTAATCTAACTATAATATAGCCTGCATTAGTTTGTGAGGCCCCAGGTGTTTAGTGGCAGTGAAACTTGAACATGAGAGCTAGATGAAGTTTTCTCAAGTCTTTGAAATGAAATAGATCCAACTGGAGCGAAATGGAAGAAGTGAGGATTCATGTAGCTGAATTCAACTAAATTGGAATTTAGGTGTAGTTGTTTTTACTGAAAGTAGTTTCAACCTATGTTTGCTCACACATATCAGTGTGATAGAATGCTACATAGCCGTAACATAACCGCAGCTTTCCTTTTCAGACAAAGTAAATGTATGTTTTTGGCTGTTTTGTACTTGAAGGAAATTACTGTAAAAATCAGTTTAGGAAACTTACACATCTCGCGGAATCGAATTTCTTTCAACCATGATATGAATTACCGGTCAGTAAGAATTATAGAATCCCTTGGTTACCACAACCCCTTAGAATAAGTAGGGAATTTCCAAACTCTAGCTGTTTTTTTCTTGATGGAAAAACATATTTTTCCAACACATGTATGGGGTATTTATAGGCAATCGTTTTAGGATTTAAGTGGAGGATTAATTGATGGGTTAATAAGCCAATTAGCTCCCCTTATGGGTGTACTAGGTCCAATATCATTTTCTTTTTCCCTATGCTAGTTAATCGATTTGGGTTTTCTCTTTGTATGCTGAGCAAGTTTTTTCACCTATAGCATGCACTATTATATTCTCTACCTGCCACCTCAATATATTGGTTTTTCTTTGAACTGTAAGACTGGGATATACTACATACTGCATTCTGAAACAGAAGTGAAAAATTTCTTAAAGTCCCTCCATTTTTTTCACCAAGTATGATATGTCTAGTAGAATTCTGATACCCGATCCAGCATTCAGAAGTTGTTAACATTTAGGTATCACAAGGACATAATAGATCTTATTTCCTTCTAAGACATCAAAAGAGAAATGTAATAGAGGATCCCAGGTTGAGTGGACGAAAAAGAAATGGAAAACTGAAGCTAACGAGGAGTACAATTATAAGGATGATTTAATAACCCCTTATGTTGATTGTGAAAGGCTAAGTATAAAAACTGAAAATTCCCTGCGTATGTCATTTGAAGCTTGAAAAGAGTATTCATTGGTATGCAGTGAGATTGAAGTGATTGATCTCTTTTCTTGTTCATTTAATACCAGGGTGGAGAGATTCGTCAAGAATTATACTACCTTCTCAAAGATGAAAAAGATGTACACTTCACATTTGGAAGTATCCAAGCGAATGGTGTCAGGGATGCTGGAAAAGGAATGTCCTTGTCCAAATTCTGCCTGAATATTGCTGGAGACACTCCATCTTCAAATCGTCTTTTTGATGCCATTGCTAGGCACTGTGTTCCAGTAATAATAAGCGATGAGATTGAGCTTCCATTCGAAGATGTTCTTGATTACTCGGAGTTTTGTGTGTTTGTCCATTCATCTGATGCTGTAAAGAAGGGATACCTTCTGAACTTTCTTAGAGGAATGAAGGAAGATCAGTGGACCAAAATGTGGGAAAAGATAAAGGTGATCAGCAAACATTTTGAGTATCAATATCCATCCCAAGCTAATGATGCAGTAGATATGATTTGGCAGGCAGTTTCAAGAAAGGTGTCATCTGTGCACCTGAAGGATCATCGCGACAACAGATACCACAGGTTGCAGCTTTTCCTCAAAGACCAGAGTTTGTGATCATTTATGTGAATCTAAGCAATCGTCCTGTAGTCCTTTAGGAGATCAGATGCCAGGTTGAGCTGGATTCTGTACTTTGCAATATGAAAATGTTTCTGCTGTAGCCAATTTTCGGAACAATTTGTAAATTCTTTTATTAATGATTGCAAGTTTTGTGCCACTTTCCTGCCTGATAACTAGGCTTCTTTTAAATTTCCAGGATTTACCATTGATAAGTGGAATTGTACAACATAATGACAAAGCATGATATTTTGTGTTACTCTAACATGTGTAGCAAAAGAAAACTAGTAAGAGGAAGTCTTGACAATAAGCACAAGTGCAGTTGAGGCAGAAGATTGCAGTCAACAGCAAGATCCAGAGAAAATTCCATTTCATGGTACATGCAAGAATTACTGGTGTTTAAAGATAACATGCTATCAATATGGTCAGGGAATATAAAACAATCTGTTGTGTATGAAAATGAGCATTAAAATCATTGTCTTTCTGTGGTTCTAACTTTACATAACACATGAAGTTGCTGCTTTCAGTAAAGACTGCTACTCAAACAAATGATAGTGATCAGTGTCACCAACCTAAAGAAAGCATCTGAGGATCCAGAATTTCCTACCATCCTCAAGTTTCTCTTAGAAAACCGCAAAAGAAAGCAGCTGTTTTTTTTCCGTCTTCCTTGAAGCGTTCATCCATGCACACTTGCTTTGGACACACTGTCAACATTTATTATGGATGGGATCTGATCCTCTTCTCACTCTTCTTTTGTTTGATTGATTTGGATCAAAGGTCATCGAAGGTGCAGGCGCTATGTTGAGCTGTGTATGCAGGTCCTGCACAACAGCAGCCTTTAGAATCCGAGAACTTCTCAGAAAAGATAAGTTGCTTTCTCCCCATCTGAGAGCAAGATCTATACTTCTCAGAGCAGAAACTCTCTCTGGTTGAATTGACAAGAACCCGATACAAAGAATTAGGACCATCACCCTACAGGAAGGACACAACATTTTTCTACACTTGGTCCAACAGAAGGAACAAAAGTGTTTTCTTGGCAAAGACTATGATGAGAAAATAAAAGATTTGTTTGTGGCTACACACTGCATATCCAAGACCAAGTGCCTGTACATATAAACTTGTGTTTCATCTTTTATGGGATTTGCAAGACTAAAGTTACAATAAAGCAGGGAGGGTCCCAAGACAAAACATCTATAGAAGTTTTAAGATTCACTTCAATCATAAGCCTGCCAATGCTGCAAGCAATATAAGGCTGTTATAGAAGACACTGACAGGTTTGAATAAAAGTGAAGCTGGAACACCATTCTTTGGGCCAAGAATCTGTACATTTGTTCCCTACATCCCTTTCATGCTTTGCCCTTTTGGACCAAACAATGACCAGACCAGTCTTATATGAACTTTATGCCAACTCATCTGCCAAGTCATCCAGTTATGATCACCTGTTCTTGTACTTCTAAACCAGTTTAATCTTACTATATTAATACTAGCTTGATAAAGCCTAAAACATCTATTTTTCAACAGTTTTGGCCACATCAGTTGCAAGAAAAATGACTAATTTCACGTATAATCGCTGAACTTTATTCACTTTAATACAAGTTTCCTCATTCAGTTAGACAATGATCAAGCATAAGGGGAGAATATGATAATTTTAAAGAGAGATTCGTGATTTTCTCTCTATGAATTTTAATTAGATAAATATAAATGTCCCATTAATTAGTTAATGAGGCAGCCAAAGCTGAGATTGCGACAGTTACAAGAAAGCTAGATAAAGTAGTGAGTATTGGGCAATGTGAAGAATAGAAACCTCTTGGAAAAATATAAATCCAAGGGTGCTTTATGCCAATCTCTACTTTAGATTTTAGAATTCCAAATCTGAAAAACAAAAATGGCAGTCTTGGTTCCTTGTGCTTAATGAGTTTCCCTTTATGCTTTTCTTTGCTCTATCTTTAATTTAGATTATGCAATTTCCCTCCATTCAAAATTCTTGGACCTTGTCAAGCATATTACCCTTTCCTTCTTTATTTATCTTCCTTACCCATGTGGACCATCTTTTTTTCACTTTTCCTTTTTTCCTTTATCTTATTCTCAGATTCAGAATTTGTTCTTCTTCATCTTGCCCGTTGTTATGTGTTGTCTCAATCCTATGAAAGAATTTGTTCCTCACATGTTAATAAGATTCTTCGTGGCGGACAAGACGAGGGAAAGGAGGTTGGGATGGTTGGGGCATCTGAAGAGGAGGGACACATGTGAAAAGGTGTGAGAGGTTAGCTATAGCATGTTTAGGAGAGGTAGAGGTTGGTCGAAGAAAAAATGGAGGGAGGCGATATAGACAGGACATGATACATTTTCGGCTTATTGAGCATGACCTTGGTAGGAAGGTATAAGGTCGAAAATTAGGATAGAAGAATAGCATGTAGCCGAGTGTGTCGTACTTGTATGTGGGAGAGACAGAGAGCTAGACCCCTCGGTCCATCTTATCCTTACTTGTACTAGTTAGGACTTGTTTGACCATGAAAATTAAAAACATATTCACTTTATTGTATTTTTAAAGTTGAAAATAGAGTTGAAGTTATGTTTGGCCATAATATTTTTGAAATGGGGTATTTTTGAAGTTAAAAATATAAAAAGTGAAAATAAATTTAAATTTTTTTAGAGTTTTATGAAAATAAAAATTTAGATTTTTTTTTTAAAAATAAATTAAAAAGTGCAAAAAGTGAATCCAAAAATAGTGAAAACACCTCTTGGGGTGTTTTTCAAAAATCCAAATATTGTGAATACGTATTCTGGAATAAAGTGAAAACATATTTCAGAATATTGTGAATAATATTCATGGCCAAACGCCTTCTTAGTATTCACACAGTAGCTGATTCTCCAATTATTAATTCAACATGTTGCTTCTTTTTCTTTGTTCATCCTGCTATTCTGCTGCCGTTACTCCTTTTCAATCCTATTTTCATTTCACTTCTTTTGAGCTGAGGGTCTATCGGAAACAATCTCTCTACCCCACAAAGGTAGGAATAAGATCTACGTACATTCTACTTTCCAGATTCAATTTGTTAAATTACACTAGGTATAGGTATGTGGTTGTGGTATATTAATAAGGTTCTCTCAATTCATGAATATCTTACTTCAAACCAATTGTAAAATCCAACTTCAAAAAATAGGACAACTATTCCATAAATATGATCAAGAGCTTCTGGAAATATTTAAAAGTATGACAAAGAGCTTCGCTGTAATACTTCATTAAAATATTTAAACATTTAGGAAATAAGAACATCTCAGAAATTTGCCTTCTATTGAGGATCTATAACCAATTACGAAGATAATATTGCATCACTGTAATATTAAGACACCACCATTCGTATCTGATGTCCTTTTAAACATCCTAACCTGGTTCAATCAGCGTAGAAATTTAAGAAATTAACCAGCAGGTATATAACAGAAGCAATCCAGCTCAAATCAGCAATACCAGTGGAAGTGCCTAAACGTGACAGAAAATATAGCAAGCAATAAAATATGGTAAATACTAATTAATCAAGAGGTAACAGTAAACCATATCGATAAGAAAAACAATGTACATGATGTGAAGACATGGTATCTCCGCATTCAAAGCAGATAAGTTAGCTGCTATGTTTTTTTTTTTTTTACATGTTCAAATGGAAACAGTTTCAGCCTCTGCATCACTCCAAATAATGGCAGGGCTAAGATACAACTGATACATTGAAAGGGAAAAAAGAACCTCTACACTCTTAGCTTGTGCAACTTACAAAAGTACAGTTGCCATTATCAGCAACTACTTTTTAACATGCAAGCTGCGCAAAGCCTTTATACTAGCTCTCGCGGAGGAGTTGCGGCCTGGCCGGTCGGTGTTGCAACATGGGTAGTTGGGTCTGCTGGTGTAGCTGAAGGTTCTGCTGCCTGTGCAGGTCCTGGTGCTATTGTTACATGCAAGCCCCTGTGTTGCCCTGCCTGCAGCATGAAAGCAACTTCTGCTGCCGCTAGTGCTGCTGCATCCTGCTTTGAAGAAAAGACAGAGAATGAACATCCGAAAAAAATTAAATTAACGCAAAATGAAAAAGGAATGAATGAGTAAACTACACGTTATAGAATGAATTTATTTAGTCAGTTCTGATGTATGAAAAAAGCAACTTCCGGCACATGCCAATATGCATGACAGAGTCCGAAATAGGTGGATCGAAGTATCTAATTTTCGGTGTGGTCTCGGACAAGGATTAATTTTTTTAAAATATAAGATTTACATACTTTGAGAATACAGAAAAAAGAAACAGACCGCAATATATAGAAATCACAAATATTTAAAGAGGCTTGAAAAAATCGTAGTAAAAGATCAAGTGCTTGATTTCCCAAATAGTACGAATTTCATATAAAATGGGACAGAAAGTTACAGCAGTTGATTTTTGTTATATTTCTTTCTCACTAGTTGTTTCTCGAAGTTAAAATGTGCAAGCAAATTGACATAACTCCCACAGCTTAGAGCAAGTTGTGACATTTTCAAAAGTTTAGCATGCCCTTAAATATCCTACTTGATTCTCATGATAAGACCACATAAGTTCCAACATGTTATCTAATTCAAATTTACTTAAATGTGCTGACATCTATCAGCAGACCCTACAATCTCACAACTGGCAGTGACAGTGGTGGGCAGTGGGCACAATCACACTGGACATATAACCAATTATATATTGCTACTTACATCATAATCAACATGAAAGCAAAAAGTCAGATGCCCAAAGTATAAACCAGGAAACTTGAGGTAGACCATCAAATTAACTTGGAATTGTTTGGAAGTTAGGAAAGTGTAACAGTGAGAACAAATTTATAGTGAAAAGTGCAAAGAACAAATGAGGTATTTCATCCCATACAAGAGGAACTCTTCAGTGACCAGATGTTTTAGTGAGGAGTCTTAGCACAAATATCCTTGCATGAGGTATTTCATTCATGCAAGGATGAACCTGACTTCTCCATGTTTTGGCGATGTTAAGAATCCCGCATCGGAAAAGGGAAGGGTACTTCGCCTCCTTATATGGACTTGGGCAATCCTCCCCTCATGAGCTAGCTTTTGGGGTTGAGTTAGGCCCAAGATCCATTTCTTTACATGGTATCAGGAGCCAGGCCCATACCAATTCTTTGTTCACCGATATTGGGTCCCCATATTATATTTTCCACGCTCCAGCTAACGAGGTCTGGGCGTGTGGGGCAGTGTTAAGAGTCCCACATCGAAAAAGGAATGGGTACTTGGTCTCCTTATATGGACTTGGGCAATCCTCCCCTCATGAGCTAGCTTTCGGGGTTGAGTTAGGCCCAAGATCCATTTCTTTACATGCGAGATAAGCCTGTATTGACATATTAAACTATTGACTATGATTGAAGGTCTTAAATGTTTCTCAACTGGGTTCCCATAAACTAGAGCAATGATCCAACTAGTTCAAAATTTATTATATACATGTGCATTAATGCAGCATTAGTCAACCATTACAACTAAACAAAAAATCATCTGATCTGCACCACATGGATTTTGACTTTTGCATTTTGCGAAAATGCAAAGTTATCATCAATTTAGCAAGTATGAAGATTGACAAGTAATAGCCATTAACAGATTATGAAAAACAATAGAAATCTCTATATAAGGCTCTAACCTGTCTTTGCCTTCGACGCTGCATGATACTGATAGCCCAAGCCATGATGTAGCAAGGTAGAAGAAAACCAGCAGCACGGAGTAAGAAAAGCTGTGTCAACGGATCAAACAGATCAGTGATCCCACACGATCTCATGTATCATAGCCTCATCATAACAAGCAACGAATGGAAAGATGATTTCACTCACCGAGAAAAAGGCAGAAACATCATCATCATCCCCATCACCATTTCCGATGGTCACAGCATGCCTCAATAACAGAAGGGCCATTAACTGCACAGAACACGGTGTTTTGTTCTTTAAAAAATATAATATAAATAGATTGCATGGGCAAAAAGAAGGGTAAATATTGAAAGAAAATTTTTGTTATCAACACGTCTTAAAGATTTTTCCCTAGTTTCTCTATTATTGGTACTGGGAAGGACTTTTAACAAATTTAGACAATAAAGTGAAGGTAACCAGCCGGAAAGGACAGAAAGGAAATACAAACAAGGATGGGAATATAAGCAGATAAGAGGAGAACATAAGCATGAAATGTAGCATGAGACCCTTCCTTCTCAAAAGAAAAAAAAAGAAGCATGAGACCTTGAACAGCCCTCTCTCTTACTAGTGCTGCAGTTTCAAGAACTTGCAGGGAAGTCATTACTTAAAGATGAAAATTCATGTACCACATGGTCAAGGTTAAACCCCCACCCTACCCGAAAAGAGAGTGTTGAATCTACTGGTGCATTATCTTCCATAAGAAAAAAGGTTAATAATGCATACCTCACATTACCACTAGCCAGCATTTAGCAAAATAATTTTAGTAACATAAAGGAATAACAGTTGCTCACAATTAAAGCAGCAGAACGGCAAAACGCAGCTCCACTAGCACTTGAATCAGCATATTCGTCATAGTCAGCCTCCAAGAGATGGCGCTCTGCAGCTGCCATTGCAAGAAGCCGAGGATCATGCAAGTCAAGCTGAGTACCTGCTACTGTCCAGGCCCCACTGCAAGCCAAATCCATGTGGACGAAACCATCAGTGACAGAGAAGAGAAGACAGAAGAGGAAAAAATTCAAGATTAAGATTGCGAAAGGACAAGCTCATCATGTTGGATTGCCCTCAATAAAGACGTTAACAGCTAAACTGGCACCAAATAAAAGATTACATCAGATTATAATCAAAATTTCAGCAGCAATGGCCTATACGTATACTGTGGAAAACTGACCTGCCTCAAAATATAAGTTAAACATGTTTTAAGTACATTCAGAAGAGGGGAAAAAGGTCTTTATGGACAGTTCAGATTGTCAAACACTTTTTTTTTTTTTTTTTTTTTTTGAGATGGTAACATATTCCTGTTTATATATAACGATAATCATGATTTCAACCAACCTCATGTCAATGGCAATATCTTCAGACGGTGGTGGTGGAGCAGTATAGCCAGGCTGGTAAGACTGCATGTTATAGAGCTTTCAAAGTCAACATATAATTTTTTATGATATAACTGAGCCTTAACTAGAAACTCTTTTAGCACATAATCATTAACATATTCTAAAGTCCCAATTACTTATATTCCTGAAGGAAAAAATGCATCAACTAATTACTGCATAAGGTGAGTAATCACTCTCTCCAAATCAAATAAACTCTGTGAACTCAGCAAAACCATGCTATTTCTTTATCCCTCCTTCCATTGCTCTTTTCAATCTCATTTGACTTTAAGTACTTTTATGATGGGGAGAGGAAAGTCATGAAGCATCATCACTCAAAATGCAAACAGGTATTAACAGATAGAACAAAGTACCTGATGGCAAATCTCACAAATTATATCACCCTTCTCATTGCACCACCGCTGAACGCATTTCCTATGAGCATACTGGATTTTGTAAAAAGACACAGGAAAGGAAAAAAGAGAATAATTAGAACAAAAGACAAGTCCATACACGTATACAAGAACTTTTGTCATACAGCTGCAGCACGATAAAACATGACCATCAATGATTCAACGAAGTTGAAATTTTAGCTAATTCTGGAGAATTTATAAGAACTAATGGATGTTAGGGAAAAAAAAAGTTGTAGACTGGTCACAGGAAAAATATTCTTCAGCTTTCTAGCAGCTAAAATCAGAAAAATAGACCACCCTTTACACAAATAAGTCAAAATAGTGAATGTGACACTTCGCTAGGATGAAGGACATGAATGATAAGAGGAATGTAAAATGACGAATCATGAAAAAGTCAAGTTCTTGAGAAGAGAAACTTGAATACTAGCACCATTCAGGTTTAGGAAAAAAGAAGATGGCATTACGGATACATATCTATTACATGCACAAGCAACATCAAGATCAACATTTAGCAGCTACTTGAATAACAGCGCAAAAATCAAACTTCACAAATCTACCTTTAAGCTGCCATTGCAGCTACAAGGAATCTCCAAATTCTTCGGGCTATCTTCTTCCTGGCAAATTCGGCATTCCACAGTCTGAAGTAATGGCTCATCTTCACCTCCAGTCTCTGGTTCTTCATCCTCCTTATTAGCAGTGCCATTGGTAGATTGACCAACAGTGTGAGAGCAAGAACTCCCCCCTGAGGATCCTGCATCCTCTGACCCTTGCATAGAGTGCAAAGATTCAGGTGTGATAAGACGATCAACACACAGAGCCAAATGTTCTCCCATTAGCAGTTCACCCACGTATCCTAAAATGAACAAACATGGTCAACCATCTTACGTAACAAGAAAAGAAAAGAATTTATAATTTATTAAACCTTCATATACCCCAGTGCAAAGTTGTGACTGGTGACCCCTTTCTATCACAAGAAAAGAGAAACAGTTCATAAAAAGCCTATGATCAACTTCCCACCAAGTTTCTCCTCACAGGGTTTAGCCTTTTGTCCATTAGCATAAAGACCCAACAACAACAACAACATATCCAGTGAAATCCTACAAGTGGGGTCTGGAGAGGGTAGAGTGTATGCAGACCTTACCACTACGTCGTGGAGGTAGAGAGGTTGTTTCCGAAAGACCCTCAGCTCAAGTGCATTAGTATAAATACCCAAATGCCACATTTACTTGACAAAGAAATAGGATATTCAAGTTTGAATTGTAACAAACATATTCCCAAAACCCAACAAAACCACAAGTACAATCAAAAGGTATAGCCTTTACTATTAAGATCAACTGTGAACTAACTACTAATCTTTTCTTTGATTTTATCTTCTTCTTTTCCCTGCAATAGGTAACAAAGCATGAATAGGAAAGTCAAAATTCACGAACTTTTAAAGTCTTGCCATTTTGTAGAGTTGAGCTCTTCAACACAAAGTCACAAGGTGATATCATATAATACAAAAGAAAAAACCCAATTGGAATACTAAAGCAAAATTGCATTTGAAAAAACTTCCAATTGCTGAATTTCCATTTTTCTCTTACCAACACAAAATATACTGGGTAAAAAAAATCCTAAAATGAGAGCAAGCTTGAAAATCAGCAGCCTTGAGGATCAAAGCATAATTACCATTCTAATGAATTTCATTAATAATAGAAACCCAGAACCCAAAAAATCAAAAACAATTAACTCACACCCATCTTAAAAATAAATAAATAAAAAATAGATTGGAGATTTGGCTTACCTGAAAAATGCAAATGGTTGATAGGTTTTGGTATTGTAAGAGAAGCTAATGAATTTGTAACAAGTCTTGTGGTTTTGGGGCTTTGCTTGGAAATTTGATTAACAAAAATGAATAAAAGTCTTGTTGTTGTCTTGGATTATATATGGAGATTAATTGCGGGACCGCTTAAAGTGTACAACGGCGTCGTTTATGGATGTCCCAATAAAATACCCCGCAACATCCGCAAAATTTATTCTCTTAATTACTCAAGGCACTCGCTAACTACTTATCTCATTCAACCTTTTAGTTGGGTACGTAGTTTAAAAAATTAAATAAATAGTTAAAATTATGATCAATATTCTTTTCACGTTAACGATAATGCATTCATTATACTTTTATAGGTGAAGTCTGATGAGAATAGGTTATGTAAAATTAACAACAATAATAAAATAATAAGAAAAGCTAAGTGACAAAAAAATAATATAAAGATTTTTTTAGTAGCTTAAATGCAATATAATATAACTTCTTGTTGTCTTATCTCTTTATTTATCAATCAATGAGAGAGTTTGTTTCTTTGATTTGATACTTTATTCTTAAATAAGTGAGCAACTCCTTCCTAAAAAATCAAAGAGTGATTTTTAAAATTAGAAGAACATCATTAATATATACTTGATCATCTAAAATATCACTTATTTTGAAACGAATAATAGAGTAATAAGATTTTTAAAAATCGTAACAAAGAATAAGATCATTTAATTTTGATCATCAAAACTTTACTAAGAGGATATACTATTTTCTTTTTACCAATTAACTATAATTAGATTGTATGTAATCTTTACTAAACAATGTGCACACCGTTTGGGTGCGTTCCTTCCAAGAAGCAACGTAAGAAGAAAATTTGGACAGCGTCAATTGTTTGACTTTGAACAAATAAATGGAACTTTTGTTATTATTGCTTTAGACCAAACATGACGACTAATTAATTAACAAAACTCCGCATACTATTTTCACGCGCAAAGCCACACTATTTGTCCACGTTGTACGAAAAGGTCAATAAGAAAAAACATTCACTATGATGAAAAGAAAAAAGATTGCAAAAAAGTGCGATTACTTTTGTCCTTTAAATTATGATGTGATACAATGACTTTTTCTTTTTTTATATAATCATGATGTTCGAGCGAGTCTCCGCACAGCTCAGCTAAATTCACGAATATCTATCACCTCTCACCAGCAATAAATATCAAGTAACTTTGTTCATAAAGGCTAGAATAGATGGGAAAAATCACTTAGTATTTTTTTTTTTGTCTCTGCTGGATTTGAACTTGAAACCTCAGATTCTCAATCCACTTTATTGACCACTAGGCCATGGGTGAAATATAATGATTTTGTAAAAGAACTTTGCAAGAGGGGTAGGTCACGAATCATGATCCAAATGAGTTATAGTTGTTTTTTGGTCACAAATGATAAGTTTTATAGCCTGTTTGGCCAAGCTTCTAAAATCAGCTTATTTTCAAAAGTGTTTTTTTCAAAAGTGCTTTTTCAAAAAGTACTTTTGGTGAGAAGCAGTTTGTGTTTGGCCAATACAATTAAAAAAACACTTTTGAACAACTATTAGTGTTTGGCCAAACTTTTAAAAGTGCTTTTAAGTATATTTTTTTCAAAAGTGATTTTGGAGAGAAGCTACTTTTTTTAGCTTATGAAAAACTGCTTTTTTTACTCCTCAGAAGCACTTATTTTCTTCCATAAGCTTGGACAAACACCTCAGTTTTTTAAAATAAGCACTTTAAAAAAAAAAAGCACTTTTGGGAAAAAATAAGCTTGGCCAAACAGGCTATTAGTTAGAAGAACCAAAGATAATGGACATTCCTTTATTTCATCATGATTTCTAGAAGACACATATGTTGTAGGTAATAGGCAGGTTAAAATTAAGAAAGATCTTAGTATAAGATATTTTCTTTCTAATTTCCACCAACCTAATCCACTTTGAAAGAATTATGAGTGTGGGGTTGTGAAAGGAGGAAATATGACAAGAAACAATACCTAATAATTTAAAAAGTATACGTGTGTATGTTTCCTCATAGAGTTCGTCATTTAACACTAATTCAAGTAAATGAAAGTATTACGTAATTTATTAGGATTTTAAGATTTGTGCACAGTGAATGGGATTCTAAAAACATATATAACTGTTCAAACTTGATATTCTTACTTAAAAATTCAAAAACTTGCTATTAATCAGTTAAATTTAAACAATAATATACAACTTTGCATAAAAAGGTTATGCATATAATATAAGTTGATGAACTTATTGTGTTTTCATCGTCAAGATATTTTCTCATGCAAAACCATACAACAAAGTATCTTTTAGCCCAATGAAAACAATTGGGCCAAAGGCCCACCTGCCCTTGATATTCACCAAACTGAATAACTTTACAGTCCTAATGGCCGTGTAATTGTTTATTAGTTCCCAATAAAATGTCAAATGTCAATGATCTATAAATGTAAAATTAAAGAGAGCAAAAATGAATTGATAACGCTTGAAAGGTCTAAGGTGTTTGGTAAATCATACTAACGTCCAAGGTTTTTTTTTTTTTTTGCAATAAATAATAAATGAAAAGAAGTAAAGAACGAGTATCTTGATGTAAACATTTAAATTTTATTGAGTTAAAATTACAAAAATTTGCATGACATGGAAAATTAAGATTCTATACTTATTCGAAATAGCGATAATTTTATAAAATTATATTTTCTTTATGCATTAAAAAGCGACTAAACACTGAATACAACAACAATAATATACTCAATATAATCCCACGAAGTGAGATCTGGAGATGATATAGTATACGTAGACCTAATCTCTACATTAAAGGTAGATCGGTTGTTTCCGATAAACACTCGTCTTCAAGGGACTAAACACTGGATAGTTTTAAATTTTGACTAAAACTTAATTAGTGGTCCAATGGCTATTTGTTAAATTCTTCCGCAGCTTGCAAAGTATCCCCAATCCGGCTTAATCAGTCAAGTCGGGTTAAAAGAACCGCTGTTTAAAGTTTATAAACTCTTAAACCTAAAAGTAGGGTTTCTTTTTCTCGAAAATGGCGGAAACTGAACCAGTAGCCAACGAAGCCGCCACAATGGCGGAGAAAGAAGAAACCTCCGTACGGAAAATGGACGTGGAAGTTCAAGTCGCCGATGATTCGGCGGAAAACGGCGGCTCGAAGCGTCCAAGGGAGGATGAAGAGAATGGAGACGATACGAAGAAGCCGAAAGTCGACCCGTCTGTAGAAGAGGAAAAGAAAAACGGGTCGGATCCGGTTAATGTCGGGCCGAAGAGTTTTGTTTCCTCTGTTGAGATGTTCGATTACTTTTGCAAACTCCTTCATTCCTGGTCTCTCAATCTCAATCTCAACAAGGTAAAAATTACTACTTATTTTACGAATGTATACCATTCGGTCATCTAGTTTACGAAAAAATGGTTAAAGTACACACTCGGTTGTAATATAGATATGCATATTATGTGTATATATATGTATATTAGTACAAAATATACACTACTTGTACACCGTGTACAAGGTATTGGGCTATAATTTTCTCTTAATTATGTCTTATCTATAAAGATGTCAATAATTTAGAAATTGAAGTGGTGTTTTATGTTGGCATTATTGTGCAAAGAAAGATTTAGTTTTTACCCTGCTCCTGGATTCTCTGGCTTAGTTGATTATACTCGGGAATAGCTGAATGGACTATAGAAATTTAGGGTGTTTTAAGTTGGCAATTTAGGATACTTTTTCATTTAAGATTCTGAATAGCCATTTGGTTGAAGCATCGAATTGGCATTATATCACACTTAAATGGACGTCAAATTGATCTCTGTTGTTCGTATCAAGGAATAGTTTTCCAAATGGCTGCGGATCCATGGATCACTTTGTTGTTATAATTTCCCTCCAAATATGCCGTTACATCTAATGGCTTTAACACCTTGAGGTATTTGTTGTACATTATTTCTTAGACGTGTATTTTGACAACAAGCGTTTAGCTGTAAGTACTAGTATTACTTGGATAATCTTTTGGCTTCCTCGGATTATCTTATAATCTTTCCATGGCGCATAGTTTAGAATATGATTAGTTTAGAATATGAATAAACTGTTTGATTTGGTTCTTGCTTTGAACTACTACATGTTTGTCACATTACCTTTATCAAAAAAAAAAAAAAAAAAAAAACTACTACTACATGTTTGTCCTTTAGGTTTATCATTTTAGTATGCTCTCTTTCTTCCTATCAATTTTTGTGTTTATCAGAGCTTGTCTTTTAGGCTCCAAATTTGAATTCATTGTGCTTTCTTGCTTGAACTCAGAGGCGGATTCAGGATTTGAAGGTTGCGGGTGCCATTAATTTATGTATAAAATCTACTTACCACTACAGATAAAAATTGAATAGGAACGATGGTTTGAACGTCGGTTAATTCGATTGAGTTTTTCATTCACAAATAGCCAAATAAGTTCGATTTTAGTTGAGTTTTCAAACTTGAATTAATTAATGAAATGAAGGGCAACCCGGTGCACTAAAACTTCCCCTATGCATAGGGTTCGGGGAATGGCCCGACCACAAGGGTTTATAGTACGCAGTCTTACCTTGCAATTCTGTCAAAGGCTATTTCTAAGGTTTGAAGCCACAAATAAATATCTTGATAGAGCAACCGCAATAGAAAACTTTGCTTTGAAAAATAGTTTAATTGCTATTACATATTTTTTTGTTTGACTAAATTAATTGCCTTTATTGTTCTTGAATTATTTTTTTCATATTAATTGCCGAGTTATATTGCAAAAGGTTCAAAATTTTAATAAGTGAGAATAATTCAAAATGTCTATTATATTTATATATCAAGCCATTTAATTTTTTTCATAATTTAATAAACGATATTAGTCAAATTATACTTTAATAAATAGATTAATAGTATATCATTAAAAGAGAGACATCTTATATTTAACTAAACAACATTTCAAGTTATTTATCCAAGAAACTGCTCACGAACTAAGGTACGTATAAGGAGGTTAAATAAACTTTGAGAAAGGAGGGAGAGAGATTTTGCAAATTAAAAGAGAAAAGGGGAAAGAGAAAGAGGTAAAAAAGAGGTGAGGGCCCCAGTGGGTAATAGTGTTATTAGTATTATTACAATTAAAAAAAGGAAAAAGGAAAGGCAGGATATTGAGGGAAAAAAATAATGCTCTAGCTGGGAGTTGAACTTGGGTTCATAAACCGATGAGAGACTTCAAAAGCAAAGATGAACCGTGGCACCCGCCTGCCCCTTGTGTTTACTGGGTGCCACAGTTTCAATATATACAAATATTCACAGAAATAGACCTCTATAATACAAATTTTTACCGAAGCTTGCGGGTGCCGTGGCACCCCTACCTCATAAGGTACATCCGCCCCTGCTTGAACTGTTTGAACTTTTGTGGGGTTCAGTTAGAATCTTTGCGGAAATTGTATTTTCTAATCATATCTCATTTTATAGAGCAAAATATGTCCAATTGCTTGCTCAACGAAGTATATGATTTTTATCGGTCATAACCTTACCTTAGAGAGGAATTGTTACTGCATAATAATGTTGATTCTATAAGGATCCTCTGGTGGAACTCCGATTCATTTTTCACGGATTTACATTTTAATCTCTGTGTTGGAGATATTTGGTATATTACATATATTACTTACATCTGAGTGCTTGATATGATGATCTTGATCGCTTACATTTTGTTAGTTTTGTATTGCAGTATGAGCACATGATGTTGCTTGACTTACTTAAGAAGGGGCATTCAGAACCAGAAAGGAAGATTGGTACAGGAGTTGTTGCTTTCCAAATCCGATATCATCCGCAATTCAAGAGTCGCTGCTTCTTTGTTGTTAGGGAGGACGATTCTGTGGATGATTTTAGCTTTAGGAAGTGTGTAGATCAGATACAACCCCTTCCAGCGAACATGCAAACAAAACAGTATGCTAGCGGTGGAAAAGGTGGTGGTGGTGGAGGAAGAGGTGGATATGGGCGTGGCCGTGGAAGAGGAGGGAGGTCAAGATACTGAAACAGCTGACAGTAGATTGCCAATATCTTCTGATCAGTCTTTTTAAGTGCTGTTTTATCAAAATTTTGGTCATTTCAATCTATTATTCTGTAATGTCGACATAATGTTTTTGCTGGTTGGAGTTTTTGCGGCAACATCCATTCTCTCACCAAAGCCTGGTGAATTTATTGAAAATGCATGTGAAACCTTCTGCTTGCTGATATTTTGATCTTTGACCTATGAAACTATCCTCCCTTCCACTTGTAGAACGTACAAAACCTCAAGGGTCGTTTGGTTCAAAGCAAGATTATATCAGGATGATACCAAGATTTTGGTATAGCATTTACGCCTTTATTAACTAATATCACTAACCAATCTATATGGATAAATGCAACCCCAAATTTTAGTTCGTGGATTGACGAGGAAGGAATGAGGTTTAGCTTTTATAAACCTTTTAATAAGTAACTGCATGCAATCACTTATTATATGTATGTTTAGTAAACAAAGAAAAGGCAATTCAATGTACTAATAGTGTAAAACTATTTCATTTGCACAGTAATATAAGTAAAATTTAATTTAAAAACGGATATAATGGGAAAATAAAAAGAAAGAAACTCATCCCAGCGTAACACTTTTTTGTTGGGCGTGACCTGAAAAGAACCAAATATCCAGGGGAATGTTTACTGCCATAAATTAAATTAGTAACCTTCACACTCTTAACTACTGCTTGTCGTAATTATTATACTCTTTCCGTTTCAAAATAATTGACCTTTATTGTTTTGGCATACCCCTTAAGAAAATAGTATTTATTAGTAGTTTATTTTATCAAATTAGCCTTATTAATTATGCTTTGAATATATAAATTTGAGTATATTGGAAAAACATAATAAAAGCTATAATAAGTAGCACTAGCCCACCACTAGTGATCTTTATCATTTGGGATAAATTAAGTAAAATAAATTCGATATCACACTCTAGAGTGAAGAATAAATAAATCTAATTGTAACATCCCTAGGCGTTATATAGTCTCCTAAATGAAACGAAGGATGTAACATTAATTCTCTTCTTTTAGGGGTGTGTGAATGATTGCTGCGTTATACTAGTATTATGAGTTTACTTTCTGTATACTCCCAATTACACATGACCACAAGCTAAATGGCTAAAAATCAAAATTTCTCCGGTAAAGCAAATTCTGAATAAAGAGTAATGCAGCAGGAGCAAAATAAAATAGTACTGCACGCTAATGAAAAGCAAACGCTTTTTATATAGACTAGATAATAGAGCTCGTGTCAGCAAGGGTCCAATGTATGTTACTTTTTTTTATTTTAATTTATGTGGCACAGATTAAATTTGGAAAGTCAATCAAATATTTTATATGATTTTTAAAAATTTTAATTTGTTAATTATTGATTTATAGTACTTTTACAAAATTTTCAGATACTATATGTTACTCTTTCTATCTCAATTTATGTGTCACTGATGGGATAATAATTTGTTATACAGTTTTTTAGATATTTTAAGTTATTAATTATTACTATTTATACGACTTTCTACGTAATTTCTCAATTTATATGACATTGATAGAATTTTGAAAGTCAAACCAATTTTTAATACTTCCTTCAAATATTTTAATTTGTTAATTATTGTGATTTATATTACTTTTTACGACTTTTTCAAATAATATATAACCTCTTTTATCCCAATTTATGTTGTACTGATAGAATTTCGAGTCAACCAAAATTTTTATGTGCCTTGAAATAATTTAAATAGTTAATTATTGTAATTTATAATACTTTTTTATGCAATTTTTAAACATATAACAGATTAAAAAATAATAATTAAATTAAAATGAAAAAATATGAAATTACAAAAATACCCGGACCAGAAGCAGGCAGCTCTGGAAGCAGGCATGACAATCGCTAGCTGCCTGCTCACTACTTCTAGCTGTCTGCTCACTGACGCTTCTATATAGTAGTAATATATATATATATATAATGGTTAAACGAGAGAAATTATGTAAAAGTATATGTCATGCATCTATAAAACTCGATATATATGATAATATGAGTATAGTTTGCCATCAATATATGGTAATAACAACGATCGCTTTGGTAGTGTATACTCTTCTAGGATAGCTAAAAAAATAGGGTGAAAATCATTTACCCTCTCCAATTTTGGTTTAAAAATCAAACTCCCCCCTCAACTTTGAATAATAATCATTCTCCCCCCTTTATCCTATTTATCTTTTTTAAATGCCTACTTTACCCTTACTCTATTACTAATATTTATTTTTCTTTACTTCTTTAAAATCATGATTTTTTTTTATTTTTTAATGTATATAGTAAATTTTATTTAGATAAAATAAATATTAGTTTTAGACAAAAAAGGAAAGTGAAAAGCATTAATTTAGCATATAAGCTAATGACGTTCTAAATAAAATAAATGAGCATAATAACAACAACAACAACAACAACATACCCAGTGTATTTCCACACAGTGGGGTCTAGGGAGGGTAGAGTGTACGCAGTCCGTACCACTACCTCCGAGGTGAGATAGAGAAGCTGTTTCCGATAGACTCTCGGCTCAAGACAAAATACAGTCCAGAAATAGATGTAAAAAAGGATAAAAGTTAATAAGGAGCAACACAATAATATATAGTAACAGATCAATACTACCACAAGATAATACTACAAGTGATCTACCCGAAACAACATATATCAATAAGAATCCAAGAACATAAAATCACAAGCATAGCACTACAAGTACTAATAAGGACAACACTCATGTCTACTAGCATGAACTCACTCCAACCTCCTAACTTTCTACCCTAATTCGTGTTCGCCACACCTTCCTAATAATCAAATGACAGATAATAATAACTTTATAAATATATTCTGATGCAAGCAATATAAAAATAAGTAATAAAAATGGAGATATATTTTATAACAAGTTAATTAATTCCTAAAATTTACTTATATTGTAAGTAAATTTTAATTTATAATTTAGAGCATCTCATTAATGTCAATCAAAACTCATTTATCTATATAAAAAATAGAAAATACAGTACAAATAAAACTTAAATATACACACACATACATATATAATACTTAATGCATGTAATAAAATAACATTCATAAAAAATACTTTAGCTTTTGTGATAAATTTATAAAAGGATTATTCTACTTATAACATTAATGAATTTAAATAAAATAAATAAAGAACTGAGTAAAATAAATAAATAATATATAATATTATTATAAAAATATAGTATATAAATGGAGATTACAAATGTTAAGGGTAATATAGACATTGTATAGGAAAATAGGGGAAGAATGTCTATTGTTTATAGTTGAGGGAGAAGTTTAATTTTTAAAATAAAGTTGGAGGGTGTAAACGATTTTCACCCTAATAAAATATGCCAACTAGCAATGGAACTCTCCCTTCAAAGTTGGGAGTAACGAGCACTTAAAATCCAGAGAATCGGAGCTCCTAGTTCCTATGAAATGGAAAGTTCCCAAGGGATCTAATACTCATGTTCTTTTTACAATATCGACAGAACTGTTATAATGTTTTCAGGTGCTTTTATTTAATTTTTCTACATTAAGGGTGTGTTCGGTACAGAGGAAAATACTTTTCAGGGAAAGAAAATATATTTTAGGAAAATAAGTGATCTTTTAATTATTTTCTTATGTTCGGTATGCTAAAAGTATTATCTTAAAAAGTTTTGTATATATCTAATACAAAACTATAATGTGGGAGGGCATGGAGTTGTGGGGTGGGTGGCTGTTAGGGTGGGAGCGAACAATATCACTTGCTCTTTCTACTTTCATTAAAAAAATTATTTTTTTATTCTGAAAGAGCGTATTTTCCTGGAAAAATACTCTCTTCGTTCATTTTGACTTGATATATTCATTAAAGAAAAATTGACAATATTTTATTTTATCTTATCTTTTTTTGATATATCAAAAGTGACAAATAATTTTAACCAATCGAACATGAGAATATAGGAAAACATTTCATACGGAACACATATTAAAACAACAAATGAAAATCCAAGAACGAATTCCAAAAAGAAATAATAATGACAAGTCTTTAACACAGGCGTACATGGGCATAAAACGCACCAATCAATATGAATATTGATGAATGTAATTAATGGTAAACATGCATGCATATCGACGGCGCACGATTTCCACTGCACTTAATCCTAATTATTACTTTCACATTCATTAACACTTCCAATCCCTGTCTTATCTTCTCACTTCTCCCTACTCTAAAATAACCTCAGTAGAAAACTAAACTCATTTTTTAATCTTCAGGCCAAATATGGGAAGTGATCAGTCAAACTTTGTAGTGATGACAAAGCAAGATATTCCCATCCAATTACCCCCTTCTCTTGATGATTTCAGGTGATTCATTATTTTGTGTACTTCAGGAATTTATCTTTTGTTATTCTTTTTCTCCTTTATTTGATGTATGATATTAATATGTTACGTTTAAAAACAGTGAATATTCAGGACACTATGCCATCGACTATGAGGGTGGTTTGGCTATTCAAGAAAACACTGCTAATAATAATAATCCTTGGAGGGAAATGGAATTTACTCTCGAAGATCCATTTTATTCAGCTTTTTATAGCCTTACCCCAGGTAATGCTCGTATTTTGTCATACAACTACTTATTTTTATGTATATACTATTTTTTATTATTTCATTATTTATCATATGTTGACACATATTATAGGTGCAGGAGAGTTATGCTATGATGAAATTGGAAATGGATATAGAATGTGGAATGAAATGAGCACTGAATTTGGATTAAGTGCTGAATTAATCGGAAATGGGAGCCAACAATTGTTGTTATGTGATGAAATTAATCAAGAAGAGATAGTAATGACTAATGATCGTGTTGAGGAAAATATTGTAACTGAAAAAGAGAAGCAAAGAGAGGAAATTAGTAGTTCAAGAATGTTGTCTAGAGATAAAATTTCAAAGTATTTTTACATGCCAATAACACAGGCAGCAAAGGAGCTCAACATTGGGTTGACACTATTGAAGAAAAGATGTAGAGATTTGGGAATTAGAAGGTGGCCTCATAGGAAGTTGATGAGTCTTCAAACATTAATCAAGAATGTTAAGGTTAATTCACTCTTTCTATATACACGTCTTATACTCTTGTTTCAATTGTAAATAATAATAGTAGATGCGGATGGCAAAAAAGTTATTTTCTTCAGTTTAAGTTTATGTGGCAATATTTTCTATTTTTTGGTTCGGCTAAAAAGTATGTTAATGTCCATTCTATGTATAAAATAAACATGTTAACTCTTGTTTCAATTATTTAGTATTATTTTCTTTTTTAAAATTATGTTATATTATGCTGATGGAAAAAACTTCTTTCTTGTAGTACAAAACATGTTGACTTTCTATATAACACGTACTCCTAATTACAATAATTTGAAGACTACCAAAACAATGATTGTTTATAGATGAGCTTAACTAATTCACTAACGGCATAAGAAATTTTTACTTAA
This sequence comes from Capsicum rhomboideum, assembly GCA_031232105.1. Classification (NCBI taxonomy): domain Eukaryota; kingdom Viridiplantae; phylum Streptophyta; class Magnoliopsida; order Solanales; family Solanaceae; genus Capsicum; species Capsicum rhomboideum. The sequence goes on from CP124716.1 coordinate 7,579,687, forward strand.
CTAGGTGATATTTACTTGTTATAATAAATAATTTTCCTTATTTTCAAGATTATAATTTTCATATTATATCGAGGGTTATATGTATATAATTTTTAAATGATTTGATAGCTGTATAGAGGAATATTACCTGTAAATATTTTTCTTATCAAATTAATAGAGTAAAAATTTATGTACATTGATGGTATATTTAAAGAAATTAAATTTCGTAGTAGCTTGTAATATTTTTCAATGGCCTGATAGTGTATAGAAGTTACAACTCTTTTATTTATAACGAGGCAATATTTCCAGGAATTGGAAAAGGGAGGAGGAAAGGGAATGCAACAAAAGTTGAAAGATGTGATAAAGCTATTAGAGGATGAGAAGAAGAAGATGGAAGAAGTTCCAGACATGGAACTTGAGGAAAAAACAAAGAGATTGAGGCAAGCTTGTTTCAAGGCAAACTACAAGAGGAGAAGGATGATGTGTATGCCAGAATTACAGGCTTCTTATGGTAGTTACTGCACTACTAGTCCTGCTATTGCTGATGCTGCTAATGGTGAAGATGACGAAGAAGATGATGAAGAGATTAAGTCTCTTCTTGCTGACTGTTTCTCTAACAATAGCCCAACGTTGCATGACTGAACTTTTCTTTTGTGTCTTTTTTTTTTGGCTTCTATGTTTTTATTAGGGTAGAAGGGTGATAGGCGCATCAGTGAAGTTGTTGTTTCACTGTGATCTAGAAGGTGCTATTAGGACAGTGATATTAGTTACTAATGCATGTGTCGATGTAGTTTGCTTCTGTCACATCCAGTTGATCAGATGCAACTCTTCTTTGAATCCTGTGTGAAATTTTCATTGCACATCGCTCTTTCCTGAAAAAAATAATGTTGTTTTGAGTTTCATGCATGAGAATTATCTTCCTTCATTTCAATTTGTTTCTTAATTTGATTAGACATAAATTTAATAAAATTATTTTTTAAAATTTTTATGACTATTAGTTAAAGATATGTATAATATATCAGGACTTTTTTTTAATTTTATAATATCAATATTGTCATATAAAATGCTAAAAATATTAATATTTTCCAAATTTGAAAAAATAATTCTCTTTTAAACGAATTAAATCAGAAAGTAAGAAAATAAATTAAAACAGGATGAAGAACTAACTTTATGTGTATATATATGGAGTGACTCACATCAATCATATTTCAAATTATATGTCACATTAATTAAGACTACTTAATAATTACAAATTTTTCCGTATGGCCTATATATGGAGTGTTTTCAGAACAATCACATTTCAAACTATTTGACTAATAATTATGACTGATGGAATCCACTGTTTAAAAAAAACAACTATTTTCTTTGTTTTATACGCATTATACCAGTATAAATTTGGTGACATGTAATTAGGCTTTACAAATTTTTGTTGTTAAAAGATTGATGTACTTCTAATCCACAATTATGCACTAGAAACCTATTTTAATTCATCACTGCTATTTGACTTAGAGGGGAAAAAATGGGTGCAAGTACACGGACTCACTTGGCCTACTTTGTAAATATATAGAATTTTTATTGCTATTTGACTTGCAGAAAGGAAATGGGGAAGAGAAAAATTAACAAGATAAACATATCTTTTTTTAAAATTTACAAGAGCTATTAATTATTAGGGTGCTAATGGATAAGTTAAACTAGATTTGGATGGTTTAAAATGGTCTAAAATCCACTCAACAATTATTTGGTTGAGATAGCAGATATGATCTTCATTTGTTTTTCAGTATGGATTTTTAACTATAGTATTTGCTTTTTATGCTTAATTTTTTATATGTTTTATTTGAGTGAAAAGTTTATCAAAGATAGGCTCTTTACATCCTTTAGGTGAGAGTAAGACTGCATACACAACACCCTTCTTAAACTTCACTTGTGAAATTACATCGGATATGTTGTTGACATAATTGACATGATGCGTTAAAATGAGTTAAATAATAAGTTGTAGCTTCTTTTTTTAAAAAGTCGTAGATTAATAGGTCCTACTTTTGCTAAATTTTTATTTTTCGTTTGTTTTCTTGTAATTTGTTTAATTACTATACAAAACTAATAAAAAGAATTTTTTTCTTTCTTATTGCTGTATATATAAATATCAAATAATCAAAGTTCTTAAAACTATTTTCCCGAGATTCCTCATGGATCAATTTGCTGTTAAAATAAAATTCAAACGAGTTGAAAGAATCATAATTTATGGCTAATTTTATCACATGTACATGCTGAAAGTTCCATTCTCAAAAGCACAATAAACTGAAAGTTCATACAAGTACAATTAACCATGCATATTGAAGTGAATGAAAAATTATTTACATACTACCACCGTTCATTTTTACATGTCTATCATTTTAAAAAGTAGATTTTTATTTTTATTTATTTTTTTAACATTCAGATTATACATCTATTTTTTCCCATCAATTTACACTTAACATTAATTACTTATTCACCAAATTATTTTTGAAGACCTAATATAAATATCAATTAATAGAAATTGTGTCATAAAATAGTCATCTCAATTATTATTTTGTAATTGGTATAACAAGTCCAAATATGATAAGCAAAAGAGTGTTAATATGGTCAAAGTGAAAAAAAGATACACCATATGATATTTGAAAACAATAACTACTACTCCCTTCGTTCATTTTTAGTTGTCCACATTTGACTTGCACATGAATTAAGAAGTAGTTAATGATAAAGGGTAATTATATCAAATTACTCTTTGAATATAATGAATGTTTTGCTTTGAAAAATGCAATGAAGGATGAATAATATTTAATATCAAGAGTAAAATGGAAAAAAAGATAAATTATGTATTGATTTTTAAATTAGATAAGTATTATTAGATATCAAATTAAAAATGTGGACAACTAAAGATGTATGGAAAATCGTACTAGTAGTACTTACTGCTGAAAATCTTCAGCAATTCAAAAAAAGGAAAAATTTCGCCACAGTAATAAGAGAATGAGAGCAATCTCTTCTCATCGTCTTTCTATATCCACCTCCCGCTACCACTCCTGTCATACGGCGGCGCGTGTAGACCAATACCCTCAATGCATTCCCATACACACAAATTATACCAGTCACTTGCACACAGAGAAGAAGAAAATAGTGGGAGCTTTAGTGCATCACACTGTCTTATTGCATACCGACAAAACCGAAGCTTTGATTTTGTCAATCAAATCAACTTCTACAAAACCCCATTTGCTACAAATCCACGCCCATCTAATCCGCAACTCTCTTATTCAAAATCCAAATTTTTTCTCACCTTTTTTATTCCGTATTGCTCTCCCGCCATTGCATGATTTGAATTATGCTAATCGGGTATTTTCAAATTTTAGAATACCCGATTTCTTCCAGTATAATATCATGATTAGAGCTTACGGAATGAGTGATTCACCGGAAATTGGTTTTCAGTTTTATCAAGAAATGATAAGGTCAGGGGTGTCACCGAACTCGCTAACGTCTTCGTTCGTTACAAATTGTTGTATAAAGATTGGGTCTTTATTTGGTGGGCGACAGATTCATGCTCGAATTTTGAGAGATGGGCATCAATCTGATGGACGTCTACTGACTACATTGATGGATTTTTATTCATCTAATGAGAAGTATAAAGAAGCTTGCAAGGTGTTTGATGAAATGTCTCATAGAGATACAGTAGCTTGGAATGTGTTGATTTCTTGCTACATGCGTGGCAAGCGAACTCGGGATGCTTTGCATGTATTTGATATGATGAAGAACTCGTGTGAGTGCCAGCCGGATGAGGTTACTTGTTTGATGTTACTTCAGGCTTGTGCGAATTTGAATGCATTGGCATTTGGTGAGGGAGTTCATAGATATTGTGAAGAACATGGCTTTGACAAGGCGATGAATATCTGTAATGCACTTATTAATATGTACTCCCGGTGTGGTTGTGTCGAAAAAGCTTTTGAGGTGTTTAAGGGAATGACCGAGAAAGATGTGGTGTCTTGGACTGCAATGATATCAGGGTTGGCTAGTAACGGTTATGGTAGAGATGCAATTGAGGCATTTCGGGAGATGCAAAATGCAGGTGTGTCCCCTGATGATCAGACTTTCACCGGGGTTCTTTCTGCTTGCAGTCACTCTGGACTACTTGATGATGGTAGGATGTTTTTCAATAGTATGAGCGAAGTGTTTGGGATTCCACCAAACATTCATCATTATGGATGTGTGTTTGATCTAATGGGTCGTGCTGGTATGGTTAATGAAGCTTACAACCTTATAAATTCGATGAAGGTCAAACCAGATGCAACAATATGGAGAACTCTACTAGGAGCTTGTAGAATTCATCGCCAAGCTGACTTGGGAGAACAAGTCATTGAGCATTTGATTGAACTTAAAGCACAAGAAGCCGGAGATTATGTACTTCTGTTGAATATTTATTCATCGCTTGGTGATTGGGATAAGGTAATGAACGTGAGAAAAATGATGAAAGACAGGGGAATCCAAACCAACCCTGCTTGTAGTACTATTGAGTTCAGAGGGGAAATACATGAATTCGTTGCAAATGACTTTTCACATCCAAGAAAGACTGAAATTTATGAAATGTTGGACGAGATCAATCAGCAACTGAGGATAGCAGGATATGTTACTGAAACAATGTCAGAGTTGCACAATGTGGGTGTGGAAGAGAAGCAGATTGCATTATCTTACCACAGTGAGAAATTGGCTATTGCTTTTGGGGTTCTATCAACTCCACCGGGCACGTCAATTAGAGTCGCAAAAGACCTCCGAATTTGTGTTGACTGCCATAACTTTGCCAAGATGTTATCAGCAGTCTATAGTCGGGAAGTTGTTATTAGAGATCGGAACCGCTTCCATCACTTCAGAGAAGGTCGATGCTCGTGCAATGACTATTGGTAATTGGTAAATGTTTACCAGTAAATTCTGGAGTAGAATGAAAGTACACTTATAATGATTCATATTTTGAAAGGGTGATGACAATGATGATATTGAATGTGGTGGATAGATCCACTCTTATAATATCAGAGGCGCATTTATTATGCATCAGGAGACCTCTTGCCGTACTGAAAAGCGAGAATCCCATTGTCGCTGAATACATCTCGAAGCTAGATTCAACTAGACTCATAGGCACAGTAAATATCTGTAACATATGTCAAATAACAGGATGAAGTTGAGTTTGGTGTTACTAAGTTGTGATCAGTATAATGGTCCCGTGCTAATGGACTGAACGAGTTTCAAGGTGGGAAAATTGTTGAATTTGCCAGATGGAAGACAGTTACTGCAAAAGGACTCTGATCAAAGGGAGATTTACATAGAACAGAGGCGAACTGGCAAAGTGAGCTATAATTAAGTCTCGAGGGCACTAAAAGTCAACCTACGGATGCAATGGTTCTCGATGAAGGATGAAACTTACGAAAAGTGAACGTCTTCTCGGGCGCTTCACCAAGAAGTATGAAAAGCATTATAGGAATGATGGGTGAACTCAAAAATCTAGTCTGATCTAACAGGACTCAAGAATATTATGCATTCGGAGCTTAAGGCTGGAGAAATATAATGTTTATAGTATCTTTATTGACAAAGCTTTGATGAAATTAGGATCATTCTATTTCGTTATCCTTACATTTAGTGCATTATTTTATCTGCATCTCTCTCAACACTCTTATTGCTATTGTTCTTCACCCTATTATCGGTTAATATCACATACTAGTCGTTTTTATAGTAATAAAAAAAGCACCGTCACTCCAATCGGAGAATTGTGATCATTCAAAGTTGATGTCAATTTTTGTTAAGTTGGCAGCAGGATGATCTTGTTGAGGTTGGCAGATTCGTTTTTGAAGTTTTGAGAGAATTGGCTTCCTATTCAGCGAGGAAACTCAAATATGCCTCAATACCAATCAACTATTTTCGAAAAAGTAATGAAGCTCTTACAAGTACAAACATTGAGAAGAAGCTCTGCAGTAAAATTCACTTGTAAGAAGCCAAAAATTTGGGGGAGAAAGTGAACAGCGGGATTAGAATACTCACTTTTAGCATAATTAAATTTCAGAATAAATCGAAGCACTTTCTGCATTTTCACACAAAAAAACCACAATGACACGCTCAGATTATAGAGAGAAAAACTGATTTAACAAGAAAGAAGGAACATCACAAGAGTGCCTCGACGTCGTCACTTAGAGTTTACATACCGCAAAGGAGATACAATTCTATAACACTATTGTTTGTTTCTCCACAAGAGAAGCACTTAAAACTCATCTGCAAAACTGGAATTTGTTGATCATCATGAAATTTGCAAAATTACTTTATTCCTGTCGTCATTTCTTCAGCTTGTATTTATATTTAAGCAGCTACAGGATCTTTCTGAACAAAACCTATACCCTTCTCAATGCTAGCCTTCAATTCTGGCTTTAAAGCATCCAAGGCTTTCTGTTCATACTCTGTCAATCCTTGAAGGTCAGATGAAATCAAAGCCTCAACTCCATCCTTTCCTATTTTAATCCTTGAAGCAAAGAATGGAAGTTCAGATAGGTCAGACTGCACAAAAGCACACTCATAGACATCACCATCTCCGTCAAGTGCACGGAGTGAGGACTCAACAAATCTTGCTGCTGCGTAAGCCATGGAAAGAGTAGCAGACCCAGCACCAGCCTTTGCCTCAACAACTTCTGTGCCGGCATTTTGAATCCTCACAGTTAGCTCCTGTACTTCTTCGTCAGTGAAAGTAGCTGATGGTTTTGTCTTTGATAACAAAGGCAAAATGGTAATACCAGCATGTCCACCCACAACTGGGACATCTACGTCAATAAGCCTCAAATTTTTCTTCTGAGCTACAAATGTGTTTGCCCTAACTACATCTAGGGTTGTAACACCAAAAAGTTTTTTAGGATCATAAACACCCTTTCGCTTCAACACCTCTGCTGCAATCGGCACTGTGGAGTTGACTGGATTGCTAATGATGTGGATAAATGCATCAGGGCAGTTATCAGCAACAGCCTCAACCAATGTCTTCACAATGTTTGCGTTAATGTTGAACAGGTCATCGCGTGTCATACCAGGCTTTCTTGGAACACCAGCAGGTATGACCACCACATTTGCACCCGTCAAGCAGTTGGCCAATTCAGCTGCTCCAGTGAAATCTGAAACTTCGGAGGGAGTGTTGCAGTGACTAAGATCAGCCGCAACTCCTTTGACATTAGCTATATCATAAAGGTTCAGCTCTGAAACTAATGGTGACATCTTGACCAAAAGAGCCAAAGGTTGGCCAATACCACCGCTGGCTCCAAGAATAGCAACTTTGTAAGATGCTTGAGGCTGAACAATATTACCATAGTCCTTGTTTTCTTTTTGGGCCTTTGGAGTAATAGATTGTTTAAGGACCGCAACACTTTCTTTCCCAAGAAAGGATGATTCTGATTCACAGCTTACAGTTGTCGCAGCCTTCAAACCACTGAAACTCGTAAGGTTGTTTTTGGAGTTGAATTTCACACCAAAGGCTTTTGATTGTGATATTGAGCTCCCTTTGCAGCCAAGAGATGTGGTTGAGCCAACGGAGAAAGTAGTTGCTGATGTTGCTGCCATTTCACACCCTGCAAAGAAGAAACGTAATGTTGATTTCCTATTGATAATTTTTTAGGACATTACATACCACTTCTAATGAATGAGGAAGAACCTTCCCTATCTGATACATAAAAACATGTGACATTGCATGAATAAAGAATCAGTAATATGTACATGCAACTGGGTGCTTCATTCAGTTTCCCATAAATAGATAAACGGTGTAAAACTGCAGTAGTACCAAATGTTATTCCCTTAGTAGGCATTTGTCCATGCAACATGGATATCAAATTTGAAGTTTTGATTTGAAATCAATATTGTTTATGACATTTGAACAAAACTTCAACTTCAATTCGAAATTTTAATTTAAAATCCCAAATCTCACTAAAAGGTAGGATTACAATTCCAACTTTGTGAATTCAATTATTTTAAAATTTAAAACTTGACTCATAAGTTTATATTTTACAAAAGAAAAAATTCATAATTTTAAATTTTGCAAAAAAGGACCCATGGTCGACTTGTTCATACCATGTGAGAAGATTGTATTAATGAATAGCAAGTTAATACTATCGTTAATTTATTGGACCAGTGGATCTTTGTAAATCTATGTATATATGAAAGATTGTAATAGCATGTGATTGCAAGCATTTGTTTATAAAAGAAACATGGAGATATGTAATTTGTTAATGTGGCACCCAAGGATTTCTTATACCTTATTTACAAGCAAAGGTTTGCTCATTTGGTAAGATTATAAGAATTGGGAAAGTTGTGATATTTTTCACAAATTGTGGGCTTTCATGTTTATGCGAAAAAAAATGCGACTTTTGAGATCTAAATTGCATTTCAGCTTCAAATCAACCATCTAGCAAATCATGCCCAAACAGGCCCTTAGAATAAGATTCAAAGATGAATGGGGGAGTATCTGTTCTGAAAAGATTGTAATTGCAAAGATACAGCCAATTTGAAAACAACCAATACCTAATCACAGAGGAATCAACTGAATAAACTAGCAAGTAGGCCAAACTGTTTCTCAAAAAGAGTGCAGATATTAACAGGTTTGAGTATGGCATATATATCACAGGGAGCCTAAAGAAGTATTTGTCAGTAAAAGTTATAGCATTTATTGAAATTCTAATGAATTTATACACATAAATTTATGCTTTGTGTCGAAAATACTGAGTTCAAATGACCCCGGTAACAATACATTAGATCCGCCGTGATCAGGCACCTATAACTACTACATCAGATCCTTGTTTGTTTCCCTCCTATTTCTGCTAAAGATGGCAAATGGACGGTAATCGCCAAGGAGTTAATTCAAATGGATAAATGGACGCACAGGCTTATAAATTTCGTAAAATCCAGCTGATTTAAGTACGAAATTGTATATGACAAGAAGACCCTGAGTCCTGTTAGAAAACAGAAAAAACACAATAGCTCCTTTAGCTATCACCGCACAAGTTTACGTCAACTGCAAACATGCACGTTCACAAAATGATCGTTTCAATATAGCGATTGGCAAATTAGAGAGAACAAAGCTGGAGAGATCTGATTAATACTCATAATCCTATCAAAATACCATGGTTCAACAGATCTAGTGTTGCAACCGACGGAAACACACACACATAAAAAAAAAAAGCTGATTTACATTAGAGCTACTGCATTGTATTGAATTCCATAAGCAAAATCAATCAAGCAGAACGCAAAAAAAATTTAAAAAAAATTACACCGAATGAAGCAGAAATAACTCACCGAAGCAATTCAAATATAAAACTCCAGATCCAAAAATGACGAAATTGAAGAAGACGCAAATCTAAAGAGCAAGATATGGACTTACCTTAATGAAAAAATACGGGGGAGCTGAAAAAGTGTAATGGAGGGGTCGGCAGAAATTAGGAAAATGAGAGGAGAGAGAAACTTGGACGTTTTGGGGCAGAAAGATACTAGTAGCAATAGGGAAGTGAAAAGATAGATAGGGAGCTTAAAAGGGGTAGGTTTTCATGTAAAGACAGGCAGAGTTGGTGTGTGTTGTACTAGTGGGCAAATGTACAACTCCCTTCATTTTAAAAGAAATGACCTAATTTAACTTAACACAAAATTTAAAAAAAAAAAAAAAAAAATTTGAATTTTGTAATTCTAAATTAAAGTTATTGTAAATATACCAAAATATCATTTAATCTTATGATCTTAAATATATTATATGAAAAGTTGTAACTAAAGTATTATCAAAAAAAGAAAAGGATCATTCTTTTTAAAACGAACTTAAAAAAAAAAAAAATTCATTCTTTTTAAGTGAAGAAATGAACTAAAAAGAAAAATAGTTTATTTTTTTTAAACGGAGGGAGTATTCATATATGGCTCTCCGTCAAAAGTTCAAATGGGGCCCCCTTGATCACATCGACTGATGACGTTCCATCTAAAATTCAACGGTGGGGCGCTAAAGATTAAAGAGAAATGGAATCTGCGTTTCTCATGCTAATTTGATTCTCTGTTTCTCGTGTGTTAGGTTCTTTTATATCCGTCCAATTTAAAATCGAGTTTTTTTTTTTCTTTTAGACTTGGGAAAGGGGTAAATATTTTCTGCTCTAGAGTGAGATATATCCTCTGTTAAAATAGTAATTTTTCCGTCCAATAATATTTAATCATTATTAATTTGATATATATATTAAGAAATAATAAATAATAAAAATAATTTTATTATATTATCATTTAAATATAATAAATTTAATATCTTGAAAAATATATTGAGAAATGATCTATTTATATCTAATAACAAAGATAAAAACACTACGTATCATCACCACCAAAAAAAAAAGTATTAAAAATTTAAAATAAAAAAACTTTTTAAAAAGCATTAACTGACCCATACTACACACACAGCACCACAATATTTCAATTTAAAATTATAAAAAAAAATGCAGAAGATTTGTATTTAGTTTTTTTAATAAAAATACATTTGAAGGCTAACTAACTAAATATTAATTAAAAAAACAATTAAAATATTCTAAACAAAAAATAAACGGCATACTCAAAAAAATAAATAATAGAAACTGCACAACTTCCTTAAAATTTATGTTTACAAAATCTAATTTAAGTCATAAATAGCGTATGTATATACATTATAAGATTTTATTGCAATTTCAAAAAAGTCATTTTATGACTTTAATTATTGAATCATGCATGAAAAGAAATTTGATGAAGTAAGCACACTGCAAATCAAATCTATGTTTTTTTTCGATCCTTCCTCAATTCTTTTTTTTTTTTAATAGAATTTGAATAATTCAACTTCGCATTTTTGAATTTTGAATAAAGGATAAAATTTTGAATTTGAATTACTTTTTAGTTTAGTGTTTAATTAGTACTTTAAGAAATTATTTTTAAAATATAAAATTTTGACCTCTTTTTGTGCTGTTAATGGAAAACCCCTATTATTTTTAAAACATAATTCTGGATATTTCCAACATCCTAAATATTAGGAAAAATAAAATTCCTCACAGAATGACTATTAGTAGTTCTATATTCAAGGAGGCAGTTTCAAATATTAAACCGCTAGAAAAACAAACTGTCTTAAAAAAACATGTTCTTTACACAGCAAGTTACTGCAGAGTTCTATTTTTCCTCAGTTACTTCTCAATTTTTAAAAATAAAAAACAGCTTTCAATCTTAATCTTATCCGAAGTTTATATTTGGAAAAGAAAATTTCAAATTTTAACCGTGTGGTTAAAACGTTTGATTTGAAAAACCAAAAATTCAAACGATTGCTATATAAAGGATCATGTTATGGTCTCAACATCTACAGAACCACCAAACTGATAAAAAATTATGGCTCCTTCCATCTCATTTTATTTGTCACATAAAATGAGCCGGAGGAAATACTATTTTTCTAAAACCAATTCTGCCATAGCCCTCAAGAAGAAATGGTGAAAAATTGTTCTGCCTTTTCATATGCAGATATCTGTACATTTTTTTTTTTTCAATTCAAATAGTTGCACAGTTGACAATTTATTTGCATGAAGTTGCGATTGAAGGCGAGACTAGCAATTTTTTTGAGACCGTGATTGCGAAACTGTTTTAATGTTGAGATTGAAAACGTAGATGATAGTCTCCAAAATATGTGTTATGATAATTGCTAAAATATTTTTCAACTGTTTCTATATTTCCTGCATATATTTGCCGAAAATAACATTGTCAGACAACCAAATGAGATGTATAATGCATCTGATAGAGAACGTCATCCTTAATCTTCTACAAGGCCAAGAACAAATGTTCCAGTTTATAGACTTCACATAATGGTCTTTAACTAATAATGTTCATCAAATCTGCTCGCAAGACAATTAGTATTTTGCATAACATTGTTGTATGATCCTCCGATAATTTTTGAATCATATTGGAAGGTTCGATCTGATCTTTTTTTGTCAATTATTTCAAGTGTTCTAACCTTCTTGTTTGTGTTGTGTTCACTATTTTAAAGCCTACTTCTTACATTGTAGATATTAATATATGCATTTACGTTGTAATTTAATATAAAATGCAAAAATACAGCATGAATTGTTTGAGTGAATTTAGTTTGAGGATATAGACAAAGATTTAGGCAAATTAGTATTCAGGTATGCTAACTTGAATTGATTTAGTGAGATAAATTTTTAGTTTTGTTGAATAGGTAAATTTTTCAATATGGAACAAAGAGAAGGATTTAACATTTTCCTTCAAATATTCAAGCTTCCCGTTCAAAAGCCATACCATTATTTATATACCTCTGTATGGTTTTTATTTTTAAGTGACCTTAATAAAACCTAACACGACAGCTCTTAGGACAATATTTGATAAATTCTACAATAATAATGATTAATTTAAATTGATAAATAATTTATTTATTTAGATAAAGAACTTTTAAACTTGAATTAAAAATAGGCAAATCTCTAATCATCATTATATATATTCAAACTCCAGCTTTTTAAAAAGGATACTATTAAATATTAATTTATAATTTAAATTTGCTGCATAGAATGAAAAATTTAGTTAGTATCGTTGATGACTTTGACATTTATAATGTTCATAATTATTTTAATATTTATGATTAATTTAATTTATTTATTTTTTGCCAGTAGTACATGATAACAAAAATATTTTAGCGTATTTCTATTTAGTTTGGATATAGTATTTTCTTAGTGTCTGTTTGGGATTACTGTTTGAAAACTGATCATTTGAAAAGCACTTTTATAAAATAGCTTTTTAGAAAAATATTTTTGAAAAAAAATTAATTTATATTTGATAAATTCATTTAAAAAATATTTTTTTTCTATAAAAACAATATCAAACAGGCTCTTAGTCTAAAATAGCTATCTACTATTCTTTATTTTTAAAAAAAAAAAAAAAAGAGTAAATAGTCAGATGCACCCCCAACCTATACCCCAATTCCCAACTACACACTCCAACTTCACGTTGGTCCTATTACCCCCCCCCCCCCTCTCCCCCCGAATTAATTTAAAGTGAAATTTATTACACCCTAAAATACCATAACTAGTCCTTTGTCTTGTGGTGAAACACACGCGTTTGACACGTGTATTTCACCAATTAATGCTTATATTTTTATTTTTTTGGGTCCTTCTTCTTCTTTTCTTCCTCAAATCATTTTTTTAGCCTCAATCACTTTAAACACCATTTTAACCTCAAAAATTTGTTTGTGTGTCTAACAAGTATCAACAAAATTAAAATTTCTATATGTTTAACAAGTGTCAACTCAATGACCGGAACTGAATGAATACCCAAATGGATATTGTAGCTCTACGGGTTTGAAGATACAGGAGCAAACTTGGGCTATTTCTTGAAAATTTTGACCCAATCAAGACAAACATCTATCCATGCCACTGGCAGTCCTTAATCGAAATGGAACAAGCTCCAAATTTCGACCATGACAAATTTCAGATCGAAAAAAGAAAAAAAAAAAAAAAAAAAAAAAAAAAAGGAAAATGAACAACAACTACCATAGAGAACAATGAAGGGGGTAGAGGACGATATTGGAGCCTCAATAAGAACCAAAATGAGGAAGACTAGTGATGAAAATGATAATTCACGATGACCCATCAAAATATCTTTTTGAATTTTTTTATTTTTTGGGGGGGTCAATGTTTTCTTCAGACATTCCTTTTCCTCTCCAGGTAGAATGAAGCAGACTGTTTGTGTCATGCCGGCATCGTTGTTGGAGTAATGATTAGGGGGGGGGGGGGGGGAAATTGACATTGAGTGTTGATTAGATAATTTGCCTTCGTTAAACGTTGACTCTTTAGAAAACATAAAACATTAAATATCCTCATTTATTCCACATCGTCCTCAGTGCACTGCTATCCATAATGAAGAATTAAGAAGAAATTATCTAGAAATTAAGTGGGGTTTATAAGAAGAAGGTAAGATTTAAAGCAAAACCATGAAAATCAAAGGAACAAAAATGGGTTCTTGAAAATCTAATGGTGGACATTGATGAAGAAGAAAGGAAAAAAAACCCAAATATTAAAATCTAAAAAATACATGGTAAATAAGTTAGGGTGAAAGAGTGAGAGAAAAAAAAAAATAGAGAATGAATATAAAAAGAAAAAACAACCAATTCATTCTCTTTAAGCGAGTGACATTTACTCTTTGTATCAACTCAGCATTAAGGGGTTATTTATTCTACTTTAAATTAGTTCAGAGGGTAATAGAACTCCCGGAAAATTAGAATGTGTCGTTGAGAATTGGGATATAGACTGAGGGGGTATTTGACTATTTCCTCAAAATAAAAAAAATAAAAAAAAATAAAAAAAAAAATAAAAAAGAATTAAAAGTAACCTAGACTTGCATCAAAACCCTCACTCACTCTTCTAACTTCCCCATTCCCTTTAGCGATTCACACACACTATCACATTTTTTAATATCAATAATTTAAGTAAAGATGATTCAATATCCAGAAATTATATAGTATTACTTTTAATTATATAAACAATATCTTCACCTAGATCATTGTTAAGATAATTACCAAATTTAAATAGGGAGTTAATAATTTGAATTTGTTAATTATTTATAAATATAATAATATTTTACTACGGTAAGATCATTATATTGAGATAAATAAATATATCAATTCTTTGAATTTGATATCATAAAATATTGTAAAAAGAAATTTCAATGCATTATGAGATTCTTTTTAATTCTTAGGATAAGGTTAATAACTTTTTAAATTTGAATACAAAAATAAAATTTTGAAATAGAATATGAGATAAAATTATATTTCGATAAGGTGAAAGTGTTTAACCTAAATTTTAAATTATAGCCACTTCTAACAGATTCGATTATATTGAAGTCTTCTTCTAATCTATATTTCATTATTTTATTATGCATAATAAAACTTATCTATTCTAATTTCTATTGAAATAAAAGAGAAGAAAACTCAACTTCTTAATTATGTGTGTAACACATAAAAGTTTAATGCAAAATCAAATTAGATAAAGTAAAGTGATTAAAAACAATATAAAAAATGTACAACGAGGACCGCTAGGTGGCAGAATAATTGGGAGGGGAGGAGGAGAGATATTTGAACTAATTTTGATAATATAATGAAGTAACTAGATAATAAAGATATTACTATTCATAAATTTTAAGTTGAAGAGCTGTAAACAATAATTTTTTTTAAAAAAAAAAATCAATGCTAACAATTTAATAATTTTAAATTGTGAACAATATAACAAAGTAAAATGTAAAACATAAAAGTTTGTGACAATTACATGATTGTCTTTATTCATATCAATTTGGTTAAGGGTGGGTTGGGGGTGGATGAGGCGCATTTTATTGAGAAATAATATGATAATAGCATTTATTTAAGGTAATATGATTTAACATGCTTAAACAAGATATCGTAATTTAAAATGATTAGAAATAATACTTTAATATCATCCGCGCATCGCACAGGTATGTATACTAGTAATATTTAATAGCAAGGGTATAATTGATAGAAAAGGTAAATTGCCCATTGATTTTTTGAATTGGATAAATTTTGTTCTATATCTATTTTTAGTATAGTGAACAAGTATTGTTGGAAAGAGGAACTAAGATATATATACTGTCACAGTATAAGAAACAATGTATATTTACTTTTGTTGTCTAACAAATGGTGCATAACTGTCTCTTTTGTTAACATGCCTATTTTTTTAAAAAAAAATCTAAAACTGACTTTTTAGCTTAAAAAATGTCACGTGCCCTTTAAAAATTATCGCACCTATTTTTTTTTTACCCCTCTGGACCAGGCTCAAACCAAACCCAACCAAAAAAAACTTACTCCCTCTTTAATTACGCCATCACGTCGTGGTCCTGATGATAATCTTGTTTAGACGAACAAGCATCCTACTCTAAGTCATCGCGATGATCATTTAATTGAAGAAGATTTTTTTTTTGTTCATTTGGGTCAGGAACGGAGGGGTGAAAAAATAGGTAAAGTAATTTTTTTAAAGCCACTTGATATTTTTTAAATTAAAAAAATCAGTTCTAAAATTTTTTAATTCAATAAAAGTAGGCGTATTAACGAAAAGAGCAATATGCGCTATTTATTAGACGACGAGGGTCTCTTTCCTTTTTCAAAGAAGTGTGATATTTTTTTATTTTAAAGATAATTTATACTCCTACTTAAAATTTTCAGTCTTTATCTTAGGCTGCATTTGTTTTTATTAAGATTAAGACGTCTGAATTTGAATGCACATCTGAATAACTA
This sequence comes from Capsicum rhomboideum, assembly GCA_031232105.1. Taxonomy (NCBI): domain Eukaryota; kingdom Viridiplantae; phylum Streptophyta; class Magnoliopsida; order Solanales; family Solanaceae; genus Capsicum; species Capsicum rhomboideum. The sequence goes on from CP124716.1 coordinate 7,595,972, forward strand.
AGATGTTGTCTCTAAATCTGAACACTGGATGATTAAGATTGTTTGTTTTCAACATCTGAATCTGCATAATTTATTTATTTATAAATATAATAAGAATATAATTCAAATAAAAAATTAATTATAAATTAGAAAAATATTTAATTTAATGCAATAAAACTATCATTTAATTAAAACAATGAAACCGTTATGTTTGCTAGTGATGGTGGAGATGGTTTGTAATGGTAGTGGTGATGGTAATGATTGGTGTTAGTGACTAGTAATGTTGGTGGTGATAGTTGTGATGATAAAGGTGGTTGGTATTACATTGATTGTCATGATGGTAGCGATTGGTAGTGTTGGTGGTGGTTGTGATGACAAAGTCGATTAATGTTAGTAGTTGACGGTGTTGACGATGGTGACTGAAGAATGTGAGGTAGTTGGAGACAGTGTTAGTTGTGATGGTGGATGTGGTTGGTAATACGGATTGACTGTTCAGATGGTAGTGACTGATAATGGTGGAGGTGGCGCCAATGGTGATGGTGGTTGACGATGTGTTGGTGGCGGTGATAGTTGTGATAGTGGAGTTGGTTAGTATTAGGAATTGACTGCAGTGGTGGTAGTAGTTGATAGTTGTGGTAGAAGTGGCAGTGATGGTGCTGACAATGAATATAATTATAATGATGGAGGTGATATGTGTGGTAGTGGCTGACAGAACCAGTTAGTGGTTGACAATAGTGGTGGTAGTAATGGGTGATTGTGGATAAAATGGTGATAAATATTATCCATACAAGAATACCTCTTATTGGTGTTAAGACTTTATTCTAGATCTTAATGGTTAAGACTCATCTAAACCAATTAAGTGCTTAAAATCTTAATAAAAATAAATGTACTTAATGTCCTAAGTTTTGAGCCATTCAAATTCAGACCTCCATTAAGTGCAAACAAATAAAGCTTAATGATCAAACATTGATAGTTACAAAATTTACTTCCTCCTTGAAAATTTATATGACACTCATTTTCTTTTTAGCACTCCCTCCGTTCCATTTTATTTGACCTTCTTTCTAAATATGTTTGTTTTAATTTAGTTGTTCATTTTCGCAAATCAAGAGTGTTTTATTACTTTTTTTCCATATCACCTTCAGTATTAAATAATGAAAGAAAATAGTAATAACTAGCTTTAGATTTTTAAAACATCATTAATAGGTTTGTAAAATATATTAATAGGGTTAATTTTGTGAAATACACTTCTAGTTAATGTTTTCTTAATGAGTATGTCAAATCAAAAGAGACCAAGTAAAATGGAACGAAGGGAGTATATCTTTAAAAAAAATTATCATCTTACTATATTTAAATACAATTTAACATTACGAACAATTCTATTTAATGAGATAATTCGTAGTCACAAATATTTAAGATTTGCTTTAGATAATAAATCTTAAAGTTTTATATGTTGATCTGAAGATTTATGTTCAATTGAACAATGACATAAATTGAGGTATAAAAAATATGCTTTGTTTTTAAAATTGTGTCCGGTCAAATATCTCACGTGAAATAAATGGACAGAATACTATTCTTCTGTCATTACTATTGTTACAATGCTTAAAATTTTCTAATTTTAATTTTATTTATTCTAACTTAAATAAAGTCAAAACTTTATTTTAGAGTTGGCGCCTCTTCAATAGCGTTAGGCTTGTGTTACGACTTGGTCCCCAATCTAACATTGAAAACATGGACCCGACTGGGTTTCAGTTTTCTTCTCTACACTCCAACCTAAGGCCTCAAGGAGCCATTTGGTAAGGGAGAATGGAGATTCAGTAATACTCATATTAGAATTTACATTATGTAGTAATCTATGTATCATTTTGTATCGAACAAATTGTGCACTAGATTAGAACAAGTATAGCACTAATAATTTAGAGGTTAAACTATTTAAAGACAAAATTTTCTTAAAAATGATAAGCTCTACATATCACTTCCACCACAATATTTCCTACATTATTATTATTGTTGGTATATCAATGTCTTCTTATTATTCACAGTATAAATAATCATTGTTCCATAGTCTCGAATAGCTACAGCATCTGAACGAGAAAAGACTCCTTGGGTTCAATTTCAATATACCAAAGATCATTTTCTTTGAATCATAAAAAAATTAATATTGCAAAGCTTTTGGTTTCAATATGCTAAAGGTCAACATATGAAGATCATTTCATTTGTTTGAAGCATACTAAAAGGTCATTTGCTTTGAAAGTACACTAAAGGTCATTTTATTTGAAGTATACTAAAGGTCATTTGCTGTGGTGTTCAATAAAATGTAAAATCATGAATACCTAATATCTCCACATAACTTATTTTATGCATTTAACTACGCACAACTCAATCACAACCTTTAGTTTGAAGATTAAAAAAAAAAGTTTTTATAGAAGTGTTCTGTTTCCAGTATAAAATCATACATGAGTACAATGTCATTACTTTCTTATCCATGCTTTACACAGTTTAGTCCATAAATCCAAATCAAAGTTTAAACTAACTTCAACATTGCTCAATTCCAGTCTGCTTCCTTCAAATTGACAGGAATGCTTATTAATACATAAGGTAATAGTTAACTAAGTGACTAAACTCCTCAATAAAAACTTAAACAAGTAACATGAAATCCGATTAAAGACATAGACACTTGAATTACAAATCATTAAGTTTAGAAAATATTAGTAGTATGAAATTAAATTCATCCTCTCTTATACACTGAGCTTGTCCATTTCCCTTCTTAGTGCATTAGCCCTCACCAAACTTCCAATAGTATTCACAGCAAGCTTCAAGTCTTCAATGGGGTTCCCTGGTGCCACTTTCTTGTACAAATAACTGTCGAATGTCATCTTCTGTACGTACTCGTCTGCACACATCTCTACAAAAGCTTCCCTCGCTGGATTCGACCTGTAAAATACCTTCTGCAATATATCAAGAACCTTGTACGTTGGCCAATATGTCTTGTCCCATTTCTCCAAGTAGTTCCTCAAATCACTCTCGTTCACCATTCTTTTCCCATTTTCTGATCCTTCAACAATTGCTTCCGCACACATACGTCCGCTTTTCGCAGCAAAGTAGATACCTTCGCCGGAGCATTTTGTCACGTACCCTGCTGCATCTCCAACTAATGCGACTCTGTCTTGCAATCTTCTTGGTCTTGGGTGTTCGGGAATTGGATGAGCTTCAACACGGATGATTTTCCCGCCGGTGATTTTCGAATCGGCTCGGAGTCTAGTTGCTAGCTGGAATTTCTTGATATCTGCTTTGTGAGTAACTGTGCCTGTGCCAACGGCGACGTGGTCACATTTAGGGAAAACCCACCCGTAAAAATCAGGGGAAACGTCATCTCCGACGTACATTTCAGCTAAATTCTCGTAATACTTCATTTTATCGTCCGAAATTTTGATCCGTTCCTGGAATGCAATGGCGTACTCGTAGTCACCGGCGTTTATGGATTTTGCGACACGGGAATTTGCACCGTCAGCGCCGATGACGGCGTCAACTTCGAGAGTGCGCTTCTCGCCGGCGCCGTTAGTTTTGGAATCGTAAGATGTGTAGTGAAGGACGTAAGGTGAATTAGGAGCTTTTGGCATGTCCATTTTGAGAAATAAGCCGTTGAGAACGGCAGCTCCAGCTTCGGCAGCACGGTCACGGAGGTAAGCATCGAGTACTTCGCGGCGCACCATACCAATGTACTCGTGAGCCTTTAAGGTCTGTCCGATATCTACAGCAACGTTGGATGGGGAAATCATCTTCATTTTGGTAACTTTTCGGTCAATGATATCAAGAGGAAGATCAAATTCACCCACCATACAAAGTGGGATAGCACCACCGCAGGGTTTGCAGTTGTCCATCTTACGTTCGATTAAGAACGTTTCAATTCCGCCTTTAGCGAGTGTTTCCGCGGCGGCGCCACCAGCAGGACCACCACCAACCACCGCCACACGGAGGTTACGGCCGGTGACTCTTGGGCTGGATTTGGAAGCATTGATACGTAGCCTACGGTATTGTTGGCCGGAATGGAGGGGTTTCGAGAGAGTGATGGAATTGTTTTCCGGTGAGGATTGACGGAGGCCGGTGAAGGTTTTGATAGCAATGGAAGCCATAGTTTAGTGTAGTGTGCAAGAAAATGGACGGTCTGTGTGGAGATTTTATGAAATTTTTATGATATGGTTTGGGATATTAAGGGGATGAGTGCCGTTGATGAAAATGAATGGAGGGCTGAGATTGGATTTGGATAATGGGGGAGAGATTCTTGATTTGTTGTTTGTTTTTGCTTTTGGTTGTTTTGTTTTATCATCGTATGGGTCCTTATTTTTGCCCAATTTTGCATGATGTCCAAGTGGTTCACATTCTGCCACGTAAGTATATTTTTCGATTGTGGATTAGCGTGCTTGGATGTTCCAAGGTGGTCAATTTATTGCTCATCCAAATATCTCTTTGAAGGAGTGTGCTTGGGCTAATTTTGAAGAAATAATCGCAATTGTCTGCTAGAGTTTCATATGTATATATTTTTTAGAATTTGATGCAGACTAACTAGACCGTAAAAGTTTGATTTGAAGTACTACATTAGTTATTTTATTAAGTTTATTTGGATTTCAGAATCAAACAAATATCAATAATCTATTTTTTTTGCTTCTGTTGGAAAAAAAAAAGGAGAGGTGTTAAACTTTTTGCAAGATCTCAGAGTTAGACACCGATGAACACATTGAGCTATTTATGTGGCTGAGAATCCTCACAGCCCAGATACAATAACACAATTATTAGGGTGCACTGCACAAATACTAATTATGTCCTCATTGACATCAAAGTAGCTTAGATTAAATAAAGAACCTATACGTTTTTCAGGAAAAGAAAAGTATGGGTAGTAAATTGAACTTATATTAGCTAACAGTAAAAAATTGGTGTGATCAACAATTTGTTTAGCCCAAGTCTTGATCAACATTCGTTAGAGTTTTGATAGTGTCTTAGTAGTTTTGTTTGAAGGAGCAAGCTGGGCCTTACGTTAATATTATTTGGATCACCAGTGATTCTATCCATCAAGTTTGAGAATTATTGGGCCTCATTTCCAAATTAAGTTGAATCTTCTTATATCACACATCTCCATCTCTCCACAGGAATTTTTTTACAAGTCCAACCATCAGCAAATGTTTGTACTTTTGAAGATTTTCTTCAAGTGGAGTAACTATGCCTACCTATATATGAATTTGACTTCTAATAAGTAATAATCCTTTGAAAATAATAGCACAGACTTGGTTAAATGTAATAAAGGTAAAGAAGTTAAAACTCAACTTGATGTTAGAATTTCAAGCACTTATATATGTTCTCCTGCTAACTTTAGAAGAGTTTTAATTTCTATACACTGAAATTGGAAAGAAAGTTAACATTATTATGTCATCTTATAGATAACTATATATCGTAAGTGAAACGAGCTACATAGAACATAAAACAAATTACCCGCTATGACATATTAAAGTTACGTTAATAGTGCACTATCAATATATATAAATAAAATCCAACATCAAAGAAAGGGATACCCTAATTAAACAATACTCTGATAATACGCAACTTATGTTTGTTAGAGTTGAATCGTTGTAACAGAACTGAAGGTAGATGTAGTAGGTTTGAATTTCTTAGACAGTTGGTTTATCAAACTCTTGCTACCCTCTTTATGTCCAATTTTCTGTCGAAAATCCCAACTTCCCTAACTGATGCTTTGGATATTGTCCCCACAGATTCTTGCACTTTCCTTTCTTTGTGGACATTTATAAGGTAAGAATTTAGGCCTTATTATTCCTAGGCTAAAACTTTCAAAGACTTATTATAACAGAGTACCTCTAGAAGTACTTAACATGAAGCTGACTTTGACCTTAACAATTTTATTAGCTGTTGTAATTGGAGGTTGCAATTGCAAGATTGTGCAATTCATCTTTGGAGACTCTCTTTCAGATGTTGGCAACAACAACTTTCTCTCCAAAAGCCTTGCTCGCGCGAATTTGCCATGGTATGGTATTGATTTTGGGAATGGATTGCCTAATGGAAGATTTGGCAATGGTCGTACTGTTGCCGATATAATAGGTAACATTTTCAATCTAGTATGTATGTTAGTTAAGTACCTAAGCTAGTGTTACATAAGTTTTATTAAGTTGGCCCAAAAATACTCATAACATGTTTTGATAGTGTTCATTTTTGGGTCGAATTTGAACGGTTTCCAAAAAAAATGGCACACGTTATATGTAACTTCTCAATCTTCACAAGTACTACCAATGTGGAATTTTGTTCGTACACCCCAACATGTTAAACTTACCTATTGTGCAGGTGATGAAATGGGGCTTCCAAGGCCACCAGCGTATCTGAATCAATCTTTAACAGAAGATGTTATACTAGAGAACGGAGTCAATTTTGCCTCTGGAGGTGGTGGCATTCTAAACGAGACAGGAGGTTTATTTGTAAGTAATTCTCCTGTCAATTCGTCTAATATTATTATTGCAACATCCTTTAAAATAATATTATATGTATCTCATGTCTAGATGTTGGAGTTTAATTTGATGAATTGTGAGTACAGATACAGAGACTTTCCTTATACAAGCAAATAGAGTTGTTTCAAGGCACACAAGACTTGATTAGAGAAAAAATTGGAACCAAAGAAGCAACCAAATTTTTCCAACAAGCACGATACGTTGTAGCTCTAGGAAGCAACGATTTCATCAACAATTACTTAATGCCAGTTTATAGAGATTCATGGACGTACAATGATAAATCTTTCGTCCAATACTTAATGGACACTCTCAGGTCACAGCTTACAGTAAGCCACATGTCCTTTTCTCCATCAAAATTTTCTAAACACAAGTGACTTTTTAACCATTTTTTTAAATTTATTTAGTTGTTGCATAGTTTGGGGGCAAGGGAGTTGATGGTGTTTGGACTAGGGCCAATGGGGTGTATTCCACTTCAAAGAGTTTTAAGCACAGATGGTCAGTGTCAGGACAAGACTAACCAACTGGCACTTGCCTTCAACAAAGTAACAGACGAACTTGTCGAGGAATTGGCCAACACTCTTCCAAATGCTAGCTACAAGTTTGGAGATGCTTATGATGTTGTCAACGATGTCATTACCAATCCCGGCAATTACGGTACTAACTAATTATTATAACATTGTCATGAATAGTATACATGAAGCTAAGAATTATTTCAAGAATTACATAAATGTTAGGATAAATACAAATTTTGTGTACTAATATAAAAAAATATTTATACCATTATATCACTTATAACGTAGTTACACAGAGTATTCGTGATAAAAATTAATCAGTAACTGATAAGATGAAGTATGATCTAACAAAAATGATTGGTTAGTACCTTGCGTTTTCTTCTATCATATAGCGATCAACGCGTGAACTTGAAGGGACCAATTTCTAGGTTCTCAAATTAATTTAAAGCAATTTCTGCTAAGATGAGTGATCATGCAGCTAAAATTAAGAAGTGCAACACCTATTGATCAGGAGCTAATTAAGGAATCGACTTCATTGCTAGGACAATCTTGATTGGAAGTACACATTAATTGACAACTGGCATGCTATAGAAGGTTAAATAAGAGTAATTGAGTAAAAAAGTCTGCACATTATAGATGTTCATAACTTAAATTCAATGAAAATATTGCAGGTTTTAGTAACTCGGATTCACCTTGCTGCTCGTTCGGAAAAATTAGACCAGCACTTACGTGTATTCCAGCATCGACATTGTGCAGTGACAGAAGCAAATATGTGTTTTGGGATGAATACCACCCTTCTGATCGTGCTAACCAGTTAATTGCTAAAGAGCTCATTAAAAAGCTCGGTTTTTTGAAGCCTAACCAGACCAATATTGCTTCTTCCCCTACACCACCCACTGATCCTTCATCGGATGATGATGGCCAATAGATTTTCTTGTTATTATTAATTCATTATCATTATAATAGGATCCGGTTTTCGTTATAGCAATGTTTACACAGAACACGCTGGCTGATTTACTCAAATGTTCCTTTTTTAGACCCCTATTTATTTTTAAAAAGTTGAAGGGAAGTAACTGGTAAAGTTGTTGTCATCACAGGTTTAAGTCTTAGAAACAGTCTCTTGTAGAAATGCAAGGTAAGGCTGCATACAAAAGACTTTTGTGGTCTGGTCCTTTCCCAAACACGCACATAGCGGACACTTTAGTGCACCGGGCTGTCCCTTATTTATTTTTGAAAGTTATGCAAAAATTATTTTTGAACAGGCTGACTTGTTTGTTCCGTTTAGACTCTTTTATGTACTCAAATCGAGTAGTTGAGTGTGGGGAAAGGATTTTATTGTTTATCCAGTTTATTTTCATATTAAGCAACTAGATAAACTAAGTAAGAATATTATAGATTGGAACACCAAAATAACACAAGGAGAAATAGCGTTTGTAGGATAGATGTACAGAATTGTAACAATAAGTCAACACGATTATAATTGCAGATGTAAATTTTAAGGATATTAAAATACTTAAATGTTATCGTTAGCTAATCTATATACTCCCTGCATCCCATGCATGGCACTCTTGGGACTTGGCACGTTGTTAAAAGAAAAAGAATTTTGAAATTTATGGTCTAAAATAATTTTTGAATGTTTGTATGGTGGTAAAAGAAGAATTTTAAAGTTAAATCTTTTTTAATTATATAAGATGAAATTTTTTTTGGGACAAAATAAAAAGAAAAGGATGCCACAAATAGGACAAATAGGACAGAGGGAATATATATTTTTTGTAATTTCTAATTTTAAGGCGATTTATGTGTTATAACTTGTACCAAAATTTGCTTTGCATAAAACTATTGATGTTCAAATAGGACGACAAAATTTAAAAACAAACCAAAGGGAATATATTTTCTTGTCCCATCAGATGGATATCATCCGTGTTTATGCACTGAAGATTTCAACCCCATAGTTGGTAATACTCTATTTTCTTACATTAGATATGATTCCAGCAAGCCATTAAAATAAGAATATATAATATGATGACCTTTTACCAATTTTTCATGGGACCACGCAATGGGAGTGAATGGTTACCACCTCAAAACCCATGATCTCCATCTAACATGCATGTAATATTGATTTGCCAAATTGCTCAAAGATATTTAAAAGGTGCATGACGTTAGCTTACCTAATAGCCATATGAGTATATTTTAATAACATTAATAAAATCTTTGATTGTCTAGAAACAGCCCTAATTTTGAAAGGGAAAGTTTAATTTGAAGTTTGCCCCCACATTCTTAGAAGTTGCATAAAGGGTTACCATAAGCAGAAAAGTGTTTATGCACTTGAAAAAGATATATAGAGGACTGTCAAGCTTTTATAACTTTGGCTTACCCTCCCACCAATCTCCTTTCCACGTACATCAAAAATGAAACTTGCATTGGTTATTTCTAATTAACCATATAATTCATTAAGAACGTTATATAACATATATAAATTGGTTATCTTTATATATTAACCAGTAATACTAAGAAAATACTGTGGAAATACTAATTGTAAACTAAGAATATTAGAGAATAATGTTCGACAACATATCTGGAAAAAAAATTTCCAACTTCATATTTTGGCATGTGGAAACTTCCATATAGACACAGTTTTTCATCAGCTTTGAATTTTTATTTTGATAGAATTCATGAGCACCGCTTAAAGGATCTCTATATGAACATGATTACTTGTATATACAATTTAATTGAACCAAACAAATTAAAGTTCATATATATCATAACTTCAGAATTAGTAAGGTATCAAATTAACCTGAGTGAATTGTACATGCATGCACCACCGGACATAAATATCTAATTCTAACATGCATACAGCATATAGAAGGTCCATAAATTAGTACATACTCATATATATATATAGAACATATATACGGTTAATAAGTACTCCTTAGTCCTCAACCAATTCAGCTACTACCAGATCTCTCAGAGATTATCCACATGATTATCTCTCTTAATTATCTAGCTATTCCCAATAAGAGCCAATTAAGATTGATGAAACGATGCTTAATTAGATACTTAACACAGTATGTGACTACTAATTATATATCTTAAACATATGCATGATATATGATCTAGCATTCGGCACAGCCTCTTCCTAGTTGAGGCCTTGGAGTGTGGCGATTATTCGCCCCAGAACCTGGATAATCGTTGATCTCTTCATCCTCTAGGATTCTCCTTATTGTTGTTTCTTCTACTTCCAAGATCTCTTCCATATTTGCCTAACAGTTTCAATTTTCCAAAATTCCATCAGACTACTGTGTAGTACTCCAAAAGTAAGAAAGGAAGATACATATAATAAGGTTTCCATAGGCAAAATTAAATATGGAGAATTACCATATGGTTATTCTCCAACACCTTGTGTTCTTGAGGCATGTCCATTACCAGACTTGTGCTTCCTGTGTCAGTGTTATACAGATCACGCGTGGTAAATAATGTACATACATAACATTTACCAATAATATTTAAAGGAAATATAGGTCCAAATTTACCCCTTTCTAACAAAATATATTAATATTAATTACCCTCTGTTACATTAATTATTTTCTCAAACAATATAATCTCGTATTTGTCCTTGACTTTAACAAATCTCCGACATGAAATCGCGCGGTAGAGATTCTACATATGGGAAAATTTTCTCCGAAAAAAGTCCAAACTTAAAATCACCCTTGTAATTTTGCTAGGGTTAATTTAGTAATGTCAAGACTATGTAGGAAGGTTTAAAAGAAAGAAGTTATTATGTTTAATTAGTAAGAAGAGTTGAAAGATCAACTTACTTGTAATTGGGACGGCATTAATCAAGGAGATAGCATGAGAAAAACAAAGAAAAAGCAGAAACAAACGAATGAAAGTGGATTCCATGGTTACTAATAATAACCTATGCTTTAATTTTCTGCTAACACGACTCTTGTTACAGGAGAGATGGGCAGTGCTCCATTTTATACATGCTTGTTACGGACATATGGGCCACTAACACATTCTGGCAAAAAAAAAAAAGGCAGCAATTTCTGTGAGCTTCTTTTGGTTGAGGCAATCAAATTACATAAAGTCAAAAAGTATATATCAGAAAATGAATTTTATAGAAGACATATGTTAGAGCTTTGGTAAAGCCAACATCCTGGAAAGGCCCACGAGGGACTGGGGTGGTCGGGATTGGAGTCATGATTGAATATGACGCTTGCTTTGGTGAACTTGGTTAAGAAATAAAGTTGCACCCTTGATATAAGCTATAACTTTTGACGTGATGATAAACCCTTGTTCCTAAGAACATGCAACACTATTAAATATTCTCTCGGTCCCAATTTATGTAGGACAGTTCGATCAGATCTCACAAACCGAACGAAGTCTTCTTTGATCATGATTTTTCATGTTTTTTTAAATATTTTGAATTATTAATTATTATGATTTATAGAATTTTTGTAATATAATATTCATATATTTGATTTTATTGTTTAAAATTTAAAGACTCTATTTCCGAATACCAACTACTCATACATATAACGCGGTTGAAATCTTTTTCCATATCTTCTTCCTAATTTCCTTTTTGCATGTGCACCGTTGATATGAAGCCTAAAAGCCAAAAAATAAGGGCACTTGACTTTTTAGTGTTTGAGTGGAAAGGATAATGAGGAAAAATTATATTAAGTCAAAATGGGGAACAGAATACATATGAGCACACTGTGCAAGTGGAGGGTGACAAAATATTGATGTGTCTCAATAAGGACACTTGCTACTATACGGAGTACTCTAATATTTTTTGTGAGGCCTTAGTGCAACATATCATGAAGAGTTTCATGGATATAGGCACTCAACGTATACCATGAAATTTTAAGTTTAAATTCTAACGGTAATAAAAATATTATAGATGATTTTTTTCTATTTATTCAAATTTTTGTAGATAATGTTACTTGATATTTGTGCTAGTGACCGACATGATGCCTCTTCAAATTTGTTTGATGCACGCAAGCCAATTCATACACTGCCATTATCAAAAAATTGCATTTATGTATTGAATAAGGTCCTTTTTTTTTATATACAGAATCGAAAGAAAAGATTCACACCATTAGGAAAAATATAAACTAAGTTTTAGTTCTGTGTATTGTTTATGAATATTTGGGACTTCCACTATAGAGCCCATGCAATATGCATGAACATTATCTAACAAGCAGAACTTTCCAGGCTATCATTATTTTACTTATTATATTCCTTGTTAAAATAAAATACTACGGTATTTGTTATAACTCCACTAGCCAGATGTTAGACTTATAATTAATTGACTAAATGTTATGTACTTATGATGGTTTGTCACTTTGAGTATATATTTCTGGTAAGAATCCACTATTCCTGTTAATGCTTCATCACCAAAACTTTCATTTCATTTACTTTTAGAGACATTACTCCTTCATGGCATATTCGAACTGATTTACTTTTAGCTCATAAAATCTGAGCTTTTGGGGGGAAAATAATATTTTATCCGAGGTCCTTGCGATCGAGGAAATGAGGTCTCTTAGTCTTATACAATTTGAATAGCCGAAAATGGTCTTTTCAGATCTCTTATAAATAAAAATGACGTTCCCTTGTAAAAATATCACAAAACTAAAAAAAGTTTGTAAAGGGCTAGAAAACTATTTCACCCGATCCATGCCTGGTACAAAGTTACAACTCTTATTTTATGCCTTTCCTTCTTTTCATATACTCTATTTGAGAGGCCAAAATTCTCTCAAAATTCTGAAATTTTTGAGTTTGCAGATTCAATATTCAAACTTATGTGGACTAACATTTTGTTAAGACTGAAATTGGGGTGTTGAAGTCTATACCCATTAAAAGGCTGAACTTGGGTCAGTTTTTAAAGCTCTAATATTGAGCTACTATCCAAAACACAAAACTGAATTGAGTTGGTTTTGGAATCAAATTTTATAGACAAAGTATTATTATTTGTATTGCCTAGAATGTGGAAGGTCAGAGAGTATAGTAGATAAAGACATTGGCAAGAGAGTATAGTTGCTAACATGCATTTTCTTTAAGTGAAAATTATCTTTTATGTACTCTTTAGATTGTTTATTATAATTTATAACAATATTTTTTTTTAATTGCAAGTTGTAGCAGATTTTTAAAATTTTTATTAAAAACTTTTTTTCTATTTTTCTTATACACATATATTAATTAAAATTCCTCCTAATTATTTGTGTTTATCTTTATCTTTTGGAAAAAAAAATAACTATGTTGGAGGAGTAATTGTAGAAGTAAAATCTGGGAAATATATTGTCTACATATATACACGTTTTTAATTTTTCAGAAAATTATACATTTATTTACTTTCCCAAAGTTTACACGTTTTTCTGTCTTCACTTTATTGATAAAAGAGTTACTTTTTCATTAATACACATTTCTCTATATTCACTTTATCTTCATTTTTTCTCTTATTCATCTTTATATGTATTCTCTGGGTTTTTTAACTCTTTTGTATTAACTTTGGTTTTTGTTCACTGATTTTTAAATTTGGGGTTAGAAATTCGTCACAAATTAGTCTGAATTTAGGAGTGTATTTTTATTCAAAGGCATGCTCAACTGGATTTATATTTGTTTTTCAATTGTGTGAATTATGTCTTCAAATCCTAAAATCATGTCTCCTAATTCGAAGTTTGATTCTACTATCATATGTAAGAACAAGTCTGATTCTACACCCATACGTAAGAAATCGAGATTTGTAGATGGAAGTAGCTCCATTTCGCATTCAATATTCAGTTTCAATTTGGATTGTTTTACCCGATTTCCAGTGAAGCCAATTTTCAATGCAGAAAGTGACACCTCGTCTAAGAGAAGTGATGTTTCAAAGTTGTAATCCAAGCCTCGTCTAAGAAAAGTGATGTTTCAAAAGTTCTATTTCAAGTCGAATCTTTAAAAGACAATAAGAAAAAAACTTATTGGGTATGTTTTTATTTTTATATTTTTGGGTCTGAAATTTATATAGAAACTGGTGTATCTTCATTTTTCTATTATTTTTACATGTTAATATGTAAGAAATTTGTATATATTTAAGTGTATAAATTGTGTATAAAATATGGTACATTTAATTAGTTTAAGTTTGTTTATATTTTTTAGGTGTCTGAAATTTGTATATAAACTGATTTTATCTTCATTTTTTTTTTACATTGTTTGTATGTAAGAAATTTGTATACAAACTGGTATGAATTATGAATGCGAAGTTGTTCATTGAATTTACTATTTCATTAAAAAAATAAAAAAATCATGAATAAATACAAATATACTTTATGTATGGATTGTGTCTAAAATATGATAAATTTAACTAGTTTAGGTGTACTTTTATTATTTAGGTGTCTGAAATTTGTATATAAACTGATTTTATCTTCATTTTTTTACATTGTTTGTATGTAACAAATTTGCATTTAAACTTCTATGAATCATGAATGCGAAGTTGTTCACTAATTTGCTATTTCATTAAAAAAAATCATGAATATATACAAACATTTTAAAATCTAATTCATGAATAAATTTATATTAAAAAGAAACAATCTAAAATAATTATGAGGATTAATATCAAAGAAAAAAAATAAAAGAGTTAAGAAAAGTATATGAGAGAAATTTATGAAAACCAACACTATTAAAATTTCTTATAAATCCCTTTACCGTATTTTTTTTTTTTACTTTGTTAGATGGAGAATTTTGGGGGGATTACACGGTTAAAAAAAAAAAGTTAGAAACATTAGGGTGAAAATTAAGGATTTGTTATCAATCCTTTAATTAAGGAACTTGGAGAGGGAGAAAATTAATGATTTGTTATAAATTCTTTTATCGTGTTTTTTTTAGTTTTAAAAGTTGCTATTAGTTATAATCTAAAAAGTATTGCTATGACTTACAATATACAATCTAAAGATGTATATTTCGATTTTTTCCCTTTGTTTAAAGCAACTTTGTACGTGGGCCAAATCAATTTTGGGCTATGATGGATTTTTGAGTCCAAAATCAGGAGTTACTAATGGGCCTTGAGGCTATTCAATTGTTGGAGCCCCACCTGTCACAATCTAAAGGCCCAAACTCAACTCTTTCACAAAGGCACCCACCATGTGTGTGTGTGTGTGTGTGAATTCTCCTAATATAATGGGGTTGTTTGGTACTAAGACAAGTAAGGCGGAGATTAGTAATGCAAAGATTGTAGTGCTTGAATTATTTTTTATCAAGTGTTTGGTTCATTGTATTAAAAACTAGATATACCATGTATTGTGTTTGATTTAAAACTCTACAAAAATTTCCTTTACAACTATATCCTAAAAATTTCCTTTACAACTATATCCTTGAATTTTTGTGGGATTTTCTATTTCATTAAATTAGTCAAATTAAAACTAAAATATGAATAAAAATTTGTTACTAATTTCCAGGTGTGATGTGCCACTACGGAGATCCTCGATAGCACAGTGTACTTCTAATATTTTTTTTATTGCTCAATTATGCCTGAAACTTACCATAGGTTTAAGGCTAGATAAATGTTTAAATACTTGAAGCTTATTTAAAAAAAATGGTTCAAATGACCAATCCATGAACTACATTTAAAAAAAAAAAAAACTACCCCACACCCCCACCCTCCACCCCACCCCAAAAAAAACAAAAAAAACCAACCCAGTATAGCAAACCAAACATGGAAAAAAAAAAAAGCCAAACATTAATTTGTGAAATCATCAAGTGACACTAAAACGAATTTGGAGAATTAAAAAAGACATTTATAACCAACCCAATATAATTAAAGAGGACATCAAATTACAAAACGAAATTTAGGAAAAGGAATTGAGGGATAGTTTAGCCATTTAGGGGTCTTATCCATGAATTGTTAAATCTTGAATAAGTTATCCCTCCATTTTCTAGGGATAAAATAAGGTCTCATTGGTGTATAAAAGTAATCCATGTATTGAGTTAAAAAGAGTAACCAAACAATGTATTGAATGGGACTAAATTTTAATCCAAATACTATTCTAATTAGTGCAGCCTACCAAACGGTTCTAATACTTGGAGCTTTACTTTGTTCTTAGTGGTTAACAATCATAGAGCTGATTAATCAATTCAAAATGGGAGAAAGCTTCAATTTCAAATTCAAGTTTGTATATAAAATAACTGTATGCAGCTCTAGAAAAATGAAATAGCAAAAATGGTTTTGAATTTGCGCCAATTTTGTTCATTGTTCATCTAGCCTGCTGTAAGGAACTTAGGGCATGGGCTGAGTATACTATATTTATACTTCAAATTCTCTAAATATACTATATTTATAATCATTGGTTAAAATCTTAAGTTGTGATAATATCTAACTATAAGGTCGTTAGGTGTGATGGATAAGAGAAAATAATTCTGTGAAATTTTTTTAGTATCTCTTAATCCCTTGTTTGGTTATATAGTCTGCGATAACTTATCTCAGGATTAAAAATTAGTACTGAAATAAGTTATTTCTTCCTTTAGATGGAATAAAACAATTAAAATACAAAAATACTCTTTTAGAATCATTTTTCACACCTTTGCTCCAAGCCAATGCGCTACCATCCTATGTCTACAATTGATTTCTATCCAGAAGACAACAAGTGTAGATAATACTAACAATTTGATATGCTAGATTAAAGACATGCAAATATCGTATATGACTTCAATATTAAGAGACTAAAAATCTTATATATATATATATAAAGGAGAATTATAGAAACGATGATGTGGCGCGCTCTGAGGCCTAGAATCCTATTTTATTTCTTTTGTAATTTTTTTTGAATTTTTTATACACAATATTCTAATAACTAAATGGCTTTAAAAAGCTACACAAAACAAATGTTTATTTAAGGGAAAATACATAAAATCACCCTTAAACTTGTAATCACAACTTACTTTAGCATTTTAACTTTACGCACATTTAAATACCCCCTTAAAAAACTTTCAAGTGAATTAAATACCCACATTAATAGCTGACGTGGCAAAAATAAAAAATAAAAAAATGTAAAGCGCGTTTTTTTTTTTAAAAAAAGGTGATCCCACTAATTTAATTATTGTATAATAAAAACAAAAGCAACCCTAGCCCACTCTTTTCATCTTCTTCAACCCCCACCCCACCCCATCCCTTTTCATCTTCTCCGACCCCCCCACCCCCCGCCCTCCCTCCCTTCTTCTTCGAACCATCTCCCTTCTCTTTCTTTTTTTTCGAACCCCTACCATCACCTAAAGGAAAAAATTCATCTTGCTTCAAGACATCTTCATTATAGTTTTCAAATATGCAATTTAGAATACCCACTTTTTTTTAAAAAAAAAAAAAAAAAAAAAAAAAGTGCTATGAAAAGAGAAATTAGAAGCAGTAATCGGAAGGGAAAAAGATAATAGAGGTTAATGAAAGAAGGAAAATTAGAAAAAAAATTAGTTGATGATAAATTCTTGAATAAGTACTTACCTAAAGGTGCAATCTCAAAATCACACTACGAGGAATTAATCAATTTTTTGGTTGGTTGACGTCAATGAATTTCAACTTCTTGGCAATGAAAAAATCAAAATTAAAGTTGCATGTTCTTGCTTCCATGGGAGAGGGAGAGGAAAAGGAAAAAAAAATCAAAAATCAAAATTAAAATAATATTTGACCTGGTTCTGACGTGGCATTAATGTGGCACTGATGTGACGCGTGTGTAATGCACTCTCCATTGTGAGAGTGGTATTATATTTTTGGGGTGATATTAAATATACTTGAAAGTTGTTTAAGAGAGTATTTAAATGTCCGTAAAGTTAAAGTACTAAAGTAAGTTGTAGTGACAAGTTCAAGGCTGATTTTATGCATTTTCCCTTTATTTAAAGCTCATAAACTCTACCATACATGACCACGTACATGTGACCTTATTGTTAATTGAATGAGAATTAAAATCTAATAGTAATTACTCCACCGTTTCTTATAGCCAAATGCACTAATATAAACTGAATCGGTTCCTCTTCACTAATGCATTGCCTAAACATTCTCATATATATATATATATATATATATATATATATTCGGGCTTTGATTTTATACCCGCACCAATTCTTTGTCTCAAGAACTACAATGCATTTAGAAGCTCTTCCGACCAACACTCCTGGAATTCCATGCATATTTGATATAATTAAATATGTGGTAATTGGCTACTTGGATCAAGTTTAAAAGCTGCAGCTATAAGTGGCATAGCTCTTGCGATGCCATGTTAATATTGTCTTAATCCTGCCGCAGGTTACTATTATGGTTTCGGAATCTTAATTTTAAATTACGTTATTGGCTTGTAGTACGTAGACTTCCTTTGTTTTAATTTATGTGTCGTAGTTGTTATTTGGAGAGTCAAATAGTATTTTTTTTGATCATGTTTTTTCAAATACTTTCTAAATATTTTGAATTTTAAATCATTGTGATTATAGTAGTACTTTTATATAGTTTTTACTTGATATGTGATATGTAAAAAAAAATTCTAAAAAAATAAAATAAAAAATCTATTCCCGAATACATTCGAATATTAATATTTTTTTAAAATAAAAAGTGGATCCGATTGGATCAGGGAACGTTCGAATATTAATATGTTAGTTTGATTCTCATATTAACAATCAGTGCCACATTCCTTAAAATAGAGCGAGTAGTAAATAGAAAGAGAGCATTTTAGATTCCATCCAAGATGTCTATTTATTTGTGAGACTATCAATACCAAGAATTCATAGTGCTAATCAAGATATGGTTGATTAAACTATGACTTTATTCTTTCATTGTTTTACCTTTAATTTTGGGTCATATAGAAGTGATTTTTCGATATTTGGCAGGGCTATGTCAAGATCAATTCTAAGGAACAATCATTCCGGACAAGAACTTTGAATACAATATACCAACATCAACAAAACAAAATTATAGCGACTATATTGAGATATCAGAAGAACAAATTGATAGAAAGTCAAATTCCGTAACTATAACAATTCAAGCGATAAGGAATGTCGTAGTGAATAGTAGAAAGGATGAAGAAGGAAGTGAAGGACGACATAAGAGTGCACACAGTTTAGCAATTTCAGAAAACAAAAACGATTCTTGAGAGCCCTATGATCATCAACTGTAGACTATTACTGTAGTCCTTTTTTTGAATTATTTCCTT
The DNA here is from genome assembly GCA_031232105.1 of Capsicum rhomboideum. NCBI lineage: Eukaryota > Viridiplantae > Streptophyta > Magnoliopsida > Solanales > Solanaceae > Capsicum > Capsicum rhomboideum. Next base: position 7,615,130 of record CP124716.1, read on the forward strand.
CATTCTTTTTATTAATCAAATTATTTAACAATTAAATAAATTCTATCACCTTTATTACATCAAATTATATTTCATGAGTTACAAAAAAACTCGATCTATTTCCATTTTTTTACTTAAAAAACATGTCTCCCCAACTCCTCCTACCTAAGTCTTATGATTTAACCAATTTAAAATGTATTTGCCTTTTTTTAAAGAAAAAATTATTATATGAAACAGGGTGTCTATTATTCGATTCTTTTGCTTTTCTATTTATTCTATTTTATGAAACGATTCATGCGCTACTCATAAAAATGCAATTGAGTGTGTGTAACGGATCATCCACCACTCAATTAAAAGGGATCACATTCATGTATATATTTATTTGAGTCACTGTAACTCCTTTCATTCATTTTCACATACTATAAATGCATGAAAATATATAATAGCGTCTGCAAATCACTATAACTGTAGTTATGAACGGGTACATTAATAGTCACAATATGTGTGCATGCAGTGCCAGAGCCAGAATTTTTACTAAGGGGGTTCAGAAGTAGACATACGAACTAATCAAATGGGGTTCAACATCTACTATATATATATAAAATATAATTTTAACCATATATAAATAGCATAATTTTTCGCCGTAGGGGGTTCGGATGAACCCTTGGACCAAGGGTAGCTCCGCTTCTCTCAAGAATACACTGCTACATATGCTCGCTAATGTTACTTCTTTAATTGCGTATGAAATCATGGTGTAAACACTGTAAAGCAACAAGGTCATCATTCTGAATTGTTTCGAACTTTATTTAATTAGCATAAAGCAATTTGATTTACATGTGTTGAATTATTTCCATTCTAAATTCGGTGTAGAACAATTTATTAGCATCTTGTAAATGTAGTCATCTAACACTTTTTGATATCAAAGTTTGTTAATGTCATTAAGGACTTGACAACTTACTTGGCAGAATGTCTTTTATCTTCTTCTATTCTCATTTTTTTATATTTTATTTTATAGTTTACATTATTTTGAAAGGGAGTTTTGAAGTAACTGATAGGTTTTTGTTACATGATCAGGAGGTTACAGAGTCAAGTCATGAAATAAATTCTTGCATAAATACTTTTTTTTTAATGTTATTTTAAAGAATCAAATCATAAAGTCATATGTCTCATTGGTTTCCTACCTTTATTTTCCTTGGCTTTCTTTTCTTTATCTTAGATAGCTTAATGATCCCAAAACTATAATGTTTAAATATAATAACTTGGCACAACCTTACTTTTGCTTTGTGTTTTTAGTAGGAAAGTAGATGTAAATTAAAATATTACATATAATAACAAACAAAGCAATAGAGAAGTAAAAATCAATAATATATATTAGCAAGTCTCAAAGAAAGGTTAAGGCTAATAGCCACATGTTATCTAATTACGAGTGGTAATTAAATTTGTGACGTCTCATAATTTTTTTTAATTTCTGTTCTATTAATGTCTCTGTGTGTTTAATCATCAGAAGAACATGCATATCATGGTTGTTTAGTGAATTAATCTATTTGTGTTTTTTTTCTTTATGATTTGCCTTTGTATTCTTCTTTATTCTCTTTTCTTTTTCCTTTTAATTTGATATTTTTTCATTAGTCAGAGAACTAATGCTACGGGTCCTAGATGATTTGAAGGTTGAAAATTCTATATCTTCGGTCTTCTTATGGATAGCTAATAAAAATTATAGTTTTAGTCACCACAGGAGTAGTACAATTTTTTTTATAGTGTCCCTTTACTTTTTTCTAGGGGTGTCAAATGGACGGGTTGGATTAAAATTGAAGATATTAAAATGGGTTGAATTAGAAACTGGGTTGGGTTCGACCCAACCCAAATTTACTTTGGGTTCAAATGGGTTGGGCTAAAATGGGCCAAAAATTGGGTTGGATCTTGATTCACCCAATTTGACCCACTTAATTTTAAGAATATTAACATATTGATATTTACCTCTTGTAACTATAATTTGAATTCCAACTCAAAAAAATAAAAAAGCAAGTTCTTAATATGAAAATGAAAGTCACAAAATATTATACCAATGAGATAAAATATACTATGGGTGTGTTCGGTATGGAGGAAAAATATTATCCATGAAATTTTTTTTAAAAAAATAAATCTTTTTTTATATGGGGGGGGGGGGGGGTAGGAGGTGTGTGTGTGTTTGGGGTGAGAAAAAATATTTTTAAAAAAGTTTTTTAAAAAATAAAAAAATTAAATATTTTTTTCTTGGGGTGGAGGGGGGGCAGGTGCTGTGGGCGTAGGAGGGTGGGGTGGGTTACGGGGGGGTAAGAAAAAAAAATTTAAAAAAAGTTTTATAAAATAATTTAATTGTCACTTGTTTTCTCATCTTTCATTAAGGAAATCATGTTTCTTATTAAATGAGTTAAAATGAAGATTGAAATGGGCTCAATTGAAGATCTTTTAAAAATGGATTTAGGTTTAATGGGTTGAGATTGAACCCAATTATAAAAGGCAAAACTTCACATATAGCCAACTTACACCCCTCTTAACTAACTTCTTAGTCTAAGTTTTAGTAATTACATTTTATAGATTTTAGTTAGTGATTAGATGTATTTAGGACTCTTGTATACAAATATTAACTAATAAATTTTATTACTATTTCATTTATGTTTAGAGATAAAAAAAGGAAAGGGGAGTGATTCACTTTCTTTATTCTCTCCAACATATCTTTTTCAAATCTTTTGTTTCTTCCTTTTCCATATAGACTGTTATAGCTTACCTTTTAATTTTTAGAATACAAAAATAGAATTCAAACTAAAATTCCTCTGATTTCTTTATATGGCTTCAGAATTTAAAATATAATTTCAATATATTTATACATTCAATGTATTTATCCACAAAAAATAGCTATGAATAGAAATGCAAATGTAAAATTTATACAAATGAAAATTAACTCTAAATCTAACATTCAAATACAAATACAAACGCTTACAACTCATATTTTTAAGATAAATACGAATTGATACAAATTCAAAAGTATAAAATGAATATAAATTTAGATTATATGTATAAATATAGTTTATACAAAATACCTTTGAGTTATATACAAACACATGATAGTTGTATACCTATATGTAATGTATAAAATATGAACCAACGTATTTTATACAAATCAAAAACTGATTATACAACTTACATGTATATTTTATATATGTATATATATGCATAAACCAACACATGACAATTGTCTAATTGTATATGATGGTTATTTGTATACATATATACATTAAAAACTGACTTGGTATACATACTTGTGTGTAACTAACAAAAAAAGAATATATAGACATATGCATATCTATTGTATACACATTCATACAAATATACATTTGGGTATATACAAAATACCTTTGAGTCATTCACAATGTCGTTACCCCCTCCCCCCCGCCCCCTTTTGGAGTGAGAATCCTTGAAATTTTTTTTCTTTTCCTTTAGTTTATACAAAATACCAATAATAAATTATACAAACTGAGATATACCTAATGTCTAATAGAAGAACAAACATAGTTTATACAAAACAACTTCAAAAATATACAATTTAGTTATATACAAATACGTGATAGTTGTATACCTATATGTAATGTATAAAATATGAATCAACATATTTTATACAAATCAAAAATTGATTATACAACTTATATGTATATTTTATATGTGTGTGTGTGTGTATGTGTATATATATATATATATATATATATATATATATATATTGTATACGTATTGAAACCTTTTTCTCACATGAATTGAAAAAAATGAAGATTTTTTTTTTGATGTAATAAATCTTTGAAAAAGTTACAAAAATATACTACTCTATTTAAGAGTCAATATAACAAAACCTACCAATAGTTTTTACTTTTCAAGGGAAAAAATTGAAGAGGATGGTGGAAAATTTAAGAAGAGAGACAAAAATCAAATAAATGAAAAATTTAAGAAGAGAGAGAAAAATCAAATAAATGGCCAATTTTCAAAATTAAATCAAAAATAAAATTAAGTGCTCAATTAAGTTAGCCAAAATTTAAGTTAATTAGATGAGATAGATTAATTGCATGATATACAAGCTATTATATTTGTATACAAGGACCCACTTAAATAATAGTTTTTTTAACAAATTTTTGACTATGTCAAGTAATTATTTTAAACATTAACCATAATAGATAATTAAGGATCCTTTTTATCTATGCTATGTAATTTTTCATAAATTATCTTGAGCCCAACCCATAAATATTGAGTTGGGTTGGGCGAATTTACTTAATTTGGGCTCACTTTGACGCCCTACTTTTTCCTTTTCGATTACTAATTCATAAGTAATTTCGATTATTTTTCTTAAGTTTCTTTATTTCGCTATGGAGTTATAATCTTTTTGAAATTTTAATTTCATTTATTTTTGTATCAAGCCGATATTTCAAGAGAGATCAGGTTCGAGGCTAAAAAACACATGATATATTCATATTCTCATTTTTTTTTTCATATTTCTTTCTTTCTTTTTTCAGTAAAATTGGTTTTATGTTTATTAGCATGTTAGTTCTACTTTTAGATCATTTATATTTTAAAATTTTATTTTCTTGATAGAAATAAATGCTTTTAAACTAAATATAGGTATTAGATCTTTATTCTACTTATCTACAATATAACTTTATTGTAATTTTTCTTATTCTTACATTAAATATAATTTTTATATTTGTAAAGGAAAATATAGTATATTACAAAAACCATGCGAAGCACGGACATATTTACTAGTTATTTCATATTCTAAAGAAAATTACTTCGTCATTTTAGAAACTCTAGTCAGCCATATTTTTTTCCCGTTCTATGCAACCATATTGACATTCCAAACATCTATACAATTATAAACATAGGTATTAGATATTTCGGTACTTATGGCTATATGGAAATACAACATATTAGATTAATCTTTACGCACGTTATCTTATTAAATAATTCACATTGTTGATGGTAAAATTACTTATTAGCTTAGCTACGCCCCTAACTAGGTTTTCGTGATTTTAGGTTACAGGGTAAGAAGCTATTGGCTATAAAATTTATTCCAACTGTTAGGATGGAAATAATAAGATACTAATCAAAAAAAAAATGAACTAAATTGGAGAAGGATTTAAATAATCAAAAATTTTATAATCGTCATTTTTATGGTTGTGTGATTCTGTCATGCCTCCTGAGATCTTTATAAACTGAAGGAAGATACTTTGCTATATAGGTAGTGATGTTAAAAGTAATGGCGAATAAATTTCTCAAAATATTATCACCTTTCAATTTTGTTTGTTAATAGACAAAATATATAACTTAACGATAATGATAGACTGTGTTGGGTAATGGGTCTTTTTTCCTTTTCAGCAGCCATAAAAGAGAGAGTGTGCAGATTTTCGTCCAAAATTTCAGCCCTAACTAGCCAACTTCAAATTGTGATTCCCGCTTCGTTTCTTGTCTCATTGAGCTGATTTTTGGATAACTTGTTCCTCTCATCTCAATCTTTGATCAGGAACTGACAGAGTTGGATTTGGTGCGCTGCAGCTCCAGTTTTGCATCCGTGAACAGTAGTTGTGTTTTTGGTGATTTTGCTCCTTTATTTCTCTAGTTTTTGGTGTTGTGATTTATGTATTTGTTGCTCGTTGTTTAACACTTCTTTGGTGGCCATTTTGGAGAACATTATTGTAACTCTTGGTGATTATAGTGGAGGATTTTGTTCCGTGATTTTTTAACTCTTCACACTGAAGGGTTTTCCACGTAAATCTTGATGTCTCGTGTGATTGGTTTATTTGTCGTGTCTTATCTATTTTGATTGATGTGTTTGCTGCCCTATTACCATTGTGCTTGAATTTATTTGTCTTCTCTTGATTCAAATTGAAAGGAAAAATTTAGACTTGAATATTCTTTCGTTGCTACTTTGTTAGTGCTCTTGCCTTTCCCAACAGATTGAACATCTACATCAAAAACACTTATATCCAACGCAAGATTTTGATCGACTGAACATTTACATGCTATTGATAACGTTCTTAAGCGCTAGTATATACCTAAGGCTAAATAAGGTAGAGAGTATTTTTTATAAACAAACAATTTATTCTAAGGAAGTATGCAATGTACAATACAACAATCAAGCAATTAATAAAAAATAATACCAGAATAACTAATACTAAGATAATTAATTTTAACATAACTTATTTCAATATAATTACTATCAGCATAACTTGTCTACAAAATAAACGACCCCTAAATATGATATTTGTTTAGCAGGTTACATAATAATTCATAATGTAGGAGTATATCATTTTGAAGAATAATTAGGGATGACACGAGTCAGAGCGAGGGAAGACTCAAATATAGTGGAGTGTGAAATTTTTTTTATTTTGCTGTTGGAACTAAAAACTCTATGCTAGTTTTACAGAATGAAGACAAGACTTTGTCTGTTTCAGATGCGTTAGCGGATAACAATGGAGAGAAATTTCTGGGCCTCTTATTCTTGTTGGGTCAATTCTCCAAAAACAAAAGGAGTCCAACTAATTAACTCATCCCGACCAAATTTAATAAGAAAAATTACATGACTTAACAAATATAATCTCTTAATTATTTTATTTAATCTCAATTTTAATTAATTACAGTCTCTCTCCTTTATTTTCTCTCTTTCTCTATCTTTTATTTCTCTTTTTTTTTTTCATTTTCTTTTTCCTTTTCCTTTTTTTTCTTTTCCATTTTTTTTTCTTTTCATTTTTTTTCTCATATTTTTATTTTTTCTTTCTCTCTTTTTTTTTTTTTAATTTTCTATTTTTATTTCTTTTTTCTTTGCAGTCTTTTTTTTTTTTTTTTTTTTCGTTCTTGTTTCGATTTTTTTTTTCTTTTTTTTTTCCTTCTGTTTTTTCATTTTTATTTTTATTGTATTTTCTTTTTTTTCTCTTTTTTTTTTTATTGTTGTATTTTATATTTTATATTTTATATATTTTTTATATTTTATATATTTTATATTTATTTGTATCATACTATATATTTCAAATAAATTTATTGTTTTTATTTGAATAAACTTAGCCGTGAATATATACAATTTATCATTTGTATTTGTATACAAATAAGTATGTGGATTAATTATATTTGCTTGAATTTAAAATATACAAATATGCAATGTATCATTCAATACAAATGTATCGTTAGTATTTGTATGTCAAATTTATCATTTGTATTTATATATAAATAAGTATCATTTGTATGCATATGGTTCAAGTTGTATAAACATGTATCATTTGATACAAATATAACATTTGTATTTGTATCAATAAAATACAATTCGTATCAATTAATATAAATACAAGTGTTCAAAAAAAGAAAAATAACAATTCTTTTTCAATTGTTTAAAACTACAAATGATGTTGTCAACTACAAAAAAATGAAACATATGAAATTACAAATACAAATACAATATGCGGTCAACTTACAAATACAAATACAAATACAATACAAGTGCGTCGACGAAAATAGAATACAAATATAAATACAAATACAAACAAAATGAAACGACAAAATATAAATACAATATGCAGTCAACGATAAAATACAAATACAAAACAGTTCTATAAAATACAAGTGCAAATTGTATAAAATATAAATGATGGTGCGAACTATAAAATACAAATATAAATGTGAACTATTAAATTCTAATGCAAATATAAGTGTGAACTATAAAATACAAGTACAAATACAATTGCATCAATGACTATAAAAATATAAATGATGATGCGAATATAAATACAATAAGCGATTGTGGTATTTTCGTTATCATCAATGGTTTGTGCTTGACGTAGCCATATTTTTGAAAATATAAAATAGAACAAAAAAATGAGAAAGAAAAAAATACAAAAAAGAAAACCAAAAAGAAAAAAAAAAAAGATAAATAGAAGTTAGAGATAGAAGAGAGGGAAAAAAATGGAAAAAAAAAAAACGAAAATAGAAAGAAAAAAAAAAGAAAGAGAAACAGAGGCTAGAGATAGAAGAGAGAGAAAAAAAATTAAAAAGCAAAAAATGAAAAAAGAAAAAAAAAAAGAAAAATGAAAAAGAGAGACTATGAATTGTAATTGTGAAAGTTAGGCTAGGACAGTCTCATTTTACTGAAACATATGTTATTTTCTATAACTGTCCAATTTAATATACATACACTATCGCTAAAGGCTAGCGATTCTGAATATAATGACATTAATTTAATTGCCACTAAATATTTTCAAGTCAATAAATATTATTATTAAAAAAAAATTTATTACCACTAAATGCATATTTTATTGTAGTGACATGCGCTGAATAAATGACCTTTTATAGTTGTGTAAGTAGGCTACATACTTTAGCTAATTGAATTTTATAGGCCCTAGTGTACTTATATAAAGTAGAGCGTTGTCTCGCTTATTTGAATATATAATAGTTGTAGTATTTTTTTCACGTAGTTTGTTGTTCTTTGATTTATGTTACTCCCTCCATCTAATAAAGAATGACATACTTTCTGTTTTAGTCTGTTTAAAAAAGAATGATCTCCTTTATTTTTTTTGGCAATACTTTAATGTTAATTTTTCACGTAGCATGTTTAAAACCACAAAATTAAAGGACATTTTGATATATTTGATATAAGTTTAATTTAGGACCACAAAAATTTTAATTTTAATTTTATTTTTTAAAATTTTATGTCAAGTCAAAATAGATCATTCTTTTTTAAATAAAAGAAATACTATTTAGTGTCTCTTTTACTTGGATTATCATGCTATTTTATTATAGTCACTGTTCCATTTCCTGAATGATTTATCATGCTTTGTATTGCGCTTGTCCTTTTGCGTGATTTCTTCATTATCAGTAATTTAATTTTTTTTTGGTTTTTTGAGATCTATTTTGAGATGATTTTTCTTGAACTAGGGCTATCTCACTTATAAAATTATATTAATTATTATTATTATTTTAAAAAAAAAGTTTGGATTAAAGATAAATGTCAAGTTAAAGCAAAACACGCGAGAGAGTTTTTTTGGGGGGGTCTAAGAGAAAGAGAATGAAAGAATATGACTACTGACTACTTCATAATTTTTCACCGTTCAAACATGTCTAATTATTATTATTAAAGTTATCCCGAATTTATAAAAGGATATTTAAAATTTATGGAGATCCTATTACTCCTAAACAATTTTCAACTATATAATTACCTTTAGCCACCTGACATAGAGAGAGCATACACTCTCTTATAGAGCGTGAACAACCCTTAAAAAATATTAGAATTTTATTTTAACAAGATTTTCTTTATAAAATGTATTTTCCTATTTTTCCACTTTCAATGCTATTATTTCCACCACAAATTCACTCACCTTTTTAACTACTAATTCTTCGACTCTTATCTTCAATTACAAATTCTTATTAAAATATTCTCTTACATTTAGAATAATTTACAAATCCATATTAGGAATTCAATGTTGGGTTCTAAAGTGTATTGTGAATGGAAAAATGGAGGGAAAGTGAAATGTGAAGTTCACTTTTAAGAAGTCAAGTTCTCCCACATTGGTGGGAGAAAGGAACTTTCTTGTGTATTTATTAGAATGCATTCCTTCATGTGGATAGTGAGGCAAGAACAAGACAAGCCTCGCGCCGTCGTCGTCGCTCGCTCGGCTTCGGATTTGTATTTGTATTTGTATTTGTATTTGTATTTGTATTTGTATTTGGCAAATGATCGAGAGACTATCTTTTTGGACAAAGTTTATTTGAAACTTGAGAATTGATGATAGTTTAATCCAAAAATTCGATAAAAAATAATTTTTCTCCATTTGCGGACGTGCATGAAATGATGTGCGGACGCATGACATTTCGCAGAAGGCAACAAACTCTCTGGAATCGACCTGCGGCCGCAGATGGACCCCCTGCGCGCGCAGGTGGGTCCGCAGGTCGGCACCGGTTCCAGAAAGTTGTCTCTTTTCATGAACCATTGCTTCTCTTCCTGAAGCAACACCTTTGGCTATAAATACCAGACTTATTCCTCAGGTATTGGCACGAAATTATTGAAAGAAAAATATCTTCTTCTTCTTCAAAAACTCAAGTGTGATCAATCAAACCATTGAGTGTGTTCGAAGTTCGGTAGAATTTGAGGTACCACCATTCTACTGAAGAGAATCATTTTATCCTGGGAGGAAAGATTCCATAACCTCGGGTACTTGAGGGGAATAAATTCCTTAAGGACACACCGTGAATTCGGTGGACTTGATTCAAAATTTTCTGTTTCATCTTCTTTCTTATGGTTTTGCTATTTTCCAGAAAAATAGTAGAAACTTCATTTTTTATAGTTCATTATTGTTGAACTTGTGTTTGAAGTTGTTGAACTTCTTTATTGTTCTTGAATTTGTTCTTGAACTTAAAGCTAAAGTTCGTGTTAATTAAATTATAGATATTGGTACCCGAAAACAACAATCTTAAGGAATTTATATAATCTGTATTTTTGGTTTTTGGAGATTAAAACCATTTGGTTTTCTACTCTGTCTGAACTTGATAGTGATTTGAAGATATAAAAACTTCATCACTAGTCAAAGATCATTCGGTTAACGATTTGAAGAATATAAAAACTTCATCGTTAAACTAGAAATAAGTTGTTTAAAGTTTATAAACTTTGTTGTTAGTATTTAAAATACTAAATTGGTTGTCTCCTTGTGACAGCAAAATGACTGATGAAATTCAAGTCAATGATGGAACGACGAATGTTGCAGCAACAAACATTGCTACTTCAAGTCGTACGAATGCTGCTCATGCCATGGCACCGGCTGAAAAAACCAGGAAAATTTTCTGGTGTGGATTTCAAACGTTGGCAGCAAAAGATGTTCTTTTATTTGACCACCTTGAGTCTGCAAAAGTTCATCACAGAAAGTGTTCCTGTATTGTCGGAGGACACTCCGGAAAAGGATCGCTTTGTAGTAACTGAAGCTTGGAAGCACTCTGATTTTTTATGTAAGAATTACATATTGAGTGGCTTACAAGATGACCTATACAATGTGTATAGCATGATGAAGACTTCAAAGGACCTCTGGGATGCTTTAGAAAAGAAGTACAAAACAGAGGACGCTGGAATGAAGAAATTCATTGTTGCCAAATTCTTGGACTTTAAGATGGTAGACAGCAAAGCTGTAGTTACCCAAGTCCAAGAGTTGCAAGTCATTATTCACGACCTCCTTGCAGAAGGTATAAATTTAAATAATGCCGATTTTGAACAAATTATGTTTGTTCTTGATATTCACATAACCTTTGATGTAGGCTTGATGGTGAATGATGCTTTCAAAGTAGCAGCAATAATCGAGAAGTTACCACCTTTGTGGAAAGATTTCAAAAACTACTTGAAGCATAAACGCAAGGAAATGTCTGTCGAAGATCTCATTGTGAGGTTGAGGATAGAAGAGGATAATAAGGCAGCAGAGAAGAGGTCTCGTGGGAACACTACAATAAATGAAGCAAATATTGTAGAAGAAGATCCCAACAAATCGAAGAAGAGAAAGAAAGCACAAGCACAACAAGGCAATCCTCCTAAGAAGAAATTCAAAGGAAATTGCTTTAACTGTGGCAAAGCTGGCCACAAGTCGATTGATTGTCGGGCTCCGAAGAAGGGCAAGAAAAAGGACCAAGCAAACATGGCTGAATCCAAAGATGAAATGGACAATCTGTGTGCTATGCTCTCGGAATGCAATCTTGTTGGAAATCCTAGAGAGTGGTGGATTGATTCAGGTGCCACCCGCCACGTGTGTGCCAACAAAGAATTATTTGCATCATATGCTCCGGCTCAAGATGATGAGAAGATATTTATGGCCAACTCCGCTACGGCAAAGATTGAAGGAACAGGCAAGGTTTGTTTGAAGATGACATCAGGCAAGGTGGTGACACTAAACAATGTCCTTCATGTTCCGGAGTTGCGAAAGAACTTGGTTTCTACTTCACTTCTGACTAAGAATGGTTTCAAATGTGTATTTGTTTCCGACAAAGTTGTAATTAGTAAGAATGAAGTGTATGTAGGCAAAGGTTACCTCACCGAGGGCCTTTTTAAGATCAATGTAATGACTATTGATATGAATAAAAGTTCTGGTTCTTCTTACTACTTGAGTCAAACAATTTATGGCATGAACGTTTAGGACATGTCAATGATAAAACCTTGCAAAAACTGATTAACTTGGAAGTTTTGTCTAACTTTGAGTGCAGTAAATCAAAGCGTCAAACATGTGTTGAATCTAAGTATGCTAAGCATTCGTACAAGTCTGTTGAAAGGAATTCCAATCCCTTAGACTTAATTCACACCGACATTTGTGATATGAAGTCGATACCATCTCGTGGTGGGAAAAAGTATTTCATAACATTTATCGACGATTGCACTAGATTTCATAACTCAAGTGTGATCAATCAAACCATTGAGTGTGTTCGAAGTTCAGTAGAATTTGAGGTACCACCATTCTACTGAAGAGAATCATTTTATCCTGGGAGGAAAGATTCCATAACCTCGGGTACTTGAGGGGAATAAATTCCTTAAGGACACACCGTGAATTCGGTGGACTTAATTCAAAATTTTCTGTTTCATCTTCTTTCTTATGGTTTTGCTATTTTCCAGAAAAATAGTAGAAACTTCATTTTTTATAGTTCATTATTGTTGAACTTGTGTTTGAAGTTGTTGAACTTCTTTATTGTTCATGAATTTGTTCTTGAACTTAAAGCTAAAGTTCGTGTTAATTAAAATATAGATATTGGTACCCGAAAACAACATTCAATAATAGAGACAACATCTAACTTTTTTATCTGAGTTTCCATTCAGTACCTTATAAATTCTTATTTAATTTTTTTGAAACTTTAGCTTTAATAATGTCGAAGTTATATGAAAAAGAAATAAACTAATTGATGATATCCCCAAAATTTAAAATTTACTCACAGAAAAAAAAATGATTAAATTTTGTTACAGAGTCTAAAAAATTGTATAGAAAGTTTTTACAGGGAGGGTTAGTTGCGTTGAAGAAGAAGTACGTGGGGTTGGGGTTGGACTGGAAAAATTATTTATGGTGTAGATAAAAACGAAGAAAGAGGAAATATAAACAAAAACAAAAAAAATGAAAAAAATATATTTTTAATTAAATTAACACGTGTCAGGTAAAGATTGGTGCGTGATTGACACCTTTTAAATTTTTTTGGAGTTGGTCGAAAAAAGAGGTAATAATATCATTTTAAAGTTTTTTATTGGGATAATAGAACCCCGCAAATTTTAAGTGTCTTTTTATAAATTTGGGATAACTTTAATTTACACTTTATGTCTTTTTTCTTTTAATTAATGACCAATTTATTCACTCCACGTGTACAGGTCCCACATGGCCGACCTTTTCTTTTTTAATATTTTATTAAAGGAAAAGTGAATAATTAAAATAAAAGGTTCCTTTTCGAGTAGACTTAAATTACAATAAATCATCATTATATCAACCACCCCCCAAAAATTTAAATTCCATACTTTTGGGGTCTAATCAGACTTATATACTCCGATTAGTTTATTTTTATTAATCGATATATAGATACTTATTTTTATTCGTTAATTTGAATAGTCAATAAATAATTTATTATTTTATATTTATTATTGAATATTATTTATTTAACAAAAGTTAGATAAGTTATAGGAGTACTTTCTCAGTTTCATTTTAGTTGACCCTCTTGTTAAAAATATTTATTTCAATTTAGCTGTCTCATTTATGAAATCAAGAGAATTTTAGTATGTTCTTCCAATACTACCTCTATTATTAAATGACTATATAAAATGTATATACTCAAATTTATATTTTCAAAGGATAATTAATAAGGCTCCTAATAAATATTTTTTTAAGGAGAGTGTCAAGTCAACAAGGGCCAACTATTTTGAAACAGAGGAATTACTAACTAGGAGTAATATGATAAAATTATTATTTATTTATTTTTATTTTAAGAAATGTGTTAAATTAAATCTGAACAAGTAAAATGAAGGAATAGAGTATAAAAATCTGTTTTATTTTAAAGACAAATCAACAAGGCTTTACACCGAAAGAGAAAAAGATATGGCAGCCACTTTAATCTCTTTACTCGTGGAAGTTGGGTCTTTTATTTTTTATTTTTATCATTATAGTTTATTTATTTTTTGGAATTTTAAAAAAAGAGACAACAGGACAGATGTTGGTTTCTCGAAAGTCCATTAGATAAGCATAAAAATGTCGTGATTAGTAAAGTCAGGTTTAGGATGATTAACAAGTGTCATCCACTTGGCTATTGCTTAATTACAGGGATTAAGAGACTAATCTGTTTAACAACCTTTTCTCTGTCCCAAACATAAGCGAACTTGTTTAAAAATAATGCTGGACTTGCAGCTTCCTCATGTGGACATGTCCAGCTGACGTGGAATCAAACAAAGATAATATTCGTAAATGGTTTTTATGGTGCGACTTGGGTTTTAATTTCTCAAAAATCGCGAAAGAATTGTATGGGAGTAGTCCTAGAAGGGGTACGTCAATCTTTTAGAAAAGGCCAGCCTAACCAAAGTTAACATAAATTTTAATTGGTGAAAATTTGAACTCAAATTACTTAAATTATATAAATCTTAATTGGTTGATGAGTAAATTATAAATTTAATAGTATTCGATTTGATAGAATTACCTATGAAAAAAAATATTTTTTTCAGACTTATCATTATTTTTCTTGTTTACATGTCGGATTACTTTTACTCTAAAAAATGGTAATATTATCAAGTGTTTTAGAAAACTAATATCTGTAGCAACCTATTTCATATGATTATGTTTGATTGATCATGCTTTTTAAAATAGATGCTTAAACCTTCAACATTAAACCATAGATGCTTAATTTAATGTAAACAATACTCCTAGGGTTCGTTTGGTTGTAACAAGTTATTCTAGGATTATTGATCTCAGGATTAGCTATTTCGGAATTAGTTATCTCACCCTTAAGGTGGGTTAAAAATAACACTACAATTTCGGGATGAGTTATCTCATGTATTTTATCTCAATCAAATATGAGATAAGTTCATCCTAAAATTAACCTCGGGATTACTTATCCCTTATCCCCAGTACCAAACAACCACTTAATGGTGTAAGGTCTAAACCGTTTATCTGACCTCCATTAAGTGCAAACAAATGAGATCTAAAATTCACACAACAAGTGGAGAGTACTCTTCTTTACTGACAAAATAAACTACTCCCTCTATTTCAAAAAAAAATGACCTATTTTTCTTTTTAGTCCGTTTAAAAAAGAATGACCCTTTCCTTTTTTGGCAACACTTTAATTCCAACTTTCCACATGACATGTTTAAAACCAGAAGATTAAAGGGCATTTTGGTACATTTGTCATAACTTTAATTTAGGACCATAAGATTCAAAAGTCTTCTTTATTTTCTTAAACTCCGTGTCAAGTCAAACTAGGTCATTATTTTTTAAATGGAGGGAGTAATACTTTTGTTAGTCAATTTATGTGGCACCTTTCAAATTTCGAGATTCAGACAAGTCTTTTGTTATTGCAAATTTTTCATGTATGTTTTAAATATTTTGAATTGCTAATTATTGTGACTTATAATATCTTTTTTTTTACATATTTCCTTAAATATATAAATTTTATTTTTAAAAAATTAAATATTTTATTTACGAATTTTGATTAAAATTAAATTAGTTAACTCTCTAAATTCAAATTGTAACCACCTAAATTGAGACTGAGGAGTTATTTGAAGTTTGTCCATCATAACCATTAATCTCACACAGTTTGTTCTAGTCTGTTACCTTATTTTACTTAAGGCGTTTGACCATAAAAATTAAATTTTTTGAAGTTGGAGTTATGTTTGGACATGAAAAAAATTAGGATTCTTTTTGATTTTTTGTAAAAGAAGTAGGAGTGAAAAAAATGAAAATAAGTAAAAATTTCACTTTTTTTACTATGGTAAAATAAATTTTTGAATTTTTTTTTTTATTTTTTATAGTCAAACGGAGTATTGTGGACAAAACATTTCATCGAATTTCCATATCCCTGATGAGTCGAGTTCAGATATCAGATATGACTATGTCAATAATGTAACCAAAGTTTGTCACTTTGTCCTGAGCTTTACCTTTTTGCAATAATTCAACAAGTACACATTTCACTTTTTGATTGGTTGATTTATGATACTTATAAATATGCATATGAGTCAGCATCAGCCAAATCTTCATGTGCAATTAATCATCCAATCAGATCAGTTCATAACCTTATCAGACGGATGATATTTTGCTCACCTTTTTGCCTTTTTGGTTAGGTAGGCCCATAACCACTGTAGAACAATAATATATACAGATCATGTCTTCTATTTTTTTAAAATAAAAGAATTTGAAAATTATGAGTTTGCAAGTTGGGACAGCAAGGAAAAGATTTTAAACTACCTGTCTTGTGGATTGTAGCTTAAAGGAGATATAATAAATGAGAAAAGAAAAGAACAAATAAAAGGTACACTCCCCTTTCATTTTAATTTGTCATCTTATTAAAAATAAATATTTTATATTAATTATTTATTTATTAAATTAAGATATAATTAATTAATCTTTTTAATTTTACCCCTATAATTAATTACAATTTCAATGTTCATTCTTACTCCCAATGAATGTCATTAATATGTGTAAAGGATAAAATAGTAAAATAATCAAATCATCACTTCATTTATAATTTCTTAATCACCTTATAAAATAAAATGTGTCCAACTAAAATTGGACAGAGGGAATAGATATTTTTGATTGGCTAGTATTTCCTATTATTTTATTGTTCCCTTTGTCTATCAAATTTTGTAATAGATCACAGCCACAAAATTAGATTTGCAAGTGAAATCACAGCCAACAAATTTATATCAGTATTCATGAACTTGATCAAAAGGCAGCAGGCAGCCTGGTGCACAAAGATTTTCACTATGCACGGAGTTTAAGAAGGGTAAGACCGCAAGAGTTTATTGTACGCAATCTTACTTTATATTTCTGTGAGAAGCTGTTTTCAAGACTTGAACCCATGACATGAACTGATCACATGACAACAACTTTATCAATTACATCAAAGCTCCCTTTATTCCAATTATTCATGAAGTTCATGTAAGTAAATTAGTAACACCCCTAAGATTATTATATACATCAAGAACATCATAAACTCATGATAAGACATATACTTCTAGAGAGTGTGTTTCCAAAGAATGAAATGTTTGATTACAAATCACAATATATTTATTTAGTCATGTCCATCAACTATATTTATTTAGACGGTTTACAAATCACAATGTTTAGTAAAAATTCCAAAGGGTTCAACTCAAAAAATATTACTCTAGTTGTTAGTCAACAGTATTTATGATAATAAGTAGGCGTTTGACCATGAAAACTAAAACTTTTTAGAATTAAGAGTTGAAGTTGGAGTGGAAGTTGAAGTTGTGTTTGGTCATAAAAATAAATTAGAATTCTTTTTGACTTTTTGTGAGAGAAGTAGGAGTGAAAAACTTGTTTTCACTTAAGTAAAATAAATTTTATGGCCAAACACCTTAAATTTTTACTTTTTTCACTAAAGTGAAATAATTTTTCGAAAAAAATTGAATTATTTTTATGGCTAAATGGGTCCTAAATATGATATCATTAGTTCTTATTCGTTGTTTGACTAAATGATAAGTGGTTGAACGAAATGAATCATGTCCGTTTGATTTATATTTGGAAAAGAGAAGAAAAGGAGAAAAAAGAACACTTACAAAGGTTGGTAAAGATATCTTTTTAATTATGGAAGAAAAATAAACTGCAAATAATTATTGCAAACCATCATAATTAAGAAAAGCAATTTTAAAAGGGCACTTTTCAGAATTTAAGGGAAGATTCAAATAATAATATCAAGAAAAGGCCATTAGTTTTATTGCTCCCAAATATTACTCCCTTCGTTTCATTTTAGTTGATTATTTTACTAAAAATAAATATCTCATATTAGTTGATCACTTATTAAATATAGAATTAATTAATTTTTTCTCATTTTACTCCTACAATTAATTATAATTTCAATATTTATTTCTATAACCAATAAATATCATTAGTATGAATAAAAGGTAAAATAATAAAAATAATAATAAAGGATAAAATAATAAAAATAATTACTTTATTTATAATTTTTTAATTATTGTATAAAATAAAATGTATCCGATTAAAATGAGATGAAGGAAGTATAGGCTTGGGCTCCACTACTTCAGCGCCTTTCAACCGTCCAAGTTTTCATCAAAGCTTGTTCCATCCTTCACGTCACTGACAGTTTGAGGTCGTTTGATCAAGCAGTTTGGAATAACTGCATGTTTATTTTTATTCGTTCATTTTATATTTTATATGTTTCTTAAGAAATAATAATAGATATGATTATTTTATAATAATTTTTATATTAATTGATTTTTAATATTAGATTTTAAAAAATAATGTGAAAATTAAGTAATTAGTACCAAAAGTAAAACATTGAAAAAATAAATAATCTTTATTTGATATGTTAAAAGTGATAACTAAGACTTTTTTTAGGAAATTTATTTTATTTTAGTGAAAAAAGTGAAATTTTGTAATGTTTGGCCATAAAATTTATTTCACTAAAGTGAATTTTCTTTTTGGAAAAGTGAAAACAAGTTTTTATTTTTTTTCACACCTACTTCTCTCATAAAAAGTCAAAAAGAACTTTAATTTTTTTTATGGCCAAACGTAACTCCAACTTCATCCCCAACTCCAAAAAATTAATTTTCATGGCTAAATGCCTACTAAAATTAAAAATTAATTTTTAAAATAGTGGATAACTAAAAATGAAAGGAAAGAGTAATGACTAATCTGGTTGAAGATATTAATTAACAGTACATATATTAAATTATGTGAAAATTTATATATTATTTTAAATAAAACAAAATATTATATTAAAATACATATTTTTTTTTTGGTCTCCCACCAGATATCCGGTACCCGCATTGAAGTTCGACTAAATCTGAATTCATGCCGGAAAATCCTACCTTGGGGGGTAAAACACTCCCTAACAAAGGCGAATCCGTACCCATGAAGAATTAACCCCGAGACCTCTGATAAAGGATAAAGGAGTACTTATCACTTCACTACAATCCTTTTTGGTAAAATACACACGTTAGTACTATGGAGATTAAACTATTTCAGATTCAATATTAATTTAAATATAAATAACCCCTATATTTTAATTTCTGTATTGACTAATACAGTATATGAAACCAAATGAATTTGAGCACAATGATTTGATTCACGCAGGGTGCACCCAACTTCTGTGCAACTCATGAATCTAATGATTTATTTGACTAAATCTTTAAGGTTATTTGAAGTGCTTTTCAAAAATTAATCTTTGAAAATAGTAATTTGTATTTAATTTAATAATTTTAAAATTATTTTATTGATAAAAAATTAATAAAATTTGTGTTTGATAAAGATTCTAGAAATAATATAAAAAACTATTATTTTCAACTTCTGAAAAGTAATTTCTTCTCCAAATGCTACTTAGGATTCGTTTGATCATGAATTATATTCACCTTATTTCGAAATATGTATTCACTTTATTTCAAAATTCTTGTTTGGCGATAAAAATATCAAATACAATTTGAAGTTGTATTTGGGATTGTAGAACACTTTATTTGGTTTAACTTTTTTCACTTTTTTTTTAAAATCTATTTTTTTTTTTCATAGAATAATCTCATTTAAACTACTCCATATTTCATGTTCAAATCATATTATATATTTTATATATAAATACATGTAAATTTTAAATATTAACTTTAAATACTATGATCAAACACAACTCTAAATCTAACTTCAAAAATTCTAAATAAACGCCAACTTAAAATTTCTAAAATAAACCTTCTTAACTACTCAATAATAAGCTTATAAACCCAATAAAGCAAGGAAAGATACAACTACTAAATGAAGAACCACAATAAAACTTGTGGCTGAGAAAATTAATATGGAAGAGGGACCATGACGTGGCATCCATATTCCAACCATCCAGTCGTTTAAATTAAGCCAAGATCAAAATCATACTCCTCAATATTGCCAACAAGGCCTTCCCTATATCTCAGCTCAAAAAAAATAAACAAAAAAAAAGAAGAAGAAAATCTTCACTTTTCCGACGACTTCGGGCGGCGGCGGCGAATTGACGGCGACTCAACGACAGTTCACGGCGTATTTATTTCTCCGTTAAAATGAGAGAAGTGAAGGACCCAGAGATTAAGTTATTTGGAAAGAAAATTGCTTTGTCGGAGAACGGAAAGATATTTCCGGTGATAGTTTCCGGCGAAGATTCCGACGTAGGGAAATCTATGAGTGGTAGTGAGGGTGTTACTGGTGAAGAGAGTAGTACCGGGTCGGATCGTGGTGATCCATGCTTAGTAGATAGGGAAGGAAGTAGTTTACAGCTGGATGAATCAGATGATGGAAGTGAATATGAAAAGGAAGAAGCTGATAAGGTACGGATTTGAATTATAATTTGAATCAATTGTAGCACCTTTCAGATTTCGAGATTCAAACAAGTTGTCGATGACGTATTTTTTTTATTTTTTTTTTTTCAAATACGAGTTTGAATTATGAGAGACTTACTGTACAAAAACACTTTAGTATTCCATGCCTGAATTCACGTTTAAAATTAAACTGTTTTGACTCTCGAAATTCAACTGTGCCACATAAATTGATACAGAGGGAGTATTAGTTTTTGACGTATGGTATTTATTTCTGAGATTTTAAAATGGAAATGAAGTGTCAGATTTTGATAATCTGCTGTTTATATGGGGAATTAGCTTAAATTCAATGTTTTTATTGGGTTATAAATATTAATTAAAATCTTAGTCACATCTTGAATTTCAATTGCTATGTGCTTATATGCTCTTTTTGGTTCCTTTTTATACCGTTTTATTATCTTTCCTATAAAGTTCTGTAGGTCAAATTGAGATATAAGGAAAATCAGCATATAATTTTCATTATTTTGTAGCTCTCCTTTCTTAATTACAAGGAATCTTCTGTTATTTGAGAAGTTCCAGAAAGTTCGATTGCCAAATTGTTTTTTAATTATCACCCATACCTTTTCTTCTGACAAATACTAGTATCGATTCTGCCAAAACCTTTTTTTTATTTTGGTTAAACTTTTTGAAATGTCTTTGATTCTTTCTGGAAGATTCCACTTGTGCCTAGAGTGCATATTTAGTAGTTACGGATGTAGATGTCACCAATTGCCTTGCACAGAGAGATCAATAGTTGCTGCTTCCACTTTGGTTAGTAATTTAGCATCATTCAAGATTATGCTGTGTTTCTGATTTTCTTCTACTTTTGGCTTTCTTTCATTGTTTTGGTTTTACAAATGTGCATTTTTTACTAGTGCTTGTTGATGTTACAGCTCCTTGCGTATATTGTCCGCTTTGCTTTGCTCATGTTTTTCTTCAATATCGTTGTTTCTTTTTAATTACTGCTTTGATTTGCTTCGCTTGAGCTGAGTGTCTTTCGGAAACAGCCCTCTACCTCCAAGAGGTAGTGGTAAGGTCTGCATACACTCTACCCTCTCCAGATCCACTTTGTGGGATTTCACTGGGTAGGTTGTTGTTGTTGTTGTACTAGTGCTTAATCTAAGCATTTGCTTTGAATTATCATAGTAGCAATGGACATTCTTTTTCTCCATTCTGTGTAATTTATGTTCAATATCTTTTTCAATAATGACCCCCTTTATTCGGTGTAGTTGTAACTAAAGAAATTGGAGAAAGAATCAGCTTCTCTGTCTTTTGTCCTCTTTTCCAACTTAACCAGATTCCTATAGGAAAGTCGAATTTTTTGCCAAGGACTTTGAGATTCTTTCCACTGTGCAGATTGAATAAAGATCACATCATTGACTGTAGCTTTCTTATGGAATCTTACAAGCAACTCATAAAGTTTTGGTTTTCAATTTTAGGATCAAATGATAAGAGATCTCAGTGAAGCCATACTAGAGGAGAAAGACCAAAATCAAATCATGGAAGAATCAGAAAATCATAAGTCTCCAGTAGAATCAGACAACAAGCCCAAAACTCCTAGTATTGATGATGACTCTCCCACCGCAAAATCTTCCAAGACTGAGGATGATCAGAATGATGCAACGAATGCCCAGCAGAAAACTCTGAAGAAGCCAGACAAAATTCTCCCTTGTCCTCGTTGCAATAGTATGGATACGAAATTCTGTTACTACAATAATTACAACGTCAATCAGCCTCGTCATTTCTGCAAGAGCTGCCAGAGATATTGGACTGCTGGGGGTACCATGAGGAATGTGCCTGTGGGAGCTGGCCGTCGCAAGAATAAGAACTCTGCATCGCATTGTCGTCACCTCATGATTTCTGAAGCCCTTGAAGCTGGAAGAATTGATCCTCCAAATGGATTTCATCATCCAGCGTTCAACCCAAATGGCACTGTCTTATCGTTTAGTTCTGGCTCGCCACTGTGTGACTCTATGGCCTCTGTTTTGAATCTTGCTGAGAATAAGACACCAAATGGGATCCTAAATGGTTTTTACAGACCAGAACACAAGAATCTGTCTGGCGTAGGTGGAGAAAATGGGGATGACTGCTCTAGTGGTTCTTCAGTCACCACTTTAAATTCAATGGCGGAAGGAGTTAAAAATCGCCCCCCTGAGGCAGTTATGCAAACTATAAATACCTTCCCATCTCCAGTTCCTTGCATCCCAGGAGTACCTTGGCCTTTCCCATATGCTGCTGTCCCTTTCCCTGCCATTAGCCCCTCTGGATATCCTATGCCATTCTGCCCTCCACCTTATTGGAATTGCAATGTGCCTGGTCCATGGAGTCTTCCTTGGTTGACTCCATCATCGCCAACAGCAAACCAAAATGGATCAGGCTCTGCTCCTAATTCGCCTTTAGGGAAGCATTCGAGGGACGGTGAATTGCTTAAGCCAAACAATCCCGAGGGCCAAAAGAACTCAGAGGGATCTGTTATAGTACCAAAAACATTGCGGATAGATGATCCTGATGAAGCTGCAAAGAGTTCTATATGGTCAACACTGGGAATCAAGTACGATTCTGTTAGCAGGGTAGGGCTTTTCAAGGCCTTGCAACCGAAAAGCAGTGAGAAGGATCACCCTGCCACTATATCCCCGGCTTTGCAGGCTAACCCTGCAGCCTTTTCTAGGTCCCTCAGCTTCCAGGAGAGAGTCTAAAGTGAGCAACTCTCTCCTTCATCTCTGAGGTCATAGTTGTTTACCAACGCACCTTCCGGAAGTTGGATGTTGGTCTTCAAGCCTGATGGATATTCAATTACGCTTGATTACAGCATTCAATGATGCTTAATTACAAAGACGTGTATGTACCGGGGCTGAGAATCTTAAGATCCCTCGAGTGCTCCAACTGAAATTAGGGAAGCTATTGTTCAAATCAGGGTTTTTATCCTTCCCTTGTAACATATTTTTGCTTGATCAGTGTGTTTTTTCCATGTACATAAACTTTATACAGCTGACAGTAGAAAGTGGGAAGAGAGAAATGCTTAGATGTATATCATGTACTCCTCAAAGTTTTAGTCCGGAAGGCGGTTTGTTTTCCATTTTTCCCGGTGGTTTGAATAATAGTTGAGCCTTCTTTTAAGATTTTATGTTCAAAGTTTGAAATCTTCTTGATCGTTACATAAATGTGCCTCTTCTTCATTGTGTCTCAAACATGACTTAAATGAGGACTGGCTCTCCACACTTTATTCCTAAAAAGCTATGCCCATAGCTTCAGAAATGTACTAAAATAATCCCATTTAAAAACACAATTTGGTTAACACAAAGTCTTGGAGTGTAAGGGAGTTAAATTGTACTAGTCCTTCTCTTTCAGGCAGATAATTATGATCCTCTAAGGATTCTAAAAAAGCCAACTACAGTAGTAGTACCTTTCACTTTCAAACCAAGTCACAAAAGGTAAGTGGAAGGATGATATAAAAGTTCATTTTCCTTTCTTTTTTCGCACTTTCCCAACCCCAAAAGGCAAGTAGGGAGTGGCCAGCAATAATAATAAAATCCAAATTCAACTCCCCCGCCACCCCACGCCTCCCTTTCTTATTACCAGTGGTTTTGAAGTTTTAAACTGCTTCTCAACCTCAGATATCAAAGATTAAGCACTCTTTAGCTGTTTCAAGAATGAGTTTAAGTTATATACAATCTACGTAGCAAATTTTTATACAATCAGATCAGCTTTATCTTTTATAGTCGATAACTTATCCTTTTTTCTCAAGATCATACATCTCATTATTTTTAAAAAGACTTGCTTATAATTTTTTTTTTGGTAATTATAAACAATTCCTAAACAGTTTGTGTATGTACTTATAGGCAAGAGTTCAGCTGTTGACAATCAAATCAAACTATTGTGTTGATGTAGAAATTGGAATAAGGCACTTAGAAAATCAGAACAATTTATGTGCAGCTTTGTGGACTCTAGCAATTTGTTGAATAGTAGCAGTACAAAACAAAGTAGATATTTTTGAAGGCCTTAGCAAATCTAAGCCACATCTTATACTAGATATATTAGCAATTAGTTGGATATGGGACCCAAATACCCCCATATGCTCTTTAATGGCATAAATGCTTTTGGCATTTTCACTTAGCTTTTGCCTTTTTTTTTTCTTTTCTTTCTTTAAGCTTTTTGCCCTTTCACTTTTAGAGGCATTTATATATGACAATTTTTTTCCCCATATATGCATGTGCTGTCTCGTGTTTCTTGGGACAATTAATAATTCAAAGTCGTTGTTCAATGTAGGGTTCTTCCATTTCTAGCCATTCCTTTTTCTGAAAAAATCTGCCTAATTGGATATTACAATTTGCAACTCCCATGGGAATGAAAGTAAAAAACGGGAATTTTGGTTTAACCAGTAAAGTTACTGTCATGTGATTAGGAGATCACAAGTTTAAGCTGTGAAAATAATCTCTTGCAGAAATGTGACTAAGGCTGCGTATTGTAAACCATTGTGGTTCGGTCCTTTCTTGAATCTCGTGTATAGCAAAAATTTTAGAGCACCAAACTAAATGCATTTTAGAGTATTTGCAACATAAAGAGATTTTCTAGTTTCCTCCTTATTCTCTTTTCAGAAAAATAGTACTAGTAATATTATTAGAGAATGATAACTGTCGTACACTTACATTTGCTAAAAAGATTAACTTATACATAAAGAAAATAATTATGAAATGTTTTATTCTTTCAATGAATTTAATTTATTATAGCAAGTTACATATTTTACTTTTCAGATTATTAGTTTCACTTTTGTAAAAGTCTTCTTAAGCTTTCTATAACAAGCAGAACACTATAAACACTATAAAGTTCCCCTAACTATTAATTTTTTTTTTTGGTTAAACTGTCTCCTTTTGTTAGAACCTCATGAAATAGGGTACATATTGTAAGATAGAATTCCTAATCTACTTTGAGAGGATGACATGCCAGCCTCTAATCTAGATTTGCCGAACTACTTAGGCAAATATTTAATCTTGTAACAAATCCAAATCGAGTGAACAGAATTTTTCAGTACATTTTTTTCATGGATGGCAATGCTCTTCATCTAGAAGACAAAATTAGGTTGAGATTTAAAATAGATTCCCCATAATTAGCATACAAGAAAAGATTAAATGCTAACCTCATTCTTAGCAATAAAAATTAAGCCACAATTTCCAATTTCACTGGTCATTGTACATATGTTGGGTTTTGGTGATGAAAAGTGAATGAAAAATGGAAGAAAAAGTGAGTGTGTATCTTCCCATTAAGAAAGTAAAGTTCTCCCATATTGATGAGAGAAAGAAACTTTCTTGTGTATATATTGAAATACACTTTTTCATGTGGATAGTGAGACAAGGAGAAGACAAGCCTCGCGCTGTCATCGTCACTCGCTTGGCTCGGCTTCGGATTTGGCAATTGATCGATCAAGAAATTATCTTTTTGGACAAAGTTTATTTGAAACTTGAGAATTAGTGAAGTTTTAATCCAAAAATTTGATAGAGAATAATTTCTCCATATGCGGATGCACATGAACGGATGCAGACGCATTCACAACGCACCTCGAAGGGACGCGACCCTTCGAGGCACTGGTTGAGAACGAAATTATTATTTTCACAAGCCAAAAACTTTCTTCTTTACAAAAGAAATTAAAATAAGTGTGATTTACTCCATTAATTGAGTTCGACGAAGTTCAGCAAATTCCATTGTCGGTTTTGCTGAATAGTGTTCTATTCTATCCTGAGAGGAATTAATCCAAACCTTGGATAGTTGTGAAGGGATTAAATTCTTTAAGGAAACACAATTTAATTGTAGACTTAGAACAATCATTTCATTTCAATTTTTAGGTTTTTACGGGTGAAGGAACCAATAACATATACTTCACATCATTCAGATCTAGTAATAATAAATGTACTTAAACTTTTCAAAAATATGAAGAAAAAAAATGTAATAGACAAACGAACATGGTGGTTTTTTTATGGAGCAAAAATTTCCTAAAAAATGTTCTTATATTTACTTGGTCAAAATATTTTCTTTGCCAAAACAAATTCCTTAAAAATCAGTAAAAATAATCTTTTAGGGGATAAGAAAAATAAGTTCCATAAAATATTCCAATAGAAAACATCGGACCTAGATTATAACCTTTATAGTGATAGCACGTCAAAAAAATCGTCCGATCAGAAAGAGAAAAGAAAAACCAAGAACATAAAGACAAAACAAATAAACATTCAGATGAGACTAAAACATAAATCTAACTAGTTACTCATAAGTATTAGTAATATTTTTCATCACCCATTCTTTTCCCTTTTTAGCTGCATTAATTAGCCATATACTTATGATCATCAAAACCATAGTTCAAGTTTCTTCCACTGTAAACACTTCAGACTCCATAAAGTCAATATCTCCACTTGATTTTTTTTTTTCTCAGACATGAGTCACTTTATAAGTGCATTTCGTGTCATTTGAACAATAGGGAAGAGAAGACTATAAAAAACATAAACTAAGCAAAGAGTCAACCCAAAGTGCATATAGTGACCCACCATTCACTCTAATCAGATGAAGCAACTTTAGAAACCGTGTTAGCAGCATCATTTTACTACTTTCAAACAAACACTCCAATGCTTGTTAGTGCATGAAATGATTGATTGTCTACACTTCGAACCTAGTAAATACTTATCTGTAGTGGATAATTATATTATACTATATAAATTTATCATAGTTAAGTGATTAAGTATTGCATGTGTTAGGATCGGGAATCTGGGATAGTGCGGAATTTAGCCAAACAAATGATATAATGACAATAAGAAAGACGACAATAACGATAAGTTGAGAAAATTAAAGGAGATACGAATTTAACGTGGTTCGGTCAACGTGGCCAACGCCTACAACCAAAAGGAGCGAGTTTATTATACCAACCAATACACAAAAGAGAGCATACAAAATTAGAGAAGAAACTCTAATGATCCCAAAATATATCCCAAGAGTATAACCTCACAATTCACTCACAAAAAGAGGTTCACCCAAAATGTTTTCCAACACTACTCTAGCGGATAAAGCAAAACTCTCTATTACAAAGAACACACAAGATGAGTTTCTTACAAAATATGAGATGAATAAAATGAAGAAACAAGACCAATATTCATAAGCCAAGTTCTTGGTCCCCAAGTATGCTAAAAAGAATAAAAGAAAACTCTTTTATTCTTTGAATCCAAGTTTGCTTTGGCTCCAAGATTAGCCATTTACACATGACTAATTTAGGTCATATTTTACAGCATGTTACTTAACCATATGATTAAATTCTCAAAAGTCAATATGTAAAGACATGTCATGTATCTAGTCGCCTGGTTTCAGCATGCCACTACAACAAAAATAACCTTTAGTGGCAATAAATATGCACTTAAACAAGAGTGTTAAAATTTTTATCGGCATTAGTTAAATGTCATTGGATCCAATGTCGCTATAGGCTTTAGGGGCATTTACAAAGAAACCTACAATGTAATTGTCACTAGTAAATGTCACTAAAACACATATTTAGCAACAATTAAGCTATTACCGTTAATTAATTGCCACTAAAGATCATTTTTTGGTGTAGTGTGCATATATGTAAACACCTGCCATACAACTTACTTCCCCCCCCTCAAAAATAGGGTAATCAATAAACATACTGTTAAGTTGTAGCACTAAATGTGGTAAAATTAATCCTTTTTAAGTAACCCGACCAAACTTTAAAAAAGTTCCGTAATAATTCGTTAATTGATTTGATCCAACGAGTTGAATTTGAAATGATTTTTCAAGCCTTGGGTTAAAATATATATAGTGTAATCCGTTGAATCAAAATGTTACAGTACACAAACATACAAAATCAAACTTGAAGATTGAAAACTATGCAACTTATTGAAGAACTTATGCTAACAATATTAAGACAAAAATATTAACTTCATTTTTTTCCTTCAAAAAGATGCGAAGTTGGATCATGTTTTATGACCGTTATATGATCTATATTGTAATGTGAACGATGTAGCTTATGATCTGTTTATTAGTTAGACTCGTTTTGACATGCTTAAATTTGGCAATATAACCCTACGATTTGCCACTCATAAGTGGCACCTATGGCCTGAATTTATGTCAAATCTGCTGACTTCTCTAGGCACAAAAAACTTCTTCATTAGTATCTTAAATTTGGGTTAGTATGGAGTAGTAGTAATTTATTAAGAGGGTGGATATAAGTTTTTTTTTTACCATTCTTTTTGTTTGGTCATGTGGGTGAACATCTTTTAAAAAATGACTTGATGATGGGATGAGTAGCAGATACTGTAAGGAAAAAGGTAATATGGGAAGGAAAATGTGGATGTGTTGCCTTTCACTTTCTAGCAAAAAAGTTGGAAAAAGATTCATCACTTGGATGCCCAACTTTCGACTTTTAATTTATTTCAAAGTGGGACAGAGATGACAAAGACTAAAGATTAATTTAATAAAGTTTAGGTGGTTAAGTAAACCAAATGTTATCACTGATCACCACCAACCTAAAAGTTAAATGTCATGTAACCCCGAGTCAGAAAAAACATATCTGGTGTAATCTCACAAATGAAATTTGAAGCCTTATTTATGCCTTGTGAATATAGGAGAATCTGGAATTTCTAAAACAAGGGTGCACCACTAAAAATAAATAAATAGCGTTAAATAAAATTTAAATACTACCCTGATCAATTATTTATGTGGACCTATTTAACTAAGAAAGGAATAATGATTATGGAAAAGGAATAATGATTATGGAATATTTCACTGCAGAACGTTTTAAAAGAAGTAGGCCTAACCTAATTACCACTGAGAAGAAGATTTATCCATAGGAGTTTAAGAAGGAAATAATAATTTTTGAAATTTATAACTTAAATATTTGTGGGACTATTAAACTTTTAAAACTTGTTGGATTTTTGTTTAAATTAAATTAAATAATAAAAGTGTTTTAAATGAAAAGAGGTGTCTTTATGAGGAGGTGTTTGTTAGTGGAAGGTTGTGTCCTTTCGTTAGTTGAATTCCACCTATTCTATTTAAATCCTACTTCTTCCTACTTCTAACGCAATCTTTTATAGAATATTTTTATAGAATCTTTTCTTCTCCATAAAAAGATCAAGTTGTGATTTTTTGCTTTCCAGAAGAATCTCTTCACTATTTGCTTAGTGCAGAATTCAATAGGCTTGTCATATCCACTAAAACTATTTGGGTATAATCCCATAGCAATCTCGCAGAGGAGAGGGAGCAAATATCGTTTTTAAGAAAACGTTTCGTGCATGTTTCAAGCCTTAAATCTCTGTTCGTTATTTATATTGTCAAGCCTTCATCTTATGTTCTTCTTCATGTAATTTTGTATGTGTTCATGGAACTTATTTTCCAACAAAACTTGTAATGTTAAACCTGGCATGCGTAAGAAGTGTCAACAGATAGTTTTTTCTTTACCCACTTGACAAGTGTCACTGAAATTAATAGAGTTTATTACAGTTGATGAATAAATAATATATCAAATGTATTACCAAGCATTAGTACAGTCCCTGAAAAGATAGTGGTATACCTTTTTCCCCTTGGCCATATCAATAAGGAATTCTATAATTCATATGATGCTAGTATTATTATTCGGGAACAAAAGTTTTTTAATTATGAAACCTGTTGTTCTTTCTAAAATTAAAAAAATACTAGATTGATCGACCAATTCAATTAAATTGCTTATAGAACCATTCCCCTTCCTATGAACCAATTTATAGAATTTTTCACCTCTTTGATTTAATATACTAGGAATATAGGATTGATTATTTAGCTCCATAGAACGATGCATGCACAAGATTCATCAAAGAATTTGGGCCTTTCTAGTGTGCAGACCCAAATACCCAGGTGAAAATTATCTCAAGTATACTTTTAAAAAGATTTATGGCAGGTTATAACATTATTTTTTTTATAATCATTAATTATAAAATTAAGTATTTAATTATAAGTTATAGCAATTTTGATAAATTTTATTGATATTTTAATTTTTTTACTATCTTAATGTTTTAATTTCTCTTCTCTCCTAAATCAATGGTGCATGATATTTATTGAGAGAGTAAAATGTGGGCATTATTGAGAGAGTAAAACGTGCAGGATAAACTACACATTTCTAAGGAATTATCTCTTCCATTTACTTCATATCTTCATCTCACATGCAATCTTTCCTCTATGAAATTGAAAGAGAAGATGTCATATACAAATGATTTATTCTTACTGATTATGAAAATGATATAAAATCTTATAAAGTTTAGTATATGAAATGATATGAAATTTGTTAATGAGGGATGATATAACAAATTATGTTGAAATCAGTTTATATATCTATCTCAATTACTAAATGGTATTTCTTACCGGAATCTCAATGTATGTAATTGGTATTAAAACTACAATCAAAGATGTTGTAATTTTTGTGTGAATTTATTTGAAATTAGGTTATACCCATTACATACACAAAATCTTTATGTGTATTACATTTCATTTAATTTTTCCAACCGAGTTTAAACCAGATTATATACCAATATCATACACCAAATGATTTTTAATTTTTGGATTTTCATCTATGAAATTGATATGTAAAATGATATACAAGAATGATGCATACTTATTAATGTTTTTAGTGGATGAAAATGGTATTGAAATAAAGATAAAAAATCTGGAAGTATTTTTTTCGACGTTGCAATCAAAATGTGTAAATTTGTATTTTAGTGAAATTTTTTCCAAGATTAAGATAAAAAAATCTGGATAATATTGGATTTCACTTAGAATTTGATTTTTGATTTTTGGAGGAGGATGAAGAAGAAGAAAAAAAAGGTGTATATCTGTATTTTAATGAAATTTTTCCGACGATTCACATCAAAAATCTAAATAATATTGGGTTTCACTCAGAATTTGATTTCTGATTTTTGGAGCAAGAAGAAGGAGAAAAAATGTTAATCTACATGTTAATTATGAATGAGTAAAATTAGGAACAAAATATTTTTAGAGAGATATTAGGGGTAATTGATATTCTATTATTAACAGACTACTTTGCTTTTTACATATAAAAAAAAAAAAAATTTCCTTTTTAATTATTTTGTAGGCTTTGTTAAAAAATTATTATTATGTAATGCAATCTAAAAAATATTGTTATGACTTGTAATAGTCAATGTATAAATAATTTTTTTTTTCCCAATATCCAGCACTATAAAGGGTCAAATGTGAAGCCCAACGTGAACCTTAGATATTCCCATTTAGTAATTAGTATAGTTGGCAGTGATAGTGTAGTGATTCTATCCCTCTCCTACCTTTTCTTTTTTGCCTTCCAACCCCAAAACAGACTAATCAATGCCGAAAGGCCCAAAACATTTAATAAAAAAAAATAATAAAAAAAAAATGAACCGCCTAAAGACCTGCTAATTGGTCCTAAGATCAGCCCAATATAGGTCCAGTCAGATAAGGCTCCCTTGTCTATGGCCTATTATATTATCAGAAAATTCACAACTAAATTATTTGTGCAACCATGCATAGTCTCCTAATTTTATGAACTGTCACAAATATTAGTCTTGTACACCTTATGACTTTAGAAATCAACTTACGTGCATCACTGAGTGAGAATTACATTAATGTGAGAGTAATATGTTACTGCACCTATACAAAAGAAAATAGAGCAGGATGCTCTTGAACTATATAACCCGTGAGATGCGGCATGTATCCTGAAGTGACTAATTAACAACTTTAGTATTCATCTTCAAGGACTAAAAATATTATCTATTGTTTGACTGAGGTCAAGCAATAGATTTAGAGGGTCGGTCAGGATTTACGTAAATTTAGTAATTTTAAAAAGAGTAAATATTTCAATATGTGACTGTAAACTAAATATACTAACTTGAAATAATTGTAGAGATTCAGAAATATCAATTTTTTAACATGTCGAAAACGTCAGTAGAATTATATCATGAGATCTATTGACTGCAGGCTACTTTTACTATAGGTGTAGCTATGGCACCAATTTTTATATCTATGGCAACGGTTTTTGTTGCGTTGCCGTAGGGCTAATTTACAGTAGTGAATTAATTGAAAATTTACCTTGCACTTGGGAGCACGTAACATAGCATTTTCAGAAGAACTTAGACACCAACGTTTAATATGGGGCTTGGGAAATGGGAATGGGTCTTATTCTGGTTATATTCCAAAGATTAACTCTGGAACTTCTTTCGTAAATATTCTTAGAAAGAAACTAGAGGTCTCAGGTTAAAGTCTCTGAAAATAAAAATAGTTCTATTAGGAGTATCATTTTTAGAAATGGGCTCTGCAATGCATGGAATCGGAGTTAGTTGGACACAATACTATATCCAACACTGAATAGAAAATAAAAAAAAAGAAGTAAAAGTTATAAATTCCATAGTATTGTCGAAAATAATTTAACATATTTTTTTAACCATTTGATATTCGAAAAACCGACTCCACTTATTCAGATTCGGGGTGGCATAGGCTATTTTAGGAAATCACTCCTTAATTACTAGAATGTTTTTTATTCCCAAATCTAAAACCTGAAACTTCTACTCCCTCTGTCCCAATTTATATAACACACTTTTTTTAGCCAATTCCAAAAAGAATAATATATTTTTATATTTAGTAACAATTTAATTTAAAAATACCCACTTTATCTTTAATGAAATGATTTACAACCACACAAACATCTATGACTTATTTTAGACCACATATTTCAAAATTCTTCCTTTCCCTTTTAAACTTCGTGTCAAGTCAACCTACATCACATAAATTGAGACGAAGAAAGTAATAAGCAATTGATAAATCTCATCTATCCCGCCTCATCAGTATAGCCGGCCGCACAATGGTTTCACATACAACTCAAAGACTACTTATTGCAAATCCTCTGTACTCTCTCTTTTTTTCTCCCCCAGTTGAACAAATCAACGTAGAACTGTATTTTATTCACAAAAAGAAACATTCATGCGTGTGTGTGTGGCCGGTTCGCTGACGCTTTCCACAAGATGTCAGAATTTTGTTTGCATTCATTTTCTGTGAAATTTCATAAAATTTCAAAAACATGCGTTTATAATCATTTACTGTATTAAATATAGATGTCGATTTTATATTTGTTCAATTTAAAAAAGCTAGACATGTTTTATAATTTTATATCTATTTTATCCTTCTTATTAAGTACTAGTTATTTCCTATGAGAGAGATGTTATAATAATTAGAGGTGATATAGTAAAATTATCATTATATTTATTGCTTCTCAAGGGGTATAAAGGGCAGCTAGGTGCACTAAAGCTCCCACTATGAGCAGGGTCCGGGAAAGGATCCGACCACAAGGATCTATTAGACGCAACCTTACCTCGCACTTCTGCTAGAGGCTGTTTTCAAGTGCTTCTCAAGGGGTATGTCAAGTCAAATATAGATGAGTAAACATGGATCGGGGAGTAATTAACTACTTCCTCCGTCCATCTTTACTTGTCCACTTTTGACTTGACACACACATTAAGAAACAATAAATAATATGAGTAATTTCATTATATCACCCTTTGAACATAATAAATTTAATGCTTTGAGAAATGTTTTAGGTAATGAATAGTATTTGTTAGGAAGGATAAATGGATACAAAATGATAAATTATCTATTAATTTTTTAAACTGAATAAATATTGTTGGACATCTTTTTTTAGTATGCTGGATAAGATAAACGTCGGGAGTATTGACATCATCTTTATTATGTCACAACGTTGTTAATCATCTTCAAATAAGTGATCCAGCATAGTTATTTCATATCTCACTCTCATATTTTCTGCACTCGCTCACTCATATATATGACGTTATTTTGTGGGGGAAAAAGTAGCACTACCAACTTTAGTAGAATAATTTCCACAATGCTTATGTAATTCAATTTTAACAATTTCTCTACAACCTAATATATGTAAACACATTTTTGATTATTCCCTAATACGTGTATTGTATGGGTGAAGCAACACGCATTATTGATTACAATTATTGAAATTACCAGGAAATCACATGACCGACTTTGCTGTAAACTCCAATAAAAAAGGAACATATTGTTGACTTTTTTTTTTCTCTGTTATTGTAGGAAACTTGAATTCCTTTTCATCATTCTTTCCTACAAATTTTCCAAAGACTAGACTTTTTAAATTGTATCTCTATATAGAGAAACAAAATTCGAGCCTACAACCATCACATAAGTTAGTAATATTAATTCCAAACAAACAAGAATTAGCATAGCTTCAAAGAAAACAAAGAAGTTTGCAAAATGGAGAACATTTTTTCAATATTAGCAATTAGTCCATCATTATTGGGCAAGAAAATAGCTGATGATCTCAATCAATTATTTTGTATCATGTTACGGTGTACCATTCTCAGCATCCTAAGCTTGTATCACGATTTATGTTGTTGTTTTTCTTTTTCACTCAGGCCAATTCTTTTGTTCTTCATCACTGTCCAAAAGGCGTTGACTCGAGGTAAGCATCATAATAATGTTGATGTTGACGCCAAGGATTCATGGAACACCTCAAAAAGTTGTGGCCATGATCAAAATCGCGATAACAAGGAGCTACTAAAGGAAGATGTTGAGGTAGTAATTATGGATAAGTTAATGTGTTTATGCAATCCAAATGGAGATAAAATTGAGGATAAATCAGAGTTGGCAGAGGTTTCGGGTTTATTTGAGGAAGTAGAACCTAGTTTCGAAGAAATTAAGGAAGCTTTTGATGTGTTCGATGAAAATGGAGATGGATATATTGATGCAAATGAGTTAATGAAACTTTTTTGGAGAATGGGTTTCTCCGAATTTTCGTTGCAGGATTGCAAGAAGATGATTATGGCCTTTGATGAAAATAGAGATGGAAGAATTGAATTTCATGAATTTTTGAAAATCATGGAACAAAGCTTTCGGGATCCTGAGCAGAGTTAGACTGAGTTTTTTTAATTTTTATTTTGATACCTTACTCCTTTTACGAACTGCTGATACTATTATAAAGTATCCAGCTTAAAAGGTGTAAATCCATTAATAATGTTGTCATGTACGCAATTTATTTACGATAAATAAAATTAACAGAACAGAAAATTACAAATTTCAACCTTTCCTAGTTCAATGTGAATCACATTGGATACGATAATACCTTTTCTAACATCACTTTAACCTTCTGGTAAAAGTATTGCACTTTCCCTCAAATTATTGTTGTACGTATATAATTTCACATGTCTATCGTTAATTTATTAGGCCTGAAAAGCCTTTGTAAAGTACCAACGATGAATAAATAACTGTTTCAACCTGCATAAATATGAACATGCAGAGTTGGAAGAACGAATTTTGTGAATTTTTAAAGCTAATAGACCAGAGCTTTCGGTAACTTGAGCAGTGCTAAACTGACATATCTCTTTTATCTGATATATACATCACGAGTCAGAGCAAAAAGGATTAAACGTTCCGTGTTTGAGCTCTTGAAAATAAATTGCTTTCGATAGGAAATGTGTTTACCACAAGGTGGACTTCCCGCTCTAATCATGATTAGTCAAGCCCAAAGCGTATAACAGACCATGAGTGAGAAATCAAAAAACATAATTATAATAACAAGTCGTTTGTCTAACATTGTCATGTACACAGTGTATATTTACGCATTTATGTTGTCAAAAGAGTCTAGACAAACAGAGCTTAGAAGGTTCAATTTTATTTTTGCAAACTCAGTTTTTTAGAATTTTTGAATCAAATGTCATTCAAGTCTTTTTCAGTACTGTAGCAATTTGAGATCCTCAAGTAAGATTTTTGGGTGTGTACCAACCAAACATGAGAAAATTGAATTTTTTTGGGGAACAACCCACAATTTATTTACTTCTACTTCCGAAGACCTTAAGTTGACTTGGACTTCGTCAAAGTGTGGAAGTTCCTTCTCATCCCTCAAATCTTTTTAAAACACAATTTCTCGGTCCCTGATAGAAACATGTCACTATCATTAGGAAATGGTTAAAATTGCAGATGTCAACTGATTAGCATTTTGATTATGTCATGTAGAAGATTGATGCCTTCCATCATACTAAGTCTTCAGTCTTTGTTTCCAAGCATTTTCTATGTAACTCTCTAATAATAGGACAATATAAAACCCCTAAGGTAGTATCACATATCTGCAGTTATCTCCAAGATATCTTCTAATTAACCAACCATTGATCAATTCCATGGCAGACATAATTTCAAAAACGTTTGATGAAAATGAAGATTTCTGCGCTTTCATAGTATCAGATGATGAGTGCGCGGAGGAACTTCAGTTCCAAGAGGTTCTTGCAGCCTCTTTAGGAATCTTCCATCTTCACATGTCATCAGAAATTCATGGATCCCCTGAATCATCCCAAGGGTTTTGTAACATTTGTATGGAGACAAAAGTTACAAACGAAATGTTCAAACTCGAAAATTGCTCTGATCACTCTTTCTGTTCTGATTGCATAGCCCAATATGCTCAGTCCAAAATTCAGGACCGCATTTTCCCAGTAACTTGCCCTGGTTTGAAATGTCGCGTGACAATTGAACCTGCGTCTTGTAAATCCATCATCCCAGAAAATGTATTTGAAAAATGGGAAGGAGGACTGAGTGAGTCAACTCTTCTTGATCGCGAAAAATTTTATTGTCCTTATAAAGATTGTTCAGAGCTGTTGATTTATGATCAAGATCAGGACATAATTGAGTGTATATGTCCTGCATGCCAAAGGCTACTCTGCGCGCCGTGTGGTGTCCCTTGGCATACTGGGCTTGATTGTGACAAGTTCCAAAAGGATGAAAAAAATCGAGAAGATGATTTAAAGGTTGAGGAACTTGCTAATGACTCCAAATGGATGAGATGCCCTCATTGCAAACACATTGTGCAGAAGGCTGATGGCTGTATACACATAACCTGCTGGTTAGTTAAATATCTTGTTTAATTTTTATATGGTGGGGAGGTTTAATTTCCTTATAAGTTAGTATATTAACTTAAGTAATCAATGTGTTAACATATGATCTATCTATATTGTCAATTCAGGTGTGGATCTGAATTTTGCTATGTATGTGGAGGAACATGGAGTGAAAGCCATTGGAGTTGTCAGATTAGTGAATGATACCGGATTGCGTCTAAAGAACTGCTATTTATTTGCTGAATGTTAGGTGGATTGAAAAAATCACGACTATGCTTAATAATAGAACACTCTGAAAAGCTCACAGGCTCTTCTTGATCTCGTGGTCATGGGCTAACTCCATCGAAGAGAGAGGGGTTTAAGATGCCCACATAAAATTGGCTTCATCTATCTTATCTTCTGGGACGGGTATCCAAAAAGAATAGTGCTTCTTTCCGGGTGGGTAAAGGGAGAAGCAATTCAGATGCTGGATGTTCGTTGTCCAAAAGACTTTCTATGTTTGTTGGTTTGGTATTATGATGTATGTAGTTAATTTAGTGTTGGGTCCAAAATTGGACCTTGTCGGCTTGTCTAGCGTTCACCGATGCTTGAATGAATGGATACCAATAAGGAAAAAGCCAGGGGAGAAGCAATCTATGCATACTCATTATATTAGCAGTGAATGGTAATTTTCCTCTTTATTGAGACTGATTGTGTTTTGAGAAACTCAAATCAAGGAAGTTTAAGGTACATAAAAACAGTACTTTCAGAAACTCCATTCTTGGTTGAATCAGTTATAGAAGTACGGTGTTACCCAGAGAAGAAAAAAAACAGTCTGTCGGTTGAATCAGTCGCATTTTTTAACAACCTTAATGTGTTAATTGATATCACGTTATAATGTCAAATCTAATTTTTCTTATACATGGTCAAGGTGCTGAAGAGTAGGATGAACCGTGGTTGATAAATGATAATATTCGTAAATCATAAACGAGATCTTACTTGTTCTTCTCGTTGCGGAAGCAGAAAGTGTCTCTAATTATACACGTGTGTTTATATAGAAATTATTAGGGCTAACTTAATTACTCTAATAATGTGCCCTAAAGCACCCCTTATGGGTGGCCCCGAATTTCCTACGCAGGTTAATGAGACAATTTTTCTTATACAAGGTTAATGAAAGGAGTTGGGGAAAATGGCATCCGAGAAGGAATCAAATTTTATGCAAGCAAACTTTCGGTTCATTGTCTTGCTTCCGTTAAATCTGTATCAAACCTCAAATATTTGACCTAGTTGAATATAACAAAAAATCATTTAGTCCTATCTTTTACCATCGTGAAGCACCCCACATTTTTCAAACTAGTTACAACTTTATTGGATGGTGTTACATGCATATTGTATTGTATGATATTGTTAGTTTAATATAGTATATATTTTGATTGTTATTTAATTTTTACTGTTTGTATTGTTAAATCATCGTTATGTAATGACTAATTAAAAGTCTCATTTTGTGTAATAATGATCGATTTAGTGTGGTCGTCTCATTATCTTTTCTTTTCTTTTTTCCCTTCTCATTTTGTATTTACTTATTGTTTAATAATTTTATTTTATTATTTATCCTACATATCTTTTATAATAATTTTCTCCATACCCTACTTTTCTTTATAATTATTATAAGTTCATCATATTGATATGCGACATTGTGTAATGACGAAAAAATATACCATCTTATCCAAAATTGTATTCATCGCAGTTACAATATGATATTCATACAATACAATATACATCCGGTTATCTGAAAAATATACATGCACTTGTTCCTCTGAGAATCAGAGTCTATTATAATATCCCCTCATATTTGTTCCCTAGTTTTCCTTCTGCATGGCTTATTTAGTTTTGTATACATTCTTCTTTTGGACAGATCAAATTGCAACTCTAATTATACTTTTGGACAAAAACGTGATAGACGGCAAGTTTGGCATAAGTTCACAGGGGTGACCTAAGGACAAGTCTTCCCAAGTTTCAATGTGCGCCGATATCTTTTTGATCGGTACAGCATACACGTTTCGATTTATTTATTTAATTTTTGACTTGATACGTAATTTAATAAAATAAAATAAATTTATATAAAATATATTAAAATGAGCTTTAATTTTGTGATTTTAAACATGTCACGTGAAAAGTTAGAATGAAAGAGTTTTTTTTTTTTTTTTTTTAAAAAAAAAGAAGAGATATTAGTTATCAGCACTCTATTTGGATGGTGGTTGCATATTATTTTATAATATATTTATATTGTATTATATTATATTGTATTGTATTGTTTAATGAATATAATATTTGGATAAACTATATTATTTTCTGTCATTATATAATCTTATATATTAATAATTTGAAGGATAAATCTATGAGAAAAGTAGAGTACAAGGTAGAGTTAGTATAAAAAGGTAGGATAAAGTATAAAATAAAATTTAAGTAAGAAAAAATGAAAAAAAATATATATTCGCCCCGTTTAAAAAAGAATGACCTCTTTTGACTTGACACGAAGTTTAAGAAAATAAAAAATATTTTTGAATCTTATGGTCTTAAATTAAAGTTGTATTAAATGTATCAAAATATCCTTTAATTTTGTGGTCTCAAACATGTCACGTGGAAAGTTGGAATCAAAGTGTTGCCAAAAAATAAAAAAGGTCATTTTTTTTGAAACAGACAAAAAAAAAAAAGTATAAAGTAACGAGCAATTACATCAAATCGATCTTTACATAAGATAAGACTTTTCATCATTACATAACAATAAATTTTAATAATATGATACAATAAAATTTAAGTAACAATGGGTAAAAGTCTCACATTAATTAAGGAATAAAGTAGTATTTTATTTATATGGACTTGATAATCCTCCTCCTTTTGAGCTAGCTTTTGAAATGTGAGTTAGATTTAAGATCAAATTTTACATGATATCAGAATAACGTTCAATACTCGTGAGCTAGCTTTTGGAGATGTGACCTAGGCTGCCATATCTTTACAATTAGGACAAACAAATTGAAACCGTATGAGATTCCTGTTCTAGCGTACTATCTATATATATGGAAAAACATTTTTCCTGTAAACTCTTTCACGCGGACGACTGCATTTCTAGTTGTGCCAACAAGTACTCTTTTCTTTTGAGAGTTTTTCATATTCAATCCCTTGCACAGTTTTAAAATAGTATTCTTTCCTTCTAATTGACACACTACACTACTTATAATAATGTTTGTGTTTTTTGTTTATAGTATGGGAAGGGTAAGGCTAAGCATGAAGCGACTGGAGAGTAATAGTAACAGGCAGGTCACTTATTGCAAAAGAAGGTCTGGAATCTTGAAGAAAGCACACGAGATTTCTGTGTTATGTGACATTGACATTATCCTTCTTATGTTTTCCCCCTCTGGAAAACCAACACTATTTCAAGGCGGACCAAGGTACTACTACTTTCCCACCATCTAACCAACTCATTACTAATAAACTAACTTCTTTCATGTTACGTTGATTCAGTAGTATCTAACATCAACTATTAATTGTTCATTTTTCCTATCCAAAAGATTCAGGTATGAAACTCAAATAATTAATAGTTGAGGTGTGTTTTGATAAATAGTTGTTGATAGTTCAGGTCGGAAACTCAGGCATCTGATAGTTCATTAACTCATTTGTTATGGTGCTATTAGAGTTAGGTGAGATGACATGAGGTAATTGGTACCTTATATGTTCTTGCCAAAGTTCCTACAGAAAGTGTTTGCCATAACATTTGACCGACTGAACATGGGAAACATTGCCTTCATACTGAACACACCCTTGGTTTGCTGGTTTAGATTACTACTTTAGATCTAATTTCATGTACTTTTGCATTTCATTTTCATTGAGAACCACTATGATTGTTTTTCCATGAAATATTCTTTTGATTATGTAATGATCTATGAGGCTAGGATTGTTTCATAGTATCATTGATCTGTTCATAGAGGATATGTGAAGCAACAGGTTACTTTATTGGAGACTTACTCTTTGGCAAGTTCCCAAAACTTCTAGCATCACGCTTTGGGCATGTAAAGGTCAAAGTGAGTGATGTTCTCATTTTAAAGTACCTGGTATGAAGAGCCCTTACTCCTCTAGAAGATGCTCTTGTAAATACATAGTATAACCCAGTCACATCTATTTTCTATTGCTAGGCTTTGATCAGAGTTAGACTTGTGTGGTGATTTAGTTGTTTTTCGTTTTATTGGTCTGACAGTAACTATACAGGTTCTTCATCATATATGGTAAACTATAGGATTATTCAACCCCTAATTTCTGTTGCATATCTCTCAGCAATTTTGATGAAATAATTGCAAAATTTGCTCAATTGACTCCTCAAGAAAGGGCAAAAAGGTACAAAAACGGTCTTGTCTATTTGGATTAGTCTTATGTAGGAGTAAGATATAGAGGCCAAATGACCTATTTCTGTTAATCTTGAACTTAATACAGGAAGTTGGAGAGCCTTGAAGTAAGTTTGATATTCATCGCCAATCTGATTTTTCCTCTTTCTATGATTTGTTGTTATTTCTTAATCCAGTTGAAGGTAATAATAATGCTAATGCTACACTACAGACATTGAGGAAGACTTTTAAGAAGCTTGACAACGATATAGGTGTGCAAGAGTTTCTAGATGCCTGGTATATATTTTTGTTGATCAACTTGAGGTGCTTTTCCTTCAAATTTGTACCTATTGAAAAAAATGCTTCTTTCTTTCAAATTTGTAAAGCATTATGTTAACCATTTACCTTGTCTCTTCTCCCTTTTTTTCTTTTCTTGCAGTGAACCATCAGTTGAAGTATGCATCTTTTACCCTCTCAACACCATTTTGGCTACGCTTGTAAAAGTTAACTCAAGTCTTGTGGATAATTTTGTTTTTGTTTTTTTAATAATTGGTGCTGACAGGAATTGCACAACCAAGTGAAAGTCTTGCAATCTCGGCTTACTGATGCAGAAATGAGATTCAAGTATAGTTCTGCATTCCTTTGTTTTTCCTATTCTATTTTTGGTGTTCAAATGTTTCCATAAACTGACCTCTTTATCAATTGCTGAAATATTTTGGTCGTTTAAATTCAAACAGTAGCAAAAAGTTCCTTGTATATATGCTCTTCCGAATTTCTAGTTCAGCACTTAACTGGAATCCGCTTTTCAGATCTCGCTGTGATTTAGATCACTTCAAAAGTTGTGACCATATGGAACTATCAACAAAATCAGTTGTATATTTTTATCTTATTTAAGTCTCTGCGCAACCCCACTTTGTGGGATTACGCTGGGTTTTTTTGTTGTTGTTATTAGGTCTCTGGGCAGATAATATGTGTTGTCATGCCTCCATCTACGCTGGGTAGGATGAATAATTTGTAACAAGCATTTGCTTTTTGACTGTATCTGAAAGAATAAATGAGGAATATCTAATAAATTCTCTCATTTGAACACTTTTATTGGACATCCATGCGCAATTTATAGCATCTTGCTTGATTTATAGACCCAATTAATACTGTAATATTTTGTGTCATTATAGACACGCCAGTTGCTTTAATCTTAATCAACATATGCTGGTTCCAAGATTGAATTTTTATGCAGTTGGAACTAGATCATATGGGAAATGACTAATGTTATTATTCATCTTGTATTGACCTTACTCGTCTGCATCATTGGAGCTGGTG
This sequence comes from Capsicum rhomboideum, assembly GCA_031232105.1. NCBI lineage: Eukaryota > Viridiplantae > Streptophyta > Magnoliopsida > Solanales > Solanaceae > Capsicum > Capsicum rhomboideum. The sequence goes on from CP124716.1 coordinate 7,658,245, forward strand.
GAGTAATCATGATAAGATAAATAGGGTGGAAGATCTTGTGCTGATGGAGTGTGCACTAAGGGAGTCACTTAATGCAGTTCATGTTCGGAAGGTAATCTTTCCAAAATCTGGATTAATGCTAGTATTTGGTTTTGGTGGTACTTGGTGATCCTTGTGTAGCAACAAATTTTAGAAACACCCGTACTGTTGATGAATTATATACCTTCGCCTCAATATGGAATTTGGTTAGAACTTAGTTGATTGTTTACCTGTCCTTGGTCAAATCCTCAATATAAGAATGATAAATAGGCGATGGTGATTCAAGGTTAAACTGCATAGTGACTTCTAGGGTCATCTGAGTAAGAATTTTCTGGGGAGATCTTTTTTTTTCCCTTTAGATTGCATTAGCCAGGTAGCAAACCCTTTAGTTGCCCCTTGCCCTTCCTTCCTTCTGTTTCTGTTCTCTTACATTTGTTGTTTGGGAAAAACAGTGTAAAATGTGTAAATAGCTGAATGCATCTGCATTTGAATGTCATATAACAGCTCCAGAACACGATGGATTTGCATCTCTTAATGAACAGTGAACAAGATGGGCAAACCCCTCCGTGGCATCTGGCAAATAAAATCCAGCACGTGCCATTCCCTGAGGCACCAAACATTCTATCCCAGGAGTGAGTTTTAGACCATATTTATTCAGTATCTTTATGTTGTTCCCCTTTTACAATCTTATTATTTCACACTTGAAGTTACTGAATTTTGGTAACCCCTAACGTTGCGTGAAACAGCTCTAGCAATTATCTTACAACCAAATTGATTGATGACCGTTGTTTCTCTATAGAAAAATGGGATACTCCGGAGATACTTCAGTTGCAAAATCTTCTCATGTTCTGGACTCTGGAAAAGTTGATCAAGCAAGACAGGCCACAACTGCAATACTAGATGACAGTGTCTTGGATGATCTAAATAGTATAGCATGTTTGAAACAGCAACTAAGTGAGCAATACTCATACAATCCCAATAATAATCTTGATCTGCTGGAAAGGAAAATATTGGCTCCTCAGAGTGATTTCAATTTGAAAGGATATTGGATGGATTATGAAATTCAAAGAAATCTTAACCAGCCTAGTTCTGTGGATTCAGTCAATAATAGTGCAGCTGATGCTATTTCTGTTCTGAGTTTTGATGAAAAATCATATCCACAGGTAATTCTACCTGTTTCCATTTTCAGTTAATCTCAAATCTGTGACAATTATTGGAAATGTGATGTTTAATTGGTCCATCTTACAAATGGAATTATCTGCTCCATGCATGTTTTCTTTGTTCTCTTTGATAGTTGAACATGCTGAATGCAAGTCTTATATAAATCCAATAAACAAACCACCATCTTCAAATATACTGTCGCGTCATTGATCCTGTGTTGTCTAACATTTCTTACTCGGTCTCACTTGTTTTTTGGATTTATTTCCTGCAGCAATCAAACTTGCAGTGATTGAATGGTGGAGATACATCACACTAGTTGTGTGGAATAATCTGTGATCAGAAGTGAGGTCACATTTACTGGTGCAGTGGTTGTTGATAGGTAATTATGTTCGAATGTGTATAGGTGTTTTGCTTAGCCAACCCTGACACCATACATGGTGAAAGTAGAATAATAGCTTGCTCATAAATGAGATCTTAGTAAAAGACCAATTTTAGTTTTCTTCAATAAATTACTGGAATTTGTTTTTTGTTATTAAGATGCAAATTGAACTACTATAAGAAAGCTTTTCCCTTTACCAAATCCAAGTCGCGAAGAGCATCTAGAACTAGCTAAAGGGGGCTGTTCTTTCACTTTATATGCTAACAAGAGCGCAAAACACATTCTTTTGATGATCTAGTGGAAATTACACGGATAAGAAACGCTGTACATTAAAGGTTCCTTGTTTACCACAAAGCTCTATTCTTGATCAAAATCCATAGCATGGTTACAAGGTACTTAACAATATATTCAATCCAGTTTCCATGAGGATTTCTAGTTGCTGAGTGTTTGGATAATGGTGTTGTGCCATGGGTCAGAGAGGTGCTGCAGAAGGTTGTCAAAAGGTCCCTTTCCAGTGACATTGTGCTGCACTATGAATCCTAAAAAGGCCAACATAGCCAATCTCCCTGCAAATTATCCAGTTGAAAATTAGCCTGATTCGAGTATGCATATAGTCATTTAGTAAGTGAACATCCGTTTAAAGGACTTACCATTAGCAAGTTCCTTTTCCTTGGCCTCTTCAGTTGGTGCAAAGTTGAGTGGGTTGAAAATACTACCAGGGTATCCACATTCATGAGGAGGCAAGCTGTAGTTCTTGAAGATAGGGTCTTGGTTGACACTTCCTGGGTTCTTAATGTCTTGCCACCTTCTGATCTCGACGTAGTGGAACAAGATGAACTCGATCACAAACAGGGTCGATGAAGATGCAAAGTAGTCGGCTTTTCCAGCATCGTACCATTTGGGCACATTAAGGATCCCAATGCTAGTGAAAACCTCAGGCAGCAGCATCCCAGCAACACCCAACATAGCCCAACGACCATTCACCAATTCAGCCTGGATGAACCATTTCAAGTTCTCTGGGTCCTCAGCAAGCCCCAATGGATCAAAACCATTGTCTCCTGGGAGACTAAGACAAGTAACCATTCCGGTATTAGAGCAAGGTTAGTGTTGACATGTAATCAGTCGCGTGCTCTCTCTCTCAGCTTAAGCTTTTAGATGATTCACACAATTTAACGTGATATCAGAGCAGACAAAAGTCCTTAAATAATATTTCCACATGCTTAGGTCATAAAAAAAGAATTACAAAGTATGTGTTGTCTCTAACCGTTTTAAACTTTTAGATGAAATAAACTTAGAAACCACTAAATAACTCAAAATTATAAAAGTTAAACAAATGTCATGTTGAATGTATGTACCTTCCATCAAGATAAGCTGGAGAGGGTAAGCCTGGAAGCCATTCACCTTTCTTAGCTTCAACCTTGAATGAGTTGTAAGTTGAAGTAGAGGTTTTAAAAGAGACCTCTCTGTTTAATTTACCAGATGACCCAGTGAGGAATCTGGTTCTTGAGGCACATGGCCGGAAAATGGCGGCGGAAGCTTGTGTTGTAACGGTTGCCATTTTTCCTGCTTGAAGAGTTGTTGTTGTTGATGCTAGGAGAAATGGTAATGTAGTTTGAGGTTGAGTTAGAACTTTGTATGTTTTGTATATGCATTTGTATTGCCATTTCAAAGGTAAATTGTGGCTCTAGTTCAATCTTGAAGAGTGACAAGTGGGACTACAAGATTTTTAGGAATTCAACGGTTGGATTGGGTTGTGAATTTGATAGTAGCCAATGAGAAGAAATTGCCCTTATCACCTTATCTTTGCTTCCATATCTTCAAATCTGTTTCTTTATTTCTGTTGGTTCGAGGAGATGATGGGGGACCCAAGAAATTGCCATGTAGATATATAGAGGATTTTTTGAGAAAATGGAAATGGAAATTGAAGAATCTGTTTAGTGGAAAGATATTTGCCATGTGGAATCATCTATATCCAATGAGGATGTGACAATTGGTTGACTTAAAGTTAGTCCTGGCAAAAGATATCTAACCAGGAGATTCTGGTGATGACTTGATTGAGAAAAATTGGGTGGGATGAGTCATTTTTGAGTATTCAATTGAAGATTAGCCATGGTTCCTAAGGTAATAGGAAGATGCTAATTTTTAATGCCAAAATAATATTTGGATAAAAATACTTCCAACTAAAACATGGAATAACTCTATGATTGGCATCGGAGTTGGAAATATCGATAAGTGGGAGTTCAGAAAGTTTATGATGTTTCAAACTTCAGAATTTTGCATGGAGTTTGACATAAAAAATTGAGAAAATGCATAAAACCTCCCCTAAACTTGTCATGACAACTTACTTTAGCCCTTAAACTTAATATGCGTTTATATACCCCCCTTAATAATTTTGAAATAAATTATTTTCAATCCTTCCTGCCTCCGATCACTGCGCGTGTTGCCACATCAAAACAAAGCGCGTTAATAACTAAATTTAACACATATTTTATTTATTTTTAAAAAAAATTTAAAGGAAAATTGATAAATCGCTCTTTTCCAATTACACCTACAAGAACCCTAATTTTTTCTCATCTCCCCCATCTTCAATCAACTCAACAACCGACATCTTCTACAACCCAAGATTTGAAATTTCTTAAAGAACCCTAATTTTTACTTTATTATTCTCATTAATCCGCTCTTACTCGTTCGGAAAAAGGTATAATTTTCATCTCTCTTTTTTAAAAAAATTTGAATTTCTTGTCATGTTTCTTCTATTATCAGTTTGTTTTTTAGTTGATGTAATTTCTTGGAATGAATTTTTTGTAGCACACCATGAGACCAGTTAACTTGAGTAAGCTTTGTATTGAGAAGGATGATTTTTCTTTGAACCAAGAAGTTCGATGCAATCATGGATTTGTGCTGCCTTTGAAGACATCTTGGACTTCGGGAAATCCCGGTAGAAGATATTGGGCATGTCATTACTATGGGGTAAAGATAAGATTTTTCTCTCATTTCTTCATTTTATTATCCCGGCTGATCCAATTGAACATTGATTTCTTTCTTTTTAATCATTGAAGGGTCCAAGATCTTGCGACTTTTGGTGTTGGAGGGATAAAGAAGATATTGATCCGAGGTCTAAATTTGTAATCCCTAAATTAATTGAAAAATTAGGTGAGCTTGAAAATTTAGTGGAATCGTCTCAATATAACAGGCATACATCAGTCAATGAAGTTGAGAAGTTGATTGAGGAAGCTTCTGAAGAAGTTGATAAGCCTAGAGTATCCAAAAAAGATGATAATTGTGTAGATATGAAATTGAAGAAGTTGGAGGAGGAGATTGAGAAGATGAAAGAAAGAGAGAAGTGGAGAAGTAACACGGCTAAAGGAAGGACTAAGGCTAATGCAGTCATCTTTATTGTGTTTTGCTGTTGTGTTGTTGTTATAGCTATTAGCTATTGGTCTGGAATGATCTATGTGAAGAAAGACTCAATAAAGTTATCTTAGGATTTGGTGTTGTTAGATGATATAAAGGTGTGTATCATCCTTTATTGAGAAATGAATTTGGTCTTTTGTAATCATTCTTGACTTGTCATCCTTAGAATTTGGTGTTGTTAGTTGATCTAAAGGTGTGTAGCATCGTTTATTTTGAAATGAATGTGATCTTTTGTAATCATTTTTGATTTGTCTCTCAATATAAGGTAGTTCTTTGTCTGTGTATTATATTTGAAATTGAGTAAATTTTATTTGTGTATCTTCGTGTATGACAAATTGCTTATAATGCTTTTGATCCAATTATGATATCTTGTGGGATTACAATGGGATGTTGTTCTTATTGGACTGCCAAATATGATATCAATACAAGGAAATTATTATCAATATGTAGATTCAAAAGTGCAATCTTAGCTGCACGAAATTGCTAGAAATCATATTCACCAAAGTGCAGACACAACTACATAATTATCTCAGTCACAATTGCATAATTTTTTGAAAAAAATACATCATAATAGTGCAGTCACAGCTGCATAATTAACAGAGACATTGTCAATACATTGCAGTCACAACTGCATAATTGTTTAAAAAATAAATTAAAGTAGTGCAGTCACAGCTGCATAACTAACAAAGACATTGTCAATACACTGCAGTTACAACTACATAATTATTTAAAAAGACAGATCAAACTAGTGCAGTCACAGCTGCATAATAACAGAGAATAACATTGCATTGCAGTCACAAATGCATAATTGTTTCAAATCAAAACAGTGCAGTCACAACTGCATAATTGTTTTTCAAAAAAGACAGATTCAATCACTAGACAATTGTTTGAGCAAATCATTCATCAAATAAATAGCAGTCACAGCTGCATATCAGTCACTACTGCTTCTTCTACTAGACAGCTGATGAGTCTGTTTGGCTCTTATGATTCAATTCAGCAGCTTTGGACCTTGTCTTCATCCTTTTTTGTGCTCTCATTTCTTGAAGTCCTTGTTGGGTCACAACATTGTTTCCTTTCCATTTCACACCTGATCTTGGTTTGTGATGCCCAAGAGTTCCAGTCACTATAGAGGAGTTCAAAGGCATTCCAGGCTGTAATAACAAGAAGAGAATAAATTATCTTAGACATTTGGACATTGGCTTGAAAATTGAAAAGTGTGAAAGTATTTAACTTACATTGTGGATTGTAAAATCACTTTGTGTATGTAGCACCCCCATCCCAACCATCCTTGGCCTTTTAAAAGTTGTCCCACTACCCCTACCAGAAACACCACCAATATTAGATGCAACAGTAGCAACATCAGGAGTCCCTCTACCCCTTCCAGTGACACCAACAAACCCTCTACCCCTTCCATTGATACCAACAGACCCTCTTCCCCTTCTAGTCACACCTACCACATTAGGAGTAGGAACAAATCCTCTTCCCCTTTCAGTCACATCAACCACATTAGGAGTAGGTGTAGCAGCAGCAGCCTACAATATAATAAAAAAATTTAATAATGATTAAGTGAACTATTTGTAAATAAATAATCAAAATAAATTACCTGTTTTGTAGAACCTCTTGGTCTTCCTCTTCCTCTACTTGTACTTGGTTGAGATTGACTTGTTGCTGCAGAAGAACCAACACTTGACATTGTTGAACTTGTTCCTCTTTCTCTACTAGTAGTAGCTTTTGCACCCAAAGGACAACCCCTCTTATTGTGGCCCTTGACATGACAATTGCTGCAAGTCATCTCAACACCTCTTTTAGATAACTTTCCTGTCTTGTTTTCACTCTGCTCTTTCCTTCTACTCTTACTAGGTCTTCCTGGCAGTTTTCTAATCTCAGGTGGTATAACAGAAAGGTTGGTTGATTGTGGCCACATTTTCATTCCAGTGACAGGCTGAATGTAGTAGCTATAGGTCTTGAGGTAAGTTTCTTTGCTATACCAATGTGCAACATAGTTAATAGGCTCTAATCTTCTAAAATGCAGTGAAGCTATAGCATGACAGCAAGGTATACCCTTTAGCATCCAAGATCTACAAGTACAAGTTTTGCTACTCAAATTCACTATAAAGGTATTACCCCAAATGTCTTTAACCTCAAAACCATATTCACCATTCCATTCAAGTGTACACTTCATTGATTTTGATATGTTCTCTTCCAATACTTTTAAGGCCATTGGGGAAATGTCAGTTATCCAAGTATCAGAGAACTCCCTCAACTGTCCAATTCTTCTCATCATTTTGACCCTTATTTCCTCAAGCATTGTGATGATAGTCTTGTGTCTTGGCCCCAATATCCATGAATTAAAGCATTCAGCCATGTTGTTGTCAACACTATCACAACAGCTAAAAGTTTGGAAATAGGCCTTCGACCACCTTTCAATGTTGTACCACAGTAGATCATCACATATCTTGTCACCTAACAACTTCATATGATCTAGATTTCTTCTCAACTTTTGCTCATATGTAGACTTGGCACATCTCTAAAAGCAATTTCTTCTTTCAATGCCTTTTCAATCTTTGGACCAATTAGCAAGAATGTGTCTTGCACACATTCTTTGTTCTGCATTTGGCAGCAACTCATGAATTGCATTGTCAAGACCCTTCAACAACATATAAAAAGATTAGGTGATATAATAATAATGTAGTTAAAATCAGATAATGAATGAGAAAAAAATACCTTTTGCATATCAGAAAGGGTTGTCAATTCTGTCCCATCTCCAAGCTCAAGATCATTCTTTACAAGCCTAATAAACCATCTCCAAGTGAAGTTATTTTCAACTTCAACCACTGCCCAGGCCAGTGGTAGCATCTGGTTGTTCCCATCTTTACAAATTGCTACAAGCAATTGACCTTTACAAACACCTTTCAAGAAGCAGTCATCAAACCCAATACATCTTCTACATCCAGCTTTGAATGCTTGCTTCAAAGCATCAAAACAAATATAGAATGATTGAAATCTTTTTCTCCCACCTTCAAATGTTTCTTCACTAAGCCTCACCACACATGTGCTTCCTGGATTAGTCTTCAAAAGCTCATCCCTATAATCCAGTATCCTTTTAAATTCCTCCACATGATCACCCATAATCTCTTGCAAGACAATATTTCTAGCTTTTCTTGCCACAGTTCTTCCAACATACACCTCCAACTCCTTTTTCACTAGATTTTGCAACTGAAAAACTCTAATACCAGGCTCAGAAATAATTCTATCCTTGTACCTCTCAGCTAAATACTTTGAATTGACTAATTTATTTTTGGTTGTGGCAGTGCATTTATGAACTGGAATATACTTTTTCACAACAAAATCCCCTGTCCTTGAATCATGACTACCAAACACTAACCATGGACAACCATCTACACATTTTACCCTTACCCTAGTTGGTTCATTAACATACTTGTCCAATTCTATATGTTCTTGAACTGCATACCTTGTAATAACTTCTCTGAATTGCTTAACATTTGCAAAAGAAAGACCAGTTTCCCAGACAATTAACCTACAAGTAGGATCAAACACAACTCTTTTTTTAGGTCTCTTTGCTCTCCTTGCTTTTTTCCCACTTCTTACAGATTGTTGAACCTCATCTTCATCATCAGCATCTACATCAGTGTCTATTTCAAAACTAGCCTCTTCATCTGAATCAAAGTATGGCTCATCACCACCTATCTTATCCTCTAGAGTATTTTTTTTTCTTGGATAAATACTCATCATATCCAATGTCAACACTTTTTTTGCCTAATTTTACACTTTCAGCTCTAGGACCCCTTTCTTTCTTCTTTTTATATTTAGCAGCTCTTTTTTCTTCCCTCAAAGTCCTAACCTCCTCATGAGCATCACTACCGTATTCATTATCAACTTCATCAAACAAATCACCATAACCCGAATCTTTACTATCTTCACTTGCACTTTCCCAATCAGATCCAAGTATTGGAACATCAAATGCAGTAGCAGCAGGAGCCCCACCTAACTCCTCCCCAACACCAGTAGAAACTCCACCTAACTCCTCTCCAACACTAAAAGAAGCTTCACCTACAGTAGGTTTTTCAAACCCTAAATTCTGACTACCCTCACATGTTTGAGCAGACTCTTTATCAAAAGAAACACTAGATTCTCCACCCATATGGGTTATATATTCAAGGGCGAGGGGGACCACATCAGGCTCTTCAATAAAATGTGACACAAATAGTTCAACAATATCTCCATTTTTTAGTTGGGGTACAATACCCAAAATATCCCTATCACATGTAACTTTAACCAAATGAGCAGATTTAGGTGGTCTAATATAAACCATACAAGAGGAACAATTATATCCAATTTCTTTAACATATCCGACAAATTCAAAGTAAGAGAACTTATCAACATCTACATCAAAACAATCTGTGACAATACCTCCAATGTATTTAATACGAGGTTTTTGTTGTAATATTCCTCCATGGTGAAACCTTAAGGTAATGTACACAAAATCCATTGTCAATCAGCAAAAAAGTAAAAAAAATACGAGCTTTAGAAAAAATAAAAAAATCAAAATTGAAAACCCCTAAAATATTTGAAAATCGGCTGGGTAAAAATCATAGACTATGCAAATGAAATATACCTCCACGATTTCAGTGTTCGTCTATAAACACTTGGAAGAAAAACACCTTACGATTCAATGAAAAACCCCTCAACGATTTCAATATTTGATTTTCAATGATTTCGTGATTAGGTTTTCTTTATCTTTTAGGCTTTTTAGGAAAGAGAAATCACGGGTACCGATTAGATTTAGGGTATTTGTTTGAGATTTGAAGCGGATCGGGTTTTAAATTAGGAACGAATTTTGATCGGGTCGGGTTTAAATTGGAAACGGCTTCATTAATGACGTGGACGAATTAAAAAACGCGTGGTGCTGCAACACTTAGCCTTGACCTGGTCGGAGGCAGGAAGGGTTGAAAATAATTCATTTAAAAGTTATTAAGGGGGGTATATAAGCGCACATTAAGTTTAAGTGCTAAAGTAAGTTGTCATGACAAGTTTAGGGGGTTTTTTATGCATTTTCTCTAAAAAAATTTAAAAGGTTACTACTAGTGAAATAGTAATGCTAAGATCTATTGGGGTCGTTTGGTAGAGTGTATAAGAATAATGCAAAATGTAGTGTATTAGTAATGCTTGCGTTAGTTATACTTGTATTTTTCTTATGTAGTGTTTGGTTTGGTGTATTAAAAATAATATTAATTGCATAATTTCTAAAAAAATAATATGGTGAAAAGGATGTGGAAAAGATTTTGAGGAAAAATTGTGACTTCAACTATACTAATGCATGCATTAGTAATGCACTCCTTAATACCAAATAGAGTGTATAACTAATGCAAGCATTAGTAATACATAGGATGAGAAAGTTAACCAAATAAGGTATATTAGTAATGCACAAAACTAATGCATGCATTGTTTTTTTTTAGTACACTCTACCAAACGACCCCTAAGTGTAAATAGGTATGATGAGTGAAATAGATACGTGAAATAATGTGAAAATGATTACTCCTACAAGTTGAAACTCCATAATTGTGTCCTAATGTTCAAATAAGTCTTACTATAACAATAGACAGGGGCGGATCCACATGTATCCTATCGGATGCTCGAGCACTCATTAACCTTAAAGTAAATTGTTTATATTTATATAGTAATTGCTTGAAATATTGATAAAAAAAAGCCAGCAGCACCCACTGAACAAAAAGCCCAATAGGTGTTGTGGTTGGATGGCTTAATTGAAGGCACTATTTTAGGTGTGGCGTCAGGGTTCGATACTCAGTAGGTGCAATTTTGTTTGTTAAGCAGTTCCTTTTTTCCTTAGTCTCACATGTTCTGTTTTTGTTTTTTTTTAAATACTTTCTTTGTTTATTTAATTTTTAGTTTTAGTTTCCTTTTATGTCTTTTGTAATTTCATGTTAGATGGAAAGAAAAAAAAGTCATGTCCAATCACTTTTCTTATTTTTCTTGAGAAATGTTGGCAATTTGGCTAAAATATCATTCACATAATTTTTTTCTTCAAAAGATAATTTTTTTTATAATGGTACTAATATTAGTTTTAATTTTTTCATTAACATTTTAAATTGGTGCATTTAAATAATTGTGCACTTATACTATGTGATTTGTAATAATTTCTTTATACAAAAAAAGTGAGCACCCACAAACCGAAAATTCTGGATCCGCCACTGACAATAGAGCATGGTATTTTGTTGTGGTAGTTGGGTTGGAATTCGAACATGAGTTTCACCTTTGGAAGCTCCATACTCTAGCACACACTTTTGCCAAACTTTTACTTGTAGGAGAATTTTGAACTCCAGCGTAGTGTGATTAAGTTTTACTCGTAAAAGTTTTGAAATTCGACACACTATATTGGATTTCTTTTCGTATTTTAGGTAAAGATATTATTGTCCAAATGTATGTTTTGCATTAAAAGTAACTAATAAATGTTGAATAATTTTGATATAGTGGCTAAAACTTGACAAAAGGTGGCTATTTGCCAATTTCAGGAATTGGGCCACTTCAAGGCCTGGTCCAAGTACTATCAGGTGATCCCCAATTATCCATTAATGGGCTTAACAGTGCTCTACTTTGTGTTGGACCTTGCAGCTTTCTTCCCATGTTTGAAGTTGGCATGGTTAACATTAAATAACATAAATTCCGACAGTTTGGTGTGTAATTACAGAAAATTCTAACATTTTATATATTTACAGAAAATCTCATTTTTGGGCTATTGAGATACATAATTTGTTCCTGATACATTTCATTGAGATACATAATTGCCCACACTGTAATCATTCAAAGATACATAGTGTATGTATCTTTTAAACAAAACTCACACTGATATACACAGCGATGCATAATTTGTTTCCGATACATTCCATTGAGATACATAACTGTTAGTTGGGATTTTTATAATTACTTTATAAGGATAGGAATTTGTATAAATATGATAAGTTAAGGTGTATATTTATGTTATTTTTTCTAACATGTAAAGCTCTATATGATCAAGTCAAGGGAGGCGAAAGAAATTGAAATGAAAAGAATTATGGGTAGTTTGATATGCGCGGGATAAGGTGAAATAGATAGATTTATATCACTGATTAAATATAGTATAAATTTCATTCCAGATTTAGTTCTAAAACACTTATCCCTTCAAATTTGAAATAATTTTCTTCCATCTCTCAGTTGAAATCAATTAATCAAAAAATTGTATTTTCAAAATTATGATTTTAAATAATTTGATCCGCAAACCAAACGAGGCTAAAGTGTTAAGAAAATAATAGGAAGTTCTTTGTTTCCCAGTTAAATTCGAGAGGATTAGTTCTTTTCACCACGGGCCCACTGTGACTTACTCTCTCCGTTCCATATTAGCTGAGCATTTTTTATTTTGTAAGGTGATTAAGAAACTATTAATGGAATGATTAATTTTACTACAATATTCTTTATTCATATTAATGGATATAAAGATAATTTATTTAAAATTTTAAAGAGTATATTAATCATAGAGGAGAAATGATTTTTTTTTAATTTAATTATATCTTTATTTTGTAAATGATCAATTAATTTAAATATTTATTTTTAATAAGATAGACAAATTAATATGAGACGGAGTATATAAACAATTTTTCTTCTTCTTTTGTTGAGGACAAAAACAGACAACATCAACCGTTTTACAATCTGAAATCGCACGCAAATCAAGGACAAGAAAAGGACACTTCTGGTTTCTCTTTCTCCCTTCTGCATAGCTTTTGTGGATTCCCTATGAAGAATAAGATAATAGGTGTTGAATTTAAATTTAATGCATTCAAACTTTAAAAAGTTCTAACATTTGAAATTATAAATTCACAAATTAATATTCGTTTAAATTTTAATAATATATAGTATACGTTTGGTGTAACAAATGAGCTACGTCCGACCACGGAATATAAAACCAAAGGACCATAATAAACTGCTTTTCATAATTTCTAACTTCCACCGTTCAATTTCACACACACCAAAATAAATAACGAAATAGGAAAAAGATTTTAGTACCCCTAAACTAGTATTCCCCTACAAATGAAGTAGTGTGTGGCGGGTGGTGACAATAAAATCCACCACCTCTGCCCCTAATTTCTGTCCTCTTACTAAAATGACCATTAGACAGAAATTTATCACTTCATATCTTAAAACCAACATAAAACCCACAAACTAATACTAATAAGAAATGGTTTAGAGCCACTTTAAAATAAGCTCTTCCCATCAACCCTAATAAGTAGTAGTATAGATTTATTTTCTTCTAGCTGATGGATTAATTCGATGGGATATTCTTGCTTATCTCATCACATGTACGAAACTACCCCTAATTGAACTGTGCTCCGGTGTAAGTTTTGCCAAAGGACCATCCAGCAGGGATAGCGTTGTTGCAGATAACAGTGCGGCCATCACCTGTAGTGACCTTAAATGAGAGGATTTGACCATCAAGAAATGAATTACTCTGCCAATTTTGACCCCAATTGCGTGACATAGGTATCCAGCCAGTTCTAGACCCTTTAACAGAAACTGCATTGACATCTCCTGAACCTCCCACGTTGGTCACTAACACCAAGTTGAAATAGGAGTGACCATTCATTGTGAATCTGATCCCCCCTCTTTTCTGGCATGGCACCCTGCATTAATAACGTTAAATTTATCACTCAATAATGCCAAGGCAACAACATTTGATATTCGTGACGCTACATGTTGCAATTCAGTTAGCATTTTGTTAAAGAAAAAATCGATCTTTTCTTGGGAAGTGTGCATATATAACCAACCACCGATATAAATATATCAGTAGGGGCCCGATTTTTGTCACGAGATGTAACCGGCAGGATGCTTGTGCAAAACCAGCTAGTAGCAATTCACGAGGTATGACACTGTTGAAAATTGTCGTGATATATAACAGAAAAGATCAGTTTGAGGATCAAAGCACATACACAAGGTTTAAGTAAAAGTTACTGAATTTATGTAAATTTGTAGCTTACTAGCTAGGTCTGCCCCTGTATAAGATTGGTTATCTCATTTTTTGTTTTGCGAATTTTTAGTATATATAATAGTATATGTGGAAATGATGTCTTATGACCATTTACGAATTGATGGAGGAAAATTGTCTTTTTAAATCTCTTATACGTAAAAATGAAGATCTATCGTGTATAAAAAGGACATAAAACTAAGAATAAATTTGTAAATGATCAAAAAAAAAAAAAAAAAAAAAAAAAAAAAAGAATAGCATAAAGCGAAAAACAAATTTGTAAATGATCAAAAAAACAGAATGTAGTGTATTGAACTGTATCTCCATAACTAGAGCTATTCAAAAATCACTTAGACATTTGTTATTTTAATTTTTCTGACTTTGATCTTGTTAACTGACTTAACTTGCATGATGTATTTCAAGTAAATGATGTATATTATCTTAACAAAATACAAGAATAAAGGGATGAACAACAAAGTAAATGATGTATTATCTAGATTCAACTTAGGCTCTTACCTTCTATAAGCAACAGGTACAATCCCAGCTCTATACTGAGCAAATTGTTGAAAAACAGGCTGAGAGAGGTCAAAATGGTGCAGGGGAGGGTTGCACCACCCACCAGCATTGTTCGGAAGGGCATAATTTGGTGGGCAAAAATTAGTGGCAGTAACCACTATAGAGCCTGGAAGGCAAGACTTTGAATCACCCACACACTTGAGCTCAAAGCATGCTCCACAACTCAACCCATTGTTGAACAGTGCTGTACTCAACGCTGCTGTGTTTGTACCATATCCTTGGCTGTACAAATTCCCATAACCACATGCTCCACCTAGATTATAGGAATTAACATAAAAAAAAATTAGTACAAAATGTAAAAGGCATATTGGCTTATAGGTTGAGCATAACTTAATAGCTTTGACTTAAATTTTGTACGCGTATTAAAAGATACATTTGATATGTATAAATAATTTATTAAGAACTCATTAATTTAAAATTCATAAATTAAAAATTCTGACGGTGTTATATATGTAAAGAAAGTAGGTAGCATACCCATGGTTCCGGAAGCATCACCACCTCCATAGAAAGTTGCATGAGCTTCAATCCATCCTTCTCCATTGCCATGGACACAATTAATAAATATACAAATGAGACCAATTATGGAGAACCATAATATTGACATTTTCCCTCAAAAATAAGAAATGTTGGGAACTTTTTTGGACAACTATATGAGCACTAACATTAAAGTGTGTTTTTTTGAGGGGAAAAAGTAGAGAGGATTTTTGTTGGAGGAGGAGTGAGTTTAGTTTTCAATGAGAAAATGAAGGGACTGAGGTGGGAATAAATAGATGTTATGGGAGAAGAGTTAAGAGAGTAAACAATATTTTAATTTATTTTTTTCTTTTGGTTGCTTTTAGGAAAAACCTGTATTTTTTTTGTCTAGACCGCTAACCGAAAGAAAATTAGATTTGTGATCTTTTCTGTTTTCTTTTACTTTTGTTCGGTTAAAAAATAAAACAGGCACTAATATAAATTGATATCGGTATCTCAAAATTTGGTAACCTCAACTGCATTAACAATTACTTATGAATCATTTTTCAGTTTGCTTTCATTATCTCAACTTTTGAATCAAACTAATCCATAATATTTTTTCTATTTCAAAATAAATGAATTTTTAAAACGTGAAACATTCGTTAAGAAAATTATTTTTTGTTCATTCCAAACTTTTTTTAAAATTAGAGATAGTTTTAAAAAATTCATTAAATAGAAAAGTAATTTTTAAAAAATAATAATTAATATATTTTTGGATTTAAAGTTCATTCATTTTGAATCATGAAAAAAATGTCGAAAATTTATTATTTTTGGATCGAAGAGAGTAATTTATTGTTGTATGTAAGTTGATCATATAGATGAAAAACAAGTTGAGAGGGGACCGAGCTGAGGTGTACTTTTTTCCGTTTTCCGTCCTGCCCTGTCTACCTACTAACCTGCTTTAGGTAATGCAACTTGTGAGAGCTGATTACTTCTTTCTTTCAACGGAAAAGGGTCAAAACTACCCCTAATTATTTGAAATAGAGCAAAAAAAAATTCTTTGTTTATTTTTTGGCTCAAAAATATCCCTCCATTTATTTTTTGGCTAAAAAATATCCCTCATTTTAACGAAGTGCCAAAAAGGGCCAAAACTACCCCTGAACTATCCGAAATGGAGCAAAAATACCCCTCTATTTGTTTTTTGGCTCAAAATACCCCTCACATTAATGGAGTATCACCAAGCATATCACGTGAAAAAAAATTGTCACATGGTTAGTCCACGTCAGTGTCCCATTTAATATCCAACCAGCCCACTTAACCATATTCCAACTTAACAGCCATTTAATATTCGTACCCGACTCATCTTAAAAAAAATTCGACCCGTCCTCATAAGTAAATGATAAAGATAAATCCACACTTCATTTCATTTGAACTCTAAAAAAAAATAAAAATCGATAGAGATTGGGGATTCTGAGGGAAAGGAAAACCCTTAGGAAAAAAATCAACCCGTGTACTAAGAGCTTTCTTTTCCCTCAAAATCCCCAATCTGCATCGATTTTTTTTTTTTTGGAGAATTCAAGTAAAATGAAGGGTGGATCTATCTTTACCATTTAATTATGAGGACGGGTCGGGTTTTTTTTAAGATGGATCGGGTACGGATATTAAATGACTGTTAAGTTGGAATATGGTTAAGTGGGTTGGTTGGGTATTAAATGGGATACTGACGTGGACTAACCATATGACAATTTTTTTTCACGTGGTGTGTTTGGTGGCACTCCATTAATGTGAGGCATTTTTGAGCCAAAAAATAAATGGAGGGATATTTTTGCTCCATTTCGGATAGTTTAGGGGTAGTTTTGGCCCTGTTTGGTACTCCGTTAAAATGAGGGGCATTTTTGAGCCAAAAAATAAATGGAGGGATATTTTTGAGCCAAAAAACAAACGGAGGATATTTTTACTCTATTTCAAATAGTTCAGAGGTAGTTTTGGCCCTTTTCCGTTCTTTCAACTAACAACTTCTAAAATAGTACTTATACGTATAATTAAGAAAAATAAATTTTGATAAAAATTTTGCGACTAAGTTTGATACTAAGGAATTTGTCCATTAAAATAACGTCTAAATATACCAACAAGGGTTGTGGTAAAGTAGTAAGTACTAAATATTAAGTACTCCTTTATTTTTAATTAGAAGTTTCGAATTGAAATTCTCTGAATTCGAAGTCATATTTGTTAAGGAGTATTTTATCCTTAATGTGAATTTAATTTAATCTAACTATAATACCAAACACTGGGTGGGAGAAAAAAATGTCTAAAGGTAACTTATCCACAGTTCGGAAAAATTCTAAACAAATATTTTAAAGCAATTAATAAACTCCTTTCCTTCCAGTATTCGATTTTATAAAGAAACAAAATAACCGCCCACATGGCCACCTGTTATGATATTGTACAGGGAGAAGCTGGGACATGTGGCAACATAAGAGGAAATCGTGGCAAAATAAACAAATTATTTATTTTTTTCACCGCTGGAATCTTCATAACTGATTAGAAGTATTGGTTACGAAAATTCATTGATGAAAAAAAATAGTAACAAAATAATTGTAATTTCACGAATTGTAGTAGTTGGTAGTGTTATTAATAATTTTTAATAAAATATTATATTACTATTGGAATTTTTAAATAATATGTTATCTAGTTCATTACAAAAATGAGAATTTTGAGTCAAATTTATGGATATTTTTTATAATTTTTAGAATTTACGAGAATAAATTATATATATATATATATATATAATATAATTTTTAAGAAAGTGAGATAGCATAGAGTCACTAAGCAATTCTTATTACTTTTGCCCAAGTATCATAGAAGTGTCTACCGTGAAGTATCTCCTCGATCTTGTTTTCTCCTAATAATTACTCCATGTGATATATACTTAAACAAAATGAATGATTTTTTATTTTAAAAAATAAGTTACTGCCTTTCATAATACTTATACAAAGTTCTATGACCTTTTCACTAGAAAAATAATTTAATAAATCAGATGTAATAAAAATAAAAATTGAGTTTCCATATTCTCTTGGGTAATCCATAATTATTAGGTTTACTGGAGCGAACTCCAAAAGAGTGCAAGTGCGCAACTTGGACTGGAAATCTAGAATCAAGTTTATGAAAGGAAAAGGCTGCTTGAGAATTGGTTGCTAGTTGCAATTCCTGCCTTGGAACAATAAAAAAAAATTGACCGGACTATCTCTCATCTACTCCCTCCGTTTCAAAATACTTGGTCTTCTTTTTAAATTTATTTATTTCAAATTATTTTTCTATTTTTACAAATCAGGAGTGTTTTATTACTTTTTTTTCATATTATCCTTAATATTAAATAATTAAAGAAAATAATAATAGTTAAATTTAATATTTCAAAATATTATTAATAAGGTTAATTTTATAAAATACATTTCTAATTAATATTTTTTTAATGGATGTGTCAACTCAAAAGAGGCCAAGTATTTTGGAACTGAGGGAGTAATAATTTATGTTGTTCATTGAAATTATCATTTTAGAATTTTAGATAATTTCTTTTGTTGTGTCTGCAGGATTTTCTAGAATAGGTTATGGTACGGTGGTGCATTGCATATATTAATGTATGAGATATGAATAGTTGAATACCAAATCTGAATGAAAAAGAAAGAATACTGCAGTGGCTAAGTGGTCACACATCTACAAGAAAACTGCTACAGTATTTATTATTCGCCGCCCTTTCAGATGCCATACCCTTGAGGCTTCAACTTGAATTCTGTTATCCTTTTTGTAAATTATTTAGTGTGTTACGTTCCTGATTTAGTTTTTGTGTCGAGCATCTATTAAAAATAGTCTCATTATTTTATAAAAATATAAATAAAGTAAATATACTACATGTGATACATACTATCTTTCAAACCCCACTTATGAAATAGAACGAGTATGATATTGTTGTTGTTAGTATGTCCTTGCTTACTCCCGTTCTTGTTTCTCCTTCTAATAATTGATTGCTACTTAATTCTAAGCTAGTCTTCTTTTTGCTTAAGTGTATATTTTTATTTTATGATAATGATACCAGTTCTATGTATAAGCCTAACGCATTCACGAATTCTGAACTTGTCATATTATTTTTAGATTATTTTATTTATTAATTTTGTAATTAAACATTTATTAAATTTTCTAATACAAATATATACAAAGTATGCTACTCAAAAACTGAAATTCGTGCGAACCAATTCCCAATATTATAGCTCCGCTCCTACTTATTTGTGACCTGATTGGATAAAGATAAAATTTGAGCTCAAAAAAGTATGCATTTAATTAAAGAGTGACAGGCATAAAATCAGAGGACTAGAGTCAAAAGTTATTTTACGCTCCCTCTAGAAATTTAAAAATTCCCTCGTCATTTCATATAGGGTGTGCTTGTATATCATGCCTTTTGAAGGCATCGATGCAGAGATAACATTTTTCTTTTAGTAAAAGTGGTGAGCTTTTTAGGATAACTAACAACCTTCAACAATAGCTTTGCTTTTTTTTTTTCCTTGTGGTTGACGGCTTCATTTCATATATACACTTTACAGTTTAGACCTGCTTGATTATTCTGTGGGCGCTTTGCACTTTAATTTGGACGGCCATATAATATTCCTTTTCTTTTTCTTTAAACCACTGGAAAAGGTATAAAGTTTAATTAACCGAAATGAAAAAGGAAAGCAACGAATTCCAGGGGGACAACAAAAGAGACAATAAGATAGATAAAGGAAAAATTTATGGCAAAAATTGCAGAAACTTGTTTTATGCATGACCTAAAGGGATACAGAAATACTGAAAACTGCTGGGTTTCTTTTTTCTTTTGTTCGGTTAAAGTAGGAGTTTATTTTGTTTCTGCTCACATTGATTATGTTTATTATTTTCGGTGTCCTAATTATGTGTCACTTTTTGTTTCGAAATTTAAACTTTTTAATTTTGAACATAGAATTTATAAATTTTTCAATTTTCTTTTTACATATTTGAAAATTGTAAAAAAATATTATAAGTCACGTAAGTAATCATTTAAAAGGCAATTATGGTCAAAGTACATTTGATTTTTGAAAACCGAATATCATTACATAAATTGGGACTACGGTGTTATTATGAAAGAAATTGGTCATTATAATTGAACTTGTTACAAAATTACTCAATTTTGACTCTAGTATATATTAGGTTCTCACGGGTAAATATATAAAAAGTGGAGCCCTGAAAAAAGAGCAGGAAAATAATTACTATTAGAAGACAACATAACATACGCATGCAATGACAAACCTCAAATATCTCTCTTGTTGATCAGTCTATTTCAAAATTTCAAAGATAAAATGCCTGCAGTTCACAGCAAACAAATATTAATTCCAGACACGTAGCCTGATATATAACCTGGAATTTAGAAAATTCAACATTGGTACGCAGTTCTAAATATGAACCTCCACAAGTATTTGTGTCAAATAGATGAGCTGAGCTGAATTTGGACGGGTTCATATCATCATATGAATTGAGTTAGTAAATTTACTCAGTTAAAAGTTACTTTAGTTGAAATGAGTTGGACTGAAATGACCTAATAAGTGGGTTTTAACCCAACCAATTCTCTCTACAATGTCCATTTCGTCAAAGAAGGATGGAGTAGACATACTGACTACTTTAATCAGTGATTCACCGGCCACTAGATCGACAAATAATCTTTCCAAAATGTTGCCACTAAGCAAACGGGATCAAAACTTCAGTATCAGTTACTTCCAAGGCGATTCTTGTAGATCACCCCATTCATGTTCATAGAATACAAGGCACGAAACATTTGGGCTCATGGGTTTTCTAAAGCCCACTGACTCTTAGCCTGAAAATCACGGTACGGCCTTTCCGTAGTCCCCAGTAACCCTTTTTCCCCACTCAGTCGTGGGCCTAAAAACAAAAACATGATCTGGGCCATTTATATGGGCCTTGAGTAGCAATTTGGGTCAAACTCAGAAGAGGCTACTGGCCCAAGCCTTTATGGAACATCCACCATGCTTATGTTTGTCTTTTTCACTATCTTATGAAACTGACGTTTGCCTTCTTCACGAAACGTTATACAGTTTATATATTGTCTAGACAGAGACTCATTTATGAAAAACTATCCTTACATTAAGAGAAATTTGCCCCTTTACTATTCCAAATTAATGTAACTCCCTTCCGGATTTATGAGCCAGGCTTTACATAGTGAAGTAACGTATTATCTTAAATCTTTCACAAAAAATTAAGGGAAAATTTTAATTATATACAAAAAAATAAAATATTTATAAAAAAGTAACTCACTTTTCATTTACAGAAAAAATAGCCAAAAGGGTCATGGGCTCAACAGAGCTCAATTCGGCCCAAGCCCATTAGGCCATTTTTGTTTCCTTTTTTTTTTTCAACATTAATTTTTTAAAAAAAAAAAAAAAACTTTTGCTGCGATTTTTTTATATATATAAAAAAACTTTTCCCCTTTTTTTGCAAAACCTTCTCCATGCAATTTTTTCATGTATCAAAATTATATAAATAGTATATAAACATGTATATATGATATACAAATAGTTATATAGTGTATATATAATATATTGATATTGTATAAATAATTATGTAGTGTATATTTAATGTATCGATATTATATAAATAATGTATGAACGTGTATCGATATTGTATAAATGGTGTATAAATATGTATATATGATGTACAAATAGTTATGTAGTGTATATGTAATATATTGATATTGTATAAATGTACATGTATCGATATTGTATAAATAGTTATGTAATATATCGACATTGAACAAGCGTGTATCAATATTGTATAAATAATATATAGACATGTATCGATATTGTATAAATAAGTAATTACCAGCCTAGTAATTACGCCAACCTCTTTGTTTACCACAATGTAATTACAAGTGTATTGTTTGGTTGCACAAGTGTAATTACATTGTTATATTCAATTTTAAAAATAAATGTTAATTATCAAAAACTAAAAATTTATATTAGACAAATAAGTGTCTTTAAATATATTAATTAATAAACATATGTTCTTATAAAAATGGATTTATATTTTTCAAACTAGTATATTTTAATTAAATTAATCATAAAAACATAAAGTACATGATTTTTTAGAACATCATGAAATGTATGTTTGACAAAAGAATTAATATTATAAATATAATATCATAAAATTATTAAAACATTTGACAAAAATATAATCTATTAATTCTAACTAAAAAATGAATAGCTTGCAATGTGAAATATCATGTCAATACTAGTAAAGAAACAAAAATTAACTTTTTATTTAAATTAGGGAAAAAATAGGCCCTCTACCAGATGGCCAAATGATCTAACACGGATGCTAAAACTATAGGAAATGGCTAGCTGTTACTTTGGTTGTAATATATTTGGGCGAGTGGCCAATTTCTGTAAGAAACATGGCCGCTTGGCCATTTTAAGTAAAAAAAAAAAAGTGAATTAATTTTTATGTAAAAATTTAATTCAATGGACATTTTGCATAATTTTTTCAAAAATTAATATATATAAACTCATTAAGAACAGCAAAATAACCAAGAAGTCAAGAAAAAGAAGAAAAAAGGAACTAAATAGATAAAAGAGCAAAACTTGCAGGGTATTAGTGCAAATAATTTCTTTCTCTCTAAACCCTAGCAGTTCGAGCCGTCTAGAGTATGTTACCCGGCCATGTATATAAACACAACTATATTGTTGCTTCCTCTTACATCTTAAACCCTAGCAGCAGCCAAACCTTTTCGGTATTGTTTTCTCATTTACTATATTTCTATATTTTTGGTTTCTGTTTCTGATTCCTTATATTTACATGCGGTTGTTTTTATTTGTATTTTTTTTAGCCCAATTATTGGGACAGTTAAGCGCAAGTGATGACAGTTTATACACCATAATCCCTTGTGGAGAATGATGAAATTTTGTTTATATAGGAAATCAGAATCTCTGATGCGTTTTTTTTTTTTTTTTTTTTTTGCGGTCTTTCAATTGGTTTATATGCTCAGTTTTGTGCCTCTGCCTATGATGGCATTAAATATACTTTGATTATTTAGTATGAAAATAACTTAAAGCTGAGGCTAGAGGCTTTATTCTCCCTTCTTTTTTTTCCAAAGTGGAATAAATCTTGTTTTTTTTTTTGTTTTCTTAGTAATAAAATAGATGAGTGTATAGATGTTTGTTTTGTTGATTTGCAGGTGATGATAAAACAGACAGGGACATCAGAACTCTCATTATATGGGGGAAAAGATGACTAGTCTAATGGGAATCTCTCTGATGCAATTCAGCTAAAATCAAATACATTTTTGTTCTAGACTATTACTTATTTGTTTTCCTCATTCTAGTTATACACATGGCATTATTAATCGTTGAAAGTTCTATTAGTGCTCCAATTTAGCTTGAACTTTTGGGGACAAAACTGAAGTGAAAAGACTGTTGTTTTGTTCTTGTGATTTTGTAATGAGGCATGAGAATTCAAGTACAACTTTGTTTGCACCTTTGCCAAAACTTCCTCAGTTCCCTCCTTTTAATTTGTGGAGTCGTTTACTATGTTCTGTGCAAGTGATGATACAACAGACAGGGACATCAGAACCTACAGGGTTATTATGATGATTTGTCGATGGGAATCTCTCTGATGCACCAAACTATTTTGTGTTCAAATTTGTTTATTCTTGGCAGCTTATCATTTTACTGGAATTGATGTTTTTAAGAATGCAATTTGTATGATTTTTTGCCAGTGATGTTACTAATAGACTTGTGATTCTTCATGATCATGTCTATGAATCATCGCAGCTGAGGCCCTGTAAAGATTTTTTTGTTCTTTTTTATTGAAATTTTGATGTGCTCCTTTTGTTGATTTCAATTGTTCAACCTATGTTGCTCGGGCTCTTCAAATTCCACTGGTGTGTGTCAGATCTTTCCAAAGTTGTGCATTTTTTGGAGAGTCCAAGCAATATATATTCAACTGCTTTTTGATTTCCTTTTGGAATTTACTCATTTTTGCCAATGATGTATTCATATTTGCACGTATTATCAGAAGCAAGGATGATGATCTGCAATTGTCACTACCTCTGAGGCAAACAATCAATCCCCATTTGTTAATTCTTTTCCCCACTTATTTTTGAATAACCGTACTAATTTGGATTCCAAATGACATCTTGTGTGAGAAATGCCTAATTAGTCTGAATACTGAGGGATTTGGCTCATCTCTATTTCTTTTTTGCTCATTTTTTCTCGAGAGACGCATGTTAAAGCTATAGATTTGTGGATAGTATGACATGTCTCTCTCATCCAAATAAGAAGTTGGGAAAAATGGGGAGAAAAGAAATGGAGAAGAGCTAAATGACTAAGGTATCGTTTGTCAACAACAACATATATCTAGTGAAATCCCGAAAAGTATGGTTTGGAAATGGTGAGAGTGTATGCAAGGCCTTACCACTACCTCTTGGAGGTAGCGTTTGTCTATAGATTGTTGAAGTTCAACTTCAAATGTTTGTTTAGAAATAAATTTTGAAAATCTGGTTTTCAAGTTTCCATAACTGGCACAGTTCAGTTTCTGGTTTTTTTGGGACTTCCATTCACAGAATTTTTATTATTTTTGAAGTGAAGTGCAGTGTCTCAACACTACTTCAAATTCCAAAGATTAGAGCTTCAAATATTAAGTTTTTATTGCATGATCTATTGCCCAAAGGGTGCTGTACTGCTGTGCTGTCCAAGAGTCCTTTGTTGTTTCATTTTCCGATTTATTTTGCAGGGATTTGAAAAATGTATCTGAAGAGAGCTTATTCTGTGGACCAGCGGAGTTAAAACACACACGTCTATCAACACACTCGTATGACCAAATTATTAGGGACTAAGGGGTTGTTTGTTTGCTACGCCGAATAGAATCAGTAGGGATATAACTGCAAGGTAGGATCAAAGAATAATTAAATAACTGTAATCAGAATTTGTGCAAGGCAGGATCAAAGAATTCATACAACTCTACTTGATGTTCAAGAGCATCTGCAGTAACTTATTTTATGAAATTGTATATTAAGAGTTTGTTTTATTAAATAATTTTTACTTATATTGTTTTAAAAATGTTAAATTTGATTATTAATACTTTCTGTAGTTACGGTAATAGGATTACTTGAAGGGACAAAGGAAATTGGAAAGATGAAGTGACTAACCAATTAACAAAATGCCCATCAAGGAAGGGGCTCGTATGAGGGACAAGAGTTAAAACGACTAAACCAAAAGAAAACGCTCTTGGAAGATAAGCTTTCAAATTAAGGAAAAGTCATTTTATTATTACGATAGGAGGATTCTTAAACATTCAGCAAAACATAAAAAGACAAGGTTTTTTTTTGAGAAGGTATTAAGAAAAGTTCCTTCTTCTTTGTGGGGTTCTTGCGTCTAATTTCCACATTCTTTTCTTTTATGAGAGTCTAAGGCTCTAAGCTATATAACCATTCATAGTATCAGACATAGATCCACAGTTCACTTCAACCTTATGGCAGAGCCTACTAAAGGCTGTGGGTAGCAAAATGCATCGTAGCACAATCTTTCAACCTCGGTTTAATGGCTAATCTTAATCTCTACATTCCGAATTATTCGTCATATTTTGTTTTGAAAGAGTCAATATAATTATTTTTTAGAGCTAAATTGGATTAAATAAACATTGTATTTTTAAAATGAAATTTATACACTCAAAAACTATATGGAATATAGTACAAGTTACAGATTTTCTCGTCAATATGATTTTTTATTTTTTATTTTAAAAAAGGTTAATTTATGATTTTTCAAATGTTGGTCAAAGTTATTATTTGGATAATATTAAAAAAATCTCTTGGTAAATTTACCTTATTGCAATCATAATGTAAATAGAGTAAAAACCAAAGAGTCACCCTGTGGCTTTGTATGTTTCTTTTCTTTGTTTTTGAGTCTTTAAAGATTGGATCCGGCTCCTCTCCATTTCCACCCTCTCCATTTTCCCCAAGTCCCCATCTTGATTAATGACACATGGCCTAATTAAATTGAATGGTTAAGATTTAATTTATTTCAAACTAAACCCCTAACTATGGTTAATATATTAAATATATTATATCAATTAAAAATAGCCTGCTTATCTCTATCTTTCTCAATATTTCCTCCAAGCCCGACTATCTCTCTAAATTTTCTCTCATTCCCTCCAAAATTATCAGTTCTAATTTGGTAGCACCGAAAATTATGGATGTAGAAAAACTCTCTCATATTTTTACCACGAAAATTAATTTTCTGAAAAAATCGACAGAAAGAGTACAAGAAGAAGGAAAAACAGAGAACAAGGCGAGCTTTATTTTTGGTTGGTTGAGACACGCCAGGTTCTTTTCCATCCACTTTTGATTCTACAAAGATCAAATTCTTCTTGTATGTATGTTTTTGCAGTAGTAATTAACAAGTAGAAAAATTGTATACAATCCTCTCCATTTCCACCCTCTCCATTTTCCCCAAGTCCCCATCTTGATTAATGACACATGGCCTAATTAAATTGAATGGTTAAGATTTAATTTATTTCAAACTAAACCCCTAACTATGGTTAATATATTAAATATATTATATCAATTAAAAATAGCCTGCTTATCTCTATCTTTCTCAATATTTCCTCCAAGCCCGACTATCTCTCTAAATTTTCTCTCATTCCCTCCAAAATTATCAGTTCTAATTTGGTAGCACCAAAAATTATGGATGTAGAAAAACTCTCTCATATTTTTACCACGAAAATTAATTTTCTGAAAAAATCGACAGAAAGAGTACAAGAAGAAGAAAAAACAGAGAACAGGTGAGCTTTATTTTTGGTTGGTTGAGACACGCCAGGTTCTTTTCCATCCACTTTTGATTCTACAGAGATCAAATTCTTCTTGTATGTATGTTTTTGCAGTAGTAATTAACAAGTAGAAAAATTGTATACAATATGTTTGTGAAAATTCCCAAATGAACTTTTTGACTAGAAGGCTTGAACTTTGACATCAATTAACTTATAAAGTCTTTCATTTTAACTTACATACTGAAATAGGGTAGCATAATGATTCAATTTGTCAAATACATTGGGACAGATGTCTCACTTTTTTTTTTTCATGGTAGATTCATGGAGACTGCATCTCCAAATGATCATAATGATACTTCTCATTCATTTGAGCCAATAAAACTTGGAATGGAATTTGATTTGGATGAGGATGGATTTAATTATTACAATGAATATGCTGCTACAATTGGTTTTAGTGTTAGAAAGGAATATGCCAACAAAAGTAAAGTTCATGGATACATAACTTCAAGAAAATTTGCATGTTATAAAGAAGGTTATAGAGGAAAAGACAAGCGAGATGGGTTGGTTAAGAAACCTAGAAAAGAAACTAGGACGGGTTGTTTAGCTCATATGGTTGTAAGTCGTCAACCAAATGGAAAGTTTGTAGTCATTTCATTTGAAGAGAAGCACAATCATCCGCTTGTTCATTCATCTCTAGCTCACATGTTACCATCACAAAGAAATGTTAAACTTTCTCAAGCATATGAAATTGATTTATTAGATGATTCAGGAATATGTCCTAAGTCTTCTTTTGATTATGCCGCTCGTCAAGCGGGGGGAAAAGCTGTTTTGGGTTTTACACGGAGAGATCACAAGAACTATCTCTGTGATAAAAGAAAAGAAAGTCTACAATATGGTGTGGCTCGTAGCTTGGTAAATTATTTTGAAGAAAGAGTAATAAAAGATCCATCTTTTCGATTTTCTTTGCAATTAGATGATGATGGTTTGATAACAAATATGTTCTGGGCTGATGCTAAAATGATAAGGGATTTTCAGATTTATGGAGAGGTTGTATCATTTGACACAACATATAGAACAAATAAGGAGTATCGTCCATTGGCCTTGTTTGTTGGATTAAATAATCATAGGGAGATGGTTGTATTTGGTGCTGCCCTTTTATATGAAGAAACAGCCGGAGCATTTGAATGGCTTTTTAATGTATTTTTTAGAGCTATGTCTGCAGATAAGCCACAAACATTCATCACAGATCAAGATCCTGCAATCAATTTAGCAGTCTCCTTAGTGATGCCCCAAACATATCACCGTCTGTGTATATGGCACTTGGGACAGAATGCATGTAAACACCTTAGCCATATCTTTGGAGCTCATAAATCATTTCAAAGTGATTTTAGCAAATTGCTATTTGATTACGAGTATGAAGCAGATTTTCTAAATGCATGGGAAGAAATGCTTGAAAAGTACGACCTTAAGGATAATAGTTGGTTGAAAAACACATTTGCTATAACGGCAAAATGGTCCATGACATATGGTAGAGATATATTTTCAGCTGGAAAACTGCCTAAATTCTGGGATGACTAATTAATCTACCTTACGGTCTAGCAGCTAATTAATCTACTTTTGTTACTTGTGAGAGCCTAAGTGTTCGTTTGGTTGGAAACAAGTTATTCTGAAATTAGCTATTTCGGGATTAGCTATTCCGAGATTAGTTATTCCACCCTCAAGGTGGGATAAAAATAACACTACAATTCTGAGATGACTAATTCCGAGATGAGTTATACCATGCATTTTATCCCAGCCAAACATAGAATAAGCTCATTCAAAAATTAATCCTAAATTAATTATCCCTTGTCTCTTGTATCAAACGAGCCCCAAAAGTTAATATGAGTGAATCCGAATAGGAGTAGCCACAAACTAGACCAGAGTAAGTTTAGCTTGGCCTAACGGCTCAGGCACCTACTAGGACATGGCATAAAAATTTTTGTTTATAGCTATGGGTTTGTTTTTTTCAATTTATTTAATAATTGTTTGAACTATTATTATGCTAACTTATAAGTTGCGTAATAGTCAAATACGCAAGTTTAACTTTTAAAAACTTGAAAAATCTATCCTCAGATACACACATAAAATTGTACGTAATATCTTTTACTGACATTTTGAAAAAATTTCACGTAAAATAGGATGGATTGACCTAAATATTATACTGATTTATTATGTTTGATTATATGTGTGTGTGTCAAACTATTACGCACTCCATTTAAAAAAGAATAATTAGTTTGACTTGACACAAAATTTAAGAAAATAAAAAAGATTTTTGAATCTTGTGGTCATAAATTAAAATTGTGTCAAATGTACCAAAATGTCCTTTAATCTTGTGATCTTAAACATGACATTTGAAAAGTTGAAATTAAAGTATTGTCAAAAAAAAAAAAGAATTATTCTTTTTTAAACTGACTAAAAAAAAAATAAATTATTCTTTTTTAAATAGAGGGAGTAATTTTTTTAAAAAATATTGATTTTGAAATTTGAAATGTACAATAAATTGCAAAGTTAAAATCTAATGAATAATGAAAACAAGTGGTGAAGAGTGGGGTACTTGGATTGTATACATCCGAATATATCCACAACTCACAAATTTATGAGATGCTCATGTGGGGCCCATCCTCGTCAGCTCCACGGGTATCCAACTAATGGGGAACTCTTTTCTGTGGGTAATTGTCGGCCTCATTTGTTTCCCCATAAACAACTCCAACATTTCATTGCACACCTCCATTTTATTAGTGGTACTGCTACAGTGAAATTCTTGTATTGCCTGATAAAGGAAAATATCTAAGCACGACTTAGAGTTAATAAGATGGAGGGGTAAAAACTAAAAGCACTTCTCATGTTTCATGTACACGAATATTACAGTGGAAATCAATTCAATGTACAAGAAGAAGCTTTGCATTCATAATGTTTGGCAAGTCTTAATTTCCAAGTAAAATCAGAAGCGGATACATAATTTATGTATTGAGAAATCCACTAAATGCATACATATCATAATCTATGGAGCTAACATATGTGAGTTATGGGTTCTGAGATAAGTAAGCAATCGTCAAATGGCATAAATTTTAAATTTTGAAAATGCACGGAGTAAAATGTGAAAGAGTTGGATATTTCTAATTGTGCACGCTCTAGAGTTAATGTTATATCACGAGTTACGCACCAATTGGATAGGGACCACAATGGCAATTTGCAAAGCAAGCATTATTCTTCCAGAAAATATTATAAACTGATATTTAAGGAGGAACCAAAGACAGCAAAAGTTATGGAGAACTACATGTTTTGAAAATGAGACAATGGGCCATAAGGTAGCTTTTAGTAAAATTGTTTATTTAACAAATAAAAGATTGAAAAGGACATTGAAAAAAAGTTATGGAGAACTCCATTTTGGTTTTTTATTAAAGTCTGCAACAACCATCTTGTTTCTAAGTCCACAAAGCGTGATTAGCAACCAAGTCCAAAAGGGCATAAAAAATACTACATAAGTTAAAACGAACAATTAAACTTAGTGACCTGTACCAAATCAAATTCTTAGAGCTGGAGTCTTGTTGGTGGCGCACATGGTATTTAGACTTTGTCAAACCATGAAAGAGCAACCAAATTTGTCTTCTCAAAGCTTTTTCACATATGTAATCCGAATACCGACGTGTTTTATTCAGGCTAACAATGACATTTGTGACACTTACGAGGTATTTTTTTTATTAATTAATTTAATACTAGAAAAATTATAATTTATCTTATATAATTTTTGAATATTTCAATTTAAAATAATAAATTAATTTAATTTAATTTAACTTTGAGAATCATCAAATTAATAACGTGACAAGTAAAAGTAAATCAAAGAAATATAAACTAATTTACGTTCAACTCTATGCTGGACCAGTGTCAAAGATTTCTGAATTGAAACTTGTTGGTCTACAATAATACTCTATTTTTAAATTGAAACTTATTACTAGTCTCTAATAGCCTTTCTTTTTCTTTCGAGAAGCTTTGGTCGGAGGAATTTGGTTTTCGAACTTTTTGACTATGTCAAGGTATATTTCTAGCTACACGTTCTGAAATTGCTTAAAAGATTTAATTGAATTCTGTTATGAACGCCTACTAACGAGAGAAAACTAATTTTTTTACCTTCATCGGGAAAGTATTTTAATTATTGAAAGATAAAAGAAGGCTGTTCAGGTAATAAGCACCTTTTATTTCTAACCTTTAGATTGTAGTTTTGAATTATTAAGGGAGGAAAAAAAAGTAATTTAATTGCACTTTATAAAAGGATATTGAATGGAACGGCAATCGAAAAGATAGGCACAAAAGCATCTAATCTGCATAACATAATCACTATTTTTAATCCAATTGACAGATTGACCAAATATACAGGGCTTATCCAAAAAAAACACCCAGCCCTGCTTTATGGAAAACCCCATTAAAATTAAAATTAATATTTACAAATTACAAATCCCAGAGCAAAATTTGCTCCAAAAAAATTGCTGCAAATCTTCAATTCAGATCTCCAATTTAGGCCATCAACAATTCAGTACTTCCTTTTAGCCCCAAATTATTACTATTACTATCAGATAAATCCAACCCTGATAGCACAAATTCTTCAAATCCCTTCTTTACTGGATGATGATAATCCATTGCTAATTCATTTCTTGATAATTGTCCTATTGAGGCTAAAGCTAACAGCTCAGATTCATCAAGCCCTTTTGCTGGACCAAGACTACATCTATCTGTCCCATATCTTCCTAGTGCATCTTTGAATTTCTTGATCTGTATAATAAAAACAAAATTTACCATAAGAAAACTAGACTTTTTAATGTATAATATTTTGTTATGTGGGAACACACAAATCTTGTAAAACTTACAGTTGCATTAGTACAGCTAAAGCTACAAAGTTTGCCTTCTGCACCTCTGTAGAATCTGAAGAAAGGTAACACATGTATGCGTAGAGCATGACACATGGATTTCAGTTCTTCATAGTTTACTTTGAGAAAAATTGCATCAGGGTTTGAATCAGCCAGTTGACATATCTGCAAAAATTGAAAAACAAAGGTGAGACTCAACTTTCGTATAACAACTATTAGTTGAGTAACCATCTAAGAAATCAACTCGACATATTTGTTACCATACCTTAGGATGTAAAGTCCTGCAACCTCCACAACCAGGTGAATAAAAGTCAATTATAACCAATCTATCACCAGCATTCAACAATGAATCCGCTAATTCTTTAGCTGAATGAATTTCCACCATGTTGGGTTTAAGGGTTTTGTCCCACCATCTTAGAGCTTTGCTTACACAAATTGATGCTTGTGCCTAAAATCAACAATACAATAAATATTAAGTCTTTAAACCCCCAAAAAAAAAAAATTTAAAAAAGTTTTTAAATTTACATACATTGATTGAGATGGGTCTTGGAGGTTTAACATTCAAATGGTTAAACCCAATCTGATTTGATACATCCAAAGATTTGCCCAAAAATTCTTTGGGTGTTAAAGTTGTAACTTGCAAAGCCCCAATTGAAGAACCAACAGAAGCACCAGTTTTCAACGAACAAGCCATTTTTTGTCTCCTAAAAATCCAATGACTAATCAAGATTTATAGCATCCAACAACAAATTCCCACAAAACCTACCTACCCTTTTGGATCAAGAACCAGTTTCTTCAAATAGAACAAGAATACAAGAACAAAAAACTCAACTTTTTCAATAGGAAAAGGGAGAATGTGAACCAAAAGAATGTGTGCTTTTGGACCAGTATATGTAAGTGGTGGTTTAGAGGGTATAAAGGGAGAAAGAATTATTGAAGGTCAAAAAGTGAAAAACGAAAAAAGATGGATTAGGTGGGGTCAAATGACTCAGATTTATAAAGTAAGGTTTATCCATAAACAAATTTAAAACAAATTTAAATTGCCCTCTTTTTTCCTTTTTCACTATTGTATTTATCCTAAACAACTCCTAGGTTTTGGATATATTAATTGTCTAATTGATAATGCAGGCTGTTATGTGTCTCGATCTGATTCGGATTATCGAGAGGATTAAGGATTTATTTAAAATCTTGCTTGCGTGTATTTGCGTTGGCATTTTCTTTTTGCATTTTGTCATGATTTTGAATAATTGCATTTTGTCATGATTTAAAATTTTGAATAATTGGATTTAGAAGATTTGTTCTTTTTAGGAAAAAAATAAAAAAGAACCCAAAAAAAAGGGCATCTGGATGAGCTGGTTAAATTGCTATATTATTGTTTTTAGCAAAATTGGTAGTTATCCATTGCATTTTCACCGCGTAGCTGACTGTGTCTTATGCCAGATTGGTATGTTTTGGATAAGACCCCACCAATTTAGTATCCACAACTGAAATTATACGTATTATTTGGATGCTCATACGTATTGACTATCACAATGGAAAAAAGATTAAAATATAGCGAAAGCGAATCTACAACCAACTCATGTCACCTATCGTCGAGAAGCCTTCCAAAAGGAATGAAATCCCTTTATCCACTAGACCACAACCTTTAAGATCATTTATGGAATACAAAATGTTTTTCTCTGATATAAATTTTAACCGTCAATTAATATGGAAAAAAATCTTTTTGCTTATATTCATAATAATGTTTTTATAGGGTTAAGAAAAAGGATAAGCCAATAAGCTGCAGGGTTAGTTAGCACCCACTATAAATGATTCCAACCCAATAGTTATTTTTAACAATTTTAATTTTAAAATTAGTGTGTTTACTCGCGTTTTGTAAGGTTTAACAAAGTTGAATATTAAGAATCAATTACATACATACACTAATTTATAACTTAATCATGGATATATGATATGTATTTAGCTCATTAACTTTTAATTCCAATATCCTAATATTGTCATTTTTCTCTAAATTCAAAAAATTAATTACTCAATTTCATATGTCAAACTGCTGAAAAGGAGGCATTGAGGAAGGATGATTAACACTAGTATATAGTATAGAAACAAAACAATACACAAATCCTCTATCCCTTGTATACAAAATTCAATGAATAGTGGAATAAAACATGATTAATTTTCTACTTATAAAAATAAGAAAAACATATGGGAATAAAATTAAATGGGATATAAATTTGGACTGGCTTCTACATCTGTAATAGGATCATCTAAACATATGGGAATAAAATTAAATGGGAGATAAATTTGGACTGGCTTCTACATCTGTAATAGGATCATCTTTAGGGATATGTGATGGCCCATAACAATCACAAACTTCTTCCCAATCACAAAAAGATGTACAATCAGGCTGAGGGGCGGCTCAAGTACATCAGTGGCCTAACACAAAAATTGAACGAAGGCTTTATACTTTTTTTTTAAATTAATATTTTTTTTAGTAAAGTTTATATTTTAAAATTTTGAGATCTAAAGTTGTTAATATTTTTTATAGTTGATTTATTCTAATAATTCTTTTTTCTATTAATATAACTAATTCATTTAATCTTTCCTAAGACATTTAATACTTTAAATATATTAATTTTTTTCTAATAATTCTTTACTTTTATATAAGAAGTTTATTTTTTACTTTGATAAGAAGTTTACTTTTATATAAACTTCTTTACTTTTATAGAAGTTTATTCAATATTTTTTATAAAAAGCCTAAAATCTGTTATTACTAAAAAAAATAAAAAATAAAACCCCTCAAATTTAAAGGCCAAAGCGGTTGCCTGTAATTTTAATGAGTAGAGACGGCACTGGCTGCCGCACATGTTCACAATCTTCATCTTTAGAACATTCATTCGGAAAAGCTATCGCTTTAAGATAGAAG
Source organism: Capsicum rhomboideum (assembly GCA_031232105.1). Taxonomy (NCBI): domain Eukaryota; kingdom Viridiplantae; phylum Streptophyta; class Magnoliopsida; order Solanales; family Solanaceae; genus Capsicum; species Capsicum rhomboideum. Next base: position 7,692,933 of record CP124716.1, read on the forward strand.
ATCTGTAAATAAATATTGTTAGTCATTTTATCCATAATCTATATACGAGAAAATTAGAAAAATAACAAAAGATAGTTATAAACCTAATGCAATGACAAAAAGTGCCATGGTACAAATCAACTTCATGAATGTCTTCTCCATATCTAAAATGTTTATGTTTGCCTTTTTTACTATAGTATGGAACTTCATACAGTTTTATGCATTGTCTTGACAATAAACTCATTTATGGGAAACTACCGTTATATTTCGGGGGTTTATCGGAAATAGCCTCTCTACTTCATCTGAGATAGTAGTATGGACTGCGTACACTTTACCCTTCCCAGACCCCACCTGGTGGGAATACACTGGGTATGTTGTTGTTACTTCTTTTACTATTCCAAATTAATGTAACTCCCTGCTGAATTTATGAGGCTTTACATAGTGAAAGACTTCCTCTAGTCCATATTAACTTAATTTGTGACTTATTTTTCAATATTCATAATAACTTAATTATTCAATCTCTAAGAAAGTTGTTGAAAATTTCTTCTATTTTTGTCCTTCATTTATATTTTCTAATTGATGAGTTCAAGAGACTTAGGCCCCGTTTGGTCATGCGAGATGAAGTCATGATTTGAAATTATGAGATGACGTTGAAATTTTGATTGGACATACAATTTGGACTTTTTTATGTTGTATGTTTTTCATGAACATAAAACCATCATAAGTTGTGAAAACTATCAAAATTATCCCAATTCTTTATACAATCTTATCAAATAAGCAAAAATTTATAACAAAGTTTAATGCACTATCATAAAGCTATTATTAAAAAAAAAATACAACATTTATTAATTAAACTTTAGTTCAATAAAAAAGTAAAATTGAACACGAATTATAGTGTACTACTTTTTAATATAATTTTACCACAAAGTACGGACAATCCCCTCATGCTGAGCTGGCATTTCTCGATCAGATAACCGAGAAGACGAACCAACATTGTTACTTTGAGTCGTTTGTTGGTCAAATATCATTAGTAACTATATATTCATGTTCATGTATTGTGAATATTTCATCACTCCTTTGGTATTCTCGCAAAAAAATTATGTAACACTGCACAAGCTATAGTTTTTTAATGAATAAATTTGAAAAAATTATAATTTTTAATGAATGAATTTTTTAATGATAAAGTAGGAGTTGATTTGAAGTAATAATAAATTTTATGTTGGTGAGAGTAATAGTTATATGAGATATAAATAGTTTAAAAAGTAATAATATGAACTATAAAATTTATTTACATATAAATAAAATAAATGGTTGTTAGATATAAATGGTGGGGTATTATTTTTTACAAAATATAAACTTGTGGGTTAACTTTTGTATTTGAAAAATCCCAAATCATGATTTGAAGTTCCCAAATCATGCTTTTTGGAGAATTTGAGATTTCATATGACATGAAATCGCATGACCAAACGCTGATTTCATATCACAGACATGAAATCACATGTTCAAACGCCTACATAGTTGCTTGCTCATATTTATCATTTTAATTTGACTTTAAAAGGGCAAAAGTGGAAAGTGGTGTCCAATTTATGTTCTAATTTTATTTTTTTTATCTAATAGGTGTGAATTGTCTCACAAATTAAGTTAATATGAACTAGAGGAAGTAACATATTAGCTTAAATATTTTATAAATTCATTCACGAATATTTATTTCTCTGATTTTTCTTTTCTTTTTAATAATATCACTATTAATACATCAAACAACCTTACAGGGAGTGGCAATAGCTAGATGATGAAAATTAAATGGACACTAGAAAACACACCATTCAAAAATAAAATTGTTATTACCTCTCATTTCATTTGGACCATGAATATTATATTTTACAGTAGTTCTATTTTTTTTTTTTTTTTTTTGTCCAATTCAAGTAATCCCAAGACAAGAAAACAAAAGAGGTAGCTGCAATGTAGATATATGGTGTGCATTAAAATGGCACCAACGTGGTGAATTTGTATTCCACTAGAACTTAGTGTGGCCATAATTTTGGATGAGGAAATCAATTCATTCAACAAATAGATGAAGCCTTTATATGATAAAGTACTTTAATTTACACTTTACAGCCTTTAAAAAATGAAGGCAATTAGGGCAAGGATTATTTAAAAAAATAAATAAATTGAGTACTAGTTAACTAGCTAGAGTTCTTCAGTTCTTGTGCTTATAAATTTTCCAATTCCATGTGTAATATTCATTTAAATAGTCATTTTTAGCTCATATAGTTGATAAATAATTATTGTCTTGAAATTTCTATCTTAAAATTAATTTATCCAGGTAAATGACAATAATTTTAATTATATAACTGAGAAATGGCTAGTCCGTGCTATCACTAATAAAAGACATGTATGAAGAAGCTCATAAAATATGGGATTCCTGATTGATACGGAATCAAGACATTTATTTCTTGGTGCCCCCCTCAATTAAATTACTGCTAATGTGTTGTGAGCTTAGTGAGTTAGAGTCGTCCTAATTATTAATTTGAATAATCAACAACGCCAAAATGTAGTCAAAATATTACATTAATAATTGACAAATTCTTGTATGAGTCAAAACTAGCTCAAATTTCACTTTAAGCATCCAGATTTTGACTGGTTGAACAATGAAAATGTCATCAAGTGTTAAGTCCTAAAGTGATTTTGACAAAGTATTTTGAGCTAAAAAGGGATAAAAGATGCAATCCATGAGGTTTATTCTAAACCCTCCATAGCGTGTTGAAATAGTCACTCAATTCTTTTACTAGAAAATAAAATTAATGAAGAATTCTGCCAAATAATTCCAACATATAAGTAAACGAGTTACTAACTTTGTTGTTAATTCATCACTAAAGAAAATTAACAATGAATTTTACTATTTGATTACAAAATTTATTCATCATTAATTCTTATGTTTTTCTTAGTAGTGGTCCCAATTCCAGTATCACATCTATTATCCATACACATGTAGTAGCACTGGCATAAAACTTGCGTACGTAGTAGGTTTGGTTCCTTAGGGCTAATAGGGTATGGGGAAAGAAGATATTTTGAATGAAGAATAAGTATAATGGTGGAACACTTTAGGCATATTCTAATGGTTAATTAAGTGAGTTGGATTTTAGGTTCACAAATATTAAATTTTTTTTTTATTTGTCTAAGTCTTAGTAGACTATATTATCTAATTCTTCCGTTCATCTTTATTTGTCCACTTTTTTATTTTGAAATGTCCAATAATACTTTGCCAGTTTATAAAATCAATGGATATTTTATCTATTTTTACCCATTTTACCTTTAGTATTAACTACAATACATCACCCATTGCATTTTTCAAAGTAAAAATTTATTATATTTAAAAGGTGATTTAGTAAAATCATCCTTCTATTTATCAGTATTTTTTAAGATATGTGTCAAGTCAAAAATGAATAAATAAAGATAGACGGAGAAAGTAATATTTTATGCTGGAGAAGAGTAATATACATACCTTGTAAAATAAATTAAAATGTACGTAAACTAATTCAAATACCGTGATTATAATAAAAAATAAAATAATAAAAGTATGGTGGAAACGTTATGGGGAGCTGGGATAGCACAGGTCCATTTCATAAATTATACAGTGCACGAGGCATGCTTGTTTGAATACTGAATACTCCCTCCGTTTTTAACCCTTTTACTAAAAATATTTATTTTCAATTAAGTTATTCAATTTGTAAAAATCAAGAAAAATTTATTCTATTTTTTTAATACTATTTTTATCATTAAATAACTACATAAAGTACATCATACTTAAGTTTATATTTTCAAAGCATAATTAATAAGACCAATATAGTAAAATAGAGCATTAATAAATTCTCTTTCCGTTAAAAAAAAAATGACCTACTTTTTTTTTTAGGTCTGTTTCAAAAAGAATGACCCTTTCTTTTTTGGTAATACTTTAATTTCAACTTTCTACGTGACATATTTAAGACCACAAAATCAAAGGATATTTTGATACATTTGACATAACTTTAATTTAAGATCACAAGATTCAAAAGTCTTTTTTATTTTTTTAAAATCCGTATTAAGTTAAAATAGACTATTTTTTTTTTAAACGGAGGGAGTACCTTCTTAAGAAGAATGTCAAATCAACATAGTCCAACTCTTGGGATACATAATGGGACTTTTGTGGATATTTGGATATAGCCTATATCGTGTAGGTTATTGGGTCTGCAGAATATGATGAGGTCTTCGCCAATGGTTTTGGAACTGCTGGTTTCCCACGCCCACTTGTCTCATTGATTCTTCTACATAATTCGAAATTCAATACTATCCCTCCGTTTCATCGCAACATTTGACTTAGACGTAAAATTTTAAAATAAAATTTTAAATATTTGTATAATTATAAGACATGTCATTAAAGGAAATCGGAAATTGTAAAGTTATTCATAATAATAGTCTTTTCGAGACAAGTTAAAAAGAAAAAAATAATCATATAACTTGAAAAGGAAAAAGTATTATATGTGTTGCCTGCCATAAGTAAACATTACTCCGTATACGATTTGAATAACATGTTGCTGCAATTTGCACGATAATTGATACCCTGTTGTTTTCTTTTTTCTGCCCATGAACAATCTCTGCTACATCTTACTATCTTAGCATTAATTAATTCAGATCAACTGCGGAGTCCGTTTTTTACTCAATTTGTCTTCTTGTAATTGAACGTCCTAATTTCTATTTTAAAATTCACAATATATTTTGTTTACATTATCTTAGTGAAGTGAAAATCTTGAGCCATTAAAGCAAAGAGTTCTAGTTGGCACGCTTGCTTTTCTGTTTCTTTGTACAAGAGTTACGCAGCCTTGTTTTGTTTTTTTTATAAGATTATTTTTACGGCTCGAATCCGTAATCTCCTTTAACACATAAAGATTACTTTATCATATGTTGAGGCTTCCTTCATAGGTGGGTTATAATAGATCTAGTATATGCTTCAAAATGCTCAACTCAAGTAGATTTTGTACGAAAGCAATAAGGCATGAGATAAATGCACATGTGATATGTAGGATCACAAGGCTCTATGATGCTTCCCCAAATCCATCGAAGAAAACTATTGAAATTTGAACTCTAATTTCTGTTGATTCATTCAGATTTATTCATCACTAGATTATACCTTTCTAACATTTTCTTTTAGCTATTAAAATTTGAACTCTAACATAAGCTGATTCATTTAGCTTTATTTATCACTGGGCTACACCATTCTAACCGTTTTTTTTTAATCTATTTAAATTTGAATTCTAATTTAAAATGATTTTTCCAGCTTTATTCATTACTATGCTAGCTACACCCTTCTAACATTTTTTTATCTATTGGAATTTGAACTCTAATTTCAGATGACTCATTTAGCTTTATTCATCACCAGGCTACACCATTCATAAAACAAAAAGAAGGTGAAGAGGAAAGACTATACTTCCGGATAAGACAAGAAAGAATCAATTGTTTAATTATCTAAGCAAAGATTTGTTCCTAGTAAAGGGGAAGAATCTCTAACACACTGTCTACAAACTATCATACTTAAAAATCTTGTTTTTGGGCTATATATCTATGCAGTAGCACTAGAAATAAGTATTATGGCAATTTAGAAATGAGTATTTCTTTTAATCTAAACAAAATGAAGAGTTTTAGTAATTCTTTAAAAAAAAATTGGTATCTAGCTTATGCATATGTGATTTCACTTGGCAATAAGCTCTTCCATCTTCCCAGCTTATTCAATGTCTTCTTGCTGCACCCACCATACAAAACTACCAATTACTTAATAATTCTATCAGAATTGCCAATTCCCTTTCTTCGTAGACAGATTTAGGACGAGTTATGTAAGTTGAATTGAACATATTGATTTTGATTGTGTTATACGAGAAGAAGTGTACTAATATAGTATGATCATATTTATTCTGAACTCATTGGCTCTTAATTCTATATTACGTTTATTACCTTTTCACAGACCCAATAGTGTCCAGCACCATCACCCATTCACCCCCAACTGCTCTGTTCTGTTCTGAATCATAGTAGAGATCCTAAAAGGTGTACATACATAATACTTATATTTTTACTGAAATCAATTTGAATGATGCAATTTATTTTGATGGAAATTGCAAAACCAAGGCTTACTTTCGTTGAACCAAAAAAACAGCATCATCAGACAGTGAACATAATGTATAAATTATAATGTGTCTAATAAAATGACCGAATTCACACAAAAGTAAATGTATTAGATGTCGAAATTGGAATGATAGAATAGTATACTCACAAACATTATACGTGCCCGTTTGGATTGGCTTTTGGCCCCATAAGTTAGAAATCCTAACTTATGGCTTTTGACTTATTTTAAGTAGTTTAGCAAAAAATCAAGTGCTTATAAGCACTTTTTAAATTTATCCAAATACTTCAAAAGTGTTTAAAAACTATTTTTCGCTTAAAAACACCTAAAATAAGCCAATCCAAACGGGCCCTACATGGCTTCATCACTTATAGTTACTGGAGAAGATTAAACAAAAGGAGCCTCACAAGTCTTGTTTTAACTTTTGGTGACTTTTGACCAAGGAAACAAGTCAAACACAATTAAAAATCAAATTAGGTTAATTGGGGACTCAATTAATATTTTTAAAACTTGTTAATCTTTTCAAAAATACAAAACAATCCACAACTTATTTAATGTCTAATAAAAATAAAAGAATCCAATATTGACACTCACTTCTCCTCTTTCTCTTCAAACATTTTCTCTGCTCTCTCCTCCTCTTTCCAACAGAACTCCAAAAGCTTCCCAACAGATCGCCGCCGACAAGCTTTTCGTGGACTTTAAACCTCCGGCGACTCATTATTCGGCTTCTTCATCCTTCCTTCTTCCCTTGTAGCCGTCAATTTCTCTCTCTTCGCAGGTAAGGACTTCTCTTTTTGTTGATTTTCAAAAAATTAGGGCTTTTTAGTTAATGAAGAAAAAAAAGAACTGTAGTTGTATTCTCTTCAAGTATGGGTTAACAATTTTGAGATTTGATGCTAAAAAAAAAAGAAGAATCCGAAAAAATCCTAATTTGTGGTATTTGTTCTCTTAATATGGTGGTTGATGTAAATGTGGTATCTTTTCTAAGTGAAATATAATTTTTTTTTTGTTGTTGTTGCTCTTGTTCTCAAAAATTATTGTAAAAATAGTAAAACTTGAATTTTGACTTTTTTCGGAGATATCTGTTGTGACAATTTTGTCTTGTTGTTTGTGTTGTTGTATTGAATCACTTCACTTTGGTTTGTTGGTATATGTTATAACTTGTTAGTGCTGTTGGTGGTGGTGTTCTTAGTGTGATATAGCTTGTGTTGGAAACAACTATATCATCTGTTGGTTTATTGTAAAAACATTTCCAACAGATGACTCATCTGTTGCGACAGATGGGTCATCTGTTGGAAGAAATCAAAACAGTCTTGCTATTGGTTTGATTTCTTCCAACAGATGACTCATCTGTTGCAACAGATGGGTCATCTGTTGGATGAAATTATAGGAGTTATTCCAACAGATGACTCATCTGTTGCAACAGATGGGTCATCTGTTGCAACAGATAAGTCATCTGTTGGAAGAAACAAAAATATTCTTGCTACTGGTTTGATTTCTTCCAACAGATGACTTATCTGTTGCAACAGATGGGTCATCTGTTGGATGAAATCAAAACAGTATTGAAACTGTTTTTATTTCTTCCAACAGATCACTCATCTGTTGCAACAGATGAGTCATTTATTGCAACAGATGAGTCATTTGTTGCAACAGATCACTCATATGTTGCAACAGATCACTCATATGTTGAAACTATTATTTTACTGGTTTGATTTCTTCCAACAGATGACTCATCTGTTGCAACAGATGGGTCATCTGTTGGATGAAATTATAAGAGTTATTCCAACAGATGACTCATCTGTTGGAAGAAACAAAAATATTCTTGCTACTGGTTTGATTTCTTCCAACAGATGACTTATCTGTTGCAACAGATCACTCATATGTTGAAACTATTATTTTACTATGTTGTACTTGTTAAATTCATGGTTACCCTTTTTTTAATGATGCACAAATCAATTATAATCTTTTTTATTTTCCTCTTGTTTGTAGATAAAATGACTCCCAAAAGAAAAGGAAGTGAATCAACTCCAAAGAAAGGAAGAAGTAAAGTAGTTAGGCTACATTCACCACTAGATGAGATGATGAAGTAGAAAAAGATGATAAAAATGAAGAAAGAGAAGAAGAGGAAGGAGAAGATAATGAAAATGAACACGAGAAAGAGGAAAGCTTCATAAGAGATCCTGAACTTAGATCAAAAAGTCAACATGATCTAAATGTTAACATTGATCCTAATAGCCCTTCCACTGAAGAGTTTGTCAAAACCATATGTATTGATAACTTTCTTATGAGAATGCAGTGTGATGGTGCCACAGATTTAACTAGTGATTGTGTGGTAAAGTCGGCTATGAAAAATTCTTTGACACATTTAGAAAAATACTTCGAGAATAAAAATTGGATGTTTATTTTAAGGACAGCTGCTTTGGGCAATATTTTGATTTGCCGGAGGACAATAATGCTCGTTTCCAAATGACTATGTAATTTGTGATGACTTTTATTTCTATGTAATTATTGGTTCTGACAACATAACAATTTTTATATTTTCATGTTTTTGTTTAATTATTTTATGTAATTTGTGATGGCTTGAATTTATTTTTTGTTATGAATTTTATTTTGTTATGAATTAATTTCTTAGATCTACAAATTTACAGCATTATTTCCAACAGTTTTAATGTATTTGCTGCAACAGATGTATATCTGTTGGAAATATTGCAACAGATATAGACATCTGCTGCAAATGATTTTCAACATACTCAACATGTGTTGCAGTAGATGATAAATCAAATCAACATATGTTTGATTTGTTGGAACTAATCAAACAGATATACACTTCTGTTGCAACAGATGAATGATATGTTTGATTAGTTCCAACATACTCTACATATGTTGCAACAGATGATTAATCTGTTGAAACTAATCAAATAGATATAGTCATCTGTTGCAACAGATGCATTATCTGTTGCAGCAAATGACTCATCTGTTGCAACATATGCCTTATCTGTTGCAGCAGATGACTCATCTGTTGGAAATAATCAAACAGATATACTCATCTGTTGCAACAGATGACTCATATGTTGCAAATAATCAAACAGATGCACACATCTATTGCAACAAATGACTCTATTAGTCGATTGATCACTCTATTTAGGACGAATACACTTAGTTGAACATGTAATTACTATGTAATTTATTAAGATTGTAATTGAACTTATTAATTGAAGGCTAATTATAGTTAAATAACTTTTTTATTACTAATCATGATTTAATGAAGCAATTCACATCAAATTAGTCGATTGGTCGCTCTATTTAGGTCGAATACACTTAGTTGAATATGTAATTACTATGAAATTCATTGAGATTGTAATTGAACTTATTAATTGAAGGTTAAATATACTTAAATAACTTTTTTATTTCTAATCATGGTTTAATAAAGCAATTCACATCAAATTAGTCGATTGATCGCTCTATTTAGGACGAATACATTTATTTGAACATGTAATTACTATGAAATTGTAATTGAACTTATTAATTGAAGGTTAATTATAGTTAAATAACTTTTTTTTTATTAGTAATCATTGTTTAATGAAGCAATTCACATCAAATTAGTGGATTGATCTCTCTATTTAGGACGAATACACTTAGTTAAACATGTAATTACTATGAAATTCATTGAGATTGTAATTGAACTTATTAATTGAAGGCTAATTATAGTTAAATAACTTTTTTAATTACTAATCATGGTTTAATGAAGCAATTCATATCAAATTAGCCAATTGATCTCTCTATTTAGAACGAATACACTTAGTTGAACATGTAATTACTATGAAATTCATTGAGATTGTAATTGAACTTATTAATTGAAGGCTAATTATAGTTAAATAACTTTTTTTATTACTAATCATTGTTTAATGAAGCAATTCACATCAAATTAGTCGATTGATCTCTCTATTTAGGACGAATATACTTAGTTAAACATGTAATTACTATGAAATTCATTGAGATTGTAATTAAACTTATTAATTGACGGCTAATTATATTTTGTGTAATTCATTGAGATTGTAATTAAATTTATTAATTGAAGGCTAATTACAGTTAAATAACTTTGTGCATCACTAATCATGGTTTAATGAATGTAATATCATTCATCTGTTGCAACAGATGTGTATATCTGTTTGATTATTTCGAACAGATGAGTCATCTGTTGCAACAGGTTAGTCATTCGTTGCAACAGATGTGTATATCTGTTTGATAATTTCCAACAGATGAGTTATTTGTTGCAACAGGTTAGTCATCTATTGCAACAGATGTGTATATCTGTTTGATTATTTCTAACAGATGTATCATCTACTGCAATAAATAATGCATCTGTTGCAACATATGTAGAGTTTGTTGAAAATGATCAAATATATTAAACACCTGCTGCAACAGATTTCTATATCTGTTTGATTATTTCCAACAGATGAATAATTTGTTGCAACATATTAATCATTTGCGGTAACATAATTCATTATTCTAACTAATTTTAATTCTGTTGCAATAGATATAACATATGTTGCAACATAAGTAGTTCCCACACATACAACAGTTGTTGGACCATAAATAAAAATATATTTTATATAATAAATAACATACATGACCAACTAAAATGAGTTAAAATTATCAAGTTCATAACTAAACCAACAACAAGACTATTTACTATTACAATAATTATGGAGCATTTTGATCAGGGCATGTAGTTCTTTTGTGGCCAACCATCTTACATATGGAGCACATATTGAGAACTGCCCACCGTATTGCTCGCAACAACGGGTGTAGGTGTTTGATCCTCCTCCACTTCATCTCCACTCTCATCATCTGGAATATTCATGTCCACACCATCCAATTTATCAAGTAGCATATCTTGTTGGTCTTGTTCTACATTCTGATTCTCTATTATTTTTTCAACCACGTACACCCTTAAAATAGGCCTAGCTGCATCACTCAGATAAGCACGCAAACGAACTTGAGGTTATCTTAAAAGGTAGGACCCTCCGATTTTCATAAGAGTTGTGCATATAACTGATGACAAGATTTTCTGGTTGGCAATTTAGTCCACAATTGCTGATGATTAAGTTCATAAAATCATCATACAATACATCTCTTTGGACTATCATAGCTACAGTCTCTAACATGTCACCATCCTTCCAATGCCAAATAAATCAATTGTTCTTCTCGATCCACTCACCATAACAATCAACACCTATTATTATTGAATCCTCCATTAATGGTACCTAAAGAAATTTGTTAAAAATATTAATAATGATAGTATAGTAAAGTTGAGTAGCTATGTACAACAACAAAATTATATTCATTATCATTGTCCCAATAGATAGGTCATTTGTTGCAACAGATGAGTCGTCTGTTGCAACAGATGAGTCATCTGTTGCAACAGATGACCTATCTGTTGCAACAGATGAGTCGTCTGTTGCAACAGATGAGTCATCTGTTGCAACAGATGACCTATCTGTTGCAACAGATGAGTCGTCTATTGCAACAGATGACCTATCTGTTGCAGCAGATGACCTACCTGTTGGATTCAGCTACTGGTTCTGCAGCTCAATCCAACAGGTAAGTCATCTGTTGCAACAGATGAGTGATCTGTTGCAACAGATGATCTATCTGTTGTAACAAATGACTTAGTTGTTGGATTGAGCTACTGGTTCTGCAGCTCAATCCAACAGGTAAGTCATCTGTTGCAACAGATGAGTGATCTGTTGCAACAGATGAGTGATCTGTTGCAACAGATGACCTATCTGTTGCAACAGATGACCTACCTGTTGGATTGAGCTACTGGTTCTGCAGTTCAATCCAACAGGTAAGTCATCTATTGCAACAGATGAGTGATCTGTTGCAACAGATGAGTGATCTGTTGCAACAGATGATCCATCTGTTGCAACAAATGACTTAGCTGTTGGATTGAGCTGTTGTAACATGAATCCAACAGGTAGGCCATCTGCTGCAACAACTAGGTCATCTGTTGCAACAGATGACTCATCTGTTGCAACAGATGACTTACCTGTTGGAACTACTTTAACAGTAATGGAAACAATCCAACAGCTGTTGTAAATGAATACAACAGTTGTTGGATACGCTACAGAAAATTGTTGAAAAAATAGCAGATATACCCAGATGAGAAATTGAACTAAAAATCATTAATTTTACTTACCAAAATCACCTATGAAGTAATGCTCAGTGATATACGAACAAAATTTGGTCCAAAAATTTAGTCCAATAGCAGCAGTAGCGGCAACAATAAGAACAATAACAACAATGGCGACAAGCAGTGAAAAGAAGAAGATGATGGATAAGAAGAAGAAGATGAAGAAGATGATGATGAAGAAGAAGAAGCAGCACCAAGAAGCAGCAACAATAAAGAAAATCCAAGAGAGGAGAATAGAGAGCAGAGCCGCATTTTTTCCCCCTTCTTTTTTAGTTTTAGGGTTTTATATAAGATGGGTCAAAGTGTAATTTTGAAAACTTGGGGATATGAAATTTATCCCCTTAATCCTTAATCTAAAAATAGTCACCCATACTCAATAATTAAGACTTGAGTCCCCACAACTTAATTTCAAAACTTTTTGGCCACCCTTAATTCATTGTCCCTAGTTACTGAGTTATGAGGATAAGGGAATAATTTTGTCCACGATTTTAGTCTTTACACAAATATTATTTTGGTAATCTATAACCAACTGGCCCATTAGCTCAGTTGGTTAGAGCGTCGTGCTAATAACGCGAAGGTCGCAGGTTCGAGACCTGCATGGGCCATTTCTCCCCACTTTTTGCCCAAAATGTTTACAGTTACCTTCCTCTTTCTGTTTCATCTATACGACCAAAAGCCTGTTTGGTCAGTTACTTAAAAACATTTTTTAATTATTTTTTTTTAATTATCCAAACATTATAAAAGTTCTTAGAAACACGTAAAACAAGTAACAACTACTCCGTACGTTTTTCTGCCAAGGATGTAATGTTCCCCTTCATTTCAATTTGTTAATCTTATTTTTCAATTTAATTCGTTCAAAAAAAAAAAAACTTTTTTGACAACTCTTTGAGTTTAAAACTATAAGATTCAAAGTCTTCTTTATTTTCTAAACTCCATATCAAATCAAAATCAGACAAATAAATTAAAATAAAAAGTATATTTGTAAACATCGAGTAACAACTGAATGTTGGAAGCAATATCGATTTACTAATAATTTTTTCACTAGCCAAAGAACTAGGAAAATTGAATTATTTGATGTAGACATCCATTCTATCTCTTTGTTTCAATTTGATTATTCTGTTTTTACTTGGCAGGTAAGAAAATTAAAAAATAATAATTGAATCTTGTGAACTTAAATGAAAGATATATATAATGTTTAAAATATTCTTCAATCTTGTGGTCTTTAAACATGCATGTGTAAATCTGAAATTAAAAAATTACTAAAAAAGGAAAAAAATATTTTTTTAACAGACTAAATAGAGAAAGTAGGATAAATATGAGAAAGTATGACAAATAAATTGAAACGAAGAAGTAATAATTATAGCTCATAATGAAACTTTTAATTTCCTAACGGCAGTTACTAGGTTATCCCCACTTAGATTTTTTGATGAAATTTATTTGATTATTTCTATGTTTGGTCGAGTTATTTGCTGAAATTTGTACTATTTTTATACCAAAATATTGATATAAGGGATAATTATCCAAAATGTCAGTCCATCAAAATTATTTACAACTTAAATGGCCCAACTTTACGTTAATTACCTGAAATAGCCCATTTTGGGGCATTTTGTATCTTTCAGGTAATAATCCACATTAATTTTCCCAAATTCCTTTTAAACTTCAGCGCTTTACTTTTACAGTAACTTGATAGAAAGAGGACGGCGGCGACAATTTCAACTTTCCTCTTAAACACAAGCTAGAAGGACTTGGGTTTTGCATAATTCTCAACAATAACTGTTGTATGTCAATTTTTTGGGTTAGAAGTTGGTCGGGTTAACGAGATCGAACAAAACTGGATAGTGAGTGTTTGGACGATGGTTGCTGGTTCGTTGCCGGAAACAATGGTGGTTGGGTTGATGGAGGAGAGAAGAGGAAAGAGATGTGCGCGTGGTGTTTGTGGTTTGATCTGGTTCATCGAAGCTGGAGCTCCTCGCCAGAGCAACGACGGAGCTCCTCGCCGGAGCAACGACGGAGACTTAATACTTATTTCGGCTGCAGCGATTTGAGGAACAGTGAGATGAGGTATTTCATAAAAGGCGATGGCAACAATAGTTGTAAAGTTGCCCCAAAATTGGCTATTTCGGAGCAACGGAAGCGACAGCAAGTGCATTGTTTTGGTGCAGTCGTGCAGTATGAAGCTCGGTGATGCTTGAAGTAATTTGGAAAACAGTAAGTGCATTTCAGCGTGGCCATTGTGTGATGTTATCTTTTTGCATGTGATTTCTTCATTGGTGCACGTTGTTAGTCTAATATGGCAAGTTAAACACAAACTAAGCGTGGTTGAATATTGTAGAAATTGTTTAAAAACAATGTCTTGTGGTCTGTTGTAGAAAATCTGTTTATGTTAAAATCCTAATGAGTTGTGGTTTACTTCCTTCATTATGTTAATTTTTTCATCTTTTTTTCTTTTTGAAATTGTCAAAATAAATTGTGTAAATGCTTTACAGAATCCTCTTTCTTTACATTAATGTCTCAATTTTTTGCCTTAATCTTAGTCTCTTTTTCTCTCTTTTTCTGTAATTTTCTTACGTATGAGTTGTACTCTGGATGTAGGAGAATGATGAATGCGAAAAAGGTGTTTGATGAAATGCCTCAACGAGATGTGATTCTTTGAAATTTGATGGTCAAGGGTTATGCTCAAAGTGACAATATGGATATGGGACTTGGACTATTTAAGCAAATCGATGGGAGGACTGTTGTTTCTTGAAATTTGATGATTTCCTTATTAACTCAAAATGGGAGTGAGAAGGAGGCTCTGGCACTTTTCCGTGAGATGAGGAATAGTGAGTTTGAGCCTGATGAAACTACTGCTGTTACTATGTTACTGAGGATATAAAGCTCGATACATCATATAACTATTTATACAATATCGATATACGTTTATACACATTTATACAATATTGATACACGTTTATATACTATTTATACAATGTCGATACATTACATATATTTTATACATATCGATGCACGTTTATATACATCATATATACATGTTTATACACCATTTATACAATATCGATACACGTTTATGCACTATTTATACAATATCGATACATTACATATATACTACATAACTATTTATGCAATATCGATACATTATATATACACTACATAATTATTTGTTCATCATATATACATGTTTATAGACCATGTATACAATATTGATACATGAAAAAAAATTGCACGAAAAATGTTTAAAAAAAAAGAGCAAAAATAATTATTTTTTTAAAAAAAAATTAACACTTAAAAAAAAAGAAGCATAAATGGCCTAATGGCCTTGGGCCAAATTGAACTTTGTTGAGCCCATGACCCTATTAGCTATTTTTTCTGTAAATGAAAAGTGGGCTACTTTTTTTGTAAATATTTTATTTTTCTGTATATAATTGAAATTTTCCCTTGATATAATGTATCTCATTTAGATGGTGACATAGGTCCAGATTATAGTCTTGATTGTAATTGCAGAATTATAATCCCTGGACATTTCAGTTTTAAGCCAAACAACCTCTTAATAGTGTTATTCTAAATGGAGGGACAATGACCCTTTTTTTTAATTTATTGTTATTACTTGATATATGGTGCAACAAGTTTTAAGTTTCCATAAATTGAAGCTGTAAAGTTTGCAACTTTAAATTGGAAAAAATTAAAGAAGAACCTAACACTGATTGTGACTCATTACCAAACCTTCAGAATAGGCTCGTGTATTCATTTTGAAATAGGCTTATGCTGTGATGGCATCGGTGAATTATGCGGACAACTTTAAGGGCCTGTTTGGAAAGCCACCCTGGTAATTGGATTTGGTGTAATTGGGTGTAATTACACTATGTGGCATATTTGGTTGGTCAGGTAATTACTTGGTCAGCAGGTAATTGGGTGTAATTGACAGGGTGTAATTACACTCTCCAATTCATAGGGGGAGCTGTGAATTGCAGGTAATTACATGGTGTAATTATAAACTGATTACTTTTTAATTTCTTCTTTTTATTTTTATTTTTATTTTTTTCATTTTAATTTATTTTAAATTCTTTCTATTTTTATTATTCTAATATTTTTTAAAAATATTTTTATTTTTTCCTATTTATATTTTATTTCTTTCTCAATTTTTTGTATTATCTATTTTTTATTTATTTTATGTTTATTTTTTTCATTTAACATAATTTAGTTAGTATTCTAATTTTTAAATTAAGTAGAATTCATTTTTGAATAAGGTTATAGCCTTAGGTGTTCCTTTTCTTTTAAATCCTATTTACGTTATGTTGAAATTTGATATAAGAGTATTATTTTTTTAATTTTAAACTTATGTTATATTTTCAGTTTCTATTTATTTGTTTTACTAGTATTGACATGATATTTCACATTGCAAGCCATTCATTTTTTAGTTAGAATTGATAGATTATCTTTTTATCAAATATTTTAATAATTTTATGACACTATATTTATAATATTATTCTTTTTGTTAAACATGCATTTTATGATGTTCTTAAAACTCATGTACTTTATACTTTTATGATTAATTTAATTAAAATATACTAATTTGAAAAATATAAATTGATTATTTTTTTTTATAAGAACATATGTTTATCCATTAATATATTTCAAAAAATAATATATATATATATAACATCAATTTTTAGTTTTTGATAATTAACTTTTATTTTAAAAATTGAATATAACCATGTAATTACACTTGTGCAACCAAACAGTACACTTGTAATTACACTGTAATTACACTGTGGCAAACAAACAGGTCGGTGTAATTACTAGACTGGTAATTACTATCTAGTAATTACATCAATTCCAATTACCAGGTGACTTTCCAAACAGACCCTAAAGAGCCACACAAATGACTAAAAACTCAACAAAGACAAGGCTGAAACGCAATACAAAATGCCCAAACAATGACACAACTTCATCCCTCATGAGGTCATATTATATGGAAACAACCTCTCTTATAGAAATATAGTAAGATCATATATCATAGATTTTTATAATTGGAATTTTTTTTCGAATTTTGCACATACCTCATATTGAGCACATACCTCATATTGAATCAGACATTTTTTAAATTTATAAATTTATTTTTCAAGAATACACACAAAAAAGAATTAACTTAAATAGCTAGCCTATTCAACTGCTTAAATTAAAAATAACCCCATCAAATGCATAATGTATTTATAATTTTATATAATCATGTATAATCTCTATATATATAAAAGCAAAAGTAAAAGCCCTACAATTAGCCAAGTGGCAGCACAATAAAGAGCCATGTGGCAGTTTTAGGACAAAGTTATAACTATTTTGTAATAAAAAAATTGAATTAAAGGATTAAAAATATTTGAATTTGAAAAAATATTAAGCTTTCAAAAGGTAAAAAAAAAATTTATTCATTAGCTTAAAGTTAGGAACCATAACTGAAGAGTCCTAAATAAACTCTAACTATTTTATTATAATAATAACAATAATAATAATCTATAAATAAATAATAGGAGTAATAGTAGTGGTAAAATAATAATAAATAGTAGTAATAGTAGTAGTACATACGTAGTAGTAGTTGCAATAATAATAATAATAAAAATTAAAAAAAACATAGTAGTAATAGTAGTAATACACACGTAATAATAGTAGTGGTAGTAAGATAATTTCATAAAAAATATTTAAATTATAAAATAAATTATTTGAATTTTGTCTGAAAAATAAACACAATTATTAAGAACAAGAATAACTATCCATTTTATCTTTGCATGTTTTTATTTTTATCTTTAAAAGGGAAAAAGAAAAAAAAAAGAGAGAGAAAGGTAAGAAGAGTAAATTAAAAAAGAAAAATAACATGACTCCTTACCTCACATATACACGATTTTGCAAAAAGAAAAGAAAAATAACTAGACCCCTTATTTGTAGCAACAAAATACATTCTTTTGTCTTTTATTTATTTATTTAAAAATTAGTTGTTTGATTGTGAGTGCTCCTAAATAGTTGCTCCTCTTTTGTCTCCTATATAATTATTCAACTTTAAATAAACTTAAAATTTTTGAAAAAAATTTATTAGATATTTGTTCTATCAATTTACATGATAGGGATATACCTATCAATAATAATAATAATAATAATAATAATAATAATAATAATAATAATAATAATAACATTAGATTTTTATCAAACATGATGAACGTGTTTAATTGCTAATAACTTTTAGATTTTATATTAATTGTGATTAAATTTTTTATATTAATTGTGAAAGATAACCTTATCTAAATTCACATCCTAAACAAACGATATTTTTAAGTTTAAAACTGATTATAATTTTTTATTTTAATAAATTATTAGCACAATAGATAATAGGATTTTGAAATTTGAATTGAACCATATCCAGCTTAATCAATTAAAAGATAAAATTATTTGAATTTATCTCTATATATCTATTTATATTTATCTATATTAATTAATTTGCAGAGATATTCTTTAGCTTTTTGAACTTATCAATAAACAAAAATTTTAATTAAATTTGAATTCAAAGTTAGCTACACTTTTTGTTTTTAGAGATAAGGTAGTTACAACTATTCTTATCAACTCCTGTAAATCTTTTACAAAGTTAAAATAGCTACTACTATATAAATTGAAAAGAACATATGACTTCTATGTATAAAGTTTGCTTTGAGTTTTATTTAGCTGCATCTTTGATGATTTTTTTGGATGGTTTTCAGGTTTTGCTTTTGTTCGTATGAATGATGAAAGAAATGCAAAGAATGTTTCTTCTAAAACTTATGAAGATGATAAAGCAAATTAATGGATGAGAGAATCAGGAAGTTCATACAAGATATTGGTGGTTCATTATTATAATTCTTAATGTTTTATCATTAATGTCAAACTTAAGTTTTGTTTTGTTCTCTTTCTCTACGATATTATTATTATAAAAATGACTATTCCTATTCATTATATGATTGCAGGTTTTTCAAATAGAGATTCATGAATTTTTTTCACTGACAACTTTGTCGTCTGAAGATTCTCCACGTATGTACTTTTGGTGATTGGATAGTCACATTATCCCCCCAAAAATCAAGATGGCTTCATATTAATATCAAAGGTATTGCTTTAATGAGTGTGTAAAATAATATAGTTAAAACATAATTTAATCTTAAAAAATAGAGTTACATTAAATATGGCAATCTTAAAGTTACTCCTCGAGCCACCATTTTGTAAGCTTAAAATGTATTAAAATAATTTCATAATTAGCCAAAGAAATCAATTTCAATTACCGCAATCATTTCAGGAGTCTTTGTTGATTTGTTTGTTTGATGAATCTATAAATAGAAAGAGGAAAAAGAAAAAGGTGTTACACACTGCATCGGGTATGTAAAATTTTATGTTATTTTCACTTCAAATTTAAAATTTTATTGAAGTTCGTGTATCCAAATTAAAAAGTACAATATTTTAAAAAATGAAACTTAAATCAATTTAATCTCATTGAGTACGATAGTCCTCTCTTTATATGCTTTGCTAATTTTCTTCTCATTTCTTTTTGTTTCAGAATTTTTGTATTGTTGCATAAACAACTATATCGGAGACTCGGGTACAATTTAATTAAGTGCACAACTAAAATATTTTGGTCCTTGAAGTATCTCAATATGTATTAGATAGACATTGCAATTATTGTCGATTTATTTGCTTAGTTTAGAAATTTAAGTTATTAATATTTTAACTTCAAACATTGTGGCCTTTATCATAATATTTAAGTAATTTTTAATATTTAAGATCTTGATGTTCGGATTATGATTTAAATGTCATTTGAAATGATTGTATTAATTTGTATTTTTAAAAATTTGGCTAACTTTTAGTTTCTACTTCATAGTCTTAAGATTTGCTAAGGCCAAATCATTTAAATAGGCTAAAAGAATATTCATTTAGCAGAATAATTATACTTGATTTATTTATGAATAAAATCATGATACCTTAAAATGACTAGATTTATGGTATAACTCTGATTTAACTCTTATAAATATTGTTGTTGATTGAGTTGATTTTTTTTTTAAGAATTATTTTATAAGGAGTATTAGATAATGAGATCTTTTCATGTGAGATGGCAAAATTTTGTTCAGAAAGAATGTATATGTGTGATTTATTCTAACTATATTAAAATTTTATATATATATATATATTATTATTTAGCTGCAAAATTTTATTGGAGTTTTCAAATGAAAAATTAATCTTTTTGAGTAGTGGTTAATTTTTTGGGACTATTCTTAACAATGATGAATTTCTAAGCTTGTATGTACTCTCTATAGATTTTTAAGTAAGTTGAATGGTTAAATTTTTTCCTATAGTTTGAAAATTTTAGTACTAAATAATGATCAAGAGTGTTAAAATAATGAGAGTAGATAAATAAAAAAAAATTGGAGTCATAACTAATAATTGCTTTAGACCTATTCGAAAATAACTTAGCTACATGTTAACAAAAGAATGAAAATGCATGTCTTCTTATCATGCATTAAGAATACTTTTATTATTGGTAACTATTTTAGACCTAAGAGAAAAATTTGTGGCATGATTATAATTGAATTTTTATTGAGTGTGCTAATATATGATTTTTCTTACAAATAATTTATTTAAATATTTTCAGCGCATATATAGATTAGCATATTCAAAAATTATATTCATTGTTTTGAACTATACAAACTAAATTAACAAATAAAGGAAGAAAAAAACACAAAGTGAATACAATTAAAGCATATGTGCTGATCTAAAAATATAAAATGAAAAAATAATATTAACAATCTAATAGCTTTAACTTGTGAATAATATAATAAAATAAAAAAAATATGAAACATGAATTTTTTTTATTGACAATTACACGATTGTCTTTATTGATATAGATTTGATGGGTTGGAGGTGGGGGTTTGAATTTTATTGAGAAATAATATGATAGTTGAACTTTTTAAGGTAATATGATTTAACGTGTTCGAACAAAACATCGCAACTTAAAATGATTGAAAATAGTAATATTTTTATCCGCGCATCGCACGGGTACATATACTAGTTAATATGTAACAACATGTATGTATTATTTACCTACTAAACTCCCTCATTTTCAATTTGTAATGACTATTTTTTTTTAAATTTTTTTTTAAGAATAATAATTTTTTTATTTCAACTTTCTACTTGATATATATTCAAAAGCATAAATTAAAAAATATTTTAATACATTCAAATATCTTTAATTTAAGATTATAAAATTTAAAAATATTTCTCACTTTTTTAAACTTGGTCTGAATAAATCTGAGCGGCTATATTTGGATAAGGACACCGAGTTCCATGGAAGGGTCAAGAAAACAAGCTGAACGCGGCGTTTGACGGTTTGACCAGAAACATCAGCATAGACAACATCGTAAAGGTTACCAAATCAACTGCCTTCTCCATTCAGAATTGTCATTCTCTTTTCCATTAATCCTATTTGTCACTCAGTATTTGTGATTAAAAATGATAAATAAATAAAAATTATATAAAAATGATAAAAAATTTTAATTTTTATAATTTTATTCCAATAATTATAAAAGTTATCTCAATAATTATAAAAACTATTTGATAATTGTATAAAATTATTCGATAACTGTATGAAGTTATTCTATAACTAAATAGTTATTGAAACAATTAATACAATTATAAAACAATTATTTCTAATTATTTAAGTGACTTTATCTTTTCTAAATTAATCATATTATGAGACCATTCATCCCTTTAATTAATTAAAGATTTGAGAGATACTTTCACCTTCTTTTTTTTTTCCTTGTCACTTCTCCATCAAACAATTTTTTTTTATTTTTTTTTCAATCACCATTTCCTTTATTACTTTCCTCTTTGTAATCCCAAATAAGGTCAAACAATCCCCAATTTCATCGTAACCCCCCAATTACCAAAAGGATAAAGAAGATATGGGAATTTTTGACTTGGAGAAACAGTTTGCCTTCTATGGCGCATACCATAGTAACCCAATCAATATCTTGATTCACATGATCTTTGTGTGGCCTATCTTTTTTACTTCTCTTATTCTTTTCGATTTTACACCCTCTGTTTTTAATTTACCTCCGATTCAGGTTTGTGAGCATGCCTCTTTGGTTCTTAATTATGGGTTCTTGTTTGCTTTGATTTATGGAGTGTTTTACGTGTGTTTGGACAAGAAAGCTGGTTCTTTGGCTGCTTTGCTATGTTTGACTTGTTGGGTTTCTAGTGGTATGGTTGCTCGTCAATTGGGGTTCTCGTTGGCCTGGAAGGTAAACGCTCTTCTCTCTTTATCTGTTGCTTTTAAAGTTTGAGTCTTTTTGCTCTCTTTATTTTCAACACCAGTATGTCAGGCTGCCCTAGTACTTAGGGCTCGTTTGGTATGAGGAATAAGGGATAATTAATCCCCGGATTAATTTTAGGATGAGGTTATCCCATGTTTGGTTTGGATAAAGTTCACGGGATAACTTGTTTCCCAACCAAACAAGCCGTAAAAGTTTGAAACTTTTCTCATGTCAATTTGATGAAAAATTATATTTTAGAGTGGTGGTCGAAGTTCATGTAGTTTTGACTCTTGAGAAGCGAAATATGACAACCGATTTCATTACACAGATTGAGGAATTGATAAAGCAAAATTATATGTCAGTGTGTGTGTTTAGATGAGATGGTGAATTGATGAAATACTTACAATTACACTCTTATCTCTTTGTTTGCTCTCCTTGATTGTTCATTATACTTGGCACCAGCAGTTGGAGTCTCCGGACTTCATCTTTTTCTAGCAAACTTTTCACCCTATTGCCACATCCAGTGTTCAGGGAAACGTGATGCGGAAAAAAGTGACAAGATGCAAGCGCATCATTGAAGTGAAGCGCAATTTAAAAGCAAAAAAAGACTAAATAGAGCATCCAAACAGTAAGACAGACCACAACAACTATATAATCAACAATAAAGACTATATATATAAGCAAAAGTTTGAATTGAGCACCAAAATCACTGGTTTGATCACCGAAACACCTGCTGCGAAACAGACCAGCAAAACAACACAAACCACAATAGCAAAACAGTTCAACAAAATAGCAAAACAAATCTTAAAAAAGAAGAAAATCCAAATCTAAATTAATAATGTTTCAACATCTAATTCTTGTTCTTCTAATGCTCATCTACTTCATCAAGATTGTCCAAATCTTATATTCCTTCATTATGATCATATTACTCATCATCTTCAACTTCCTCATTAGTAGACCCTAGAAAATCGTAGCAGTGGTAGCCGCAGGCCACAGCGGTAGACTCTTTTTTTAAATTTCAAATTGACCCTAAAAATAAAATCAACATGATGCGCTCGCATAACCCTGTGATACGCCCGATTCTGTAAGGTTGGGTCGCATCGGCCACACACAGCGAGCGGGGATCGCATCGCTTCGCATCATCACATTATGCGACGATGCGAGCGCATTCCTGAACACTGGTCACATCAAGCCATATTTTGATCTTGTGTTAAGAAAAAATAATTGTCTATCAGATGCTTCCTTTCTTTGCCGACCATGATGCTTAGAATTAGAATTCCTCCTTTTGCTTGATCTGTTGCTATATTCTTGCACCCCTTCAATCAATAAATCAAGTAAACCTCAGTCAGGAACTAATTGGAGTCAGCTATATGAATCGTTTGAATCTACTTTTTCCTAATCGGGTTCATTTTACGCGGATTAAACAAATCGCCTTTCAAGTAAAGGGGGTTCGTTCTGTATGGTACACTTGACCTGCACGGACATGCAATCAGAAAATACTCCTGATTACACCAGTTAGACAGGCTAGTTAATACAAGTTAGAACTGGAAACAGGTTATAGGAAATGCTGAAAAATTATTACAGGCAATGTTAGTTGAGCTGAAGAAAACTTGGGAGTCTGCTAATCCAGGGTTGCAACTTGTCAAACTTAAGTTCTTTTTGTATCAATTATCATTTGTCTATTCCATGCACTTTTTTCCTGCATTTCTGATACTGATCTAAAGCAGTCATTTTAGGGGTGTCAAATGGGCTGGTTGGGCTGTCATTTAGTTGCTATTCCGATTTGCTCAACTAGCAAAATAAAGCTAAAGAGGGGAGCTTAAAGTTTTTCTTGTAATGTAGGCTAGCTATTTTGTTCATCCTGGACACGACACTTATGGGTCCATTTAAAGACTTAGTCATTCATTTGAGTTTGCTGATCAATTTCACTACTTCCTGCAAGAGTATTATCATGTAACTACTATGTTGCGTACAGTCCACATTCCACTTCACATGGCACGACATGTTATACATGATACATGACCAACCTATGCCATCAGCCTTTTAACTTTATATTTTGCTGGTATACTGGATGTGGATGTTCTTCTCCTCTCTTACCTTGAATTTAACTATAGACAACTTATCTTTTGGTAATTAATCTTCATAAATAATTTGGTTTAAGTGTCTGGGTCTTCTATATGCAGTGAGGATCTAACTCATGACTTCTTTAACTATAGCAGTTCATTGGATTTGGTCAAACTTGCTGTCATCTATTTGTTGTTAGAGGCAAAGAACCAATTACCAATTAAAGAGTCACCTGGTATCTATGCTTGTGGGAGTTAGCAGGTACCTTGGGATGGCAATTGGAGCAGGGCAAGCCTTGTCCTACCTTGTCGCATTTACTATTTTTCCAAAAATTTGCCCAGTCCCACCCCGCTCTATCAAGCCCTGCCCTGTTTATACTCTCTTTAGTTTTTTTCTCACTTTTTTTTTTGTTTTGTAATATTCTATTTAATTTTGTTTAAACTATTTGACTTTTTTATCGAAATAGTTAAAATTGATATGTGAATAAAAGTTGTTTATGTATATCTAATTTAAATAGTGAATAGTCAAAAAGCAGAATTATAGATAAGTTGTGGGTATTAAATTTGTGAATTAGCTAGGATACACTTCATCCAGAAAAGATTTGAGGTAAAATCGGGTACGGCAGCAGTTTCGGAGAATCCGAGCAACACAGGAAAAGATAAGAAAATGCAGTTAACATTAAGTGTTTTAAGTATATATTTATTGAGTAATCAGTTTGTTATTAGCAATAATACTATTTGTCTTCTAATTCATAGGATGTGGTTTCCAATTTTTTTTCCATATGGGTAGTCATTATTCACATTGTCACTTTTTGTGCCTGTAAAAGATTAAAATTTATGACCTTTTCTTTACTAGCCCTATAGATGTTAAAACTTGTCTATTTCATTCTTTGTTTGTTAAATATCTGGTCTAAACTACTATATTCTCTGTCTTTTGCTATTCATTTCATTCTTTGATTGTTAATCCCAATGTTGTAATTTAGCTTGGAGAAGTTTGATGATAACCCCAAGTTTGAAGTTTCTGAAGACCACGAAGCATCCTAAGATTTAAGATAACCTTTTTACTTATCGTTATTTCTAGTTCTTTTTTATGTCATTTTTCTAGTGAAAGTATTCAATGTGTAAAGTTCTTTAATCTGCTATGTCAGTCTGGGCTATTTTTCTACAAAACCCACTACTTGTTCCCATTTAAATTTCTTGTAAAATAAATTTTCCCCGCCCCGCCCCGTTTAAGTCTTCCCCTGCCCTGCCACGTTTTGAGTTTGCCTCGCGCTGCCCCAATTGCCATCCCCATAGGTACCCTTTGAAATTAGTTGAACTGTGCGCAAGCTGGCCCAGACACCATGATTAATTAAAGAAAAATAACCAATGAATAATAATTACTACTTGGACAGTCTTATGTGGACTGGACAAAGATGTATAATGCATGATCTGTTTGGTCGGAAATAAATTTGAATCTATCTAGTTATTCTTGAATCATGTGTTGTTGGTGCTAACTATGACAAACCCATTCCAGGTTGTTCTAGCGGCTCAATTGTTCTGCTGGATTGGACAGTTTATAGGTCATGGAGTGTTTGAGGTGATCATTTATAGTAATTTTATACTTGATTCTCAAAACTTCCTTTTATTTGGTCTCATTCCATTGTTATTCTCTTTTGTAGAAGCGTGCACCTGCTCTACTGGACAATCTTACACAAGCTTTCCTAATGGCACCTTTCTTTGTACTCCTTGAGGTAATTATACTAGGTCTAACATCTATGTTAGTATCCAGTGGTTGCATTATCTAATCTTTCCATGACTTATTGGTTCCTCACAGGCCCTCCAATCTCTTTTTGGCTATGAACCATACCCTGGGTTTCGTTCAAAAGTGAAAGCAACAATAGATGCTGAAATCAAAGAATGGCAGGAGAAGAAACAGAAAAAGATATCTTAAGTTTGATCTGCGAGGTTGTTACCTATTCTAATCATATCTGTAAATGAACGAATTTGTTCGATGTGAACTTCTCATGTAC
This sequence comes from Capsicum rhomboideum, assembly GCA_031232105.1. NCBI lineage: Eukaryota > Viridiplantae > Streptophyta > Magnoliopsida > Solanales > Solanaceae > Capsicum > Capsicum rhomboideum. The sequence goes on from CP124716.1 coordinate 7,719,641, forward strand.
ACGTTAACTTGGTTTTTGTATGTATGCTTGATAAAGTCAAAAACTTGTACTTGTCTACTTCCTTTATGAAATCAACTGTTTATCAAAATGCTCTTAGCCTGTGGTTTGATGCACCAAGTGGTGAAGGATTTGTGGGTTTTCATGTATGATGCATTCTTACCAGTTATGAATGACTCTGCTAGATGCGAAGTGGATTACCCATGTCACACACACACAGTGTAAATCCATGAGATTCTGATGCTAAGCAGGATGACTCTTGAATTATTTCTAACTGCTCATAGTTGCTTTCCTGAACTGAAATGCCTTTTCTTTTCTCTTCTAGCGGATTTTTTTGTTGGTATAACATTTCATAAGAAATTTGTCAATTAGATGCATAGTATAATTGTCGTCTTTTAATGGGATGGATGTTTTATAGGCTACACCTATCACATCATCAGAGTTCGAATGATTACTCTTTTTTTCTCACTCTGCTAGTTGTTTTTTACTTTCTCCAAGAATGTAACGGATATTGCCAGTGCGCAGAGCAAGATCCAGACTGTAGTCAAGAAACAATAGATGTTGCATTCTGACTATCTCATCTTGCCAGTGCTTGTTCGTGTTATGTACAGAAGGAAGAGAAGAATGTGCGGCATCTGTGCTGGGAATTCACCCCTACTCTTTTTCCACCCAGGTTTTTCTGTTCATTGCTTTAGGGAAATGTAAGCTAGTCTAAATTCTTTTTCGTCCGTTACAAGGTGTTGCGTGCTGGGCTCTCCTCCTCATTGACTCTCTCGCTCTCTTATAAACTTGTTCCATTGGCTCAAATGCGTACACGTTTTAGCTAGAAGGTGAATAGTACAGTGAATTGTTCCAAGGGAACCCAACTTGGTTGTCAATTTTCTCAAAAACTGAGGTATCTTTATCCATACAGGCTCTTGGTTAGTCGGAACGGGTAATTTGGGCATGGACTTGTTCAATCTCTTCCACGTTAGTATATTTATTGAAAAGAAAAAAGAGAATATTGCATTGATTATGATTTAAAGTAACCAATTTTCATTTACAGAACTAAGCTACTGGAAATCTTCACTATTCTGGTATTGGCTTTCGTTTAACGTTATTTCATGGTGCTTAGATTAACTAGAAAATGTGACACGCTACCCTCCAAATTGGCCAAGATTGTGATAAAGAGATGAGATACGTCTGAAATAACAGTTTTCTGGATTTGTTCTTAATCCTAGCACAATTGAAACAGAAAGTGTCAAGGAAGGAAACATCAGCAGGGCCTATTGTTATTAGCTAAAAGAAGAATCACTGACTAGCAAGAGTTAGTCAGTTAATTAATTGTGTCAAGAAGTTAGTTACATATTCAAAAAGTAGTTGAGAAGAGTTAGTTGGTAGTTGCTGACTAGTTACAATTAGTTACAATTAGTTGTCATCTACTAACTAATCCACTAGTATATATACATGTATATGTGATGCAATATACACACTTTTTGGGAAATTTTGCCACCTCAAATAATCAAGCTTGGGCTTTGAGTCCATCTAAAGCAAGGCCTTTCAACATTAGCAATATGTTTCTCTACAGCCTCAAGGAGACCATTACGATGAGTTTTCCCTCTTATTTTACCTAACTGCATCAAACTGAAATCCTGCAATTTGTTAACAAACTTTTGTAATTTTAGGAAGAAAAAAGAAATAGTTACACCAGAGAACTAACTTGAAATGACCTTAAAAGAGTAAATATTACATACCATTACGCAAAGAAAATAAACAAATTAGAGGGAGAGAAAAAGAAGAAGAAGAAGAAATGACAATGACTAGCAGCTTTATTTTTACTTTTTAGGCACAAAGAAAAGGATCAAACCTGGTATTGCACGTTTCTTTAGTAAAATCACACAATTAACTTGAAATGGCCATAAATTAAGGGGCAGATGTAGCCTCCGGGCTAACAAATTCATTTGAATTCGTAACTTTAAACATGAAGTATGAATATAAATGTAAAATTCTATTGAAATTTTAATAAAGATTAAATTTGAACTAATAATTTAACTTTACAAGTTTAATATTAAAAATCTTACAAATTGAATTCATTTAATTTAAATTCTAAATCCGGCTCGGCTTAAATTTACATATTATACGCATGAAGCAAGAAAAAGCAAAAAGAGGATCAATCATATGTAATTATCACAAAAAACTTCCTAAATATCTTGACAAGAATAGAACTAATAAGAGTAATTAGGGGGCAACATTCTTGTATTTTTGTATTGTTTCAGGCATTAAGGTTACGTGTGAAATTTGCATAACCATGATTAATGGGTCCGCTTCCATCACTAATTTGTTGAGACGGGTAATTTTCTATAAAAATGAAATTTATAATGTTAAAACAAGCTCGATAAATGACCACAAAATCTAAAATATGGAAACCATAATCAAATCCCCAGAAAAATATTTTTAAAAACAAAATGGAGTGCATGTAACTCTTCGAAACCACAAAAAGAAATCGAAAATAAATCTCATATATACAAATACTTGATCACTATCCCTTAAATGTTCTTCGATCAACTTTTCCTTTAAGGCCTTTTTTCTGAGTAAAATTATCTTGTATTCGAAATTCACTCACCTAATCAAGTCAAATTCGTGTTGTGTAAGATCCATAAAGAAGAAAAAAATACCTATCAAGGATCTTTTTATTTCAAAACTTGAATTTGAAATCTCTAATTAATTAATAATGAAAGATCTCATCCATCCACCATATTCCTCGATGGTTCTATTTGGCCTTTCTAGTCGTTACTCTTACTAAACTAATTTAATAGATACTTCATTTTCAACCATTAGAGCATAAGGTTGTTTTTAAAAAATGTAAATTGAAACCAAAGAATCCAAATCTTGCGGGGATTTGACATGCTTTTGGGAATTTTCAAATAAACTTGTGACATCATTGTTTAATCCGAAAAAGGATAAATATACTCCCGAACTATGATAAAATAGTATATATATATCCTCTGTTATAATTTGGGTACACATATGTCCCTACCGTTAATAAAGTGGTATGTATATGCCCTCATACTAACGGTAGGTCATATGTGTACCCAAAGTATAACGGTGGGTATATACGTACTATTTATCATAGTTTGGGGGGTATATTTGTCCCTTTTCCGTTTTAATTTTTTTATCCCAAATAATTAACCCAAACCCACTACCCGACCCGATAAACCCACAACCCGATCCGGTCCCTAATTTATTTATTTTTCAAAAAAAAATCTAAATTTTTTATTTTCATAAAAGTCTAAGTTTTTTAAATTTATTTTCACTTTTTATATTTCTTAAAAAAATACATTTGAATACTAAATATTAACCCCAAAATACTATGATCAAACACAACTCTCTCTATTTTTAACTTCAAAAATACCAAATAAAATGAATATGTTCTTGATTTTCATGGCCTAACAAGTTCTTTGATCACATAACAAAAGGATCCCGGCGGAGCTTGTCGGAATTGTTGTGGTGGATGAATTCAACCAGTGATTTTGTTCATTCGTGGCTGGAGCGCAAAACTCGCTGGTGGCTAGTTCCACCGGAGTGGTGACAGAAAACGGATAGGTGGAGGGCGGCGCTGGTTCGCTGGAGAAACAAAGGTGGTGGTGGTAATTGAAAAATGAGTCGTTGATTGCTAGAAATTAATGGGTGTTGATGGCGGGACTAGAAGTGTTAATTGTGATTAATTTGATTTTTTGTGGTTGATTAAAAGGGAGGTGAGTTGAGAGGGTGGTGGAGTGGTGTTTTCCGGTCAAGAGTTGGCTGGAGTGGTGGTGGTTTTATTTTTTTGTTAATGGAGGGAGTATCGGGTTTGAAACAAAAAATAGAGCTCGGATCGAGTTGGTTTGAAATCGGATTCAATGGGTTTATTAGGTTGGGTAGTGGGTTTGAGTTAATTATTTGGGATAAAAAATTAAAATGAAAAAGGGACAAATATACCTCCAAACTATGATAAATGGTACGTATATACCCTCCGTCATACTTTGGGTACACATATGTCCTTAACGTAAGCGTGAGGGGCATTTACGTACCATTTCATAACGGTAGGGATATAGGTGTATCCAAAGTATGACGGAGGGTATAAACGTATCATTTATCATAGTTCAGGGGTATATTTGTCCCTTTTCCGTTGTTTAATTGATTAGTTGAAGCAAACAGTTGTATTATAGTACTGTTTTTCTCTAAGTGCAACAGAGAAAAAGAGTAATAATAGTTCAAAAGGATGATATGCTTAGTAACTCATACAATATATTATTGAACATTCAAACCTGTTTCTCAGAAAAGAGTTATATAGCAATCTGTTTAATTTAATATTTGAAAGAATGACTAGCTAGAATAAATAGTATTCAAAAGGGCAATAATATAGTTCGAATTGAAAAATCAAAATTATTATCCTTATTTTAAAAAAAACAATTTCCTCCTTTTCTAATATATTTATTACTAGGGCTTTATGATTATCCTCCAGCGCATGATTTAATAAGTAGTAATTAGTATATTAAGAGACATCTAGATGTTTCATATTAGGACTGCAGGAGACCATGAGATCAGAAAGAGCTACTATTTCTGGCGAATTGGGTATATTCTTAATTCCTTATGAGGTTATATAATGATTATGATTATAGTATTTATTTATTTTCATCACCAGCATCGTCATCATTAGTATTATTGTTATTATATTTTGCTAAGAAGATCTTAATAAATATTTGCACACATCATGTACTAATGGATAATGTTAAATTTTTCACAGAATTATGTTATATCTTCTCCATCTATTAAAAGAAAATCTAACATTGGTCCGGGGGGGGGGAGCCAGAGGGGTACAGGAGGGTCAATTGAACCCTCTTCGTTGAAAAATTACACCATATAGATAGAGAAAAAATATTTTTTTTTTGTTTGCATACATAAGTTGTTGAATCTTCATGGCATAAGATTTTTTCTTATTGAATTCATGTCTTCGCCACTGTATTGGTCTATAACAATTTACACACTGTGTGATGCTGCTACTGATCATGGATACATGTATAGTGCCTCGTATATATATCAAAAATTGCAAGATCCAGTAGCTATGATCAAATATATATTGTTTCCATTAAACACAAAAAGAGATAGAAGAGAAATTTGAAGATATATACTGAAATTTATGTGTTGATCACTTTAAAGAATTTAAGAATTAAAATCTGAGACTAATAAGTAACTTGTTAATCCAGCACCGAATCAAAAATAACCGCTTAACTCTTTGATTGTTAGCCTGTTTGGTCAAGCTTCTGAGAGGTTAAAGATGCTTATTTTAGAAATTGCTGTTGAATAGTACGTAGTAGAAGTTGATTTTCAGAAGCTGAAGTTGTTTTAATTTTCCTCTTGTCAAATTATTGCTCTAATTAATAGTGATAAAAATGATTTTCAAATTGATTTATCAAACACAAATAACTACTCTTAGTATATAGAATCACTTTTTAAAATAATCAAAGTTTAGACGTTACTATCAACCTAGATCTATATTTCTCAAAAGAGAAAGAAACCAAACTATACAGCTAGCTAACAGAAAGAAGCAATTCGAAAAATATGAAATTTGGTTAATTGTGTAGATGATTTTTGGTCAAATGTTATAAAACTTACAAGCATGAGAACATGGCAATTTTGCATCCACAGATACAAAGATTTAATGGCACATAAGCCACGTAGTAATATAAAAAAAACCTAATCTAATACTGTATTAAGAGATTTGCAGTATACTTTTGACCTAAAAACATGATCACAATGAGCTGACCAAAAAACAAAATACTTATCACCATCTTTTTATAAATTGATAGTTAGGCAATGCAATGATGAATCAGTCAATCATTATAGCATATCTTATAAAATTACTTTAAAGATTTGGGAAGTCTAAAAAGAAAACAGTAAAGAATTCAAAAGTGACCTTAGAATATATACCTAATTTTATTCTCTAATTTATTTCCAATAAAGAGCCAATATTCTTGTGCCAAGTAAAGCTGTCTCATTTCTTGGTATGTGTTGGAACAAAAGAAACAGGACTAAGCCTAATCCAGAGCTTAAATTGTCAACCCTAGAGTTGATTAACTAAACCAGTCTAACCAGAGTTTAGTTAATTACTACCCCTCAATTCACTTTTAGGTGTCATATTTTGCTTTCGAGAGTCAAACTACATTGACCTTGACCAATATTTTAAAATGTAGATATATTTCTTCATCATATTAACATAAGAAAGATTGCAACTGCTAATATTTTTCATATATTTTTCGAACATCTAAATTTAAAATATTGAACTGATCTATTTTAATTTAACCCAGAACAGTGGTAGAGCCAAGGATTTTCAGGGGGTTCAAAATATGAAGAATTAAACATACGAAGAAGCCAAAGGGGGTTCAACATCTACTATATACTCCCTCCATTCCAAAATAATTGAATTGTTGAGGTAATGCACACATATTAAGAAAAAAAGAGTAAGACATAAATTAGTCATGTTTTTCCATTTTTTTCCTTCTTAATTAATTGTCAAACTATTTTTGAAAAGTAAAAACATTAATCATCAAAACTACTCCCAATACTCACTTATGTGATCAATTTATTCCTAGTGCAAAATTTAAAACGTGACTCTTAGAATTACTAAACGTCTTAATTGAATAAATTTTTAGAGGTAAAACCTTAAAATTTTAGATTGAGCCAAATTTAAAAATTTAATTTCCCTCTAATTTTTATTTTTTTTATAAAAAAAGTTTACTTTAACATGATTCTTAGTTAATTTAACATGGCTACAACACAATTTGATCTAAATATTCTATTTGATACAAATGAACTTCCTGATCTCAATGTTGAAGTAGATCACAAAGTTGATGAAAATTCAGCTACATTAATGTAAGAAAGTACCAAGAAAGTTAAGTTTCTTGGAACTCATAACCTAGAAAATTAAGTCCAAAATATTAATCAAGAAAATTAAGTTGTAAATGAAGGGTAAATATGGGAAAAGGTCTAAAAAAAATTCTTGAACTTTGAACAATTTAATTATTTTGAACTATAAAAAAAGTCTCAACAATTTAATTATTTTAGAATGGAGAGAGTATATATTAAAATAATTTTAATTATATATAAACAGTATAGTTTTTCACCAAAAGGAGTTCGGATGAAACCCTCGGCCCTACTTGGCTCGGACAATTAGTTAAATTGATTATCAAGAAGTGAAATGTGACAAGTAAAATTGATCAGAGTGCATAGTTTCCTGCTTGGATCAATTGGGAGTGGCCAAGTGTGTGTAGTTTGATTATGGTTTTTATTGGCTGTATATGACGGCACTGACAATTTTTTTTTAATTGGGCAAATTTTGGTGGCTGATATGAATGTTTGACTATTTAAGCCAATCTGAATTCTGAATGGTTCAATGTTGTTAATAAAAAAAGATTATATTAATTTAATTCCTTAATAAACGCAATCTTGGACAGGTGGCCCTCCAATTGTTGGGTTTCTTTCCTTAATAAGAAAGTTATACTGTTTCTATTTTTTAAGAAAAGGAGAGGCCACTTGTCCTTTTTCAGTTTTTTTAATTAAAAAAATATTTTGGTTTACAATAATTAAGTAGGCTTTTCTACAAGAACTAAAGAGATCAAGATAAGCTGGGAGTTCAATTCTATAAAAATCTATACATTTTAGGACTTCTTTTGCCATGAACTAATATATTGTTTTAAGGGGTGTGATATGAGCAGGTTGGAGTTAAATTTAGACGGATTAATATAGATTGAGTCAATAAATAAGATGAGTTTACAGTTTGTTTAAATTTTGCTAGGAGTGCGGTCAATTTGAGCTAAACAATGTGTCGTAATAACTTAATCTGCCTAACTATAAAAATCATTCATTATTTATTGGTTTTTTTATAATTTAATTTGTTTAATGACTAAATCAAACTAACAAAAACTTTTTCTTATTTATGATGACTATATCCAACCAACCCCAAACTAAAAAAAAAATTGATACTTTGTTCAGTTTTATTATTCGTCAATTTAGGCTACATAAGTAGTTCAAATTAGCTCAAATTTTTAAATTAGGATACTCAAATTGACCCACCAATGAATATAAGTAATAACATGTCTAGTCTAACCACACAGACTTGAGTGAGTTATATTTTTATGGGCTATATTTAATATTCCTATCTTAAATCAGGAGTTACAACTTACAACAGACATTTTAGTGTCTATGATCTTCTTGGACATCAGTTGAATAGCAATTAAACATTGTAAGGTTAGATTTTGTGACATTTTCAAATATTTTGAAAAGTTCAGAACATACCCTAGTAGTATAAACTTCTACATTTTTTAAAGATGTTTTTCTCCCGATCTACTTTGGATCTGCTCTTTTGTTATATGGTTATTGACTTATATGAGAAATTTCCTTTAAAAGAGTAAATTGTTAGTTTATGACTATCATTATTGTTTTGTGTACACTATCATATATTAAATGCACCTCTATTATTATGTCATAATGACGAATATAATTCACACTAACTAAACTTCTTTGTCTAGGTGCAAATCCTACCATTTTTAGGATAACAAAATGAATGAATTATAAAGTGTTCACACTTTATCATTTTCATAAAGTTGAATTCATATATACTAAAGTGTTCACACTATATATATACATATATCATTTTCAATTACGAATTAGCAAAATAAAGTGTCTTCATTAGTTTGATGTAACAAAAATGTTTCATGCATTGTCTTAATTAAATTAAATTCATGCATATAAAGGATGTACAAGTCGAATTCAATATCGAAAAAATTTAGCAAAGATTAGTAATAACAAAGGTCGTTTCATTATATGCTTTTAACTCTAATATTTCCAATTTGGGTTCAGAGTACAAGTTTTTAATTTTTTTCCATTCTCATCAATGATGGACCAACCCAAAAAAAAAAAAAAAAGGACCAACCAAATCCTAGAAGAAAAAAAAAAGGAGGTTAACTTTCACCTAAAATATAACTACAAGTAACCGTCTCTAAAAATTAGGGGTAATAACCTAAAAAGGTAAGACAAAGTAGCTGCTATAACAGATTAAAATGCACTAATTAGATTTTGTATTGTCAGTCCATACGTTGCAACTAATAATAAGCATGGCTAAAAGTATTGTGCAAAGAGTACAGCACATTCAAGAAGATCACTAGATATAATTGATCAACTATTAAAAAGACAGGATGGCCTGCAATAGTAAACTTTTTGTAAGTACATGAAAACGTTATCATCGACGATTGTGGTGGGATGAATAAAGTCTCTCCATCCTTAATTAGCGGTCTCAAATTTGAGTCATGAATATAAAAAAAAATCTGTTAAGAAGCCCTTTCCCCTTAATAGACTTTATGCGGTACGAATTTAAATTAGTCAAATTCAATACAGATATCGAACAACAAATAAATTTTTTTGAAAAAAGTACATAAAAGACAGTTGAAGATGAGTCCAAAAGAGTAGTCTTTTTAAGTGAACTTCCTAGACCTATATTCCACAAGACCACAAAGGATCTTCATAATAATACCATTCGGCTTTATGTTTGTATCTTCTCATGGGGCCCCTAACTAGGCTCTTTTATTAGTGCTTCAGTATAAAGTAAAACTAATATCTAATGAACTTCTAGGCTTCTACTAATTAGTTGCAGAACAGAAGTTGCTTTTCATGAAAGTCCCTTTTTTCTAGTGTCAATTGGGGTACATAACAGAATCTTGTTAAAAAAAACTGCTAGTTGAGAAGGTAATTAAGTAATTCACTCATGTTTACACTAAATTACTTTTATTTACTATGGTTAAAGTATAAAAGAGCGAGAATAAAAAGTAAATTACTTAATTGTCGTTAAGTGATGACAGTATATATAACGACAGACGTTATATATTTATTGAATTAGCGTAAACAATACGTGTTGAGTCTAACATCGTTGTCAATTGAAAGTCTGAAAGGCCTTTAAGAAGCTTAAGACTTTTTGGACTAATTTTCTGCTTTATAATGTGAGGTTATCGTGTCTAATCAGAAAACTAAGAGCATGGAGATTATGCGGAAAACTGGTATGAACCCAAATAGTTTTATTCCAAATGAATATAAATATAGGGTTATAATGGTAATTTTCACTTGATTAAATGGAATTTAAGCTAATTTCAGGTAGATGATGTAAACTTATCTGTAATCTCTTCTTTATTAATTTCATTTCATTAAGTTAAGAACACCCGTTTTCACACTTTCAAAAGTCAAGTATTTTGGACAGAGAAGGTTAATTTAGGAAAAACACTCAAGAATTGTATGAGAAGAATGTAGGAGATAGGAACATACTAAAGCTATGTTGCTCGAACTATTCAAAGATGTCAATGGGTGTGTGTTGAATTCTCCAAAAGTAGTATATTTTGCAGAATCAGATACGGGTGCGGCATTAAAAGTGAAGAGTCCGCAACTTAGATTGAAAACAAATTTAATTCCTCCGTACTTAATAAAAAATAATTACGAGGAGAGCCTTGGAGTAACTGGTAAAGTTATTGTCATATGATCAGGAGGTCATGATTCAAGCCGTGAAAACAACCTTTGACAAAAATGTAAAATAAAACTGCATACAATAGACCCTCGTAGTCCGGACCTTCCCAGACCCCGCACAAATAATTATATAGTTCTGGTATACAGTTGAAACAACCCATGAAAGCAACAATTTGAAAGCTTCTTCAACTACTACTATTACACAACAGAAATTCCAAATATAAGTAAATTATATGTTCCAAAGAAAAACATGACTTTTAGTTTAAAAATAACCACTATGTGACAAAATAAAATTTTGACAGAATTACATGCTTACTTTAAGGGGATGAAGTGTATTTAGTCAAATATATAAAGGGGTGTATAGAGGTTTATATGAGAAGGCATAGAAGAAGAAGAAAAAAAGAGTTTTCATTATAAGAGAAGGGCCAAAAATATAAGTTCCTTAGAGCTCACGTTTCTATATATCTCCCCCGAAGACCAGTATTTATGGCCTTGTTATGTTTATTTCTCTGCCTTTTTTTCAATCTTTAAGATCATTTTCATGAATTCTCCTTCTAACTTTTTCATTTCTTTCCCACTTTTCATCAACTTTTTTTCTCAATTCTGAAAGACAAAGTACCTTTTTTTATAATTTTATTAGTCTTGAATCTTTATAGAGTGTTGTTTCTTGTTGTTTTTTGAAGTGTTTGGCCAAGAACCCATAGTTATAAATTATTAGTCTGATTATAAAAGAAGTCATAAGTTTTATAAAAGTGTTATAGGGATTTAGATTTTGATGATGGAGAATTTTTCTGGAGTTGTTAAGGAGGATGATCAGCATCAACAGATGGAACTTCCTCCAGGATTTCGATTTCATCCAACGGATGAAGAGTTGATTACCCATTATTTGTCGAAGAAAGTTGTGGATATCAATTTCTCTGCTATTGCTATTGGAGAAGTTGACATGAATAAGGTTGAACCTTGGGAGCTTCCTTGTAAGTTCATTTCTCCTTTTTTTTCGATTTTCTAATATTCTTGTAGTCGTCTGCTCAACCGATTAAACTAAAAATCTGTACCGACTAGGAAAAACAAACAGTAAATTTGATCAACTATTTATGTTCCCTAACATGATACCTATTGCTGATTATCTTGTTGTGTTTGTGGTTTGTTGGTAAATGTAGGGAAGGCAAAAATTGGGGAAAAAGAATGGTACTTTTTTTGTGTGAGAGATAAGAAGTACCCAACTGGTCTGAGGACAAACAGGGCAACTGCAGCAGGTTATTGGAAAGCCACAGGAAAAGACAAGGAGATTTTCAGAGGGAAATCACTTGTTGGCATGAAGAAAACTTTGGTCTTTTACAAAGGGAGAGCTCCAAGAGGTGAAAAAACAAATTGGGTCACTCATGAATACAGATTAGAGGGAAGATTATCACTTCACAATCTTCCCAAAACAGTGAAGGTACAAACTTTATATACATATTCCTCTTCTTGATTTTCTCTGTTTTGCTCCTTGTTTGATTTCAAGATTCCTACAATGACAACAACAACGTACCCAGTGTAATCTCACAAATAGGGTCTGGGAGGGTTAGGTGTATGCAGACGTTACTTCTACCTCGGGAGGTAGAGAGGCTGTTTCCGAAAGATTTCTAATTTCTGTTTTTTGACTTTTGCAGAATGATTGGGTGATCTGCAGAGTATTTCAAAAGACAACTGGTGGGAAGAAAATTCACATTTCAGGGCTGATGAGAGGGAATACTGATGAAGATGAAATGGGCAATTCCCTTCTACCACCATTAACAGATTCATCTCCTAGTCACGTGCACTGCTTCTCCAATTATCTTAATGCTCAACAAAAGAACCAAGACAACAACAACATGATCAATTCATTCAACACTTCACCTAATTTCCCTGTCCTCTCGAATTCCATCGACATTTTCCCAAGAAATTCACTTCCAAATGCATTCACATGGAACCAAACAGTCCCTCTTCAACACAACTTCCCTCAGCAAAGTTCATTTCCCTTACAAGATCCTTCAACTCTTAGGAATTTGCTTGAGAATTATGGGCAGAACATGCAGCAGAGTTTCAAGAAAGAGACAGATATGATCAGTGTATCCCAAGAAACAGGTATAAGCACTGATATGAACACTGAAATTACATCAACTCAACAGGATCTTGATTGCTTCTGGACTTACTGAAATTCTTGGCAGAAAAAAGGACAAAATAAGCACACAACAAAGAACAGACATAGAGCTTCAGTAGTAGTAGTATTTAGCTATTATGGTGTGGAATTAAATTGTTATATATATAGATTTACTAATCCCCTAAGTTGCATTCAACAAGAGTAACCATATTATGTCCCAAAAAACTATACTCCTATCACAATTTTTTTCTTTCTTTTTTCTTTTTGTTTGTTATTTTACACTTCCAGTTGTCTCATTGCCGCAATTAGTAATTGTGATATTGAATTTGTAAAAAATTTTAGTAGTACTTGAACATTATTAACATGTGACTGTGTGAGATCAGGTTGGTGGCTTACTGATCTTGTATTGTGTTTTTTTCCCTTTAGAACTATATACTTACGTTGTCTATATGGATTTTAGCGGTTGCTTCATCCAAATATTTAGCTTCATGTTGAATTTTTCATTCAATTTAATACAATCAAAGAACATTTTTTGGGACTCAACACTCAAATTAAACAATATCATGGACCATTCTCTTCCCCCACAATATGTGTATAAATAATAATTATGTCATGATTAGGAGATAATTTCAGAGTGCTTTGGAAATTAGGACCACTTCAGATGTCAAAACATGGTATTAACCACGTGGTGTCTTGTCTATGATATGATCTTAATAGTTGAGGGCCTAGTCGTTATCTTCTCTTTTTATCTTTTTGACAAAGTACAATACTTGATGTTTATTGTAGGAATTAATTAAACGAACCAAATGTCATGGGGGTTAGTTGAAATTGACAATAATGTATATATCAAGTTGAGTTAGAGATACGAAATAAAATATGTGAAAACATGGTTCTTGCCACGCATTAAATTAGAAAAAAAGGAACTGTTGAAGGCGCTAAGCATGACGAAAATTTTGCCGTTTGTATGTTTTCTTCATGCTTTAGTTGTCCCACATGTAAAACATGGAGTTCAAGATTTCTCGCCCGAAACGGAGATTTGATTTTATGAGTTCTAAACTTTATAGTTACGACTTCAAGTGCTAATATCTAGGTTTTAAAATTAGAAGTTTGTACATGTTTAGAATACAAGACCTATTGAATTCGATAAGTTGTCTTCTAGCTCTGGCCTTGCTCATAGCGAAGCTCAATTTGTAAAAGGAATAATCAAATTGAAAAGAATAAAGAGTTTTGTTTATACATACTGAAAATATAAAAAGATTTAATGAAATTTTGTTACAAAGATGAGTGACAAAATGGAACTAAAGTTGCTAATTTCATATTCAATTCACAAGAAAGTATCCATAGCATATGATCAATTGTTGACAGATGTTTCCTTGTCATGAAATTTTAGTGACGTGACATTGCAATTTGCAACATGCTTATTTGGTTAAGTATTGTATGTTTCAATTAAAACTAAGGATAAAGGCATCGTTTTCACCTTAAACTATATCTGAAAAGTCGAAGATATATCTAAACTATTGAAGTGACCTAATAATACCTATACTATTTAAAAGTGAAATTTTTTCCACCTTGTGAAGTGTTATACCACTTTCATAAGATGGGGTGTTCCACACGTGCATGCCACGTCAGCGCCACATCAATACCACGCAAAAAAATACAAAAAATTATTATTTTCACCATTTCTTTCCTTTCTTTCTAATTTAAACTTTTTCCTTTTTTCTTTTCTTCTATACCCATGAAACCTCCATTGTTATGGATGAAATCACCATAGCCAAACTCAAATCATCACCACTATCAATTTTACCATCCGCCAACAAAACTGCCATTATCATCAATTTCTTCTAACTTTATCATCCATCTTTAACCCTTTTTTTCTCCTTCTCCGTTGATTTTCCGACGAGGTGTAGAGAATTGATTGGGAAAAAAATGAAATAGAAGAGATCAGTATCAGTAGGTGAGGTGGAGAAGAAGAAGAGCCCGGGAGAAGAGAGGCGTGGGGTGTGTGTGAAGGGGGGGGGGGGGGGGGTTATGAAGAAGATGTGTGGTTAGGGGAAGAGGATTTTCAATTATTATTTTTTTAGCTTTAATTTTTTCACTCACGCGTTCAACTTTTATTTTAATCAATTCTTTTTGACACGTCAGTTTCAGAGAGTAAAAAAATTCACTTTTAAGTAGTATAAGTGTGTAATAGGTCGCAACAATAGTTTGAGTGTGTCTTCAACTTTTTGAGTATAGTTTAGGGCGAAAACAATGCCTTAGTTGTTCAGATAACAGTTCAAAAATTGAACTTACATGCCTATGGTAAAGTGAAGAAAAACCATAAATATGAGTAATAGTAAATATCTGGTACTTTTTGCCAGGCACAAAAAAGAATTGCTAGTCTCTGTAGTTGTTCCTATGATCAGCTATGATTTGTCAGAATGATCTACATAATTATACTGTGACATTTATTAATGTTAAGATGTGCATTATTCTTCAGTTTAAACCAAAAACTCAATCAAATCAAAAAATTAATGATCAAATTGCCCTTTTTTAAAAAGTATCGAGAAGACTTTTATATCTATCAGTTTTATATTGCAACACATTAAAAATGATATCAATCGTGATAATTAAAGTGAAAATTTGGACAACTAAAATAATCATTTAAAAGCCAACTTGCTTATTTACACATTAAAAACTATATCAGTTATTCATATACATTGACAATGGTGAGTATATAAGTCATGTCAATTGGAAAAAGGATGAATTTAGGTAGCTTTGGCTTTTCACAATTAAATTCATTCAACTTCCTTGACATATATATTGGACGATGACGCTGCAAATTCCAATAGTACCCTCGATCCGCTCTTGATTTTTTTTTTTCAATCACAATAATTGTTAGTACATTTTTCTTTTTCGTCACAACTATGTTCTATACTTGTATGTAACTATTAAGAGTGAAGATATTCTACATAATGTGAATATTCCAAGCAAAAGTTTGCTTTTAGTTCAAAACGATCAACATGTAAAATCAGAACAAGTAATTGCTGAGATTTGCGTAGGAATATCCACTTTGAATTTTAAAGAGAAGGTTCGAAAATATATTCTGATTCAGACGGAGAAATGCATTGGAGTACTAATGTCTATCATGCACCTTAATTTACGTATGATAATGTTCATCTATTACCAAAAATAAGTCATTTATGGATATTATTAGGAAGGTCATGCAGGTTCGGTCTAGTCTACTTTTCGATCCATTGAGTCCAGGGGCGGAGCTAGCATATATCCAGGGGGGTTCGGCTTCGGCGAAAAATTATACTATTTATATAAGGTGAAAATTATTTTTTATGTATATATAGTAGTTGTTGAACCCCCTTCGGCTAGTTCGTATGCGCACTTTGAACCCCCTTAATAAAAATCCTGGCTCCGCCACTGATTGAGTCTAATTCAGTTATGATTCTTTTAGCTGGAAACAGAAGATGTACCACTAATTAAAACAATTTCAAAATTGCTAGCCGCATCTACTTGGATGAATTGTCTACACAATTCTCGATTTAGATAGGGAAAAGGCTCAAATATGCCATCGAACTATTGAAAATGGCTCATCTATGTCATCCGTTATAAGTTTGGCTCATCTATGCCACTGCCGTTACAAAAAAGTTCATTTGTGCCATTATTTTGCAACGGTGATTTTTCAAAACTATTTTTGCCACATGACCTCTTATTAGAAGTCCACGTCATAAAATTCAAATCAACCAATATTACTTAAAATAAAAAATTAAAAATCGGTCCCATTAAAATAAATTTGATCCACACAGTTAGAATAAAAATTGGACTTATTAAAAATAAAAATAGAACTAATTAAAAATAAAAATCAAACTCATTAATTGTGTTGGGTTTTATTTTAATGGGTATTATTTTTATTTTTATTTAAGTAATATTGGTTGATTTTGAATTTTGTGACGTGGACTTCTATTAAGAGGTCATGTGGCAAAAATAGTTTTGTAAAATCACCATTGCAAAATAATGGCACATATGAACTTTTCTGTAACGGCAGTGGCATAGATGAGCCAAACTTTTAAAGACGATGATATAGATGAGCCAAACTTATAACGGATGACATAAATGAGCCATTTTCAATAGTTCGATGGCATATTTAAGCTTTTTTCCATTTAGATATTCTATTATTTATGTTATCAGTTCCAAATATGTTCTCTAGTTATTTTTTATTTAGGGAGGGACAAGCTATATGTTGTACAGTTTTATGTCACAAGCTAAATTATGAACATGTACGTATGTTTGAAATTGAATCACATGGTGAATTCAAACTATACATTAAAGAAATACTGTTTAATAACCATACGCTATATCAAAATTCAGAAACCTAATCTAATTAAAACATCTTCTCAGCAGCCAATTATAACGCGTCTCTGGCAGCCAATAATATTAAAACTTTTCACATTTATGTATTGTTTTGAATATTTAACGTTATCCAACATATTATCACGTGATCCAACTATAGTACTACTCATTAATGTTCTCATCAACCTTATTAAATGCTAATCATGCATGACCTTCTTACTAGACTAATTAATTTTGTTAGAACCAGGCCCCCTTTTCCAATTTTTACATAAATAAGGAGTAGATACGTTGAGGCTTTTAGACTATGAATCATGAGAACTTAAATGTCTTTGAAAATTTTGTTATTGAAGATACACACACACATTTGAAGGTTTAAAATGAAAGGGTAATCTGGGTCGAAAGAAGGAAATTGACTCTTTAAGTATTTACAAACTAAAATTTTATTTTATGTTTTCAATTTAATAGTCCTAATATAACTTTTAAGAGTACTCGTGTCACAAAACAATTATCTTTCAAGGAACCATCAAATGGTTGTGATAAGGCGGTAGATATTACTTCATTCATAATTATTGAATGTCTGAAATTTAAGTCATGTAAATTAGAGGCAGATTCAAATTTAAAATTTATAAGTTTCTACAATTATTTTAAATTAATCGATAATAACTGGATCCATAGTCATACATTTATAGAAATATCAGATTCAAAACTATATATTGGATTTTGTAAAGTGCATATACTATGTTCTAGCTTCGCAAGTTGATTTCTCATATAACATGGTCATTCAACTAGCAGTTTCTTTTTTCTTGTTTTATTTTTCTTCAACAACGAAAATAACTTTATGAGATAATAAACATTAGTTGAGTAACTATTTAAGATACAAACTCCTACATTCGTCAATACAAATGAAATTGCCTTTAATAGTACTTTCAAAACACTACTATTTTCTTGTTGAACTGAATTAGTAGAACACCAAAATAGATATCGAATATCGGATGAGTAACAAAAAAATATCTTTCGAGGAAATTGTTCTGAAAAAGGAGAAAGAACAAATGGTAAATGGACAAGTGGAGGACAGTTAAGTGATTCAGGCAAATGGCCAACCCTCCCATAATATGATCACTCGTATTACCAAACCTTTGACGTGCTTCTTTTGTTCTCTCTCTCTCTCTGTTTTCTGACCCCTCCTTCCCTCAATGAGTGAATGATGTTTTCTCCAACGGTTTGACATGTCATCAAGGTGGGGCCCACACGGTCATTTCTAAATAGGACACGAGGTTCAGGTTTCCTTGTTTTCGTCACTCTTTCCTGGTGGCTAACGAACTGGTGCCTTTCTGTCCACCACTCACTTGCCACATAATACTATCGATCCGCTTGGACATGCGATATGAAATCAAAATGTTATGAAGTTCAAGTTTTGTATGGACTTGTAATTAGAAATTTTTATGTTGTATACTCCCTCCGTTTCGTTTTAGTTGACCTTCTTGCTAAAAATATTTGTTTCAATTTAGTTGTCTCATTTATGATATCAAGAGAATTTTATTATGTTCTTCTAATACTATCGCTATCATTAAATGACTACATAAAGTGTATATATTCAAATTTATATTTTCAAAGGATAATTAATAAGCCTAATTTGGTAAAATAAGTTTCTAATAAATATTTTCTTAAGGAAAGTGTAAGTCAACAAGAGCCAACTATTTTGAAACGGAGGGAGTATATTATTTTCATAAATATGAAAACCTCACAAGTTGTGAAAACTATCAAAATTTATCAATTTTTGCACAATCTTACCGAATGAATAACCATAGTTCATAAATAAGATATCAGAATATCATAAGACGCCGCGTTGATAAATCATATATCTCCATTTTCTTTATAAATAAATGTTTGGCGATTACAAATTTTTAAATATACATAATATTATAAAGATCCACTAGTCACCAATAGCAGACTATTAGTGACTAGTTATTCTTTAATATAATCCTTTCACCTGATACGAACAATCGCTTCATGAGTTCTTTTTTATTATTATTTACAAAATTCAAATTAAAACAAAAGACGTAAATATATCAGAAACATAATCTTAGTGTCATTGCATAATTAGTTTAAGTTGATACAACTACTATGAAAAAAACAAAAAGTTGTTATACAAATGTAACTTTTTAACAAGATTACAAATAATAGTTAACTTTTTTTAAAATGACTAATGACAGAAAAGGGTTGTTTGCAAAATTTATGCAACTAAAAGCGATAATAAATAGGTTGGACAAATCTAGCAAATGGACAAATCATGTATAGCCGTTCGTCATGTGATCATCATAATTCAGTAATACATGATACTAAAAATGTTCTCTCTTTTCCTGGGATAATTATGTGGTACTAATGTGTAAATACAAGATATATTGGAGATGCAAACAAATAAATTTGTTAAGATACGGTATGGAAATTAATGTTGAAGCTTATCCTATAGCCTTTTTAAACATAAAGTCGTTTTGTTTGGCTAGAAATATGCATGTATGACAATGTGAAACGGGAAGAATTGAAAACGTTAAAGTCATTTATTGCTCTTTAAAAAATTGCTTTATTCATCCTCTTCCTTTTCTCCGAAGAAACAAGATTTACTGTCCTATTACATTTTGAATAGAATAAAATGGCCTTATGTGTAAAAATGAAAAAAAAATCTTGTAAAAAAGTCAATAAGAGTAAAAAAGTTTTATTAAGGACTAGAAAAGTTTTTCTCCCTACCTATTCGTTTACTAAATTAAATTAATTAGTAGTTCAATCCTATTTTTTCCTTTGTTACAACATGTATTGATATTATCCCACGTGTCCTTTACTATTGTTTTTGTTATAGCCTTTTCATATATAGAAAAGGGACCAAAAAGATTATAACTGATAGGGCAGTTTGTCAAATGCAACACTTAGTTATATTTCTTCTAGTGGTAAAATTCTGTCCATGCTGAATTGTAAAAAGGAATTTGGGACTTTGCATGTTTAGCCAACCTATATGTGATCATGATGATAATATTTTATTTGATTTTCCACATGCAAACATTTATATCAATGTTGACAAATTAAAAGAATTATCCAGAGCATGGACTCATGGGTGCGTGCTTGGTTCATCTAGGAATTTTCTGAACCTCAGAGAGTACTTATGAAGGAAGATGTTTTTAGAAATTCTTCTTTAGAAAAATAAGTGAGTCTTTAATTTATTTTCTTGTCTTCGGTGCGTAAACAAAAAATATTATTCTAAAAAAACTTGTATATAATCTAGATAAATATTATGAGGTGGGGGTGGGGTATGGGTTGGTGGAGATGGGGGCTATGTGTGTGGAGCTGAAGATGAGGTGTGTTGGAGGCTGAAGCTAAGAAGATACAATCAATATGGATCAAATGTCACTTGTGGAACTTATTTTCCCTACTTCCACTAACTAGGAAAGTTATATTTTCTCATTTTTAAGAAACATGTTTTCCTTATAAAAAAAAATAAAGAAATTCAGAATTTTGGCCATTGAAACATGCATAGAAAAATTGAAAAAAAATTTCCTCCGTAACCAACACACCGTATGGTATATAATCCAATATTTTCTGGAAAATGTCATAATGTTGGCAATATGCAAGTGACTAGTGAGTTAAGCCACTTTCGTGGTTCAAGTCAATGAAAGTGATGAACAAGTTCATTGAATGTTGGCAAAATTGTTTTGCTTTATTTATTTTTTCTATGATGGCTCTGGAGCACGTTAGTATAATCCAATTGTGTGGATAAGATCAGAAACATCACTAGGGAGATATAAGATGACATACTCCGAGAAGCGGCTCAAGCACGTTTGTAGCCTAAGATTAAAATCAAACGGAGGCTTTAATTTTTTAAGATTTTTTTTAAAAAATAAAGTCTATTTTAAAAAATTATATAATAGTTTTCTTCTAATAATTCTCTTTTAATCAGTGACATAATCAATGCATTTAATCTTTCTTAAGACATATATAGTACTCCAAGTGTTGGTGTAATATACCACAAATTACGATATATTACAGTTGAAAATAAAATGACAAAAATGAATATAAATATCTTCTGGCTGAGGCGCGGATATCTCGCTTTCTTTAAAGAGATTCAAGCCCACTGCGGCATAATCTACACTGATCCAGCAGTATCAACTCTTGAATTGTCTCCTCCAAGATACAACAACCCATCACAATGTACAACTCAAACAACTCCGAATTAGTTGAAGAGTCCAAAGCTCCACCACAAAAAACACCTTCCTTCAACATATTAAAACTCTTTTTTGTATAGTGAATATAGTTAAAGACTTAGAATATTTTTCTTTGTCTCAACTCTCTCTTTCACTACACTAACTCAAAATATAACACTTTACATTTCACAACCTCCTACTTCTCTTTTTTTCATCTCATACAACACAAGGAAGGAAACACCCTTATATAGGTGTAGTATTCTTTCATCTAGTAAATGAGAGAGTAGTGGATATTAAGTGAGGAAGATGAATGCTTAGATATTACATAAGTTACATGACATAAAGAGAATGAGTGAATAATAAGTGAAATGTTACCAGAGTTACCAAAGAAAATGAGCACATGCATTCTTTCACAATTAATCATGGAAGAGGAATCATCAAAAGACCTCCAAGGAAATGCAACGTGCAACAACACATTGACAAACAAATGTGCACTTTGTCAATTTAATATAATGTACTTTAATATTATTAAAATATTAAAATGCACCAACACCAAGTATATCAAACATCTGCTAATAATTCTTTTATTTTATATAAAAAGATTTATTTTTCTACAAATAATATTTATTATTACTAAAAAAATGAGGCCCCTCAAATTTGGAGGCCTAAGGCGGTCGCCTTTTATGCAAAACCGCCTTTTATTCAAAAGGGTAGAGCCGCCCCTGCATACTCCTAGGACTCGTTTGGTTGGGAATAAGTTATCCCGGGATAAATTATACCACCATGTATATGAGATTAATTATTTCATCACTATGGTATAAATGGTGGGATAAATAATTTCAGTATAAATGCAGGATTATTATACCTTATACCTCACACCAAACGACTCCCTAAAGTTCTAGTTAACTATCTTGACAACTCAGTTGATTGGCTACCTGAATTTTCACATTGTTGGTGAGGGTTGATCACCTTATAATCCTCTTTCCTTCCCCTACCACTAATTTTTTGTTAAAAAAATATATCAAATTGGCACGAAATAACCGTTCAAATCGTATCATTGACACCCCTACTCATGGATGTTAATTCATCTGAGAAATTTTCTGAAATCATGTCGTCATAATGTTTTTAAAGTGGACAGTGGACGATAGGCAGGTGAGTGAGCTAGGTCAATTTCGTGGTTCAAGTGGATGAAAATGATGAACAAGTTCATTGAAGGTTGGCCAAATCTGTTTGGCACAATTAATATATATTTCAGTACTGATGGCTCTGGAGCACGTTGGTATTATCCAAATTGTGTGGAATAAGATCACAAACATCACTAGGGAGATATAAGATGACATACTTGTAGAGTCCTAGCTAGTTCATCAATATCATACTGTCACGTGGTCAATGTAGCCGTAACTCCACATGCAAAAAGGGTTAATTGAATTTCATTCGTCCACAGTTCATACTGTATAATATTTTTTATACAGTATATAATATTTTGAATCCCCTTAATACGAGAGAAATATATATGGTCAGAATTATTTCCAATTGGCGGCTAAGTTGCTGCACCACTAGGCACTAACGATAACAACATGGATGAGCCGAAATTGATCCATGAAATATTTGTCTTATTGCTTAATGGTTAGTACTCAAATTTGAAAAAGAAAAAGAAAAAGAAAAAGAAAAAGAGTGCAAATATGATTTCTTTCTCCGGACTTTGTCAAATAGATATACTATTCAAATTCGGATGCTCCGACTAACACAAATCAAAATTTAGTTAGTATTGGACTATTGGCTGATTAACTTGTGATGTTGATTGATCTGACAACTTTACCATATGATTGTCATGTTAGAGCCACATCTGAAGTGGAAGTGAAAGTGTGAAACATAGTTAGACTTAAATTTGTGCTTAATTGGGATTATTCACTTGAATGTGTAATTTGATCGTGCCAAAGGACTTACATTTGTGGTTCAGTTTACAGACAATTATAAGTGATTTTAGAATACTCTATGCATATTTGTCTCTTCCACTAGCCTAGGAGTTGTACCTAATTTGTTTGTATATTAATCGAAGAATGAGTTTCAGTTCAGTAGCTTTGCACATTTATAGATACGTGAAATAAGTAACAAAGTGACCGAGAAAATAAGGACAAGATGAAGACATAAACCAAAAAGATGGGTGTAAGGCCACACCTTCACAATACTCGTAGCTAAACAACGATGTATGTGTTTTTAAATCTTTTACTAATCGAATATTAAATATTTTCTCCATTTATTTTTACTTATCACTTATTTCTAAAATGAATTTTCATTTTTACTTGTCACTTCTGACATATCAAGAAAAAATAAAAATGATTTTCTTGTTTTACTATTAACATTAATTGCTTATTTTTCAAACCATTTTCAAGACATAATATTAAATATCAGTTAATAGGAGTAGTATGGTAAAATTGTCATTCAATAATTATTTATTAATGAATATGACAAATTAAAATGTGATAAGTAAAAGTAAACGACGAAAGTACTATACCAAAAATTAAACGCCACCCCAAAATAGAGACATTTGTGCAAATGACTCGATAATTATTACTAATACTATATCTCTTCAAAGTTTTATTTGTGGATAATAATAAAAACATACATTAATAAAAGGAAAATTTTCATTTATATACAAAAAAGTAAATAGTTTACAATAAAAATAGTCAAGGTTTTGTTTATTACTTGACCATTATTACTTATTTTCTTCTTTTTTTTCCAGCAGTGATTTTTTTTAAAAAAACTTTTTTTTTCCAATCTTTTTACATACAACTTTTTTTCATGTATCAATATTGTATAAATGATATATCAACATGTATATATGATGTACAAATAGTTATGTAGTGTATATGTAATGTATCGATATTGCATAAATAGTTATGTAATGTATCGATATTGTATAAATAATGTATAAACGTGTATCGATAATATACAAATGATGTATAAACATGTATATATAATATACAAATAGTTATGTAGTGTATATGTAATATATAGATATTGTATAAAAAAATTTAAATGTGTATCAATGTTGTATAAATAGTTATGTAATGTATCGATATTGTATAAATGGTGTACAAGCGTGTATCAATATTATATAAATAGTAGATAGATGTGTATCAATATTGTATAAATAGGTATGTAATGTATTGACATTGTATAAATGGTGTATCGATATTATATAAAAGATAATGTAATCTATCGATATCGATATTTATTTGACTATCATGTGTTCCCACCTTAATAAATAAAACAACATAAATATTCACTTTTCCACAAAAGAAGTGAAACAATTAGAAAAGAAAAAAAGTTTTAAAAAAATGAGTAACAAAAACAATTTAAAAGTTTTTTTTTAAAAAAAAAAATATTAGAAAGAAAATGGGTCAAATGGTCAGTGATGCCTCAATAAAGAAAGGCCCGACATTTTTTTGGTAAAACTTTTAGCCGAGTGGCTAGTTTGAGCAATGACAATGGTCGGTTGGCCATTTTAAGTAAGAAAAAAAAGGGTCATTTTTAGTGTATGAAATTTAATCCAATGGATATTTTATATAATTTTTCCTTAATAAAATATGAGTAGCTTATCAGGGTAGGCTCCTTACTAAAAGCAGGTTGAAGAGACTGCATGTTCAAGTGGACAATATAGTATGTTGTTTGTGTGGTGAGGAGGATGAAACTCATCTCCAACTGTTTGCTGATTGCTCATGGATTGCTGAAGTACAGGTCAGGCTATCTAATTAGCTTGGAGTGGTGTTACCAAAGGGGCAGTGCAGCGGACTATGGCATGGATTAAAAGAAGACATTGGAGGCAGTTTAAAAAGGAGCTGGTGGCAGCTATGTATGGAGCAACAGTTTATTATACATAGCAAGCAAGAAACTGGAAACACTTTAAACAGATAAATGTAAATACAGATTTTATAGCTGCACAGATACAAAAGGAGATTAGGGAGAGAATTGGTATACTACAGGTAGGGGTGTGCATGGTTCGTTTTGGATCGATTTTTGATTAAAACCATAACCAAACCAATTAAGTCGGTTTTTAAAATTTTAAAACCAAACCAAATAAAATAAAATAAAATAAAAATCATCAGTTTGGTACTTGTCTGTTTTAGTTCGGTTTGGTTCCGTTTGGTTCGATTTCTCGATTTAAAATTAGCTAATGATAAATTGAATAATAGTAAAACAACTGACCATGAGACAACTATTTCAAATGAACGTTAGGAATCAATATATTTCTCTTTACTATCACAAGATAAATGTATATAAATCTTCTATTATTTTTCAATATTATTTTGAAGTTTTAGCATGTGCAAGTTGCATAACTTTAGAGGTTCTTCTACTTCACATGTCTAACATATTATAGAAACAATATAAATTTTTAAATAGAATGATCAATCCTTAAAAAATCAAAGGGGCAAGTCATTGAAGATCGAGTAGATGAATGACTTAGCAACTAAATTAAAAACTGGCAATACACCACACCACATATATACAATTAGATAATTATCATTTATGAAAAACTAATATTATATATTCAAACCAAACCACAAAGATTATTTAAATGTGTTGGAGTGCATGTGAATTAAGTAGATTAAAACCAAATTAATGATTAAAAGGTATAAAATATTTATATTTGGGGCCCTTCCCCGGACACCGCACATAGCGGTAGCTTTAGTGCACCGGGCTGCCCTTTTTTTTTATTTATTTATGAAAAACTAATATTATATATTCAAATAATTATAAAATTTATATATATAATTTATCGATTTGATTTAGTTATTTTTTTGATTTTTTCTTAGTAGAACCTTAACCAAATCAAATGTCGATTTTTTTAGTCGGTTTGATTTGGTTTACAATTTGGTTTGATTTTTAACCAAACCATGAACACCCCTGACTACAGGTAGGGGTGGGCGTTCGGTCGGTTCGGTTCGGTTCGGTTTGTGAAATTCGGTTCGGTTTTTCGGTTTTCGGTTTGGTGAAAATGATAACCGAAACCGAACGAAATAAATTCGATTCAGTTCAGTTTTGACAATTTCGGTTCGGTTTATTTCGATTTGGGTTTTCGGTTAACCGAGCCATGCAGCACGGGTGCCATCGGCCACAGGCAATGGTGGTGGGTGCGATGTAGATTTGTGAGAGAGGGTTGTGCGTGCTTAGAAATTCTGGTTTGTGATTTGTGTGAGTTAGTGGGTATAGTGGAGTATGAGAAATTTGGGTATTGGGTTGGGCTTGGTTGTAATGGGCTAAGTGGGTTGAGGGTGTTATGTATGGAAAAGGAAATTATGTATATATGATATGAGTAAATTCGGTTTTTCGGTTAATCAAATTATTTTTTAACAAAACCGAAAACCAAACCGAATTAACAAAATTTTGAAAACTAAAACCGAAACCGACCGAAAAAACCAAATAACCGAAATCGAAATTACAAAAAATTCGGTTCGGTCGGTTTTTTCGATTTTGACCGAAATGTGCCCAGCCCTAACTACAGGGGCCTAGGAAAGCTAAGCATTGCCAATTTTTGATACAGAAATTGAATGTAATTAGGTAGAGAGAAGTACTTTGTTTTTTCTTTGAGAACTGGCTTCTTAACACCACTGTTTTGGGGTTAAGAGTTTGGATGCTCTAGTTTGTATTAACTGGTTTGGTATGGAAATATTCACAATTTTATTATCAAAATAATACTAATATATGAGTTCATTAAGTAGACGTTTAAATATGTGATTTCATCTTATGATTTCAAATTATGAGATGAAATTCCAATTTTCTCCAAAAAGCTTGACTTGAGAATTTCATATCATGAATTGAAATTTTTCAAATACAAAATTGACCCACAAATTTATATATTATAAAAAAAAATTCACCATTTTATATCTAAAAATCATTTATTTCATATGTAAACAAAAATTATAGTTGATATTGTTATATGCATACTCAACGTGAGAAGATTGTTCGTACTATGTGGAAGGATTGTATTAAAGAGTAGTACACTACCACTCATGTTCAATTTTACTTTTTTATTGAACTAAAGTTCGATCAATAAATGTTGATTTTTTTTTAGAATAGCTTTGTGACAGTGCATTATACTTTTATTATGAACTTTTGCTTATTTGGTACTTTTAATAGTTTTCATAACTTATAAAGTTTTTATGTTTATGAGAAAACATACAAGTTAAAAAGTCCAAACTGTATGTACAAGCAAAACTTCAACTTCATCTTAAATGATTTTAAATTATAATTTCATCTCACATGGCCAAACGGGTCGTAAGAGTAATTTCTCGAAGGATTTATTTAAGAAGGGAGGCCATGAACTCGAACTACAAAAGGGTACGAAAATACTCCCTCCATCCAACAATAGTTATCCGCTATTGATTTGTTACACAACTGAAGAAATAATAAATGATAGGAATAATTTTATTATATTACCTTTTGAATATAATAAATTTAGCGTTTTGGGAAATGCATTGCACTGTGAATAACATTTAATACTTAGTAGGCATTTGGACATGAGAAATCATGAGATGAAATCAGCATTTGGTCATGCAATTTCATCTCTTGATTTCATATTATGATATGAAATTCTAAATTCTCCAAAAAACATGATTTGGGAATTTCAAATCATGATTTGGGATTTTTCAAATACAAAAATTAACCCACAAGTTTATATTTTATAAAAAAGAAACCCACCATTTATATTTACCAACTATTTATTTCATATATAAATAAATTTTTTAGTTCATATTATTATTTTCGCCAATTTTCAAATAATTTATATCTCATTTAACCTTACTCTTACAAATATATAGCCATGTTTAGTCATGAAAAATATTCACTTTTTTTTTCAAAAAATCTTTTCATTTTATTAAAAAATGATGTTTGATCATAAAAACTTAAAATACAATTTAAAGTTCTATTTGTCGACTTGTTTTATCTTTTTTCTAATTTCAACTTCGTCTTTATAGTTTAAAAAATCTCTTCAAAAAGATATGGCCAAATACAACTCCAACTCCATTTTCTTTAAATTTTCATGGCCAAACGCCTACAAAATTTATTATTACTTAAAATCAACTCCTATTTTATCATTTATTATTCACTAAATTTATCATTTGATCAATAAATATTGTATTTTTTTAAAATAGTTTTGTGATAGTGTATTATACTTTTGTTATGAACTTTTACTTATTTGGTAAAATTTTATAAGGAATTGAGACAATTTTGATAGTTTTCACAACTTATGAGTTTTTTTTGTTTATAAAAAAAAATACAACTTAAAATTTCAAATTGCACGTACAAACAAAACTTCAACTTCATCTCTTATGATTTTATCTCATATGGCCAAATGGGCCCCAAGGATAAAATAAAAGAAAAATAACATAAACATACACCTTAACTTATCATATTTGCACAAATCACACCCTTACAAAGTAATTATAAAAATCCCAACTAATTATGTATCTTCGTTGGATGTATCGGGAGCTAATTATGTATTTTTACAAAAAAAAAAAATATCTTCATTGGATGTATTATGTATCTCGACAGATCAAAAATTGAAAAAAATATATCGAGAGCTAATTATGTATCTTTATAAAGAAAAAAAATCTATCTTCATTGAATATATCGGGAGCTAATTATGTATTTCAACAGACTTAAAATCAAATTTTTTAATAATTATATAAAATATCAAAATTTTCTATAATTAAATTTTAAACTATCAAAATTTATGTTGTTTAACCAATAATAATCACAAATAGGCAAATTATTTTCTAAACCTGCCCGCCCCGCAATAAAAACGCGAATCTAAACTTTCCAATACAGTTTCCGGCGACTGTTTTAAATCAAATTTCCAACAAGATTCTAGCTCACATTGTCCCGATTCGATCATGGCGACAGCGTCTGTTTCTAGGGTTCCGCCAAAACCATCGGCCACTTCTTCATTATTGTCGACTCTCAAGGCCTACTTTATCCCTTTTATACTTTTCTCTGCGTCGCTCGTCTATCAACTAATCGTTATTCCTCGTGCTTTCCCTCCTTCGCATTATGATGGTGAGTAATTCATTATAAATAATTCTGTTTCCCAATGTATGTTTCCATGTGTTCGTATTTCTTGAATTATTCGGTTGATTGTTGTAGCATTGGGTATCAAACCGCATAGTTCAATTGAGGAAGTGAATCAGGCATACGAGAAGCTCTCTTCAAAGTGGTACCCCCTTTTTCCAATTGTTACATATTGAGATAGTTCTTCATTATCTTTTGCTATACCTGTCTGTATGTATTAAAAATTGATTGTTCCAACATTGCTTCCTCTATCCTTTGTGTCACATTACTTTTAATCTTTTTTAGTTAATTCAACGAATATTTAAGGATGGGCCTTCAGATCCTAAGAGGTTGTTTGATATTTTAGATCCAATGAGGCTATTTTATTCCACCTTCCACATGGGATAGTAATCCCACCATTTTAGTGCAAACGGTGGGATAAAATAATGCTGGGATTAGCTGATACCTCACACCAAATATAGGATAAAGTTAATCTCAAATTTTATCCCGGGACTAGTATCCTTATCCCATGTACCAAACAATCCCTCAGCCAAGGTTTTCAGTTAATTGATAAAACTAAGCTCAACTGTGCCACCTCTTTGAATATTTGAACTAATGGAAAGAGAAATAAGAGTCGCTTCCACTGTGCTTATAAATTATCCCTTAAACTAAGCAAAGCGTTAAATTTCATAATTGATGCTTGGTTTTTAAATTGTAACTTGAGAATCCCGCTGCATACTTCCTTGTTAAAAAAATTGTAACTTGATGTGTGTTAGGTTTCCCGTTGGTGGTGGATGTAACAATTGGTATCCTTATATGATTTTGGGCAATCCTCACCCCATTAGCTGGCTTATATGTTAGGCTCAATGTCCATTTCCTTATCAATGTGTATTTCAGAGAATTTATTTCCAAATAAACTGAAAAGGTCCACCAATGACTTAGTATTTTTTAATATCCTTTTGTTAGATGAGGTGAAGTGGATATGGCTCATGGACATTATTATATGGATGCTTTCTATGAGATATGTACAGAATGTGCTTAGAATTTATTGCACTTTCACTTTTCCACTTGCACATCTTTGCTGTCAAATCCAGTACTTAGCACGAAAAAATATTGATTTGGATTTGTTTGTTGGATTATATTTTCTGGAAATAAAATTGTATTATTTACAGGAATTCAGGTGTTGGAGTTCCTTCTACCATCGATTTTATCAAGGTTAGTTGTCAACACTATTTTGACATACAATGAATGGTGTTTTTCATCCTCACTTTGTGGGAATACACTGGGTATGTTGTTGTTGTTGTTGTTTGAATGGTGCTTTTCAACTTCCTTGTTTGAAAACTGAAGCATGATAAAACTAGCACGTGGTTTTAAAAGGAAAAGGTATCATCTGTATCCCAAAAAATTTCCTGGTGAATAATGTCCCTTATTTTCTCTCCTTGATCTTTGATAGCAACACAGAGGCAAAGGTATTGTGGAAGTTCATCCTGTTTTTCAAATCTGCAATTTCTGTTGTCCTTGATCTTATCCAAGGCATTCTAAAGCAAGGCCCTGCTCTTGTTATAACGTTGGAGTCAATGAACTCCCAATATCTTCCTTCACCTAACCAAGTACAAGTTTACAATTGTTTTGTCCTTAGACAACTTCACAGCTCAAATTTTGTTTCAATGTCGAATTTCCTTGGCCCCACCAATTGACCAACCTTCTGATCTTTGTCCGACATAAAATGAAGTTAGATTGCATGTGGGGGATATTTTCATCTCTTTTCTTTGCTACTCCAGAATGTCCAATTCACTGACATTTTAAAGTGCGGTTAACTAACATGTAGCTTTTGCTTCTTCAATCATGGAAACTGTGTGCAATGATTTGATCTCAATACTTTTATAATTAGGGATCAAGGTGTGTACTTAATGCACATCTTTATTTGGTTGTCCCACTAACAATTCATGTAGTGATTTTATGGTGGAAGTACATTCCTTTTAAGTTTGTGGATGGATTTAAAAAACAGAACAGTTAATTATGTCTGCTACAGTTTTTTTTTTTTTTTCTTTTTAAAAGAACTGGTAACATTGTATTCCTCAGCATTAAGGGATATGCTGGCTACCACCAAAAGTATTACAAAGAAAATAAGAGTTAGAAATGCTTACAAAGCTCCTATAAAGTCCACTAATTGAATCTCATCATCTATATCTTGTTCTTTACACCAAAAACCTAAGGAAGTGATAACTTTCCATTTAATTTTTTCTATAGTACATTCTTTCCCTTCAAAGATTCTCTGGTTTCTTTCTTTCCAAATGGTCCACCAAATGCAAGCTGGGACTGATCTCCACCATTTCTTCTGACTCTTACTGCCTTCCCTCCTAATCCAGCAACTTAGTAGATCTGCTGTGTGTTCTGGCATGATCCAATTAATGTTGGCAATGCCAGTAAAAAGGGACCAGACCTGGGCTGTCACTTTATAGTGAAGGAAAAGGTGTTTGTTGGTCTCTAGGGCCTCTCTGCACAAAAAACATCTTGAGGCTATGTTGATGCCCCTTTTCTGCATTGCCTCATGTGTCAAACAAGCTCTCTGGCAACCAACCAAGTGAAGCATTTCACTTTGGTGGGAGCCACACTCTTCCAGATTGCCTTCCATGGGCTAACGGATCTGCCTGCCCTTCCAAACAGCCCCCATTTATAATATCTACTTACAGAGAATTTCCCATCCTCATGATGCCCCCATTTCAGTCGGTCAGATTCTAGGTTTGCACCAGGACCTCCACCTATCACCTTTAAAAGTTCCACCACATCTACAATTTCCCAATCACTGAGAAGTCTTCTAATAACTAGGTTCCACCCTTGAGGAGACCGCATCTCCTCTACTCTGAAATTTGGATTTGAACTTATAGAATAAAGTCTAGGGAACAGGTTCTTTAAAGTTCCTTGATTACACCACTTATCCGTCCAGAACTTTGCCTTATCCCCCCTCCCCACAGAGATCTTAGTGTTGTCTTTTAGGTCCATCCAGAGATTTCTAATGGTCTTCCATACACCTACTCCATAAGTGTTTGTCACCTCTTTAGTGCACCAATTATCATTTTGCCCATATTTGTGTTGTATTATCTCTTTCCAGAAAGCTTGGTCCTCATGCACATACCTCCATAGCCATTTGGTTAACAAACTCTTGTTCTGTAACTTCAAGTTTCTAACTCCCAGACCCGCATTTTCCTTGCTTTGTTGAACTACCACCCATTTTACCAGACTAAAAGCCTTTTTAATTTTTTTTCCTTGCCACAAGAAGTTTCTTCTCAAAGCATCCAGTGCCTTGACCACCTTCCCTGGAATTGGAATAAAGACATCACATATGTTGGCATAGAGTCTAGCACTGAATTAATCAAAGTTACTCTTCCTCCCAGGGACAAATACTGGGATTTCCGTATTGCTAATTTTTTCTCAGATCTTTCTATAATGCCATCCCAAATCTATACTGCTTTGTGCTTTGATCCCAATGGCATTCCAAGGTAAACAGTTGGCAACTTTTCTATCTTGCACTTCAAGATGTTTAGTGGTTATTAGATAGTTGACCAACATTAAGGTAGCATGAGTTCCCAATTTTAAGTTTCTATTGTAGATTCTACATTATATGATGGGTGACTTAACATGACGAGAAAAAGTGGATGTAGGACAAGTGAGGGTACACTTAACCATTTTGGTGCAATAGCAACCCTAGTTTAAGGCGAATTAGTGTCAAATTCTATGGTTTGAATGAAGGAAATACTTTAGGAAGCTACAAATCCTATATTTTTGGGTGCTTAACTGACCTATCCTTGTAATGTTTGCATCTTCTTGATGCCCTTGAATGAATCTACTTACTTCATCAAAAAAAAAAACAAAAAAACTTTAGAAAACCAGGTTTAATGGACAACAATCTAAGAAAGAAGAAGGTTGCGTTGCATTTTGTTTCTTCTCATGCTGTTGGATCTCCCTAGGTTGACATGACGTTCTTCCTTTTTTTGTCCCTCAAATTTCACAAAGATATCTTTCACCTCTCTGATGCTGATTGTGAAGATTCTCAAAACTAGGACTCTACAACAATTCTCTTATCTGTGATTATGGGAAGCTAGAAAGAAAAAGGTTTGAGACTAAAAGTAAATAGTAGAAATAAGTTCAAAAAGTAAATAGTAGAAATTAAATGGTAAAGGCGTGATTGGAATAGGCATCATCTCTCTTGTGCTTTAAAGACTGATGGCAACACATTGAGCCAAGCAAGAAGCAAATCATTGATTCTTCTATAGTAGGCAAGGTACAAATTATAGGACATGCATTTTCATCTTGGAACTCTGAAACTATTGGTTAATTTCAAAAATAAACTTTTTCTTTCATAAGTTAGTTTTTAACCAACTTCAAATATTCGTTACTTGATATTCTGCTAAATAATATTTGGTACTTCTAAATGTCTCACCATTTCCTAATTTAGTATGCCCTATTACTGTACTCTTCATGCTGACATCATCTCCCTAGTCTTTTCACATTTTCTTTTGATTCTAAAACTGGGGTTTGTTTGCTTTTAATTTTTTTCTTTTACTTGAAAGATTTTTCTCATACCAACCATCCAAATATTGGTAGTCTTTGTCTGCTACCTTCTTTTTCATTATGTTTATTTTCTAATTGCTGGCTTGTGCACATTCAATGTCCTTAACCATGGGCATGTAATTAGATCTGCAAAACATGTCTTAGCATTTTTCCTTGGTGACGTGGTATGTTCGCAGCTTCCGCCTTTCCTGTGATTAGAGGTCTTGATATTTCTTCTTTGGACAGCTATGAAGTGGTTGCTTTTACTTTCCTGTTGGCTGGCTTCAGGCTTCCTGCACCGCCTATCATGACCAATCTGCCTCATTTTTTCTCCATACCAAGAATTTTACCCATATCATGATCGTTGCACGATTGTTTCGCAGGCTCGATATGCTTTTGAGTTGCTGACAAATCAAATTTGGAAAAGAGACTATGACCTATTCAGTATTGATGAGCAATTCGTAAGTTTTCTATTCTAGTTTGTACAGATGATTTTAGTACCAAACATGGGAGTCTGTACATTCATTTCAGATTTTTAATGTGTTCTATTTTATGTTTTAATATATTCTTTCTTTCCCTATTCAGCATGTTATTGAAAAGGCTAAAGAACAGTTCACTGGAAGAAGTATTTCAGAAATCACCTTTCCTCTCCTGGAGACAATTTCTTTTGGTTTGTAAACACCTTTAGATATACTTGCTAGACAAGCACTTGCCCCAATGTCATCCCCAAACCCTACAGAAATATAAACCAGGGATAATATGATACTTCCAGTGATTTTAGTGTAGTTTAGATTTGTTCTTTTTTGTTTTGTTCTTCTAGCGTCATTATCTATGTTTGTCTGATGCAGATTTCTCTGTCTTTTTACCTTAGATCCTGAAGACCATGCTGTTGATGTCATCAACTCTGAGAATTTTCTATCCAAGCTTGAAACTGACAAGGCATTGCTAATTCAGGTTGAATATGTGTGGCAAACTGGTTTTCTCTCTCATGTGAATTCTAATGTATCTACTATTTTGTGCTTTCATTATTTACTCCCTGTACATGGAGAGTTCCATGCTTACTGTTGTATCCACCGGAGTATACTCCTTTATTTATACATCTGCGTGTTATGAAGGGTTAGTTCAATAACATGCCATGAAACTATTTTTGCACGATGAACCTGTGTTACCAACTTTGCTCAATACATCTTTCCCCATAGCCCTGGGGCTGCGTCTCAATCTCCTATGTGCGAAATAGTTGGGACTGGTTCCTATAGAGATTCCCCTTGGTTTAATTCCACGCCTTATGACGAAAGGGGAGTCGGCGCGGCGTAAAGTGAAGATTGGGGGGAATAGAAAAAATTCCCTTATGGGGTATTCCGAAGGTGTAACCTAGGCAACGAAAAAGGGGCCCGAACCTTCAACTAGAGGAGCGACCAACTGGTTCACCAAACCCCGACCCAGCGTCACACATTCTCCAGGTCCGAAGGGATCCAGTGCCCAACTACCGGCTCCTCCCATTAAAAGAAAGAACAAACTCATATGAAAGTTCCCCAGAAAAAATGGCTCTTGTTGAATCAGCTGTGAAATACGCTCTTGCTCACGAATCTGCTGTTCTAGCTCAGACCAGGCTATCTCCTCCGAGAAAATAGGGGCCCCGAACGGGAGAAGAATAAGGCAGGCTGTCCTTTGACTAGTTTGTAGTTTTTTCTGGGAAATTTGCTTGTCAACGAAATTACACTCATAAGTAGGTTCCCCTCGTGATCTAAGTTCCATTTCCCATCGAGAGGTTATGATACTGGTAAAGAGTCCTGTAGCTTTGAAAGCAGCAAGGAGGCATAAGGGGAAACCTAGATTCAAGGTCGGAAGAATCGGGAACAGACTCGAAAATTGTATTCTGCAGTATAGTTTCTGAGAGCTGTAAAATCTCTTTTCATTGTTTAAATTTTTACCTTTTCATTTAGTTACTCCTATGATGAAATGTTGACCAAAATTCTTTTCTAGATTTTTTCTCCGGGAAGTGCACGATGTGCTCAATTTTCAAACAAATGGAAGAGAATTGGTAAGAGTTTCAATATTTCTGCAGACATTTATTCCATATGTAATCTTGCTAATGTAATTTGGTATATTTTTCTTTTACCCTGCTAATGTTATTCGGTGTATATTTCCATTTATTTCTTCTACCTTGTGTCTTCAGTTACTTTGCTAGATGGGGTCGCAGATACTGGAGTTATTAATCTTGCTGATGTTCAACTTGCCACATATCTAGCTGAGAAGAGACCTGGTGGACTACCATATTTTAGACATGGAAAGTATTTAAGTAAACAAATGTAATTATACCTAGTCATGCTTCAACATAATAGTGTAGCAAATATTACCTTGTGATTCCTTGAAAATACTTCTGCAGAATAGTGTAGCTGTTAGATAGTATTCTGCTGGAATGCAAGCTTGAAACACATTTATGACTGATATTTTGTTCTTCTAGCGAATCATCTATAGAGTGTGGGATTCAATTGTTAACATCATCATCATCATCATACCCAGTGTATTCCCACCAGGTGGAGTCTGGGGGGGGGGGGGTAAAGTGTACGCAGTCCATACCACTACCTCAGATGAAGTAGAGAGGCTGTTTTCGATAGACCCCCGGCTCAGAACCGATAACAATAACAAACAAAAATCATAAATCAAAAATCATAAAAATCAGAAAAATCCTAAAAATCATAAAAAGCATAAACAAAAATCATAAAAACCCACAGCAAAAGGGGGTAACACATCGCTAGATAATCAAAGAAGCAAGACACTCACAGATCAACACTATAGACTAGTTATTCAAGATCGCAAATATCACCAAAACAGCGCGAACAAGACTCTGCCTAAGCAACAACAGTCAAAGATACAAGCAAACACTCTCCCCTGCTAAAAACGGACACCTTCCTACCCACTAACCCTCTACCCTAATCCGCGTCCTCCACATCTTCCTATCAAGGGTCATGTTCTCTGTAAGCTATAACTGCTCCATGTCATGCCTAATCACCTCCGTCCAACATTTCTTCGGCCTACCTCTACCCCGCCAAAAACCATCCGCAGCCAGCCTCTCACACCTCCGTACCGGGGCTTCCATGCACCTCCTCTTCACATGTCTGAACCATCGCAACCTCACTTCCCGCATCTTATCTTCCACCGAAGCCACTCCCAACTTCTCTTGAATAATCTCATTTCTAACTCTATCACTCCTGGTAAGTCCACACATCCCTCGCAACATCCTCATCTCCGCTACCTTCAACTTTTGGGTGTGGGAGTTTTTAACTGGCCAACACTCGGCTCCATATAACATGGCCGGGTTATATGGAATAAATATAATAAGGAATAAATATATATTTTACACTGAATAAGATAAAAATTTGATTGGCTTTATGTGGTGTTTGGACCTTGACTGTAACACTTGACCAGTAATGGCTGCTGTAGGTTCTGAATCATGTCTGCTATAAATTCATCAGGGGGAAGATTGTTGGACTTGAAATACTATAGCTCATTTAATTTACAAAAGAGTACATATGAGATAGCAGTACAAAAAGGTTTTGCACTAGTAAGAAGATCTGGAGAGATCGAAACTGAATTGTTGGGGCAATAGTTTAGTCATGAATCTCTTAGATAGTATATTGTGTAAATTACTAAATTATACATTTGCGTCCAGTGGGGCAAGCATTAAGTGCAATTAGTAAGAGAAGAATTTCAGATACACGAATCTTCTGCAGCACTCATCTCAGTAGGTCTAATTTTCAGTCATTAAGATGAAGGAATCAAAATTGACTTAAAAGGCAGCCCGGTGCATAAAGCATCCCGCGTTTAACGGAGTGGGGGTAAGAACTGACCCCGAAGAGATCGAATTAAATCAGATAAAATGTTACTACCATACATGTTCATCTAGAACTTATCCTTGTTTTTTGCTTAGCTTACAATTTTTGTAGGGGTCATCTCGTCCACCAAAATTCAATTGGAGTTGCAGGAACTTCATTATGCTTTTGTGGATTAACTGACACAGATGCATGTATTCCCCCATTTCTTCAACCCTTTTTAACTTGACTTACTGCCTCACTTACAGGAATTCCAGCACTTGTGGCTTTCCCCCCAGGTTGTAGAGGTTTAAGGTGCATGTCTAGGTGAGTTGCCTTTTCTCACCATTCTTCAGGTTATTCTCTTCTCATCCAGACATGTTTCTTGATTAAAGTTCAAAACTAGAGTGTGCCTTCAATACAATTTCTTGCTTATTGTATTTTGCTAATGATACCTCATAATCTGGTTAGGTATGAAGGAGAACTTTCCATTGATTCAGTTACCGATTGGGTTGCAACGTCCATTCTAAGTTTGCCTCGTATTCGGTACTACTCGAAAGACTCAATGGTAACATATGTGATTTAGCTTTCGTCTTCTGTTTTATTCTGCTGTCATTGCACAAATAGACTGATGGGTGGGTTAGTGTGTGAAAGAAAACTGAAAATAGCAGTTTCATCAAAATTTAGGAACAAAACTTTAGTTAGCTTGTTTTCTAGGCTTTGAGAAGTATCTTTCTTAGTATTAGAGAGACAATTTACGTTTGACCAAATTTTGAAGGAGGTGGTTTTTAGCGTCATGTTATGATGAGAAAATACAGGTAAAGATTCACTCCACAATCCATATGTTTTAGACCGATAAATGATTTTAAATATTTATTATGGAAGACTATAAATTGAAACTCTCAATTTTATTTAACTAAATGTAAAAAAGTAAAAGACATATTTCAAAATTTTATCTATAGATATAGTTAAATCAAAGTTATAATTGGAATGTTAAATAATTACCTAATATTCATATGATTGGTAAATCTATACATCTTATATAATTGTTATTATCACTGAGATACAGATAGCGAAATTATGAGCGATAGTTTGGGAATTATTAATCTTTGGTAAGGGTACTTTTGTCCTGAAAAATTAACTTCCTATTCTGCTTGCGCTTCCGAGGAGAAATCACAAATTTTAGTTTCCAGTCCGAAGCAGGAAAAGTAGTTTATGTCATTTGGCCAAATTCCTTAATTCTTCAAAATAATTAATTAATATTTTTAAAAAATAAATAAGCATTCCTTGTCTCCCAAAGCATGGCTTATAACAGGCTAACAGATGTATTTCTCTGGTTGTAAATCACGAGTTTTTCCACTTTCACATTCTTATATCTGGTTAACTCGTAGATGATCAATATACATGCAAAGTTTGTGCTTAACTTGTTGAAAGATGGACAAGTTTTGCATTAAATAAACTAATAAAGTATGCTTTAATATTTGACTAGCTTTAGATATTCTGATTCACGGCTTCTTTATAATTTCAGGCTCAAGATTTTCTGCTGAAAAGCAAACCTCACAAGGTACAACTTCTACCACCTTTCCCAACTACTTCGGTGGTAAAAAAGAAAGAAAACAAAGTGATGAGAGATAGCCAGTTGCTGCAACTTTTAATTGACTAGCTTGATTAATATGCACACTAAAGTATCCTTTATGAGTTACCCTTATATATATCAGTTCATCCGCATCTATGCCAATCATTTTTTTTAAGAGGTTATCACAATGCAGTTATCAAAGTTCACACTTACGTAGCCCTCTTATCTGTGTAAAACCATCTTGAAGAGCATCCTGTCATTACCTTTTTCTTCTAATTATGATATGCTAGTGGCTTTTGTTTGATTAAAATATTGGGATGATGCTTAAACATCTCCTTAAAAGGTGACCAATAAGTTCTGTTAAGTATTTCCATAATGCAATCACCTTAACTAAACCGTTTCTTCTCTTAGAAATGATCATTGTCCAAAAATTTAGATCCCAAAGCAACACTTTTGAACGGGTGCTTTGTATAATATTCAACACACCTAATATAGTGTTTGGTTTGCAATTTAGAGACCTGCATAACTAATACATGTATGTAATATATATATTGTTTTATTCAGTAATAGCTTACACATGATTGACTAGACGCTGCATAAAATACTATATAGATTACCTCATAATCATCCAGAGTCAAAATACTTGCTAAGTTTTTGACAAAATTGAACATCACTACATAAAATAATACGTAGATCCCTTCATAATTGGCCAGAATCAAAGTACTTGCTAAGATTTTGACAAAATTGAACATCGGAGACTTTAGAGTTTAATTTTCCGGACTGTAAGACAAACTAAATCATCAATCTAATAAAAAGGGCAACCTTTCCCGGTGCACTAAAGCTCCCGCTATGCGCGGGGTCCGGGGAAGGGTCGGACCACAAGTGTCTATTGTACGCAGTCTTACCTTGCATTTCTGCCAGAGGCTGTTTCCACGACTTGAACCCGTGACCTCCTGGTCGCATGACAACAACTTTACCAGTTACTCCAAGGCTCCCCTTCTAAAATCATCAACATAAAATTGAAGAAAATTTATTTGGGCAACTTAGTTGAACATTGGGGTTGACTGGGGGAAGAAACTTCCTTTTCCTAGGAACTTAGGGTGTGTTATACTTTTGCAACTTATTTTTAACTGAGTAGTCTTATTATTTAATTTGTTAAAAGTCTCTGTAATGGGTTTTAGTATTTTGTATTGGATTGGCTGCATACACGTTGCATTCCGTCTAGGTTGAGTAATTTTATTCTGTTCAAGAATACACCCTGCTTGAACATGTGCCGATATTTTTCAATTTTCACTGTCATGTTTAGTACCCTGGTGCTGCCATGTTTACTTGTTTTAGGTTGCTTGCGTAGAATTTGACAGGTTTCTTGTTTTGCTCAATGATAAGGTCAAGGTCATTTTCTTCTCTCAAACTGGAGAGCGGGCAACTCCATTTATACGTCAATCTGCTAA
Organism: Capsicum rhomboideum; assembly: GCA_031232105.1. NCBI lineage: Eukaryota > Viridiplantae > Streptophyta > Magnoliopsida > Solanales > Solanaceae > Capsicum > Capsicum rhomboideum. The sequence goes on from CP124716.1 coordinate 7,760,254, forward strand.
GAATTACTCAGCCGATGCTACATTCGCGTTCGTGCTATGGCAGGAAGGAGAATCTTCATTGTGGTGGAATATGTAATGTACACTAATTTTTCTGTTTCTCTTACCCGCATGGTTGTGTATTTGTTCTTTCCCTCTCATATTAATTTGTCTTTCCTTTTCTTTTGGTGAGGGGTGTTGAATACGCTCTTAATTTTCTTTCCTTTTTTCTCCTCAAATATTGTCCCTCTCCCTTCCTTATCGTCTCTCATAGCTTCTCTGGTTTCCGTTATACATGTTGTCCAGGAAAAATTCTTTTCTTGTATGATTGGTTACTCTTCCACGTCTAATAAAAAAGAAAAAAGAAGGGGGTGGGGGTGGGGAAGAATGGTAAAGTAAATACAGAGCTCTTTGATGTGAAATGCATAACTTTTATGTAGTTATTCTTCTACACTTTTATGCTCCGCTCCCATGATAAATTTTCACTAAAAAGATTTTGTAATATGACCTGCTGTCCTATTTATACAGGTTAGGGGTCGAATCTGCTCCTGCCATCGTATTCCTTAAAGAAACAGGTGTCAAACCTGTTGTTCATCATGGCAAGTTCATTGTCCTCCTTATTTATTGTCACGTTGTCATAACTTCGGGTGGCTATAATAAGTGATGTCTCTAAGATAGCAAATCTAAAAAATGTATATGTTTGTAGGCTATGTGAACAGTTCATTGTTTGTAGATATTATGGAGAAGAATAAACATCAAGGTACTTATCTTTTCACCCTTTTACCAATGTATTTGGCTATTTCGTCAGTTCCATAAATTAGTGTACCACACCCAGGGGTGTGGCCTAGTGGTCAATGAAGTAGGTTGAGAACCATGAGGTCTCAAGTTCAAATCTTAACAGAGACAAAAACACTAGGTGATTTCTTCCCATCTATCCTAGCCTTGGTGGATATAGTTACCTGGTACCTGTTGCTGTTGGGAGGTGGCAGGTATCCCGTGGAATTAGTTGAGGTGCGGAAAGTTGGCCCGGACACCACGGTTATCAAAAAAATAAATTAGTGTACTACATAAGTGAATCGAACATGTATTTTTCATAAACTGCTTTATCTGATATGAGCTGTGCTGGCTAATTAATTTGAGATTTCAGTATATACATTCCAGTCAGCCAGGTTTATTTTATTCATGTTACTGTAGTGTTAGCAATCATTGTGTAAATTTGGCACTCATTATAGATTGATTTAGCAATTTTTCCTTTGGAATTAATCCTGTTTATTCTTGTTGAATGTTGTTAGTTTTTCCATGATGCTATGAAGTGTTTTTTGCTCATTAATTTTAAGTATAGATCCTCCAAGTGATACCACTTCACCTAGATTTCTTTTTGTTGATTAATGCCTAATTCAACAAATTATCATTGTGGCCAGCTAAGTTGCTCGGACTCTTCACTTTCAGTGCCGCACCCGTGTCAACACGACATGGATATGGGTGTGGGATCCATACACGGAGAAATTCAGGATAAATTCCTATGATTTATGTAATCAAACAAAAGCTAAGGTGAAATTGAAGAATATAGAATAGCTTGTATATAGAGATTTCCATGTCAGTCCTTTTCCTTTTACTCCTTCTGGGATTTTCCGCTTGATCAATATTTTCTCCTCGGAATACCTTGTAATAATGTCTCATAATTAAGACATACAACTCTATTTTAGATATTTGAATTGTTTTTAGCGAATCTCCGCAGCCGTATCCGTACTTGGATCCGTATTCCGAATCTTAAAATTTAGATCATGAGGAATCCTACCTCTAGATTCACATCCACACCCGAGGCCGAGCAACTTAGGTGGCTAGAGCTGGCAGTAGTCGAGTGAACATAAAAGACTATATAGAAATTGAAGTCTTAAAACCATTGTTACATCCTTCTTTGCGCCTTTGTATGCTCATTTTGAGTGTCATGAAATGGCTCTAGAGAGATTTTTTCTTAGGTTAGTGCTATGTACCCAGATGCGAACAAGGAATTATATTTCATTGCTGGTTACTTGAGGTGTAGTTTTTCATGTGACCACTGTAGTTACCGTAGTTGCTCTTTATATTTTGTCCACATAGATTTGGCAATTCTTTTTGACGAAAAGGTGGAAGGCATAGTTGTGGCAATTTAGCTGCTTCAAAGTTGTTCCCATGTTCTGCATAAACTGGTCTAGGCATTTTCACAACGATCATGTTTTAGTACATTGATCATTTAACTAATTCTACATCTTGCCTGAGTTGAAGATTACCAACATGCAAATTGGTATAGGCACTCATAGCACTATGAATGCATATCTGGGCATCTTCAGATTAGCTTATTTTCAGTTGACAACATGCGGAAATATGACCAAAATTTGTGTTCTGATCTTAATTCAAGGATGGTATATAGTTGTACTCATATGTCTTGAGTTCTCCAATTTAGATGGAGAAAAATTAAGGTGCTGGTTATTGTGCTGTAGAACGTGCTATTGGACTATGGAAAAGGACTTCAAAAATTGTGCCTCTTCTAGTATGTGTCTTGCAATCTTTCCTGAAATAGTATTAACATGGATCTTGCTGGTTTTTGTTTCATACTTCTTCAGTGCTTCCACAATTGAGGAGTGTAACTTCGAAGGAATTGGGTTGTGATGCGCGGGGTTTTTCACGTGCTGGAAAGGATACCAAGATATGGTATTGTGTTGTTTTAGTCGGGAGGTATAGCCAGGAGCTCAATGAGATGCGTGAAGTAAGCTCTTTTTCTAGTCCATTTTTCTTAATGAAAGCTCTGGACTGTAGTTTGGCTGTCCATCTCAGTTTTTAGTTGATTTATTTTTCCATCTAGTTTTAGAAAGTCTGAATATAGATTAACGGCAGGTGTATTGTGATAATTTTGATAGAGGAAGATGGGTGGGTGGGTGGGACCCCGGCGGGGGGGGGGGGCTACTCTCTGTGTGTGAGGGAGAGAGAGAGAGAGAGATGTTGGCACTAGTAATACCAGGAATCTGCCCCAATAGCGCCCTAACGAAAGACCCAAGCCCATGAATGACATGAACCATTAAAGTCCTATTCAGCATATGCACTTTTGTGATGTTAATATGGCCATGCTGGACTACCTGGATCATACGGAATCTGTGTTGTGAGTTGCTACGGCTTACCTGATAATACATAGAAGATGTGCATCTCCAACAATTAGCACTTTCTTAACATTTCTATTTAAGAACTTTGAGATGAAAGATTAATTAGAATTGGAAACTTTAAGATACCAACACCTACAATAATCTGTCAATAATGATGTCTAGTTGTCTGCTTCTTCAAATTATATATTTCTTATCTGTTTTGTCATGTCCTATGTAAAAGCTATAGATTTCTTCCTTGGTGTGCATTTTTCTTGTAAACTGCTTCAACCTTAAAATGACGGTAGAGACTTCCCCGCGTATCAATAGTATTCTTTGGGGACTTATTTGTGAAGACATGTCAGACTGATCTTTTATGTTCACTCTTTAATACGCGGGTAAGTCTGAAGGACTTCTCACTATCACCACCACTTACATAGATTCATATGGCTTCAACTCTTTATTCAAATTAAGCAACATGCAAAAAATGTTAGATGCTTTGAATTTTTGTTACATTAGCTGATGGTGTAAATTACCTATCACACAAGACCATGCGAAGGGTTCAAGAAACCCTTTCAAAAGATGGAGAATTGACTGCAGTGGATCAAGATCTGTCATCTGCACCAGCTCTGCTTGCACTTAAACAGAAACGACTGACATTTACCTGGCTTGATGGGGAAGCACAGAAAGTGAGCACCTCTCTTCAAATTTTTGCATTCCTTTGGTTAAATAGTGGTGTGATTATATTTTCTGTAGCAACAGTGGTTTTTAACTTTAGCACAATAATTAGCATTGCATTTTATTTTATTAGATCAATAAGTTAATAGATTCATACCCATCTTGTGTTGAGCATGACCAGTAGGAGTTGTCTTTTGACAGACTGATGGAGTCCATAGGAAACTACATAAAAGCATGAATTAGATTCTTTAGCATTTATTTTCTAGAGTGAAGATCAAATTCCTACCACCTCTCATCTTAGATACTTAACTAGGCATCTTTCAGTTACTTGTTTGTGCGTATTTTACCTCCCATCTTAGATTCTTATAGCTTTTCCTGAAAATTTCAGCTCCAGGAAGCTTCTGTAGATTTACTAATTCTTCTTTTGCACAAAATTTTGAAGAAGGTGCATTAACTGATTACTTTGATGGTTTCATTTTATTTAGCGGTAAGAGAATAATGGATATAGAGAATTCATATTACACAGCTCCCACTAATTTGGGATTGAGGCTTAGTTTATTGATTATGTGGTAGGCTCTAATGTCCAGTTGGTTTTGGATCCAAATGTTGTTAAATCTTGGATACTCATTATGCTTTGAAAAACTTTTTGTTCCTTTGTATAGCTGAGATGCTCCCTGAATTTGAATGTGAATCATATAACTTTCTTTCCTTTGTATGCTATTATTCTTCTATATCTAGACTTTTATTTGTATAATCTGAGCATGTAAGATTTGATTGATTCATATGTTACTGTGGTATCCATGAGGTACATTATGTTGGATGATTCTTCTTTGAGCAAAATTATGATCTCCTGCCACGTTGAAGGCTAACAGCTTCTCCTTTTTACAGAGTTACTGTTTCTTCTACATTAATTCAGAAGATAGTTATGAGACCTGTGGGCCGAGGAGGGATATGACAGACACAGCACAATTGTTTATTGTACGCTATGATAGGAATGCTACAGAGGATGTTGGAAAGCAGCCAACCAACAAATTCTCAGCATTGTACAATGTTGAAACTGATCCTGCATCTCAGCTTGTGGCAAAATACAATGGTTCTAACAAAATTGAAGAGGTCAGTATACTGACAGATTCCCTGAAATTCAATAGCAAGTCACTTGATGAATCTAGTTTTCAGATTCTCTTGTGATTGAGTATTAACTCACTAGCTAATCTATAAAGTGTTCCTTGACAGCAACACTGAAATATGTATATATAACATCTTCTCCCTTGCTCTGTCGAGCAATTCATTTTTCTATTGAATACTCTATATTGGACAATATGAAAGCTGCTCCTTCCACCAGTCCTTCCAAAATTGCTTCTGACATTTACATTTCTATTTTCCCCTCCTAAACTATTTACTTTTCCTGGTGGTTGTCTTTCTTCCAAAATTCACATGTTTGCATGATACCTCTTTTAGATAGTTATGCAAGGTGCCAAGGTCCCTCATTAAGATTTTAGAAAAGCACATATGTTGTGAAGTTGGAAAAACTTGTGAATTTTTGTTTTTGAACAACCTCTTATAACTAGGACATGCAAAAACAGTTCACTCATTTCCTTCTACTAGACTGCCTCATTTGTAGTCAAATGCCTCTTTCTTTTAGAACATGTAAGTAATATGCTTGATTAACAAATAACACTTGGCTCTCTAAATGTTTTCCCTGTCTGGTATTTGACTGAATAATCCGCTTCATTGGGAAACAGTCTAGATATGAAAATATGTAGTCTATCCTGAGATTTACACTTCATTGTATCGAGCCAGCTACTTGTATGAGAATGTTCACGATGATTATATCTAGATATCTAAGGTATGGTATATTGGAATGACAGATCGTACAATGGATTTCTGAGATAATCAAAGATGGCGACTCAAAGAATCTTCCTTCATTTGTAAGTTAATTTCTCAAATCTCTCTTGTCACACTCGTTTGCATTAACTGATTCCAAAAAGGATCTTGTTCTTTTTTTTTAATTCAATGGTGTTTTGGGTTTGAAAAATGGATCTTATAAACGACACCCCTCCTTCAAGATTGTAAGCTCTATTTGTGACAGCAGTAGTTGGTACACCAGAACTTGTGCATGCACAGAATTATTTACCTCTTGCTACTGAATCTCTATGGAGATTGATCTATCATGTCTACTACTGAATCTCTATGGAGATTGATCTATCATGTCTAACTTGGGTGGAATTATGGATACTAGTCTAAGAGGTACTTTAACGAATGTACGTGGGAGGAGTGATAGGGGAGGAGTGATAGGAGCAGTCTCCTTTTAATCAACGTTGGAGATATAGATCTCAATATCATGAGATAATGATTTCTCATGTTATTCATATGTTGATCATTGCAAGGATGTAAAACAGTGGAAACCCGTCTTTAGCTGTTTCCTAGGCTCCTTTTCTAATTCTGTATCACTATATACATTTCGTTGCAGAAAACAAGAACTCCTGAACTGGTCCCAGAGGATGCAGATTCCAGTTGGTCATCTTGGTCTGAAGGAACTGTTAGTCCTAGTAGAGGATTGAATCATAGGGTCAAAAGTTTCCTAAATAAAGTGCATGATTACAGTGGCGATCCAAGAGTTGGACCTTTCTTGCTCCTGGCAGCACTGATCTCATTTGGTAGTGTTTGGTTTAAGAGAAGTCAGGTAGCTCAGTCAAGCGCGCCTGATCATTCAAGCCAGAAATCCAATGAGCCAGAACGTTCGGACCACCAAACCAGAGAGCCCGATCAGTCAAATCAGCCAAATGCAAAGGTAGTGATAGGAACATTCTGTTGTTCCTGAAATGATCTTTATTTTGACCTCGTTGTAAATTGACTTGGATCCTTTCCACCTTTGTATCTCTTTGCAGGACGCAACCATGCGAAAGCGAAGAACTCGCCCAAGAAACGATCTTGTTCCACCTTCTATGACCGACGTGGACCCGAAAGATGCTTACCAAGTGGAATTTTCAGATTCTGATACTGGCTAGATGGATTCAAAAATTTGCAGGCTGTTTATTTACACAGGGCAGAATCTGACATTAATGGCGAGCAGGCGGATGACTAACAACACCTCGTTTACATAACTGGTGGCATTGCAGGCACTGATGCCATGTACGTTGAGCTCTATAGAGTTTCTTGACGTGTAGACATATTCTCTCTGTAGTTAATTTTAATTTATGATGGAAAGAGAAAATAGAGACCAAGACAATACGTCACAATTCTGTTTGGAAGAAAATCTCATTAAGTGTTGAGCTTCCATTTTCTTCTCTTACAAAATGCTTAGTTACGTAGAGTGATCAAATAAAATCTCATAAAATGTTAAAGAGCTTCCATTTTCTTCTGTTACAAATTGTTTAGTTACTTAGAGTTATCAAACATTAATTCAGTGAATTGTCGGACAAACCATATGAGGGGCTTAAATCTTGATATAACATTGCGTAATCCACTGTCATGATGTAAAGTTACCGATAACCTTATTATTTTGCTATTAGAAGCACGTAATACAAACTTGGATATCCATTTTTTTCGTAGCTTGAATTGATGACTGCTACTGTGATGTTGAGCTCATCTATTTCATTTCAAACTTGTTTGTCCCTCATTTCTGGCAAATGTTTTCAGAAGCAGCGTTTCATTTGGTTTATTATTTATATCTTCTCTGAGGTCATAGGAAAGCTTGATGTCAAGTATAGCCATGGTTTAAGTTAGTGTATTGAGTTCCACAGCCCTGAATGTCATGTCATGTCCACTTAACTCAAACTGAGTAAAAGGAACTGTAAAGAAATACCAAAACCACAAGATTATAGTAACTGGTCCTGCTGGTTGTCTTGAGCATCTAGAGAACAAATTGGTTAGTTCTACTAATCAAGAATTGGGCTTTATCTTAGTTAGACAAATAAGAGACCACATAAACAGAAGTTTACGGCTTTGCTTCCATTAAAAACTGTAAAAATATGAATTTGTCTCTAAAAATCATAACAATGAAAGAATCTTGAAATAAGTTATAATAACGACTCCTGCAACAATTGTTTTTCCCTTAGAGTGATCAATCTCAATGGTTACAATTCACCTTTTCGATCAAATAACTTCAAACCCAAGCTATTATCCTCACAGTGCCTCACATGAGGAACAGTGTTAACTGAGTTATAACTTGCTGTTTTCTTCTTGCAATCGTAGTACGGGGGAGAATGATTACACGGCTCCAAAGACGTTGCTCGAAAACAAGGAGGATTATGGACTGTCCCATTTTTAAACTTGTATAAAATCCACGGCTTCAAACCTCCAAGACTATGAGCAACATAACCAAAAGTAGACCATGCAGTTGTAACCAATTTATCAGTTAAACTCAGCAAATACATTTCTGCCCAGGCCTTTCTGTCATGCATTAGCTTCTCAGTTTGTTGATGCTCTTCATGACTTGGCTGAAAAACACCAACAATAGCTCCTGTCACTGTAGGATTCTCCCAATACATGTTCCTAATCTCCTCGAAGTATCGTGGACTTAGAGATGTCATCAAGACGCTTATAGTCTTCGTCTTGCCAGATGAATTGACTATAGTCTCATTCAGGTTAACCTGTGGCAATAGATTCTCCTTTGTTGTACAAGCTAAGATTTGATTCAACACGTACTTAAAATGGCCTACACCGAAATTGAAAAGTCTAATTTGAATACCTATTTTTTCATCTGCTTGAGCTAAATAAGCTTGATAGTACCTAGTAATAAGCCCCCATACAGAATTTGTGGGATGTAAAAGGTACCTACCCAAAAAGTGGAACACAGTTTCTTTCTCCGGAAAAAGATTGTTCAACTCTTGCGCGAAAGATGGGATCAAGAAAAGAGCAGGCACATAATAGTTATTTGACTTCACAAGTAGCCAAGGGACTTTGTGGAGAAAAGTTTGGTCAGTGTCACAGAAAAATAACTTATCTTGCTCATCAAAGTCGTGAGATAAATGAAGGTAGAGGAATGAAGGTATTCTTGAATTGCCTGTGACATTATTTCTCACCATATGACCATAAGAATGTGGAGATTTCTTATTAAAGCTACTAAACTGATCAATTATAGGAAAATCTGGAGGAAGCAACCAAGAAGCTTCAGGAAAAGGTTCACAGAAGAGGTCAGACAAATTAACTCTGGGATCAACAAGAAGGATTCTGTTTGTGAGTAGAGCATAAAGGAAAGCAGAAATTAAGGTTAGTATCCTGTTCCCTAAACCACTATACGATATCCAGATGATGTAATTACAAACTGAAGAATCACTACTGTATTCACCAGACTTAATAAGGTCAACAGTTCTGTTATATAATTCTGTGTAAGGTCCGCATTGCTTGTGAAGAGCTTCGTATCTTCTTAACCCCGAGATAAGATAAGAGGACGGCTTATGCTGCAGAGCTTTGCTATATAAGAATGATTCATACCTACTCAAACAGGATGTTTCATCAAATCCTGTAGGGAGAAGACCACCTAGTAGTTTATCTTTTGGCACTGTCCGTGGCTGCGGAATATCCTCTTCAGATACTGTGGCTGGAAGAAAGAAAACGACAAAGAGTAAGATTCCTAGCCAAGCATTCACACATCACAATGCTGATGATTTTGACATGTCCTATGATTACTGCAAGCATTTTTCCTAAAGCTAGATCACAATTAATACACATTGCAAGCACACATAAGTAGATACTCTATGATTAAAACAATTTTGACACTATGCTGGAATCTTCCCTTGTGTCGAGGGGATTCAACAATTTATATATTGGAAAAGTTTTGTGTTTGCCTTATTTGCACAGTATACTTTTCTGACAAACGGAATCTGATTGAACCCCCTTGCATCCACCTATCTACACCCCTAGCTATTACACAAGAAGTAATTGGTGAAATCTCAGTAGATAAACAACCAGGTAATTTACCTGCATGAGAAAATCTCCTTTGTTTTAGCTTTATCCATTATGATCTGATTTCAAAAGCATAGGGTCTAGTAACTTGCTACTAGTATAAAACCTGTATACTATGTGCATGTGATGAGAGTACATAATGAATGGCGTGCCGCATATTTTCTGTAGCTATTATTCTAGTTTCAGCAAGCTTGAATTGCAGAAAAGGAACAAATACATATAAGTGAAAGGAAAAGCAAAAAATGGAAAAACGGAAGAAGAAATGCAGCACCTTTTGAAGGTTTAACATGAAAAATTCTAGCTTCAGCCAAAGTCCACAAGCAATCAGAAGGTAAGTCCCCGAAAAAGAAGGCAGCTGAGAAAACAACCACAAGAACCATCAAGAGAACAACTATAAAACCCATGAGTGTCATTGGATTCGAACCCCATTTCAGCTCTGAATTCTTTAAAACAGCACCTGATTCGCGATCAGAAGAAACTTGCTGATCATTGAAGGGTTTCTTGAATCGCTTCATAGTTACTCGAATCCTTGAGAGGTATCAAGTAGAACAGGAAAACCAGTTGCAAATGCAGAATGACGAATTTGGCATGCACTAAAATGTGTTGTGAAATAGAGTATTAGCAAAGAGTTGACAACAAATTCAAAGGTTGGTGGATACATTATGTACCAATTAACCGTTCTTTATTAATTTCAATTTACTAGTGATGATTGCTTTCCTTTGTCTACGAAGTGCAGATCATCTTGACTCTATTGCTGTTTCCTTTTTCGTTATACATGATTTTCTATGTTGTTCATTTTGGCTATTAAAATCTTTTGCTACTTTTGATCATTCATAGAATGTGGGTAAAATTTGGACAAACATGATAGATGCGGTCATCTAGTTTGAGCTTTATAGTCGACACCAACACATTATATGATTCAAAGCCATTACTATTTCTGAGACATTTAAGGATACTTAATGATCAATTGTATGCTATCAAAGTGCTCTACGGTTACTAATGTTGTTAATTTCTAACAATGTTAATCAAGTAATATATATTAGTCCTACTCGCAAGGATTGGCTAAGTTGGTTGGATGAGTGGTTTCCCACGTGGGAGACCTGGAACCGATTTCCCTTGTCAGCAGCTTTCTCAGTCAGAGCTGTCATATCGGAGCGGGTGTACGTAGTGCACACCTAAAGGGTAGTAGCTACAGACTTCATGGGGCTTTCAAAAAATATATATATTAGTCCAAAACGAGAAGAAAATTATTGTTGGATGTTGACTTTCAACTAAGGCGAGCTTTGACTTATAGATAGCTACAACAACAACATACCCAGTGTATTTCCACCAAGTGGGGTCTGGAGAGGGTAAATCTACGCAGCCCATACCACTACCTCAAAGGTGAGATAGAGAGACTGCTTCCGATAGACCTCCGGCTCAAGTCAAACAGTCTAGAAAGAAAATAGTAATGGGACAAGAAACAATAGGAATGACCACACCCAATAATAACATAAGCAAGACTCACCAACTAATACGACAAACGATGACACACTTTGAAATAATACTAGTACTAAAACTACTAGCACGGATAATACTTATAGATAGCTGGTATATAAAAACTACTCCTATACGGATACAAAATGTAAGATATGTTTGTTAGATAGTTTTGTTTTCAATTACTCCTATTTCTTTATTCATCAATTATTACCAACTGGTTACCAGAATAAATGTCATTTTAGTTCTACTACCTCAGAGGTGAGATAGAGAGACTGCTTCCGATAGACCTCCGGCTCAAGATCAAACAGTCTAGAAAGAAAATAGTAATGGGACAAGAAACAATAGGAATGACCACACCCAATAATAACATAAGCAAGACTCACCAACTAATACGACAAACGATGACACACTTTGAAATAATACTAGTACTAAAACTACTAGCACGGATAATACTTATAGATAGCTGGTATATAAAAACTACTCCTATACGGATACAAAATGTAAGATATGTTTGTTAGATAGTTTTGTTTTCAATTACTCCTATTTCTTTATTCATCAATTATTACCAACTGGTTACCAGAATAAATGTCATTTTAGTTAATGGTAAAATTTGTAAAATGAGTTTAAAGGCAAGTGAGTTAATGTTGATCAAGATCATTTTCTTTGGGGTGAAAAAATAAGATGGTGGATCAATACAAGAATATAACCTCTTAGGAGATGTGCAGCTAATTATATTACCTAGAAATAAAACAGAACTTGCTACAATAAATTAAATTTAATAGCTAAGAGTTATTTCAACTAACAATGTATATGATTAGATTTTCAAGTTTTAAGAGATCTTTTGATTACGAATAAGATTATAATTTTAGATTATAATTTTGGGATTATAATATCACGTCATAGATAATACAAAAAATTTGATACATAAAATTTACGTCGATTTTAGATAATACGAATAAACACGGGCTACATGTAGTCTCAAATTTTATATCAGGATGACATGATTAGCATGTCAATTGCAGTAAGTTGTCATCTGATAAAGTTTATAAGAATAGTATAAAGTAGAAAGGGTGTGTTAATATTGTTAGACATTAATTATGTCGATATTATTTCTTATCAACTACTTGAATAAAAATAATAGTGAGTAAGGTGTATTAGAATAGAAATGATGCCAATATTATTCAACAACAACAACAAGACCATACCCGGCGTATTCCCACCAGGTGGGGTCTGGGGAGGGTAAAGTGTACGCAGTCCATACCACTACCTCAGAAGAAGTAGAGAGGCTGTTTCCTATAGACCCCCGGCTCAGAACAGATCACCATACTAGAGAAAACATAAGAACAAACAACAAAAAAGAGATACAAGTAGATAACACATGGTTAAGTGCTAAAGGAAACACAACACCCACAGAGTAATACTATATGCAATTAAATCGGGAATCACAAACATTACCAAAGGCACGCGAACAAGAGTCTGCCAAAAAAACAACAGGCACAAATACAAACAAACATCCCTTCAAACACTCCTACCTACTAATATATACGCCTTCCTACCTCCTAACCCTCTACCCTAATCCGCGCCCTCCACACCTTTCTATCGAGGGTCATGTCCTCTGTAAGCTCTAACTGCTCCATGTCATGCCTAATCACCTCCCTCCAATATTTCTTCGGCCTACCCCTACCCCGCCTAAAACCATCCACCGCCAGCCTCTCACACCTCTGTACCGGGGCATCCGTGCACCTCCTCAATACATGCCCGAACCATCGTAACCTCACTTCTGGCATCTTGTCTTCCACCGAAGCCACTCCCAACTTCTCTCGAATAATCTCATTTCTAACCCTATCACTCCTGGTCAGTCCACACATCCATCGCAGCATCCTCATCTCCCCTACCTTCAACTTTTGCATGTGGGAGTTTTTAACTGGCCAACACTCCGCTCCATACAACATAGTCGGACGGACGGCCACTCTGTAAAACTTACCCTTAAGCTTCAGAGGCACCTTCTTATCGCACAAAACTCCCGAAGTTAGCCTCCACTTCAACCATCCTGCACCAATACGGTGCGTGACATCCTCGTCAATCTCGCCATCCCCCTGAATCATAGACCCCAGATACTTGAAACTACCCCTCCTCTGAATAGCCTGGGAGTCCAGCTTCACTACCACGTCGCCTCCTGCGTCACAGCACTGAACTTACACTCCAAGTACTCCATCTTGGTCCTGCTCAGCCTAAACCCTTTTGACTCTAAGGTCTGTCTCCAAACCTCCAACTTATCATTAACTCCTCCCCGGGACTCGTCAATAAGCACTACATCGTCCGCAAATAACATACACCAAGGTACCTCTCCTTGAATCCGCCGTGTCAAAACATCCATCACCAAGGCGAATAAAAATGGGCTAAGAGTCGGCCCCTGGTGCAACCCAGTTAGAACAGGAAAGTGCTCCGACTCTCCTCCTACCGTCCTTACCCGTGTCTTCGCTCTGGCGTACATGTCCTGAATTGACCTAAGGTACGCCACAGGCACACCTCTAACCTCCAAGTACCTCCACAGAACCTCTCTGGGGACTTTGTCGTATGTCTTCTCCAAATCAATGAACACCATGTGCAAGTCCTTCTTCCTCTCCCTATACTGCTCCACCAATCTCCTCACAAGGTGGATGGCTTCGGTAGTCGAGCGACCCTGCATGAAACCGAACTGATTTTCCGAAATAGTCACGATCCTCCTCAGCCTCGACTCTATCACCTTTTCCCACACCTTCATAGTATGGCTCAACAACTTGATACCTCTATAGTTGTTGCAGCTCTGAATGTCCCCCTTGTTCTTATATAACGGAATCATCGTGCTCCATCTCCAAGCTTCCGGCATCTTCGTCGTCCTAAAAATGGTGTTAAATAACTTTGTTAGCCACTCCAAACCTACCCCGCCAGTACTCTTCCAGAAATCCACCGGAATCTCGTCTGGCCCAGTCGCCCTACCCTTACGCATCCTACAAATAGCCCTCTTGACCTCCTCCACCTTAATACTCCTACAATAACCATAATCGCGACACCTCTCAGAGTGTTCCAAGTCCCCCAGCACCAATCCTTCGACTCCCTCATCGTTCAAAAGTTTGTGAAAATACGACTTCCACCTCCTCTTAATGAGGGTGTCATCCATCAACACTCTGTCATCCTCGCCCTTGATGCACTTCACCTGATCAAGGTCACGACCCCTTCGCTCCCTAGCCTTGGCAAGCCTATACAACTTCTTATCCCCACCTTTTTCCTCTAAAACCACATACAGGCGCTCAAAAGCATCCGTCTTAGCTGCTGTAACCGCTAGCTTCGCCTCTTTCCTAGCTAACTTATACTCCTCCCTTCTCTTCCGCTTCTCCTCGTCGTACTTGCTTTCTACCAACTTCGCATATGCCGCCTTCTTCGCCTCCACTTTCCTCTTGACTTCTTCGTTCCACCACCAATTTCCCTGGTACTTGCCAGATCGGCCTCTCGAGACACCCAACACCTCTCTAGCTGACTCCCTGATACAACTGGCGGTCTTCTCCCACATACTATCCACATCCCCTGTACTCTCCCAAGCCCCCACAATCGACAACTTCTCCCCTATCTCCAAAGCGCTGGCCAAATTCAAACTACCCCACTTAATCCTGGGACGATCCTCCACCGTCCTATTCTTTCTGCCCTTTTTGATTTCCACGTCCATCACCAATAGTTTATGTCGGGTCAAAAGATTATCGCTAGGTATGACCTTACAGTCTTTACATAGCACTCTATCACCCTTCCTAAGGAGCCAAAAGTCTATCTGCGTCTTGGCCACCGAACTACGAAAGGTAATAAGGTGGTCCTCCTTCTTGGGGAAACTCGAGTTCGCTATCACCAAACCAAAATCCCTAGCAAAATCCAAAAGTGAGGCTCCTCCCTCATTTCTCTCCCCAAAACCGAAACCTCCATGCACATCGTCATAACCTCTCGATAAAGACCCGATATGTCCATTGAAATCTCCTCTTATGAACAGCTTCTCGGTGCTCGAGTCACCACCTCCCCCAGCATTCCCCAGAAGTTCTTCTTCTCTTCCTCATTCAAACCTACCTGTGGAGCATAAACACTAAAAACGTTCCAAGTAGACTCCCCAATGACCAACTTAATCGACATCAACCTATCATTAACCCGCTTAACCTCCACCACCTGCCCCCTAAGCTCTTCGTCTACTAAGATACCTACCCCATTCCTGTGCGTCACGCTACCGGAGTACCATAACTTATACTCGTCCACATCCCTCGCCTTAGTCCCTACCCACCTGATCTCCTGGACGCAGGCTATGCTAATCCTCCTCTTCCTAAGAATCTTCACAAGCTCTATGGACTTACCTTGAAGAGTTCCTATATTCCACGACCCAACTCTCAACCTACAGACTCTCTTATCCCGCTTACCCCTACTACCCTCGCCTCCAACCCCGAGCTCCACCCACAACCAGGCCCCAACCCAAACCCAGGCCGCCCCCTGACCCCAGCCCCGACCTATGACATGACCCTAGTCTACCATCGACTACCAAAGCCACTACTCTGAAAGAGAGGGAAATAAAAAGACACGCAAAATGTAAGGCAAATCAAAAGTAAGAGAAACCACCGTGGATTAAAATGGGAGCTCTCAGTCTCCACCAACCATGCAGCAGATAACCAACCAACAACGAAACCTACAAGAGCTAAAAGAGAGGAACGAGGGAACCTGGTACACTGCGACTGCCGCGTTCACCTGGGTCTTGACCGAGTTATTGAGTTCCGATAATTTGGTGATGAAATTTGTCGCCGGAATAGTGCTAAATAAGATATTACTAAATAACTAAGGTATTAAATAACACTAAGGGGTCGTTTGGTAGGATGCATTAGAAAAAATAATGCATACATTAGCTCTGTGTATTATTAATACCTTGTTTGGTACACTTTTTCAACCTATATATAACTAATGCAATCATTAATTACACACTCTATTGTGTATTATGCTATGCATAACTAATATATGAGAAATCTTTGGTATTAGCAATGCAAGAGACTTTAATGCATGCATTAGCATGAATAAAGACACACTAGCCCTTCAAAACTTTTTTCACATCATTTTGATTATAATTGTGGAGGATATTTTTGTAAGTAATTTCTTTTTTCTTAAAAATATGCAATGCAAGTTATTTTTAACACACCAAATCAAATACTGCATAAAAAATAATCTCAGCATTACTAATGCAAACATTACTTATATATCATATTTTACACTATTCTTATACACCCTACCAAACGATCCCTAAAAGTAATACCAATCTTATTTTCTCTAATATCGCGAATAAGTGTCATTCCCTAATGACGATGCAAAGATTAGTAAACAAGGCAAGAGTGAAGGTGGCTTTAGGGGCAGGTTGGGCATTTTGTGGGGGTGGTTCTTGCCTTGTGTTTGTGTGCTTGTGCCCTTCATGCGATAAATGAAGGATGGCAGGTCCACTAGTCCCTACTAATTGAGTCATCAAGAGAGAAGGGCCAAACATTGAAGATAAGCAAAACCGCTATGATAGAGAAACCAAATCGGACACGCGTCCTCCTGATATTTGATTCTTGATTTTTCTTCAAAAATACTAACAACAGTCTTGGGTTCTCTTGTCTTGGAAGTCTCAAAAGTTTAAAAGGGTGGTTGGAATTTTAAGCTAAAATTGACAAAGTACCTACCTTTATCCTCAATTCCCTAAATTGAAAAGTTTGGTGCTGAAAAAAGAAAGAATATTCAATGGCGAGTGCTTCTTCTTTGGGTTCATCAACTCTGTTACAATCCCAAATTAGTGGATTTGGCGGGAGTTTTAAGCTTCAAAAGTCTTCTTCCTCTAACCCCAATTCACTCACTTTCACCAGGTTCTTCTACTTTCTTGATTATCTTACTTTCTTTACCCCCAATACTTAGAGTGAAAGAAATTGGACCTTGATGTTTTTGGGTGTGTAGAATGGGTGTATGGATCTTTTTTTTTTTTTTTTTTGGATGTTGATGTGATAGTTTGACTTGGGTAGTTCTTGAGAGTAAAATGTTTGTGGAGATTATTAGATTGAATTGATAGTTTTAAAAACAAAAACTGTTAAAGATCGGGGAATGAAAGAAATAATTGGTTGGTGAAATATCCTGTTAATTCTGTGACGATATTATGCAGCACTAAATTAGGATTATTTGACTTGTTGGATAAGTGGTTAAAGATTTTGTGATGGTCCAAAAGAGGGAAGAAGTTTAAGTTTATTGGGATGGAAGGAATCGGATGTGTTTGTCAGGATACAGGGCCCTTTTTAGTATCATGATGCAGCATATTGAGTGGATCACCCTTGGAATTTTATTGGTCAGAAAGTAGAGGAAATGATTGATTGAAGTTGGTAAAGCTCTGAGTTCCTTTCAATGCTAAAAAAGAAGCCTTTCTTGCATTTGAGGGGATTTGGATATGTAATGTAGTGGATGATAAAGATATACCAGGAATTATTGCACCCCCTATGTTTGTGAATATACCTTCATACCCTATTTGAAGTTTGATTTCCCTGTATGTGATAATATGCAATTCAGCATTGCCTTGTGGTGACAATTTATAATCTAACAGCAGCATTAAGAAACCACTCCCTTAAATTGGAAATTGGCTGATAATGTAAAGTCATTTGGGAATGCTTCTTGGTAGTGTCAAGGCCCTATTGACATTCTGATTAGTTCTTGTTCAAGTCATGGCGACTTCTATATTTTTCAACAAGCGCCAATGGTAACTTGAATTTGATTCCAGTTACTATTAGCTATTCATCTCACTGATGAGATTATGCTCACTCGGTGATGCAACTATGCTTATATAGTTGTAAAAATGAGCCGATTTCTTGAATATATCAACTGAGTTCATGCCTTTTCTGTTCTTTCTGGAGACGAGCCATTTGTTTTCTTTTCTTCCTAACAACTGCATATTCCTTTCTTACTTCCTCTCTTAAAATATAGGAAATTTATCTAGTAGACGTTCATCTTTCTGCAACTATGCCCCCTTATATTAGTGTCACAATCTGTCCAAATATAGTTCCTAATTTTGTTTGTAAATGCAGGAGGAGAGTTCATACTGTGGTGAAGGCTTCTTCTCGGGTGGATAAGTTCTCAAAAAGTGACATTATTGTTTCTCCATCCATCCTTTCTGCTAACTTTTCTAAATTAGGAGAGCAGGTTTGTGGTCATATGGATTTCTTGTCCTGCCATTTTTATAAAGATCTTATAAAGGTGTATTTCGATTTGGAAACTAGATATAAGAAATATTGCTATACATCTACAAGTTTGATATTTGAGTAACTACATTTTGCCTTGCTGATTTTAGGTCAGGTTCTTTTATGAAACTCTTCTTTTATGATTTTAGTTGGCATAACCTTTCACCCATAGATTCCCCTGAGAACTTTTTGAACTTTGCTAGCTCCCTGGTACTAGTTTAGCCTTTTTTGTATTTGAGCTAATGAAGTATTGTCACCTTCCTAATTTTTGTGCTATTCTGCATCTTCTTGATGCCAGCGATGAAATTTCTTATTATTACGTCATCAAAAAATGACTCTCTTCTTTTTTGTTTGTGGTTTCCGGACATTTTACCTATCTGATTTTAGTTCAAGTTATTTTATGAAATTCTTCTTTTTGGTTTGTGGTTTCCTGGAAGAATGGCTCTTAAGTTGGTTAATTATTCATCACATTTAAGTGCTTTACTCTTGTGCCTTTCTTGCATTTAGGTGAAAGCAGTTGAGCAGGCAGGCTGCGACTGGATTCATGTAGATGTGATGGACGGTCGATTTGTTCCAAATATAACAATTGGACCCCTCATAGTTGATTCCTTGCGCCCTGTCACAGATCTTCCATTGGATGTGCATCTGGTATTTCCCGTTTTTCATGTGGTAAAACTAATTTCAGGTCTATAGGCATGAAAATGCTTTTGCTGATGTTAAATTTTAACGGACCATTGCAGATGATTGTCGAACCTGACCAGAGAGTACCTGACTTCATAAAAGCAGGTGCTGATATTGTCAGTGTTCACTGTGAGCAATCTTCTACAATCCACTTGCATCGTACAGTTAATCAGGTAAAATCTGTCTCTCTTTCTTTTCCTTCTTCAGTTCAAATTAGCAAAACCAATGTCTCCTTGCATAATATGGATTCCAAACTATACTTATGATATCATACAAGGAGTCATGAAAATCTTACCGGCAGTGTTTCAAAAGTGTTGATGTACTGCAACCTGACGAATTCCACGATATCGACTTTTCTGGATTACATAATAGGTTGGCTCATGAAAAAATATATTTTTGGATCAAATACAAACAGTAAAAAGGGTATTTAGCTGCGCTCATATACATCTGTTTATAGTAAGTGCAGAGTATGGCGTTCAAATTAAGCTATCTTAGTAGTATTGACTATTGATGCATGGCTTCTGTTTGGCTACTGCAGCTAGTTGTGTGAACCACAACATGACTGGTAAATTGATCTTTCAAACAAAGAATTGTGTTTTTCTGTGTGTTTCTATGAAATTTTCTGCATTTTTCTGTAGGAACAACCTACAAATTTGCTAAACCTTTCCTTTGGTGGGAAAAGGTCTATCAACTGCCTTACACTTGTTAAAAATTTTGGTATATGGGTGATGGGACATGTTAAGTGTCTTTGTCAGTTTTTGAAATTTTTGGCTTCACTTATCTAAAAAAGATCTGAGCCGGGGGTCTATCGGAAACAACCTTTCTACTTCATCTGAGGTAGTGGTATGTACTGCGTACACTTTACCCTCCCCAGACCCCACTTTGTGGGAATACACTAGGTATGTTGTTGTTGTTATCTAAAAAAGATTTACTCTTGGTTTTGTGATCCTTTAGACCTTTTGATGCTCAAAGGCATACTTGTTTTTGTCGAAATACTAGACACCTCTTTGTCAGTAATGACTATCTACTCATAGGAAATGGATTGCAAACCTACTTAAAAATGGCTACAGTATGTCAGTAACGGGCTTCTCTTAAGTTAAGATTGTTAGGAATGTTGTACATAAATAACAGAACATCACTATCATAAACTCTAAATTTTTCACTTTCTAATTTTTTTTAATTTGTAAGATCAATCCATGATTCTTGGTATCCTTTATCAGAAGCGAAGCCTAAATACTGGTGTTTTCCATTTACCTTTATTGAATACTTTTCTTTTTTGGATACCAGTTATAAATGACTTGTTGGAGCAATTGATTAATTATTCATGATGAATTTTGTTACTTCTCTCATACATGATGTCTCTCTTGAACACTTTTCACAGGATGCAAAGCATCCAAACTCGACCATGGGGGCTAGAAAAGAAAGTGTAGAGTGCTTGTTTTTCTTACATTGAACACTTACTCATTTAAAGTTTCTTTGTAGATTTTCTGATTACCTTTTACATTATATCTACTTTATCTATTAAAAATGAACTATCCCTTCTAGAGAAATTGAATAGGATCATGGTTAGGTGTTCCATGACATTGAAAACGGTGTGCTGTAATTTGTTTTTCGTGAGAGCCGTAGATGTGATATAGAAATTCAGCTGGTGATATTCAGAATATTATGATTTTGTTACCCTAAGGTGGTTCCCAATTCATGGTAACTTCTTGTGTTTTTAGCTGTCTTATCCATTATTTCACCTATTTAAATGTGTCTTGACCACCTTATTGATTTTTTCTTTGTCAGATTAAAAGTTTGGGAGCTAAAGCTGGGGTTGTCCTCAATCCTGGAACTCCTTTAACTGCAATTGAATATGTGCTTGATGGTAAGATATTGCTTCTTAAAGACAACGTTTCAGATCTGCTTCAGTTTTCTTCTTTAGTACTGGTGATGTTAGAGAATAATGAAATTGGAACTGAGGGATGGGAGAAGTACTTCTCTAAATAGGCGATATAGACTATATTATCTTTTAAAGTTGACTTCATAGTCTGTGCACTGTACAATGTCACTATGGTTTAGATTGGTGAATGAAACAGAAGCATGGGAAGTGTACCCTTGAACTACTTGTATATTAATTTGAGTGCTCCATTGAAAAAACTTACCTTAGAGATACTGATTTGAGAAGCAAGATGTTAGTCCCACCTCATGAGTTTAGTTTTTCGTATTGAGTTAGGCTCAAGGTATATTATTCTTAATATGCTATTAGAGTCAGAACCCATCCTTATTCTTGGTTTACCTAATAATGTGCAGTTATAAGGTTTTAGACAAACCTTACCTCATAAATTAGCTGTTAAAGTTGTGTAAGCTCAAGATCCACTTTCATAATACCAAGGTGATAAATTGCTTATGGTTTGTTTTTCATGCATCAGCTGTTGATCTGGTGCTGATTATGTCTGTAAACCCTGGATTTGGGGGACAGAGCTTCATTGAGAGTCAAGTCAAGAAAATCTCAGACTTGAGAAGAATCTGCGCTGAGAGGGTAATTCTTTTACCATTTTTCAGTCTCTGCAAAACTTAGCAAATGTGATGACATTCGTATGTTAACTTTGCAGGGATTAAACCCTTGGATTGAAGTTGATGGTGGAGTTGGTCCCGCAAATGCTTACAAGGTGACTGATGCTCTCCCATGATAATAACCCCTCTCCCATTAAGCTTGTCGCCTGACCCTCTTTAACTCTGAAAAGATTTATTTTTCTATTTGATGTATTGTTGACATACATCATAGGATGTGAAAAAGGATAAAGCTCAAATGTTACAACTTTATCTTTCTCCATATTTTGCCATTTTTTGTGGCGAACGTGTTTTATATTTTAATGAAGAGCAACCTACTTTCAAGTTATAGAGAATTGTGTGTGGTGATGACAAAGTGAACATGGTGCATCAAATCAACCAACCATTTATCAATATGAGATTACAATTTAAGAGTCATTTTTTCTCGCAGGTCATTGAAGCTGGAGCCAATGCCTTGGTAGCTGGTTCTGCTGTCTTTGGAGCTCCTGATTATGCTGAAGGCAAGGATATAAATTCTTTATTTGCCATACTGAGAAGCTCAGAACTTGATGTTTATTGATTAATAAACTTGAACTTACATATCGTGTAAACATGTTGCAGCTATTAAAGGGATCAAGAAAAGCAAAAGGCCTGAAGCAGTTGCTGTATGAGGTTTTCGCTTACTTGGTTCAAGTCGTCATAACTGTTAATACGGAGTTGTTCTGTGTATGTTCATCATCAATTTCTGATTTTTCTTTTTTCTTTTTTTTCAGTCAAATTACATTAAGATAGTTATTTCCTTTTTGTTATCATATCTTACATAACCTTTGTGACCATTAGAGGGAGCCATGTTTAAGGTTGACCTTCATATCTTTGAATTCATTACACATACGAAAAGTTCATGCCATATGTATTTACAACGGAAGAGATTTCTGCTATCCATATATACATTTTACAAGAGGATCACTATCAGTGGATTGCAGTTTCATCATTTAGTTATTCACATTTCAATGGAGTCCTCACAGTAGCTTTATTTGCATTTGATGCAGATGACAGACCGATACATAGTAGCAAAGCAAGAATAGATGCGAGACTGCAAGCATGGTTCACTCTACAACTTACCCAAATAGGAAAAATAAAAGAGTCCCATCTCAGAGGTTGTGTGATACAATATTTTGTATATCTTTTGTTGCATAGGGAACAAGATGATTCTATACTGAATATCCAATTTCCAAGATGCCATTTTATTGATGTTAATCAGATAGTGTCGAGTTCCAAAATAAACGCCTTTCCCTCGAGGATAAAAACAGAAGGGAATGAGGAACAAATGGTGCCAATATAGCATCATATTCCAAATTCACCAAAATCTTTTATTTTTCCAGATGTTGGATACTGCAGAAATTATAATGAGGACATGTAGAACGCAATAAACTTTTGATACAGATGAGCTACAAAATTTCATAAATTGTACAAGCGAAAAAAAATGACAAACTAGAGTGAGACCAACTCATATCTTGACTGCCAAACTTTAAACTACAATTGGCATTTTATAATATAACCACAAAAAATTGGAAGCCTACAGAAAAGAGGCAATGCTAACTTATTACAAGGAATTCGATAAAAAGAAAGGTAAAAAAAATTGAATACATAACATGGAGAGAATCACCATGAAAAAGGACCGACTCCTAAAAAGAAAATCTCATTCTCTATGTTCTTGATCCATTGACATACTCGATTGCAAGTCTTAATAGCTAGAGCCTGCAAGGTCAATTTACCAAACGTAAGAAATCTGAAAGATCATAGGTAAATAGTGCAATTTTCACATTCCGAAAATATTGGTATAAGAGAAGTCATAAGATCACTACTGGTGAATAATATACCAGATGTCAAGCACATTGCTGAAGCTTAAGCTAACAAACATAGTAAAGTTTGAATAGACAGAATCATGTATTTTTCAGCATGTCAGACTATCAAAAATGTACTTGTTTTAAAATGACTGATGCCAGACACAATAACATCTCAAATAATAGTTGTTTGACAATGATCCACAACTAATAAGTCAGACATTTTTTATTTTTTTTTTGATAACCGTGGCGTCCGGACAAGCTTTCGCGCACCTCGACTAAATCCACGGGATATCTGCCACCTCCCACCAGCAACAGATACCAGGTAACTCTGTCCACTAAGGCTAGGACAGATGAAAAGAATCACCTAGTGTTTTTTGCCTCTGCTGGGATTTGAACCTGAGACCTCAGGCTCTCAACCCACTTCATTGACCACTAGGCCACACCCTTGGGTGCCTAATAAGTCAAACATATATCTAGGGTGGCAGGATAACATCGTCTTGGAAGATAACAATCTTAACGTACGCCTAGGAGTAGGTTCTTCTACTGACCAAATAACTTAAATATAAGTGAGTTTTGATTTCAATCACTAGGGCTAAAGACCTGACAATAAACAAATTCATGTATCATTATAAGTGGTAACCAGCTCGCTACAGTACAGAACAAAGGTGAACTAAGGTCTATCACATCTCATTGGTCTGCTTTGAATTGCCAAAGTTTCAAAACCTAAACTGCCCCATGAACAGTCCAAACATTCCTCGACCAAAGACAAAATGGAGTCACATCTAGCAGATATAACACCATCAAAATGATAGGTGGAAAGGCTCTCTAAAATTAAAGTGCACTCAAGATATCACTTAAACAAACAACAGACTAAAAAGAACAAATAAATAATAAAACCTTGTCTGCCAGGGGATCAAATGCTGCATAAAGTTCGAAATCCTGAGTAACCCAGCACAGTAGAACTGCAAGATAAAGGTAAGGAAGTTATTCCAAGAGGAACTAAAACATTATCATGGGACAAAATCCTGAGAGTTTTTCTTTCTACGTTTCTAAATTCCCAACCCAGAATTCAGTAACCTTTTTCAAAACATAAAATAAAATAAGGGTCAATACTGCAACCAAAAAAATTTGCACTGCTTGATTGTAGTGAGCACCTTCCTGAAAGAGCTCCAACTTGAAGGAATATGAATAATGATGCCAATTAATTACTATATCCTCAACAAGAACAATTCATTTATTCATGTCTATGCACTTGGCTTTTAGAATTGGCTCAGCCTACAAATATAAAAAGTGCTTTTAAATCATTACCTGCAAACTTGCAAGAGAACACACTTTTCTTGCAACTACGACTCACTAGATTTATATTCTTTCCTTGTTCATGAATAACAATTAACAGCAACATGAAGTACGATAAAAATGAATAGGAGAATGCTGCTGCTTCTTTTTTTTTTTTTTTTTTGGACATATCTTACTCAGCAACTGTCAGTGTCTACCCAAAGACTTCTCATCTCAATCTCAAAACTTCGACAAGAAAATTGGCCTGCTCTACAGTACTATGCAAGCTGAATGATAGATAGATCTAGGTTCTATGGACTTATTTTAAATTTGAAAAAAAAAAAAGATTTAGGATGTAGATCAGATTATCTATGCAACTTGGACCTCAATTGACTATTGTATGCTATTTTACGATGGAAAAAGTTTCGGTGACAATGATCACAAAAGGCAGCAGTGACATGTCAGCTGTAGTTCTCTCATCTCTGACAGCAAGAGTCGTTTAGGAAGGAAATGACCATGAACACTGATTCATGTTCGCTGTTTAATTTATGGCTTTGTTCTGTCATAAATCTTATATACAAACATCCAATTAGGTGAAGAAAATAGAAAGGTCTTCATACTTCAAGAGCTTTACAGAAGGAAAAAAAAAAAAAAAAAGAATCCAAGTACGTACCATAATTTTCATCCCTTCTGAACTGAGTTTTGTGCGGTCCAATTTCTTTATCATGCATGGATGCATAAAGCTTCTGGTAAGCTCTATACAACCTGCAGATAGAATATCTCGTCTTTAAGGGGGCGAAACGAGATGGGAGTATTGTTTGTTAAGACAGCAACTTGATCTTAGAGTAATACCTTTTCTGCTGTTGTCTATTATTTACTGGTGAGGAAAACTCCGATGACACATACTGGTCAAGATTAATACTTCGATACATAAAATGCCAAAGTCCAGCAGGACCACCAACACGTATGAATGCTTCAGCAAATCTCTCTGATGATTCTCTAGTATGTTCAGGCTGACCCAGATGAAGGGAGACTGCTCCAGAATGAGAACCATGATCAGCAGGTAAATCCTCAACACGCATGCCACCATCTACCATGGATCTTTGAACTTCATTAAGTACATTGGACTCCAGAAGTACCTTTTCAATACGAATCCTACAAGATAGATAAGAGTTTTGCCTTGACATTGCCATTATGGGAAAGATAAAATTTGTTCAGTTTAACAAGCTAATGCCTCTCGACAGAAACAGATATACATGGCTCATATTTCCCATGGTTCAGATCTAACGGAAACAAAATAAAAAAAATTCAGCTTTGAGAACTAGAACCAAATGTACTTGAAAATACATCATTTACCTGCAATCTTTAAGATGATGAAAGGCATCTGAACTCATAGTAAGCAATATTAAGTATGTGTCAACCTGTAATATACAGCACCAAAGTTAGGTAATTTGGAAACATCAAACTAGAATTCTTGTAAGGCAACCTACTATCAAAAAAAAAATAAAAAAATATTCAACTTAAAATCTTTCATCAATAGATACTTTCTCTGTATTAAGCTGGCGGTCTTACTTTGAATTGCACAGAATAAGAGAGTTATTATTTATAATTGTTTGAAGAAAAAAAACAGCAAAAATATCAAAGATAAAATACTAATAGCTTTTGACAGATTTGAAACTTTGTACGAATGTATCTGTAGTACAAAGTAATAAGTATTACCCTTTGAAGGGAAGTTGACAACATTTTGGGAGAATGGGACTATTAAAGAGTAATTTGACACTGTCCCAACTTACATCGAGGTAATGCACATAAGCATGTAGAAATGCCATGGGATTATATCTTGGTAAGCAAATTGGTGAGAAGGATTCTGATGTCCTGCATGACATCAGTGAGGATGTTATAACATAGCCTCCAGGAAATTAAATATTATAAATGGAATACAGAACTTGAGTGCCTGTAACATGTGATCTATTCTGTTATCATTTTCTTAATATGGAAGAAACCCCACCACCAAACCCTCGCTGCCCAAGAGTTGTCAATGGTACTTTCCCAGTTTCCTCTCTTGGTGACAGGAACCCCTAAATCAAGGTTGGGTCCTTTCCACTACGATATCACTCAGTTAAAATATATAATCTCTCAGACATCAATTATATTATTAGTATGTAAGGTATGATCCAACCGTTCACAGACTCATATAAAGTAATGGGAAATTTCATAATAATAAAACGCTACTACACGATCCGACCAAGAATGCAAGGACAAATATACTAAAAGTAGCACGGCCATTTACAATAACATCAGTATCCTCAAAGGCCACGCCTGGCTCGATAACTGACTGCATTAGCAAAAAAAAGAGCAAAAAAATGAGCCATATGACAACAAGGTTATAGGAAGAGTTACCAGCCTAATAAGGTTAACCAGCACAAAAATATATGCATATGCAAGTGTGAAATGAGCTTATCAATCATCTCCACACATTTGCACCAGATACACAAGAAAATGGCACAAACAAGAATCAAAAGTTAGTTGAACTTGCCTAAATGATTCAGAAGACATAATAAAATTGGAGAGCAATAGCATATCATCAGGGTGAAGAGATGCTTTTTGTGCACCAACAAGACTGATAACCTGCAAATCAACTTTAACAGGATGCTTTAGACAATACAGTATACTGAAACCTATGCACCTCTGAAATGCGCAATTTGAAAGAAGAGTTCAAAAGAAGAACAAGAAATAGAAACAGGACCTTGTGTTTACACATTAATATGGCAAACAGGACACCTGAGTCAGCTACATCATGCAAGATGGCACTAGCAGCTTGCCTTGTCGCATAAGCAAGTCGAAGACATGTGTAAGCATGGAGAAAGTTAGCTGGGTTCCTGGAATCAAAATAAGCGTACTTAATGTATTAGTATAGGTAATGACATCATTAGCATAGGTAAAAACAGTTTCACTTAGAACTAAGTAAAAGAGTTTGCATTCAATCATCAGCAAGGTTTACTGAACAGCATATTCTGAAAATTCAACCAACAAGCTTCCCAAGATTTCTTTCCCCTTTGAAGAATGTCCAGACTGTATCCTAAAATTGAGCAGAACCTTTTGGAAGGAGTTGAAAATAGTAAAATGTCTACATCATCAAAAATATGGTAAAGAAAAGCTTCCTTTTATAGTTGGTATTGGGATAAAAAGAACACAGACATCAAAAATGATGAAGAAAAGGATTAAATCAGCTGCAGGTAAACACCAAGTCTAGTATACAACATATTCATAGTAAAGAAAACAATTTTATTGGAGAGCACTCCTATGATGAGGTAAATTTTACAGGGAAACACATTAACATCTACTATATTCAACAAGTAGTAGCTAGGCAGGAGAGAACCATATTCTTTCCATCAGCTTAAGAAAACAGTGGTCCTAGTTATGACAGAAAGCTAGAACTGATAATACAGGACTTCAGTAGAGATGGAACGGAACTTTTGCTACATAACGCCTTTACTTTTTGACAAGCATAATTGTGCATTGTCAGATCCCCTGGATTACAGAATATCTTCTAAACAACAGGCAGAAAGATATTTTTTTCACTTCTTCGTTCCTAAGCAGATAAATAACTTCCAACTTTTATATCGTTTCAGTTTCTTTTTTCTTCAACCCCCCCTCCCCCCTGTGCCAACAGTCTTTATAGCAGGAGGACCGTGTGTGTATCAATAAATAATCTCCTTCCCATTAATTAAAAACAAGCTAATAGATGAACTCCTGAAGTTCTTCTAAGTTTCAATGACACAGAACGTCCAGTACTCTTGAGCTTAGAAGGTCCCGCACCATGGTAGACAAATTATATGCTATTACAATTAACGAATATATCTTTTACAGTTTTTTCAAGTTTCCGTTGAAGTTTGTGACCATCTCATCTAAAAGTTTAAATTGTTAGAGAGCACATCTTTATTACTTAATTATATTCTCACTCGCCCCCTCATTTGCGGTCCTGATTCAATTTTCATGAGTCAAGCACATGGTAATTCTTTAAATAAAATGGGTGGTGATGAGATTCGATCCCAGGACCTCTGTCTACTCTAATACCATGTTGAAGTGTTTTGACATCTGAAAGCTTAAGCTGTTAGAGATAGCATATTTTTATTTACTTAATTATACTCTCAATATTATGACATATTGTCACACTGCCCCTTGGTTTTGATAAAATTGCTCTCTCACAACATAGTAGAAAAATTATATGATTAATGGATAAAGCTTCCTGAGTTATTTCTTAAGTTCATGTCTCAGTATTCTTTAAAATTTAACAATTGTCCTCTCTCACCACAGTAGATGAAGTATATGATATTTCAATTAGCAAAATTAATACGTCACAAGAAGTAAAAGGTACCACGATGAAGATAAGTATACAGGCAGAGAGAGAGAGAGAGAGAGAGAAGGGAGAGCATAGACACAAACCAACTGAATGAATGGATTAAAGAAGAGAAGACGACGTCTGTTCCTCCAAGCAAAGGAGTCATGTCAAATTTAGGGTTCTTCTCGAAACATTTATTCAGAGACTTTGTAAGAATAAGTATCATCTGCATAGATTACAATTGATACATGAGAAATTGCATCCATATTTCAGAACAATAAGTGGTCAATTTAAAATGCTAAGGAAACTATGACTAGGCCTGCACCTCAATTAGTATAAAATTAAACAATCAAAAGATATAAAAGGAGAAACAAAAAAGAAAAAGAGTGACTTACCTGACCATAGAGGAGCTCTAGTTGTCCCTTCAGCGACTGATATGACTCTTCTGTACAGCTTATGCAAACCAAGTAAATAGGTCCTTTTACAAGAAACACAATCTGAAACACAAGCCTTAAATATCTGTTAAACAAGAAATGCAAACGAGGCAGCACATAGTCAACAAAGTGCTTAAGCAGAAAGGTTTTCAGTTAAGTTGCCTAATGCTCCAACTCAATAGCAAATATTACAAAATATTCCTAGGTGACGGATGACCACTCACTTGCAAAGCCAAACAGCATATGGCTATTTTATGTTTCCTTCTTCCTTCCGTGCCAATTTTTAAAGAATAACATTCAAGCATTTAAAAAAAAAAAAGAAGAAAAAGACTAGCTTCAAAGTGAAGTAAGCAGCATGGGTTGTTCAAAGTGAAGTAAGCAGCATTGGTTGCTCAAGGGTGAAGCTAGTAAAGCATTTGCTTTAGACCCCCATAATTTTGAGGCCCCAAAAAATTTTAATAGTGAATTTTACGATTTTAATGTCACTTTAAACAATATTGAAGATTGTAAAAGAAAAGGTTACAAATTTTAAAAAAAAGCTATTTGATTTTATTTTTTTAAAAAAAACAACTGGTAAGGTAGGGAAAGCTATTTACTTTTTGCAAAATATTTTAGAACTTTGAATTAAACAATTCAAATATTAATAAATATTTTTTTTACAACAACATCTAAGATACAAACAAATGGCTAACATCTTGTTAACTAGAATTGATCTTACTTTTATTAGTTTATAAATAGTAATACTATGTAAAGTTCAAAGTTTTATGTCTTTTAAGAATACTATACTAAATCAAGTAGTATGTAAGAACAGAAAAGACAACTCAAAATTATTAAATTAGTATATATTTAAGACCTCTTATAAAATTAGACTTTAGGCCACTAATTTTATTGAGATATGAAATTTCCAAGTATTAAATGTTATTGAATAAGGTGAGCTATCGACTATGCAAGAAAGCAACAGTTCCATAATCATTCTTTTATGGAGAATTTCGATACAACGAAACTAACCTGATGTTTCCCGGCTCTGACCAAGTTGACTCTATCACCCCTGAAAAAGAGAACAATCAGGCAAACTTCAATATCGTCAAAAGATGAGCTTATAAGAAAAAAACGCAACTCCATAATTCATTGGTAAAGTACCCATTTTCGACAAATGAAATGATGGCTTGCAAAGTGGCAGAGAACCCAGCAAGCTTGTGTTCATCTCCATATCTTCAAACGAATGATAAAATAAAAATAACAAATCTCAGAGGACAATAAATATGATTAAGAAGAAATATAAAAAAGTATATAATACTCTAATTAATAAATGTCATTCAACACTTGCAGGAGACTGCTTTAACACTGACCTTGAGTATATTGGTTTTCCCGAGTGACTCAAGATAAAGAAGTGTTTCTTCCTCTTCCTCCAGGAAATAGAACCATCATCCTGCACTTTCCCAATCAAAAGAGTCAAAAGATAAACTTGAACCATATCAACATTGGATCTCGTTTAATTCCCTTTGATGTTATTGAAGACTCGGTTTTAGTTGTTTGCATCTCATTAGCATATTTATATTGCTTTGGTTGTAATTGTCATCGAGGCGAGCTCTTAAACATATCTTTAACTTGTTTTTCAAACAATTCTTAAACATATATTAACTTATTTTGCAAACAATTCGAAACAAGACAAAGGACTCTTGATCTAAGAGAAAGTTCAAATTGATGAAAATGAAACTGGAAGTCTTGATAAATAAAGTGTATGCATTAGGAGGAAATATAAAAAGTTGGAAGCTTATAAACCGTAATTGCTACCACATCCACTGCTTATCTCAGTTCATGGCCTCCAAAACCTAATGTGAGATTTCAGCCTATATGTAGTCATTGATTTGAACTTTATTGCAGCCAACAGGTTGTCCTCAGTTTGAACATACTGTGTTAAAAGACTTATCTAGAATCAAAATTCCCTGATTGCACAGCATGTAGGATTTGCTAAACTAGCCACAATTACTACTTAGAGCCATACATTCACTAGCTTCTGTTGAACTCACCTCATTGCTGTGGCGTTTCCCCGGAACCCATTGCACCTGAGAGTTTGAAACTCCATCAAAAGAATCACCATTGCCAATTTCAATAATCTCACCATCGACCTCCTCAATGCCAGAGTCCCTACTACTGGCGTTACTACTCCCTCTTTCACCCGCATAGCCACTGCTACTAGGACTTGCCGGCGCCTCTATTTCTTCCGAATTGTTCCTCCACACAACTGTCGAACAGCTAACGTCTTCCACCACATTGTTACTAGGAACCTCTTCAGAGTTATCAGCTCCGGAATTTCCATTCAACAGTCCATTCGCAAGATCCTTCAGCTTATCCTGATTCTCTGACGACGCTTCCTTGGTATCGAGGTCGGAAACGGAGTCGAATTCAGATTCGTATTCGGATTGACCGACTGAAATTGACGACAATTGATTCTCGATGGCGTCCAAAGACTGATCTATAGTGTTAGTGCTAGGTCCAACCTTAGGTTTTCGATCATCGTTCGATAATTCAGCGTCGGAAGGCATAGGTGAAGACTGTCAACGATGACTAAAA
This sequence comes from Capsicum rhomboideum, assembly GCA_031232105.1. NCBI lineage: Eukaryota > Viridiplantae > Streptophyta > Magnoliopsida > Solanales > Solanaceae > Capsicum > Capsicum rhomboideum. The sequence goes on from CP124716.1 coordinate 7,792,336, forward strand.
ACAGTAACAGAATCGTTGGGATTTCAGTAGGATATGGAATAAAATAGGAAAATTAACCTAATTAAGCTGCCGTAGAAGTTGGAGTTAATGGAATTCAGTATCCAATTCCTCCTACCAATCGTCAGTTCTCTAACCGGTAGGTGACTTTGCTTCGTACCACGGAAGTAGAACGGTTGGACCGGGTTCGCTATCCACAACTTTGGGCTTCGAGGGGTAAAGCTGTCCCAAGCTGTTTGTTTGCTTAGATTGAAGATTGGGGAAAGTGCATAAATAGTCAATATTTGGACCCCTGATTTAAAACATAGCTGAAATTAACTACTACCTCTGGTTCAAAAAGAATACTTCCGTTTAAAAAAAAATAACCTATTTTTTTTAATTTATTTAAAAAAGAATAGCCTTTTTTTCTTTTTAGCAATTTTTTAATTTCAACCTTCTACATAACATGTTTAAGACCACAAAATTAAAGGGCATTTTAGTATATTTGACATAATTTTAATTTAAGACCACAAAATTCAAAAGTCTTCTTTATTTTCTTAAACTACATGCAAAGTCAAATTAGGTCATTCTTTTTAAAACGGAGAGAGTATATTTTTTTTACAAGTTTAGCCTTTTAGAATCAACTTCCATGGGGAGTGTTAAAGTTGTGAAAATTCGTTACATTTTTTTGTCATAAGTTTGACTTGGCATTTCAAACTTTAGATTCGTATATCTGAAGTTCGATAAAAAGATTAATATTTGGAGTTTGGAGAAGTTTACCGCAAAGGACTCAGGATATGTAAAGACTATTTCGAGATTTCTTTCATATAGGCCATGTTAATCAAGCTAGCACAATGTAGATTAGAAGGAATGCAAGCCACAACCATGCCTTAACCTATTGAATTTTTCGGTAGACCACTCGAACTTGACATGTCTTTCTTTTTCTTCATTCTCATCTTAGGTTTCCTCTTTACAGATTTAGATCATGAAGTTGCTTGCCTATGTGCTCATTGACGACACTGGATAATGTGGCAGGCTGGCAGCTTATTCAAATAATTTCAGTTGTCCAATTAGAGATTTCTCAAAAATGACTGAACTATAAACAGGAGGAGGTAGAGAGTGGGGAAGCAATGAGGTGCAACAATACTTTTGAGTGAAGTTTGTTGATACTAATTATAAGTTAAATAACTAAGAATACAATTTATTGTAGAACAAGAAGGGGGAGGAAGAAACGGATGAGGAGTAGCAACGCTTTCGAGTTTCGACTGAAGTTTGTCAATACCAACTACTACAAATTAAATAAAAAATTGGATAAATGTAACCTTAAATAACCAGGTGGAAACCGACTACAAGAGTGATTCCTACTTGAAGATTGGAATAACAAGGGGGGAATACCATTAATTCGATAGATGAATCTAGACAAATCCCTACTTCACCTGAGGTAGTAGTATGGATTGTGTACACTTTACCCTCCACAGACCCCACTTTGTGGGAATACACTGGGTATGTTCTTGTTGTTGAATCTAGACAAATGCTCGCGTTGGGCTACTGTATTCCTTGATATTTAAAATAAAAAACTATATATTGTAGCTCACAATTACAAAGTTGGGTAAAATGCATGAGCAGACTCTGGTCGATGATAATTTGTTTAGTTCTCTCAGAAAAAGTAACGGTGTAACATGTATAAAATGAGAGTAATATTTTCTGAAAATTGAATAGCAGCAACTTGCATGGTTCCAAGATATTTACGTTACGCAAGTAATTGTGAAAGAAATGGATCCTTACACAAGGCGTTGTATCTGTCTCTAGGGTGAGCATATGCAAGTTGACATTTTGAACATTATGAACATATTCAACAGTAAGTGTATTTAAACTTTCTGCCAAAACTCAATGACCTTGATAAAAAGCTGGCAAATTAACAAATGTTCTTATGTCCCGATGAAGTGAGCAAGAACCTAATCCAAAGGTTAATCACTTCCCCGCACTAACAAATCATGAATGCAACTTCCCCACCTCAACTGAACTGCAGCCAGGAGTAGTTCTCCTTTGTGTCATCTCATGTCTAAGCATTCTTTTCTCCTCCCACATGCCCTTGGCAGCATAGATATTAGATAATGCAACATCATCACCAACGAGACTCGCGTTTAGCTCATATAGTTTAGACCGAGCCACTGCAGCAAGTTCTCCATTACCATGAACACCAGAGCCACCCAATAATGTCCTCCATATAACTGCATTTGGCTGCATTGGCATTGCCAAAATAAAGCTATATGCCTCTTTTAGCAGCCCACGACGACATAACAGATCTACCATGCAGCCAAAGTGAGAAAGCATAGGCTTTATGCCATACTCTTCAATCATACTTCTAAAATATCGTTTCCCCTCTTCCACCATCCCTGCATGGGAACAAGCCATTAGAACCCCTATAAACATAACATCATTCGGAACAAGTAATTGGTCCTTAGTCCCACAGCCTTTTTTTGATCTAGACTTGTTTTCTTCTTCCAATGCTGAAAATAGCCTTAGCGCTTCCTCTGCTTGGCCGTGTAATGCATGCCCAACAATCATGGATGTCCATGTCCTGACATCCTTAATTCTAATATTATCAAACACTAACATAGCTTTTCTGATATCCCCACATTTTACATACATGTTCAACAGAGCATTCATTAAAGATAAATCCTCACTAAAATCCGGCTTTCGACTAATCAAATCATGAATCCACACCCCTTTATCCAACGCCCCCAGATCAGCACAGGCCGACAACGCAACAGTGCATGCTACCTGATCAGGCTCTACATTGTCCAACTGCATTTGCCTGAATATTTCTAATGCTCTGTACGATTTCTGATTTTGTACATATGCAGAAATCAGTGAAGTCCAACACACAACATTCTTGCTGGGTATTTCATCAAACACCTTGTGCACATCACCAACATTGGTAGTTGCTGCATACATATCCATAAGCGATGTTTGAAGAAAAATGATGGGTTCGTAACCAAGTTTGATGAATAGGGCATGGATTTGTTTGCCTTCAGTGGCCAGGGATTTCTTTGCGCACGCTTTGACGACATACAGGAGAGAGTAGCTATCTACTGCAGAAATCTTTTTCCTCAGCAAGTCGGAGAAGAGCAATATAGTCTTGATAGGATTGGACTTGAGGTAACTTTTCAGACTCAGATTAATTCTTGTTGGTTTAAGATGTTTAGGGAAATTGATTTGGGGTTGGGCTGCGCTTGTGAAAGGCTCGGCCACCTTGTGCAAGTATCGTATCATTTGGTCACAATGTGCAGAGCTTAGATTTTATGCAAGGAAGCAGCTGTGTTGTAACTTGCAAGGTTGGTCGGCTGTACACAAGTACGTTCATTTATAGCTGTGTTAACTTATCCCGATATTAATTTTAAGATAAGTTTATATCATGTTTGGTTGGGATAAAATCCTAAACTAATATTGTTATTTGTATACAAGATTAACTACATTGTCTGGGTCACAGATCATTTGTCACAATTTTATTTAGAAAAATTGGAGCAAACATATTTTCAATTCCGATAGCCGCATTTCACCGCTAGTGTAGTTTCTTGTCCTTCGATCCACTTCATTTTGCTTGATAATATACTAAAAAATTAGATGTTTCATTTTTCTTGTCTATTTTAACAAATTAAGAAAGTTTTTTTTTTCCTCATAATGTCTTTAGTATTAAATAATTACAAAATAGTAATAGCCAAATTTAAAGCTTCAACGCATATTATTAACAAAACTAATTTAGTAAAATACACTTCTATTAAAACTTTTTTTTTTTTAAGGGATATGTTTATTTTGTTGTAGTTAGTGTTGTGTTAGTGTGCGTTGTTTCTATCTCTATCATATCTGCTATATTTTGTACTTCTGTTGCTGAACTAAAAAAGGGTAACCTGGTTCAATCACATTTTGGTTTAAAGACGAGGTTGAATGCTAATTGAAGTACCCGTTCCCGCCAAGCAGAGAGGATCAAGAGCTCTCCAACAACATCTATTCTCTCTCTTGCAGAGCTGCAAATCTATCAAACAGCTAACACAAATCCACGCCCACGTTATCACCAATGGCTTCACTCAGAAAAACTTCATTCTTGTAAGACTAATTTCTCCATTCTTAACATCTTACAGTATCAAGTATGCCGACCAAATTTTCCATCAAGTGCAAAGTCCAAGCACTACCCTTTGGAACCAAATTATTAGGGGCCATGCCCGTAGCGAAAACCCACAGAAATCTTTTGAGCTTTTTAGTCAAATGGAAAAATCAACTGCTATGCCTGATGGGTATACGTATTCGTACGTGCTTAATGGTTGCGCAATTGGGGGTTTGTTAACGGAAGGTCAGCAGGTTCATGGGAAGATTTTAAAAAATTGGTCTTTGCTGAATGTGTTTGTTCAGTCTAATTTGGTTAATTTATATTCAAATATTGGAGGGGAATTCAGCATTGATGATGCACGGAAGGTGTTTGATGAAATGATCGAGAAAAATGTTGTCACTTGGAATTCATTGCTATTTGGGTATTTTAGAAATGGGGATGTTGATGAGGGTTTTAGAATTTTCGATGAGATGCCAGATAAGAATGTTGTTTCTTGGACGACGGTGATTGCAGGATGCACACATAATGGAAGGTGTCAACAGGCATTGGCTTTGTTTCGCCTGATGCTAAGGGGCAATGTGGAATTTGATCTGGTGACTTTGGTGGCTGTTTTATCAGCATGTGCTGAATTGGGAGCTTTGGATCTGGGGAAGTGGATTCATTCAAGTGTTGTTGAGTCCTCACAGTTTAGGAAGGAGCCGGTGCTGGTGTCATTTTACAATGCACTTATACATATGTATGCTAGTTGTGGTGACATAGAGGAAGCTTATAGGGTATTTGAAGGGATGCCAAGAAGAAACTCAGTTTCTTGGACCAGTATGATCACAGGTTTTGCAAAACAAGGGTATGCACGTGAGGCTCTTACTATTTTCCAGCAGATGGAAAGCTGGGGAGGAAATGATGTTAGGCCGGATGAGATAACTTTCTTAGGTGTTCTGTTTGCTTGCAGTCATGCTGGTTATGTCAATGAGGGATACCGATACTTTAGATGTATGAAAGAGACTTGGAATGTTGAGCCGAGGATTGTACACTATGGATGCATGGTTGATATGCTAAGTCGTGCTGGACTTTTTGATGAAGCCATGGCACTTGTTGAGACAATGCCTATGAAGCCAAATGAGACTGTTTGGGGTGCTCTTCTTGGTGGATGCAAGATACACAAAAATGTGAGACTAGCTTCTAGCATAGCTCAAAAGTTGGCCGTGGAGCTTGAACCTGATAAAGCTGCTGGCTACTTTGTGCTCTTGTCAAATCTATATGCAACTGAGAAGAGGTGGCAAGATGTTGTCATCACGAGACAGAAGATGTTTGGAATGGGAGTAAAAAAGCCTCCAGGTCAAAGCAAAATTGAAGCTGACGGCACCATTCATAATTTTCTTTCCAGTGACCTAAGTCACAACCATGCTTGTTCAGTCTATGAGATGCTCGATCTGCTCACCAGTCATGCAAAATTGCAACTTTACCAACCAATCATTTCAGAGGAGGAACAAATAGTTTGAAGTACATTCGCGACAATTTGAACTCTCATGGATTGGAGTAGCACTTCTTCTGCTGGAATTAAGTACTTGGATATATATCTGTCTCACCCAGTTGAACCTCATCCCCTAGTGATTTGAAAAGTAATTTGCATGGTCCATCTTCTTCTTTTTTAGGAACTGATGGCAATGAGAAGTTCTCTTTTGGAGATGGGGAATGTGGCGGTATCTCCAAATGACAATGGGATTGCAAAATCTGGATTTTCTGCATCAACAATAGCACTGCCAGATACAGTTCTTAAATATCTCGAGTGGACGATGATCGCATGATCACTCTTTTGCCAAAGAGCTAGTCTGCTACTGCTTTTATGCAGGTTTTCCTGAAATTCCGTGAGTCAGCAAACAGTGAGCGTCTTTAAGTAATGTAAATTTTGTAGCATGCTGTTGCAGTTGGGGAGAGGAAAGTTCTTGCTGAAAGAGCAGAGCAGCAAAATGACTAAACACTACAGGTAGTGTTCCAGATCATGGTGGTGATGCTCAACATAGTTACTCCATATGTACAGTAATTCTTGTAAACTCCTCGTCCCTTCCCATTTTTTGCTGAATCATAATCTATTTTCATTTCATGTATTGTACGTCTCACAAAGACAATGATACTCACTTGGTACTAAATGAGATAGGGGAAGTTCAAGAGCGGCGACAACGTTGGATATGAGTTTCATGTAAATTGCATATGTAAATGGCACGAGTGGAGCTTTAATGGAGAAACATAGTCAATGAGGATTCATATATCCAACCCCAACTTATTTGGTATTGAGGCGTAGTAGTTGTTGTTGTAAAATGGACTCTCTGGCAGAACACCTGACCATTAGTTACAACTTACAATCAACTAATCCGGAGGGGAATCAAGAAGTGAAGTGGTGACGTAGTGCTATTATGGAGCATCTGGAACAGCATAGTTTTCCCTGACTTGATCAGCAATATCAGCATCAAAGCAACATTTTACAGGTTATTGGGGATTTGAGGAATTTCAAGTTGTCCCTGACGACGCCTTGTCTAGATTTATTACTGTAATTCCATCGTATTACTAAACCTTAATTATTCTGGTTAGTAATAAGCAGTTGTATTTGAGACATTAAAGTCTGATAATAGTTTTATGGAATACACCCTTGGCTCCCACGAATTCTTTCTTTATCTTTTTGGTTCATGAGAACAAAATGATAAAAAGTTTCTTTGTTTGAATTAGCCAGTTTCATATGAGATCCTACTTTGTTCGCGAAGATAGACATTACCCGAATTTTGGAAGACATGTAAAGCTTCTTCATATAGTTTATCTAAGCAAAATAAGGAAGAGAGACGTGAAGGCTAAGGTATACTAGGAAATCCCTGGATATGAGATTGCTTAGCCTTCAGGAGTCATCTGAATTTCAGAACTCAACTCAAGATATGAAAGATACGCCTGAATGGGTATTATATTTAGTAGTGGCGTACACGTAACACGTAACCCGTTAGAACTACTAAACCATATAGTAATTCATTTGACATCAACTTAGGTTTTAGAATCATATTCCTTTAGAATGCCCCTGCGCTAAACAAAGAATACCCTTCCCAAAAAATTAAACCTATATTTAATTTATCAAATTACTACTCCCTCCGTTTCATTTTATGGCCCCTGTTCTAAAAATAGTAATTTCGATTTATTTGTCCAATATATGAAATAAAGAGAATTTTGTTATACTTTTTCCTTTCTACCCTTTGTGTTAAATAATTATATAAAGTAACAATATTAAATTTAGAATTTCAAAGCAGTTAATTTAGTAAAATACACTCTTACTCAAAGTTTCCTTTTCTGAAATTTTTTTAAGCAAAATTCATTGGCGGGAATTTGCCATGAATAAAAAAAGAGACCTGAAATTTGAACCTACAGAATCAGTAAGCAAATAAAGTACAAAACACAATGATGGGCGATGAGAGGTTGGAGGTAGCTTTCTTCGATGTTGAAACTACTGTACCGACCCGACCCGGACAAGGATTTTCGATCTTGGAGTTTGGGGCTATTCTTGTTTGTCCAAGGAAGCTCATTGAGCAGGAGACTTATTCCACCCTCGTACGACCCACTGATCTCGCCCACATTTCCACCCTCTCCGTCCGTCGTAGCGGCATTAACCTGGAAGCAGTCACATCTGCACCCACCTTCAATGAAATCGCCGACAAAGTCTATGACATTCTCGATGGTCAGCTCCCCTATTTATCTCTTTCTACGTACCTTTTTTTTCAAGAACGGTGGTGTCCGCGCCAGCTTTTGCACACTCGACTAAATCTACGGGATACTTGTCACCTCCCATCAGCAACAACGTAACTCTGTCCACAAAGGCTAGTACACATACCACCTAGTGTCTGGGATTTGAACCTGAGACCTCAGGTTCTCAACCCGCTTCATTGACCACTACGCCACACCTTTTGGATGCCTTTCTATGCGCCTTTTGAAAGTTTGTTCATTTTCAGTGTTTTTGAGCTGTAATTTTGGTTTGCGTTTTGGATGGCTTATTTGCAAAGGGCTGATGTGCTTGTTATGTGATTTGTGCAGGGAGAATATGGGCGGGACACAATATACTGAAATTTGATTGTCACAGAATACGGGAAGCATTTGCTGGGATTAATAGGCCAGCACCAGAGCCTAAAGGAATAATTGATACATTGGCTTTATTGACACAGAGATTTGGAAGGAGAGCTGGTGACATGAAGGTATAATGATATCCCAACTTTATGGAAAAGGAAACAATTTTAGTTACTGAAATAGGACTAAAATCAATGTGCTTGATGCATTTTTCTGTTTATATTACGAGAAAATCAGCTGACCTGAGTTGCTCAGTAAAATCATATGGATATGGTTAAGTCTTGCTCTTAAGTGTTAAATATTGTAAGATGTAAACATCAGACTTGCTAAGAGTTTGCTTCAATGGTTATCGACATCTTTTTAACTATTGAAGCCGCTGAATAATGAAGGAAAGGAAATAAAAAAGCAACTGTTTTACCAATATCTGGTATGAGCTTATATCAACCTAATAAATTGCTTTATTATTGTGAAGCATGTCATCTAGGAGCATATACTTTCTTTCGTTAGCTTTGGGATTTTCTTTTCGAACTTAAATGTGATAATTTCCATCTTCTCAAAGCCCACCTATTTATTTGGTTAGTAAAATGGATTAATGTAATGGTGTTCTATTTCTCTATACTCTGTTTTGCTCTTTTATTATTAGAAAGTAAAGAAAAACATTGTTTAAGAGAGGCAGGAGTATTCTGTTTCTTTCTCTGTCTCTTCTTTTTTGCAGTTCTTTGAAAACAAAAATACTAAGAATTTTGTGATATATGCTTTACACTGCATATTGGACAATTTACGCTAGGAGTTTAGGCCACTTGGGGCTAAATAGGAAAGGCTGCAGATGTTTTGGGTACTGTTTGGACGAGAATTCTTAAGAGTACAAGTGAAGTATTTTTACTTTCAAAAGGTGACTGCTGATTGGATTCTTTTTCTTTTTTTTGATTTCATTTTCCAGATGGCCTCTCTTGCTACTTATTTTGGACTTGGACGCCAAACACATAGGTAAAGAGTTATTTATTGGATGTTTTTCCCCTTTGTTGAAAAACAAGTATCCGTTATTCTATTTTTTTTTAACTAAAGCTTAATGTCTTTGGTCCTCTTGTTTACCTTATTTTGTAACTTCTCAATGTGCTAGTTCTTGCTCAATTTACTACAGTAAGCAACATAGAATATGTTAATACAGTTTGGTTTGTGTCTATGAAGCGGAGCCTTGGAGTAAATGGTAAAGTTGCTGCCATGTGACCAGGAGGTCACGGGTTCAAGCCTTGAAAACATCCTCTTACAGAAAAGCAAGGTAAGGATGCGTACAATACACCCTTGTGGTGGGGCCCTTCCCCGGACACCGCGCATAGCGGTAGCTTTAGTGCACCGGGCTGCCCTTTTTAGTTTGGTTTGTGTCTTCTTTTTCTTCTGTTCCTCAATTTTGTTCTGTAAGTTAAGTTGCCTTGTTTCTAGCATCCTTTTTTTCTGGCCCATGATGAAGCAGGGGATTGAGAAGGTCACTCTTGTTATTGTAACAGATTTAGTTATTTAACTGTCACAAAAACCGAGAAATTTACTGCTGTAGCCTCTAGGAAATGTAATGTGCTCTTTGTTTCATACTTTTGATGCTTCTTTTCTGAGAAATTGCAAGTTCTTACTCTTTCAATTGATATTGAGTTTACAATGTTCCTTGTGATTATTTTCAGGAGTTTGGATGATGTCCGAATGAATCTTGAAGTGCTGAAGTACTGCTCAACTGTCTTATTTTTGGTAAGTTAGTCATACATCACAGGTTTACTATCGTTTGTTTGTCTGTCTGGTCGAAGACATTGTCTTGTTCATGAATGGTAGCATTACTTGTGAAGCTAACTTCTTCTCATATTATTTTCCTATTCCCTTTTTGTGTCTTGCGCCAGCCAAATAGGGTGGAATATGTCTAAACTAGATGCATTGCACTACAATATTGTTCTTCCATGGTTTCATTCCAATTTCTGTCAACATAGGAACTCCAGATGATATTGGTGATTGTTATGATCAATCAAAAGCCAGGTTGCATAACATGGGCTCCTCCTTTTTTTTTTTGTTGCTAAACACCTGAAAGACTGATGGGAATAATCCATAGATGCAATGAATTTTTGTACTTTCCCCTTTTAATGACCTCATCCTTGGACAAAACCTCATCTGCTCCACCTTCCCCTACTCCACACACTCCTAGACAGAAAAAGAGGAGGAAAGGGACAAAAGAAATAACGTATACTTGAAGCTCTTACAGCTGCCAGAGTACTGATCCATTCTACTCTGATTTCTTGTAAAAAAAAATTTCGACGGCTTTAACTGAAGGCAAGAAAAAAAAGAGTTGTTTACTTTTGCCTAAATGGAGGCGCTAGTTGGCTTCTAGACTGACTGCTGGCACAGGCTAGAGTTTAATAGCAAGGATAACATATGGATGGCAAATCACTGTCTAACAAATTATTGCTGTTTTGATACTTTGTGTGTTGATATACAGTCAAAGGAAACGGTGGCACTGCGAAGCCTCTAATCATGACCTCTTAGGCAGGAGGGACTGTCCAAAATTTGACTCGCCAAAGGTTTATATTACATTGAAGTTCTGCGAGTAATAAAGTTGAGCCAAAGATCTGAATTTTAATCCAGTGCCCCAGAGCCCAAGACTGGATCCTACTGTATTTTCATTCCTGTCGGTTTTGGCATACTGCCATGCAGCCTGCTCTGCTCACCCTTAAATTGGTGCATTTATGTAGATTTTGTATTGTCATTAGGATTGATATTGTTTGTTTTCATGTCTGTGCTGCAGGAATCCAGCCTACCAGACATATTTACAGAAAATAGTTGGGTGTCTCCTAATGCTACGACAAGAAGCCGTACTAATGGGAGAGGTTCTCCAGAAGAGGCGGGCTTCAGTGCAGATACACCCTCACCAAGCATCAAGATAGAAAGTCTTGCTGAATCTACAGCAGAAATTAATCCATTTAACATGAACGAATTGGAAGAATCCCTTCTATCAGATGTCATGGAAGATGAATCTGGTTCATATTCTCCAGGATCTTCCACAACTGCAACTGAAAGTTTCATTGGCTTCACAGACTTCTTAGAACCAAATGAAATCTCCATACCTTCGCTCTCTGTAAGTCTTACCCCTTTTTATCGTGGGTCTCAGAAGATAAAAGTATTGCACGACTATGGTGAACTACAAGTTTGTTGTAGACGGATGAAGGTGCGGTTTGATATTAGTAAACAGTATGTTAATAAAGCTGGTTGGCCACGACTGAGTTTTGTGGTTGATGCATCCTCGAACCTGTGCAAAATCTTGGATGTAGTTGATGATTATGCTCAAAAGCTATCTGTGGACTCAGGTAGCAGCTCAGAGTGGAGGCCCGTGGTGACTAGAAAGCCTGGATTTTCAAACTACCCTACTGTCCGCTTCAAGTTAGTTTAAATCTTTCTTTTTTCTGCATCTCCTACAAGTGAATATGCATAGTTTTCCTATTTTTCAAAACCAGGAAAGGAAATGTTTATGCTTGCCATTTTCTTGCATGTATAGTTCTTCTTAAACTTTTCTTTATCCATTCTCCCTTCAGTCTCTCTAATGTTCAAGGGTGGATACATGTCACGAACAAATTATGTGCTCTTATCTCTCAGAATTTCTATCCCGATTCACTACATGAGTTACTTATGAATTATTTAATTCATGATTAGCCCAAGTTTCTTATTGAAAGTTAGGACTTAGAGTTATGAAATACACCAGATAAAGTGGTGGTGTGATATTTTTCATGCTCTATATCAATCCTGTTCCATTTACTGGAGCAAGCAGCCTCTTTTCACTGATGATGGTCCTCTTGTGCTATAAGCTAATTTTTCACATGTGTAAACATGCAGTTTACCAACTGTTATAGATGGCAATACTTTCCGTTGGATCACGGAGATATACCAGAAAGAATCTTCCACAACAGAGAAGCCCGTGATCTTTAGTAAATTTGATGTGGAAGAACTGGAATCCTTGATAAAACCAGGAACTTTCGTGGATGCTTACTTCTCAGTGGATTCATATGATGTCCAACAGAATGCTGGCATCCGCTTAGTTGCAAGCAAGTTGATTGTGCATCAGGTCCCAGATTTAACTTGAACCTGGACTGTTTATGAGATTTCACAGTAAAGTTGCTGTTATTCCTGTGATATCTGTCAAGAGTGAGATTTAATTAGCTCTCTCTTGTAGGATGATTTGAAAAATGAAAGGTTTGCCCTACTTTGACTTGCAAATGATTTTCACTCGCTCTGTAAATTTTTAGTTGTCCAGTATTGACTTGGCACGCTCGTAAGGAGTAAATAGAATGATAATTTTACTTTATCATGCTTGAATATAATAAATTTAATGCATTGGGAAATGATCATAGTCAATAATAAAGGCAAATTAGAAATTAAGTGATGAATTATCTCTTGATTTTTTAACTGAATAAGTAAAAGTGAACATCTAATTTAGTATAGTGCACAAGTAAACATCAACACCAGATAGGGAGAAACATTTTTTCCTAATTTGGAATAGGTTGTTTCTTGTTTTGTTTTAAATAACAGGGAGTGCCTAACCTAGAGTAAGCTTCTCCAAATACTACTAATATGAATAGAATAAAATTACTTTTCAGATAAATCATGTTAGAAAGAATGAGTTAATCCTGGTTTAATTTTTCATTTAATCGAATTAGTATATCTATGACCATTGAGTAAGAGACAGAATATGTGGTCGACTGATTGTTTTGTGACTTTTCTCTCCCAAATGACCACGTGACTGGCACGCCTTTATGTGGTCCTCTGCAGTATGATTAGTACAGTTTGTTCTCTAGTTGACATATAAAATTTCAAGTTACTGAATTTATAAATTGCTTTTATGCCCGTTTGATCATGAATTTTTTTTACTTTTTTTGAAATTTTATTTCACTTTAGTGAAAAAAGTGAAATTTGATGGTGTTTGGCCATGAAATTTTTTTCACTAAAGTGAAATAAAATTCCGGAAAACTTGTTTTCACTTTTTTCACTCTTATTTCTCTCACAAAAAGTCAAATTTATTTCCATGCCCAAACATAACTTCAACTCCAACTCCAACTTCAACCCCAATTCCAAAAAATTTAATTTTCATGGTCAAATGCCTACTTAGCTTTGGAAATGCTTCACTCAAGAACGAAAGGCAAATGCATATTGACACAAATAATTGCTAATGAAAATGAAGAATGCGAAAAGGACTTGGTAACTGGTAAGCTCTTTAGGAAAATAAATCCTTACTAAGAAAACCTATTAGCTTAGTTATTAAAAGACAAAAGTGCAAGTAGAACCAGATAATGATGCAGGCATATTTAGTTTAGAAAATTACTTCCTCCGTTTACTTTCATTTGTCCCACTATATTAAAAACATATAACTTTTTATTTATTACTCCCTCTAGTTCAAAATAAGTGAATTTTTATCTCAATACACACCTATTAAGGAAAAAAAACTAGGACATAAATTATACTTTACTTTCCATTTTTACTCTTTCATATATTATCAAACTATTTTTGAAATTTCAACCACATTAAAATTAAGTCAATTAAGTCTCTTGGAACTCATAACCTAGAAAGTGTAAATAAAGAGTAAAATTGGAAGAAATTTCCGACATGTCTCTTGAAAATTGAACAATTCACTTATTTTGAACATTGAAAAATAGTTCAAAAATTTATTTTTTTTGAATTAGAGGGAATATTATTTTTTGAGTCCATTAAAACTGTACACCAATAAATATGATAATCATAATAATATATGTGCTTCATTTATTATTTCTTAAAAGATGTGCAAAGTTCAATGAGAATAAGTAAAAATGAAAGAGGGATGTATATTATTTTTTCATTTTTATCTTCATTTGATGTATGCAAGCGAAAGCAAATTTACGTTGTGGAATATGATGGTGTGAACGAGACTCCTTAATATAACCGGACTAATTCTGTATACTACTAGTAAATGGTTATAACGTATATCCAAAAAGAAAACCAAACTTTTCTTTACTCACGTACCCAAAGTAACAATAACAAGTGGGATTAACCAACCTTCTAATTTAACTAGTTAACTTATCCGCGCTTCGTGCAGTCAAAATTTAAAAACTTATGAAGTAATATCTTTTAAATTGTTCTAAGCTCAATTTACAAGAAAATGTTGTGCTACTTCTCTTCAACTTAAGTCTTAATAATCAACTGGGATCAACTTTTAAATTTTAACTTATTTATAGTTTATCTGCTATAAAAGCTCCATGGCATATGATATGTGAGAAATTAAATAGATGCATGAGCCTATAGCTTCAAGTCTAACCAATTTAAATTATGAAATGAAATTTAATCTAAATATTAAATATCAAAATTTTGGATTTTCTAAAAGGAAAAATAGTAGATTATCTCTTTTTCTAACAGATAAAGAAATAGAAAAATCACTATTCGATCGAACTGTCTTTTTTTCCTTCGATCCGTGGATGGTTAGAATTATTTGACTTTAGCGAGTTGATTGAAATTTGAATATCTACGGGGAATAACTTTTTGTCTTTCATCAAATGTGCTTCTACAACTTCAATAGATGCAATCAAATATTTGTTGAAACTTAAACTATAAAATCCAAAAAGAAGACAAATAAATGCAATTAAATATTCAAGTAGTCCAGACGCAAATGCGACAAAAAAAGAAGTCAAAAAACAAATTATTTTGTCCATCCTGAAAGATCAACCCACACTTTTCGACTCTATAATATCATTTCTTAATTACAACAATTGTCAATTAATAATATAAATTAACTATAGATGAAAGGATTACCATTCTTTACCTTTTCAATATTTTTAGTCGTTTGGAGTACTTGACTCACCAAATCTTTGATAAACAACATCCAGGAATTGCATCAAAAAAAAAGTATTACCTAGGATTTGAACTTGGAACCTTAAGGTAAAATTTGAACACCATAAATTACTAAGCCCTCCTCTAGTTTTGTGTTGAGCTGATTCAAAATATATATGTATCTACATAAAAAAAAAAAAAAAATTACCTTATATATATAATGTAATTTTTTGCTAAGGGAGTTTGGGTGAGCACCCTGACTCCCTCCTAGATCCGCCCCTGTAAACAACAATAACATTGTATCTTGGTGTCAAAAAGAAGCAAGTTAAATAAATCAACAATAAACTTCCTTGTGTGCATGTATAGTTGAAGTAGTAATTTCTTATTGTTATCAATAATTAGAGGAAATTTTTTGACAGAATGGGCAAAACAATAAGAAAAAAGATGAGTAGGCTTAATTCTACCAAAATCAATAAAGCAACGATATATATATATTAGAACATGCAAATTAGAGTTTGCACAAGATTGATCACTTCCAATTTAGATATATAGTGCATAAAAAAGAATATTAAGAGGCATTAGAATTAATTAGCAGTGTAATTGCGAGAGATCAATGCACATTATATATTATTGGAATTAAAAGTTACACAAATAAAAAACGGTCATGATCAATATAGCTTTTAATTAGAGAAAACTGCTAGCTTGGGAATGTCAAAACTAACCTGTGATGACAATTGCCATTATTATTTCATGATATAAAGTCTACAGTTACAAAATTTCATTTAATAGTGTACTAATTATTGAGCCACATTTAAATTTAGATTTTTAAGAATAAGTTAAAACATGAAATAGGAGAAAAAAGTCCAAAAAAACCACAAAAAAAATAAATCAAATCCTTGAA
The DNA here is from genome assembly GCA_031232105.1 of Capsicum rhomboideum. Taxonomy (NCBI): domain Eukaryota; kingdom Viridiplantae; phylum Streptophyta; class Magnoliopsida; order Solanales; family Solanaceae; genus Capsicum; species Capsicum rhomboideum. The sequence goes on from CP124716.1 coordinate 7,808,232, forward strand.
CTTTGGGAGGTGCCACGTCACCGTGTTCACATTCTACTTTATTATTATAAATAGATTCTCTATCTCTAATTCTTAATTAGGATCATATCTCAATAAGATGAAATTATATCACGTCATATCTAATCACTTTTTTCCATAATGTAAAAAACCTCTTATTGGAGAATATATTATGATTGGTTTCACAGGAGTCAAGAACACAATTTTATGTGGTGAATCAAGTGGATGTAGCTGGCACGCGGCGTAAGATAGTGGAATTTAATACGTGGAAAGTGGAAGAGAAAAAGTGAAAAGGAAAAAAAAATCAAAAAGGGTAGTAAAGGAGAGTTGCAAGGATATTTGAGGAAATTTTGTTATAGATAGAGGAAATGCCACGTCATGCAGAAACGTGAAGGATCACAAGAGGAAAGCTTTGTTTGTAGGGTACAAGGTTTCTTATTGGTTATTGGATATTGAATTTGAGTTCAAAATAAATTGGAATGGCTGTTTTCGCCACCACTTATATATATTCTTCAAGCATGTTGCTTTTTTTTTGGTCTTATCTATTCCCCCTCTCTTTTTTGTTTCCATTCCTTTTTGTACACAAAAGTTTTTAATTGAATAACATAGGGAATTATGCATGGGATTGTTATCCTCATTCCTTGTTGATTGGTATGGAGTAAAATTGGATCTAGTGGAAAGAACGATTCACATCATAATATGTGATGAGATCGACTAAGAAGGAATATCTGCAGGCTTGTTCTGAGAGAAGCCTTACCCAAAGAAGATCGTCTTACATCTGGAATCAATTATAATTACCCTCAGAAACCCAATAATCGATCTCGAATCGCATGTCCATATGCCCCAATCGGTTTCAAGAGAGGCATCAGAGCTTAGACACGTATTATGAGATAGTCTTTTCAGTATTCAAGTGTATCGCTATTTCACATTAAGGTGATGGTTTAGTTATTACACCCATAAAAAAAAGCTTTTTAGAGAATAGAGGGCATTAAAAATCCTAAGAAGCTTTATGTTATTATCTTGTTCTTATATCTCGTAAAGGAGCTCTTAATACATTCTCCCCTTATGTACTATCCATCTTCTTTCAACAGGAGCGGAGCTAGCATATACTTAGGGGGTTATCCGAACCCCCTTGGGCGAAATATTACATTATTTATACATGGGTAAATTTTTTTTTATATATATAGTAGATGTTGAACCCCTTTCGACTAGTTCGTGTGTACACTTTTGAACCCCCTTAATAAAAATTTTGGCTCCACCACTATCTTTCAGAGGATCTTTTTCTTATATGGAATAACGACCTTAGGCGTTGTGGAGTAAAGGGAATGAACTTGATCAACTTAGCTCACTTTCCTTTAACCCCATTTTACAAATTCAATTGTTAAGCGAAATGATGATTCTTTCTAGGAAACAGTTGGGTGTCGTTTAATTTGTGGATTGTGGCTGATCCTTTCGACCGAGTGTTCTTCTATATGGATCAAGAGGTTATCCTCAATCAGTCGCAAAATCGAATATAGTTCTGAACAAGATTGAAGCGGTTGGGCCTTATGGTAAAGTATTACATTTTGTTCGAGCTCGGGTGTAGCATTCCCTGCACCTCCCAAAGTGCATCGAAGGAACTCTTTCCGACCGCTAAGATAGTTAGAAACCCCAAAAACATTCTAGTCAAGTCGCGAGCTAATACTCCAAACAAGAAGTTACTGAAAGGAAACAAAGACTCTACCTGGTATGGCACAAGAAGCCTTGGCCACCTGTACGAGCAGATCCAAGTTGTAGCTGGGCATCCAAGAGAAGCCTCACTTGGAGAAGATCACCTTATAGCTGGAAGCAGTCATAATTATCCTTGAAATCCCAACAATCAATCTCGAGCTGCGGCTCCACCTGCCCTAATCAGATTCAAGTGAAGTGTAAGAGCATAGGCACGTGCTATGAGATAGCCTTTTGAGTATACAAGTGTGCCGCCATTTCACATTGTGGCAACAGTTCAGTTTTTACACCTATAAAAGGAAACTTTTGTAGAGAATAAAGGACATCAGAAAATTTCAATAATCTTTCTGTTATATCTTGTTTTTCCTTATTTAGTATCTCTCATAAAAGGAACCTTAATCCCCTCCTACCCTCATGTACTATCCATCTTCTTTCGAAAAATCTTGTTCTTATATCAACTTGACAACATTCGTTCAACTAGTGTCATCGATTCATTCAAATTGCGTCTCTTGACAAGTAATGTAAGTTGTGGATTGAAGGCAAGTTGGTTTCACAGTGGAGAATATACATGTAAGTGGTGAGTAAAATTGGGCCTTTGAATTTATTTTGCCGAATCCCATAATCCAAATAACCAATAAGAAACCTTATACATATTGCGGGCCAAAAAAGCACCAAGTCCCGCATTTTCGCCCATGTGATCCTTTACTTTCCCCTTCACAAATTCACAATCCATACACACCTTTTAACAGATCTCCACGTGACGTGGCATCTCCTCTATCTCTAACAAAATATCCTCCCACTCACTTTTTTACCCTTTTTGATCTTTTTCCCCTTTTCACTTTTCTTTTTTCCACGTAATTGCACTCCACTATCTTACGCCGCGTGCCACCTACGCCTACTTCATCCAATATCCACCGTTGTCTTTTTTCCTTATTCATCGGTTCAGATATTTTCACCTCCCAACTCGGCGCACTTTAGCTTTCACCATCTACCTAAAAAGTGCTATTATAATATATTTATTTTACGTCGGCCTGAAAAAAAAGCTGGAATTGTTGGACGAGCCAGAGGAGACTCTTCCTTTTTTTGCTATTTTTTTTTTGTTTTTGCTAACTTCAATCTTACTCTAGGTAGGTAGAACCGATTAGGAAAGTGTATCAGTGTATGTACAGATTTATCGGTAAGTAGTTCTTGCTAACGTGCGCCGGATCTGTCGGAAAACGGTGCTGTTATCTCTTTCCGGTCGTTGATTCCGTCGACGGACTGCCGGAGACTTTGCGGATTGTTCTATAGCACAGAATAAGAGCACAGAAGCACCGTTGAATGGGGACGCGTAACTTTGTATTGGATAAGATTGACTAAGTGATCCGCTAATGTAACCGGCTAAATTAGGAACCATAAGTTGTGATTTTTACTTGTAGTGAAGAGAGGGAGGTGTCTTTAATGGAGGTTTTGTAGTAGCAAAAGTATTGGGGGAGTGGAGGGTTTTGAGCTGGAATTTTTGAAGTTTGTTGATTTGAGTATTTGATCTGGTGATTATGGAGAAGCATGAGATTGTGAAGAGTGGGGATGGGTTCATTGATAGGAGTAAGGTGCGGATTTTACTGTGTGATAAAGATGCCAAGAGTTCGCAGGAAGTTTTTACTCTCTTGTGCAAATGTTCTTATCAAGGTAATATTCAGCTCTTCGTAGTTTATGGTTTTTGTTTTATTCTGTTATTGATAGTCTTATGTATGTGTTGTGTGCAATTTGATATGAGATGACTTATTTTTTTTTCCTAAAGCAGGTAATAGAATTGATGTGAACTAAGGTCTAATCGATTGCTTGTTGAACCCTGTGAATTGCGTGAAAGTAGGATACTCTTTTTGTTAATTTTAATTTAACTCCTGTTGTTTATAGATGATAGATCACTTGCTTGTTGAACCCTGTGAATTGCGTGAAAGTAGGATACTTCAAATTCGGGTTCAAAGAGTTTTAGCAAGCGTTCTTGGACAAGTACTCTTGTTCTGGATGGAAACTTTTTGTTAATTTTAATTTAACTCCTGTTGTGTATAGATGATAGATCACTTGCTTTATCTAACATGAGCTTTGATTTCCTAACTTAAGCATGTTACTTTGCCTTGATCTTTTGAAGATTAATGTTCATTAAATCTCTTAGCTCACACTTTAAATTAAATTGCTTATTTCTTGTAGTAATAGTGATAGATGTTTTCTCCCCCTCAATTAATTATTGAAGGTCTTGCAACCCTACCAAAAGGTTCAACCCCCTTCACAAACCGAGAAATGAAACAAAATGAGAAGAAAAAGGAAAAGGAGAGTAGAACTGGACCTTAATAAGGAAATAGTTTGCACATAGTAGCTAAGTTGGTATTAATTAATTCCCATCTCAGAATAGATTAGATGAAACAATGAAAACATACTAAAGGACAGAGGAGGATACCAGGGGGCTAGCAGTGAGTGGGTTTAGATGCTTCTGTTAGTAAGTTAGCCTTGTTTTGATCCTAGTTCAGTCTGCAGTTGGCTACTTGGCTTATCATACACGTTTTACTTTATAAGGAAGCATTGCATGTTCTTGTGTTGATGGTGGTAATTGTTTCTTTGCAGTGACTTCAGTAAGGTCACCCAGACAGGTGATTGATGCACTGAATGCTGAAGGACCTGATATAGATATCATTCTTTCTGAAGTTGACCTTCCTATGTCCAAAGGATACAAGATGTTGAAATACATTATGAGGGATAAAGAATTGCGCCGCATTCCTGTGATCAGTAAGCATAACTTTGTATATAAATTTATTTCAACTGTACTGAAAAGAGCAGTAAAATATTTCATTGTTTTTTTTCCTTTCCTAGTGATGTCGTCACAAGATGAAGTTTCTATTGTCGTCAAGTGCCTCAAATTCGGAGCAGCTGACTACCTTGTGAAGCCTCTCCGCACTAATGAGCTGTTGAACTTGTGGACTCACATGTGGAGAAGAAGGCAAATGGCACGTACTTTATTTGATCACTTACCAATTCTTCTTAGCAATTGCATTTATTTTAGTTGAAAGATTTTGGTTGATTTAGCGTAAGGTAAATAGAAGGGTCTAGGCGCATGTTCCTAATAAAGAAGCAAAAAATGCCTGTGAACCCTTTTTATTTTTGACATCATTTTCCTTAGGTCCATGCATGGAACTTCTCTGCCCCTTCTGATTTTTGGATTCTTCTATGCTCTATGACAAACATCCATGTAATATTCCTTGCTTTTCTCTTGTTTCATGTACAGCTTGGACTAGCAGAGAAGAACATCTTAAGTTATGACTTTGATTTGGTTGTATCAGACCCCAGTGATCCTAACACAAATAGCACTACTCTTTTCTCTGATGATACTGATGATAAATCCCGTAGGAGTGCAAATCTGGAAACATGTCCCACTATTCAGTTAGAAGACGAGGTAATTTTGCATGGAAGCCCGAATTTTCATAACATTACTATTAAAATTCATAATTGCACCTTCATATTTTCTCTGTATTCAAGGTGACTGTTACCTGTGCATCAATGACTTGTTCTTTTGTATTTCTGTAATTTGGAGATAAACCTTGAAAGTGTGAAGGCTTCAGAATTGAAAGTTGACATAACCAAGTGGTATCTGAAATTTTACGAGGGACTTCTTGGTTGTGGGTGGGTGGGTGGGTGGGTGGGGGTTAAAATTACATAATTTAATACCTTCACTCTGCTGGTGCTGACCCACTCTGTTTCCTCCTCAGGGAAACTGGAGGGTAAACTGTCATCAGATCTTTGACTAATTGAGTTGATATGGGTATTACTTTTAGGTCCTACATACTTGTGGTTTCCTCAGCATGAGAGGTTTTAATTTGAATATGGCATGTTCTAGTGTGGTCACGGATCAAGCTCAAATCTTTTGGAAATAATTCATGGTAGCTTGCAGTTCTAATATCCCAATACCTGCATGATGAACCTAAATTTAGGGAAGCACCAGTTGCTCCTTTTGTTTTGAAAATTACATGCAAATTATGTTTTCTAGCTGCCGCAGCCACTTAGCCATTTTCTGGGGTCTACGGTCTACCTCCATCTGTTAATGTGTTGTTTATTAAATTTTTCGATAGAGTTAAAACCTTCATTCTTCCTTTCTTAATGCTAAAGAGCTGATTTAAGCTATTATTTATATGTCGTTTTTAACAGATATAGGCATGCCCCTTTACTAGAATATTTTTTTCTTGTTTCCCAGTTGTAACTGCTAAATTGTTGAGCTTATCAAACTTAACAAAAAAAAAATAAAAATTGTTGAGCTTATCCGTGTTTAATTTTAGACCATTGTAAAGGGTAGTAATTCACTTTATTAACAACAAAATAAATAATTAGCTCCTGCTAGCAAACCTTTAACATCTTAGCACACTATATAACAACTGTAATGCACATTGGTTTTGCATCAGTTCCAAGTGACAAACAACAGGCTGAGAGAAAACATTAGTAATATCTAGAGAGAGTAAACGGGCTTTTTGCATCCTTACACCCAACCTTTAGTTTTTTTTTTAGAAGGCTTAAATACCTAATCATTACTCTTATTAGACAATTAAAAAGGCAGCCCGGTGCACTAAAGCTACCGCTATGCGCAGTGTCCGGGGAAGGGCCCCACCACAAGGGTGTATTGTACGTAGCCTTACCTTGCATTTCTGACAGAGGCTGTTTCCGAGGCTTGAACCCGTGACCTCCTGGTCACATGACAACAACTTTACCAGTTACTCCAAGGCTCCCCTTCACTCTTATTAGACAATTATTTATAAGAATTATCTGATACAAAATTTAAAAGAAAGATAACCTTTGTTCATGCCAATTCTATGAACCTGTTACTGTTTTCTTCACAAGAGAGAACCTGTTACTGTTTTCTTCGTAAGAGAAAACCTGTTACTGTTTTCGACCATACAACAATAGTTTCCTTCCTGATTAGAGAGGAATAAACTAACATATGATGGTTTTGCATTTCTCAGATCAATGCTGCCACCACTGCTGCTGCTGTAGAGACTGTGGTTATGGTTCCATTTGAGTGTCAGTATAATGTGACAGGAACTAATGTTCGACAGACAGGTCAGTGGTTCATATGGCTTTAAGTCACTCGTTCGCCTTGATTGTTGAAATGAGATTTACTTGCCATTGTTTTCAACCTGAGGAACATAATGATTCACTGATCTCTCTAGAAAGCAAATACTACTTTTCATTAGTTTAATTTTTTTTCCTACTTTCAAGTTTGTTTTATTCTATTTGATAAAGAAGCAACATTGGGCTGACGAGTAGGTTGCCTATTACATATTTCACACCCATATCCAGCACTCAGCCCCCCCACCCACCCACCCACAAAAAAAAACATTCGTCCCCAACACAAATAAGGAAGAGAGAGATAGAGAGAAGCGTAGCTTTTTACTTGGGTTGCATTTTCACTTTCCTCCATGCTTGAGAGATACTTAAAAGTCTAGGCATTCGAGTATATTTCTGTTGCTTTAGCCTGGAATCATTCTGTTTTTCATTTTCTTCCATGCTTGAAAGGTATCTTCTAGGTATTTGTGTATATTGCGTTTACATCAGGGTTGAAATTATTAGTCAGTGATATGTTGCTTGGATTTTTCAAAAATATCGATGGGTGTGTGTCGGATCCTCCAAAACTGGTGCATTTTTGAAGAATCCGGCATGGGTGCAACAACATTTTTGTAGAGCCCGAGCAACATATTTAGGCATTTTAGCACTCAAATTTGGAGCATTAACTATGTACTGGAAATGCGAGGCATGTCAAAGGTATTGTTAGTGTAAACAAGTAATCGAAGCTGGCCTTGCCTCTTTTTGTAGATTTGGCATATGCTAAGTAAAAGTTTGAGTACATCCTGTATTCCTTTGCCTAAGATCAGAGAAAGATATTAGGAGTTTGATGTATTTTATCGTTGGAATGATTTAGGGGCTAGCCTCCTCTCCTTATTAGTAGTATTATTTAGTAGTCGCATAATCCCCAGACCCCACTTGTGGGATTACACTGGGTATGTTGTTGGAATGGTTTAGGGCAATCATTGAGTACTTGTTAATGGATTTACAAATGCCTTCAACTTTTTATGTTCAAATAGCCGAAACAAATGAGTTACTCAATAAGCAACTTCAATGGCAATTTCTGTGCTCTAGTTGTATAGTAATATGTAACAGATCGTGAGATTGATTACTACATGTAATATGCTTTGCCTTGCATGCTTCTGAGGATTATAACAATTGAAGATTGACCTCTCCTAGTTATACAGATGAGTCTTAGTTTAACGTAATGCTTGTTGAACAGGACAAATTTCTTCATTTCCTAAGAAGAGTGAACTGAAGATAGGTGAATCCTCAGCATTCTTTACCTACGTCAAATCAGGCATGCCTAAAAGCAATGACCACGGAACGAACTCTACCCATGAAAATGTGATTCACCAATCAAGAATGGAAGAGAAGACTAATGCAGCCGTAGGGCATTTAGAGATTGAAACTCATATACAAGTTAATGGAGATGCAGTTGAAAATCATTCACATGCTGATGACTATCCAAGTAGTAACAGTGTACCAGACTCTTATTCCATGGAAAGGTCCTCTACTCCCCCATCACTAGAATTACCGCAACAGAGCAAGAACTCAAAGATGGAGGAGTTCTCGCAGGTGTACATGCATCCGCGCAATGAAGCGCAGCGTGATGCTGTGAATTTTCATGCTCAAACTGCTTATTCCTATTTTATGTCTGGAACAATGAATCAAGTCATGATGCCACCATCAGCACAAATTTATCAGAAAAACATGCAAGATCTCCACAGCCATGCTAATTCAGCTATGTCACCTCAATACAATCATATGCCACCATGTCCCCCTCATATGCATGGGATGGCATCATTTCCTTACTACCCTATGAGCCTATGCTTACGACCTGGCCAAATGCCAGCACCACATCAATGGCCCACGATTGGAAATTTGCCTTCTGCTGAAGGTAAGTGGAGCAAAGTTGATCGGAGAAAGGCTGCACTGATGAAGTTTAGACAGAAGAGAAAGGAAAGATGTTTTGACAAGAAGATCAGGTACGTTAACCGAAAAAAGCTGGCAGAACGGAGACCTCGTGTGAGAGGACAATTTGTGAGGAAGGTCAATGGTGTGCATGTGGATCTTAATGGTCATCCTGCTTCAGCAGGTTATGATGATGATGATGAAGAGGAGGATGAGGAGGAACAAACTGGAAATTTTGATGATTCACCTGAGGATGATCCATCGATGTGTATATGATGCTTGCAATCTTTAGGATGAATGGCTTGTGTTCTCAGAATACCTGTGTCAAAAAGCTATTATAAAGATGAGCAGAAAGATGCTACAGTTTTGGGTAACATGCCCACAAATGGAACAGCCCGCTTTTCGACTTGCCATCAGAGAGTTGGTCTACATGCATGATCAGTTGTGCAATGAGAAACTAAGAAATCCTCCTGGCCCCACCGCTTTTCAGCATCATGTAACTACGTGTTAACAAGGTGAAAATATATAAAGCTAAAATCAAGACTCTAGAGAAACAGTCTGGACAGGAGAACTTAATTGTGTTAATAGTGGCTCTGGCTTTTCCTGTCTAATGTCACTGGAATTCAGAATTTTTGAATCTATCTTGGAGTGAGGAAGCCAGGGCCTGTGATTTCACAGTGACATTCTTTCTGGGAACTGTTTTGAATTTTACAATATAAAAAAAGACGGGAGGCTGTATGTAACAGATAGATTGCGTGGTCAACTTTGAGATTTTGCCAAAGCTTAAGTATAATCATTGTTTGCTACTTCTATCCCATAAAGGTGCATATCAGTATTTAGTAAGCATTAGGTGATATAAGAAAGTTATGCATGTTTTTCTTGTTTAATGAGTAGTAGTTAGAGCCTCTACTTTCCGTCAGCAAAGTAGTCACAAGGTGTGGTATTTGCAGACCGTTACCAATGTTCAACCGAGAGTAGATGAGTTTCACAGGTGAAAAATGGATCTCGTATGCCAAATGTCGACTCTGGTCTATACAGCACTGCTTTTCGGAACATCTAGCCAACACAAAGTCGCATCAACTCAGAGCCACTTCTCGGAAGACTTGGATCTGAAATGCTTTATCTTTTTAATGGGTAATATACCAAAAATAGGGGACTAAACTAAATTCTTGATAACAATTCGTTTTACATCAACTCTTGCGGATTAAAGGTTGTTATCAATCCTTTGGAAAGATAACCAATAGTAAGTCAAAAGGAGCTTATGGAAAGAAGAATAGGTGTATATGAGTGGGCAGCAGAGATGAAAATTAGGGAAAAAGACTAAATTGGTGCACAACATTAAAAACATTTTACTCATTTCAGACAAGGATCACCAAATTCAAACATAGTGTAATGCACAAACACGGCAATTTAATATTATGAAAATTAAAGGAAAAGAAGCACACGAAAGTTTGCAAACCACACCACAGACCTCAAATTGACGTAACAACTGTCAAGTGAATTGAGAAGCAGTGTGTCCAAAGATGCATGTTTTTCTGTAACAAATGAGAAGCATGTAAATTCTGAAATCCATCCATCGAGCTAATGGGCCAGCTTGAAGTAAAGAACTAAAAGGATAGCCAGGACCAAGACAGCAATGATAGTGCCGATGATCCATTTATTCCTGTTCATCCTTCTAGACATTGTAGTCAGTATCTTCTTGCTCCTGCTAATATTATCATCCACTCCATGAAGCTGTAAAGAAAGAAACTTCTTAATCATCACATTTTCATAATTACACATGTTAAGCTTTAGCTTATTTCACATATACTTTTTTTTAAGCAAATTTTAATTATATCTATCGAACCACATGATCTAAAATATTCATGACAATGGCATATCAGAATTAGAGGCTTTCCCTCTGTGTGTCCCCCTCTTATTCTGTTCAGGCTGATTGGATATGCTAGAAAAAATGAATAGATGGCGTACCGTGTCATGTGCATGCAGGAGAGACTGACGTTGTTGATGCAAATCATGAAGAATTGAGACCCCCAGATCCTCGGTTTCTAGCATCGTCTTTCGACTTTCCCTGATCCTGTCACTCGAACGGTTCACTCTCTCTGTTGACATCATCAACCTCTGCCTTTGATCAGCAGACACCTGTATGGTGTTGGATCAAAATTTTGATCAAGCAAGAGCACAATTTCCAGTGAATTGTCAATCAGAAAGTAAAGAAACTCTCATTCACTCTCACATATCAACTTGTCCAGCATAAGATATCCTGACAGTACATTGATAAAGGAAATGATTTCTCGAAATGCAGACTCAAGTAACAAGCTTGGTTTAGGGACTTCTATAACTTCATGTTTTATGCGTGTTTCTCCTTCCAATTTATGTGAATATTCTTTCCTTCATGTGACGTCCCAAACGTATTTGACACCATTCCACTAGTAATCATATTCTATACCACTTTCACAACTTTCAAGATTATAAGTTCATTTAAATGTTTAGATTTTAACTCGATGTGAAGTTGCTGTATCAGATATAATTTTCAACTATTAGCAATGTTCTTTTCCAATATCACCAATATAGTACAAACCAAATTAACAATCTTAAACCCTGCGTCCAATCGAATACCTCTTTTATAAAATGGAATGGACAAAGTAACACAGGTTCCAACCAGCTTAGAAGCTTACACTACTTTCTATTCTCCCTCTTGACAGAAACAACACTATGTTTAACAAGAAGGGAATGAGAATCTACTTACGCAATGCTATAAAGGATTAAGATCAGCTTATTGTTCTTTCATGAACTGACTAGCTTGAAAGCACAATAGGGAAAAGGGATTACCATGTTAGCATCTGCCATTCCCGATTCCAACAATTCATCCCTTGCAGCTAGGTTTGCATTTGCTGATGTGATTCTTTTCACTTCAGTTTTTAAGTTGTTCAGATCACTCTTATATTCTCTTAACTTGGCCAGAAGTGTGGCTTTAACATTTGGAGGTAAACTCCTAGCTTCTAGGTCCATTTTGCGAATCTGGAAATGAGGACAAAAGAGCATTCTAAACCAAAATACTTCAGAAACAAGCAAAACCAGGTTGTGGCCAAGGCTTTATGAATTACCAATGCTTCAGCATCATCTAGGCCAGCTTTTATTTCAGACACTTTCTGTTTCTTTTGTTCTGCAAGTTGAACAAAAGACACAAAAGCAGTTAAAAAGAGCAACCACTGAGCTAATGGTCAAAATGCAAAAAACATTCAGTAAAGCTGTAACAGAGTTTCGAAACAGGAAGAAATACGGAAATATCAGGTTAATGAGCCCTGTGATCGAGAAGTAACAGAAGAAGCTAAAAGGAAACAACTGACCTACACTAAAAAGTGTACAAGAACACAAAATCAAGCGGAAATAGAGGTTAAACAGGATGAAATGGAACTTAACAGCATTTAGGGGGTAGAATTCAGGAATTAGACGACAAGAGAATGTTATATCCTTTTTTACAAGATCAAGAGACCGTTATCGCCTGCATAAAACACCCCTGTTATGAGATTTGTATTCCTGTAACTTTCTTGTTACGAGTTACTTCCACAAACAACAGTACTGAAATAGTGACATATATGATGCCAGATAAACATTATTACAGTATATCAGCAGTGGTATCATCTGCAACACATAGAATAATGCCAAAATCACTTTCAGACACTGCAATAACCTAATATGTATCTAAACACAAATTAGTTAACTTGAGCTCACACATGTAATATCTCCTGCCACTGCTAACTCTATACTCCTCATTTTGGCTGTCTGAATCTACACCTGCTAAAATAGCTTATGCATTTTTCACAAAATCCAATTGAAATGCTAACAGAAAGAGACTACACATTTTGGAAAATTAAAGAAAGTTCCACATTAAAAACCATTTCCATGATCCTCCCTATCGCTCAGTTGTTTGAAACTCTCATCCATTTGCCAAAGTTAAAATATACACAACTGGCCAGCAGGAAAACACTGAGCTATGAGAAAGTTAATGAATTAGCCATATAACCAAAACAATCTAACCAACTTTAGTAAAAGCTATAGCCACCACAGATTGACATTTCATTTCCATCTTTAAAAACAAATTGGTTTTACAAGACATGTTGTGTAATCCAGTATGAAGAGCAGTTGCTACTTATTCTTGTAAACGTTCTTTGTGATTTCAACAATAAAAAAAAAAATGTGCAGAAACCTTTTCTTTAGTAACTGTGGTGTTTGGGCCAACTTGTGTCCTCCACTAATTCCATGGTACCTTCCCAGTAACTTTATCCACCAAGACTTGGGCAGACGAAAAGAGATCGTACAGAAACTCTTTAGAAGAGAACAAGAATGCATCTTTTTTCTTTATGGGCAAGTAAAAGAGCATCTTTCAAACACCCAAGTGTGTGACCTAGTGGTCAACGAAGTGGAGTGAGGACCACGAGCTCTCAGGTTCAAATCCCAGCAGAGGCACCCTTACATTGGTGAACAGAGTTACCTCGTACCTGTTACTAGTGGGATGTGACAGGTGTCCTATGAAATTAGAAGCACAAACTAGCCCGAACACCACGATTATAATAAAGAGCATCTTACAAAGAAAATTAGGGAAATGGCTGTTTTTCTCACCTCCATCGAGAAGAGTAGCTGAGCTACATTTCTTGGTTAAATTAGCTGAAAGCTCACAGTACTGTCTTTCATAGCCTTCGAATACCTGATTCATTTTGCCCCTTCTCAAACTTCACCAAATACCTTCAGATCAAACAAACCATCATAATTACAACCAAATTAACACCTTTTCCTCCAAATTAAATTCTCCATTATAATAATAATACGCTAAATTTCAATCCTTTAAATCCACAGGAACCATGTTTGTTAAATAACCGAAAAATCAAACCCGAAAGATACGATAATTTCGATAATACAAATATTATTTAATTAATTCAGACAGCAGATCGATACTCACCTGGAATTGATCGGAGAAAGGAAACAACTACGCCGGCCGGCCGTCGGGCGATCGGAGACTTGGTGGGAAATGCGTTGGCACGGTCTGTTGGAACAATCGCGAATAATAGAATAATGATTATAGTATTGGAGACCCTCAAGCGAGCACTCTGTTTACATGTTCAAATGACTTTATTACCCTTACAAAGTATTTTCTCCCTTTTTTTAAAGAAAAAAATGGAGTGCACGTTTCAAATTGAAATATTGGATGCCCTTTACATATCTATATTTTTTGGATGAACTTTACATAAATACTTTAATACGCATATTTTAACTAACCTTTCTTTTTTCCCTGATGACAACGAAACTGTGATCCCTATCCTTTCGGGTGTGTACATAATAAATCTCGCTCTAGTGTAGTAGGATAAGCTTCATGCAACAAGTAAGATGTCACTTCAATAATTATCATTTTAAAATATGAATTTAATTAATCTGAGAGTATTTTTTTGTGAAGGGAAGCTTTGGAGTAATAACCGGTAAAGTTGTTGTCGTGTGATCACGCGTTATTCTTGTGATCCGCGCCTTCAACGAACATAGTAAAAATCCTTTAAAATTTTAATAAATTTTGTATTTGAACTTGTAATTTTTAACTTAAAATGAATTTAATATTAAGAATCTTAAAAGTTCAATCCATCAAATTTAAATTCTAAATCTACCTCTGATTAGACGTGATAGTCGGCACACAGTTTATCTAGTTACCAGGTTACTAATCAAGGGGCGGCTCTACCCTTTAACAAAAAAGGCGACTGCCTTAGGCCCCCAAATTTGAGGGGCCTCAATATTTTTAGTAATAATAAATTATAGATTTTTTTAAAAAAATATTAACTATTATTTATAGAAAAATAAACTTTTTATACAAAAGTAAAGAATATTAGAAGAAGTTTGATATATTTAGAGTACTATGTCTATAGAAAATTTAAATGCATTGATTACATTTTTAATTAAAAAAAAAATTATTAGAAGAAATTGATTATATAACTTAAAAAATAGAATATATAAAAAAAATATATTTTTTCTTAAAAATCTAAGGCCTCCGTTTGATTTTTGCCTTAGGCCACTAATGTGCTTGAGCCGCCCACTAATCTACTGTACAAAGGCTCTTGTTGGAGCTGAACTGGTTTCATGAATTGTTATAGATGTAACTAACTATTATAGCAGTGCATAGTTTAATCAATTGGATATTATACAAAGGTTGATCCTGTTATATGGCCCTCTAGTTTGTGAAGTAGCTCATGTCCTTCTCTTTGAATGTGTTGGGCTTGCTCGACAGGCCACACTTGTTGGGACCATGTAGTTGTTCGTAACATTTGTTTTGTTATCCTATTAGTTGGCTCCTTATTTAGCTGCTTGAGCCCTCTTATTGTTAGAAGACATAGTATTAGGACAAGAACGGATCTATAGGGATACTCTTGGTTTATAACTTGTAACTCTTTATCTTCTTCATCTATAAGTTGAAGTATGAAAGTCGGAATAGGAGAACATTCATCTTTGATTGGGCTTACTACTTAGATGCTTTCGGTCGATTATCTAGTGTTAATCGTGGGCACGATAACTGATATCAGAAGTGCTTTCTTCCCAGTCCTCTCGTGGGGGTGGATCTAGAGGGGCAGGAGGGAGTTCACGCGAGCCCTGTAAATAGTTACACAGAATATATGGGATAGATATTTTTGTGTTTATTTACATATATAAATTTTTGAATCCCTAAATACATGGAAGGTTAGCTCAGTAGTCAAGGGCATTCAAAATGCACCCCCAGTGACCTCTAATACTAAGGAAAAATCCTCTCAATACTCTAAAGACTACACCTGATATATATGGACCGAACTGTTTCACGAGGTCCTGAATCCAGCTAAAGCAATGCTTAATGGGCAAACAACCCCAGATGGGGAAGAGCCGACATCAAAGTGCCAAATTTTTCCATCGATGTGAGCTCTCAGAGATGATCAACATGATATTTCTAGAATATCCTCTGAGAGCTCAATTTTGACAAATTAGAAACATGACTTGAATATTTGAGAATCACAGCTTATCCGTAAAGAAATGAGGAGAACTTCCATGTCAATCGAAACCGTGTAAGAATCTTTAAAAGAAGAAAAAAAACTCTATAGGGTATACAAAAGATATGTATGAGATAAAATACATACTTTACATAAACTAGCAAGCTAGAGACTACAACTAACTTGCAAGGTTTTTGACAAATGATTTAGTACTTCTGTTTGCTGGTTCTCAAAAAGAAATGATCCCATTCATGTTTTTCTAAAGTCCCAAAAGCATAATACTTCCAGCTATATTCTTCATTAAACACCATACTAGAATTCTTGCCTTGTCTCAGCTCTTTCCTCATTACATCCACTCTTTCAAGAACCCCTTTGACTGCCAAATCAAATGCATCTTCAACAGTTTCCAATCTTGATCTTGGGTCTGCATAAACCACATTTGGTATAAGCTTTATCACTTCCTCTCTCATTGCTGCTACCTGTTGTCTTGGTATTTTTGATAGTACATTTTCAATGCTCACTTTCTTTTTCCTAACATCATCTTCCGGAATTAGCACCGAGTATGTGGTGTAATTCTTTGGTAAATGCCATATATATTGAACATACGCAGAAGCCGGAGTGAAAAACACCGGTATACAACCAGCTAAAATTGAATCGAAAGTGGACCTCCTAGTGAATGAATCCCCTGAGGGTTGTAAGCAAAAAATTGAACTTTGAAACAGCCTCATGACATGTACGGCCTTGTTGCATTTGTTGTTTGTGTCCTTGCACTCCAAGAGCCTGCATTTTCGCCTACTGGCTGAGCACTGTTCCATGATTTCGCTTCTGATAGATTCCTCTAGCTGAGGACGTGGAGCCCCCGCGAATGAAAACAACACCCTCCTCCTTAACTTCCTCATCCTGTTCTGCCACTGGAACACATCATTGTCGCTTGAAGGATGGAAATATGTCGGGTATGGGATGGCGAAATCGTTCCTGTTCCAAGGACTCGATTCTATTGTCAAGATTGTCATGTTCTGTGCCTCGGGCAACAACATTAACTTGTTCCCCCAAGCTGCATCCTCTTCAACACCTCTCCTAAAATCCCAAGTAATTCTCCCTGCAATCATGAAATGATCTCTGCCCCACATTGTCTCCCATTCGGGTTTTTCTTTAAGAAATTTCGTAACCTCAATTGAGTCTGCATCCCTCATTGATGTATTCAAATCGTCCCATAAATACTTTGCTACATCGAACCCTGAGTAGTATGGCACGAAGACTGCTGATGCTTCCGATGAATCATTCGTTAGACAGTCGTATTGTTTCATTCTGTTATGAAACAGGACTTCTAACGAAAATTGATTCGTCGTAAACCAACCTTTATTCGAAAAAGCCCTTTGGGGGTTTCCAAGATCAGGACCAAGTCCCATGTTCACCAAGTATTGACACATATCTTCCCATTTGTTCAACAATTTACATTGCTTCAACATGTCTTCGTTGAACTTACTAGGTATTTCTGCAACATAAATATATCGTCCTGTACACGATATTTCTCTTTTTTTATCGCCTTTTGTTTCGATTTTCTCAACCTTTTTTTCTTCTTCGTTTTGTGGTTCGTCTTTGCTTAACAAAGGTTCCAATTCCTTCTCGAGTTCCTCCAAATCAGGTATCACCACATTGTCGTTTTCATTCGAGGATGATTCGTCCTCCTTGGATCGCGTCTCGTCCTTTGTAGCATCAATGTTGGTGGCATTATCAATACTCGAAGAATTGGAATTGAAGCTAACGTTAACATTTTCGTGATGAGGTGGAGGTGGAGGAGGAATAGAAGTTGGACGAAAGGATTCAATTGAATTCGCTTCGTATCGTGACGTTGATACAAAACCAGGTAGAGAAGACCAATCAATTCCGTAAAGCAATAAGTACCAAGAGACGAACAAAAAGAAGAAAACAAACCAAAATTTATTGCGAGACCTCGTTGTGAGGGAGTTGTCCATCTTCTTTATAAATGTTGTTGATCTAATTATCTGTTTTCTATGTAGCATAAAAGGTGCTTTTTGGCTTTGATCATGACAAAAAGGGAATAATTTGATGATTTGGTAGATAACTAAGGGGGATAAGATGCTATTAAAATGCCTGTTTCTTGTTGGACTTTACATGTGATTAGTTTGATCACTTTTCTGATCCAATTAATTTCATTAATCTGAATTTGTATTTGGTTTGGCCACGTGTGAAGAAGATCAATTCTCTCTCACATTTTTATAGTAGAAGTAATTAATTACTACTATAATCAAGTATTCAATTAAGTATTATTTATTGAATAATTATTGGAAACGATGTGATATATAATCCAAACATAACCGGCCTCAAAGAGAGAAAATTGGATGAGCATATATAGATATATAGATGAATAATGTTAATTCAACTGCTAATAATACTACAGTAGTAATTAGTAACAAACATGCAATCCATTTCAATGATGTAAAATAGATGAATAATGTTAATTCAACTGCTAATAGTACTACAGTATTAACTAGTGTAGTAACAAACATGCAATTCATTTCAATGACATAAAAACGTAAACTTATTAGAAAGAAAATACTACATAGAATAGAGTATAAAAGTCTTACACAATAAAATTTATATACTATAATTGAAGAGACCAACATATTTAACTATACTAAATATAAGGATATTTATAGAATCTTATAGACGAGATTTTTTAAATTCATGTTTAGCTTCTCTAAAAAGAAAGAAAAAAGGACCTAAAAGAGATGTGTTCCATATTAATATTGTAAAACTGACGTTTCTAATTACATTACTCATCATGGGTCAAACAAAAGCTCAAGGAGTTGGGGCGGGGGGAGGGGGAGGGGAGAGGAGGGTGGTGAAGTTGTGACTTACAAGAATGTCGCTTGCCTCATGGGCAGAACTTTAAGTTTAACAAGTTTTAAGTTTTGACCTTGCAGGTTTATCCAAAGGACAAGCGGGTCTGAAAAGTTCAGAACCATTTATTTTCAAGGTGATTGGCTGCAATTTCCTTGTATGGAGGGTGTTCTGCAATAATAGAGCACTTGCGTACACCATTTAAGTTTTAACCTTTAAAATAAGTTTAACAAAAATAGTTTGTGTGTGTGTGTCAAAGGTTGAAGTTGCGGGTTAGATCTTAGCCACAAGTCCTGACGGATGCCAAAAGTTTGTATGGATGGACAAAGACTTACCTTTGTCATAGGTCCATATGGATTGATGGGACTTTTAATAAAAATTGTATCGTAACTTTAAAACAAGTTATTCATATCATGGAAGATTACCGAGAGTTTCTGATGGATGAGTGATTATTTGTCTTACCATAAGTCCTGGAGAATCACCATAACTTTAGTATAAATCGTGTCATAACTTTGGACGAAATTAGTCACAAATCATGGTGGATCATCAACAAACTTGTATAAAAATTTCATCTACACATTTTTGCTTCAAATTTGACTTATATTAACTCTAAGAAAGATATATAACATTCTAATATCAATGATCAATCCCAACAATTTTCAAAAATTACTAGACTATTGTTTTCTTCAACAATCAAGCTCAACAAGATTCAATAATAAGGTTCTTCAAAGATCTACAACCAAATCAAATCAATCCAAATCAGTTATTCAATTTTCTACGTCATATATATTTACAACGATTTCAAATAGGGATAAAAAATTAAAATGGATCCTTAAAAAGGACACCTGATGACAATTCGTGTTGAATGGACAATGTTCCCTAGTCCAACTTTAGACCGCGGCTAAGTTTTGTTTTTTGGACCTTAATTAGCCCAAGGCCCATACTTCATGCTACGGGTGTTGGATCCATGTATTCTATCACAAATCTGACCACTTTTGAACCTCCCCCCCCGACCCCCCACCCTCTTTAAACTCCCTAGGTATTAGTTAACGAGTTAATAATTTCATCTTTAAAAGTAATTCGATGATTTTTTTATTTGTTTTGGAGAAAAATTTAACCAACTGAATTAACGATAATAGAAAATAAAATATTAGCCTAAAAGGCCAATTGTACAATCGTCATTTTGAAAAGGTATGTACCCAATATCGAATTAACGTGTGAAACTTTTGCTTGAGATAATTCATAGCCGAACAGGCTATTAGCCTTATATGTCGCCAATCATCCTGCTGTGCGAATGTGCTTTTCCTTCATGGACCTGGCTTATACATCCCCCCCCCCCCCCCCACTCTCCCAAGTCTAATCTAATATCAGACCATTTATTGTCAATTTTTTTAAAGGAACTGGACACTTAATGTGCATAAAAATAAGAGTACTATATTTTAGTACTTGGATGGGATCTAAATGGTAGTTTGGGCACATTGCACATGGTAAAGTGAGAGACAAGCAGGCAAGATCTAAATGAATATGAGTGTCCATCAAGTTCTAAACCTGTTTTTCTCCAGAGTTGCTGAAACTCCTCATCATTGCGTTATGGTGAAAACATAGTATGTAAGATTCCTGAATCCAAAAAATAAGAATAAAAGAAGATTGAAGTTCCTATGGATTGTATGTTTGGCGTAAAATTACTCAAAATTAAGATGAATTATATATCAAATTATCAAAATACAAATGATTCACTAGCTTAGGCACTCAACTACTTTTGAATTTCGTGTAATATGTATATATTTGTGTATTACGTACACAGAGTTTTAATTGTCATAAACTGACAGAAAAGAGTTTTAGTTAGCTAGAAACTAAAGGGATCGACGTAATTAATGAGTGGAGTGACCAAGACATTATATTTCACAAAGACAATAAGATGGATAAAAACGAAATTCAAATATACACTACACTCATAACTTATTATGTACTTTAACATTTGAGTTTTTGTGATTAAGTAGTGATAGATTAAGCATGTATTACAGGTTCAATTGAATTCACTATTTTTTTAAATCGTAGATCCTAGTTCTACCTGTAAGAGAGGTAAGGACTACAAACTAATTGGTCATTTAAAATGAAGTGACATTTTTAAATAATGGTTCTTTACTAATGATTTAATTGTCAAAAACTGAGGTCGCATTACAAGTTACTAGGTACTAATAATCAAAGACGTAATAACATAAATGAACACCATTTTATCAAGTGAAATTAGATGTTTAAAGTTTACACTGAGTCGCATTTAGAAGTATAATTTTGACCGTTCCAGATTGAAAGCTTTTTACTCTTTTCCATTACTAGTCTGTATTATTTATAAGTCTTAGGCCGTGTTACATGAGATAATTATGATTGGGTACGACTACCGTTTGAAATTCTATTTTCTCTGATTTTTATTCACTCTACACCTATATTCTTGGAATAACCATAAAATAAATTCTACCTTAATCAAACTCGTCTTTGATTTTAACTTCAAAGAATAGGAGCCCTATTTTAAACCCCAAACTCTTCTATGAATCGGTGGATATAAAATAAAACAATTCAAAGTCAAAGTTGCTAATATTTCGTTATTTAAATGTTAGTTGAACAAACGGAGGAAGAAGTACATGGGCTTCATAATAACGCGTTAATTCCAGCCCGCAAACAGCGGGATTTTTCATTATTCACCTTCACCTCCCCTCAAACTAATAAACTAAACTCGAAACGGCAGAGCACAAATCTAAATTAAGGAAACAAAATCATTACAGCACTAATAATACAAATACTAAAATAATAGTATAGTATAATTTACTGTAGTTCCCTCAGAAAAAACTACAGTCCATCGTCGGTGCTTTGTGCTTTGTCTCTTCCTTTCTTCTTCCTCCTTCCCTTCGTATTTGTCGTCTTTTCTTTTCTCCCATGTTACTTTATTTTCCTCTCCTCTAAAACCCCATATACCCAATTTTTTCTCTTTAGGGGCTGAGATTAATTAATGGGTCCAGACAACAGCTTCACAGCTCAGAAAAGAGCTGGTGGAGCACTACCTACCACCGCCACACCCAACGGCAGCGTCAACGGCGGTGTCGGTGGCCGGGGTAGCTCCATTTTACCCCGGGGCCGACAGATCCAGCGTACTTTCAACAACATTAAGATTACTATTCTTTGTGGTTTTGTTACTATCCTTGTCCTACGTGGCACTATTGGTTTCGGCAATCTCGTGTCCTCCGGATCCGACGCCGAGAACGCGCATCTTATCGAGGAGACTAACCGGATCCTTGACGAGATCCGATCCGATAAGGATCCGGACGACCCGGTTGATCCGTCTGGTAATATCTTCAGCCTTAATGCGACATACAGTTTAGGCCCGAAGATTAGTGCCTGGGATGAAGAACGGAAACTGTGGCTTCAGAAAAACCCGGAATTCCCTAATTTTGTTCAAGGTAAGCCTCGTGTTATGCTAGTAACTGGTTCTCAGCCTAACCCTTGTGATAATCCAATTGGGGATCATTACTTGTTGAAAGCTATAAAGAACAAAATTGATTATTGTAGGATCCATGGGATTGAAATTGTTTATAATTTAGCTCAATTGGAAAGGGAAATGGCTGGGTATTGGGCTAAACTGCCGTTGATTCGTAAGCTAATGATGTCACATCCTGAAGTAGAGTGGATATGGTGGATGGATAGCGATGCGCTATTCACTGATATGGTATTTGAGATCCCTTTTTCCAAGTACAAAGATCATAATCTTGTTATTCATGGTTACCCGGATCTATTGTTTGATCAGAAATCATGGA
Organism: Capsicum rhomboideum; assembly: GCA_031232105.1. NCBI lineage: Eukaryota > Viridiplantae > Streptophyta > Magnoliopsida > Solanales > Solanaceae > Capsicum > Capsicum rhomboideum. The sequence continues at coordinate 7,830,595 of CP124716.1, forward strand.
TTGCAGTAAACACGGGTAGTTTTCTGATTAGGAATTGCCAGTGGTCTCTTGATTTGTTGGATGCATGGGCACCTATGGGGCCGAAAGGTCCTGTTCGTGAAGAAGCTGGGAAGGTGTTGACTGCTAATTTAAAGGGTAGACCAGCATTCGAAGCAGATGATCAGTCTGCACTAATATACTTGCTGATGTCACAGAAGGATCAGTGGATGGAGAAGGTGTTCATTGAGAATTCCTACTATCTACATGGATATTGGGCGGGGCTAGTTGATAGGTACGAGGAGATGATTGAGAAGTACCATCCAGGTTTGGGCGATGAGAGATGGCCGTTTGTGACACATTTTGTTGGATGCAAGCCATGTGGGAGCTATGGAGATTACCCTGTTGAGAGGTGCTTGAAAAATATGGAGAGGGCTTTCAATTTTGCAGATAATCAAGTGCTTAACTTGTATGGGTTTAGACATAAGGGATTGTTGAGCCCTAACATCAAAAGGATTAGGAATGAAACAGATAATCCACTGCAGTATGTAGATCAGTTAGATGTCCGACATGCAAAGCATGAGAGCACAGAAATTCAGAGCTAGTGGCGCACCAGCTTCTGCACAGAAGAATCTGCAGGTATATGAGACATTATTTTGGTTTGTTGAATTTATAGGTTAGATCTGTAACACACACTGTAATGTAAACATGTTATAGTTCCCTTCCGCATCATGTTACATCTTGAAACTAGAGTAACCATAGCATTTCGGTCTATCTTGAAAACTTGTACTCCGAATGTATTGACAATATTTTGGTTTCTCATTAGTTTTTCTGTTTACCATAACTGTTGAATTGTTGATGCACAATCACTACTCATTTCTTTTCTCCTCCCACCTGCGTTATCAACATTTTTGGGCAGACCCTGTTTTGTAAATGACATCCCCCATCTTCTTTTGGATTGTCAAGCTTAATACATGGGACTCCTAATTGCTTGTTAGTCAAATGTTCGACGTTAGATTTGGTGTTATGTTTACTTTTTGCTGTTGGTGCTATGTCCAACGTTAGCTCTACATTCTAGCTTCACCCCAGCCTCCACTTTTACCCCCCTCACCACCCAAAAAAAGAGAGAGGAAGTGTAAAGATGGAATTTCTGTTAGAAAATGTTTGCTTAAGTGCTAGATTGATGTCGTTTTTTCCTACCTGTCAACTCTGCCATGTTTGTGAGTTAGGAGATTGAGAATCTTGGCAGTTCTTCCTTCTCCTCTTTACTCTGAGGTGGGACATCTTCTAGTAGGTAGTATTGATGACTTGCCCTTATCTTTCTAATGAGAATGCTTTACCTTAGGCTGGGGCCCAGCCAGGGGTGTGTGAGGGCGACTGCTTTAAATAACTGTTGTATTGTTTTTATTTGAGAGCTTGGATTAGCACGTCTACTTCGAATTAAAATGTTTTATGTCGCTTATGATCTTTTTGATTATCTTTTTGTTATCATAAGGAGGAGGGTTGTTGCAGATTGACAACCAGCATAAAACTGATTAATATGTGATGAATCTTTACAATACACGACATAGATATAACTTATCCTAACTAGATTGAGACATTGAGACATAGTAGTTGTTGTTTGTTTTCTTCTTATGAAGTATCTGCTTATGGATTGAGTTCATCATTAGGTTTTGATTTATTCGTACCTTTCTACTTCAACCTTATATTAGTCATAATATGTTGATGCGCTGGATGACGTTGATTTTGAGGCGCTGGAATTTGTTATTTGTGGTCTAAACATTTTCCCTAGTTTCTTGACCTTTTACTGAACTGTCCATAATAATAGTATTTCTGGATTTTCCACAGGGTGCAACTAAGGTTTTGACCTGTCTAAGATGAGAATGGCGCTCTTGGAATGAAGTGCTTGTGCTTCTTCTGGTTGTTATACTTTGGTGGTCAAGCGTTGCACCATGGGAATTGGATTTTGCCTTTTTTCCTCCCACGGTTGAAGTTTGTGTTAAGTTTACTTATTTCTAGCAACATTTTAGTTTCTCAGCAAGATGACTTTTGAACTGTATGAATGATGTGCTTGGAAAAGAACAGCTGGAATGAAATAGAATTTGTCTAGATAGCTTCAACACAAGTTACTCACTCTTAACCTCCAGCTTTGGGAGGTATAAGATGTGATCACATTTGTATACTTGCAATTCTTTTTCGTTTTCTACTTCTGGTTAATGATTTTTTTTGGTATATGATAGTGGACCATAAAGTTGTTATATGAACTTGGATATGTACCTGTATTAATACATGTTCTTTCATTCTTTAGCCTTTTTCCATTATATTGATAATTTGTCCGGCAGATGGTGGTTTGATGGCAACTATGTTTTCTTTTTGAGGGCTACGAAAATTGTTAACAGCTTATCCACAAGCTCTGCCAAAATTATCATTTACAATGCCATTACATAAATTGTTGAAGCAAGAATTCACATAGGTATCATCCTGTATTCCTGTCAATGTAGTTTTATACCTTGCAGTTGTATTCCTGTCAGTGTAGTTTTGTACCTTGCAGTTGATTGATGTCGATTGATCAGCTAATCTCTAACAGTTGTCCTCCGAATATTGTTCGGAAGTTCAGAATGTTTCTTTACGGGTATGATGATCTATTAAAAGAGTTAGAAATGAGACACTGCATGTACAATACAATTTACGTTGTCTGAGTTGTGTTTTGGGGAAATCGGAAAACAGAGAAAGTAAATGAACTTAAAATACAATACTCCCTATAGCATTTGTAAGCTACTGAATTTGACGCCGAAGAACCATATTGAAACCATTCACTTTGGGACGGATAGAGTACTGACAAGAAGCCAAGGACTAGCAAATAGGAGTACTTTTCTTCCCTGGTGATGGTGTAGGTATGTTTTTAACAATCTACACAATTCGCTGTAAATTCTGTTCGATCTTCATTGTTGCACGGCTCTGCTAGTTAGTTCTTAGAGCTGTTCTGGGTCACAAATTTAGATTGCAGGATTTCCAATATATGGGAGTATCATTTAGATATAGAGCTGGTTCAGGATATATGTTAAACAACAGATAATAGATACTATTAGCCAACTATAATGAGTTCCAGCCTTTTTTGTCCCTCGATAGAGTGAGTGACCTAGCAAACTAACAGGACATTGAACCAATGTGTTCAATTTCATAAGATAATGAGTCTAAAAGGAAGGACCACGCTTGAAAGCAATAAGGGAAGGATCAAGCTGAAAGAAATGGACGGGTGTAGACTTGATAGAAAAACGCAGACCCCTGCTCTTTTGATCAATGACTCTTTTAGGTCCCGGGTGTTATATCTATGGAATATGAGAACGGATTTTGCTTAGTTAGCAGTCATATCGTTGGCCGTTTGCATATTTTGTAAACTTGAAGAAGTCAGAGATTGTTAAACCAATGCGAGCAGGAGTATCTAGACAAACTATGAAGCTGCTATTCTTCCATTTTACAGTATATTTGCAAGAATTGAGTTCCAAACTACATAATACACACTATGTCTACATTAATGGACCTGGGCCATCCACATTCAGCATGATGAGTGTGTGTCTATCATCACTGGAGTAGCAGCTATTGACCAATATCCCTCCACTGCAAAATACTACTACATACTAACTTCAGCTAATTCTTGGACAGATTACGCTTGTGCATAGCCACAAATACCTGATTCATCTCTGCTATTTGGGTTAGAAGTTGATTTATTCTCTGCAAAAACGAACAATCAGAGATTATAACTCAAAAAAGATACATTTGAACTGAATTTAGAAACTCGACATGGGAATTTTCGCAAACACTTGAAAGCAAAAAATGAACAGACCTCATCTTTGGCATTAATGGTGCGTCTCAGCTCTTCTTCCCCACTCTGTCCTCTAATCAATCTCCGTCGCCGACGAAAATACGCAAACATCACAAGCATTGCCGCCATTCCAAACGGCGAAAGAATAATCATTACAGCTCTTCGAGCTGAACTGAAACCCCGGCGTAACATAGCAATGCCGACGACTCTAGAAAACAACACTTGCAGTCCCAAATTCCACCATCTTCCTCGATAACAAGCAGTTCTAGCTGCGAGCCGATGACTACTAGGCCCATCTGTTACAGATCTTGGTGGATCCAACACATTGGAATCGGAGGCTGCGAAAGAGTAGGACGAATCCTCGTTATCTCGATGAGAAGGTGAAAATGAGGATGACGATAACGACGACAGCGACGGAGATGACGGAAACGGTGGCGACGATGACTGGCTATGAGTTTGATGAACGGTGTAAAGGTTCTCGTGGTTTACCGGAGGAAAGACGGCGAAGTCGTCGGAAGATTTGTGGAGTGAATAAGCTGGAATCGCGATGAAAGAGCAAACTGGTGGTGGATCGGAAAGAGATCGAAAATCTCTTGTACGTTCCCATTTCTTACGTTTTTCTAGCTGGGCTTTTGATATTGCGACTTCTTCTTCTTCCTGTTGTTCTACTGCATCGGGATCCGCCATCACTGTTGCAAGCTGGGGCTCACTAATCAGTGACGGCAACTTTCCATTTTCACAAATGGAAATGAACTGTAGTAGAGTGGCACTACTTCCAAATGAGGCCCGTGACGAGTTTTCCTTTTATCAACAGGACTTTCTATGGCCCAATTATATGTTTGAATTCAATTCGGGGCAAGTGCACAGATAGTCGATTTTGGTACTTCATTTAATGTTTAGCCATGTTATACAAAATTTATGTAAGTTTAGCCACTTTAGAATTACTTCCGGAGTTGCTCTATAAAAATGTGCGTCTGAAGTTACAAAGTTTTGCCTGAAATTTGGTAACTTTTTCGTACAAGGTCAACTAATTCCTATCAATCTTACGCGTTGATTTTCTTTACTGGGTGTGTCGTTGTTGTTAAGGTTCTATTTTTCTTTCTGGCCCGAACCAAAATGACTGATATGAAATGCTTTGCAAATTTTTACGAGTTTGGGGGGTTGTCCATTATACTAGTACGAAGGAGTAGAAGTTAAAACTTAACTTTTGTACTGATATTGTTGATACAATTAGTTAGGGGTGTTCACGGTGCGGTTTAACTAGGTTTTGACTTTTAAAAAAATCAAACCAACAAAATTTGTTTTTTTAATATTAAAATCAAACCAAATCAATATAATATAAATTTTGCCGGTTTCAATTTTATCAGTTTGGTTTGGGTTTTACTTTTTATTTTTTCAAAGTAATTAAAAAACAAAGCAAATAACATTCTCCGCTCGTAATATTTTTCCGAGAAGCATATAAATCAAAGTCTATAACGCATAGTATTTGTATTTCCATTGTATTTCAGCATTTGTTTGTTGAGGATTTGTTCGTCTTCTCTATTCATATTACATGAACAAGATAATTTGATGGAGAAAAGTTTTTAGACTAAAGTAGGGAAGATATATAGAAAAAAAATTAGACTAGGGTTTTTCCACTTCTAGTCTTCTGGCTTCTATAATTCTATTTCAATTAATCAGCTTAATTAATGGGCTAAAAATAAAATAGGCCAGAGCTGTTATTATTATAAGAAATATGGATTATGTGTAAATAAAAAATATCTATATTTAATAATACATATATAATTATATATATATATATGTATATATGTATATTATATTTATCGGTTTGGTTCGATTTTTTTTTGTTCGATACCAAGCCAAACCACGTATTGTCGATTTTTAAAAATGTATCACCAAACTAAATTAAACCAAACCTAAATTGGATTTTTTTTTGGGGGGGGGGGTTGATTTGATTTTTCGATTTGATCCGGTTTTACGATTTCATCTAAACACCCCTACAATTAGTCATGGAACTAGTACTGCTCAAATAGCTACAACTTCAACCCCAACCTTGAGCGTCTTACAAATGGCCCGATTTGACAGTCAGAAAGGCATATCCATCCATGCATGATCAAGTGGATGAAATTGAAATTGGCCCTATCTCATAAATACCCCCCTTCTAGCCATTTTTCATACAATAGAAATATTTTTGGCCATTTTAAGTACTGATAAGGATTATTAATAAATGACAATTAAGAGATTGGTCAAATATCCAAGTTGGTACATGTTCCTTTCATACTTACGATGGCCGGAATTAGAAATTAGAAGTGATGGAGTATCGTGTTGTAGTGCAGTCTGAAGAGTTCAACATTCGGCGTTTCTTGTTATTTTACCATAAGAAAAATAGTACTCCCTCCGTCTCTAATTTGTTTCTCTTACTTCCCTTGTTAACTTTTTCAAAGAGAGTGTTTATTTCCTTTTCTGACAGCTCTTTAGTTTTAATTTTCTACGTAGCATGTTTAAGACTAGAAGATTAAAGGACATTTTCACACATTCTATCTTCATATCTTTAGTTTAAGACCACGAAATTCAGAAGTTCTTTACTTTCTTAAATTTTGTGATCTAATCAAATTCACCAAGTACCCAAGTTTGAGAACTTTGGCGCTATTTATTTGGTTTCAATATTGTGGATATGAATTGGTTTCAATATTGTGGATATGAATTATTTACCATTATATGGGTAATATAATTAACGAGTAATTTTGATATCTTGATTGACCCGTGTGAAATCAAATTCATAATACTAGGACTCGATGATGGAGATCCAAACCTTTATATGTGATTTGTTTGAAAACTAACGTGTCACTAGATCAAACTTTAAAAGTTCTATATTTGATATCTACTTTCGATCATTAGTTATCAAAATCAAACTTTGAAAAATATCGAACGGAATATGAAGACCAATCCAGGAGGAAGGAAGTAAAAGAAGTAAGCTTAATTTGGAGATTTACTCGGCCAGACGACGAGGGAATTGATTGAACATCACAAAGAAGTTGTTGAAAACAAGACAGATTTGTAAATAATGTTTGGCTTCTTTTGATAATAAAACAAGCCCTCATAGACAACTCTTAACCAATTCCTAAAGTGCTTCAGTCCCCTCGACTTAAAGTCGTAAATTTTACATTGCTTTATTTGTGTCTGTCCTCCATATTAGGTGTCACAATTCAATCTGCACAAAGTTGTCCAAGTTAGCCTATTTAATTTTGGTGAGACAAAATTTAAACGGGTTAGAATAAAGATACGTGTTTTGTTTTTCATCGAACGTTTGATACTTGGTTTTCATTTTCATTAGAGCTATCAAAATGGGCTGGCCCAACCCAATTCAGCCCAAGTCTCACAGGCCAAAGAATTTGATGGGCTAGGATGGGCCGACCCTTCATCTTAAAGGGTCTTAAAACGTATGACCCAATCCAATCCTAAAAGGGTCGCGGGTTGGGGCGGGCTAGCCCTTTATTTTTACCGGTCTTTGTTTTGTTAACTTTTTTCTTTTCAATCTATGTTTGAATGTATAGGTATGACAATTTGTTAACATTTCTAACATATGGTTAAATGAAAGTACATATTCTACAATAACTTATAACATATTCAACACCAATATATCGTCAAGTACATTTGAATTCATCGATAAAGTTGTCTTAATTAAAATCACCTTCATCTAAATTCATATGTAGATTTAATTAGATAAACATTATCACTTTAATATGGGTTCAGGTGTTCAATAGGTACAATCCTTAGTTTAGGTGTCTAAACGGAAAAATCAAACAAGTTTAAGGGGTCGCATATGTATTCTGCCATTAGGAATTTAACACTAAATAAGTACAATACTATGTAAGATATTAGCCAGAACTTATTCAGTAATCACTATTTATAGTTTTTTGTTCACAATTTTCTTTTGAATTTTAAGTTTAAATTGAATAGCAATCATCAATGAAACATCTACACTTGATGATTAGGATTTAACGCTAAATAAATAATGTATTGTGTAAGATATTAAAATTTATTAAGTAGTTACTATTCTTAGTTTTTACTTCTTTTTTCACAATCTTCATTTAAATTCTTAATTTAAATTAAAAGTATTTTGGCCCACGGGCTAACTCAGCCCGGCCTCGGTCAAGCCTCAAGGGCCAGCGGGCTGACTTGGACTTGGCTTATAAGCCCCAGTTTTAAATAGGCTCAAAAATCATAACCCAACCCAACCCACGTTTTGACGGCTCTAATTTTCATCAATTAGGATTCATGCCGTATAAGATAGAGCTTTCTGCCAAGATTTTTTTTCATTCCCAAATCTCGAACCTAAGACTTCTGTTTATGAGCGGAGGATGACCCTCGATGGTATACTAAAATATTTTTATTAATGAATCTACTTGAAAATTCTTCAATTAATTCAGTTACAATTTTGGGTAACTATTTCAGGAAGCTAAATTGATCCATAAGACAACTTAGATTTAGTTGTGTGTTTTTGTTTCTTTTCTAATTTTTTACAAAAAGACAGACACACAAACACTTCTCTATGAGAAAAATAATAAATTTTTAGTTTTGTTGCTGATTAGACACTACTCCCTTCGTCACATATTAGTTGGTCATCTTACTAAAAATAATTGTCTCATATTAATTGTCCACATTAATAAATCAAGAAAACATTAATTAAATTTTTCTCATATTACCCTTGCATTTAATTTTTTTAAAAGTGTTCACACTTTTTGTAAAGTTTCCAAAAGTTTTTTAAGGGGTGAATTAGTAAAATTACATTCTTATTTATAATTTCTTAACATATATGTAAAAAGAAAAATGAGCAACATATATAAGACGGATGAAGTAATAAGAAAAAATGTAAAAGAAAAAAACAAATTTGAGATTAAGCGGCGTTAAACTATTTTTTTTAGCTTATAAGTGACACAACAATCATCATCTAATAAATGGTCAATTAAATTATAATTCTTTTATTAATTCAATTCATTTTAATCTATTCAAGTTTGATTTAATTCGTCTGTTTGGCATAGCTAATTTTGTATAGGCAACTTATCCTATATTACTCCGATCATCTTCAATCGTGATCCAAATGAATTGATAAGAAAAGATATTTATATATATATAATATATTTGTGGGGTAGAAAAGATTTTGCTTTGAGGTATTTGTTGTTTGTATTTTCCTAGGAGGATCCAACTCATCCTTTGAGTTTTACTTGACAAACAGTAGTAAAAGATTTGGCAATTTCCACTTGTCTTCCTTCAAAAGAGTTGAAATTTCGAGGCTGTTTCAGTTGGCAATTTTGGTGGCTTCCAAGAGAAAAATTAGAAAGCAAACAACACTGAATAAATTAATTTTCCATTTCTTTTTAAATCATGTGCTTGTAATTTTAATTTTAAAACATATTTTCAAATCTTGTTGGACACTATAGTGTCATTATATAGGTAAAAAGGGAATGTTAAACACTTATGGTAGTGTCAAGACAGTCAGAAGATGTTGCGTTTGGAGGGATCTTTAGAGCTGACTATGAAAAATGGTTGTTACTTGCTAGGGTATTCAGGTAAGGTGAAATCTACAACAAACCTCACTAGAGAATTATGGAGCATAAAAAAAGACACGGTAACTAAATTAGTGGAATATAAAAAATTGAAGTGGAAATATATTGCCTAATCGTTGTCAAGCTCATTAAGGATGAGGACAACATCATCCTTTTCGAGCTATTATTGAAGATTGTTGTTGAATACTATCAAGGCATCGATTAAATACATCTGGAGAGAGGCGAATCAATGTGCTTATTTCTTAGCAAAGAAGGGCAAAAGCATGATGAAAATTTAATAATCTAAGAAAGTGCGCTTAGGGTTGTATCACTTTAAAATGATTCTAATTTTTTTTTAGCTTTTTTTTTTTTTTCTTTCTCAGTGTACCCAAAAAAAAAAAAAAAAGAGGATGGAATAAAAGAATTATGCATATCAAGTATGACACACAAATTAAAATGAAGGGAGTAACTTCTTGGGGCTAATTTCACTCGGTGATCACTAAACTTATCTTTCTTTTTTTTTTTTTGGTTTTTAATCCAGTGTTTGGTACCCATATTGAAGCCCGACTAATCGGGATTCGCGTTGGGTAGGGCTCATTCGGGGGAAACGCTCCATATCAAGGATTTTTTCATGCCCATGGCTCGAACCCGAGACCTCTGGTTAAGGAAGAAACAACCCATCCACTGCACCACATTCTTTGTTGATTTAAACTTACCTTTATAATACTAGAATTACAAATTATTTTTGTAACACTAAGAGCCCGTTTGGCCAAGAGAATTTTTTTACTTTTTTCTTAAAAATTATTTCACTTTAGTGAAAATTGAAAATTGTAGTGTTTGGCCATAAGAATTTCAAATATAATTTGAAATTGTATTTGGAAAAGTGAAACTTTTTTCACTTCAACTTCTCTCACAAAAAATCAAAAAGAATTCTAATTTATTTTCATAGTCAAACACAACTCCAACCCCAATTTTTTTTAGTTTTCATGACCAAATGCCTACTAAAGCTACTAAACTAACTATTTGTAATACTAAAATGTAAAACTATTGTATATTGGTTATTAGGGAATAAAAATTATTTGAAAAGTCTAATTTTCTTAGGTTGGATGTTGAAATGGTATGCCATCGCGACATCATTATTTTGTCACTATATGCATACTACGCAAGAAGAAAATCTATAAATTAGTTACCTTATCATAATCTATCTTTTAAATATAAACAATTAATTATAAAATTATAAAACTAACACTCTGTTTGGATGGTGGTTTCCCATGATACGGTATGGTATGATTACTAAGAGAACCATGTTTGTTTTGATTGTTTCTTAAAATATATGGTATGGTATTGTTTGGTTTCATGGTTTGGTAATCATGAAAACCCTCACTTTATGTAACCACCAATTTGGTGGTATCCCATGGTTTTCTTATTTTTTTTCCAATTATGCCCCTACTTAATATTACATAATCCTATTTTATCCTTTATCATTATTTAACTCTACCCCATACTCCGACCTTCACCCCCACCCCCCCACCCCCAAAAAAAAAATTATATATATATATATATTTTATTTTTAAAAATTCTTTTTTAGAAAATTTCAAAAAAAATAATTCTTATCCCACCCCCTACCCCTACCCCTACCAAATTCCCACCCCAATTTTTTTTTTTAAAAAAATTCAAAACTTATTTCTTACCCCACCCTCACCCCCACGACTTACTTGCCCCCCCCCCTCTCCCCACCAATTTTTTTCCTTATCTTTTAATTTTTTTTAAAAAAAAAAAATCAAAAAAAATTTCTTACACCACCCCCTACCAGCCCCCCCCCCCCAAACCACCACAAAAAAAATAATTTTTTTTTTTTTTTTTAAAATTTCAAAACTTTTTAATTTATTTTTTTATCTTATAATAATTAAGGGCATTTTAGTAAATTTACCAGTTACGATACAGTACCATACCGTCAAACCAAACAACAAAACTGTTATTAAACAGCAATAAACAATACAGTCCATCCAAACATTGTATTGTACTATACTGTACAATACAATACCATACCATACAGTACCGTACATTATGAAACCACGACAAACCACCATCCAAACAAAGTGTAAAAGAACATACTTTTTTATTGGGACTAATTAAGTGAAAAGTACTTTATTTATTTTTTACCATACGTTAATCACATTTTTTTTTGTGACTCACATAAGTATATTAATTGCGTGAGACTTTTTTCATTATCTCATAATATAATATAACTATATATTCATTACAATCTCACAAAATAAATTCTAAAGTAGAGTATACTCGAAACTTATTTCTACCGCCGGGTTAGAAAGACTATTCTCATTGTAATAGTGTGAGCCACAAATAACTTTTTTTTTTTTTTCCCCCTATTTAGCGGATGGTGCAATTGTGGGCTATAAATATGTAGGAAGACTTTATGAGTTAGTGCTTTTTCCCCCAAGTGAAAATTTAGCGGGGGCATTTAGTGTTGAGAAGGATAGCTGTGTCAATAACTCCAAAGTAGGAGTGAAAAGTTGGGAGTCTTTGTAGATAGAGAGAAGGACCACGTAAACAAATAGAGTCCATGTATGTAATGAAGGATTCTTGACAGAACACGATAGATACTATCTACCTATTAGAGTACTACTCTTGTTGTTTGCTTTTAAACGATACCGCTAATCTGTCGATCTTCTTCTTCACCTGCAAACGGTTCTTGAATCTTGACTACTTCTTTTACACCTCTGTCTTCTTACAATGTTCGCCGAGGCTTCTTCTTCTTCAGCTGGGTTTAATTTGGAAGGCATTGATGATGTTCAAGATTATCCATGGGTCTCTTTTCCTTTTCCTCTCGATTACAGTTGTTGGGTTTTTTTCTTTTTTTCCTTTAGTGGAGTCTGATAGTTGTTTGTGACGAAATGCAGGCGAATCCAGGAGAGGAGCCATCTATATCGTGGGACCGATACAATCATCTCTGTCAGATTGTGCACATGGGTAACAAAGCTTATCGGGAGAACAGATGGGATGAGGTAAACCCAATTTTCTTTTTTGATTAATAAGTACTTTCCTGTTGTTATTTGGCTACTGGTGATTAGTAAAGAATTGAAAATGAATATGGAAGATTCTTGCAATTTAATTGCCTTTGATTTAATCGGTTTTAAGAAAGATTTTCGTCTGTTTACACATCCCAATGATTGGAAAACAAAAGGGAATTGTGTATTGGGTCTACTTTCCCGTGTTTGTCTGGAGTAAAGTGGAGTGGAGTAAACAAATAGTGGATCTGTTAATTTGATTCTGTGTCAAAGACTCAATTGTTTCAAGGGGTAACCTTAAATGTAAAATCAAGTGCATGTGGTCCAATATCCAGCTATAACTACATGACATAGTAATTGAAGTTGGTTGACGCCTGACAGGCTCTGATTTGGGTGATGTTCTTGAGTTTGTTTTGACAACATAACAGTGACTAGTCTAGTGATCAACTTTTTTCTTGAATGTTGTCAGTTAACTTGATTGCTTCCATGTGACCTGGAGGTCACGGGTTCATGCCGTGGAAACAGCCTCTTGCATAAATGTTGGGTAAGGCTGCGTGTGGTTCGGCCCTTCCCCGGACCGCATGCATAGCGGGAGCTTTAGTGCACCGGCTGCCTTTTTTTGTTGTCTGTTAACTTGAAAACCAGTTCCTTCAGCAAGGATAATTTTAACTTGTACTGTATTCTGTGATCGTCATAAAGGGTCTTATATGCTTGCATTTATCTTCTTGTTTTCTCTATGTCTATTTCCTTGGTCAGGCTATCAATAGTTACACAAAAGCTAGCAACATTAAGCCGAATGATCTTATTATTCTAGGCAACAGATGTGCTTCATACCTCAGGTAAATTTTATTTTATGCCTGGTATTTCTGATGCATATTGAATGTTTTACTGCCATTTTGATTCATCTCTGTGGACCTTGCCATCTTTACTTCGTGTTTTTTATCTGACTGCTTATCATTTCACAAATTGCTGAACTTAACTTTTTATGACTGAACTTCCAGGTATAGCCAATTTCTGAAAAGTAGATCTGCATTAGATTCAGAATACAGGCCATTGAGTGGGTTGGATCCAACAACATATGCTGGGGTGTGTCTGCTTTTTGCTATTGTCTATGATTTCAACTTTTTCAGCAGAGAGTATTGCAGCAAATTTAAATTGTTTTTCTTCAATATCAGCTTGCATTAAAGGATGCTGAGAAGGTGATGTATCTGCAGAACAATTCAGTTACCTCGTATATCCTGAAGGCAAACTCACTCATTTTGGTAAGGACATTAATATGTTGTGAATCATTAACTTAAAAAGCACACGGTTTTGACATATGTGGACTTTGTAACATAATCCTTGTTTTGTGATTCCTTTTTTGTTGTTTCCTAAACTCTTTATACTTTAAAGTGGGGGGAAATAACTAACTTGGATTTTTTCTAGTGTGTTGGGACCACCTAGTATTCTTTGTTCTATAATGAGAGTAGCAGATACTTCAACTGTCTAATTCACTCAATGGTCTTATGTTATCTCTTCAAATGTTTATTTCTTTTTTAATTCTGCTTGTTGTTAGTTTGTAACTGTTTGAATGTAGTGAAGGAGATTGCTGTACTTTCATCTCTTGTTAAATATTTGGTTGCTGATAATCTTTTTGGACACTCATCTCATATTTCTTGAACTGGCAGTTGGAAAAATATGAGCTCGCCCAAGAGGTAATTCGTTCAGGACTTCAAATGACTCCTTTAAGGTAAAGAAAATTATGGTGATAATCATAAATATAGCATGCTTTCTCATGTCAGTATCCGTTCGAAAGAAGGATAATGTGTTTTTTTCCAGAAGCATTGTGGTAAAGTTTGATTATGTGGTGAGTTGTTAATTGTTTCTTCTGCAATGTAGCAATCCCCTTCTAAATTTGGAGAAATCGATCACAGCTACACTTGGAAGGAGAATCCATGGGAGACCACAACGTAGTGATGATTTTGACTGCACTCTGTGCTTAAAGCTGTTATATGAACCTATAACAACTCCCTGTGGACATTCTTATTGCCGTGCATGCCTCTTCCAGTCAATGGACCGATGTAAGTTTTAGATTTGCTTGCCCAATCTACCCCGAGCATTTTAACATGTTGAATTACAATCATCATCTTCTCTTTTTCTTACGCTTGTTCCTCACCCTTTGGATCAAAATTTTGTAGATAACAGATGTCCATTGTGCCGAACAGTTCTTTTCATTAGTCCCAGAACATGTGCAATCAGGTTAGTTGCTTATGGTACATCCTCCCATTGTAGTTTTTACACTTCACTGCTGAGACTGCAGCTTCTCTATTTTTCTTTTTTAGGATAGTAAATGATCCCTACTGGCATTGAGTCACATGTTTTATTGCTTCCTCTCTTATAAAGTAGTAGTGCTGTAAAAAGAGATTGATTTTCTGGACTACCAACTCTTCGTGCAAAAGGAACAAAATGAAAATTGGCCCGGACACCACGGTTATCAAAAAAAAGATTGTGCCTGTACCTTTACGTTGCTTGATGACTCTTCACTAATAATAAATGAGTTAATTGAACTCATTTTGTCCCATGTGGCTACGATTTCTTCATCTATATTTTGTCTTATCTGGCTAATATGCTTCATTCTTATTTCCACTTTTTCAGTGTAACATTGAATAACATAATACAAAAAACTTTTCCTGAGGAATATGCTGAAAGAAAGGCTGAGAATGACAGTTTGATAAACCTTGGTGTTGACTTGATGCCTCTTTTTGTCATGGAAGTTATTCTACCATGCGAGAAGCTTGCACTTAACATTTTTGAACCTCGTTACAGACTTATGGTGAGTGCTGCTGAACTATTGGTTTCTTGACTATTAGTGTAGAATGCAGTTTTGCCTTTTTCGCGTGGGACCTAAACCATCATTGTTGTATTTCTATATCTTGATGATAATGATTTATTTATTATTTTATTGCCTATGGTCCTAATCATTGTCTTAGTTTACCAGATATATTGATTAGGAAGAAAAGGTATGGATAAAACTTTAGTGCTATTTTGACATACCAAAAAGATAAGGTAAATTTGTTTGGATGATTGAAGCTTATCACCAATAGTAGAAGTATTGTTCTATTATTAAAAGAAGTAATGATTATCGAAAAAAAAAGGAAGAAGTACGATTATCCTATTTTAGTTAATTCTCAAAGGAAAAAAAAAAAGCAGTGACAACAACTGCGCTTCAGGCCCAAAGTAAACTGGGATCTATTTTACAATTCTTATATGTCCAGTCTGCTCACATTTGGACCTGTAACATTTCTCTACTCAATTAATTTCTTAGACATCCTCTAAAACTAGGGATTTTCTAAATGTCACACTGTACAATGGGGTTTGTCTTTTGAACTTTGAAATGGGGATGCTTTTTAGATATTGTTTATTTTTCTGTCTAAGGTATTCGAAGACATGATACAATATTATATACCTGATTAAGGAGGAGCAGATCTGGCAATTGTGTTCTCTTTTGCAAATTTGTGCAGTTCTGAAAAGACATCTAGATTATCTCTGGGAGATGGTTCCTGCAAGTAATCGAAGTGTATTATGAAGTGATACATGCATGTGTCAACGTGCTATCTTGTTAAAACAAGAAGTCTATCAGAATAGCCTAAACTATTGTTAGCTTTAGCTATGAACGATACGTTTAGAGCAAGGGAGAGGGAATAAAGTTTTTGAATCTTCTTATTTGATCGTATAAAGATAAGGGAACAACACAAGATAGAGAGCTTTTTGCACAAGAAAGAGAGCTTTTTGCAATTCTTTCCCTGGACAAAGAATTGGAGTGTGGAAACTATATTTTTATTTCAGACTGTCCAACTCGAACAAAATAAATGAACAGCATTAATGGCATCGCTTTTTTTCTCTCTCGTCCTTTTAGTTTTATTTTCTCTTGCTTTCCCTAGAAAGCAAACAAGCCTTTCAATCATGAGTAGTTGAGATGGAATTTGATAGATCTCACATGCATACTGTCTTGCAAAAGTTTACAAGTTTTGTTGTTGAAACAGGTTAGGAGGATAATGGAAGGAAATCGTCGAATGGGAATGGTAGTTTTTCCTTAATTTTCCACCAGGTGTTGTAATTGGTTTTGCTGTCTTCACTTTTGACTGACGCTTCACAATTAATCATGCAGGCTGTTCATGATCCTACAACGGGTTCGGTAGCTGATTATGCTTGTGAAGTGGAAATTGTAGAGTATGTGATCTGCGACCTATTCAGATTTTGGGGATATCTCTTATGTTTAATTCTTCGAAAAATTCTGTTATCTGGTTCTTGTTTATAGTAATTGATAACCTGCATCTCTTCATGTAGGTGTGAGCCACTTCCAGATGGGCGTTTCTTTCTGGAGGTGAGTATCAGCGTTTTGTCCCATTAGATGCATTTCTTTTTGTATCATGAGCCTTTCCGTTAGCATGATACTTATTTACTACTTTCAAGTTCATTAACGTGAGGGTGCAAACTGCTATAGGAGGACTTTTAAGTTTAAATAGTTCTTCACCACACACTAGTGTATAATATTGCATCCATGTAAAATATCCTTGGTGCACCTGACGGTTTGTTCAAAGTGAACACTGTTGTAGCTACTTTTGCCCCTAAGCAAGTGAAAATGTTCTTCTTGAACACTTTGACCATTTCTCCATTCAGCAAATTTATAATTTAATTTCTTTGCCAGATGAACCATGGTTTTGGACTATGTTGCTTGAACTCTTCAAAAATGTCGACGGGTGCGTGTAGGATCCTCCATAAATAGTGTACTTTTGAAGGATCCGACACGGGTGCGGCGACATTTTTGGAGAGTCCGAGCAACTTATGTTTTGGTTGTTTCACTTTTGATGATGAATTCAAAAGGCTATTATTTCCACCGGAGGTGGTGTCATGTGTAAATGTCCCACCATAAGAAAGACGAGTTTCTGCTGAAGCTTTTCTTTCCTCATAAAAGATCTTTAAAGTTCTTTGAACTTGTATCTGATTTGACACAAATTTATGCAGATTGAAAGTCGACGTAGATGCCGTATCGTACGACATTGGGATCAAGACGGGTTAGTTCAATTACTAACTCCTTATTGGTAGAGATGGAAATAGGTAATTAAAGTTTTAGTAGTAAGAAGGGCATAGATGCGTAGGTTCAGGTACTGTATGGTTGCCAAAGGAAAATGAAATGCAGAAAGGTACTGTTTGTTATGTAAGCAGGAGATTTGTAGGAAAAGCAGTTCAAAAAGCTCACAAGAAAAAAAGTTTCTCCATAATAAGTCCTCGCATAAGTGTAGGAAACTTGAAGGAATTGGTTTTTTCTTGTTTTGAATTTTCCTTTTCCTTTCATACAAACAGATTGAAGAAAATGATTATCCTTTTTAATTTATTTCTCAAAAGTAAATTCTCAATTAACTTTCTTATAGAAGAGGCCAAAGATTTGAAAGTCCACAAAGTGAGGGGATGTTAGAAATCTCTGGGTTGGTCTGTTTGTTGCTTTGCATTGAGTCAGGAGGTTGGATCCAATATGCTATCCCAAAATGTTAAGCACAGTACATATGCCGTAATTTTTCTATTATTTTTCTATTTTATGCTTCCTTAAGTTTGCTTTCTAATTTTTTTTCTCTTGGCCATTATTATGAAGTTATCGTGTTGCTGAGGTTGAATGGGTACATGATATATGCCCAGCCGAAGGAACAAGAGAGAGGCATGAAGTAAGTTGTACTGCATGATATATGCCATTTTTCGATACTTTTTATGTATGATCCTTATTTTTGTGCTATATTATTCTTTTCTTATTTAGCTGCTAAAAGAAAGATTCTTGTTTCTTGTGGCTCTGTTTGAGGATTTTTGGGGCAAATTGTTTTTTCTGGGATTCCTCTGAAATCCAACTATTACTGACTGCCTTATACCTCATATGAGCAAATATTTCCATTCTCTCTTACTGACCATGTAATTCATGCCTTCTCAATTTAAATTATGATAGAAATAACTCGTTTTCCTCTCTTACTGATATATACTGTGCGCACATTTGCATGTATGTCGTACTTGTATACTTTGTGCACAATTGTGTGCCTTGCTTTTCAGGAATTAATTCATTGTCAAGGGCTTAGTGCTTTCAAAATCTAGCTTGTTCACTCAAGTTGTTAGCTTTATATATGTTGAACTGTAATTTTTCAATTGCTGATAGTTACTGGAGACGGCAAATAAGGCGGCAGCATTTGCTCAACAATGGTTAAGGAACGCACAAGAAGTAGCAGCAGGTAAAGGCATTAATAAGGTTTTTCCTTTCCTTTTTTTTTTTTTTTTTGGGCAAATGATTGTAGTAGGTCCATTTGTAGGATTGGGGTTTGGTGTCTTTTTGATCCTTCAATACATAGCTACAACACTTCCATAGATAGGTTTTGGAAGTAGATGTACCACTTACATAAATAGGTGTTAAATCTTTGGCATGTTTGACGTACATGCTTCAACACTTCCATAAATGCTACACCTTATTGGTGTGTCATCCTATCTATGAACTCTACTGAATCAAGAGATAGCTTTATTATTCCAACCAGTGATTGACCTGGAAAACATGTCGTCCCTATTAATCTATATTGGTGGAGGCAGAGGGCTGAGCTTAATGTTTCTGCTTTGTCTATTGTAGAACAGCCTAATCATTCTTTTTACTTAATGTCCTTTCAGTACAAACATCATAACCTAGAATTTGCCTACAGATCGTAGACGTGCAGAACTCTTCAGAGCAGAAGGATTGATGCCATCACCACAGGATCCTGAGCGCTTAAGTTTTTGGGTACACACTTGAATCCATGTTCAGGTTAAAAACTAGTAGTAGACATTAATTAGTTTTTTATTTATTTTGGTGCCTAAATAAATGCAGCTCAACACTCTGACCAATCGTAGACCAACAGAAAAATTAGACCTGCTTCAGATAAGAGATACACATGAGGTACTTGTTCTTTAACACTTCATTAAACTATCTTTTTCTTGAGCTCCTTTCTTCGAGAACAAGAGGTCTTGCTATACGATGGTTGTAGCACGTCATGAGCACTAAGCTAAAGGCCAGTTGAGCTACTCAAGCAAATTGCCTTATTCTAACTTAGGACAGGAAGGATTAGAGACGTACATGTAGATATAGTCAAAAGGGGGTTTGGGGGGGGGGGGGGGATCTAGTGCTTCGGGGCTGAGTTCATCCGAACCCTGTATATCTGATGCTTAGTATACATCTTTATGTGAAAATCCACAAATAATCAACAAATATTATATCTAAATCCATAATTTTAAAAGCACAATGAGTTTGATGCTTGAGAACATTATATAAGTTGAACCCATCAAATTGAAATCCTGGATTTCCGCCTCTGTTAAAAGTCATTTTCCTATGCACTAACATCCCTAAAGTAACTCGAGGAACTATTACAAGCGGAGTTCTCCTTTTCCTCTGTTTCTTTCTTGATTAGTCGATTATCTGTTGATTGTGCTTAATTTATTCCGCAGAGGATAAGGCGAGGACTTCTATACATGAAACAAGAAGAGCAAGGTTGCCGATTGCAATAATATTTGTTGAATACACTGGGTATGATTATGATTATGATGATGTAAAAGTTCCCTTTACATGAAAGCAGGAGAAGGCTGCCAGCTGCTATAATTTTTGGTGAACCTGTAATTAGTTCCATTGTTTGTACTATATCATTGGTTAATTCTGTAAAGCTCATTTTGAATTTAATATTTTTTTTGATCTACATTACCAGTACTGGTGGATCCTCAACCCAATTCTCCTCTTTCGTAGAGATTTATTGTTGACTTCCAACTTTTTCTCTATTGTAAAGGCACTGTTATTGAATTAGGTTATTCTTTTGTTGTAAACAGTGGATATACCTCGCAATACATACAGTAAAATCAAAACGACGAATTTTGTAGCCTCATTATCTCAAGATGGATCGGTCTTTTTGTTTGACTAGCCATACAATCCATGTTATGTTTCCTTCACCAACTCTGTGCCTTGTTTCTCTCTGATAGCAGTAGTGCTAAAATTTTGGTAGGAAGAACCAACTCAGCACACCAACTGGAAAGCATGAGAAGCTCTAGGACCGCTTGACCCACGAGCCAACGCCCTTACTCCTTAGCATATGTAGTGTTTTCCTGCTCCAGTGCTGCAGTGCAACGCTTACTGCTTCATGTCCTATTGTCCTCTAGGTTTAAAGATTTTTGTCAGTGTCTTTTTGCATAGTATTACTTTGAGATAGGAGGTTGTGGAGGATATGGATAGTTAGGTAGTGAAGAGTCGTCTCGTTCATTCCTCCACATTAATAGTTATTCCATTTCTGTGACTATTTGATGTTTCTTTCATTGAGATTACTGTAGTATTTTGTTGTAGTGATTGTTCCCTTTTAATAAGCTTTGTCACGCTTTCTTTCGCATTTTGTCTTGGCTTCTTCTCTCTCGTTGTTTTCCTTTTTAGAACTGCTTTGTAATGTTTTTTACTTGAGCCGAGGGTCTATCGAAAACAACCTCTCTATCCCAAAAGATTGGGCAGTGATAAGGCCTGCGTACACAGTACCCTCCCTAGACCCTACTTATGGGATTATACTGCATAAGAAGTTGTATCAAAATAATGCTTTCGAGTAGTGTCGGAGCTAGGATTTTTACTTAGGTGGTTCAAAATATGAAGAAGTAAACACACAAACTAGCCGAAGAGGGTTCAACATCTACTATGCATACATAAAAACTAATTTTAACCATGTATAAATAGTAATTTTTCCCCCAAATCCGAACCCCCTGGCCTCAAGTTGGCCCTGCCCCTGCCTTCGAGTTCTGCTCGATTCGAAGCTTATTCAAGACCATCTATAAGATAATTACACTTTTCATTGTCTTATTTTTTTTTTCCAACTCTGTTCTGATTTACTCTATACTTACGCTGCAAGTGTTGGTTCTTCGTAATTGTTGGATTTTGAGTTGCATTCTTGAAATAATCCATTGTTTTGACAGTTTTTTCATGGCATACAATGAAGATTGTAAATTTAGTTTATTGAATATTAGCTAGTGAACTTATTTTAATGTTTATTACAGCTGCAATTATTAGCGTGCAAGGAAGCATTTACATTTTAAGGCTCTTACTTTTTTCACCGTCACTTAGTTTGATAGCATAAAAATCCCAGAAAATCTGCTGGTTAATGTATTAGAACCAATTAATTGTGTGAATGAGAAAGAGCAACAATTGAATATGTGTCATAAGAAAGATCCCAAACTTAACTGGCATTAGAGTTAAAATTATATACACCATGTAAAAGAGTCCAACTAATTTAACTTGTTATAGCATGTTATTTACTCAATACGTCAAAAACAATTACTTCTATTGTTGTTGACTTAACCTGATAGTGTAAAAATATCACACATGGTTAGTCGGTTAGTCAAAACTTTAACTCTTGGCATTGATACAGAGAATCAACTTACTTAAAACTTAGCTCTTTGGTCCTACAAATTGCATAAACAAAGGATAATTAACTGATTCTACTGAAATGATTAGCCATTTCCCTTCAAAGGTCAATCAATAAAAAAAGGTTTCCCTTTAAGCATTATATTCCCAGCTGGATACGCGCTTTGGACTTTTGTGTTTGTTGGTAGTTAATCACATCCTTTCTTAAACAGTTAGTGGATAATTAACAGAACACTAATTCTTCCCTTCAAAAAAAGTCTACTCTTTGAAAACTACAAGAAGGCACGTTCTGTCCTAAGTCCTAACATGTTAACAACAAATGTTCACAATATTCTTGTTTACACCTTACAAACATAAACGTGCTAATCTTAAACACTGTTCCTTCTTTCAAGAATTGTCTATCAACATTTGCTGTTCTTATGTCTATTCAACAATTTTAGTATTCTAACATCTTAACTTTTTTTCTCTCATGCAACAAAAGATGAGAGGAAGAAAACACCCTTTTGTTATTTTTGCTTTTCTTGTACTAGTTTTTGCAAATGTAGCTACTTCATCTTCAAAAGGAACATTTACGCCGGCCGATAACTATCTGATCAATTGTGGATCCCCTGATACTACTTTGCTTGATGATGGAAGGACTTTTAAGTCTGATCCTCAATCTGCTTCTTACTTATCTACTGATGAGACTATTTTTGCTTCTGTTAAGTCTTTACAAGAAAAGGTCACTTCTTTTTCCTCTGCCTCTTTGTTGTATCATACAGCAAGAATATTTGAAAGTGAATCTATGTATAGGTTCCTTGTCTTTAAACCAGGCAGGCATTGGGTGCGTTTGTACTTCTATCCTCTTCCACATCCAAATTACAATCTAACAAGTGCTATGTTCACTGTCACTTCTGATAGTATTGTTTTACTTCATGATTTCTCAGTGAAGGATACTAGCAAAGTTGTGTTCAAAGAATACCTTATCAATATTACTTCCTCTCAATTCACCCTCAAATTTTCACCCTTGAAGAAATCTTTTGCTTTTATCAATGCCATTGAGTTTGTCTCAGCACCAGATGATCTCATTTCTGATTCAGTTGCTGCAGTTTCCCCTGTTGGTGATTTCAATGGCCTGTCTCAATTTGCGTTTGAGGTAAGTTATCGGCTAAATATTGGAGGGCCAATTGTCACACCTAGAAATGACACACTGTGGAGGACATGGTTGCCTGATGATCAGTACATGGCATTTCCAGAAGGTGCTCAGAATGTGTCAGTTCCTCCAACGACAATCGTATATCCAGATGGAGGGGCGACGCCTTTGATTGCCCCGGTTTCAGTTTATGCCACGGCTGATATGATGGCAGATTCTGGGGTGCCAAACTCGAATTTTAAGCTGACGTGGGAGATGGATGTTGATTCGAGCTTTTCCTACTTGATCAGAATGCATTTCTGTGATATTGTGAGCAAAGGTCTAAATGAGTTGTACTTCAATGTCTATGTTAATGAGATGGTGGGGGTCTCTAGTCTTGACCTTTCAACTCTGACTTCAGAGTTGGCCACCCCTTATTACAAAGACTTTGTGCTCAATGCCACAGCCATCACCAATGGCTCGATCATCGTGCAGGTGGGACCCGCGTCAAACGTCCAATCCATCCTCCCAAATGCCATCCTCAATGGCTTGGAGGTCATGAAGATGAGCAACATGGCTGGTAGCTTGGATGGGCTGTTCTCATCTGGTGGACATGCAGGCATAATGCCAAGATCACGCGGAATGAGAATCGCTGCAGCTTTTGGATTGGCAATGGGGGTTACAGCATTAGTACTGCTTGTGATGGGCATTACTCGTTGGAGAAGGAAGCCAGTAAAAGGTTGGGAGAAGCAGAAGACATTCTCTTCATGGCTTCCTCTCAATGCCAGTTACTGCAGCTTCATGTCAAGCAAGAGCAAGACTAGTTGTTCAACAATCATATCCTCTGGCCTCAACTTTGGCCGTGTCTTTACTTTCAATGAAATCAAGAATGCAACAAAAAACTTCGATGAAAAAGCAATCATTGGTGTTGGAGGATTTGGAAAAGTGTACCTTGGTGAATCGGAAGATGGAACAAAACTAGCGATAAAACGAGGAAATCCATCGTCCTCACAGGGCATCAACGAATTCCAAACAGAAATTGAGTTGCTATCCAAGCTTAGGCATCGACATCTTGTTTCACTTATTGGTTATTGTGATGAACAATCAGA
The DNA here is from genome assembly GCA_031232105.1 of Capsicum rhomboideum. Lineage (NCBI taxonomy): Eukaryota > Viridiplantae > Streptophyta > Magnoliopsida > Solanales > Solanaceae > Capsicum > Capsicum rhomboideum. The sequence continues at coordinate 7,854,607 of CP124716.1, forward strand.
AATGATTCTAGTCTATGAGTACATGTCTAATGGTCCTCTTCGTGACCACATTTATGGTTCCACTTTGCCAACTCTAACATGGAAACAAAGGCTCGAAATCTGCATAGGAGCTGCTCGAGGACTGCACTACCTTCACACTGGATCAACTCAGGGAATAATACATCGCGATATAAAAACTACAAACATCCTCCTGGATGAGGACTTTGTCGCAAAGATGGCTGATTTTGGCTTGTCAAAAACCGGTCCATCACTGGAGCAAACGCATGTTAGCACAGCAGTGAAGGGTAGTTTTGGATACCTGGATCCAGAGTACTTCAGAAGACAACAACTAACAGAAAAATCTGATGTGTACTCGTTCGGGGTAGTCCTTTTTGAGGTACTATGTGCAAGGCCTGCACTTGATCCTGCATTGCCAAGAGAACAAGTGAATTTGGCAGAGTGGGCAATGCAGCAACACAGAAAGGGCTCTCTGGAGAAGATCATAGACCCTCATCTTGCAGGAACCATTAGCCCTGAGGCATTAAGGAAATACGTGGAAGCTGCGGAGAAATGCTTGGCAGAATATGGGGTCGATAGGCCTACAATGGGAGATGTTTTGTGGAACTTAGAGTATGCTTTGCAGCTTGAAGGAGCATCCTCACAGATTAGTGCTCCAGTGAAGAATGAGAATGACAATGAGGATGAAAGTTCCAAGCCAAGTTCTTCAGAACAGCCTGGGAGGAATTCGAAGGGCAAGAAGGAAGCTCAGCTCATTGACATCAATGATGATTCTGGAGTGGTGGTTGGTTCTCCTATTTTTTTAGAAGCTTTTCAAGGAAGATAACTTGAAATAACTAAAACCAAAGACGATCACCCTTTTTAATTTTTTGATTTTTCTGCTTTCATGTTTTGTACTTTAATTTTCAAGCAATCTTGGTTCTGTGATTAATTTCCTGTTTAGTTTATGATGACTCGAGACATACCAGAAGTTTGTATGGAAGGATCTAATTGGCTTTCTCTTCTAGTGCTTGTAGTAGTATTTTACCGATTTATCTTTGCTCAGGTGTTTATTTTCAATAATTAATGTTGCTTTCTGATAGAAAAAACCAGGAAACTGTATAATGGCAAAATATGTGTTGAAGTTACTCGTTATTCACATTTGACAGGAACACGAGTTAATCTAATTCTTGTTGGGTGTCATGTATATATACAGCTCCTTTGCCATTAGGGATTTATAATACAGCCGTAATACGTTTCAACTAAAACAGACTTTTGGAACAGACTAAAAAGAAAAATAGGACAAGTTTGCTAGGAAAGAATTCTAATTGAAAGGACTCGCCATAACAAGTGAATGCCAAAAATCCTAAAATTAGTTGGAATGGGCGACCTGCAATTTTACTGAGAGAATATCATGTGTTCACATCTGGCAAAAGCCTGAACTATAGAAACATGAACACAAAATTGTTGAGTATAGGAACGGAACATTTTTTATGTGTATACGAAAGGAACATTAGAAACCCATTAACACTGCTATGTACAACAGTTTTTCATTGTCAACAAAATACACAATCACTCTAGACATCCTCCTCTTTCTTTCTAATCATTGTGGTCCCTCCAGCAGCATAATGAAAACAGCACAGAAATCCAGGAAAAGGAACTGCGGACCACTAATTCTTTGGAGATCAAGCAGGTATTTTTCATCCTGAGTTTTGTAGAGCTGTAACAGTATTTATGCAAATCCACATTAGGGAGATGTAAATAAGAAAAAAAAATAAAATGGTGTCCTTATTTAAATGGATTTTTTTTATTTTTGTTGTGTGAACACAAGTTCAATGATGAATGAAACTGAATACCAGAAGCTAAATTGTTGTCCAAAATCATGCCTCAGTTATCAAATATATCAAACAACCACTATGTTGAGAGCGAAAAATGATGAAAAAAAAAAATAAAATCATACCTGCATTTCAAACTTCACAGCAGGTTGTGGCTGTAAATGTGTACCTAAGGCAGCTGCATTGCTAATAAAGTGATCATCATTCATATCATTGCTGGCCATGCTATGAAGATGAAGATCATGACACCATAAACACTTCATATTGTAGTGCCCAATTTTTTTCCATCTAACATTTAGTTCTTGCAGAGTCCCAAGAACCTGATTCATGATCTCCCTTGGATTTGCTGGAGACTGAAAAAGTAATCAACATGAAATGAGAAAATTCACCCAATATTTTCACTACATATACAGGTAGAAAACTAACCTGAAGTCCAACTCGCCACATTTTCTCTTTGGAAAATGGGTGTCTTGAACTCGCTTCTTCAGAAATTCCGTTCCCAGTAGACAGCTGTAGATCAAGATTTGGAAACAATCCCGGGGAATAACAATCCTGAAGAAACACAGGAATGTAAATTACAAGGACTACCTAATGAGTGTGGAATACTTAAGACTGCAATCTGACATTTGAAGAAGCATAGCTCTAAACTAAGGGAAGAGTGAGAAAGTTACAAAAGTAATATTGTTTAAAGCCAGAGCCCAACCACCAGTTTTATCAAACTTGTAGAAAGAGTGACAATGTTAACCATGTTAGTGTATCTTGAAATTAGTCATATGCAGAAGACTATGAGTTATTACAGAAAGCCAACAGATTCAATCAAGCAAATAGCAGGGGAACTGCTACCTCTTCCCAAACTCCAAACACAAAAAAGGTTGTAAGGTTCTCACTTCTGAGTTATAAGATTATTTATAGGCTCTGACACTATCAGTAAGAAGTTCAGAGGTATTACAAAAATTACAAGGTGAATTACAATTAGACTATAGTTGGTGAGCTGCAGAACATAGTAGCATCTCTTCTTCCTTATTTGTGCAAAAAGAGCAGCATGTCTGTAGTCGGAGTATCTTCATTGTGATGGAATTTCACAAATTATAATTTTCCTATCCAACTGTTGACAATCACACAACGGAATGAACAGTTGTGCAGTTCACATATTCTTTTTGACAGAATGGGTAGAAAATGCAAGCCCAAAAAATTTATGCTTTGAGAAATAATGAAGTAAAAGTAAGAGAGGGCTACCACAGATTCCTGAAACTCAGCTCCAAGATAGCCACAGGAAGCCAAGGAACGATTGTCGTACAGCAGATAGTATGCAACAGTAGCCTGAGACAGACACATAAAGGTATAAAGCAAACTGAAGTAATTAAAAGGTTTACCACATCACATGCCTTTGCAATCAATTTGATTGAATGTGACCCCAAAGGCCCAAACTACGTTGAATCACAATATATACAACTCCCACCCAAGGATCAGCAAATACACTGAAAAGCCTCAATTTCTAGTGTGGAAATGTAAATCAAGTATATCTACAATTGCTATATTTTTCCTTTTCTGGTACCATATTATTAGGCATATGCAATATAGAAAACCCACAAGAATAGAAATGTAGCTACGACAAGAGACAGAGTCGCAGATAGTGATGTAAGAAGCAACGTACATCATCTTGTATTCTCTTTTGCAAAGTATCAAGCAACTGGTCTCTATCAAACCCCATCCTAATTACTTGCTGGAGAATTTCCTCGTCAAGCTGCACCAAGACAGCGTATAGTTACAGCAAGAATGAGTAAATAGAAAGAATTGCATACCGCAGCATTTAACAAACAGACAATAATGAGCATAATGAACGATATTTATGGATAGATGTGACAAGTTTTTGACATCTCCAGTCAAACGAGATCCTCTGCCATGGCAGCAAGAAACATAAGTTTTCCCTGACCTTGTATAAAAAGAAGTGAAGATTGATAACATTATTTTAATGTACTTTTGAAGCATACTTGATGATACTTTTATGTCACCACTTGAATTATACAAAAGTAACAAGTGGAGGGGCCAGTGTCCAGTATGAGTTTCCAGATATGCAACAGCATATGTTGTAGGATTTGAAGGTGGACAAAAAGGGGTAAAGCCAATAGGAACCTTTTCAGCATCATACAAGATACCTTTGTTATTAGCATAATAATGTTATAATTACCTTTTTAAGATGTTGCCTAGCATCAGGTGGAGGAACCGCCAAATACCGAGGAAGATGATCTTTGAACCACTGGTGCTGACGAATATCAGGTACAGTTATGCGCTTCATAGGGTCAACAATAAGCATCCTTGGTATCAAATCCCTAGCTGCAGGTGACAGATGACTTGGAAGGGTGTAGACTCCACTCTGAATGACACCACTACCTCAAACTGTAAAAACTTGAAAGTCTTGGGAAACCAGACAGAAAAGTAGACCTATAGATGTACCTTTATTTTCTTGAAAAGGTTAGGAATATTCTCATCGTCGAAAGGAAGTGTACCACAAAGAAGAGCATATAAGATAACACCACAACTCCAAACATCTACCTCTGGACCAGCATATAGTTTCCCAGAGACAACCTGCAAATAAATGTTGCCTATTGAACTTCAGCATTCCAGCTCAAAAGAGAAATGGTCATCTTAAATATATGAAACTGTATGGGTTTCCACCTCAGGGGCTGCATAATTTGGACTTCCACAACTTGTTTTCAGAAAATGGCCATCTCGCATAATGTTGCCCAAGCCAAAATCTGCTATCTTTACATTGCGTCTTGCATCCAAAAGCAGATTCTCAGGCTTAAGGTCCCGATGAACCACCATATTCCTATGGCAGTACTCCACACCAGAAATAATCTGTCCGCAGTCAAACAACCAAGCAATAACAATTTGAGCAACAAAAAAGGAACTACATTAATCTTGCAAGACCTAAAGCCACAGATAAAGCTGTCATTTGCACTATCAAACGACCAAGAAAAAAAAAAATCAACTCCACCTGCTGAAAAAATTTCCGAGCTTCATCTTCATGTAACCTGCCTTTTTCTACAATATAATCAAAGAGCTCCCCAAACTTGACATACTCCATCACAACAAATATATCTGTTGGTGTCTCTATCACTTCATAGAGTCGTATGACATGTGGATGCACAAATAATCTACATATTTTAATTTCTCTCCTCACTGCACAAAGATTAAAGTAAATTTAGATGTTCCATTGATGACCATCGAAATTATTAAAGGAACTAACCAAGATGTACTTCAAATGAACTTGTTTGAAACTTCACAAAAATATATCATGGTAGAAAGAAAAAGAAACCGAATTTTGTTGGTAACTTGATACCCAGGTATGAGATTCATACATTTTTCTTCCATGTCTGGAGTCCTCATTTTTCGACGGTTGAGGATTTTGATAGCCACTTTGTGCCCAGTAAGCAAATGCTCAGCAACTTTGACTTTACCAAAGGATCCATGTCCAAGAGTTTTTCCAACCCTATAGTTCCTTAGAAAAGGAGAATCTGCAAGTCCACCACCTCTGCCACTCATTTTCCTATAGAGCACCTGATTAACACCTCTAGCAATTTAGTCAAAACAGTTGGATACCTAGCTAAAGGGAAGCCCGGTGTACTAAAGGGAAGCCCGGTGTACACAGCCTTACCCTACTTTTCTGCAAGAGGCTGTTTCCACGGCTTGAACCCATGACCTCCTGGCCACATAGCAACAACTTTACCAGTTATGCCAACAACTTTACCAGATGATTAACTAAAGTTAACAACTTTAATTTTCACATTACAAAATTAGGTCAATTGAGCATCCAAGCAAGCAGAATTTCAACAAAGATACAATCCGATCCCAGAAACTTCGAAAGTTCCGCCTCGTTAAACAAGTCATCAACTCGAATATTCCGCAAGCAATCATCAAACAAAACAATTAACACCATAATCAAGCTCAACTCAGAAACTGTAATTGCTAATTCGAAGCACGATTTTGCTCAATTATTAACAAAAAAATAATCAAAAAAAACAAGAATTTTGCAACTAATACACACAAATGAAGTAAAAAAAAAATAAAAAATAAAATTACCTAATATTGAATTGAATTTGTGATTGCTCAACTCATAAACTGTAATTGCTAATTCAAAGCACGATTTTACTCAATTATTAACAAAAAACAAAAAAAAAAAGAATTTTGCAACTAATACACACAAATGAAGTAAAAGGGATAGAAAAATCACCTAGAAAAAGTATGAATTAAATTTGTCAGAGTGCATGTGCGAATATTGGAGCTTTGTACTTCTCCGGCTTACAATCTGACTCAGCAATACGTATCTGGGATATGGACAAAATTTGTTACTACTTCTCTTCCACTTACTATCGATAAAGACAAAAGTTAGCCCAATTGATAGATGAGGCCCATTACAAGATTGTCCAGGTCCATATTAGTGTCTTGGGCCTAATTCATCCAAACAATACTGTTAAATTCATATCTTTAATTCTATTTTTCAATACTTTAACTAGTTAAAAAGGAAATGAAAATACGACATCGAAAAAATATGCAAGACAACAAGAATTCGCAAGGCATAAATTATGCATTACAATTTACAAGGCAAAGAAGAATTCATAAGACACAAGTTATGTTTTATGAGGCATAAGTTCAATTTTAGAATAATATGCCTTAAAAAGTTCATGACCCACAAGTTATGTTTTACAAGATAAAATTTATAAGACACAAGTTATGTTTTACAAGGTGTAAGTTCAATTTCAGAACCTACAAAGTTATGCCTCTCAGTTCTCTAACTTATGCCTTGTGAAGTAAATACTATACAATTTATATCGGACAAAGCAAAAGTTTAAAACTAGATCATAGTTAAGGATACTTTGACCCATAAATGAAAAGTATGAGAAAAATATAAAGACCATCATAAAATAGGGCCAATCAGTGCAAAAACTTGATATTGTAAAGACTAGTCTGTCATGTTATTCATACCAGGCTTGAAATTAATTATACATGACAAAGCCTTCTACTTCCAAAGGTATAAATGGTTACGAAACTGACAACGGCCCATATCACTACTGAAGTATAACGCCCAGTTCAATTTTAATCTAAATCAACTCCAATGATTCTAAATTTGATATATAACATTCTAGTATTGATCCCCATAATTTTCAATGATTAATTTTAAATGTAAACATTTAAAAGTTAATAGATCCACTTGTCTTTTTCAACAGGTTTTATTCAACAAATAAAATCCAACAATGATGTTCTTCAATTTTCTCGCGTCAAACTATCCAAATCATTAAGAATTGGTAAATATACTCTTAATAAAAGATTACCTATTCAATATCAACGGTAAATAAATAATGAGTTTTCAATTCTTTACAATATATTAATTAAAAGAGAATGAGAAGTCGATGGAGAAGAAGAAGGAAAAACTGAATACATTACTTTTGGACAAATTTTCTTAGTAAAGACAAAAATTGAATGTCGCTAAATTAATAGTTATTATTTCAGAAAATTATCTTTATTCTTAATTTTAACTTTTTTAACAAAGAAAATAGTTTTATAAGATAATAACTACTAGTTGAGTGGCTAAATTATAACCGTAGCAACTGTGCCCATCTCAAGCAATCATAGAGGATGCGACGTCCTTTTTTAAGTTGCTGTTTGGATATCACAATTCACAACCAAGATTTGGTCATTCATATTAAAATGCATACTGTTTTCACAATCCAAATTATATATGGCATAAACATTATGCAAAGACAAAAAGTAAGATGCTAACCTGTCTTATTCTCTAAATGCAGACAATGTAAGCTTCTATTAATGTCCATTTAAAAACTAATTTATGTGCTCATTATCCCAATCCATAATTTTTTATTTGATCAATCAAAATAATATGGTGGCCTACATATTTTTTTATCATATAGGTGGAATACTTAATCATACACACAGAGTCTGACCTTGTTAATAGAAATATTTTTTTTTTCTCTCCTTATCTTTTTTTACTTGTAAATATATTTATATATTAAAAATTCCTTTTAGAAGATTGAGAGAAAAAAATTTCCCTTCAATTTTACTTTTATAATCAAATAATCATTTTCCGAACTCCACTGTAGTATTAGAAGTCAAAAAATAAAAAATAAAAATAAAATTCAAAGTACCAATGGCAAGTATAATATAGTGAAATAGATTACTTATTTAATTTTTTCTTAATGAGTGCACAAACTATAAACTAGATATATCTAAGAGAAAACGTAGTATTAGAAGTCAAAAAAATAAAAAATTCAAAGTACCAATGGCAAGTATAATATAGTGAAATAGATTACTTAGTTAATATTTTCTTAATGAGTGCACAAACTATAAACTAGATATATGAAAGAAAACGTAGGGGTATATTTGTGCATACAATAACTCTTAAAAATAATCTTAGGTCAAACAATTAATTACTATATTTAAAAAAAATTTAAAAAATCATAAACATTTTAATAAAAAATATATTCGATTGCTTGGACGCCAGTTCCTTCTAATTTAATAATTGCAAATAGTAGTAGTACTAATTTGTCAAAATTCTTTTTTTCTCTTCTCCTTTTGCACACACAATAGAAACAAGCGTGATGAATGATAATTGAATGATAATTTTTATTCAAGTCCTCCTATCAAATTTGAACATTTCAAATTTCAAAATAGGAAAGCCTTAATTAAATTTGAGGCAATGCAAAAAATAAATATTTTTTCTTTTCTTTTCATAAAATCAAATAAACGGAGAAGATTAGGTTGAGAGGAGAAAGGTCATCTTAATTAATTACACAAATAAGATGCTTTTGAATTGTGAAATCATTAAATGCATAACCCCGACAACCCACCCTACTCATTTAAACAAAGATTATGGTATCATGTACTACTATCAAAGGAATATTTTGACACTTTGCTACTTTTTGTCATATACAAAAATGTCGAGTAAACTTCAATCCAAGTAGGAAAAGATCAAAAATACTTCGAACCTACAGAGAATAGGTTAAAAGGTCATCAGATTTAGAGTGTTAATTTGAGGGATATTCTTGAGCCAAAAAGAATAGGTTAAAAGTATTTTTAGGTCAATAGATGAATGAATAGTATTTGTGAGACATTTTTCATACGTTTGATGTATTTTCGTTGGTCCTTTTCCGAATCCAAATGCTTCATCCGTCTCCATTTACATGACATTTTTCACTATTTGAGATTCCAATTATGTGAATTTGGACCAACATTTAGAAGGAAGACATGAGAAAAATCACAATTCAATTATTTTTTAGCGTGTTATTTTTGAATATTTAAATTAGATTCTAAAATATTGGATTGATTTAGTTCAATTTAGCTTCCCTTGTTAGTTCAGTTTTTTCTTCTTTGGGGGGTTTGATAGCTAAGTGTTTTCTTGCTAACCTTTTCGTATAAACATAGATTTGGTCAGGGCATCATATCCACGTGGCACCGCCAATTCTTATTAACCTCCATTAATTAGTCTAATCCGGGACTTACTCAAAAATTTGTATCAGTTTATAAAAAGAAAAATTTAGAAGTCTTATATCCAAGACTTTGGCCGTTCCTACTTTTATTAAAACAACATAAAATGCAATGCCGAGGGATAAGATCTGCATATATTTTTCTCTTTGACCAAAAAAAAAGAAAAAATTTGCATACATTTTATTCTGGTTCCCATGCCAAACTCAATTATATATATTATTGTTGTTGTAATATCGCATGCAATGCACTAAAATAAAATCTGCATACATATTATCCTAGACTTTAAAACCCAGTAACGGTATGTTGGTGTTCTAATGTAAAATGCAATGCACAAGGCATGAAATAAAAAAAGAAGTTCTATGAGTTGGAATATCACCATCCAGGATATAGTTTAAAGGTTAAATTAGCTTTGCTTATTTTTCGAAAAGAATTATTAATTAAAGTTGACTACACACCATAAGAGTACAATATGTACTGGTGCTACCAAATCTAAAACTCCCAAAGCTTATAAGTGGATTAAGAGCTACTAATTGTGTTAGTTAGCACTTACAACATCACTTTCAAATTTTTATATATTAAGGATTAGTTAACATGCAATATGAGTCGATTAAAGTATGGACTGATATGTGAGTAAGATTAATTATCAAATAAATAAGTTGTCCTAAGTTATCACCCTAGGATTTCTCAGATGGTCACTCAACTTATAGTTATTGTCTCATAAAGTCATCTTTAATTTATTTTTGATTTCAATCAGCTTCTTCAACAAAGAAAATAGCTTTATGAGATAATAACTATAAGTTGAGTGACCATCTGCAATAGTACTGCGAAATATATCAACTCCCATCGTGGATTAGTTTAAAGGTTAAGTTAGCTTAATTTGCTTATTTTTAAAAAGAATTATTAATTAAGTTGACCACACAAAATAAGATTACAATATGGACTGGTGCTACCAAATCTAAAACACTCAAAGCTAAGTGGATTAAGAACTACTTATGTTAGTTAGCAGTGTTATTTACATATAAGGATTAGTTAACATGCAATTTAAATTCATTAAATTATGGACTAATACGGGAGTGAGCAAGTGAGGTTAATTATAACTGTCAGTTAGGAGAAAAATCATTAGTAAAGTGACTGAATACCATAGATGCAACGTAACATGCAAGTATGTGCGCATATATATATATATTCCAACCTAAACAAAAGGATGGAATATGAAGCCTCAACTAATTAATGATTAATCTTATAATCAACCCACCTTTCAAGTGTTTTAGTTTAGATGACTTTGCACCAACTTCATAATGATGGCATCTTATGTTAAATCATCATTTTACTTCAATATCTTTTCTTTCCTTCGCTTCAGCCCCAGTCAACTCTTCTATATTCAAAGGCCAACACGCATGAAAATAGATTAGTTGGTAATTTGAGTGGTAGAGCCTAAAATTATATAACGTGGATTCAAAAAGTTATTAGAATATCACATTTGATATTTGAATGCATGTGACCTTAAGCCTTTTTTAAATCCCTTTATCTAGAGGCGGATCTACATAGAGCCGATTGTCGAAGGGGTTCCCAAAACCACTCGATCGAAAATTATATTGATATATAGGGTCATATTTTCGTTTTATGTGTGTGTATATATATATATATATATATATATATATATGATATGACTGATAAATACTTAAAAAATACTCAAATCAAAAGTAAAAGAAAACTTAAAGTCACGCTTTCTTCTTCCTAGTTCCTTTAGTAGTTTTTTTTCAAGTCACATAGTGACTAGTTTTTATGTTACTTGCTTTTTGTGCTCTCTTTTGAAATACAAAATATGGTAAATAGGTATATAAATATATTGAGAGAGTAACGGGAAGGTGGGAGTTGATTAAATATGTATTAATTTTTTTTATACAAACTTGTATTTTTGAGGACATATAATAATTTATTTTCTGAAAAGTTGACTTTATATATTAGTTGTATTATGTGGCGTTGGTTAGTTTTTTTTTTGAAATAGTTTTAGATACATTTTTCGCTTATTTTTTATAATTTTGATGTATTTTTACTTTTTTGGTGATTTATCTCTTTTAAAAAATATTTATTTCTAATTATATTAATTTATAAAATATTAAAAATTAAAGGATCCGTCGGGTTATGTCCCATCTCCTTAAAGCTTACGCGTCGCCCCATACCAGATAAAACACCTCGACTTACGCCTCCACCTTTAAAAACAGTGATCGCTGCCTTCATTAAATTTCAATATGTAGATGGAAAAGGTGATATGGATTATAGTACACTTGTAGTGAAGGAAAAGGCCAAGAAAGTTGTAGTTGAGGAAGAAAGGAAGGTCATCAAAACCATCATAAAAGGTTAGTATTCTGAAGGCTATGTATGAATGAGCAAACATTTGACAAAGAAAAGCACGCACAATACATTTGTCTACATTGATATTTGACAGATCATGTATTGCTAATTGCACACCGCCTGGGTTTGGAACTTTTTCGCTTCTACTCTGTTCGTTCAAGTTCACGAAAGAGCACAAAAGTTTCGTGTCCAGCTCAATGACCTCGATATTTGTATTGAAATTCTGATTAATTTAATTTTGTTGGATTCTAGTGATGAAATATGAATGAAAAATGAAGGAAAAAAGTGAATTGCGTTTTCACTTTAAGGAAGGAATGTTCTCTTACATTGGTGGGAAAAAGAAACTCTTTTATGCTTAAATATAGAAGCAATAATCCATGTGGATAGTGAGGTAAGAAGAAAGCAAGCATTGCGCCGTCGTCGTCACTCATTCGGCTTCGGCTTCTTCGAATTTGGACTTGTCAAGTGATCGAGAGATTATCTTTTTGGACAAAATTCATTTGAAACATGAGAGTTAATGATTGTTTAATCCAAAAATCCAATATGAAAATATTCTCCATGTGCGGACGCATGTCACAACGCACCTTGAAGGGACGTGACCCTTCGAGGCATTGTTTGAAATCGGTAAAGCAACCTGCGGACGTAGGTCACCATCTGAAGACGCAGATGGGGTCCGCAGGTGGAACGAAAGTTTCTGGTTTGTGCCAAAAGTCTACCTGCGGCCGCAGGTGACCCATCTGCGTGCGCAGGTGGGTCCACAGGTGGTCCGACGGTTTGAAACAGTGCTTCTTTTCAAGGATCATTGTTTCTTTTATGAAGCACCACCTTTTGGCTATAAATACCTGAATTTTTTTTCAAATATAGATACGAAATTTTAAAGTGAAAACACTCCTTTTTCTTGAAAAAATAAAGTATAATTTACGAATTATTGAGTGCGTTCGTTGTTCGACAGAGTTTGAGGTACCGTCATTCTGTCAAAGTGGTTCATTTTAGCCTGGGGGGATATATTTCATAACCTCGGGTACTTGAGGGGAATAATTTTCTTAAGGACACAACGTGAATTCGGTGGACTTGAATCTTCCAATCTTCATCTCTTTCTAAACATTTGGTTTTGCTGTTTTTCAGAAAATAGTTTGAACTTCATTTTGTTGATGTTCATAAGTTGGGTTGAACTTATTGTTGAGGTTCAAAGTTGTGAATACAAAGTTACAACTTCATTTGATTGTTCATATGTTAGTTTAAACATGTGTTTGAATTTATTATTGAAAAATACAAATTTTATTAAATCGAAAAACAACAAATCTACATAGTAATTATAAGATTTATTTAAAGGAAAAGAATTGTTTAACAAGATACCTTTCGTATTCGAACCTGAAACTTTTAAATAAGGACAAAAAAAACTTCTCTATCCCATCACAATCTTTGTAATCGGTGTCGTGTAAAGGAGATTAGTAAGTGATGACAACCAAAGCTAGCAGGCAAATTGCTAATTTGCCCATTTTACGAATTCAAAAAGAGATTAACGACTCTGCCAGCTACCCACTTCATTTCATCTATTTCGTCCGTTTCATTTTATTTGACCTTTTTATTAAAATTAATTATTTTAATTTACTTATCCAATTTATGAAATTAAAAAAATTTTATTATATATTTTTCCCTTTCTACTTTTATTATTAAATAATTATATAAAATAATAATGGTTAAATTTAAAATTTTTAATATAATTAATAAGATAAATTTATTAAAATATAATCCTAATTAAAAAATTTGTTAAGGAGTATCAAGTCAATAAGGACCAAGCAAAGTAAATCGAAGGAATATTTGTCAACTCTCATCTATTTACTCATCATTCATCAACCCATTCTTTTTCTGCATATATGATCCGTCGTTTATATTTGATAAGTATTTTATGCCCTCCACCAATAATATTTATCGGCTAAAAAATAACAAATAATAAACATAATTTTATTATATTATCCTTTGAATATATTAAATTTAATGCTTTAAAAAATTCATTGAATGATAAATAGTATTTAATAACAAAAATAAAATGGAATTGATTTTCAAACTGAACAAGTACTACAACAACAACAACAACATACCCAGTATATTCCCACCACGTGGGGTCTGAAAAAGGTAAAGTGTACGCAATCCATTAGGGTCTGGGAAGGGTAAAGTGTACGCAGTCCATGAAGTCTGGGGAGGGTAAAGTGTACGCATTCCACTACCTCAATTGAAGTAGAAAGATTGTTTCCGATAGACAAATATTTTTAGTATTATTGAATGGAAAAAGTAATTTTAACTTTATTTAGATGACATATTTAAGATCACATGATTAAAAAAACATTTTTAACACATTCTACATAATTTAACGATTGATATATAGTTGGAATAGTCTTTCTTATGTTGATCTTTATATGTATGTCTGTTTCAGTTTGTAAAGGATCCCCCCAAAATTTCCTATTTGCCACAATCCCACTGATTTGATAATGTTCTCAAAAATAGAAAAGACAAGAAGAAAATACTAACCAAACTATAAGAATAAGATAAAATAATTTCCAATTAAACAATTGGTGTTCCAACGTAACACATTGAAGTAAATTCCAAAAAAAATTATCCAATTAAACAGTTAGTGTTCCAACGTAACACATTGAAGTAATTCAGAAAAGGAGAAAAAAAAAAAAGGACCAAAAGGACGTTCTCTTTTCCATTAGCAAAGTAGAGATCTGAAAAAAGTGTAGTTATAGCAAAGGTTCTCATTAATGATATAAATGCTTTCACATAATTAAAAAAGGTTTGCCATTTTAATCGTGAGTCTAATAGGCTTAAATATTGAACGAAAATCAAAAGTGCTCATGACAAACGTATTAACGATTGTGACAATCTTGATGTCAGTCACCATCGATCGTGACCTTGATACGGAGCTTAAGGAAGCTGAAATTGCTAACTAATATCTATCGTGACCTTAATACTTGAAATTGCTAACTAATATCTATCGTGACCTTAATACTAATATCGATCGTCTTACTATGAAGCTGAAACTACCCAACAAAAATGAATGTCAAAACTTCTAACTAGGAATACTCCATTTGTTTTATTCTGTTTTACTCAACCCTACATCAAAAACAAATGTTCCATTTTACTTCTCCATAAAATAATAGTTAGCAGATTTTGCTATTTTCTTCATATCAAGAAGAAATTCAAGATGGAGATCAACATACAGTTGTGAAGCTAACGACATTAGAAGATTTTCCTCAAGGTTTTTATTTCTTCCCAGTGATTCAGCAAATTATGTATTCTTGATTTATTTCAGTTATTTGGATAACTAAGAAAAAGTCTGGGTGTCTGCAGGAGTAAATATTGTTGGAATACATGACGAGAGACCAAGCATTTTTTAATTGATCCCAAGCATCATAGCCCGAGTAACCTTATATTGCTTCGTTCACTTGGTAGAGGAAAGCAAGCACCGTAGCCGTGCTAGTAAAAAGCATCTATAAAAGGCAACCATGAAGAACAGATCAAACAGAAAAGACTGCTAGGCCATTCAAGTTAAAGACGAAATACACAGACAAACGTAAGGCCTGTCTAGACTACAAACTACGTGGTCCCCATTGCGTCAGTACCCTATACTACAGAGAACTGGAAATTAAAGACACGAGCATTCTTAGAACTAGACACAACAGAAAGAAAAGACCCTTTTATTAACAAGGGGATCTATAGACAGACTCCATAGTATCAACCCTTGGTCTTGTACTTGGACTCGTCTATCTCGATCCCTTCTCGCTGCGCACGCTCACCACCAGACTCGTCGCCCGTGCTCAGACCTCCCTTGCGTCCCATTTCCTGGTAACCTTCAGTTCCCAGTTGGTCCTTTCTTGTCTGACCTCCTCGGCTCCTCCCTGTTAGACAAGGAAAAAATGAAACAGTTTATACTACGCTCATTATTATATTGGTGGTAAATCAGTTGAAATACCCTCCGCAAGGTGTTCCTGAGCTTCAAGACTTTTGCCACCAGTGCCACCAGGAACTACAGTTTCTCCTTCCTTTGCCCTTCGATCGAGTTCAGACCTTTTCTCTTGCTGTGACGCCATTTAGCTAGTTTCTTCTTAGCTTTTCCAAACACAAACGTTAATATGAACACTAACAAAACAAAAGAGAATCTTAATTACAGCAAGAAACACCTGATACTATGACGAGAGGGTGAACTTTGGTTACAATTTATAAGGAGACAATGGGGTTAAGCAGTTGACGTGTGGATGTTGACGCGGCGGTTCAGAGAGAAGAGGTGAGAGCAACTCAGCCTTGATAAAGTAGGAAGAATGACACGCGTCCACAAGCTGTCCTACACAATGTTTAGCTAAAACTACCAAAAGTTATCCAGAAGATAAATAATCCTACAGTTTAATTTTACTTGTCACGATTTATTTGTTTTATGAAAGTTAATTCGATTAAAACTTTGAAGATAAATTAAAATAGATTCGTTTAATATTTAAAATTTTAAATTTAAATATTGAAAAAATTATATAAAAAATAGTATAAGTTATAATTTTTTTATTATATAATTAAAAATATATATTAAAATATATATTATTTAACTCTTGAAAAATATAATATGACAAGTAAAAATAAATGGGGAGAGTAGCCAACAAAATCCAAACCGATCGAGAACCGTAAACGGCTAATCTAGACTCTAGTGTAGACGTTACTAGTACCTTGACCTTAGTGACATTCCCAACACTTCCCATTGTAGCAGCGCTGGTGGCGTACACTAATATCTTTTTCGTGCCTATCTACTATCACACTTGCATTTCCTTAGTTTTAAAATATTTACTTCGTTTAAAAAAGAATAATCTATTTTGACTTGATAAGAGATTTAAGAAAATAAAGAAGACTTTTGAATCATGTGGTCATAAATTAAAGTTGTGTCAAATATATCAAAATGCCCTTTAATCTTGTGGTTTTAAACATGCAATGTGGAAAGTTGGAATTAAAGTATTGTCAAAAAAAGAAAGAATCATTCTTTTTGAAACAGACTAAAAAGGAAAGTAGGTCATTCTTTTTGAGACGGAGGGAATAGTTAATTTTCTTTCTAAAAATATTTATTTTAATATAATTATCCCTTTTATAAAATTCAGAAAATATTATTATGTTTTTCAAAATTATTTTTATTATTAAATAACTAAACAAAATATATATAGTCAAATTTATATTTTCAAAGCATAACTAATAAGGCTAATTTGATAAAATAAACCCCTAATAAATATTTTTTTAAGGAAAATGTCAAGTCAACAATGGGCCAACTATTTTGAAACTAAGAGAGTAGTTAAAGTTGGAGTTGGAGTTGTGTTAAGTCATGAATATAAATTATATTGGAATTATTTTTAAATTTTTGTGAGAGAAATAGAAGTGAAAAAAATAAAAATAGGTTTTACTTACTTTCTTTTTTCCAAATACAACTCTAAGTTGTATTTTGAATTTTTATAGCTAAACACCATCTTGAAATTGTATTTGAAATAAAATGAAATTTTTTTTAAAAAAAAAAAGGAAAAAAGTTCACATGACCAAACAGACACTTAATGTGTTAGTACTATATTTCTATTAAATCATATTAGCTTGTTAAATAAATATGCATAGTACCTTCTTTTCTTACTAATTGGCTATTGCCCGTGCTTACAAACGGTACCAATGTTAATATTCAAAAATTTTAAGACGTGTATAATTTTATCATATATAATTAAGAATCTTTATCTGTTTAGTTAATAAATTCTTAGATATGTATATATTTAAATTAATGATTTTATAAGATAAGTGGTACTAATAACTACAAATTGAGTGATCATCAATGAGACTGTGAAATCAACTTCTATTCTGAATTAGCTTAAAGGTTAAATTAGCTTATTTTTCTAAAAGAATTATTATAAATTAAGTTGACTACACACGATAAGAGTACTATATGTACTGGTGCATGCTACCAAATCTAAGGACCCGTTTGTCCATAAAAAAAAATTCATTTTTTTTGGGAAATTTATTTTTCTTTAGTGAAAAAAGTGAAAACAAGTGGTGTTTGGCCATGAAATTTATTTCACTAAAGTGAAATTTTTTCCCGGAAACTCACTCCTACTTCTCTCACAAAAAGTCAAAAAGAACTCTAATTTATTTTCATGGCCAAACATAACTCCAACTCCAACTCCAACTCCTAACTTCAACTCCAACTTCAACTCCAACTCCAAAAAATTTAATTTTCATGGCCAAACGCCTACTAAAACTCTCAAAGAGCTAAGTGGATTAAGAACTACTTATGTTAGTTAGCAGCATTATTTTACATACGGAAAAGGACTAATATATCTTCGAATTATGATAAATGTTACGTATATACTCTTTATCATAATTTGGGTACACATATGCCCTTACCGTTAATGAAATGGTACGTATATGCCCCTCACACTAATAGTAGAGACATATGTGTACCCAAAGTATGACGGTTAGTATATATGTATCATTTATCATAGTTTGGGGGTATATTTGTCCCTTTTTTATTTTAACTTTCTTATCCCAAATAATTAACTCAAACCAAATATCCGACCAAATAAACCTATCGAACCCGATTTCAAACCAACTCGACCCGACCTCTATTTTTTGTTCCAAACCCGATACTCCCTCTGTTTTTCTCTTAAACGTGAACCTCAATCAAATTGCAGTGATTGATCGTTGCTGCTAGTTGATGTTTACTGGCTGGAGAGAGTGGAGGTTAGGCCAGAGGTGACCGAAGCTAGGGGGCGGCGATAGTTCACCGGTGGGGTGTTTCCGGTTCAACAGAGATGGTGGCTATGTGGTGTTGATCGGTGGTGGGTAGTGTTTTTTCGATGAGATTTCGCTGAAAATTAAAACGTAAGGGGTTCAATTTATTTGGTGTTGTTTTTGGATGTTATGGGTTAGTGATTTTTTTTTTTTTTAAATTGATAGTAGTGGAGTAGAATTTATGGGTGTGTTTTTTCAATTGAAATGGAGGAGATGATGTAATTAGTTGTTGTTCATTGTATTGTTGTTATTGATGGTGTATTGTTGTTGGTGGTGGTGTTAATGGAGAATTAGAAGATAGTTGTTGTTATTCCTGGTGGGTGTTACTGTATTGTGTGTGTATATCGTTATAGGGGTGAGAAAAATGCATCTGTTAGATAGGCGTCTCTTGGGTTTTAATTAGGACCGGATCGGATAGTGGGTTTAGTGGGTCGAGTAGTGGGTGTCGCACCCCGTTTCGAACCGGTCGAAACAGCACATGACGTGTGGTCGGTCGTTGTGACTCACTGGTTTTGAAAATTTATTTTTTAGAGTCGCCACCTAAATTTTAAGGAAAAATTAGGAAAAACCATTTTTTATGTAAAACTCTGTTTTTGGTCTTTGAAAACGAGATTCTGAGTAAGGGTTTTGGTTACTCGAGGGGAAGGTGTTAGGCACCCCTCAGAGCCTATCCGAAGATAGTCCTTAAACTCAATTTAGGAAAATATTTGAAAAAATATTTGTTTATTACTTGCTAAAAAATAGTTAACTAAATTTATCAAAAAGGATAAGAAACACACAAGGTATATAAACATATGCCTACAACATGCAAATATATGGTTTATTTCAAAATAGACGCGTGCATGTTTCAAAATGAAGGGAAGAAAAATTGGCAAAAGCACTTTTGTTAAAATGTGTATATTAGAGAATATAAAGTATTATAGTTTTTCCAAAATATAAAGTTCAATGACATGTAAAGTTAAATATGTAAATGAAACCTTCGCAAAAATATTTATAATTTTTAGAGTAAAAAAAAAAAAACCTTATTCATTATTAAACTAAGAAGAAAATTTATTTAATGTGAGAATAGATTTAAATAGATGTCCATCATGAAAAAAAAAAAAATGTCAAAAACCTATTAACATATTAGTGCTTGGGTAAAATAGAGAATTGTGTATATTTCGAATGTAGGAAATAATGCTAATGTTTATTTGTTCGCAAAAATTTAGAGGTAATAGTTAAAAGTAGATAAAAATAGATGTAATAACAAAATACACATATATAGTTGAAATAAAATGTAAATAATGATAATAATAAATTTGAAAGAAAATAAATAGATGAGAATAGTGATGAAAATATTTGGCATATGTTAATGCATACATATATGTACCTTGTGTTTTTGAGTGTTTTTTTTTTAAAATCTAGAAACTTGAAATTAATGTTGAGAAAACGAGTAGAAGTAAAGTAAAACATTGGTATATTTTATTTATCAAAAATAAATCGGAATTGATGACTTAACTTCTTTTGAAGAGAACTTGAATTTTAGCTATTCGCAAAATAATATTAAAACTCTCTTTGTTTTAAAAAATGTTAAGGTTGCGACCTTTGTTCATTCTTATTTTAAAAAAAAGTTTTGAGGCAAACGATTAGTTCAAAGAACTAGCCAAATACAAAAATTGCTAAAACCTTTTCAAAGCCAAATCTATATCTCAAGAGCTAGTTAAGCATGTTATTTGCTAAAACGTGAGGATGTTAATTTATTTTTTAGGAAAATTTGCAAACATTAAACAATATAAACACAATAACAAATAATAATGCTTTAAACCATTCTAATAAGAATACTTAAATTATCATTCCAAGTATCAAAGGAAACTGAACATCGCAACAATAACGATAAATAAAAGAGAAAAGGGGCTAAGAGATACTAGACTCCGTTTCGGAATTGAGTTTCTAATTTATGCGACTCCGAGGTTCTGCGATCATCCTATACGGTTGACCCGATATTTGGGTCAAAATAGAGTTTCGATTGAAACTCCAACTCCCGAGTTCACATGTAAAATAAAGAGGATAAGGATTAGAAAACAAGTTAACTTGAATGAAGTAAATGAGTAACGAAAATAATACGCAATCCGTGGCCAAATAGATTAAGCAACCCGTAAGGAATAAAAAAAAAACTTAAACATGAACCTAATATCACTCATGTAAGGCAAACAGGTGTGTATTTTGGCAAACAAAATTGATGCAAAGCTACAGGCAAATATATCTCAAACTACTACAGGCAAACATATCTCAAACTATGTAAAATATTGTTACTCTATTCCAAGGAAAATCGTGAGCAGTTCCAAGCCTCCAAATATTTGAAATATTGTGACCAATATTAACATAAAAATCTGAACCATTCAAGCCGACAACCAAGAGAAAATTCAAGCCTAAACGTTGTTGTATAACTAGATAAACAGAAAGTGAGAGAAATGAAAAACCATAACATGCTGCCATCTCTTTTTTTTTTCTTTAGGAACTGGGCAAAATATGCAAATTAGCAAATCAACTAAATTCCCAATCCTCATGTTTGGATAATACTTCGACAATAACTCAACCTATTCCAATTATCCTTGATAGAAGAAAATCATTCTAGATTGTTGTCTATCATACGTGAGCAAACACACATTTATGCGAATGCGACAGAGACGAACCATTTTCAGCTTGAGTTTTTTTTTGTTTGTTTGTTTTTTTTTTGGGTGAAAAGTAATACAGAAAGTATCGGACAGATCATGCATACCTAAATTTACAAAACCATAATAACAGAATATTATCAAGCAAGGAGATAATTTTTGAATTCAACACAAAATCAGACTCGAAACAACCGTGTATATTGGAACAATGAAAAAATTAAAACAAAACCACATTATAGACGCAATCCACATATTCATACCTTATATAGGGAGGGAGATGAGGTAAAATCAATCCTCAATGAATAATAATATCTAGTGAGTGTATCACACCCTATAAATACTCAATAATCTCAAACAAATGCTAGCTATAAAGTCATGTCTTGGCTTCTAGGATTAAAGGCGATGATGAGGACACTCGGCTCAAACTCTAAAACCAAATCCGGTAATTTCACTCATGGAAAAAAAAAATAAACCAACGACACAATGAGCCTAAGCACCCAAAATGATAAAAACATTTGTGGATTTAAAATAATGAAGAAGCTGAAATTAGAACCTAACATTGGTTCACTTGCATTCGTTAATACTCCATAGTTAACTCTAAACCATATTTACATAGACGAAATAGCCATGATAAATTTTGAACAAGACGAGGCGTGATGGTCCGTATACTCCTAGAACTCGGTTAGTGGACGATAACAACAACACCGTAATCAGACTTGAAGCTAAAGTGAATCACATATTCACATACTTTGAGCACGGGACAGCCATGAATATATATATATATATATATATGTCTATACATATTTATTGATTTTTAGAAAATCTGGTTTTCCAAGAATGAACAACGACGATCTGACCAAACTTATAAACGACAACAAGCCATATGTTCACACACGATTCCGTTTCAGATTCAACAACAAACAACATACATTTGATCAAAAATTCTTATATGAACCCATATGTTCACCAACGAGACAGATTTCAGAACCAAAATTATACCCTCCGACAGAATTCAAGGAACACCACAACTAACAAACTTTATCGAAACTTAGAACAAAGTCGCACATTCAACGAACTGAAACAGGATAAACAGGGGGAAGACGAGAGTGAAACAAAGGACGAATTCGTACCTTTTGTTGTGCAGCGATTGAGGTTGTCGAGTTCCAAACTAGCGATTCCGACTCCGGTCCTCTTTCGAAGTATCCGAGAAGAGCAAGAAACTAATTAGAAATCAGTCCAAAAAAAGTGCGATTTGAAGAAAGCTATTTAAGATGTCTGAATGTATATTTTTTCCTCTTTTCGATCTGTCCCTTTCTATGGAAGCCGAGGCTCCCTTTTATAGCCGAGAATTGGGGGGGTTCCAAATGGCTCTTCATGGAAGCTCCCAAGAATTCAAATTTTGAATTCTTGGGAAGCTAATTTCAGAGAAAATATGGTGAATTGAAAGAAAGTGGTGGACTAGACTTACCTTTTTCAGGCTGATTTGAAGGAGAGACGAGACAACTTAGAGGTGGGGTGTTTGGGTCCATCGGATTCAAGGGATAAACACCCAAATCCGATGGTCCTTCAAATTCTTTTCAATCCCCATGAAACGGCAGTGGCGGTGGGAGCTTGTTCTCGAGGTCTGACTTTTTTAGAAAAGGGTGAAGGAGAGGCTATATAGTTGATAGGGGGGCTGCGATGTGATAGAATAGGATAGGGGTGGTTGAAAACCACCGGATTTCACCATTGTCCGGTGGTATTCAAGGAGTTGTCGGCGGGCAGAGAAGAGAGAAGGGAGGTTGACATTTATGTTGAGGTGTTTTGGTTGAAAAGGGACGAGAGGAGTGAGGGAGAAGAGTTAGATTAGGGGTGTTTGGTTGAGGTTAAGAGAGAAGGGGGGTGGGCCGGGTTTAGGCTTAGTCGAGTTGGGCCGGATAGTATTGGGCTGGTGGGGGTAGTTTTAAGTAGAAGAATTGTAGGAAATTGGCCCGAATGTGATGAGCTGATTTTCCCAAATCAATTTTCGTTTAACTAATTTAACGATGCTTATCTCGTCCTAATTAATTTTCCTAAAGTGTACATATATACATATATATTCTTATACATACAGGTGCGTACACATATGTGAGGCTTTAAATACGTATAGCTATAGTCCAAAATTAAATAAAAAGGCAAAATAAAGTAAATTTGCAAAAACATAATAGTATAGAGGGGATTATTTGGAGTATTTGAAATAAAGTTAATGCGCTAGCATATATTTATATGCATATATATATATATATATATATATATAAAATATAATATATAATATATACATTTTCATAGAAAAAATAGTAAAAACAATGAATTAGGACATATTATTATCATTAATTTATTTTTGAGGGTAATTTTATAACATACAATATAAGTAATTTGATAGAAGAATAATGATTATAATATATATATATATATATATTATTTTGGAAAAATTGTTATTGGCGTTAAATTTATGGAAATTAATGTTAAATAAGGAAAACGAATATTCAGGACCCACAAGCATCGGGAAATTAATTTAGGAAAAAGGAGAGCCAAAATTGGGTGTCAACAGTGGGTTTGGGTTAATTATTTGGAATAAAAAAATTAAAATGAAAAAGGGACAAATATACCCCCAAACTATTATAAATGGTACGTATATACCCTCTGTAATACTTTGGGTACATATATGCCCCTACCGTTAGTATGAGGGTCATATACGTACCATTTCATTAACGGTAGGGGCATATGTGTATCCAAAGTATGACGGAGGGTATATACGTACCATTTATTATAGTTCGAGGGTATATTTATCCCGTTTCCGTTTTACCTATAAGGATTAGTTAACATGCAATATAAATCCATTAAATTATGAACTAATATGGGAGTGAGTGAAATTAATTATTATTGTCAGTTAGGAGAAAAATCATTAGTAAAGTGACTGAATACCAATGGATGCAACATGCAAGTATGGGCACATATATTACTCCTTACAACCTAAACAACAAGGATGGAATATGAACCATCAACTAATTAATAATTTATCTTATAATCAACCCACCTTTCAAGTGTTTAGTTTAGATGACTTTACACCAACTTTATATTCAGTGGCGGCTTACTAATAAATTTTTTTTATAATCAATTTTTCTAATTTTAATTGATAATATAACTAATCCGTTCAATCCTATTTAGACATTGTTGATTTTAGGAAAGACTTTATCAATTTCAATTTTGAAAAACTTCTTTCGGCTGAGACAACCGTTACAGAAACCATCAATATTATTCTATAAGCAATATTGGCATTGAGAAAAAAATCAAGCCGATCACAATAGTATTATATTTTACTTTTAATAACTCCCTTAACTCTTTCAATTCAGAAAATATAGGGTTGTCTCCTCTTTTTACGCCAGTAGAAGATTTCAATTAACAAAAAATATAGTACATATATATCTATTTATATATAAAAAATATGGGACCCCATAATAATGGGCCCTAGGTGATTACCTAACTCGCCTAAATGGTTGAGACGCCCCTTTTCATTATGATTGGCACCTTACGTTAAATCATCATTTTACTTCATCATCTTTTCTTTCCTTCGCTTCAGCCCCAATCAACTCTTCTATATTAAATGGCCAACATGAAACTAGATTACTTCCTCCGTTTTATATTAATTGATTTTTTTTTTATATATCTATTAAAAAATTATAAATAAGAAGGTAATTTTACTAATTCACCCCTTAAAAAACTTCTTGGGAACTTTATAAATAAGTATAAATACTTTCAAAAAGAATTAATTACAAGGATGATATGAAAAAAAATTAAATAATATTTTCTTGATTTAATAAAGTGGACAACTAATATGAGTCAACTTCTTTTAGTAAGATGACTAACGAATATGGAACGAAGAGAGAGTCGTTAATAATTTGAGTGGCGGAGCCAAAAAAGGTGGATTCAAAAAAATTACTAGAATGTCACGTTTGATATTTGAATGTGACCTAAAGCAACTTTTAAATTATCGCTACCTTAAAATTTCAATATGTAGATGGAAAATGGTGATTTGGATAATAGTACACTTGTAGTTGAGGAAAAAGCCAAGAAAGCAAGGTTATCAAAAACATCATCAAAGGATTAGTATTGTGAAGGCTATATATGAATGAGCAAATATTTGACAAACAAAAGCATACATAATTAAATTTATCTATATTTATAGATGAATTGCTAAATGCACACACCGCTTGTGTTCGTTCAGTACAAGAAAGAGCACAAAAGTTTGGTGCCCAGCTGACCTCGATATTTATATCGAGATCTCAAATTAATTTAAATTTATATGGTATAAAAGAATTGTCTAACAGAATTTTCTTCATATTCAATCCAAATCTGAAACTTTTAATTAGTAAGGGCAAAAATCTTTTTCGTCCCACCGCAACCTTTGTTATCGGTCGGTGCCCTTGTAAAGGTGATTAGCAAGTGATGACAACCAAAGCTAGCAGACAAATTGCTAATTTGCCTTTTATTACGAATCCAAAAAAAAGATTAACGACTCTGCCAGCTACCTAATTGTCAGCATTCATATATTTACTCATCATTCATCAACCCATTCTTTAGCAAGTGATGACAACCAAAGCTAGCAGAGAAATGCTTGACATTTTCATCAATGAACTAGTGCAACAAAGAAAACAATGGTATCAAGGTGGTGGAGTGGAGCCTCCTTGTATTGGAGATGATATTGGTGCTCTTTTTCTGCATATATATTGCTACCTTCGTTTTGATTTCTTTGTTTTATTTTTTTTTAGGCTGTTTAAAAAATGTATAGTTTTTCATTTCTTGACAAGTCTTTATTTCTAACTATTCACATGATATGTTTAAGACCACAAGATTAAAAACATATTTTTGATACATTCTACATTGTTTAACAATTGATATAGTTGGAATAGTCTTTCTCATGTTAATCTTTAGAGTGAAAGGTGAAAAACACACCTAAAGTATCTCAGTTTGTTGAGTTTCATATCTAAACTATTAGACGTGTGTGTTTCCTACTTGAAATATATATCACCTGTTATTTATCAAAACACACCTTAGTTATTAATTGTTTGAGTTTCATACCTGAACTTTTGAGTCATGAAAATGGTATTAGCATAAACTGACACACCTGATAATTCAAGTATAAAACTCAAAAAATCAACATACTTTATTAACTCTAATCTTTATATGGATGTTTATTTCAATTTTAAGGGATCCCCTCAAAATTTCCCTATTTGGCATAATCCCACTGATATGATCAGATCATATGATAGTGTTTTCAAAAATAGGAAAAAGAAGAAGAAAATACTCCCTCCGTCCATCTTACATGTCCACTTTTCTATTTAGGGATGTCTAATAATATTTGTCTAGTTTGAAAAATTAATAAATAATTTATCCACTTCTATCCGTTTTATCCTTGCTATTAAATATTATTCATCACTCTATGCATTTTTCAAAGCATAAAATTTATTATATTCAAAGGGTGATCTAGTAAAATTACCCCTATCATTTATTACTTCTTAATCTCTGTATCAATAGAAAAGTGGACGAATAAAAATGGACAAAGGGAGTAATAACTAAACTATACTAAGGAAGAAGATCTTAAATGTCCCACTTTACTTATTTCCTATGCTAGGACGTGCCCACAAGTGTTGTATTCCCTCCGTTCTAATTTATTTGTCATTATTTTTTTAATTTAATTTTTATTTTTACTTGTTATTTTTGATAAATTAAGAAAAGACAAAATAAATTCTTCATGTTTGACCCTTAACATTAATTACTTATTCTCCAAATTATTTTTCAATACTTATTACTAAACATCAATTAATAGGGGCAATATTATAAACTCACTATATCAATTATTATTTTATTAATGAATGTGCCATGTCAAAAAGTGATAAGTAAAAAAGAACGGAGGGAGTATAAGATAAAATAATTCCCAATTAAACAAAATTAGTGTTCCAACACATTGGAGTAAATTCCAATAAAACCAAAAAGTTATCTTTTCCATCACCAAGCAAAGACCTGAGAAAAGCCTAGTTATAGTAAATGTTAAAGGTTCTCATTAATGATTTAAATGCTTTCACGTTATTGAAAAAGGTGCAACCCTTTTAACCACCTGAAGGAAAATGTGCCCCCCCCGCCCCCCCCCCCCCCTCCAAAAGTGTAATTTCTTTTCCTAATTTATGTTCAGTCTAATAGGCTTAAATATTCAATAGAAATCAAAAGTGATCTTTTTTGACAAATTTAGAGGATCAAAATTGCTAAAAGATATAGTGAAAGACTTAATTTTGAACCATTTCAGGTGGAATTTTTACAAGATCCAATTAGATTTACCTTTTGTGATAGCCGGGACAAAATAAGATGATTTTTATGATACTCTCTGGGTTTTATTTTACTTGGCCCCAATATTAAAAATAAAGATTTTATTTTACTTGTCAACTATAGCAAATCAAGAGAGTTTTATTACTTTTTTTTCCGTCCTACCTTCAGTATTAAATAATGGAAAAATTACACACCACAACTTATCTTTTCTAAACTATATAAAATCCCTACTCTTTTTATTAATTAGTTAAATCCCTTTTTTAAAAAAGAAACAGCTAGATACAACAACAAACCCATAAATTTTCAGCTACATAATTTTAATTATGTATCTTCCTTTGATCTTGTTAATGTATTATGTACCTCGACCAAATAGTTTCAGAAATGGATGTATCTCAGTAATCAAAATATGTATCTCAACTTCAAAATTATGTATCCGGATGCTAATTATGTATCCGAAAATTGTAAAAGAAGGGATTATTTGTAATTTAGCAAAGAGTAGGGATATGGAGTAATTAGGGGTAAACTTGTTGGGATTTATGTAAGTATATAAATTTAGATGTTTCAAAACTATATAAAAAAATACTATAAGTTGCGATCATTCTCATATTAAAATGATGAAAAATATCTCTTAAAGTATTGGTCAAACTCCATACAGTTTGACTCCTGAGTCTTGATAAGCAAAATATGACAAGTAAAAGGCAACGAAAGGTGGAAGAAGTAGTAGTAAAATATGAAACGAACTGAGTACAAAAGTTTAAAAAGAAAAAGTACTCATAACTTTTTGGGTGATGAGCACAAACATGAATGACCCTCTATAAATTTTTATCTCTAAAAAAAGAAACAGAAAAAATGACCTCCTAAAACCAAAGTTAAGCCAAGTAAGAAAGGTTTTATTAGGAGAACACAGAGACAGAATTGAGAACCAAATTCCAACAAACTCACAGCTTACAACAAAGCCAAAAACAACTCCCACTCCAAACTCCTCTATTGCTTTTGTTAGTATTTTTATTTTATAAGTTGTTGGCCTATCCATTCCTCCAAAACACCAACTCTCCAATCTTTTTTTTCCAAACTAACATTGAAGATTTAGATTCCTCCATTAAAATAGAATAGCAAAACATCAATATATATCTCATTTTCTTGATTCTGCCAACTATCTTCACATCCCAAAATTACAAAAAACCAAAATAATGGAAGATTACTCCTCTATTCCAATGCAAAAAACAACCAAAATCATCAGAAAATCAATCTTTATTTTTCTACAGAACTATCAGTTCTTCACAACAACAGCAGCTTTTTTCGCCTTCCCTTTTGCTGCTTCTGTTCTTTTGCTACAATCAGTCATCCCCTCTTTATCATTTTTCGTAGTAATCTACCAGCGTTTGCATTTGCTTTTCGATGCAGCAGGATTCCCGTCTTCATCAGAATTCTTCACTCTTCTCAATTCCAAGATTTCTCAAACAATTGCTATATCTTTTCTTGCATTCCCTTTTACCATTTCCTTTTTCCTCTTCAGCAAATCTTTAGTCATCGAATCTCTCAACTACTCAAAACCATCTCATAAAACTACATTTCCTTCGTATTTCGACCTTCTTCTCACCCAACTCTACAACTCTTTACTCATCATTTCGACATACGCCACCTGTTTCACTCTCTTGTTCTTCGGTTTCAATCTTTTTGATTATGTATTCGGTCTCTCATCTCCCAGATCAATTCTCTTGCTATCAGCAACTGGAGCTGTAATCTGCTCAATCATCCTCGCAAACAGTTTAATCATTTGTAACTTAGCATTGATAACATCAGGAAATGAGAAAATTGGAGGATACATGGCGATTCTGAGATCTTGTGTTTTAATCAGAGGAAGAACAGCAACAGCATTATCACTAGCAGTGCCATCAAACTTAGCTCTTGCTGCAGTCGAAGCTCTGTTTCAATACAGAATCGTAAGGGCTTATCATCAAGAAAATACCGCGTTTTTTCCTCTAGCTTTAGAAGCAATATTCATTGCTTATATGTATTCAATTCTTCTGGTTCTTGATTCAATAGCAAGCTGTGTTTTCTACAAAAGCTGTAAAACAGATGAAGTGGGAGTTTTTCCAATTTTGCCAATTTCGCCATTTTCGCCATATCAAGATGAAATTCAAGAAGGAGATCAACATACAATTGTAAAGATAAAGACATTAGAGGAGTTCCCTTAAGGTTATTTTTTTTTTTCGTCAAGTGGTTAAGAAGTTTACGTGTTCTTGATTTATTTTTCAATTGGATAAATAAAGAAAAAATCTTGGTCTCTGCAGGAGTAAATATTGTTGGAATACAGGAAGGTACCAAGCAATTTCTTAGGGTCATTAATGTACTTTTTTTTGTAATCTTCAGAATATCCATTGATATAAGGTTTACAACCCCATCATATTCTCTCCTTTTTATCCTCTTCATGTAAAGTGCAGCTTTTTTCTGTATACAGTTAGATGAAACTTCGGAAAAAACGTTATTGTAAACTGTTTATATTTCAATTTGCAATTCAAAGAAAAAAAGAAGATGAATTTACTCGTGGCATAACTAGTAAAGTTGTTGTCATGTCACTATGAGATCAGCGGGCCTCTTGCAGAAATGCATGATAAGGTTGCATACAATAGACCTTTGTGGTCAGTCCCTTCCCCAAATCTCATGCATAGCTGGAAACTTTTTTATTTTTTGTTGTTGGTAGGGAAAGGGGAATGAGGGGGGAAATTATAAGGTGAGAATCAAACCTTCACTAACAAGGTCAAAGTCAGGTAACTAATCACGTGAGCTACTAAGATTTCCCACATAGCGAAAACTTAGTGCACTGAATTGTCCTTTTTAAATTTATAGGCTAGTGATATCGGTAGAAGTATCATGTATAATTGATGTTGGTTCGATTCACACAATTACTTTTCTCCTTTCCCTGATTGTTCTATTATGTATTAGAAAAAGAACAAAAAAAAAACCGTCAGTCTAGTTATGTTATTGGAAGTGTTAATTCAATTTTCTTACTGTTCCCTTCCCGTTCCTTTAATTTGCCAATGTAATAGAAAAAAAATACTAAAAAGAAAAATTTCTCAATGTAGTAAGTGAGATATATAGCTTCAGTTCTTTGATTAAAAAAGAGAGAGAGAGAGCGCTTCAATTGACTATTAAGGATTGTGGTAGAATAGATAATACGTAGTAACTCTCCATCCTTAACCAGAAGCCATAATGCTAGGGAGTGTTTCCCCTTTAATGAGTCTTATGCTACACGAATTCGAATCAATCGAGAGCTTCAGCTGTACCGGACATCGAGTGAGAACAAAAAGTTTTCGATTGAGTCATGTTGAAGGTGATTGCTTGTCATGTACCTAAAGTTGGACGAGGCTTCACTTTGCACAACGTAGCAGTCAAGCTATGTTTGTTTCTGGTCATATATGAAAAAGTAACGTATATACTGTATACATTTGCACTTAAGTATTAGTTTTAGTCGTGCAAGTTAGTCAATGTGGAGGAGGGTGGGGGTTAAGGTAGGACAACATTTTCTTTTAACTTTTAAGAGAATACTTAGCAAATTTGTTCACGGAAAATCATGAGCTAATGCCAACAAAAGACCAAATGTGAAGGGTTGGGAGTTAATAATCCTTGGACTTGTTTGTTTATTTCATTTTGGGAGTATTAAGAACTTCAATTTCTTTTTCCAAATTGGGGGTTGGGGAGTTTGAAGATCCATATAGGTCTTTTGTAAGCTAGACTTATTCATTGATGTAGTTAAAGTAATTTATTTATTTTTTACTAGAAGGAAAAGATTACCACTCGACTTTGTGGGAATACACTGGGTATGTTGTTCTTGTGGAAAGATTACCACTAGGAATTGTTGACCAACATGCAAGTGTTATAGTTTATCACCGTCAAGAACTGAACTCTTCCACCCTTAATCAATTGTTCTAAGTTTGAGTCTTGAAAATGAAGAATCATTCCCTAGGAAGAGTTTAATCCCTTAGTGGACCTACTCGGCATGAATCTAAATTATTCGGACTAGTATACCTTAAATACCAGATGATTAAACAAAGAACAAAAGAATGTGCTATAGTATATCACCTAGGTTGTTAATCTTAAGTTTGAGTAAGCCAGAGCCCATTACTTTGACCAAATCTTAGTTGAACTAAGGTCAGAGTCATCTGTTTGGTACTTTTAAGTTAAACTACTTAAAGAAGAAAAGAGGTTATGGTTAGTAATATATACATAGGTCATGAATCCTTATTTTGCTTAGAATCCTATTAGATTATCTCACGATAATAGTTACGTTAAAGGGAAGGTGACTTTCTTCCAAACTTTTACATTGTGGCAATTTGAGTATTATTTGTTCACACCACCAAAAGTAAGTAACCAAAATCCTTCATGCAGTTAGGTGAACTGTTGGTCAACTTTCTCCATAATTATCATACCAAAGTACATTAATTGTTAACATAACTAACCTCCTCATAACTCCAGTCAACTTGTGAAAATGCACTCATAATAATGGGATTAAGAAAACACAGCACTAAATATAAAGGGAATTCAAATCACCTATGTAGATGGTACAATTTTCTGATGACAGAGACTCAATGAACCCTCTTCACCATATATAGCTCCGCCACTTAATATATTACGTTTCACATATGATCGCTAACTAATATTCTTGGTTCGGGATTAATTTCATAGATGATCACTGAACTATTTTGTATTCCTAGTGTCGTAAAATTATATTTGGTATCATGGAACTGTGAGTTAATCTCTTAGCAAACTGCAACTCCGGGGAAAATCAAAATTCTGGCATCGAAAATTACCCAAGTTCTGGCTTTTGTTGCTCAAGATCTTTTAAGAAAGCAGCACCAATATTTGTATTTCTTGCTAAATTAATATGTAGCACAGTAATTTTAGTGATAAGAAAAAACAATTTTGTGACTTAGTTACACAATTGACAAATTCAGTAACCATGTGCGAAATCGACCCTTGTTTGGACGTAGCCCTTTCAATCTAGTCCACCAAATTTTTGGGGAAGTGGTTTGCAAGATCTGATTTTTGATGGATCCAAATTTTTCTCTGTATCGTGCCAATTTTATCGAATGTTCGCGGAGGAACGCTGCTCCAGAATGATAGGGGATGTTAAAATGCACATCTCATTTAACGAAATTTGCTCCCTGTTTGACACCCATTAATCTTTTTAGTAAACAATAACTAGCAGTGATTTTCCATAGAACCCCTGGATAAGGAAGAGGGTTCTGAAAGAACAACTACAAAAGGCATCAATCAATCATTAACATCTTTTGTCTTAAATTCTTGTCTTTCTGATATTCAAAATGTACCCCTCCCATCACATGAAACAAGGTGCCTTTGCTGAAAATAAAGCTGATAATTCTTGCTTCGGGCAGCTTACATTCAATCTCACACAACACAACGATTTTTTGGTAAGTGGAAAAATTGTTGATCTCTGTTGAATATGAATTCTCACCGGATAATGTGAATAATTAGTGGGAAAATGGGTTTTCGGGATATAATAGGTTTAAAACTGGAAAAACACTTGCACAGCAAACAAAAGAGATCTCTTCATTTGCGATAGTATAGAAAGGGATGTTGCAATTTTGATGTGTTATCTAAGCACAGCTAACCCTCTATTAATGTAATTATACACCCTAGTTCCCAAAGAAGGAGATGCAGGTAACTTGTGTGATTAATAAATGAAGATATCATAATATTTTCCAAGATTTGTATCCAGGAAAGGGGAACTAATCCTAAAGCCTACATATTGATACAACACTATTGCTAAAAGAACCTATCCCTATCCTCTCCTATGCTTCCTGTACAATCAATTTCGTGGCAGGTTCCCATAAAAACTGACACAAT
This sequence comes from Capsicum rhomboideum, assembly GCA_031232105.1. Lineage (NCBI taxonomy): Eukaryota > Viridiplantae > Streptophyta > Magnoliopsida > Solanales > Solanaceae > Capsicum > Capsicum rhomboideum. The sequence goes on from CP124716.1 coordinate 7,887,929, forward strand.
AGGGAACCCCATTTTCTATGACAATGAAAAGAATCAACTTTGAATCTAGATACACTGGTTGGCTAGGCTTTATACAAACTGATGTTACACTTCTAATTTACAGTTGACATGGCATAAGGGCGGTCATTGGTAAACGTTGACATTGTGGTAACTACATTTGTGCCAACACAGAGTCCAGCATATTGGCCCTATCCATAATCTCGCTCTTGATTGCAGGCCCTGTTAATCATGTAGCAAATTTCCCCAGGTTGGATAGCATTCATGATCACCTGCCAATAACAAAAATCAAGACGATCAATTTATGGAGCGACAGGGTTGCTTGCATCATCCAATAGCCCCGACAATGATGCATCCAGTTCAGCTTCCTATCTGCAAAGCATTTCACTGCACTCCGTTTACAAGCCTGAACGTTCTTTCTTGAATCCAAAGAATGCCAAAGCACTTACATTACGAGGTTTCTGGTCTGTCTTTGGAAGATATCCTCAGTTAACATGGTTAACCAATAGACAGCTCATTCGACACCCAATATTCCCTGAAATAATGAAATGATTCTCATTCACTTGAGACCCTTTTTTGTTAGATTAACTCCTTTGGCATTCTCCATCTCAGCCTCCTTCTGAACTTTCTTCCTTTCTAATTCAGCCTGCTTCAAGTTCTCTTCGTGAGCTTTGCGGAACAGTCTCACAAAATTTAAGAGGGTTGCCGTGACTGTACAGATTGTCAAACAGATGCACAAAAAAGAAGAATGAAAAAAGATCAGCACCCGAAAACCTTGAACCATCAAGAGCAGAAGCATACAAAATGAAAACAGGGAAAACATGAACGAAGCAAACAAAGGTAACACAGATCCATCAGATGCAACTCTAATTGAAGTAAAATGCAGTAATATGTACAAGTTCTTAAGTAATCATCCATATGCAACACAAAAGAGGTGGTTCATGCTCATTCATATACAGAAACAAGCCGTCTTCTTTTTTGTTAAAATATTTTTTAAAAAGACTCGTTTCTCTCTTGACAGTAAGAAAACTGCAAATTGGTTTTCTATTTATAACATTTACATTCTACCTCTGTACCTAAGCACACAATAGTTTCAAAGAGACCAGCGCTTGAATGCGATACCTTGTGGGAAACTAGTAGATGACCTGGACAAGGTTTAAATGTGCTGAGTTACACTTCAAATATGGGAGAGCAAGTTGGTGGTGCCACTTACTTGATAATTTTTCTTCTTCCAATTGGCAAAGAGATGAGGAAAATATAAAATTGTAATGAAGGACAAAATAAACACTTTAACTCAAAAACGACAGCTTAAGCTCTACCTCATCTTGCTAAAGCCTTAGACACTGGAAACCTCAATGAGGAAGACTCTCAGACGTATCCCAGATCAATCAAATCTCATACAATTAGCATACTGATTAACAATTCCAGCTCTGACAAAGAGCTAAAAAAGCAGCCATATACTCTTTCCATAAATTTGTGGAGCAGTTTCTATATCTAAGAGGATTAACACCTCCAGCTCTGACAAAGAGCTAAAAAAGCAGCCATATACTCTTTTCCATAAATTTGTGGAGCAGTTTCTATATCTAAGAGGATTAACACTAGACTAACTTTTAACACACCTAATCATATCTTGTAGTTAGAATTGAAAATGACTACGACATTGAAGGCAACAAAGTATAGTTCAAAACTCTTGAAGGAGATAACTTTCATCCGCTCAATTTTGCTAGCAGTGCTATGGAGGAGATTAAAAGTATATTGTACATATGCTACCTTGCTCAAACGGACAGCGGGCAGGATCCTCACCGAAATATAGTGCAAGTGCATCTGCATTTCTGCCCTGTGCAAGTTATGACAATTAAACATTATATTGGCATCTAAGAAGATGACTTTGCAACATGATATAACAAAGAGATAATAAAACACGAAGGAAATTACCGCAACAGAATACAAATCCTTGACAGAGCCAACCTGTGCTTCAGCCACACCAACGAATTCCTTTAAGGTCTGATTTGCAGGACAAAGGAACAAATCTATAAGGACCAAAAGTTTTGTTCTTTTCCCCCCTTTTCATTGAGGGAGGGGGTACGTTTATGTCTTCTAGAGAATCATAATAGTGTGCACAGAAACTTCGTACACTTCAGGAAACAATAGAAACAGAACCGTGTGGCATTTATCTGTCAACCCTTCTGTTAAATGAATAAAAAAGATAAAGGAAAGAGAGGAGACAAAAGGTAAATAAAGTCATCCAATTTCCAGAGATAGAAGAGGTGGCACAGGAGTTCAAACTCTTTTCATCAAAAGATACATGGAATTTTACAGCGGCAGCTTTATGCCATAATGAAGTTAAAGTATATCCATCAGATCAAGAAATAATAAAACAGAGACATTAAGAATCGGGCGAAAACATAAGATACATAACTTTGAGACAATTGCTTCAGAAGTAAATCTTTGTATTAATTTTTTAAATCTCACAAGACATTAGGAGAGTATTTGTAGTCCTAAAAATTATGTCTGAGCTAGAAGTAACATATTAACCTGATGATCAAAGGACTGCTCTCAGACATCCTAACACCCATGCATAGAATAGTTGCATATATAAACACATAAAACTAAGACAGTTGAAAAGAAGTACAACCACCAGCATTATCAAAAATAATAAAAGTACAAGCACCATAATACCTTACGAAAAATTTCAGACACAGGGCCATCAGTCTCGGATGCCTCCAGTTCTTTTTTAACTTTTTCCAAACCCTTGATGATTGCTTGCATTTCTTCAGCCAAAGACTTCAATTGTATCTGCAAGGAGAAACGAATTTCTAACCAATCCTGATAAGTTCAGAGATATTTATCATAAAGAGATAAGACAAGTAACCTTTGACGCAGCTTCCAGGCTTACAAGATCTACATGAAAGTCTAACAGTGATGGTGACTTGGCAGCAAGAACCTGAGAAAAGAGAGAAATTACTAGCACCAGACTGTCTCAGGTAGTCATAACCACATTTAACACCTGAATTCAGGCAGAAGAAATTAAGAGGCCTTTTATCAATCAGGCAGATAAACAAATAAGTAAAGAAAAAAGAAACTACTTCTCAGTTACAGAAATGTCCAGACAACTGAAAAAAGAGGCATCTCACACACAGAACAAAACCAAAAATAGTAGGATTTAGGAATGCTATGTTAAAACTTTTACAAACAAAAGAATGTCTCACTGATGTGTAAGGAGAAGTAACCTTTTAAAAAATGTGCCTTAATTTGAGACGTAACCTCTTTTTTACCCAAGGGAGTGGCCTAGTGGTCAATAAGTGGGTTGAGAACCTGAGGTCTCAAGTTCAGTTCAAATTCCAGTAGAAACCAAAAAACACTAGGTGTGTCTTCCCATCTGTCCTAGCCTTGGTGGACAGAACTACCTGATATAAGTTGATATATGTTGCTGGTGGGAGGTGGTTGGTATCCTGTGGATTTAGTCGAGGTGCGCGAAAACTGGCCTAGGACACCACGGTTATCCAAAAAAGATTAAAAAAATTGAGAACTTTTGCAATAGTGCAACACATAATCAATCTTGCACCAAATAGTGCCTAAAACTATAGCTCTTTCTCAAGATGCAGCGAACTATCAGATGATACCCAAGGTCAAGGTCCGTAAAGAATAATTTGTGTTTCATATTTCCAAAATATACTTCTCAAGTGGGCCATCTATAGAACGTTTGAACACACTTGAGCACTTATGTACCGGAATATAGTGATCTCAGAATCGTATTTAAGTTTACCTGATAATTTCATTAAGTAGAAAAGAGGTTATTTCATTTATTATTTTGCTATCGCCTATCCATATCCTTAGACCTTAGTTATCAAATCGAAAGCACAAGTCTAACATGGCGAAAAGTGAATGGATGGACCTGCACCTACTTGATGAAGAGACGGATACTTCCTCAAGCAGCCATCATAATATATATTTTGTTTACATAAAAAGGCCAGATCAAAGGTGCTCCTAGTGAAGAGAAGATGGAACAAAGGAAACCAGCTTCAGCACATCTAATACACATTTGTTTCATTGGCTTCACACAAGTGAGCTACTTAAAGAGTATGTCCTTTCAGCATGGTAAGTTACTTCAGTGAATGACGCAATGCTGCTTTCACAGATTATTAAGAACCAATAAGGTATAGGAGGAAAATAACATTCAAAATCCCTGACACAGAATCCCCTATATCACATTCTAGGTTTGATTACATCCAGGCTCCACAACAGATGTACTTAGCAGCTCTAGACAGTAGATACCAGAACAGATGCAGACCGTCTGACAGTAAACAGGTGAAGTGCAACTTGAACCAAACAGAGGCTGTAGTTTGACTAATTAGATTCATTTAACCGCTTGATATCCCTGCGCCTAGGTCCACCAATGCAATACTTCATTTTTCTTTTAGTCCACGTCTACCATGAAAAATACTTGTAACTTAAAATGAAATGTGCATGACGTCATTTTCAACTATAGGACCTCTATAGCAAGCCCAACGAAATGTACGCACTTCCATATATATAACTAACAAAATAGAAAGAACAAACATGCATCAAATTGATCAATCTTCTTGCACCAGGCTTTCCTCGCAGCATTTCTAACAAAGCGCTAGTGTTAAGATGATGAAACATTTTCATTCAGTAGTAAGAGCAGCTTGCAAATCATCACGTCTTTTCAGAATCTCGTCTTTTTTGTCCTCCGAAGATAATCTTTTCACAGTGCTTTTCAGACAGTCAACCAGTGAGAAGGAAAATTAAAGGAAGCATTGTAGAAATTCAACATCAACAGTGTTTTCATGAGGTGACACTGCCAAAAAGCATGATCTAAGGGTACCATTTCTCAAAGTATACTAATTGGAAAGAAGGCTGAAATAGTTAAAATAATCCATTTGAAACAGAAAAAGTGAAACTGAGAGTACATTCACACCTTACAGAGATAATGCATGAGTGTCATCTTGTTGTTAGTAGCACGAGTATCAGTGAGCTTCAAAAGACTGTCCAACTTAAATCCAACAGCAGAACCTGAATTAAAGAAAATGCCAGAACTTAGCTTTGGAATTCTGTATCAAAATTTCAAACTGCTTGACCACATACATTACGAGATATCGAGATCCATAGTATGAGATGAGGTCCTTAAGAACTACTTTATATGAAAAAGATCAAGCTCTAATGGAATAATAAATCCAAGAAAGATGTTATATACAAACTAGTAGCAAGAAACTAGAACTATCCATGTCAAGGCACAAAACATTTACTATCACCTATAAGTAAGAGCATATGCTTATTTCTCAAAAAAAAAAAAAAAAAACATATGCTTAAGTTTTCCAGATCTCCAAAATGCGAAAATCATCCAACTCGGGAGCAAAACTATTGAGCAAAATTTGTTAACCCTCTAATTCCATCAGATAGAACAATGTGTTGGTTTCTCAAATTGATTTGGAACAGCTAAAAAGTGAGGTAACATAGTTCATTTATGAATCAACAGAAAAGTATTATTTCATCTGACGATTAAGTCCCTGAAGGAATAAAGTAAGCAAAGCACAACTCTTAACTGATATCAATTGTCCATTTGGTACCCATTTTAGCAATTTTATTCATCATCTAAATAAATAGTCTAAGCAGAACTTTTCCTGCATATATTCTGTACTAGTAGTCCGCACATTGATGAATCTCTCAATTTATCTGAACTTCTCCTTTGCAAAATTAACAAACTTTAACAACAATGAACCAATTCTGAGACTTACTTTGTTAACTTGCATGAGCAAACCACTACTTTTAGGGTAAAAGCTCGTGTCCCAGTCACCTCAATAGGAAACTTAGAATAGACAATTGAAACCGCTAGTTGAGGTATTTCTCCTAGTGTATATAGTCGGGCAATCATTGCATTTAATTTATAAATTTGAAAAGCCACAAGTTCCACATGGAAGCAATTGAATTTGCCGTACATGTTTATCTAACTTTCCTGCATTAGTCCAGATTAAGAAAGCTGAGATTTTGAAGAATTACAAGAGGGATGGAGATTCTTACCTCTGGCAGTTCCCTGGTTCAATGTATTCCCTAGATACAATATTTTCTTCAATATTTCCTTCAATTTGAGAGAATGTCGGACCTGCTACAAGCGAACTGAGTTATGCTAAGAAAATAGGGAAAATAACGAAGAGAAATACAGAACCTAGAAAAGTACCTCTTCACAAGCAGAGTTCACTGTGTTTAAGCTTTTTTTAAAGTCCGTGACCTGAGATAAAGCTAATTTCAGACGATAGAAGATACTTATTTCAGAAGATTACTAGATGCAAACAAACCTGAGAGATGAACTGGATCTTGAAGAGAAAAACTCTTAGTTTTGACTCTACCCGAGGCACCTTCATGAGCTCCAGGAAAAACTGGAAGACAAACAATATCAGAAAACCCACCAATGCATTAGGATTGAGCAATAAGGTAGTATCATATTACCCTGAAAATCAGTTATTCTTTAAAACGTTAGAACATAAAAGATCCATCAAGGCAGGGGAAAGACCCTATGATTAGAAGTATTTTCTGAAAAAGGAAAATGGAACAAGCAAATCTATCATCAACCAATCCAAAAGCATCCAAACATTCTACAGAAAGACAACAATACAACAGGGTACAATTCATCATCATGAATATCGGACGCGTGCCAGCCTCTCAAATTAGTTCTCTGAAACACTGAATATTTTTTTTGAAACTGAAAAAGAATAAATATTCAGTGTCTCAGAGAAAACTAATCTGAGACACTGTAAAAATGCCATCATTTCTCATCTGGAATAGCACAGTATATCGTGATGCTTCTCATTTTGTGTGGTCTAACAAATTTTGGTTCTTGTGGTGGTTCTTTGACATATCAGACGCAAAAACACCTACTTGTAACTAAATATTAATAAAAGAAAGGAAGTGGTGTAATGGTAAACAGGTGATAATACAGTGTGGTAGAGGGTTGAGACTAAGATGGTGTTTGGCCATAGATTCCATATATTTTTCACTTATTTGGAATTTATGGAGTTGGAGTTGAAGATGGAGGCGCACCTGCACCTTACCGAGGACATGACCTTAGATAGGAGGGGTATGGAGGTCAAGAATTAGGATAGAAGGTTAGTAGGTGATCGAGCCTTGTCTAGTTTCCCTTATCAGTATTGTTACTGTTATTACTCTCACACTGTTTTATTCATCGATTTTGCTATTACTTGTGGTTTCCTTTGCTTCGGTTACCGTATTTTTTGTTGTTGCTAATGTTCCCTTCTACTTTATTTTTAACATGACTTCTTCACTATTGTATTTCCTTCCAATAATTGATGTTGACATGCTTTACTTGAGCAGAGGATCTACCGGAAATAGCTTCTCCACCTACCCACCACCCTCCGCATACTCCACTTGTAGAATTATACTGGGTATGTTGTTGTTGAAGCTAAAGATGGAGTTGTGTTAGGCTATACTTTTACAAAGAATATTCGGTATAATATTCATGCTTGAATGTACTTAATTACAACTTCAAAAGTGAAAAGTGAACTGGAAAACAGATTATAAGTTATTTTCCAAATTTGAGATACAACTTCAAGTTGGATTTGAATTTTCATTGTCAAACACTGATTTTCAAAAAAAGTAAAAAATCATTCCTGAAAAAAGTGAATAAATTTTCTGGCCAAATGGGTTATTAGTCAAAGCAACTTTATTCCTTTCTTCTTCTCCATTTTAATTCAACACTGCTTAGACCCCTTTCTTCTTTTCTTTTTTAATAACCGTGGTGCCCGGGCCAAGACCCCTTTCTTTTTTCCCTCACATGGTCGAGGAGGTTACTAAATTTTCCAGATCAGACATTCCAATTTGCTTTCTTCCTTAGTGAAAAGTGAGATACAACTTCAAGTTGGATTTGAATTTTCATTGCCAAACACTGATTTTCAAAAAAAGTAAAAAATTATTCCTGAAAAAAGTGAATAAATTTTCTGGCCAAATGGGTTATTAGTCAAAGCAACTTTATTCCTTTCTTCTTCTCCATTTTAATTCAACACAGCTTAGACCCCTTTCTTCTTTTCTTTTTTAATAACCGTGGTGCCCGGGCCAAGACCCCTTTCTTTTTTCCCTCACATGGTCGAGGAGGTTACTAAATTTTCCAGATCAGACATTCCAATTTGCTTTCTTCCTTAGTTTTTTCCCTTATTATCCAACTACTCAAAGTCCAGCCAGCCCATTATATCAGTGCTGTCAAACCTTTTCTCTCTTATATCCCATCCCCCTTTTTATCAACATTGACATGCTCCTCTATTCCCCCTTCTATCTCCTCTTCACACACAGACACACAACGTTTCTCAGGACAATATCCACACAGGAATACATCTTCACAGCTACCATCAGATGTCCCAATTCTTCCAGACACTGGTGGAGACATTAATATTGGGCACAGGCAAGTAAATGCAGCACAGTTTGAGGCTAACAACTAGAATCAATTACAGCTAAGATTCAAATTCGATTTTACAGGATAGAACGTTCACATTTAGCAATCAGAGCACTGGCATTTCCTATCACTTATTTTCTGAATTTATAAGTCAGGTGTGGATTCTGTTTCAAACAGAATCTGGTACAAGTGTTTCAGCAAGTTGAAGCTAAAAATTTAAACAACCACCAAACTGAGAAAAAGGTTTTACGTAACTTCACAACCAAATTCTGTTGTTTTTATCAAATAAAATTTGTCAAACTGGGATTCAGTTGTCAAACTATAAGGGTGTGAAGTAACCAAACCATTGTTTTCTTTCTTGGGTTTCGGCACCCTCAATGGACACAATATATTCAACCATGCACCCCGGTTCACCAAACTTTTTCCTAAAATCTGAAATAGTCAGAGCTTTCCTCACTCGAGCACTAATCCACCATTCCTCATCTTGAACATTGCACCATTAACGATACAAGCAAGCAACAAATTTTCATGTTTTCTCAATTAAACAGCAGCAGATGCTGAACCTCAATGTTGTCAGACCTTTGCTCATCTAAAGAACTGTGACATTAAAGACAGTCTTACAAGCAAGCAACAGTGTCTACTTCCATGCTTTCTCTGTGCATAGCAGAAGACAGTAAACTCCAATCTCAGCAATTATCAGTGTAATCTATGTCTACAGGCTAGGAAAAGTAAAACAGTGAATCTGGCAGGCTATTTGTGTAATCCCTGATAAGTAATTACCAAATCATATACCAATGCCAATTTGCACATACCTACCACGGAACTATTCTGAAGTAAAAGATTTTCTTAATTTTTTTAGGATTATGAATTCCACAACTAAACATTGTGAAGGAAGCACATTAGTGCTCTTAATAAAATTATCCATTCCAGTTCCTCGTCAGCCAAAAAAAAGAAGCAGAAGGGTAATTTGCATTTATTGATGCTGGTTAATGGTAAAATGAGCCTTTTGTTAGTCGGATTGCACTACTTTCAAATTGTAACACAAGGGCACCTACCATGGCTAGCCTAAAATAAGACTTATGTATAGCTTCCCCATTTAAGGTCCACGTATCAGATAAAAATTCACAAGCACTATCGGGTATCAATTTTAATTGCCAAATATTGCTGCTGCAAAAAATTCAGATCTTCTCCCTGTTTTTCACTGTACAAAAATACATAGGGCAATATCATAGTAAAGAACGGAACTTGCGAATGAAGTATATCAATCAAGAAATATAACTGAGACATCCAGGGATTCTGAAGACAACTATAGAATATGATCGGCTAACCTGTTCGCACTTTCCCAGGAGCTCCTTGTCGCCAGTGTAATTCTAAGCAGTTGTAATAGCACACATTCAGAAGAAATAATAATGAAAAAGTCAATTGGTAGAGAAGCCTGAGGAAAAGGAGCATGAAGACAAAGTTGCAGCCAATAGAATAGCTGCAGAGTGCGCAAGTTCACCTTGAGAAGTTCCATCTCATCTTTTGTAGGACAAAACTTGATGAGATTCTCCACCTGATCAGCATCTAAAATTGACTCATCCATTGCGAGGGCAGCTGCCTACAGACAAAACCACAACCATACTAAAGTTTTTTGATAAGGTCAGGTAAGCCAACCACAATACTTTAATAGGCGAGCGATAGCAAGCATGTTGAGAACCTAGAGAACATCAAGCAAACTAGCAAGAATATTCACGAATAAAGACACCATCTAGGTCTACCAAATACAGCACAGTAAGAACTAGCTGCTAGATCCACCAAATATGGGCCAGTAACTATCCACAAGGAACACCACATGGTGAACAAAATAAAATACTTCTGCTATCCATTTCACCCAAATTTGAGGTTCAAAACCTTCGGCTTACAAAGGCAGGCTCTAACCTGAATTTTTCCACATTGATTATCATAGGCTAAAAAAGAGCGAAAAGAATAGCAGAAAAATGCAGGCTTTCTATCAGCTGAAAGAAAAGTACTTTTTTTAAAAAAAAAAAAAAAGAAAAGCTGAAAGGAAATTATTACAAGGACTATGCGTATACCCTGAATCCTGCACCATTTTTTTTGATCAAGTATCCTGGACCATTAGACCCACAATAAAGCATCTCAGTTCACAATGGGTAGCTACAGCCACATACCACATACCACATTTTTAAAGCGGAGGATTCCAACGGCATGAGAAATCCTTCTCCAACTACCTTTGAGGACAAAGGTAAGTTGCATTAAGGGTGTGATAAGCATGTCACTTCTATTTTAATTTCCTACTTCACGTGTATTGTTAAATTATCGAGAGAAAAAGTGTACTGTTGTATGTTTTCAGTCTTCAACATCCTTTGCGTGCAAGGTTCCAGAACATAACTTTGCTATAGAATGGTGGTTCGAGTGGGCCCTTTGACATATTACAGAACATCTTATGCAATTTAGGTGAAACGCTGTGTACATACCACTTGTGGTATGGCTGCACACAGCCACACACACCACCCCATACCCCACTTGTGGGATTTTACTGCTGTTGTTGTTTGTTTATGCAATTTAAATTTTAACAAGAAATAAGGACTTTATCATGTGTTTTCAAAGTTAAAATAGCAGCAGATTTTACAACTCTTAGGATATTAAGCTCCTCCTATAATCAAGGAACTTTTCTTTCTGCAACAACCAGGACATGATGTTTCTATTTGAAAAAAGAAAAGACAAGCCTCTTTGAGAAGGAAAATAAAGGAGAAAGAAATATTGAAGAGAATAACACCAAACTTACCATCATGTCAGGCAGTGGCATTTTCACCTTTGTGAGCATAATTTCAGTATTATTTGCCCTCCTTAAGTCAACCTACCAAAAAAAAATTACTTAAAGGAGAAACGTTGAACTTACAGAAAACATCAACCACCAAAATCCAATATGCATGTAAAGCACTACAAGCATTCATCTAGCAGGTATCAAGCAAAGTTAAAAAGAAACTTGAAATGAATGGAAGAAGTAGCAGCAAGAACAAGAATTGGGTCAGTATCACTCAGCACCAGATTGTTATATCATATTGATTACCAGGTGAACCCTATCAGGTTTAGACCCAACAGACTTCCTTCTCCCTCCAGATTTACCCGCATTATCTGACTTGGGGACTGTAGCAGAGAAAAGAGTCTCAAGTTCTGAAAAATCGAACTCTGGTGACCTAGATTTGAAGCAAAAATATTAGTAATTTAATTGCCTGAAGTATAACCAAGGTCAGACTTCAAGATCATGAAACATACAATTGAGTCTCTCCATTTCTTTGCAATTCATCCCATAAGCTTCCTTGCAGTGCCCTAGTTACCTTGCTCCAATGCAACGGCTTTAAGTTAGATCTCCGTGGGGCTACACCAGCAGCTGGGCGTGAAAATCCCTGTCCTCTACCTGCAGGAAGGCCTCTGCCAACTGCAGGTACTTTAGCGCCAAATGGTGGTGGAGGGGGAGGTCCACCACCTGGAGGTCTTGGAGCTCCCGGTGGAGGAGGTGGACCAGGTGCGCGTCCTCCCGGAGGGGGTGGGGGAGGTGGACCAGGTGCGCGTCCTCCTGGAGGGGGTGGGGGAGGTGGACCAGGTGCCCGTCCTCCCGGAGGGGGTGGAGGAGGTGGACCAGGTGCCCTACCTCCAGGAGGAGGAGGAGGGGGTGGAGCTCCACGTATTGGAGGAGGTGGTGGAGGAGGGCCACCTCCAGGAGGAGGTGGAGGGCCCCGCATAGGTTCTCCAGGAGGTGGAGGTGGAGGTGGAGGCCCCCTCATAGGAGGAGGTGGAGGAGGTGGAGGCCCCTTCATAGGAGGAGGTGGAGGAGGTGGAGCTCCCGGCAACGGCGGTGGTGGTGGTGGCATAGAACCACGTAAAGGAGGCAGTGGTGGTGGTGGTGGAGAAAGCGCTCTAGAAAAAGGAGGGGGAGGGGGAGGTGGTGGAGATGGTGCAGATGGAGCGTTGTATAAAGGAGGCAGAGGTGAGGGAGGTGGAGCATATTTTGAAGGAGGTGGGGGCGGTGGAGGAGGAGCATTTCGGAAAGGTGGCGGGGGTGGTGGAGGTGGTGGAGGTGGAGCAACTTGCGAGAAATGTAGAGTTGGTGGCGGTGGAGGGGGAGGTGGTGGAGGAGGAGGGGAATAGCCAGTATGCATAGGAGGAGGAGGAGGAGGGGGAGGCGGAGGAGGAGGGGGGGAATAAACAGTACTCATAGGAGGGGGATGGGGAGGAGGTGACGATGATGGCGTGGAAACCCCAAAGCTAGCCAATCTTGGTACAGTGGATGCATATATAGGTGGAGGTGGAGGAGGTGGAGGTGGCAAGACCTTACCAACATTTATTACACTGCATGAAGTGGGCAGAGGCGGAGGAGGTGGGGGAGGTGGGGGAGGAGCAAAGGCACCCACCGGAGTCATCCTCGAGCTAGTTGATGGTGGAGGCAGAGGGGGTGGGGGAGGGGGAGGGGGAGGTGAAGATGACTGGACGTTACTTGAAAGTGACAGAGATGGCCTGCGCAAAGGTGGCAGGGGAGGTGTGGTCAAAGCATGTGGAGAATTAGGGTCAGGCCGAATCAAAGAAGCTGTCATAGTATTGCTCTCCTGTAAAGACAAAGGTGGAGTTGCAGAAGCTGATAGTGAATTAGTTCCTGCTACCTCAGCATCAGGCGTTTCACGAGATGCAGTGCTCGGAGATGGAGGAAGCAACGGCCTTCGAGGAGAAGGATGAAGGGCCTGGCTTACAACTGATTCTGGGGCAGACATCGTAGCAACAGATGCCTCGGCCATTGACATACCAGATGCAGGACATGAAGAATCCTTCCCTGGAACACGACCTGTTTCAGCAGATACTATAGCTTCTGAAGAAGCTTGAGGAGATGGTGACTTTGATTTAACCCCAGATTGAGAATCCTTGGTTAGAGCAAGCACAGGGGGAGCACTGTTATACCTTGATGGTGGATATGATACATGCATTGAACTAGTGTAAGAACCTTTGTTGGTAGGGATCCACCGGGACACTACATTAGGCTTTGCCATTCGTAAAACAGTGCCTTGGCTTTCCTGCTGTTTTGATTTATTTTTCGGACCTACGGCATCAGCAGCAGGTTTTGCATTGGAGAATGATTGTTTCTTTAGAGATGAGGCAGTCTTATCACTTTTTTGTTTATTACTATCAGCAGTCTTCTGTTGCGAACCTTCCCTCTCCAACTTCTTCTCTTTCAGAGTGCCTTCTTTATCTTGCTTTAGCTCCCCATTTTCTGATGCGACACCATCCCCGGACATTCCCAGTTCTGATTCCATGTAGCTAGTACCATTGGAAAATACAACCTTGGAGGGAGAGTTGTCTCTATCTCCTAACATATAGGTTTCTGATGCAGAACAATTAGAATCCATCTTTCCTTCTTGCTTGTAATTTACTTCGTCTGATGCACAATCTTGAAATGCATGATGTTCCACCTCCTCTTTCCATATTATTTCAATACCATCATCATCCTGCAAACTTTCCTTGACAATGTGGGCTCCAGATTCCCCCCTTCCATCCTGCCCATCAACCGCATTGCTGAATATCTCTTCGACTTCAAAAAACTCCTCAGGTGAAGCACCTTCAGTACCATTCTCATCCTCACTTGGCAATTCTTCAGTGACAACAGATGGAATAGCATTAGGATCCGAAAATAGTACCTGGTACAGATATGAGTATTTTTCAACTTTGCAATTTCATGATAAATATTAAAGGGGGGAAATAAGATCCAAAGTCGGAGAAATAAATACCAGACCTCTGCTTTGAACCCTCTAGGAAATTGGTCTTTTGCATCCCAAAGGACATCAACATCATCGCGCATTAACATCAAAACGTTTGAGCGAATAAATGTGGTGTGGAACATGACCCTGAACATCATTTCTTCCCTTACTAGGTCATCTTCCAAATGGACACACTCGAGAACAACATCTCCTTGGACACGACAATGGATATCAATTTTCACTAGTGAACACTCTTCCTGCAGTGAGGAATTAGCTGACTACTTCAGATTGCTAACTTATCTTCATAAAAAGTCTCAACTTTAAAGCTGGGAATTACCTGTTGGTAGAAGCGAGCATGTTTTTTTGTCTTTGGAGTTGAAAAGAGGAGCTTAGAGCTCCTATTAGAGGTTGTTGAAGCAGGGTCCTGTCCATAGACGCGAAGTACAGGTCGACAGCCTCTCCCGCCATCAAATAGAGGAGGAAAACTAAGTATGATGCGATCTAAGGCAAACGGTGTATCTGATGGAAGCCATTCTGAACCAAAATTTTTTCGGGAGATGTACTGGAGATATCTAAGCTGAGATGGCTGTGGATTCAGAGGTGACAAAAGATGGAGCAGCTCCCTAGGAGCCTGCTTGTATACCATTTCAAGAGTTTTATGCTCACCAGTGTACTGTTTTCGGTACAAAAGAAGGCCAGCAAGCATAAAAGCAAGTACAGGCCAACCTCCCCTCTCACAGTGCATTAACAGGACGTTTTGCTGACCCTCAAGTGAAAGCCAGCTCTCACTCGAGCGCAAGAAGTGGTGGATCATCTCCAGAGGAAGAAGTGGACACCCTTCATATTGCCGAGGATAATCCATCACAGTCATATCATACTGGGACAATATGTCAGATATTTGGCTCCTCCTATCACCTTCCCTAAAGTTAAAAACCATAAAAGAAGCATCTGCATAGTGGTCCTGCAGCTGAGCCACAATCCCTCCCATATATGTCTTGTACTCATCTTCATCCAACACGTCAGTGGAGAAGCAACAATCAAAAACTGCAAGTATGAGGTACGAAAATGTCAATAATTACACTAGCAACGCAAAGAACCTATCGCTCTGAAGAACTTCCTACTTTGATCATAATGAAGACAGTAGCATGGTTCTTGAACACGAATCCGCAAAAAGATATCTGAACTTCAAATTCTGAGCTAGAAGAAGCTACAACCAAGGTGAGCCATTAAAATGTAGGGTACTAGATTTGCACATTTTTTTCGCCTCTACTCTAGCACTTCATTAATATTGAAAAGCAACAGCTGTAATTCCAAATGTAGCTAACAGGGATAGTGATCAATAAGGAAAGCAAACTAAGTCCCAAGTAAAATGTAGATTCTGGGAAAAAATTAAACACAGTTCATGAGCTCAAAAATGGAAACTTTTAGGCGAGAAAATCAGCAGCTTACCATAAACCCGCTCAGAGATCTCGAGAAGCCGATCCGGCGGCTTCCTATAAAAGAAGCGTCTGAACAGCGCCATCTAATGGCGCTGTTTCTCCGCCGATCCGATCCAAAACCCTCCAATTTAAGATACTCCACCCTTCACTTCAAAGTACCCAACAAATTGACCCGTTAAACGGATCTCAACAAAAATTTCCTATTCAACAGTACAATTGATCCCAATTGATCTTAAATTGTTGTTAAACTAACTCAATTCGAAAGAAATAGCAAAAAATCACTTAATGTAGTACGATAATCACCAGCAGAATGCAAAATTCATCTGGATTTCTTCGAATTATACTAGCTCAAACAATACAACTTTCTAGAAAACAGTAGAAGAAGTAAGATCGAGGTGAAAATGAGTCGTAATTTTAGGGTTTCACAGTTTAAAAAAATGAAAAATTGAAAAGGGAACAAATGATCGTTGCCATAGTTTTTAGTAAAGTCACCACATGGAGAGAGAAAGGCCGAGCTAGAAGAAACGTTGTGGACTGAAAAGTATGAGAATTGTCGTAAACATACAGGAAATGTACACGGATCCAGGTTGCCGACCCGACCCGTTTCCGATGCTGTTGGTTCGTTGTCTGATGTGGAGTGCAGGGGCAAAATGGTCCATGCACTGTGTGTGCACGTGGCGTATATGGACAGACAATAAGGCTGACAAAGAAAGGGAGAGATGAGGATTTGGGGTATAGGGGTTTGGACAAAAGGTCATTTTAACTCACATGCGTCACCTAGAAGTCCACTAAAGTACAAAGCACCCGATCCGACCCGATTGACTGAATCGGGTTTGAGTGCTCTCTTTGTTCGAATCTAAACGCCTAAGGGTCCGTTTGGATTGACTTATTTTAGGTGTTTTTAAGTTAAAAATATTTTTTAAACATTTTTGAAGTGTTTGGGTAAATTTAAAAAGTGCTTATAAGCACTTGGTTTTTGGCTAAAATGCTTAAAATAAGTCAAAAGTCATAAGTTATGACTTTTGGCTTAAAATGCTAAAAAATAAGCCAAAAGTCCATACAAACGGGCACTAACTCTTTTTTTCCCTTGATGACCCGAACAAAAACTTTAGATTTGGAGTTGGAGTTGAGGTTTCTTCCAAAAAATTTGTGAATTGAATTACTATCTACATTTTAAATAGAAAAAGTAATTTCAATAATTTTTATCCAAACTTTTTACTCTAGTAATTTTTTTTAAACCATTTTCTTGAGCCAAAGATCTTTCGGAGACAACCTTTTTATTACTCCAAAATAGGGATAAGATCATCATACATTTCATCTACTTATGAAATTATATTGAATATGTTGTTATCATTGCACAAAACAAAATGCAACCAAAGAAAGTAGAACGATTAAGGATGGACATGATAATCAGTTCGATTCAATTTCTCAATTTTTGATTTGGTAAAAGTGAAGATTGAAATTAAATAAAAAATTAGTTCGATTCTCTTGGGATTTTTTTTAAATTAGATTCAAATTATTTGGTTCGTTTTGTTTTTTTTTTCTTTGGGACCTTTTGTTGAAATGCATTACGTTAATGATCACTGCAGTAATGCATGTCACTGCCACAGTTACTGTTCCATTGGTTACTGTTACTTTAGTCTGTTAGCTTAGTCATTGTATTAGCTAGTTGATCGAATTAGTTAGGTGATTAAGAGTGATGAGTTGTTTCTTAGCAGTCACATAAGTTGGTTAGAAGATATTTGTTGTTTCTTTCTTTCTCAACTATATAAACTAAGTGTAAGTCAGTTATTGTAGAGATTTTAAATAATGATTATTGAATAAAATTATCTCTTCTTCTTCTCCAGTTTTCTCTAGCTCATCAATGGAGTTTCGAGCTTAGAATGCTCAATTTCCACATGGTATTAGAGCAATCGATCATGACTGTTTAGAAGAGTTTTTCGATAGAGTTCAGATCTCTATTGTTAACTGATTTTTTATCTCAGTTTACTTCTCTGTTTTCTCATTCACTTTTCAATTGTTTAATAGAAGTTTGAGTGTGTGTATTGAGTTCAGATCTCTTGCATACAGAGAATTTTTTGAGTTTTTTGTTGATCAATTTCACCAGTAATGCCTTCAAAAATTGATAAAAACGATTCACTCTATATCAATCCATCAGATACTTCAAGTGCAGTGTTAATCCCTATCAAACTCATGGATTCTGAGAACTATAGGATTTGGAGTAGATTGTTGAGGATCGCATCATTAGGAACGAGGAAATACAATTTCATTACTGGAGCTTGCACAAGAGATTTGTATCGAGATGAATTACACGAGCAATGGGAAATTTGTGATGTAATTGTGTTATCCTGGTTGATGAACACTGTTAGTGAAGAGCTCCTTAGTGGAATTGTGTATGCTACGAGTGCATTCTCTGGTTGAACTGATTTGAAGGTGAAATTCGACAAGGTTAATCGCATGCGCATCTATCAGTTGTACAAGGAAATTCCTACGCTCTCACAAGGTACAGATTCTGTTGCTCATTATTTCACTAAATTGAAGACATTGTGGAATGAATATGATGTTGTTGTACCAACATCTGCTTGTGCATATCCTCAGTCAAAAGACTATGTAGAACACATGGCTCAAATGAGATTAATTCAATTCCTAAGTGATCTAAATGACTCGTATGATCAGGCTAGGAGACA
The DNA here is from genome assembly GCA_031232105.1 of Capsicum rhomboideum. Classification (NCBI taxonomy): domain Eukaryota; kingdom Viridiplantae; phylum Streptophyta; class Magnoliopsida; order Solanales; family Solanaceae; genus Capsicum; species Capsicum rhomboideum. Next base: position 7,906,218 of record CP124716.1, read on the forward strand.
AATCTTACTGAAAGGAGTTACTCCTTCTCTAAAGAATATGTGCATTTAATATAAGTTACAATTTTTCCTTATTGAGTAAATTCTTTACTAAAATTTTAAATCTCAACTAAATAACAATTAAATTCTTTAATGATTTAAACCCCCAATTACTTGCATTAAATAGTTGTAAACAAGCATACATTTCCAACGAGGGAAAGATGGAGACCACGTTAAATAGGGAAGGGCATAAAAATAAAATGTTTGATAGTACTATTTTCTTTTCTGTGTCAACGAATGTTAAAAAATTATATTTATTCATATATATTGATTTATGCCCCAAAAAAGGTAGAGTAATAAACTAGCACTACTGTAAATATCTCGGCATAGTATATTTCTTTTTATTTTGTAGCGTCGTGGTAGGTGGCCAAAGTGGTTAACAAATTGGATTTCAACGAGCCATGGGAGAGGGGCTGAGATAAAAACTAAGTAGGCATTTGGTTATAGAAGCCGTTATATAAAATTCTAGACCACTTTGACCCGTGATAGATGAGTTGGGTATTTATCCTGGTTGGTGTTTGACATAAAGGATAGAGTTATTTCTATAAAAACAAAAAAATTAGGACAAAATTTGAACGAAAAAATAATTTCAAAGGTCAAAAGCGAGTTGAAAAATAAGTTATAAGTTGTTTTTCATATTTAAGGCACACCTTTAAGTTAGATTTTAAATTTAATGGCCAAAGATTGATTTTCAAATAAAGTGAAAAATCATTATGAAGAAAGGTGAAATAATTTATATGACAGAACGAAAATATCTTTGGACTAGGGTAAAACATATTATTATTCTCATTTATCTCATTTTATGAGATTATATTCACGTCGAATTCAAATTATTAATCGTGGGGTAAGCATAATAGTTGGTTATTTTTTTATTTCCATCCTTACAAATTCTCACATTTTTTCTTCTTAGGTGACTCAAACCTATGAAAGTTAAGGGTGCTTACCACCTGATCAATCCCTATTATATCTTTTTTATGAAATAGTTGGCTAATAGTGAAAACCATCACATTTGAAAGTATCAATTAGATGGTTAAATGTATTTTAAAAACCTGAAAATAGCAAAAAATATACCTCATAATAGTGGAATAATGTCAAACGTGGCCACGATTTAAACATTAGATAATTTCATACTAATTAAGACAAACGAGTAATACAAAGTCAACAAGTTTACATTACTTTTTTTTTTTAAAGAAAAATAATAATAATTCCCGCGACAATTTAGGAAACAAAAATGATTGTACTTTGATAATATCAAGAATGGAGGAGAAAAGAAGAAGGAATTTAAAAAAAAAAAAAGAAAAAAAAAAGACAGGAACATATGATGATCGACCAAACAAAAATGTAGAAAAAATTAAACAAAGTCATGTGACCATAATTTGTTGTCAAGTTCATGAAAGAGACATTACCAATCATCACTTATCTTAGTACATGTACTCCAAAAATGCATATAACATAAGTTGGTTCCGCTGAAAGTGAACCTTTCGACTCATATCAAATAAAAATATATATTGATTTTGTTAAGTGTTTTTATATTTGTAATAGGAATTATGACTCCATCACTAATTCATAATATCTATTTTCTGTTCATTTTTATTTGTCTATTTTTCTAGTTTGGGATATTCAATAATACTTGTTCAGTTTGAAAAATCAATACATAATTTATCTTTTTTTTTTTTTCTTCTTATTTTATCATTGTCATTAAATACTATTCATTCCTCGTTGCATTTTTCAAAGTAACAAATTTATTATATTTAAAAGATGATATAATAAAATCACCTCTCTATTTATTATTTCGTAATAAACAAGTAAAAATGAACGGAGGAAATAACATTTAACCTGTAATATATCGTGTTCCGACTGTAAAAGAGCAGGAGAAATGGAAAGCAAAAGAAGTGGGGACTGTTGAAAAAAAAGAAGAAAAGGAGTGGGGACCTACCACGTGTTTGTCATATGCTAATAAGTATTTATAGACATAATTAATGGAATTTTTATGGAGGATGATGATGATGGTAAAAGATTAAATTAGACAAAAAGGGAATGTGATGGTGGTAGATTATAAATTAAAGATTTGTCAAAAGTTGATAAACTTTTCAAATTTCCAGAACATTAGAGACGTCACTAGAGACGTCATACTTCGGTATTTATGCTAAACTGATGTAAATTATCGTATATTGTAGTTAAGTAATTTAATGAAGTGAATATATACATTAATTAATTATGGTTAAGTAATAAGTATTATTGTATATTCATAAGCATGACATGCATTCATGGTATAAACACTCGATATGAATAAATTTTTACTCCTCCGAAGGGTCAAGTGAAATTACAGTGTAAACATTCTAACAAAAGTTGAATAGTATTTTCAGATTCCATGAAGCTATCTTTGATGGAAGATATAGTGTGTCAAAAATATTATTTTTGATATGAATATATACACACAATATTATTTTCGGAAAAGGGTCAGAAATACCCCTTAAGTATTGAAATTGGTTCAAAAATACCCTCCGTTAACCTATTGGGTCAAAAATACCCTTCTACCCACCTTTATGGCTCAAAAATACCCTTTCATCCACCTTTATGGCTCAAATATACCCTTATAACTAACGGTCCTTTTTTAAACCATAATTAAAAAAATTATTTATTATGTGTCAGTTTTCTATTGGTTGCAAATTAAATTAATTAAAATGTTATTATTTTATAATCAAACCCAGACCCAACTAAAACTACCCAACCCAAACCAGACAAAACCGCCCCCAACCAATTAAATAAAGAGGCAAATCCATTTCTTCTAAATCTACTTTCATTCATATTTTACGTCTGTTGAAAGCTGGGTCTTCTTCTTCTTCAATTTTTAGGGTTCTTGAAAACTATTTCGTGTTCTAAACTCATTTTTCTTCTCACTGCGAATGAGACTTGCAAGTAAGTAGGTTGTTGCCAATGAGACATAGTTTTACCTCCCTAACTAGGGGTGGGCATTCGGTTCTTCGGTTCGATTTTATCAAATTTCGGTTCGGTTCGGTTCTTCAGTTTTCGATTTTGTAAAAGTGTGCACCGAAGAACCGTTACCCCTAAACCAAACTCCGAACCGAAGCACCGAACTACCGAAATAAAAACGGAAACCGAACCGAAGAACCTAAACCGAAGAACCGAACTAATTCGGTTCGGTACGGTTTTTTAGTTCTCCGATTTTTATGCCCACCCCTATCTCTAACGTATTTGCAGGCAGACACAGAAAGTAGAAAATTATTCACCTTTGAGGTATGGTGTAACTGATATAAACCAAAAAACTATGGGTCACCGTTATTTAATTGGTTGGGACGGGTTTTGTCGGGTAGTTTTAGTTGGGTCCAGATTTGGTTATAAGATAATAACATTTTAATTAGTTTAATTTGCAACCAATAAAAAGCTGACACGTAATAAATATTTTTTTTAATTATGGTTTAAAAAAGGGTTGTTAGTTGTAAAGGTATATTTGAGCCATAAGGTGGATGGGGGGGTATTTTTGGCCCATAGTTAAACGGGGGGTATTTTTGAACCAATTTCAATACTTGAAGGGTATTTTTGGACCTTTTTCGTTTTTTAATTATGGTTTAAAAAAGGACCGTTAGTTATAAGGGTATATTTGAGCCATAAAGGTGGATGGAAGGGTATTTTTGAGCCATAAAGGTGGGTAGAAGGGTATTTTTGACCCAATAGGTTAACGGAGGGTATTTTTGAACCAATTTCAATACTTAAGGGGTATTTCTGACCCTTTTCCCTATTATTTTTTATATGAATAATGTAATTTTTTGATGAAAAATGTTCGAGTTACCACACTTGGGTCCATGTAGGCTGTAGCAAAGTCGCTGCTTCTGATGTCGATTAAATGAACTATTTTACTTCATTGACAGTTTATTGGTAGCCATATACAAGTTTAACTTTGGTATATTGTTACGAGTATTTATTACTTTCTTCGATCCAAAATAATTGATGTTTAGCCTTAGTATATCGTTTTTACTTTCATTTTTAATCTTATTTTCCTTTGGTATTCACCTTTACTCCACAATAATTTGATCACTCGAGGTGGAATCGCACCATTGGCATCAGCGTGAACCCTGGACCATAATTACAGAGAGTGCATAATTAGTGTCACCCAAAGTGAAAACCAAGCAATTGTTGCAAAGGCCCATGAGACAATAGCCCATTGGGCCCATTTTCAAAATTAAAAATTATTAAAGTGGTGGAGCCCAATTATGTTAACTCAAGATAGCAAACTCCCATGTCTATGATTTGATATCATATCATATCAAATCATTATCCAACCAATGGTCATCACATGACTCATGTGGTCCTATTGACATTTACTTGCCTAATACTACCAGCTCTTAATCACATTCTATTTCTCATATTTCCTCCCCTCCCCCCCCCCCCCCACCCCCATTTTTGCTGCTCAAACTTTTGACGGGCAAGCCGATGAGGTATGGTCAAAGAGAAAGATTGACAAGCCTCGGACGAAGGCATACATATGACACCTTAGGAGAATCCAAAAAAAAAGTGAAGAACTTTATAAAACATAAAATAAATTCACATGACGAGCGATTTTGGACTCTATGAAGGTGTAGCCCAAGGGACAAATTCGTGAGGTTTATTGGGCCAAAATGGACAATACACACCATGAGTTTGGGTCGCGACGTAACTACTCATATTAACGGGTGATTGACCTTCTGGGATTCATATCCTCCCAGTATCTACTGTTTAGAGGAAACGCTAAGCATCTTTTTCCTATATATACTTGGACTTTCTTGGGCAATAAAAATGGAGTTTCTCTAACATAACGTGCGATTAAGCATGTGGTAAAATGCATTGGCTTCTTTACTCGGTCCCCTTGGGACAAATATATGTATCAGGGCTATCAGCGAGGTACAGAATACACTCACTACTCTATGGTGAAGGGCAAAAATGAGTTGAGTTTTGACAGCTAAGAACTATATACATTGAGGCCAAGGATGAGAGTGGAGAGACAATACTCAGGAAATTATTTTCAGGGCCTTCAGAAATTTAATGAATGAAGCGCGTTCAGCCATTGCTTATTTTCTTCAAGCACTTTCAGCTCTTGAATAGAATCGGTTCTTAACTTTGTTAGTCTTTCTGCATACTGCTTTGGATCGAGATCAACAGCTCCTTCTGTTTGGCTACTTTAGAGCATATGAGACTTCTTGTTTATTGTGAATCCACTGTCAAAATTCCTGTGCCTCATTTCTTTTTCTGTATACCGTGTGAAACAGGAGCACCATACAATCAGTTTCCATTTCTCCTCACTGAAAAGGGAAAAAGAAAAAGCTCAGTCGGGTGGCTGGTGAATATAGCTAAGCAAAGGCAAGCTGATTTGCAACTGTATGGAGTAGCAACCCATAAAATTCGTAAATGAACTAGATGAGAAGACCATTGTTAGCAAATATATAAATAGAGTTGTTAGCAATTGTTTAAAGCATGTCTGGGAGGAGTCAATTTGTTATCTTCTCATGTCAACTTCCAAACAATTGCTAAAACATACAACTGTAGCAAAAAAGTTAATTACAGGTTAGTTACCTAAAATTTTAAATTCAGAGGCCTAATGTATTATACACATGGTTGTGATTAAAAGGGGTCATCCATGGTAGTGAAACATTTTACCTCTTTGGAACCATGATCGTCGAACAGCTTGGCGGATCTGGCGCTCATGTTTCTCCAGGAGTTCTTCAACTCTGTGTGATTGAGATAGCAAAGGTCCTGAGAATTCAACTTTGTCCATTTGATCCTGAACCTGTTCAATGTACGATTCTAAAAGATCAATTTAAGTCCAATTATTAAATATGCAACTCCATTTTATGAGTTTGCAATTCGCTATACTCTCTCTGAATGTTTCAGTCACAAACATGGAGGCTTAATTACTCTAAAGCATAGCCACCAATTTCTTCATTCGGAAAAATAACAAAGGAGGCCAGAAAATGAATCGAACACAAAAGTTGTAATCTGAAAATCTCCAAATTCATCAATTATCATGTTTTTAGTAAAAGCTCCACATTGGAATAATCTTATTCCTTTATTTTAAGCAGGTTTTAACAATGTGAATTTATTATTTTTGAATCCTGAGAAAAGTTTTTGACTGACCACATTGATCCTCTTGAAAGCTGTCTCCTCTTTCAGATAGAGAGCCAATGACAGTTCTTGTGAGTGGTAGCCATCAGAAGCATCAAAGGAATCTGCCTGCTCTAATTGGCTCCAATGTGGTTGCATTGCATGCTTGGTGGATTCATAGGTGTCACGGCCCTTAGAATTGGTGCGACTTCCATTTGTAGCTTCATAGTTCTCTGGTTTTTTTAGCTCCATGTTATTTTTAATGTGAAGTCCACCTGAAGGTTCGAACTTTAGGCTTCTTGAACTTGATTTACTCCTTGATCTCATTGACGAATCATCAATCCGTCTTTTCGCCCATGCAAAACCACTTGATCCTGAAACTTGAAGAGGGCCTGAAAAGGGGACATCGCCTTGAGATGCATTCTTAATGTGGGAAGCCTCTACCTTGGAATCAAGTGGTGGTTTAGCTCGCTCTAGACCTATAATAATGTCTCCTCCTTTTTGAGTACCCAGACTACTGCCATTACTTTTAGGAACACCTTGATTTTGGATGGGTAACTTCTGCAGAGAAAAAAATCATTTAGCTTTCTCTGCTTATAATATGCAAAATGAAGAAAAAATGCACTTAAACCTTTTGGTAGGAAAGAAGAATTCAACATGCAGCTGTACATATAGTTGATCAGAGAGATAGGAAAAAGAGAAGACCTCTTCAGGTGCCAGTTTATTGGTCGCAGTCGGTTTTCTGATTGACTTTCTGGTTGTCTCAGGTCCACGGGCTCTTCCACTGGGCTTCTTCCTGAAAATTTCATATAATTAAATCATAACTTAGCAAGATCTATGCAAAAGCTAGAAAATGTAGCAAATGCAAGAGCTAGTGGCAGCATTTAGGAGCAAGATAGTGACCTTAAATATTAGTATCATATTGTGGAAGTAATCATTCAAACCAGCGCCATTTTTAGTCAGATAAGCTTATGCTTTCTGTTCTAAGTTATCATGGTTTTAAGAAACTTATTCACTTGATTTTAGCATAATCATACCCTTACAGCAAAATGACGGATAGAAAGCATGCTTCCTCCTTGTCCTTTAGTGTAGAGTTGGTTTTGGGGACGGGGCACAGAGGGGGGCTTGGACAGGGTATATCCCTTTTGTCCAACCATTGTTATTTTCCCTTAAATGTAAATATAACCAGAAAAATATTGAAAAAGTTCTCCCAGCAGAATATTATCAAGTTCTCACCTTTTTGCTTCTTCATAATGTTTGGCATCAATCTCTTTGCTTGGTGGATACTTTGGCAGGCTTGAAGGATCACAGGCGTGAGGCTTTGTCTTGAAGTACTAAAGATAGAATCCGAGAGTTACGGAGTTAGAGATTTTGAAATTTATGTACTTGTAAGATGAAACAGGTAGAAGAGGATATTATTGCCAAAAAGTTGCACATAATAAATTAATTTACAAGATAGAGGCATGATTATTCTCTTTAATCATTCATCAAGAAGCTCCCACCACGGAAAAAAGAAAAAAGAAATAGTCTTACACAAGAGGGAGTATACATGCATTTACGATTAGCTAAAATTAATACACATAAAAAAATTATCAGGAAAAAAACAAAATAACGCACATAAATAGTAAGATACCAAAGGAAAGAAAGTATAAACTAACATTTTTAAGTCTTGGAGAAGAGAACATGAGAAAGCTGTCAAAATGAGTCTTGGATGAACAGAACATGAGGAAGATATCAAAATGCACTTGAACTACTTGAATAATGAAAAGCGAAGAACAAACCATAAAACAACACTTCCAGGTTTTAGAAACTGAAAATCAGGACACAATGATAAGATACGGAAATTATCACTACCATATCAAAAAATAAAATTAAAACAATACCTCAGATGTAAGGGCAGAAGAAGCAGTTCCACGTTTTGGTGGCTCCACAGAAAGAAGAGTCTCTATGAGTGAGACTGCACTTTTGGTTAGATCTTTGAATGTGTCCCACAGACAACTCTCATAAGGATGTTGCGGTTTAAATAGAGTTGCATGAGGAAGTTTAGATTTCTTCCAGTAGTCATCTGGTGGGGATCCACAGAGCTTAAAAATTTTATGCAGCTGTTCAACCTGTAGGACAAAAGAGCGATTGTTCAGCTATTAATGATGCAACAAAAAGATAAGAAGTATTCATGTTAACTGGCTAGTGATCACCTAGAAACCTAAACGTAAAATTTGAGCTAGATAGGCACATTGCATTACTTAGGAAAGAGGAGTATGGAACAGTATGAGCGGTAAAGATTTTATGGTGTACAGTTTCCAGAAAAGTATGTTACTGATCTTCTATTCAAATAAAGTAGCTATGAGAAAAGATAATTTGAGCAAAGAATTATTTTTAATATCAATTGCAAGCTTGTTTAACAAGATTGATGATTTTGACTACTTAAGTTTGCTAAGAGATCTAATCATTGAAGGAGGTACCTCAGTTCTCCCCTGAAGAATAGGTTTACCAGTAAGAAGTTCACCAAACACACATCCGACACTCCAAAGATCCACAGAGGCTCCATACTCCGTGGAGCCCAACAGAAGCTCTGGAGGACGATACCATAAAGTGACAACTCGGCTGGTTAGTGGTTGCTTTCGTCCAAGGTTACAGAAGTTCGCCAATCCAAAATCTGCGACCTTCAAAATTCCGTCATTATTTACCAGAAGATTTGCACCTTTGATGTCCCGATGCATTACACCTCGAGAATGACAATGCTCGATTCCAGACAACAACTGCTTCATGTAGCATTTAATCTGAAAAATGAGCCAGCTCATCTTTAGCCCAACAATTATAGTAAGAGATCATGGGGTGGAAGATAAGGTAAAGTTTACCAAATACCAAATAACATTTATTTATTTTGCAAACTGTTCATTGAAAAGATACAGTTGACAAAGCTGCAATGTAATGTTATGAAAAGTTAGCAAACCTGTGATTCGCTGAAATCAACTTCTGGACAAGACAGGAGTCCTGAAATATCATGTTCCATATACTCGAACACAAGATACATGCTACAAGACAATCTGGAGGTAATTAGACCCTCTAATTTAATGATATTGGGGTGATCAAGCCTGCGAAGGATCATAATTTCTCGTGCCATAAATCTAACACTTTCTGGCTCGAAGTTATCAAATCGCACCTTCTTCAGGGCAACTGTTCTTCCACTTTCTAAATCACGTGCTCTGAATACGCTGCTGTATGTACCCTGACCTATCTGTTAGAGAAGTGAAATGGTTATAGGAAAAACATTCATCAATTAGAAAACCTAAAATCGCATAGCGATATTATAAATTGTTAGAAAGTCTATCAAGTAGGAGAAGCATATTGACCCAAGTCAGCTGATGAGCAGCAAACTTGAATTGGTGCATAGCAAACAAAAATGCAGTTTTATTTTTCTCCAAGAGTTTTAAGGTGCTTCCATCATTTAATATTTTTTCTTTGTTAATAACAGTTGTAATAAGTCTCACATTTCAGCACAGCAAGCTACAATGGAACAGTGATCCAAGTCAAATATATAACTTTAAACAGCTGAAATATCAATGCAACAGTGCTCATGAATAAGAGAACTGACATAAAGACCTAGTTGCCTGTTACAGAAGTGTGTATTCTGAAATCTGGATGAGTATACCAAATGAGCCAAACAAAACTGATTTGCTATAATCCAAACATTAGCCCAGCTCAAGTGGAAAAAAGCAAGTTAGCAACTCAACCTTTATTAGTTCTCCGGCTTCAAGTAGAATTGAAAGTAGTACATGAAAAGGGTAGACTTTTCTCATTAAGCTAGCAATAAACACTACTACTTCCCAATTCCTTTTCCACTTTGGGACAATGCTTTCAACTAACAAGCAAAAGAACCACAAGAAAGAACAAATCTTTCATCTGTTCTCACTAATTCTAGTTTTCTGTCTGCCTACCCCGAAAGTCCTATTCCCGGAAAGTAGAAAAAATAAGAGATATGATGCATCAATTGGTAAGAAAAGAGAGAGAGATAATTCAATAAATTAATTAAGAGAGTTCAGTAGGAATAAATTTCTTATGACAAAGAGGACAGACACTACTCGGGTCTTGAATCTAACATTGCTAAAGAAAGTACCCCCATATGAGATTCTCAGAATTACACAGTAGAAGGTATACGTTACCTGATATATCACAATCAAATGAGATAGTACTTATGAGACATCCCTCAACAGCATCAGGACAAAATTAAGTAAAAAACAACAAATAAGGACACAACTTCTGTAGTAACAGAGACTTTTATAGACATAAATAGCATTTGGCCATAGATTTTAGCATTAGATTTTGAATATTTTATATTCAAATATCTGTTTGGCCATGAAATTTGATCAGATTTTCTTCAAATATTTTCAAGTTCCCAAAATCTAACTTAGACCAGTTTTTGAGTTTTTCGGATTTCCCCTCATAAAACTTCCAAAAAAAATTCAACTAAAATGCATGTCCAAACACCATTTCAAAAATTGAATTTTTCAAGTTTCAACTTCAAAATCTACGGCCAAACGGGATCATAAATTATTTTTGTGGCAACAAACCTTTTCCAATTTCTCAAAAGACTCAGCTCTGAGAGGCACCCATCCTTGAATAGCTTCCCCTGCAACAGCACTAAGCCAAGCAGGCCAACCAGCAGCCACTTGTTCACCTTCCACATATTTCTGCAAATTCCCAAGCCTAAAACTCACTGACTCACTACCACACCCATTCGAACTCACCCTACCTGACTCACTCATCTCACTCCCCCCACTCAATCCCGAGTCCCCCCTCTTCTTCACCTTCTTCAAATCAAAATCCAATCCGAACCCACCACTCCCAACCCGACCCCTACCCGACCCGACATCTTCACCGTCTCTTACAAGTACCCCCGAATGATCAAATGCAGGAGTTACCGACACTGTTTGCTTAGACGCCACACAACCCATAGTACACAAAAATGTCAGTAACTCAACAGCATCATCACAGCCACTTTCACCGCAAACTAACACCAACCCAGATGAAATTCCACCAAATCTTGACGTGGGTCAAGTTCAGTTTCAAGCAATACAATGCCAATTCACAAATATTTATACGATCAAGAAAGTCAGAAAACGTCAAAGTCCCTTACTTTTTCTCAGTATAACTTTTTCTAGCGGCAATTGCGGAGGGGGGAATTGAGGTATATTAATGGGGGTTAGCATTTAGCATTAGTAGTAGAAGGAGCGACGGGATGAAGCGTAATCAACGGAGAGAAAAGGAAGTTGCTACGCCTTTTTACACTGACGTACGCTCAGCTGCCTTTGTTTATAGGCTGTGTGTGTTTTTCTCATTTGCCATTTTTTTGTGGGAAAAGAATTTATTTTATATGAGAAAAATAATAAAAGAATGGGCAGTCTTTGAGAGCAACTAGTCTTTATTGACTTTTATGAGCATTTTGCTGCACAAATTTAAAATTCTCGAGTCCTTTTTGTTCTAGTAGTGTTTTTTTTTCCTTTTTGAATGGGTGTTTTTATCAACTAAATAATTTACTATGATTAAGTAAAATAAAAGCATATATTAATTAATTATAGCTAGATAAGAATATAATACCTAAACAGAGACTTAAATCTGGGCTTAGCTCATAAGTAGGCACTCCAATTTTGAAAGTCTACATCTAAACATCTCAACTTGATTTCAACTGACAATTAACACTCCAACTTGTTTTCATTGTGTCTTATGAACAACCGACGTTAATATGCCAATAAACTTTGGAGGTATCTAGATAATCATCTTGTATGTTAGAGTATTTAATTGACATAGTGAAAATGAGTTAAAATATCTATATCTGCACTTAAAATTAGGCAGGGGCATATGTAGGTGAGGGTCACCGGGTTCATGTGAACTCATGTTTCCCTCCCTAAATCATATTTATATATAGTAGAGTTATATTTTTCTAAAAATATTTAAATATAAATATTGTGAATCCATGCTTGAAGTATTTTCACAATAGTGCACTCATCCTCTCGAAATCCTAGATACACTCTGAAATTAAGGTGTTACTCCCTCCGTTTCAAAATACTTAGCCTATTTTGACTTGGCACACCCATTAAGAAAATATTAATTAGAAGTGTATTTTACAAAAATAATTCTATTAATTATGTTTTGAAACTCTAAATCTAACTATTATTATTTTCTTTAGTTATTTAATACAGAGGGTAATATGAAATGAAGTAATAAAACACTCTTGATTTGTAAAAATATATAACTAATTTGAAATAAATATATTTAGAAAGAAGTTAAAGTAAAATATAACAGAGGGGTACTTGCCAATTGAGAACGAATTTAAGTACTTGTTTATGAATTATAACTAAGAAAAAGTTCTATATTAACAAATTATGACTGTTGGTCCAAAGGGATTTCTTTTTTGGGGGAATCCATATGAAGTGGTTATTTTAGGATGGTATATGTGGTATTTGGATTGGCAAGTGTAGACGCTGACAAAAAGTAAGGCTGACAATCACCAAAAGAAAACAAGTCCCAAAAGAGTCTGGAGTTTGCCAATAATGTAACGAGTGGAATATGCACACACTCTCTCTCTCTCTAGTAGGAAACATGTTGGTTGAGTTGGTGTTGACTAATAACACTACGTTTATATTGTTTATAAACGTATGGTTTGGTTCATTTTTTATGTAACTTGTTGTGGTTTTAATGGAGGAGCTGGCATAGGATCCAGCCTTCCATAGATAATTATCATATCAGCATTAGATATTTATATAAAAATTGTATAAATTTATTATAATTAATGATCTAATAAGATACAGATATATGTTAATTAATTTTAAAGAGGGAAAATGGGTGAAAAAAGAAAGAAAAAGGAAAGGGAAAGTGAATTGAATGATGTAAAGAGGGGGGAAACAATGAGAGCTGCTTTTTTCTTTTAATGCCTTCTAGCTGTTTCACTGTTTATGCTGTTATTTTTCCACTTACATTTTTTTCCCCCTCTTCCCTTTCCCACTTAAATTTTTAGCCACCCTATTAAGGCTAATTACTCCTTTAGGGTGTATTGGATACCAAAGAAAATACAAAACATATTTTCCATTTTTTCCCCCACAAAAGATTAAAAATATGGAGTAGATATTTCTGCTAAGTTGGTAGAAAATGTTATCCAAAAAAGTGGTCTTTAGACCAAGGGGCGAATTTATGTGCTAATTTTGGGGCACGGAAATCTGTGTTCTTTCCATAAAACTAGATATTTTATATACATATTTTCTAGAATTGATCTAATATTACTCGTTGACATCGATTCTACAAAAGACTTGATGGTGCACTTGGTTAAAAGCTTAGCTATTTACCAAGAGGAGCAAAGATCAATTCCCACTAATACATTTTTGCCTTCTTTTTTTCATAAGTGCATACATACTCTAGAAATTCTAGACTCGCCTCTGTTTAGACCCACAAAAAAGTGAAAGCATTTTGGCGAGATGTGATTATACATCAATCGGGTACATAATAATAGTAGTCTGTCCGCTCTAATAAGATTGTTTTAGTTACTATTTGGACAGTTAAATGATATTTTTTAAAAAAAATTAGAATTATTAATTAGTGCGACTTATAGAATTAATTTTTCAAAAATTGAAGATCCAATGTTGGAATTTTCACACTAAACATTAGTTAGATTGACTCTTATACTATGAATTAAGACAATTTTTTGGGCCGGAGGGAATAACAATTAGACTATAATTCATACATATATATTTTAAAACTGTTTCAGATAAAATTTGTATCAATTTTATGTTTTGATGTTCATTTTTTGTGAACAAAAAGACATAATTTTCTAATTGATCGAACTCTACCAACATTTTTGAGCATGCTTGAGCCAATTTCCTAGCTGGATTATTATGTCAAATCATTTTCAATAACCTTTGTAAATATAATGATTACCAACCATGTGAAAAAAATTATATATACATACAGTGGAGTGCCACAAGCTTCTTTGTACTAGTATTTTTTTTTCTTTAATTCTTTTTGGCAAGTGTTTACCCTTTTTCAATTTACATTTGTCTTATAGTAACCACACTTGTTTTATTAATGTGAACTTTAATTATATGTGATGACCAAAATCCAAAAGTAATGAACATTGACTTCCAAATTCTCATGCTGCTCTGTCACATGCAGAACTTTTTCCCTCAGAAAAGTATTTGTTGTCTAATTTATTACTATCTCCGTTGTTATTTACTTGTCATTTTTTTAAGTTAAACACCTTTAAGAAAAGCATTAACTAGAAGATAATTTGACTAAATTACCCTTATTTATTGTTCATCTTTATTTAATGCTTCTCTTTTTTGCACTATATTAATATCTCTCCATATTTATTACTAAGGTTAAAAGTGGAAACAAACAGCTAATTATGTATAGATTTTGTGAAATGAAAAGTATTAATAAGCATCTATTTTTAGTAAGGACGACAATTAATTAGGAATAGAGGGAGTATTATTCACATAAAAGTACTTAACTTTCCACATGTCCTGGCACATCATTAATTAGGGAAAATAATTAATCACGACCCAAAGAAAATTTACTTAAAATCTAATGACCCAAAAAGGATTACTTTAAAATCTAAATCTATGTATAGAGTAAATATAGTAAATATTGGGGAGGGTGGTTGGTTAGAGAAGAAAATTATGAAAAAATTAAATGAATTGTAGTGTTCAAAGGTTGGGACCATTTTCATGTTGGATAAGTGATTAGCCACCAACTTTCATAAAAAATGAAGAAGCCATTGCAATTGGATAAGTTAAAACAAATCCATTCATTCAAAATTGTAGGGATAAAATTATTACTGTCTCTGATTCATAATAAGTGTCAATTTAGCCTTTTTCACACTCCTTTAAAAACACTAACTTTAAATTTAAAAAAAATGTCAGTGTACACTTATTATGAACAGGAGGGAGTATTTGTAATTGATCATTTGGGTCCAATTTCTAACGATGACCAAATATGGTATCCGTTAATTATATATACGCTTCCATCTCGTGGCGAAATCAAGAATCCTAATTATACATAAGTTTTTCTTATTTCAAGAGAAATCAACAAATTATATATACACAAGAAAAATTATTTATCATATTTTCACAAGTAAAATTTTTGAATAAAGGAAATTCAATTCAACCTTCACTTGCATTTAGCTCCATATCATGCCTCCACTTTTACTTTTTCTTTCACCCCAACCAAACATAAGACTCAACATTTCCATAACACCTACACAAAAGTTGTTAATAGACCCCCTTTGTCCTATCCAAGTACCTAGGCTGAGCTGAGGGCAAACATAGGCTGAGCTGAGGGCAAACAACCAAAGCACATAGTATTATAAGAGAAAAGGGCAGTCCGATGCATAAATTATATTTTGTATTTATACATGATTTGAGGAAGATCGCATTCAATGGATGTGTGCAAAAGATAGTCTATTTTGATGTGTATATCAATAAATGATTCCACTACACGAACCTATAACTTATAGGCCACACGAAATTAATATACCTGGCAAGTGGTGATTATTTCTTTAACGTACATTTGTCATGAAACCTAAAAATTTCAAGACCAATTAGGTTACACATGTCACATAAAAAGTTTTTAAAAGAATATAATATAGTTTGAGACATGAACAAGGGGTGAATTAGCTAACAACGAGAAGAATCAGCATTAAAGAAACCAATGACCAAGAGTTCAACAACAGGTAAAACTAATAGTCGTGTTTTCACATCTTATAAGAGCATGTGTATTTGGATATGACCTAGTCATGTCAAGAGATATTCTCTAAGTTTACATATATATATATATATATATATATATATATTCTTTTGATTCACGATTCTTTGATGAACCTCAATTAATCTATGACCCTACTTAATAAATCCCCTTTGTTATATATACTTCTGTTCTATCCAAGTTGCCTAGGCTGAGGGAAATCAACCAACACACAGTATTGTAAGAGAAAAGGGGCAGTCCGATGTATGATCATCACCCCGCGTTTACGTAGGATTTGAAAAAAGGGTACATTCAAGAGCTTGTGACGGACATATCAGTATAAGTTACACGAAAATAACTTTATCATTACTTGAAAGTTTCCTTCAATAGTACAACAAGTATCCATAATTAAATTTTCAAGTGGCCATATTAAAAACAATTGATTATAATATGATGAGTAGGTGTATAAACCATAAGTCCTTATTATAATTTTATGTGGCTGGAGTTCTTGGTAATCATGTAGCACGAGATTTTGACGTTTGATTTTTAAGGGGGAAATTAAAGAAAATTAAAACTGGCCAGTCCCTCCCTATGTGCTATATATAAGAGTTGGTTGAAATATGTACAATATATATATGTTCTTAAATGCAAATGACCTATTGAACTTTAAGTAAAGTGGACCAATTATTATGCCAAATGCACTAAGGTTAGGGACACATTATTAATATTATGACATTGAAAGTCAAAATTCTTAAACTAATTGAGGTTAAGACAAATATTGTCAATTAATTACATTTCTCATTAGACTACTATTTTAATTTACTTGAGTTTAACTTTTGTGACTAATAGTATACAACTTTTTTACTCCCTCAACTCTTAAGTAAGGCCTACAATATATAACTATTTAATTATTTTACTTTGATTACTAAACTGCAGTGAATAACTTGCTATAATAATGTATTAATTGTATAAAATATCTCTGCATCTTCGATATGTATATGTTAAAAAAAAATTATTCTATTCCAAATATATGAGATTTGTTTGTGAAGTATTCCTGAAAAAAGAAGAAGAAATTTGACTACTATTATAGAGAGGACCTCTTGTTAAAAAGTAAATGTCATAGATTGAGATCAAATTAATAAAACAAGAGATGGAACAAAGTCGAAACATATCACATAAAATTTGGAACTAGTTTGACAATTTACTCGATTGGAACAAGCTGTGGGATTTGACTTGTTACCTAATGAGGAATATAGTGTGATTAAAACAACTTTAAACGTACTTATGAATGATTGCAACACTTTGTAGTCCTGTGAACAATTATTATCAATCCATTGTACTCAAAAAGCTTTTCCTCTTTAGATTTTCTTTTGGCATATAAAAAAAAGTTCCTCCTAAGTATCATCAGAAGCGGAGCTAATAGTGCAAGGAGATTCATCTAAATATCCTTTCATTAGGGGCGGAATAATAATTTTACTTACGAGTTACAACTATAGGTTCCTTTTTAGTTGTTATAGTTTTCTTTTTAAGAGTCAAACGATATAAAATTTGATCAATATTGTAAAATGTAGTTTTTCATCATATTAATACGAGAAAAAATGTAATTTATAGTATTTTTCATATAGTTTTTGAATATGTAAATTTTATTTTAAAATGTCAAATTAATTAATCTAATTTAGCTTTAAAAAATAATCAAATTGACTCTCGAAAAGTGGAACGTGACAATTAAAAAGTAACGGATGGAGTATTTGCATTACAAATTGGGACCATTTTTATTCCTTGAAAATGAAAAGCATCTTATTTCAACCCCCAAAAAAAAAAGGTAGAAAATTTTGGATCATATTGAACCTTAGTAAAACTGGTTTTCCCTCCAAAATAACATAACATGAATAACAATGCAATAAATTTCCAAATTAATACAAAAACCTAACTTTCCATAAATGAACACCAAATTAATTGGGACACAAGTAGTACGTGTAGTCGATTGTACCTCAGGAACAACGAGGTCTGCAATACTTGCTTTCACAAACCTCCATAAATTAGACTGCATGAACAAACTGTATACTCCATCCATCCCATTTTAGTTGGTCATCTTATTAAAATAAAATATCTCATATTAGTTGATCATTTATTAAATCAAGATATAATTAATTAATTTTTTTTTTCATTTTACCCCTACAATTAATTATAATTCAAATGTTCATTCCTATGCCCAATGAATATTATTAATATGGATAAAAGAAAAAATAATAAAAATTATCACTTTATTTATTATTTCTTAATCACTATGTAAAATGAAATGTTCTCAACTAAAATGGGACAAAGGGAGTAATAATTTTGACAACTACTCATCCAAATAAAATCATTTTCCCTACCAAAATAATAGATGGGCTTGAAGAATTATATAGAGAGAGATGAGAAAAGTATAAAGAGTAACAAACTTTATCCCTTAAATAATAATATTTAAAAAAATAAGTGGCATAACAAAATAATATTATTTTAGTGATTCCTTATCCTTTCTTATTTTTTTCTCTTTCTTTCTCTAGCCCTTTTGCCTCTCTCTTTTTTCCTTTTCCGTTTTTTTTTCTATTTTTATTTTTTTCTTTTCACTTTTTTTCCTCTCTTCTATTTCTCTTTTTTTTTTTCCTATCTAGCTTCTATTTCTCTTTCTTCTTTTTCATTTTTTTAAATATTTTTTTTCTCTCCTTTTTTTGGTTCTATTTTATATTTTTTGTATTTTCGAAAATAATGGCTATATCGAGCACAAGTCATGAATGGTAATGAAAATACCACAATTGCTTATTGTATTTGTATTTGCACCATCATAAATGTATTCGTTGATATAATTGTATTTATATTTTATAGTTCACATTTGAATTTGTATGTATTTTATAGTTCGCACCATCATTTATATTTTATACAATTCACATTTGTATTTTAAAGAATTATTTTGTATTTGTATTTTATAGTTGACTAGACATTGTATTTGTATTTTGTGATTTTATTTTGTTTGTATTTATATTTGTAATTTATTTTCGTCGATACACTTGAATTTTTTAAAGAACTATTTTGTATTTGTATCTTTAAGTTGACCACATATTGTATTTGTATTTGTAATTTCATTTGTTTATATTTGAATTTGTAGTTGACTGCATCATTTGCATTTTAAAAAAAGTGAAAAAGAATTGTTATTTTTCTTTCTATGAACACTTGTATTTATATTCATTGATACAAATTGTATTTTATTGATACAAATTGAACAATACAAATACAAATGATAAATCATACAAATACAAAAGTTAAATTTGTATCAATTGATACATGTTTATACAACTTAAACCATACGTATACAAATGATACTACAAATGATATTTGTTTATATACAAATACAAATGATAAATTTGACATACAAATACTAACGATACATTTGTATTAAATGATACATTACATATTTATATATTTAGACTCAAGAAAATACAACTAATACATATACTTGTTTGTATACAAATACAAATGATAAATTATACATATTCACGGCTAAACTATTCAATTATAAATAATAAATTTATTTAAAATATATAGTTTGATACATAAAAATATAAAATATAAAAAACATATAAATATAAAATGCAACAACAAAAAAAAAGAACGAGAAAAAAATATTAAAAAAATGAAAAAAAGAAAAAAAAACAAAATAATGCAAAGAAAAAAAAACAGTAAAAAAATGAAAAAATGAAGGAAAAAACTGAACAAGAAAAAAAAAGAAGAAGAGAGCAAAATAGGAAAAAATTATACAAAAAAAAAATGCAAAGAAAAAAAGAAACAGTAAAAAAAATGAAAAAAGAAAAAAAGAGAGAGAGAAAAATAGAAAAAGTTTTGTTTTTTTTTAGTTTTGAAACTCATAAAAAAAAATTCCTATTTTTAGAAATAGAATCTTCAATTAATTGGGTGAACGTGATTTAAGAAAGCTGAAATTCTTTTGTCTTTTTAAACTCAAGTTGTTAACTAAAAATAAGGTAATTAATTGTATTTGTATATGTATTTGATATTGTCTTGCGCATCAAATACATATCCATATTGCTATTTAGGGTAATCAGGAAAAGATTGTTATGTGTCTTCTAATTAATGGGTCTAATGTGCTATTTCTGAATTTTTTCCTTATGTATACAACATTTTGATCAGTCGAATGTCTATCGAAAACAACGTCTCTATCCCACAAAGGGAGAAGTTTACACAGAATATGTTGTTATTGTGTTTTTCGTCTGTTCCATTCAAAACAAACAAAGAGGATTATGGGCCCGTTTGGATTGACTTATTTTAGGTGCTTTTAAGCACTTTTGAAGTGTTTGGGTAAATTTAAAAAGTGCTTATAAACACTTGATTTTTGGCTAAAATGCTTAAAGTAAGCCAAAAGCCATAAGTTAGGAATCCTAACTTATGACTTTTGACTTAAAATGCTAAAAAATAAGCCAAAAGCCATAAGTTAGGATTTCTAACTTATGACTATTAAGCCAAAAGTCCATCCAAACGGGCACTATATTAACAAGACTTTTGTTGGAATGAAAAATGTACAAGTAAACTTTCAAACAACCTAAAAACGGATGTTTCTTAATCCAATTATCAAAAATGGATAAGATAAACAAAGTTAGACATACTTTTCTTAAGCACAAATTAAGCATTGAAAATGAAAAATATCATAATAGAAAATGTTCTTCTTTAATCAAGACCCAAAATAAGTAAAGAATATTGGGTGGAAAACAAATAAAAAGTGAGGGTGATTTTATTACCAAATCAACCAAAAATTGTGTGCAATTATACTTCTCAAAATTGTTGAAATCCTATTATGTTGATGATAGTGGAAACCACTTTTTTCTTTCTAGTTAAGCATAATGTTAATGATTCTGCTTCCCATCAGAATGCAGAAATCGTGGCTCTATCTTATTGGATCAATTATACTCACTGTGTCTTTTCCCTTTTTTCAATTTTTCGGTGCAAAGCTAGAAATTATTACTATTATTATAATTTTACTCTATATAATAAGAGTGAATGAGAGAGGAGCTTGGGGTATAATTACAAACTGGTCTATAAAATGCAGCAAACTCTTTTATAGCTAATTTTCAAATGATGGAGACCTACTTTATTGGTAAAAATTATTCATAATTTGGCAGCAACATCTAAAGTTCACATTGATGATTTTATTTACTAGACTATAGTAAGAGGGAGAATTGATTTTTTTAGGTAACTTATAATTTTTTTTTAGTTTTACGTTCTTTTTGTGATTTTATTTTTACAAAGAGATTTGAAAAGACTGAGTTCTTTTTCATTTTGTAAGTGATCAAGAGATCCTAATTCCTCACTAATCTTTTACTACCTCAAATCCATATTATATGACTTCTAAATTTTACATACCCATGAATAACCTTACTAATCGTAAGAATATACTTTTTATAGATCCCTCTTAAATTTCTCGATTAGTTAATACGTCATTAATTAGAATATTAGGGGTTAGTTCGAAAAAAAAAAATTAGTAACAAAATGTTTCTTATTTTTCTAGGACATCAAATATTTTGACACCAAATTCAATTAACTTACCAAAACGACTAATATTTGGGACCAGCATGAGTAAATTATTGTGCAAGTAAGTTCGAATCAAACTATATTTTCAAATGGAGTAGGCAACCAACTCAGTGTTGTATTTATAAAACTACGTCACTCATCGACAGCAGTAACAATTTTTTGGAGAAGTGTTTAATGTTGAGAGCAATAAAATATAGGAAAAATAACATAAACATACACCTTAACTTATCACATTTACACAAATCCTCACCCTTACAAAGTAATTATAAAAATCCCAACTAATTATGTATCTTCGTTGGATGTATTGGGAGCTAATAATGTATCTCGAAAGACCCAAATTAAAATTAAAAAAAATATATCGGAAGCTAATTATGTATCTTTACAAAGGAAAAAATATATCTTCGTTGGATGTATCGGGAGCTAATTATGTATCTCGACAGACCCAAAATTGGGATTTTCAGTAGTTATGCAAAATGTCGGGATTTTCTGTAATTAAGCTCGAAACTCTCGGGATTTATGTTGTTTATCCTAAAATATATTCATGCTCCATTCTTGAGCCGGTTAGACATAAACATAACAATTTGGACAAGTTTGCACAATTGCACCTATATAAACATCCTTAAATGTCCTTGTTGGTTCATATTTTTCTTATGAGCATCCATTGTCTTTGCCTCAGACAACTTCTACGAAAGATTTAGGTGAAGCAACAGGGCGGAGCCAGATAGGGTCGAAGGATTTCATACAAATTCTTTTGAGCGAAAATTTATACTATTTATACATGATTAAAATATTTCTTATGCGTTGATAGTTGTTGTTGAACCCCTTCGATTTCTCCGAGTGTTTACTTCTTCATATTTTGAACGTTTAGTGAAAATTCTAACTCCGTCGCTGAAAGCAAGTGATTGTTTTTTTTATGACTCCCAACCCCTCCTTCAAGTTTGTTAGTGCATAATACTTAACACCAATTAAATGCTCTCTCTATTGATCCATAGAAGCTAGAAGAACAGATTAGATTAGTTCTATCCTTATATTACATTATTATAGTCAACGAAACTTCCTTATAATTTTGATACACAGAGACAAGTATGTCTGCTGGTCAGAGATTTTAGATTTAATTAGTGAAGTGTTGTCCCACAACTTTACACTCGATGCATGTGGATCTGAGATGAATTAAGAATAATGTACTCGAGCAAAAGAAAATTAACAAACAACAAAGCCATAGTGAAAAAAAAAAAAAGAATTTGGAAAATGTTTAATACTCTCTCCTTCTCAATTTATGTGACACCTTTCGAATTTCAAGATTCAAACAAAATCTTTCTTTGACCGTTGTTTTTTGATACATCTTTTAAATATTTTGAATTGTCAATTATTGTGACTTCTAAAACTTTTGCATAGTTATCAAATATGTAAATCTTATTTTAAAAAATTTAAAGTTTTCATGTCCGAATTCATGATCCAAATTAAACTATTTAATTCTCAAAATTCTAGTGCCACATAAATTGAGATATACTTAAATCTTGTCTTTACTTTTGTGCTACAAGGAAATGTACAGCATTATAGGAACTTGGGCGGTGCAGCCCCGTCTTTTGACTTGTCTTAGTCCAATATTTCAACAAGAGTGTTACAACGGCATTGGACCCCAACAAGATGATAATCCCATACACTGCCATAAGGGAAAATTACCGGTGTAATGTTGTTCGTTTTCCGGGAAAGTAATGTGTTTATATTAGTTAATTTGTTATGTTAGTTGACTTTGAAAAACAACTGGTCTTAAACTTATGACCTGCTTACCTAGAGGACAAACCTACAAGATAAAAAATCAAATTATTGAACTTAAAATTTTGCCCATGAGCAAACGGGCTCTAAAGTTCAAAATCACCCTCCCACTCTTTTAAATCACCCATATAAAAACTCTCTCTACACCAAGCACCTTTTTTTGCCTGGCCCAATACTTCAACTGTTCAACAACAGTTGTACAACGGTATTGGCATACAGTTCTACGTATACTATGGCCCAAATCGTACTTATCACTCCTTCCTCCAAAGTTCTGGATAGGTATAAGCCTTGGCCCAGCACTCAGACTAGACCACCAGAGTAAAGTACAACAGTAAACACCAAATGAAAGGCATTTCAAGTGTCAACTCTGCAATGGCAAAAGGATGCCTGAACATAGAGAAACGGAAAAATTGAACTCTCAGATGAAGACACACTTTTACAAAATAGCTTTAAAATGAAGGAACAAGCTTTTCCAAGTAGATAATATCAGAAAGGGGTAGCAATCTCTCTGATACAGGAAATACGTAGTGAGTACAAGAATCCAGTCACAGCATATATAGTTGAATAGCAGTTATCTGGAACAACTGCAAATGCAAGAAAACGTAAAGAAGTTCGGGTACTTCTACATACTACATCTTTTTTTTGAAACTCTGGAAAATACACCACTACCACCTTCAGCTACTTGGGACCAATGTCCTTGATACCACAAATCTGCTCCTCTCCCATGGCAGACATCACTGACAGAACCAGGTCCTTCCCCTCAGCAAAACCATCTTTGACCTGCGCAAATTTAAAAAGCAGTGTTAAGAGCGTCTGAAAAATACGCAAATTTATGGTACAAATATTAATCTTGCGTTAAAGGAATTAGCTGCCCTGAAATCAAGACAAATAAAGCACAAAGATGCCTTTTGATTTTGGAATAAAAAAGCAGATGCCTTACGGAATCTAAATCTACAGTTATAGTACAAACAAATGGCGATCATCATTAAATGTTACTTCTTCCATTCATGACGGCCTAGACGGCCTAGTTCAAGTATCATTCACTATAAGTTTGTGAGCTCATAAACATAAAATAGGTAGGTCGCAAAGTAACATTGATGTCCAAATTAGATACTGTACTGATGCTTACCTGAGCCAGAAGAGTGTCATCAGTAGGGAGCCTCAAGTCATCCTTGGTGTTACCGTTTTCAGTCAACAGACTCACCTAATAACATATTACAAGTGAGATAGCCATCAACAAGGAGATCCAAAATGACAGAAAGAGGAAAGGTGACATCAAAATACGTACAAACCCATCCTCAGAGATATCAATAAGCTGATAGTCAGTTCTATTCACATGAGGAACCTGTATAGAAAACAGAACATGTTGGTTATAGCAATAATTTAGTAAATGCGTGCGAAGGAAGGCAGCAAGGAAAATGATATGTCCAGATTCAGTTACTTACATCACAGTTGTGAGAAGAGGGAACAATATCTTCAAGCTTCTTTCCAGTGAAGATGTCAATCGCCACAAAGTGGCATTTAGCATGACCATGCTTGCCTGTCTTGGAAGTGGAAACTTCAACCACCTTCAACAACAAACCAGAACTATCAGTACTTGTAACTATGGATCAATCAGGGAACATACAACACAACTAACAATTGGAAAAAAAGAAGGCCTATCAAACCATGATCCCAAAGCTTAAGACTAGATTGGATCTCCAAAACAATGGAACCATTAGCGGAGCCAAAATTTTCGCTAAGGAGGTTAAAAAATGAAAACACACAAACAAGCCAAAGGAGATTCAACATCTACTATATATACATAAAAATAATTTTAATCATGTATAAATAGTTTAATTTTCCGCTAAAGGGGAGTCGGATGAACCCCTTTGTCCCTACCTGGCTCTGCCCCCTAGCCGGAACTTTTGTTGTCACATGGAATTTTATTTTGACAACCGAGAAATCCTCAAGGACGAGTGGTGCACGGTTTGAAACATTCCAAACTCAGGGATGATACAACACATATTAGAGTCAAATATATACATCTTTTTCTATTTATTCTTTTTCCATGTGGATGAACCTAAAATCTAAAATCAATGAGTTCAGAGTTGAGTGTGAACTTATTATGTATTCTTCTTAAAACAGTGTAAACAATGGGTTCAGTCGAATCCACAGAGCTGCCCAAATCAGTTTCTGTTAATAATATCTATACACACAACAACAACATACCCAGTATATTCCCACGGAGTGGGGATATATATATATATATATATATATATATCAACACACAGAGAGAGAGAGAGAGAGAGAGAGAGATGTTGCACTGTATCAATTTTGTCCTTTGACCCAGGAGAATGAGAAGTACCAGCGTTTGGAGGGTGGTATTTCAATAGATGCATCCAACAAACGGAAACAAAAAAAACGCATGAAGATGGAATAGAGTCCAGAAATAAACCCTAAATACATAAATAGGGAAAAAACACCGAGAACCCCACACACGAAGAAATTAACACCCATCAGCATGTCAACAAATTCTGATTAAAACACCAAATCTAAAAATCACAATAATTAACATAAAATAACTATGAACAATGAAAATAGGTATCATAGATTGACCTTGCAAGGGCGATTTTTGATTACGATATGACCATTCTTCCGAATAGTACCAGCTTGTTGAGGGTATGTCTTTGATGCTCCCGCATCGGCCTTGGATTCGAAATGGTGCTCTTCGTCCGACATCGTTGCGATCCTTTTTCTGGTCCTAGGATACTATAAGGGGAGAGGAATAGGGAGGATCCGAAATTGAGCTCTACTACTAGTACGCAAGGGTTGCGTCCCTATTGCTCTTTTCTAAATAATTGAATGCGTACAACTGACGCACTCCACTATAACGGTGAACTTTTGGAATTTCATTTTTTCATCCTTATCCATTTTTGCACTCTCCCTGACTCACGTGCTTACTCCTCTCTCCTGTTTTTTTTTTTTTTTTTTTTTTTTTTTTTTTTTTTTAAAATAAAATTAATAGAGTAAAGTGTCAAAAAAAAACACCTAAACTATCCTTTTTTTTTGACTCCGTTTATATAAACGGATGTGGCTGTGAGTCTGTGAACTTTCCTCTTCCTTCTTTTTTCCGGGAGGTTTCTTAGCTAGCGTTTGATCATAAATTTTCCAATATTTTTGATAATTTATTTTTGGGTGAAGTTTTAGCATGTGTTTGACCATAATATTTAGAAAACATATTTCACTTTTTAAAAAAATATTATTTATACCCATAAGTTTTTAAAACTATTAAACATAACCATAACAATGAAGCTTAAAAACTTAAAAACTCATTTAAGAAGCTTTTAAAAAAATGGGTGAAAATCGTTTTCACCCCCAAACTTTAATTTAAAAATCAAACTTCCCCTCCAACTTTAAACAATAATCAAACTCCCCCCTTTATCCTATTTAAATCTTTAAAATACCTATTATGCCCTTTCATTATCAACTTCTTCTTTTTACTTCTTTAAAAATTATGATATTTTAATTTTTTTAAATTCATGTAACAATTTTTTTATAAAAACATAAACATTATCTTTTGGATGAAAAAAGTGAGAAATATTAATTAAATATATAAGCTAATGATGTTTTATAATGAAGTAAAATAGCATAATGAGAAAATTAGTTTTATTAATAATAATCAAAACTCTAATTTTTATTTATACATGTGAAAATAGCAAGTAATAATAACTATAAAAATATATTTTGATGCAGAAAATATAAAATAATTAATTAAATTAAGGTCAAATTTTTAAAGATTGTATTTATTTAGATATTAAATTATTTTAAATTATAACTTATGTAATACTCCATTAATGACAATCAAAACTTGTTTAGACAATAGAGATTACCCCTGCAGTTTCATATTACTTGACCCTTATACTAAAAGTAGTTGTTTTAATTTACTTGTCTAATGAAATTTTTTTAATATTTTTTTGTTTGTACCCTTAGTATTAAATAGCTTCATAAAGTAGTAGTAGTAATCAAATTTAAAGTTTTAAAGCATTATTAATAAGGTTAGTTTAGTAAAATACACATCTAATTAAAATTTTCTTAAGGGTGTGTCATATCAAGAAGGGTCAAGTAATATGAAGTGCATGGAGTTAAGAGAGTGGAGAAAGACAAAAATATACGCACATGCATGTACATACATATACACACGCTTAATGCATATAGTATTGAAATAACGGTCATACAAATAACATGAAATTTTGTGACAAATTCATAAAAGTAGTATTATAATACATATAATGTTGATGAACTTAAATAAAAAGTTATAAATACGTAGGTTAAAAAAATAAATTATATATAATATAAAGAGGTATTACATAAATATATTTAATGTGACAAGGGTAAAATGGACATTACATAGGATAAAGGGGGGAGTTTGATTATTGTTCAAAGTCGAGGGAGGAGTTTGATTTTTAAAGCAAAGTTGGAGGGTGAAAATTTAAAAAAATAAAACTGCACATTCATAGTAAATAGCAAATATACATCTCATAAATTTTGTTGGAAGCTCATTTATTAAAGAGCAAGTTAATAACACATAGGAAGTCATTACGCAAATTTCAATCATGTTTATATCACAACGAAAATAATTAACTTTAGCATGTCACGCATTAGACTACAACATAACACAATGAAAATAATGATTGGGTGTTTTTATAAAAGATAAGAATTTGGTGTAAAATTTGAACTTTTAAAAGTTCCCAAAAAATGAAATTTGCCCCAAATACTAGTTTTTTCTAGTATTTGGAAATTTGAATTATTTACCAAAAATATTTACCAAATGATAAATTATATGGCTAAATACTATTTGCCAAGTTTTTCCCCCAAAACTATTTGGAAAATCTGTGGCCAAACAGGTCCTTAATTATGTTTTGAACTCTATGGTATCTTAGGAGTTAGGATGATAAAATAGACATCGAAGGGAAAAGTGAAACAAAAAATAAAGTTTGTTCCTTTCGGATGATGGTTTTAATGGATATTTAATGCCAAATACGTTAATGTAATGACTTATCTTTTCAATGAAACGGAGGGAGTTGATGACAAGGTCATTGAGCAATAATTCACCTTTCTCTATCTAGAAAATGAAATTTCATAAATTTCATTTTCATTCACTTTTGGGCCAGATCAAATTATGGTAGGATGAGCTGACCGTAAATTTCACATATTCAAAGAATCAAGGACACCAATGGTTAGATTTTAGGACTTCATTTCTTCAACAAGAGCCTGCACATCATCATCTTCAGATAACAACAACGTGTATCCAGTGTAATCACACAAGTGGGTCGGGGAGGCAAAGATGTAGGCAAATCTTACCTCTACCTTTTCGGGGTAGAGAGGTTGTTGCAGATAGACCTCGGCTCAAATGAAATGTAACATATCATCACCGTCCTAGATCACAAACTTACTACAAAATGTCAGTTGTGTTCGATAATAAGCTTACCTTGTGGTCCGGCCCTTCCCCGGACTCCGCACATAACAGAAGCTTTAGTGCATCGGGCTGCCTTTTTAATAATCTTACTACCCATCAACTAATGATCTAATATGTTGGATGAAGACAAAAGATCACAAGACACAAGCAAAATGAGAGGGCTAAAAATGTCTAGTAGATCTATCATCTATGAACATGCATATTGCTTTCTCTATAAATTGAATATACCAGTGAATTAAATCATAAGAACAGCAGTTTAAGGACCATCAATCCATCATCAACTTCACCAAAATTTAAAAATTATCCTCTTTTGGAATATTTACGTTTTGCTCTTTGTCGGAACCTCAAAATTCTTCTACTTTAACAGCATCACGAGGCATTTCATATGCATCTTTGGACCTTGATTTCTTCACTCCAGCAGTGAACCACAGCTTATCGGACTTGTAGCTCTCGACATTGATGCTGGTGACTTTGACCCATACCAAGACCTTGGTCTTCATTCCATCTATTCCAGTGAGCTTTCCCCTTGACAGAGTTCCTTTGACGCGAGTAGCATACCTCATAACAGATGAATCCTTGAAGCAGACCTCAGAGGCTGATGGCAGGTAGACAATGAGCTTTGCATTTGACTCATCGAATTCATAGCATATTATGTTGTGGGGAAAAAGACCAGTAGGCAGGTTGTATTCTCGCAGGAGATCCGGCAAAGATTTTGTAGGTTTGCCTAGAAAATTACAGAATTATTTGCATCAGATTAAGGTGCTAGAGTTTGCAGAGAATATGAAATAAAAATGTTCATGAACTAACTTTGCATCCTTGAGATACAATTATAAGTTCCAGCGGACAACTGTTGGGAGCAACTACCCTTATTCCACATCCTTTAATGCCACTGCTATCATATAGGGATGTGAATTATGTCACCCCAATATCTGTACAGGTCTCAGAAATCCTTAGGATTCAACTAGAATTTATAATGTGACACAGAACTTAGCTGGAGTAAACTTGCCAGGAAACAGCAATGCACTGCAACAATTTCATGACAGCAATTTCCATTGTACGAACCAACATGTTGGCGCTAAACAAGGCAAGGACCCACATTTTGGTACCAGATTGCTTCACGCTTTGATGACTAGATGCGACATTGTTTTTTGAGGGAATGGAGCAGAAAGAGCAACAGTAGTGACTTTTTATTTCTATAAATGCAGAAGCAAATAGAAGTAGCCCACTAGACTTTCCTGCTTATTCCTAGTGGAGAAAAGAAGTAATTTTCTTTCAGATTATTTGCCATCCATGATAGCCCAAGACTTGTATGTGATACTTAAGTCAAGAATTCTGAATATAACCTTTTGAAGTCCATATAAACTGCTCACTCAAGAAAAAATTATATGAATACATATTAAATCATAGGAAGACTTGGAAATGCATAGTTCATTAAAGTAAATGCATACCTTTTAGCTTGTTGAAAATCCATTTTGCCTTTTCTTCAACAGTGCTGGATAGATTCTGAAACATGTGAAGTCAAGCAGAGTGATGAAATGGTTACTTACAAGTTTATCTACATATGTAATTAGAACATATTGAATTGCCAAAACTCAAGTAGCAGAACAAGGTTTTTAATTTTTACTATTTGAACAGACTAGATTTTATATCAATGTTATAAAAATGATGCAATCCCAGCACAAGTAAACATGGATGAAATCCTTGCCAATTTCTGTTAAAGAGACACATTTCTTTAGAATTTTCTGCTGTGAATCGAGAAGATATGATTAGAGAATAACGCATCTTAAGTATGAGCTTATAGAAGTTGTTCATATGTTTAGCCTCACACTCCAAAAAAGAGAATTCATTCAACAGGAATCACAATCATTAAACAGACACCAATAGAAAATAGAAACAAATCTTTAGCATCTAAGTAGCTTCAGTTTCAGTACTAAGTTCGAACTTAATTACAGTAGCAATTAACTTTAAATATCAAGTGAAACCCATGTAAGATTTCATATAAAAAGTTAAAAGCGAGGGGGGGAGCTATTGTTCTTGCCTAGATCCCATCTCTAGATCAAAACCAGAGGCAAGTTCATACACAATGTTTAGCACCAATAGTTGGTACCAACCTCCCTTCTAAATCTGCCTTGATATGTGTTACCTGATCCGAGGGTCCTTCAAAAACAGTCTCTCTACCTCCACGAGATAGGCTGAGAGTACGCACCCCAAACCCCACCTGTTGGATTCATTTTTGTTGGTACAATCTAACCTCCAAGAGCAGAATCCTTAAAGCAAACCAGATTTCACACACACATATTATATGCCAGAAATAAATACAATCACAAAGGTGCGTTGTCCACA
The DNA here is from genome assembly GCA_031232105.1 of Capsicum rhomboideum. Classification (NCBI taxonomy): domain Eukaryota; kingdom Viridiplantae; phylum Streptophyta; class Magnoliopsida; order Solanales; family Solanaceae; genus Capsicum; species Capsicum rhomboideum. Next base: position 7,937,236 of record CP124716.1, read on the forward strand.
AATTTTTTTTTTTCAAAGCATAAGAAATTGGTGGACCATAAATTTGCAAATGGTATACTACCATATTGCATAATTTAAGATACCCAAATCCCCCAACAAACAAGCAGCACTTAGAGATTTAGCAGGAATAACTCAATCATAAATGCACAGAACAAGAAACAAAGTAAAGAGATGGGAGGGAGCATACAGAGAGGTCATTAGAGATATGGGAGATCTCTTGTTTGGCTTTCTTAGAAACCCAAAATGTACTTGATTTCAGGCTCCCTACTGTGGTTAATGCTTTCTCCATTGAACTTCTCTAATAACACAACCCACACTCTTTTGGCTTTTACTTCTCTCTCTCTCTCTGTCTCACACAGTTAGAGGAGAAGGAACAAAATGCAACAAATATCTGTTCCTCTCTCTATTGGATTAGTTCTTTCTGTATCACTGCTACTGTCAGACAACTCATTATTTGTCAGAACTTACCACTCACCATTACCGAAAATAACGGCGCTCCTGTAAGAAAAGTACATTTCTAATTTATCCACCTAAAAAAGGTTCATAAATTCAGTAATAGTTGTATCTTTTTATTTTTTTTATTTTTTTTATTATCATTATTTTTGGGACATTGAATTGTGTTGTTATCTTATTTAGTTGGCAAATAGCAATCATGTGATTTTGCGTTAAATCCAATTAGGCAATCATGTGGAATGCTTAGCATCTATTTGAAAATCATGTGATGGTGGATGCCCACCCAAATAATTCAAAAGCTTCTCTATTTCTTTGCTTCCAAGGCTAATGTTAGTAGTTAGAACACCATTATACTTGGATTTGATTTTTTAAAATGATTGATTTTGGAAAATATTTTAAGGAAATGATTTCATGTTTAGATAGAATTTACAGTGTGTTTTACTACAAAATATTTAAAAACAAAAGAATAGATTGTATTTTAAATTGAGTTAAGGGTCAAAAACATACCTAAAGTATCTCTTTTTCTTGGGTTTCATACCTTAACCATAAGTGTTTGAGCTTCCTACCTGAAGTATCACAAAATGTTTAGCGAACCACACTTGAACTATCAATTGTTTGAGTTTCATACTTGAAATTTCAGGTGTGTTTCACTAGCAATGGATAGTTTAGGTGTGTTTATCTAAACATTTCGTAATACTTCAGGTAGAAAGCTCAAACACATGATAGTCTAAGTATGAACTCAAAAAAAAAAGAAAAGGAGATACTTTAAGTGTGTTTTTGACACTTCACTCTTTTAAATTTTAAACTTGAAATATGGGTAAGACAACAATAGGGTAGCGGACTTAGAACGGCCATAATTGAACATTGATTTTGCTAATATAAAAATTAGTAGTTTACTGAGTTCAATTCCTTTTTCACAATTATAGTTAAATAATATTGAGTTGTAAAATTAAGTCTGAAAATTCAAGGTTGCACTTTCATTGTACATTACCAAAGTTTCTCTATTGAAAATGAAAGAAAGAAACGTTAGGAAGAGTTAATAGGGAGAAATGAGGAGAGATTCTTGAAAGAAAAGCTAACAAGTTCAACAACTTTTAGTTTGCTATCCCGATCATGATTTTCCTACCCGAGGGAAAGGTACGTCCCTTTTGGGCCAGTTGTGGGCGCGGAGGGATACGAACCACCAGGAGAAATGAGGGGAGATTCTTGCCTAGTAGTAGTTCCCCAAACCACAGGAGCAACTTTAAGCAGAAAGCAGCATTATATTTGCTCAAGACTGAAACAAGTGTATTTATTATTACAAGTACAGACCACAGACAGTCACAGAGTACCATTACACAAACCAAATACGATACCATACCACAGAATTTCATTCATTTGCCTTCCTGCTTAAGGCACAAGTTCGGATGGAAACCCCGAACATATGTGTCTTTAGACTAGATAAATCCAACACTGTAATTGCAAAGAAGAGGTGCAGCATGAGAGATAGCTCTGACTTGATATATGGCAAGAACACAATCAATTGCTCTGGTGGCAAATCTCAGCAAAATTCTCCTTTTCGGGATGTGGTTCCTTCAAAAATATCTCACCAACAATTGCTTCAGCGTCTCGGAAATGAGCTTATGCCGTCACTTTTTCTTGCTGCATAAGTTGTATAAATTCTCCAAATACTGCCCAGGTAAAGAAAGGAGGATACAATGAGAGATTTTACATAATAAAGGCCCGATTCAAGCAGCTGCTCTCAGATACAAGCAAATCCTAGTTTACCCTATAAAATTTGTCTCAAAAGTTCCAAAGGAAATTGAAATAAGAGAAACAATTCTGGAAATACTTTCAAGTGACTTTTAAGTGGCATGGAGGAAAACATTTACCAGTATTCCAATTTTCTCATGTCTGGTTGGTCAAATGTTCTAGAAAAGATTTTCCTTAGGAACATAAGTTACTTAATAATGAGGAAAATGACTTCCGCAATAGAACTAGGGAAAACAAGTTCCGTAAGTGAGTTTCTAAGTTCATTATCTCCTCCCCACCCACCCAATGCCCCCAACCTCCACCTCCTACAACCCTCGAACCCCCACCCCATAGTGTTTGCTAGATTATATATAAATGCTCTTGGGAGGATATTGTTTTGCTACTTACTAAACTAGAAAAGTAAGAAATCCACTTGCTTTCCAAGAAAAACATTTTCTAGGAGAACCTTTTCCATGAAAAAACATTTTCCTTCTATCAACACACCCTTAAGGCAGCGGATCTTTTTTTGATGAAGATTGACTTTTAGCCAGAAGAATCCTAGATTAGGATTAATCAAAATAAAGTAGTTCTTCAGAAATTTTCTTTTGTAAAAGTGATTGGCCATGTGATATCATTATTCTCAAGATTGTACTTGTGGTCTTCGTCAAATTCTCATAGCAGAAGTTCACAGTAAAAGACAACCACTCCACTGAACAAATTGGCCAAGGTTTGACAAGGATCGAGTTAGGATAAGTTTACTTGGATCTGAATCATGAGGCCCTGGAGATGCTTCGGGGTGGTATTGAAGTGACATCAGCTTCATTTTAGAGGAAGCAAGACCAGCACAACTTCCATCATTTAAATTTACATGAGTCACCTCTACACCCTCTGGAAGATATTCAGGGTCAACAGCATAATTGTGATTCTGCATATGGAAAATCATCAAGAATATAAAATGTTCAACAATATCATTTATAAGTGAACACCCAAGCTACGCATTTGAAGAACAAACAGATCTATTTAGTAGGCATTTGCCCATGCAATTTAGAGCTCAAGTAAAACAATTCAAAGCAGGTTTGAAAAGAAAATGCATTAGTGCATATAATCGCAAGCATTTATCCATACGAGGAACCTAAAAATATGTGGTTTGGTAATGCGACACCTTAGGATATAATGATACCTTGTTTATGAATTATGGTTTGCTCATTTAGTAGATTGTAAGAATTGTAGAAGTTTTGATAGTTTTCACAAATTGTTAGTTTTCATGTCTATGAGCAAAAGTAAAATTTTTGAGATCCAAATTGCATGTTCAAACAAAATTTTAACTTCAAATCAACCTGATTTCAAATAACGATTTGATATGAAATCATGGTCAAACAGGCCTTAAACTAAGAAACTAGACTATCATTATTATGCACTGACCGTAATACTTAAAAGGAAGTAAACGTTGATGAACTAAGGTGCAATTGTACAGAAAATTTGGAAATCCACAGAGCAGCGATCAGTTTGAGTTCTCTATTGCACATACCTGGGCACTGATCTCAACACATCCATTTCGAAGGTTCCGAACTGGATGGTTTCCTCCATGGTGACCAAATTTCATTTTGAATGTCTTACCCCCCAATGCTTGACCAAGCAACTGGTGACCCATACATATACCAAAAACAGGAATTTTTCCAATGAGTTCCTTTACTGCTTCAATTGCATAGGGAACTGCAGAAGGATCTCCTGGTCCATTGCTGAAAAGAACCCCATCAGGTTTCATCTTTAGGGTTTCAGATGCTGGCCATGTCGAAGGAACAACAGTGATTTTACAGCCATAGGATGCTAAGCGCCGAAGTATATTATGTTTGATTCCAAAATCATATGCAACAACCTTCATCCAATGCAGGGGCAAAAGTAATTAGTTTCTCACAGAAACAATGTTCTTTTTCAGAATCTAAAAAATCTAACAATACTGACATTGAAAGTAAGTTTATTTCTTCCATTATCATTAAACTCCCAATCTGAGGCTGTTCTATCAACCCATTCGTAAGGAGATTTGCATGAAACGCCACTGATTAGATCCACACCTACACAACGTAACACATTAATAATAAAATTCTTAAATTTCCAAAAATAAGTAGGTGTCTGGCCATAAATTCCAAATATTTTTCACTTTATTCAGAATTTATGAAGATGGAGTTGGAAAGCAGCTTTGGAATACTTTTCCAAATTTGGAATCCAACTCCAAGTTGGATTTGAAAATTTTATAACCAAACACTGATTTTGAAATAAAGCCAAAAATTATTCCGGACAAAGGTGAAAAATTCTCATGGCCAAATGGCTCCTCAAGGAAGATACAAAGCTAGTAACTTACCCACGATATCCCATGTACGGGACATTTCAAGAAGTTCTTCGTCACTTTTTGAATTTTCTGTGCTCAAGACTCCAATGAGACTTCCATCTTCTCTTAATCTTCGTGTAATTGCTCGAGTGTCAACATCATCTGTTGCATGGCAGAGTGGCTAATATATCAGAGAATTTGAATTCCACAGTTTGACATGGAAATGACAAATGGTCTTGTATAGGACAGACAGGACTTACATATACCCATGATGTTCCTTTTAGCCAAATAGTCACCAAGTGGCTCAGTGCATCTCCAATTTGAGGTGCTGAGGAAAATACAACAGGTTAAACTAGGGGTGTCAAATGGGCAGGTTAGGTTGAATTTGGGCGGGTCAAAATGGGCTGAGTTAATAAATGAGGGGGTTATTGATCTGCCCAAAAGTTACTTAGGCCTGGCTAAAAAGCGGGTCACAACCCAACTAGCCAATTTTTACTAAGTTTAATTTCTTTATTTGTTCTTTTATAATTTTTAGTACCAAATAGAACTATATCTTTTCTTTATTATGACTATATATACAACAACCACATACCCAGTGCGCATGGGGAGGGTGGTGTGTGCGCTGCCATAACATACCTTATGAAGGTAGAGAGGCTGTCCAATAGACCCTGAACTATTTTGGCTATATATAACATATCAAATAAAAAGAGGGCCTTTTGAAAAAGATTTTTCATGAGCCAATTTGGGCTACATATCAGCGCAATCTAATGATGGATTGAAATGGGTTAAGCTAATAAATGGGCGCGTCATGGGCTAATTTTGCCGCCCCTAGACTAAAATATAAACACCATACTGTTTGTAAGACTGATGTGAAAAAAGCAGAGCATAGCGACGAAACCTGATACTTAAACTTCTAATGACTAATCCTGCAAGAAAACACTGCATCGATTCTTCATCGTCTGCCCAGAGAAATTTCCAAAAGAGTCACAAAAGATTATTCAAACAAAAATAATAATTAGTCATGAAGCAAAACACTAAACACACCAAAATTGATCCCAGTATTCCCAATATGAGGGTTAGTCATCAAGACAAACTGGCCCGCATAACTGGGATCTGTAATAATCTCCTGGTACCTGTAATATCATGAAATAGAAATAGCTCGTAAAATAGACATTCAAAAGAATCTGGAAAAGAAAAAAGAGGTAAGAAATAGAAAGAGATGAAAGCAGAGAGCAAATAAATTCATTTTTTCCAGCATTCTCATTATAACTACATGTGGTATATCAAGCACAAATTATAGGCAATGAAAATAATATATTCTTGGGATTTACAATGTCAACTTTCCGTCGATTCTACATTATTTCCCTTTTCAGAGGCATTTAGAGACTTCTTTCATTTTTCAAAAAGACGCAACTTTGTGGTAAGATTCAAAATTTAGATTCCTCCGAATTCAGCCAATATATCATTTAAAAGAACTTCTCCAAAGAGATAGGTGGCAGATCAGATATTCGGGACAATGTGGGAGTGGCTTTCATGATGGACAAGGTGAGGTTGAGATGGTTCAGGTATGTGAAGAAGAGGAACAAAGATTCTCGGTGAGGAGGTTGGCAGTGATAGGCTTGAGGAGATGTAGAGGTAGGCCGAAGAAGCATTGGGGAGAGGTGATTAGACGGGACATGACACTCTTGTAGCTTACTGAGAACATGACCCTAAATAGGAGAGTATTGAGGTCGAGGATTAGGTAAGAAGGCTAGTAGGTAGTCGAGTGTTGTCCAGTGTTATCAAAAGCGAAAAGCGCAAAAAAACTCTAAGGTCTGTTGGGGCTTAAAGCGCAAAGCGCAAATAAAAGCGTGGGCTTCAATGAAAAAGGCACAAAGGGAGAAAAAATATTTATATTTAGTTCAAGACTAATAATTATAAGCACGAATGACAAATAGCTGAACAAAGAAATTGAAAAACAATGACGATAGGGTGAAGTATCAATTGTTTAGTGTTGCCTCTTCAGAAGAGACTTATTGGAAAGGAGAAGTATGTCTTAAAAACTTGATGACGACAGTGAAGCGCACATAAAGCGCGGTGAAGCGCTCAACACGTTTTGAGCCTCGCTTCAGGGCTTAAGCGCGCTTAAAGCGTGCCTTTGATATCACTGGTGTTGTCTACTTTCCCTTATCAGTATTGTTATGATTACTCACATACTATATTATTCTTCGATTTTATTATTACCTGTTGTTTACTTTGCTTTGAATGTCGTATTATTTGTTGTTGCTACTGTTTTCTTCTCCTTTATTTTTAGCATGACTTTGTCACTACTGTATTTCCTTTCCATACTTGTTTTTGAAACGCTTTACTTGAACCGAAGGTCTATCAGAAACAGTCTCTCTACCTTCACGAAGATAGGGGTAAGGTTGTGTGCAAACCAACCTCCCCCAGACCCCCCTTGTGGAGTTGTTGTAGATAGGAGGCAGATCAACAAAGAAATAGAAGCTGGTATAGATGTCCACAATAATGGATTTTGGACAAGGTCACACTTTTTAGATTTTTGTAAATGATAGAGCTCTCTTAGAAATCTAGCTGTCTACACACCTCAATTTCTACTAAGACCACTCAATTGATTGACCAGGGCATAAAAGGTGGAAGAAAAATCCTCTCAAAAGTAGAAGATGCGTTCTTTATATACACAGAATTTGGTTTCCGTGTTGGCTACTGAATAAGTTGCTAGAGGTTTAAAACATGTAATGTCAATATTAGCTGTTAGAAAAAGATATCATAATGATTATTCACCTTTTATTTTTTTGGTTCATTTAGATTTAACCATAGAAGCTCAAAGCTCACTAGAATTTGGTCTATACTGAGACTACACAGATCGCAGAGAAAGAAATGTCCTTCAATGACAAGCAAGAAATACAAGAAGGACTTTTTTTTTTTTTTTTTTTTTGAGAAGGGGTACGGACTAGTTTATTTATTGAGCTAAAGTGATCTCATTATAAAAATAAACTTAATGGAATCACAGCTTAAGCAAATTTCAAATGTGTGGGGAATGATTCTTCACAAGCCTATAGTAGTTCTATACTAGTTCATTATGAATGCTCTGACTACCACCTAAATTGGATAAAACCGAAACTAAGATAATTTAGTATTGAACTTATACTAGAGAAGATACGTAGTCATAAAATTAGCAAGCAAAAGAAACTGTGTTATACCCAGTTAAAGAGGTATTAAAAACCACTTCTCCAACTTGGGTTCCACGAGCACCAAATGATTTTGCACTCCAAATTGAACCATCCTCGAGAACAAGTCTCGCATCTGCTACCTTCCAAGGTCTTTCAACCAGACCTGCAGCTCATCCAGGAAAATATATAATCATTCAGAGTTCTAATATACGATGTTAATTTCAAATAAATCTAAAATAAGGAGAATAAAAGGTCCTTGAACTCATAAAATGAATAGATACAATGGAAAATGAGAACTTAACAGTACTGAGCTAAAAATTGAAAGATAGCAGACTCGCACCATACTGAAATTGAGACTGGACTAAATGTGTCTCAGCTTATGGAGAACTAAAAGGAAGCGGATGCCAAAAACAAAAAAATTACAACAAATCTCATTTCAAGCTTTTTGTGTGACTAAGATATTATAATGGAACGCTAACAAACTAAAGCCACATGAAACTGATAAGTAAAGTAGCACAGTTTTTTCTACAATATTAAGCTAACTTAAGGCCAACAACTTCCAATGCCTATTTGCCGAGCTTTGGATCATGGGATTGTAACCAAAGCGCAGACTACAAAAGACGAATCTTTTCCCAAAATGGCCCATTTTCACCTGAAAAGAAAAGAAAATAGTCTACACGAAAATGAAAGAAGAAGAGCCCAACATAGAACTTCAATAGTTGAGAAAACAACAAGAAAATGCAAATGAATTCAGATATAAACATGAAGAGACACAAAGATAGAAAAGAAAGACCAACCAGAAGGTGCACCATCTGACGAGAGGTTCTTCGAAGAGCATTTAACAGTGAAAACTCTGGAATTTGCAGAGTTTTTTGAAAAAAAGGCGCTGGTTATTGTGGAGGTGGACATTGCACTGTGAGTCCTCGCAGCACAATCCATAGCTTAGCTTCTGTAAAGAAACAATTCTTTCTCCCTCACTTTTGATGAAACTGTGGGTACTAAGCCCTAGCATTAACTTGGGCTTCTTACTTCAGTAGGACCTATTCAAATATGATAAGTGCACATATAGCAGACTTCAGGTCCTTATTTAAGTGGTAGTCAAAAGTTCATAACTTCAGAAAGTTTTGCGTCTGAGTACGTTATAGACAAAGTTCGAACTTAAGACATGCTTGATATTAGAATTTTTTTGACTGAAGTTTGGCTCTTGAACTTAATTAGGTATGATAGTAAATGTTTCCACTTTATGTTTTGCATGTTTAACTTGGGCATGTTTGATCATGTCAATTCAATCGGAGATAATTGGTTAAGCTTGATTTACATACTTCTGTTGTCGTTAAGACTAGTGTTGCTTATGATTAATTTCTTTTTATTAGGATTCACTAATTCTATCACATTTCTATGTAAACTTAAATAGTATTTGTTTCTAATCAATTTTTTTTTGACATCATGTTTCTTACTCCCTCTGTCCCAATTTATATGACACACTTTCCTTTTTAGTCAGTCCCAAAAAGAATGACACATTTCTATATTTGGTAACAATTTAACCTTAAAATACCCACTTTACCCTTAATGAAATGATTTACAACCACACAAATATCTATAACTCATTTTAGATCACAAGTTTCAAAAGGCTTTCTTTATTTCTTAAACTCCGTGCCAAGTCAAAGTACATCACATAAATTGGGACGGAGGGAGTATTAATTAAGTTGGCATTATTTTCTCAGTTTCCTATGAAGCATATTGGAGTACCTTTAAGGTAGTAGTACTCATTGTTGCTTGATGAGTAGTGAAATACTTTGTCAAAAATGATTGCAGGTTAAACAACTTAAAAGTCTAATATAACTTAAACAACAGGATAAAACTGACCATCAGACTAATTATATAAATTGGACCTGAAAACAAGTGTTGGATTTCGGCCCAGTACCCGAATACTCTCATTTTCCTTCTCCCTCATAGCTCTCACAAGCACTCAGCCATAGCTCCTCTCAAAATTCTACTATCTGGTGACGTACTCAGAGTCTCAACCAGCTATTCAAGCACATCACAATTTTATTTATTTTTTTGCTTACTGCACACTCAATAGATTATTTGTACGTATTAACTGAATTTTCGAAGCAAATACAGAGTTTAATTAGATAGATATACTAATTAACAGCTTACTGACTTCAAAATTCTTTCTTAAAAGACAAAAAAAAAATAAAAAAATGGCTGCTGTGTAATTAGCGTTCTTGCGTAATTAAAAATACGTCAGATTGAAACTAATTATCGTTTGCCTTTTCAGATTATTATGGATTAATATTACTTATTAAACACAAATTAGTACTTACAGTTACAGTTTAACAATTTCAAGCCATAAGAAATCAACAGGAACATTAATATCACGTAATTAAAAAATCATAGATAAACATAAAGGAAAGTATAACTTACAGTTTCGCCGAGGAAATCCGGGAAATGGAGCGTCTACGGCGGCAGGAGAAAACTTGAAGGTAGAAAGGATTCGAATTTGGGTTCGTTTTGTGAACTAGCCCGTTACATAAGAATTGGGTTGGGCCGAGGTCCTTTTCTCAAAATTTCCAAAATATTGGGTAAACAATATAAATCCCGATAGTTTGGTGCCTAATTACAGAAAATTTTGATATTTTGTATATTTACAAAAAATTTCCTTTTTGGACTGTTGAGAATTGAGATACATAATTTTTTCCCGATACATTCGTTGAGATACATAATTACCCACACTGTAATCATTCAAAGATATATAGTGTATGTAGCTTGTAAACAAAACTCACACTAATATACACAGCGATACATAATTCATTCCCGATACATTCCATTGAGATACATAACTGATAGTTGAAATTTTTGTAATTACTTTGTAAGGATGGAGATTTGTGTAAATATGATAAGTTAAGATGTATATTTATGTTATTTTTCCAAATATTTTCTTACGAGTATCACATTTTAATAATATAACATATCCCTTTAAATAAGTGTGGGTCGTTTTGGATGACCAAAACGATCCCAGCCGTACACATGTTTTGATCCACGGACGTTATTCTTCAGATTCAGATAACCAAGGCCTTTATTTCCTCTCCACGTGCTCCAACACTGCAGCTTTTTCTTTACTACCACCTACCAAAAATTGACTTTACCAAATTTTCGACCAAAACGATCCCCACCGTACAGATGTTTTGATCCACCAGCCTTATTCACATATCTTTATTTGCTCTCCACGTGCTTCAACACTGCACCTTTTTCTTTTCCACTACCTGCAAAAAATACACTTTACCAAATTTTCCAACAAAAAAATCACTTTACCAAATTTTCCAAGACAAGTTTAATTGTTGCAATTTTCCAACACAAGTTTAATTGCTGTCGACAAGAATCCGCCTTCTGCTTTTGGTACGTTTCTTCGTTTCTTCTTCATCTCCTGTTTTGCTGTGTGCTGATATTTTTCATGCTGGAACCTTAGGCCTAAAGGTAAATTAATTGTTAAGGTTCAATTTTGTTGCAGGCTTTCTTTTACCTTGCTTTTTCCTATTTTCTTTAATGATGTTTTTAGCTTTAATGGGTCGTCAACCTGTAGCTGTTGTTCCAAAACTTTTACTTATCAAGAGTTTGTTCTTCCTTAACTACCGAAAAAGGTAGATCTGCGTTTTCCTCCTTCTTTTCATCCCTTTATAAATATAATAATCGTGATGTCCAGGCCAGCAAATCCACGGAATAACCTCGCGATTTTCCCTTCCGTCTTTACTGCCTTAGTTTTGCATGAATCTAATTATTTGTACGATTATATCAGTTACTCCAGTTGACATTGATATCAAATCAATATCAAAGAACATCCTTGGTTATAAGATATAAGACATATTAAAGGGATACACAACCATTAAATGACAACCTAAAATTAAACCAAAAAAAAACCAAAAAAGTTTAGAATTTTGAAAACTTCCTTTTCAATGCCTAATGTTTTTACTATTCCATTGTTACACACTACAAATTAATGCTTGGGGTTTGGTTAGTGGCGTTGTTTTCCATTGTGGCTGCTATTTAGACTCTCCCGTTTCTTTCGTGAATTTATTTCTCCTTCCTATGACCTACTAATTTACTCTACATATTTATTTAGCAGCTTCTTTCAGACTGATCAAAAAATGGCACAAAATCTTAGTATACGTTCAATAACTCCTGAAACTCTTGGTTGGACCTGTAAGGTCCAAGTTGTTGATATATGTGCAGGAGAAAGTAAAGAAAAACGAATCAAATATCTCAACATGATACTGCAAGATGAACAGGTACTTCTTCACTTTTTCCCCCCTTTTACTTCTAAGGTAATTTGTTACTCTATCAGCAACTTTCTTTTTCCCGCTTTTATGATTTAGTAATATTTTCAAGTATTTGCAGGAGGACCAAATAAAAGCTATTGTCTATGGCGACGACATTCCCTGTTATCAAGAATTGATCAAGCTTTATCATACCTACTACATAACAGGAGCGCGCATACAACTACCTTATCTGAAACATGAAAGACCCTTGCATACATTTGAGTGGATACTTGATAAGAAGACAATAATTGATCCAATTGAAGAAGATAGTGCTGATACATTGCCCCTTCCTGTGAAGCTTATTGTTACATCTTTTGGAGATATTAAACGTGAGGTCCTTCAAACTCTCACCGATGTGTCAAAGCTAGAATTTGGTAAGTCCGCTTCATTCTCTTTACTGAAAGTGCATATATAAATTCTAACTTCTATTGTGTACAGATATACTAGCCATTGTTGTCAACTGTTCCACGCCACGATATGTTCCAAAGGTAGACAAAACGCTGCAAGAACTCATTGTCATTGATACGCTGTAAGTATATTTACCCAGCTGTAACCTTTTTACACTTTCTGTATATTTTCACTTACAATGTAAAAAAAATTAACTAATATTGTTCATTTGGCAGTAAACAAACTTTCACATTTACTATTTGGGAAGAAGCAATTATGGAAGACCAAGGCAGAAAACTCCTGCAACAACTCTCTGAATATCCTATAATCCTTGCACGGCGTATTGGGACATCAAGATTTAACGGTAAATTATATTCAATAACACTTCTCATATATCCTAACAATTTTATTTCATTTGGCAAGTATTTGTTCTTCCAACAAATTCGACCGTAGAAGCTTCATGCAAACCTAATTTCTGTTCTTATTACATGCAAAAGTATGTTAATTTTGTATTATATTTTCATACATTTAGCTTTAACTTATTCGCATTTATTTTCATTCGCATAGGCGTATCGCTGACAACAAAATTTAACACGTCAATACAAATTGATCCTCCTTATCCGCAATGCCAACAGCTACGAAGATGGTATCACCTTACTCTGTATATTCTCATTACTTATTTCCCTACATTAATATTATAAACAACTTAACATCTTTGTGATATACAGGGTTATGGAAAACAAAGAAGTACTTACTTCATTAACTTTGAGAAGTACATCAAAATCGGGAGCTCTCATCTCCGTTTCAGTAGATGAAGAAGTAGTTCCTATTGCAAATATCGACACTCAGCAAGATGTTAGTAACAATTTTTATCCATTATTTCATATTAGAATCTACTATCACAACCATTATTTCTACCTTTTAATTTTAGGGACAAACATTCTCAATTGAGGCGAAGATATCTTTCCCACGCTACCTCAACTCTTTCTATGTCTTACACTGTTCAAAATGTGGACAAGAAGTACGCTATCTAATTATACGAGAAGTTCACTGTTTGAACTGTCATGAAAAGCATATGTTAGTCCCCAGGTATTTTGGAATCTGTTTGTGCCTACATATTTATTGGCTTCTTATTGTCATCACCAAATGCTAACATCTTAAACATATATTTCTGCAGGTGTCGGTTTGAAGTCAATCTGAAAGATTCGTCCGGCTCAGCAGTTGGAATATTTATGAACGAAGAAGCAGAAAAGTTGTTATCCCTCACCACAGAAGAAATCTACAAAAGAACTGTTGCTTCAGTATAAATTCTAACTTAACAACTCATGAGTAATATTCTCATAAATAATCTTACGAAAAAAATCTAACATATATATTTTTGGTTCTCCCAGAGTGAATACCCACCGATCCACGATGTTGAGAAAAACTTTAGAAACAAGGTATTTTTCATTCGAGCAAAAAAAGCATTTGCCCATGCTTCCTCCGCAGCATCTCCAAAAGTATATATTCAGTTGTGCACTGAAAAGCACACTGATGTTCATTCTCTGCAAGCTTCCGAGGCAATTACTATTCATGAAGGAGGTAAGAGAAAACAGAAAGTAGATCTACAACAACAAATTGGGCAAACTGAATTGCTCAAAATAAAGCAAAAATTGGAGCCACCGACTCCAACAAAAACTAAATGAAGGTCATCAAAACATTTCAGCTTTTCACTGTTTGCATAATTACATACAAACGCTTTACATGAAAGTTTATATTTACTCTTCAAAAAATATTATAGGCTGCTCAACTTTTTTGATAACTTTTTTTGATATCTACGGAACACAGGTCAGTACTTACAGTCTTTCCTTTGGTTTTCCTCGACTTCCTTTCTTTTTCGTTGCCTTTATCCTTAATTATACCTTTAAAATTTATAACATGTATTTTTCCCAAGTCTTATTTTGCAGGAAAAAAAGGGTTGACTTAATTTTTTGATAGCTACGGTACAAAGGTAAACAACATTTTCTTATTTCTTTATTCTTTTCATAAGCCAGAATAATAGAAGAAAAATAGATATGCCAAATTGTTGAGGCTGACAAACATACATATCCTGGTATAAAAAACGTACATACTTTCTGTAATACCGTACATGATCATTATGAACATACAATGAATAATAGTACTGTAGATAAACATTAGGAACATGCAATAAATAATATAGCTTATACTATTGGCTGAAACATAACATGTGTTGTTCAATTTATTCAAATTTGTTTTCAACTTATACGTACATGTTGTGTGTATTTAATCTTACTCTAACTTAAGTTATAGGATTTATTTTCCTATTATCAGTTTAGCATACACTTTTCCTTAACATAAGTTGCTCAAATTCTCCAAAAATGTTGCCACATCCATGTCGGATCCATTCCTACTTTTGTTAGCTTACTACTCTAATTTCTTTTCAGGTCATAAAAAAGGTTTCAACCTGGAAGACTATTTTGATGGGCTACCAGATTCAACTTCCATGGCAATGCAATATACATAGCACTATCTACAATGTCTCTATTTTGGCCTTCATTGTAGAACAAGCTACTTTTGTCAAACTCATTCCTCATGTATTATCATAATCTTATTTAAAAGGATTTTTGCCCTTTTTATCCAACTCTCTGTATAACGTCCCGCAAAAATCATGTAACATATTGTAATATATATTATGTAAAAGGATATTTACTTTAATAATGCTTTTTTTTATTACATCACTATATCATTTTCCTTCTGCCTTTTCGGTTTGCAATCATTAGTTGAAGGAACTTCCATTTATGTATACCAGTTTTTTAAGCTAATAACATTATAATGCTTGCCTGAAATAACGCAAATAGTTTGAACTTCGATACAATAAAAGTTTTATCTTAGTAGTAACAATAAACTCTAAAATTACCTTTACATAAAAACTTATCTCAAATGTCATTGGTCACACACACTTAATATGGACGACCAAAACCACAACTACGTATTATTGCTACTGTTTGAAGCCAAATCCCTTTAACTATCCACCCATTACATTTCTTTTGTTTCCACGTGGATCATCACTGCTCACTTTCTCCCTTATGACCTCCAGCAAAATTTTAACTTTACCAAACTTCATTTTGGTGCCATATTTAGAACAGGAGTTTGATTTTTATCAAGATAAAAAAGAATCCTTCTACTGTACGTTTTTTTCCCCGTCAAATCCTTTCATTTGTTTATTCTTGGTTTCTTCTTCATATTCTTTTTGTTTTGTCTTAATATTTTGTTGCTGAATGTCTTCGATTTCAACTATCAGGTATACTTAAAAGTGGATCTGCGTTTTGGTTACTTTGTTGCGCCCACAAGAGTTTTCTTCTTGTGCTGAAAAGTAAGGTATCATTTCTTCTTACATTCGTTTACTTCTTCTTTCTCTGTAAATTAACGCTTCGACTTTCGGTTCTAATACTTCCCCGTCTTCGTTTATTTGTACGTCTATCTTCAATATCAGATGCCCGATAACAAAAGAAAGATAGACGTAACCCAAATTGAACTCTCAAATGCCGCAAAAAAGGCTGAAAAAAACCTTAGGAACCGAATTGCTTACCAAGAAATGTCGACCAAAAAAAAGGCGGCTCTTTTGGAGCGACGTCGCGTCCAATATTCTGTTTCTAAGAATCGTGCTTCAGCAAATCTTTCTGCTGGTTCTTCTGCTCATATTACAGATAAACTTTCGTTTGCTTCTTCCAAGGACCAACCAACTCCATCTAACACTGTCTACGAAATAGGTTAGCAATAACTGAATTTAAGACTTTCTAACTGCTCCTTAATAGTTACTAAAAAATTACAATAGCAACTAACTCACTGTATCTTAATCTCTAACATCACAGGATCAACCTCAGGAACATGTAATGGAAGTTCTATCTTACGTCCACCCCAACCAATTACTAGAGGTATATTTGTACCACCATGTGTACTTATTTCTGCTATCCTTTCGTCTGTTTCACTCCTGTTAAATTATACTACCATTTTCCAGAACATCGATCAACTCAATTGCGTTGTTGGAATATCAACCCCTTACCATGTACCCCTGCTCTTTTAAAGAAAGTTTCAAATTGTAAATTCTGTGCGGCTAGAAGATTTCAATATGAATCTCCTAGCTTCTGTTGTAGTAATGGCTCAATAAAATTAGTTTCACATCGACTACCTCCTGCATTAAGAAGCTTATACTTTGGAAATACTGACGAATCCAATCATTTTCGTACTTATATAAGAACATATAACAACATGTTTGCTTTTACTTCACTTGGAGTAAAGTATGACAAAAACTTAGCAATGAGAACTCAAGGTATATATACATTTAAAGTTCAAGGACAAATGTACCATTTTATAAATAACCTTATTCCTACCAATGACAAACCAAGAAACTTGCAAGTTTATTTCTACAACAATGAAGATGACATGATTAACAAAATGATTTTCTCAGAAAATCTTAATAGGTTAGTTATTACAAAGTTAGTAGATATTCTAAAGATCAATCCATATTCTATGTTCCTAAAATCGTTGACAAGCATTCCCAACTTACCTAATTTCTACATCGCACTTAAATGTGACTCCACGTTAGACCAACGAACATACAATTTACCTACCGTCTCAGAAGTTGCAGCTTTATGGGTTGACGATGAATCAAATAATAGTATTTCTACACCACATATTCGAATTTACACTCATTCTGATACCACTCAATTAGTACACTATTATTATGGTTGTTATGATTCATTACAATATCCTTTGTTGTTTCCCCACGGAGAAAATGGCTGGCACTGTGGTATTAAAAAAATCGTGCGACAACCCATCTCTACTAGAAATCGTTCTTCTTACAATCATGATCAACTTCCTTGCGTCTCTAACTGGTGCTCAATTGATGGACTGCTTAATGTAGAAGAACAAATCTTACAAAAAGAAAAACAAAAAAAAAACACTGTCTCATGTCGTGAGTATTACTGCTATAAACTTCAGATTAGAGATGTCGAACAAAATGACACTTTACATTCTGGCAGATTACTTCAACAGTATTCTGTGGATGAATTCATAAAAGTTGAAACACAAAGATTAGATTTTTTGTTATTCAATCAAGATTTGTTTAGGCTTGAAGTATTGTCAGGACTTAGAGATCTTTTAAGACAAGGAGAAAGAGACGCTTCAAATATTGGCATAAAAACTTTCCTTCCTGCTAGCTTTATTGGAGGTCCACGAGATATGCGACGCCGATATATGGATGCTATTGCATTAGTACAACATTTTGGAAAACCAGATGTCTTCTTGACGATGACATGTAATCCTTCATGGCCAGAAATACAAGAATTCTTACTTCCAACCGATGAAGTCCAAAATAGACCCGATTTAATAAGCCGCATATTCAAAGCAAAAGTTGAAGAATTAAAGTCAGATATACTTAAAAAACAAATCTTTGGAAAAGTTGCTGCTTTTATGTATACTATAGAATTTCAAAAACGCGGTCTTCCTCATGCACATTTCCTTATCATACTTGCTACCGAATACAAATTATTAACCCCAGAAGCATACGATAAAGTTGTTTGTGCCGAAATACCAGATCCTACCATAAATCATTATTTACATTCCTTAGTTATTAAACATATGATACACGGCCCTTGTGGAATTTTAAATTCCAAAAGCCCTTGCATGAAAAAAACAGGACAATGTAAATTTAAATATCCTCAATGTTATGCTGATGAAACATCTAAAGGAAAAAATTCTTATCCAATTTATAGAAGACGCAATACTGGCAAATATTTCAAGATTAGAACCCAATAGCTTGATAATTCATGGGTGTCGTCCCATACAATCCATATCTTCTAAGCAAATTTAACTGTCACATAAATGTCGAAATTTGCTCAGATATCAAAGCTGTCAAATACATTTACAAATATATTTGCAAAGGACATGATAAAATTGCTTTTAATATACATAATAATGATTCTGACACACAAATAGATGAAATAAAAGATTACAGATCAGCTAGGTGGGTTTCACCACCAGAAGCTACATGGCGTTTGTTTGCCTTTCCTATTACTGAAATGAATCCTGCTGTCTATCATCTTCAACTTCATCTTAAAGGACAACAATTTGTCTCATTTAAGACAACTGCAAATCTAAATTCAGTATTGAGTAATCCCACAATTAACAGAACAATGTTAACAGAATTTTTTTCCATGAATAAAACAAATGAAACTGCTATTGAACTTAACTTATTGTACAAAGACTTTCCCCAATACTTTGTTTGGTCAACAAGTGATAAAATGTGGACAAAAAGAAAACAAGGCAACGTCATTGGCCGTGTTGTTACCTGTCATCCAACAGAAGGAGAAAGATATTATCTACGACTATTGTTAATGAACATAAAGAGTCCAAAATCTTACAAAGACTTACGGACTGTTAATGGCGAATGTTGTACCACATTCCGACAAGCCGCTGAAAAAAAAGGCCTGCTCGCTTGCGACAATAACTTAGTTGAATGTATGTCTGAAGCTGCTAATTACCAAATGTCGTACAGTCTTAGACATTTATTTGCAACGCTATTAGTATATTGTAACCCAGCTAATCCGAAAGATTTATGGCAAAAATTTGAAAGACCCATGTCTGAAGATTTTACAGCTATACCAAATATACAAACAAATAACATTCATTACTTAGTCCTAAATCACATAAACGATATCTTACATTCAATGGGCCATAATGTAAATGAATTTAAACTAATATCAGAAAATATTTCTCCTTCTACATCTTCTACGATAATACAAGAAACTCGAGACATCCATTTGGAACGAAATATAATTGTGACTGATGAAGATTTACTACTGTATAAAAAATTGAATAAAGAACAAAAAACAGCATATGACGCTATCCTTAATCGAATATTTCAGAATAAATCAGGAGCTTTCTTTATTGATGGTCCTGGAGGAACTGGAAAAACTTTCCTATATCGTGCCTTATTAGCTACTGTACGATCTAAGGGATTTATAGCATTAGCCACGGCCACTTCTGGTGTTGCAGCTTCTGTACTACCAGGAGGACGAACTGCTCATTCACGTTTCAAACTCCCTATCAACGTAGATGAAAATCGCGGTTGTAACATTAGCAAACAAAGTTTACTTGCCTCTTTAATTCATGATGCAAAACTAATAGTATGGGATGAAGTATCAATGGCAAAAAAAAAGCTTGTTGAAACTTTCGACTTATTCTTAAGAGATATTATGGACATAAATACAGTCTTTGGTGGAAAAGTCGTAGTTTTTGGTGGCGATTTTAGACAAACTTTACCTGTTGTGCAAAGCAGAAAAAAACAAGACTTCATTAATGAATGTCTATTAAACTCAAACATTTGGGATCATCTTGAAAAACACCACCTGTCACAAAATATGCGTGCAAGAACAGACCCTACTTTCTGTAACTATTTACTACAAATTGGAGACGGCAAAGAAAATGTAAACGAACATGGTAAAATTGAAATTCCAGAATCTTTTCTTATTCCATTTACAAATGAGAAAGAATCATTGGATATTTTGTTTAACACTATTTATCCTAATTTAAACATACTCATCCAAGATACAGCCTCTGTAACATCCCGTGCTATTCTAACAACCAAAAATGACTTTGTAGCCGAAATTAATCAAGCATTCATAGATAAATTTCCGAACACAGCCATCACATTTGTTGGAACTGACGAAACTGTAGAACCAAAGGATCAAAGCCAGTATGAAGATTTTTTACATACTTTGAATCCTTCTGGTCTACCTCCGTACAAACTAATTTTAAAACAAAATTGCCCAGTTATACTACTCCGCAATTTAAATCCTTCTGAAGGTTTATGCAACGAAACGCGTCTAATTTGCCTAGATTTTAAGACTCACGTTATTAGTGCCAAAATTGCAAATGGCGACTTTAAAGACAAACATGTTTTTATTCCTCGAATACCATTGTTATCTTCAGAAAACGAAAAATTACCTATTCCATTTAAAAGAACACAATTTCCAATTCGACTATGTTTCGCTATGACCATAAATAAAACACAAGGTCAAACATTAGATTTTGTTGGAATTTATTTACGTGAACCCGTATTTTCACATGGTCAACTTTACGTCACTTTGTCTCGAGCAAAAAGTTCTGATTGTGTAAAGATACTAATTCGACCAGCAACAACAGACAACCATAATGACCATTCTACTTACAATGTTGTATACAACGAAATTATTAAAAAAGCATTCTCTTAACATTATGTAAGTTATTACTTTCATTGTTTTGATTTCTATTTAATTCTTCTGTCCACGTTCTTCTACTTTAGTATGTAGTTTTACTATTTGTCTTTTCAGGTTGATCAAAAAAGATCAGAATCCTGAATTATCCTAAGTCAGCAAATCTCGACTTTTTTATGGAGCTGTAGGCCAGACTGAGTATGTTGTTGTTGTACCATGTTAGCTATAACATTGTTTTTGCATAAAATGCTACTTCATGTCAAGTAGACATTTTATTCCAACCGAAATTCTAATATCAAAGTTGTGAATTTTTCATTGTATGTAAACATGTACAACAACATAAAACAAATTTTAGGTTTCATTACTTTCTTCAGTTTCTACACCATTGTTTGTTTATCACAAATTACTGTTTTTACTTGGATGTCTGCAACATGATGACATTGGGCACCCATATCTAGTTTATAACTAAACATATGTAAAAACTAATCTGACGAGATAAATAAGCATAGTAGGTTATAACAGGTTGGAATTTTCCCGCACTAATTTCTTATTATATACAATTATTATTGCTCTCTACTTTGTATGTTGTCACCTAATACACTTGTCATGTGTGCATGTATTATCTGTCCCAATGGTTATATCCAATGTGTTAATATAACGTGTGAACTAATTGTTACCTACACTGTCTTTATCTTGTATGATGTTGCTTGACACATCCAGTATGTGCGTTAATATCACCAATTCTAATGACATCTTGGCCCAAATATCAATTTTCCAGAAAAGTATATAAGCAGAGTTTCGATGGAGGTCTCCTACCGACGAAGAAAGACGAGAAGAATTAGCAAAGTCCGAAGACGCTCAAAGAAGGAACCATCGGCTTGTAATTACTATTACTATATTCAGATTGTAAATATAACAATTGAAAAGGAAAATTACACACATTTTGGCTTAATATCACATCATTTATTTACCATCTTTTATTTACAAAAAGCCATATTGATAAAATCTACTTAAAAATCGACGAAAATACTTGCATTACATGTTATCAATAGAGTTTTTTTTAAAAAAAAAAAATCTTGATTCATGAGACACACTTTCTTTTCTAGCAAGTTTTTAGAAGAAATGTTAATACCTTTTATTAAAAATAATTTAATTTTAAAATTTTTATTTTTATTTTAAAGAAATAATTTATAACCACATAAATATTTAAGATTTGTTTTGGATCTTAAATCTCAAAAGTTTTTCTTTTTTTTTTCCTCTTAAATTTTGGGTGTTCAATCAAGCAATATCACATAGAATGGGATGAATAGCTAGAGTATCAATTATTATGAATAGTGGTAATTACTTTTTAAATGATCTGATAGTCTATGAAATTAGTTTGACGTCTCATTTCTTACCCAACACTGAATTGAGTAATAAATTACATAAACTAAATGTGTTTAATTAGATATCACAAGGATCAAAATAATAATTTATCGATATTTCAAGGATTAAAACACCACCACCAAAGGATGTGGTGCAATGGATGAAGCTACTTCTCACTTAACTAGAGGTTTCGATTTCGAGTCCTAGTCAATGATACGGATGGCTTCCCCAAAATGAGTCATGTATAATGCGAATCTGGATTAGTCGAATCTCAATGTTGATAAGAGGAAACAAGAGGGAGCGCGCGCAAACAAAAATTCAAAACGGCCGAATAGCAATTTATAGCAAAACATAGAACAAAGCTGTTTCGTTTTTGTTTTTCTCTAGCAACAATGTTCCTTTGTTGTATTCTTCCACAGTGACAGAAATTATCGTGTTTTCCAATTATCTCACAATTTTGTGCTTATAAATCAAATGAAATCCTCAATCTCATTGCTACGATATATCTCACCATCAACAAATCTTTTTCCGTCTTTAATTCGCTAATTACAGGCAATCTCTTCGATCTTCATATTTCTCAGATTTGAATTAAGTTCATTTTTTTTATTGGAGATTCGGAAGTAATGGGAGAGATTGATACAAAATCAATTGAATCAGTCCAAACTGCCCTTTCTTTGTTCGAAGAGAAATGTGATCACAAGAAGAATTATAGATCCATTACATGTATCAATGTAAGTCAACTGCCCAAATTTTGCTCTGCTGCTTCACGAAATTTACTCTCTTTATCTTCTGTAAAATGTTGTTGATCAATTATCATAGTTTGTAGTGTATATAATAATAGATAGTAGAAGAACTAACCTAAATAGGTCCGCCCACTGATTAAACAAAAAATAACCAGCAGATGTATATAAATGTATAATTCACGTATAATATGTGTATGATTTATGTATACCGGCTAGAAAAAGTAAACGGTAAATCTGTTCAACTATTTGTGTAAAGATCCCTATATAGTATATCCGAAGGGAGTCTTGGAGCAAAGATAAAGTTTTCTCTGGGTTCAAACCGTGGAATCAGTCACAATATTTGCGTCAGGGTAGACTATCTGTACCATACCCAAGGGGTGGGGCTCTCGGACCCTGTGTGGACGAGAGATGCTTTGTGACCTGGGTTGCCCATATAGTATATCTACTGCTCTCCACTAAAAGATCTGGATTACTTCAGTCGATTATATTTGCACTTAAGTTTCCCCTTGTTCCTTCAAGATAAACCCTTTTGGCATTCGTATTTTTTGCAGTAAAACTAGAATTGAAGTATATTAAGGCTACATTTTCATTAACAGACTTAATTATTGTTATCTAGACTTGAGATTACCTACTTAAGATTTGTGATGTCTATGCAATATTCAGCAGAATTGTAAAGTGTTTGCCTGTTTGCTTATGCTCTAGCTCAATCTTCATGCCTTTTGGGACTAACAACGGAGTTTATGGACGTATAATATTGGTTTGAGATGAGAATAAAAGGAGCGACATGGTCAGTAAGGATTCATTTAGCAACTTGCTCGAAATAGAAGCGTAGTTATTGTTGTAATAGATAGTATGTATTGTTTAGGTAGTAAGAATGCACAAAAAATATGTCATGCAGATGTAGTTATCTTGGAGATGTGTAAAATGCTATGTTCTTTGACCTAAAGCAAATTGATGTGTAGATGTTAACAGGCAATTACCTATGTCTGATTATTCAAATTCTCTTGTTGTTCTTTAACTTACAGGATATGGAGAACGAAAAAGATATAGAGAGTGTGTCGAAATACTTGGCAAACCTCAAAATTCAACTTGAGGCGAAGGATTCTGCACACAAGCAAGCACTTCTTAAGCTAGACCATCACGAAAATACTGTTGATGAACTATGCACTCTGTTAATGAGCTCTGAACTCGAGAAGGAGATTTACATGATCGAATGTAAAGGGTTGAAGATTCATGTACATGAGCTTGACTCGAGAATTCAGGAGATGGATGACCGATTGTTGGAGTCTGTAATGATACGAGAGCAGCTCTCACATGCCACCGGTGAGTTGAAGGCCACAAAAAGAGAACTAGTGGCAGCAAGAGATGCTAAGCTTGAAGCCTTGACACAAGTAGAAGTATTGGAAAATTCTTTGAGCACCGAAAAGTTAAAGACTGAAGAGCTATTGAGGAGTGTGTCAAAGCTCAATGAGATTGTTTTGCACTTGAAAATGACTGCTACTGAGGCAGAAGAAACCACTGCACGTTTGCATGAGAGAGAGACCGAGTTGGAACTAGAAGCAGCCATTGCAAAGGAAGAAGTGGTTTCTATGAGACATCAATTGGAAGTGATGCAGGATTTGGAGAATGAGCTATTGGACAAGTTTGCACTTATTGATTCAATGAAAGCAGAACTCCAAGAAGTAAATGAGCTTCGCACTTCTTATGAGCAAGTCACTTCAGGTGCTGCTAGTGAGGTGAAAAAGTTAAATGAAGCTCTCGAATTACAAGAGAGAAAGAATTGGGATCAGTCTGGTTATATCAGTTTATTGGAGTCAGAACTCAGGCAATTAAAAGGGGAGCTCAACAAAGCCAACGAAGAGGCTACTCGCGCCAATGCAGATTTCGGAACAATGAGCATTGAATTGGAACAGATTAAAAAGGAAATGGTTGAGATAAGAAAAAAGGAAACAGAAGTACAAGTTGAGATAGCATTTCTAAAATCCGAGCTTCACAAAGGGAGGTCGAAAATTGCAGCAGCAGAAGTTGCTGATTCAGTAGCCAAGAGCGAGAAGTCAGCTTTACAACTCGCACTTCAGCAGCTGGCCTTAGAGGCTGAAGAGGCTAAAAATGAAAACAGGAGATTAAAAGAAGTCGGTAAGGCATCTGAAGAAAGTCGAAATGAAGAACCAGAAGAGGGAAAAGGAGAGGCTAAGGCCTATATCACAATACCAAAGGAGGAGTATGAGCGGGTACATGAACCAAATGAAATTCAGGTACTGAAGAAAGAACTGAAAACAGCAACTGTGAAAATTAGCGAGTTGAGGACGAGAGCTGAGCAGGCGATAAGCAGAGCTGAGGCTGCTGAAAAGGGTAAATCAGCACTTGAAAACCAGATAAAGAGGTGGAAGGAACATAAAGAGAGAAAAAAGGTTGCATTGGCTGCACTTAGAGAGGAGTCCATTTCCAGAGAAATTACTGAATATAAGTCTGATACTTCTCCTAAAACACTACAACCTCTTGGTAAGGTTCTCAGGATGTTCTAGTTACACTAAATCTATTGCAAAACTTCTCCAAAGGAATACGAATGAGATCCATAATGCTATCATTGTATGGCCGATAGTAATATATAAGTGACACCTTCCTCTTCAGCGCCACACATAATTGGCTCACGTAGAGGCAGAAGAAAGAAAATCTGAACGAAAGAAACCTGACCAGTAGCCTAAGGTTGGTATATCCTTGAAAACTTAGACGGAGGGAATAAGCGGACTCCTCGAGGACTACTTAAGCCACTTTAGTGCAAAGGAAGCTTTCTGTACTATAATTTCGCTAGTCTGAAAAGATGGTAGTGCAATGTGATTTTATTGATCTTCTTACTTTTATGCCCCATTCTCTTGTTGCTTGTTTTTTGTTTAAGATTAGATATAGTTATTGGGTAACGTCAACGTACTGGCTTTAGCAAGGCCCACGAGGGGGTTGGGGTGACCCAGGTCGGAGTCATAATCGAACATTTCACTTGCTTTGTGTGATTAGTTAAGAAATAAAGTTGTGCCCTTGCTATCAGCTATAGCTTTTGGCACGATGGTAAGCGCTTGATTCTAACAATAGTACTCAAAAACATATTATGTACAATAGTATACGTTGGGAAATGTTATACCAACTCTTTGGAGAAAACGTTGCAACTGAGCAGAATTCTAAGGGATTGTAGAGAAAAACAATCCTTGAACAAATTCTGCAAAGGTTGATAAAGGAAGAGAATAAGAGAAATAGAGAAACATAGAGAAAAACTTCCATTCACATTTCACAATGCATTATTACAAATTTTAGCTTCTTTCCATGCGCACAACTTTTAAATAGCCTTTTTCAACTTTAACTTGATGTAATAAATCTTATTGGGCCAATAACTTGAGCCTCGTATGATTGACATTTCCGTTTGTTGGTATGAGGGAGGCCCAGCCCAAAAGGATATGTCTATTTTTGGATCTATGTAATTTTTTACAATTAAAAAATTTAGAATAATCTTGCAACCTTCTGTGCCAAGAAAAGTTATAACCTTAACAATATATTTCGTCAGAGTCTCAAATTATTCAAGAATAACCCAAACTGGAAAAGCCATAGAGACCATAAACTCGCCAATCAAGGTAGACTAGTCGCTCTAGAGCAGGTTCTTCGATTGAATTAATGCATGTATGAACTAAACACAGCCGGTTAATTTATCAAATATTTTGTTAGGTTTATTTCCTACTGGCTATTGCTCATGCCCCACCAATTATGAGGTTGGTCTAAAGACAAATTGTACTCACGTTTTCAACGGGTTTGTCTTAGTATATGTTTAATGATGAATTACGCAGAAATAGGGATTAAGACTTTGTAATATTTAAATAAGAAGAGTCTTGGGGGGCAAGGATTGGTGGTAAAGCAGAGAATGGTCAAAGGTCAATGGGTAATGGTAGTTGTAATCTTGTTGAACACAAACACTATTTACTCCTTTGAACCATTTTTTCTCTATTAGACACTCTTATGTGCTTTTTTGACCTTACGCCAACCTTTTTGACAAAATATACATTTATAGCAAAGACCGATATATGTGATGGATCACAATCAGTTTTGTTTACTGGGGTTTAAATATATTATTTATGTATATTTAATGATATATTAACACACACACACACACATATATATATACTATAAAGTTTGAGCCAAAACTACTAAATTATGTGGAACTCATAAGTATAATAGAAACTATGTTTAAAAAAAATAAAAAATCCTCTAGGGGTTATTTGGTTTGAAGACAAGTTATGCTGAGATTAGTTATCCCGATATCATTTCTAATCGACTGTCCGATTTGTTGTATTAAAAATAACATGCATGGTATAATTTCTAAGAAGAAGTTGTTTGTTTGCCAAAATACCTCCTCTTTATCTAGAGAAAAGGTTTGAGGGACCTAATTAAGGGATACTTTTATTATTTTCACTAATTTATACTGGAATAATTAATCTCGAAATACTATTGTTCCACCCTTTGACAACTAATTTCGAAAAAACTTATCCCAAATTTCTCAACCAAACAAGAGATAAAGTAGAAACAAAATTTTATCCTAAGACTATCTATGTTTTTCCAACATATCAAACTATCCTAAGTCTACACTTTTGCTTTTGCCTTGTGTGGCAAAGGCATATAATTGTCTCCCACACTCCATAATGGGAATACCATTTCCCCTTATGATAGGCTACCTATGTCAAATTCAAACCCCACCATTCCAAAAACTTCAATAATTCGAACCTCTCAAAATATCACTTCTCCAATGCCTTATTTGTTAAGGACATTAACCCCCAACCCCACACCCAATCTAGGGTCATTTTCTCCATCTCTTATTATGTATTGTCACTACCACCTTTTTTCTTGCATTTATATTAGATCTTTTGCATCTTCTCATATTGCCATAATGGAGGGAAAAGCAACGTTTAGCTTTTAATTTATTATATATCTGCTTAGTATGACTCGACAATTATTTTTCAAAAAATAAATCATTTTCGTAACTACACATTAAAATGAGTTTTTCATTATGAATTTAAAATATTCTCTAAATTCTACAGAATGTTGATAGTAAAATGGTTTCTACTGGAAAGTGATATTCCATTTTTCACTTATGTGATAAGGTTCAGTTTTCATGCTACGGGCATCGTAGATTCAATGGCAGAGGTAGAAGCTTGACTACGAATGAATTCGATAGAACACAGTACGTAGCTTTTGCTAACACAGTATATTTGTATTGATAAATTCATTAAACATGTATGCATATTAGATTTAATTAAAACTCAATTATTAACATTTAAAATTTATTCTAAATCCAGAACTCATATAAAACCGAAATATGACTCCACCTTCACTTGATATAGCTTTCTCTTGATTCTGATTTATTTTATCTAAGCATCTCCAACAATAAAAAGCCTTAAAAAAAGAGAATAAGAATTCAACTAATTGTAAGTGCAGCGGTTCTACTTAACTCATTGGTTGAATTAACAACGCACTTTGGTAATCTACAAATGATATTTTCAAGTAGTGGCCATAATATAAACTAGTAATAATTAATTAATGATGTCTTTATTTTTATTTTATTCTATTTTTTTGGTAATGGCCATCAAAAAAAAAAAAAAAAAAAAAAGGCAAACAATATGCTTCTCCTTTTTGCTTTTTTATTTTATTAAATCAGCTTCTGGAGTGTTCCTTGATGTCCACTCAAGACTTTGGATCTTTTGAGCACCAGCAGTTGGAAGTTGGAACTTTGGCATCATGAATTAAGTACATTTTAGGAAAAAGAATAAAAGGGAATCCAACTTCCAACTTCATATTATGTATATATTCCATGCATCTTCTCTCTTTAGCTTTCTCCTGTTCTTTTTCTTCTTCTTTTTTTTCTTGCTCAAAGTGGCATAGGCCTTGGTATAAGGTGAAGAGAAGGATATGGTGAGAATTACATTCTTTTTCTCACTCGGTGTCTGATACTTACTTTGGAGTCCGACTAGTCTGAATTCGCTCTGAAAATTTCACTTTAGGTAAAACGCTTCCTATCAAAGGCGCAACTAATATATGCTCAAACCTCCAATTAAGAATAGAGTATTTACCACTTCACCATAATTACCACAATCTTCGATGGCAGTGAGAATTACTTATTGCATATTTACAAGGTTGCAATTCTATCCGTGAGCTACCACTCAATTCTTATATTATATTTCATGATACTCTTGTTTTTTCCTTTTCTTGAGGCATGGAAGTTTCGATCAATCATATAAAAAGTTGATCGATGAGAATCGAAAATTACACTTATAATGTATGTACAAGATGGTAATTTAATGAGATACCATCGATCAATTCTTTTCTTTTTTTTTTCTTGATAAAAAATGATGATTATATAAATAGCTAATAATATGCAGCATTACAAAGTATATGTTCTTCTATGGACCAAGAGTTCATATAAAATGGAGATGTTATGAAAGTAGAGATATTATATGAATCTTTTCTAATAAAAATAATTCCTAATTTTTCTTCCTTTAGTGCATCCACCTATCTTTAAATCTCAAACTTTAATGAATACCAACCTAAAAAAAACTTCCCTCCACAAATGAAATCAATATGTCTTCAATTTTTAAATTTAAAACGTGAAATAAAGGCAAGCCAATTACAACTGGAGAGCGGATTTTGAACTACCAGAATTCAATTTGATTTTGCTAAGAATTGCTCTCCATTTTAATTTATGTTATCTGATTTTAAGTATGAAGATCAAACTAACTTATTTTTTGTATGAATTTGGATATACAATCTTTAAATTTTTAAAAATAAAATTTTCATATTTGGAAATAACATAATTAATAATTTAAAATATTTTTAAAAAATCATGATCAAGAAAGCATTCTTTGACTTCTACATACTATAAATAGGACACAAATTAAAACAAAGAAAGTACTAGAACATTCGAAATATTCAAAGTATGTACGTATTTGATTGAATTTTCATCTTTGACACACCGCACGTATATCGTTATTCACTATACATATTTCGCTTAATTGCATATAGCAAAAGACGAAATTTTCACCAAGGAAATTCAAGATCGATTTTCAAATTAAAGATAGAGAGATTAAGGCCTTTTATGTTTTTCTTTTCCCCCTCTAGTTTTCTATGTTTTAAATGCATAATAATGATGGTTGGATCTTCTAATCGTTCACACGTGATTTTGAATATAATCTTTTGTGTGTAACCAAGTTGTCCACATTGATAAAGTCTGAATTTCCGGCAAACTTTAAAAAAAAAAAAAAAAAAAGAAGAAGTTAACTTGATTAAGGTCTTAATCATGGTCCGTCCATGGGATTTTTGCAATTAACTTCTCTGGAATTAGGTGAAACTGTTGGAGATTACATAGTCGTTTAATTAGAGCCAATTATTAATCATGGTCAAATATAAGTCAGTAGGACGGCACGCCAATCATAATCTATATTTCATTTATTTATAGGTTTAATTAATAATTACTCCCTCCGTTCCCAAATACTTGGCCTTCTTTTTAAATTTGTTTGTTTTAAATTACTTGTCCATTTTCGCAAATCAAGAGTGTTTTATTACTTTTTTTTCATATTACCCTCAATATTAAATAATCAAAGAAAATGGTAATAGTTAGATTTAACATTTCAAAACATCATTAATAGGGTTAATTTTATAAAATACACTTCTAATTAATGTTTTTCTTAATGGGTGTGCCAACTAAAAAAAAGCCAGGTAAAATGGAACGGAGGGAGTAAGTTGTGTTTCATTTTATTGTATTCATGACAAGAGAACAAGAATCTAACATATTTATTTCATATCTAACCAGTAAGTGTGATAGATTTGTTGCAAAATCTGATAAGACCTAAACATGCAACAAATCTTAAATAATTAAACATAATTTATTTTATTGAAGCATGGCAAGATGATCATATAATATAAGATGAAAATTAAGAAAAGATGGATGTCTTTTTTCTATTTTTTCTTTTGGTTTCCCTCTCTATATCCTGTATCCGCACATCAACCTAATTAAATTGGATTCACACATTGCATCGCTCATTTATGGGCGGCGCTCTTAATAGAATTTTTCCCATTCCCACTGGCTCGAATCTAAGATCTCTGATTAAGGATAGAGGAATCTTAATCATCCCACTATAACCCTTAAGAACCCAGTACTCACTTACATTTTAGTTTTAATTTACAAGATAAAAAGAATAAAGATAAATACTTTAAATATACTTAGGGCCGGTATGCTTTGAAAATCTTTACCTGATCATTTGATTAACTTTTTTTATCAATTAAGTCAAAATCATTCATCACAATCAATGTACGATTATTAACTATGAAATTAATATCAATTTACGCATGAATTTTTCCTAATAATTAAAAGAATTTATATAAATTAACTATTCAATATTTTTTTTTGTTTAATATTCAGATTTTGAAACTTAATTTGGATCGGAGGATGCTTAAGACAATTAGGATAAACATGAAACTAGATCCACTCGTGCGGACATGTCAGTATCTACTAATTATCTCTATTTTACTAAACAAAGTTAGCTAATGAAAATGATGTAGAGCCATCTTAGATTAATTTTTTATCTTCTTAAACAAATAATTCTTTGAAGAATTTTTTTTAACTACCCTAACTACTATTCAAAGAAAACTTATCTTCTTTTGACCAATTTTGTCCATGTATTCATCAAGGAAAAAAAACTATTTTGTTTTAATATATTTAATTAAAAATATAGATATCAAGTCAGCTCATATGCATGCTGACTTAAACAATTATCAATTCTTTATTTATAACATTTTGTTGAACCATTTTCTTCCCGTTTCTCTCACTCTAATTGAACAAAAAGATTGAGTAACTTTTTCTTGATGGTCTTTGGAAAGCTCGTGGTTGGCCGATTAATCCAGATTTGTGTTGTGCATGGTCTATATATTAAAGAAATATTATTATTTTTAAATTTAAACCTGAGACTTTTAATCAAAAGTGAAAAGATATTATCATCCATCAATGACAGATTTGGAGCTCTACCTATGAATTAACAAAATTTCAATAACTTTTGATCAACCTTTATATATGTGTTAGAGAAATTTATGAAACATTTGCTTGTAAATTTAATTACTATTATTATAGTATATCTATTAGAGATGATTATAAAAATTTATAAACTATAAATTCTGAATTCACGCGTCTGTCGTAGCTCTCACCTCACGCAATGATCATGAATATCATTGATCATGACTTGTCTGTGTCGTTGTATCAAAGGTGGAGGAGACAGTCAAACATTTGGTTTGAATGATTTTTTAAAGTTGTCTTTTTCTTTTTTCTGTAAATGTTTTTGTTTGAACATTATATTCAACCATTCAAAATGACTTTCTTTTCTAACATAAACTCTCTTTCCTTTATGCCATATGGCCGATGCAGCACTTTTATTGTATTTGTGAGTGTTACTAATATGATCCCTCCATTTAAAAAAGAATAATTTTATTTTTTTTTAATTCGTTTAAAAAAGAATGATCTTTTTTCCTTTTTTGACAATACTTTAATTTCAACTTTCCACTTGGCATGTTTAAGACCAGAAGATTAAAGGACATTTCAGTACATTTGACATAACTTTAATTTAGGACCACAAAATTCAAAAGTCTTCTTTATTTTCTTAAACTATGTGTCAAGTCAAACTAGGTTATTCTTTTTAAAACGGAGTGAGTATGTAAAGTACTTACTATTTCTTTTATTAGAAAAAAGAAAGCATAGAGAACTTTACAAAGATATTGAGTATTAATTAGTTTATTAATCAGGCATTCTGCATGCTTCTGTTTTTATTTTTTTCAATCTTCAAAATGATAAGGTATTTTTGGATTAACATATCAGTGTAAATTTTGGTTTATTTTTTAAAAATGTGAAATTTGAAGATGTGAAACACATTTAGAAGTGACAACATACCTGTAAATATTTCAAGCTGAAAAATCAAATTTGTGTATAATTGTTTCACAAGCACACAAGACATTATATTGTTCAAAAAAATCGGCTTAACTTGTTAGTTGTTATATGAAAAATTACCACGACCTAATTAGATGTAAAACCTTGACAAAGTGGTATTAGATTCCACTTAATACAACGTGGATCACAAAATCCTTTTCGTGACTCTCATGTTGTGTGATATTAACAAGACTTTATGCCTTTGTTCTTCTTATTTATTTTTAGAAATTATAGTTCACACGAGGGAAGAAAAGTAGGTAAATCCACCACAAATCGAAACATTACTTTCTTTGATATGTTTATTTTGCGCAACATTTAAAATAATTATATTAATGAATTTTGTATACGTATAGGATAATTCAAAAAAATGATAAAAAAGAAGAAGATAACCTTAATTTTAGTTTGAGGATGCTAATTCCTAGATAGGATTTAGGAGTTGACGTTCAGACAATCCGGATAAAAAATGAAAAGTTTGATTTTGATCTTCGAAATTCAAGAAATTAACATTTAATCCAAACAAATTCGGCTAGGATCGACTTGTTTAATTCGAGTTTTGATTTGATACTTTGATTTACGATTATGAGCCTGTAACTTGAGTTGCTTCTTTTTTAAAAGAAATTAACAATCAATGAAAGATATTAATATGAAATTGCTTCAATTATTTTTGAATTCTCACTAGAATTATCTAAATAAGAACATTCAAGGAAACAATGAA
Organism: Capsicum rhomboideum; assembly: GCA_031232105.1. Taxonomy (NCBI): domain Eukaryota; kingdom Viridiplantae; phylum Streptophyta; class Magnoliopsida; order Solanales; family Solanaceae; genus Capsicum; species Capsicum rhomboideum. Next base: position 7,970,697 of record CP124716.1, read on the forward strand.
ATCATTATCAAGAAAATTCCTAGCAACAGAAACTTTAAATCCAAGTAACATACTTGGCAGTTGGCACAAATAGAAAATCACGTCCAAATAGAAAAATTTCTAATAAAATAGTTTTTTTTAAAAATAATATTTAATTGATTTAGATCTGATGATGTGGACCTCTAATAAGAAGCTACGTAATAAAAATAATTTTGCAAAATCAATACACGATGGTCGATTGAGGACCATCTTTCTTCATTCAGAAGGTCAATGCGTCAGCCGCCGCTTGCGGAAGTTTGATTCAACTCATGCGGGTCATTTAAGTTCTACAACTACGTGTTAGTATAAAAATATTATAAGTAATATTGAACTAGAATTAAAATAATAAACAATTTATTATAATTATTGTGTTATGACAAGCCACTATTTTAGTACGATATAGCTACAAATCATGTAGTCGGTCGTTCCTCAAGACTACATAATTACGTTCAAATATGTGTATTTGTGATTGAAAGTTTAAAGTTTGCATAAATTGATTGTCCAAAAAAATAAAAAAAGATGAGGAAAGGAATTTCTTCATATTGACAAGAAATTTCAAACTATATATTTTACTCGAGGAATGAATTTTTAACTTGCTTTAACTTCAAAAAACAAACTTGATTAATTTAGGTGAATGATCCTGAGTAACATTAATTTTCAAGAAATAAATCTGATTACTTCGGGAGAATAAATATTTAACTTGCCGTAATTTCAAGCAACAAACCTGGTTAAGTCAAAAAAAAAAAAATGAACCTTCACTAACATTAATTTCCCAAAATAAATTTGATTAGCTCAAGGGAATGAATCTTCGACTTACTTTAATTTCAGGGAACAAACCTGATCAATTCAGGAGAATGAACCTTGATTAACATTAACTTTATGAACTTGATTAATTCGAAAAAATGAATCTTTAGATTAGTATTACCACCCATTATCAAAAATAGCCACACTAAACTAACAAATACAATTCTAGATCACAAAAACTATGAACTCCATCACTTTTTTTTCCTCTTACAATGGTCAATTTGGGCGGCTTTTTATATGCCTCAATTTCCAAAAGCTCTGGTCCTTCAAATTCAAAGCCCTCCTCCTCATCTTTCCACCAAAAAAAAACAAAAAACACTATAACTACAAGACATCCAGAAGGCCACAACAAAACAGACTCTTTTCAAATTTAATAATCAAAAAACAAAAACTATAGTAGTAATAAATATTCTTGCGTACGTGCATATGTATTAAAAAAGTTTGGTTTGGTCCATCTGCAGGCCCTCCATTCTGAAATTCAACTCCATTTTCCCATGTTTATTCCTTGCACAGAGATATTGTTTCTGAAATACCAAAACCACTTTCCTAAACATATTTTTTTTTGGCACAAATTTCTATACCACTGACATAACAAGAACAAATCTGACAACTTTGTGACACAAAAATAAGTACTGGAAGAAGAAAAAAGGAAAAAAGATTGAGTTATGTCAGAAGAGGAATCTGATATTCTTCTTCTTCCTGTTGCATTATTCCACTTCTTGCTTCTAATCTCTACAGGTTTGTACTTAAAAATTTTCAAGATTCTTTGTTTTTTCAAGTTTTGAAGTGAAGCCTTGGAGTAACTGGTAAAGTTATTGCCTGATCACGGGTTCAAGTAGTGAAGATAGTCTCTTGTAGAAATACAAGGTAAGGCTATAATAGACCCTTGTGTTTTGGTCCGGCCCTCCCCCAGAGCTCGCGTTTAGCCTTTAGTGCACCGGCTGCCTTTTTTATTTTTTGGTTTTTCAAATTTTCAAGACTGTTTTTATGAGCTTAATTAGTTGACTTGCAATACTAAAGTTTCGATTTTTATTTGTTTTGTTAGTTTGTGGAGACAATCTCGAGAGTGACAAGCAAGTGTTACTGAGTTTCAAGACGTTTCTTGAAAAACAAAATCCGATTAATAAAGGATACAGACATACAGAATGGGATTCCTCAGACTCGTCTCCGTGCACCTGGCGTGGTATTGTTTGCGATGGTGGCGTTGATCGTGTCACTCAAATCGACCTGTCTGGTGACAATTTGGCTGGGAAGATGTTTAACAACTTCTCAGCTATGACAGAGTTGAGATATATTGACTTGTCTATGAATACAATTGGAGGGTCCATTCCTGCAGACTTAGGCCAATGTAAAAATCTGAGATTCTTGAATTTGTCACATAATATTATTGATGGGGAGCTTAATTTGACTGGGCTGAACAATTTGGAAGTTCTTGATTTGACCATGAACAGGATTCATGGTGAGATCAGTTTAACTTTCCCTGGGATTTGTGACAGTTTGGTGGTTGCAAATATATCGAATAATAATTTCACTGGTGAGATTGGAAGTACCTTTGATAAGTGCAGGAAGCTCAGGTACCTTGATTTGAGCTACAATAACTTGACTGGGGAGTTGTCATTTGGTTTTGATAAGCTTAAGGAGTTTTCGGTATCTAAAAACAAGTGTACTGGTTCTCTGCCTTCAACGTTTTTCACTCCAAACTGCACCTTGCAGGCCTTGGATTTATCAGAAAACGGATTCGTTGGAGGAGTGCCTAAGGAGATATCGAATTGTAAGAACTTGGAGGACGTGAATTTGTCTTCAAACAATTTTTCAGGGCCAATTCCTGAGGAAATCGGATCAGTTATGAGTCTTCAAGCACTTTACTTAGGAAGCAACAATTTTTCAAGGGACATTCCAGAGACTCTATTAAGTTTAAGCAACTTGGTGTTTCTTGATCTTAGTAGAAACAACTTCAGAGGAGAAATACAAGAAATTTTTGGTCGATTTACACAGGTAAAGTTTCTTCTGTTGCATGGTAACTCTTATGCTGGAGGCATAGTTTCCTCGGGAATTCCCAACTTAGTGAACCTTTCTCGATTGGACTTGAGCGATAACCAGTTCGTCGGTCCATTGCCAGTTGAACTTTCCAAGATGAGAGGCTTGAAGTTTCTGATTCTTGCATACAACCAGTTTAATGGAAGTATGCCATCAGAATACGGGGCTATTCCGACACTTCAGGCCCTTGATCTTTCCTCTAATAAGTTAACTGGCGTGATACCACCAAGTTTAGGGAGGCTAAGTTCACTTTTGTGGTTGATGCTTGCTAACAATTCACTAACCGGTGGCATCCCATCCGAGTTGGGAAATTGCACTAGCTTATTGTGGTTGAATCTTGCAAACAATCAACTTTCAGGGCCAATTCCACCTCAGTTAGCAAGAATTGGCTCAAATCCTATGCCCACTTTCTTGTCGAATAGGGCACAGGATAAGGTCACTGCCGGCTCAGGGGAGTGCTTCGCGATGAAGAGGTGGATTCCAGCTGATTATCCCCCATTTAGCTTTGTATATCCTCTCCTTACCAGGAAGAATTGTAGAAGCCTATGGGATAAATTGCTCAAAGGGTATGGTTTATTTCCTGTGTGTGAACCGGGTAGTAATGTTCGTTCATATCAGATATCAGGCTATCTTCAACTTAGTCTGAACAAATTTTCTGGTGGGATCCCTCCTGAAATTGGCAGCATGCAGAATTTCAGTATGCTTCATTTGGGTGTAAATGAATTCGCTGGCACGCTCCCTTCAGAGATAGGACAAATGCAGCTAGTAGTCCTTAATGTTTCACAGAACAGAATATCTGGTGAGATTCCAAGCCAGATTGGCTACATTAAGTGCTTACAGATTCTTGATCTGTCCTCCAACAATTTCTCTGGTCTATTCCCAGCTAGCTTTAGTAAATTGTCTGATCTGAGCAAGTTCAATGTCTCTTACAACCCATACATCTATGGTACTATACCAGAAAGTGGGCAATTAGCCACATTTGAGAAGTCATCATATCTCGGCGATCCATATCTGCGCCTTCCACCTTTCATTGACAACTCTATGGATAATGCTATAAACAAGGGTGGAAGTTTCAAAAGGCCTACAAAAGTTGGTGCAATTTTGGTATTCTTGGCTTTGGTACTGGCTTTCCTTGTTTGTGGACTTATGACACTCATTGTCTGCCTCATTTTAAAATCTCCGATAGATACACCAGGATACCTACTGGAGGATTCAAAGGGCCGACATGATCTGGCATCGAGTTCAGATGCATCCTCACCATGGTTGTCTAATGATGTTAAGGTTATCCGTTTGGACAGAACAAGCTTCACACATTCTGACATATTGAAGGCCACAGGCAGATTCTCGAATGATAGAATTATAGGGAAGGGAGGATTCGGGACAGTGTATCGCGGAGTCTTGCCTGATGGAAGGCAAGTGGCAGTGAAAAAGTTACAAAGGGAGGGAATTGAAGGAGAAAGAGAGTTCAGAGCTGAAATGGAAGTACTAAGTGGAAATGACTTTGGCTGGCATCCAAATCTTGTGACACTTTATGGTTGGTGCCTTAATGGATCAGAGAAATTGTTGGTCTATGAATACATGGGAGGTGGAAGCTTAGATGACCTTATCACAGACAGAACCAAATTCATATGGAAGAGACGAATTAACGTGGCAATTGATGTAGCACGCGCTTTAGTCTTCTTACACCACGAGTGCTACCCTTGTATCGTCCACAGAGACGTCAAGGCTAGCAACGTGCTGCTAGACAAAGACGGAAGGGCAAGAGTCACGGATTTTGGCCTAGCTAGGGTGATGGATGCTGGAGATAGTCATGTTAGCACAATGGTTGCTGGTACAATCGGGTACGTTGCACCAGAATACGGGCAAACATGGCAGGCTACAACAAAAGGCGACGTCTACAGTTATGGTGTGCTGGCCATGGAGCTAGCCACAGGGAGGCGCGCTTTAGATGGAGGCGAGGAATGTCTAGTTGAATGGGCAAGACGAGTGATGGGAGACGGAAGGCAAGGATTCACTAGAGCCATAATACCAGTTTCTCTTTTAGTATCTGGACTAGCAGAGGGAGCAGAGGAGTTGTGTGAGTTGCTTAGAATAGGAATAAGGTGCACTGCTGATATTCCTCATGCTAGGCCTAATATGAAGGAAGTATTGGATATGTTAATCGCCATTCCTCGCAGCCAAAGATCAGGATCCAGCCGTAGCACTTCTCCTTCATTTTGATGAACTTTTTTTGTTCCAAAATTACATAGCAAAGTGTCAATAGTTTTTTACACATTTGTAACATACACATATCACATTCTTCTTGTAAACACTTGTTTAGATTCTTTGTTTTGGCACTATGTTTGTTAGGATCCCATAATTTTTGTCAAGATCATAAGAGTTGAAATGTGAATTAACTTTTCAAAGGTTACCTATGGAAAGTTTTTGATTTTTGGTGGTGAGTTTTATGTTTTGTGCGTTGTAAAGAATTCTTACGCTATCATATTATATACAACAAGTAACTCTTCGTATCAAGCCTCATGTGGTAACTTGGAAAATAGTGTAATACTTAACCTTCTTTAATAATTTAAATTGCATTTAATTATAGAGGAAAGATAGTTTACATTGTCAGATTAAATTACTTAAACTCTTAGATTAATACTTTGTGTTTTTACTAAGAACCTAATGGGTGATACAGCAATTTGAAAATAGTTTCTTTCAATAATTTGCCCAAGAAATATTAAGATTGTGAATTGATTTAGTGATTTTAGATGAAAAGAAATGTTAATCCAAGTAGAAGCAAGTGAAGGAAACAAGGATATATTGACCCACCCAACCCATCCACAAGGCAAGTGTGTATTAGTGCATGATTATGGTGATCATCATCACAATTAATTATCTAGTACACCAAATTTGATGTTAATTAATTGGTCATCAAGTCTTGTAATTACCATTCTTTTTCATAGTGGATGGCGTCAAAGAAAAAAACATGAGCACTTGGAAAAATACATGGTTATTGTCCCCATAATTCAAGATCATCTACTTATAACAGTAGCTAAAGTAATCAAAATCTAATGACTAAGTGGAGTCAAATCATGGAGTAATCATAACCAGTTGAAGTGGATGTAGAAGCTTAATTAAGGTGAATAGCACTAGTGGATGTACTATTCTAATACAAATATCTTTACTAGTTCTCCATAAAGTAAGTAAGCATATTTATAAACTCATAACATTCATAGAGAAATTAAAGTAGCAGCTAGCAGGGTTTAAATACAACTATATATAAGCCCATCTAATCACCATAATTAAAGAAAATTATATAATTGTGTTTGGAACAGGTTTTGGTTCTTTCTAAAATACTATATAGTTTCTAAAATCTTCAACAAATTAAAAAATATTCTTCTCCATCATAAAGCATGAAAATTGGCATATGTTGTTTTCTTCTCTTTAGTTGTGTTTGTAGGTGACTAATGACCGGATGATTTGTACAAAGTGCACAATTAGCGCCTGATCATTTAGTTGACAATAATGCCCTTGCTAATAATAATCTCCAATTTAATTGAGTGAGGAACATTCATTGATCTTCCTTCCAGTTTGTTTATTGTGTTAATCAGTTATACTTTAAACCCCCCTTATTAATTTATCCAATTGAACTCTTTTTCCTGAAATTGCATTCTCTTAACTGGGGCGGAGCCAGGTATGGCTGAGGGGTTAAAATTATTTTTAATGTATTTATAATAGATGTTGAACCCGCCTTGTTCATCTGTTTACTTCTTCATATTTTGAATAGTGAAAATCCTAGCTCCACCACTATACGTTGAATCTTAATTAGTAGTAGTTTCATATTTGCTGAAGGATATGATTAATTAGACATGATATATAAATTGATGCAGGGTAATGGGTGAAGAAGATAAGAGAGTGGAGAATGCAATTCAGCGTGAGTTACAATTTAAACAGAAGATTGCAAATTTATTTCCAGATCATGATGCTAATGATGTTTTTCCCTTGGAGGTACATCTGTTTCTAGCCATCTTCTCCTATATATACATTCCACGAGCAGCCTGCTAATAGATAGCTGAAAAAACTTCTGCATTCCCTGATTCATATAAATGCATGACAATTGATATGTATCAATACTCTCGGAGATTAGACAGGACATGTTTTAACTTCAGCTTATCAAGGACATGACCTTAATAGGAGGGTGTGGAGGTTGAAGGTAGTAGAGCGTTGTCTTGCTTTTTCATGGATTTAGGCTTGGTGGTGTCTGTTGTAGTATTAGCTTTATTTTTGTAGTTTCTTGCTTTTGATATCTGTTACCATCTGTTGTTTATTGTGTTTCGGTTATTGCACTATTTTGTTGTTGTTATTTTTCCTTTCCTGACTGCTCTGCACTGCTTTCCTTATTCGTTGTCATGTTTTCTTTACTGCCTTTTTTTTTGGTTTCATAACTACTTTGATTTGTTGCACTTGAGCCGAGGGTCCTTTGGAAGCAACCTCTCTACCTTCATGAGGTAGGGGTAAGGTTTTGCGTACAATCTATCCTCCCCAATACCCACTCGTGGGATTTCACTGGGTATGTTGTTGTTGTTGTAATTTGTGATAGGAGAAGGGGAAATGGGGGAGGAGATTACAAGGTAGGGAATTGAACTCTCATCAACAAGGTTAAAATTCAGGTAGCAACCAACTGAGCTACTAAAATTCCCTGGCCCAATATGTCACTTCATTCAATTACTGTATTTCTTCTTGATTTGATAACTTTTCACATGTATGTTACCCATGCCAACTTTGTAGTTCTGGGGAATTGGACTATAATAACTGCTATTCTCAACACTTGCCAAAAAATGTTTGTCTTGAATGAGAAGGAAATTAAGATGTGCTTGTTGATTTGGGATGTCTGCAAGCTCATGAAATTAGAAGATGTTATTCCCTCTGATATATGTATTCTTGAGTTTTGATCTTGGCTAGCTTCAGTTACCCCAAAAAAAAAAAACCTTTTGTTACCAAAAGGTACACTGTATCTTGGATAATGACAAAATCTGTGTACTTGTATCTTACATACAATGTTACAAGGATCCTAATTAGACTTGATCACCAATACATATAAACTAGTTTTTGTTTGATTGATCCTGTGAATTAACTCTATTTATCTAATAATCTGTGTGTCATAGATTCGACTCTTCTAATAGAACATCATCGTAACTTTTAGGAAAAACGATGGAAAGCTTTGATTTCCAAGAGAAACAGATCCACTGATGGAATAATACATTGCAGCCAAACAACAACATCTGATGAACAAATTAATGCTAGAGGTAATTCATCTTTCCTTTTCTTTTTAACTAAGTTATACAAATATCAAAGCAATTTCTGCAGAATGTAACATTAATTGGCGCACACTGTACAGTTTTATTGCTGCTCTGTTAAGATTTTTACTCATATCACTCTGTCAGGTACCATCTCAAGCAGCAATTCAAATGTAAGTGCTGAGCTTCCCTTCCCTTCCCTGATCTATTAACTGATTTGGTTCACTGAATCGTGTGAGTTAACTTTGTATATCTGATGTTCTATATATCAAAATATTCAAATCTAAAAGAAAATATCCAAGTTTTAGGTAAAAAGACAGAAAGCTTTGGTTTCCAAGAGCATGAAATCCGCTGGTAGAATAATTGATTGCGGTGCAACAACTTGTATACACACCGAAGTTCCTCAGGAGATGTTAAAACATTTGGAATCTGATGGACAAAGTAAGTAATACTAATATCTACAAATATCAAAGCAACTACTGCTGAATGTTTGTTTTCTGGGGTACACTGCTCATATCCGTCGCTGCTGTTGCACTTTTTTTTTCATTCAATCAGGTACCATCTTCAAGAAAAATTCAAGTGTACATGCTGAAATTCCATCTTCTGCTCCTAATGCAGCACTGCTGACAAATCATTTTCCAAGTATGACATTGCCACCACGTCCATCATTAAGCCCTACGTATAAGTACTCACGTAGAAAGAAAAATGTAGAGTCCAGCAACTCTGGCTTTGTGTCACCTCAACAGGTGCATACACCAAACGGAATGCACTACTGTAAAGACTGTGAAGTTCACTGCTCTGGAGATCTATGTTATGAGCTGCACTTGAGAGGTAACAAGCACAAGGTAAAATTGCAATGCGGGGGAGATTCAAGTGTCAACGGAAAAAACAAGCAAGTTAGAAGATGTGACTTGTGTGACATTTACTGCCAGGATGAAACTTTATTAGAGATGCACCTTAAAGGTCAGAAACACAAGGCTAAACAACATGAGATGGAACATGGAAGGAAGATTAAAGATAAGAACGGGCAGCAGTTCTGGTGCGAATTATGTCAAGTTCCGTGTGTGAATGAAGAAACTTTCACGTTACACCTCAAAGGCAAAAAGCACTGGAGACAACTGTGTGCTGTTGAGGAGAAGAACAAAGCTGAAGCCAAGGACTCTGTCATGCCTAGTTTTGTATCCACACAACAGAACGGGGACTGGTCACTTTGGTGAGAAGCGTGCCAACCATTAATAACTTCATCTCATTGAACTCCTCCCGGGACTATTGAGATTCTTTGACGATTGAACACATATTACTCGGTAGCATTAATCACCGATATTTCCAAACTAAGCAGAATATAGATGCAATCAGCTCCAAGTACTAGTTTTATAGGTGTTAATTACATTTCAGGTGCATTTTACTAAATTTTAGGTCTCAGTGCGATTAGAATTTTAAAATTTCTGATTGTGCTCCTTACTTGAGTCTGATTATTATATATATGCATTAATGTAAGAATTTTAGTTCTTCTGTGTACACTCTAGACATGCTTTGCAGCCAGCCCAACTTGGCTAATCCTAAGAGCTGCTATAGTAGGCATCAACTATATTCTACAAAGCATAAATTGCAAAATGATTTTCATGAGAAGTAGTAAGCTGATGAATGGCATATATATGTGCAATCTCAAGAGAGGAAAAGACACTGATGCTTTTGTGGGGGTAGACTGCCTCCATCACACTCCATTCGGGTGCAGCCCTTCCCCAGACCCTATATGAACGCGAGATGCTTCATCTACCAGGTTGCCCTTTTTTAGAGCCGCCTAATCCAGTAATTACAACCAACATTATAAATCAAAAGGCAAACTTGATTTTTGATGGTGATCTTGTACCAACAAAAAGGGCCTAGAAATCAAATTCACCACCTTTCAACAGGTTGGAGCCAAGCTGGTGCAAGAGGAACATTGCCTAAAGAAAAAGACACAGACAGTATGAGATTATGACAATCATTTTTAATGGTGATCTCAAGTGATTGCTGTCTTGAATGTTATCCTTAAAGGACCCTCCACCAAATTAATATATAATTGATAGCCACTACTTCACCCTTACCATTGTCCAACTTAATGTCTATAGTATGATAGGAAAACTAAGGATGTGTCACTTCAAGAACTGAGAAATATGTCAACAGAGTTTGTTAGAGCTAGAGACTGGGATCTGTATCACAGTCCAAGGAACCTCTCCTGGTAAGCCTCTGAGAGACGGATTTAGAGTTTAAATTTGACTGATCGATACAATATTTATGTTCAGACCATTAAATTTATTGCACTTTTGAAATTATGAGTTCCGAACTTACTATTTGTTAGAATCTTTGATGATTTTTCACATATATTTATACTCTATGTAAAAAATACTAAATTCTCCTAAACCAGTTAGAACTACCTTGCATTTGCATCTGCCTCTTAACATCAGGGGCGAAGCTACCTTGAAAGTTATAGATTCGACAGAACCCAATAACTTTAGTTCAAATCTTATATATTTATCGAGAAATCACTAAATATCTACATATAATAAACTTTATAACTCATAAACTTCATATTCAAAACTCAAAACCTGCAAATCTTAAATCCGCCTTTATCTAACATGTTTAAAGTTGGATATGTTTACTTTAGTACTTTTCCTTTGACACTATTTAACCTAAACTCTAATTTTACCCCTTGAGATGTTGTCTGCTCATTTGTTAAAATAGAGTGAGTAGGTAGAGTTAAATTATCATGTTTTATTCGAATGACCTCTTTCTCTTAAACTAATATTGTGCCTAATGAAAAAGGAAAAGAAAATCAACATAAAGTGGATAAAAAGATTATAAAATGATTTTGGCAGAAGTAGAAAAGATGACGGGTCGATTGCTTTGCATATAAAAAAAGAGACACATGCTGTCATTTATCTAAACCCAACCCCCACCATCTTTCTTTTTGGGCCCAATGGTGGACTCCTAAAAGTTTTAAAGTAGTTTAGTTTCTCTTTTAGCTAAACCACCCCACCAAGTTTCTTTCCAACTCTCATTTGCCACCTTATTTCTTTTACTTCCTCTATTTCATTTTAGTTGGGCATATTTTATTTTATACAATAATTAAAAAATCATTAACAAAATAATAAATTTTACTATTTTACCATTTTTTCATATTAACGATATTCATTGGGCATAAGAATGTACATTGGAATTGTAACTAATTGTAGCGGTAAAATAAGAAAAAATTAATTAATTCTATCTTGATTTAGTAAGTGATCAATTAATATGGGACATTTACGACCAACTAAAATGGAACGAAGGGAGTAATAATTTTCTTAGGAGGAAGAAAGAGAAGGGGACACTACGATACCGATGAAGTTTGAACCCCATACCTCAATCGTGAAAGGTAGAGAGCTCACCACCTTATTATTTACTTTCAGTTTGTGTAATCCTATATTTTTTTTTCTTGATTCATATGACAGAATAACATTTTTTTAAAACTTTGATCAGCAAGTAGTGGGGTTCATTTGCCTCATGTGATAACCGAAACAGAGAAAACAGAGAAAACAACATGTAATACTAAAATATTTAGACATTTTATTTATTTTTAAATAAATATATAAAGTACTGACTATTTAAATTTTGAAAATATGATTCATAAGGTTAGAAAAGTGGTGGGTCCATTAGGTTCATGCGTAACGTACTGTCGACGCATAGACAAAAAAGGAAACCTCCGAATTTTCCGACCGATTGCATCACATATCTTCTGATACGGAAAATTGGTTTTTATTTCCAATACTATTTTTTTAAAAAAAAAAAAATGTTTATCCAAATTCCTCCAATTTTTTTTAAGTACTATTTTCTTTTGTCCCCATCTTTCAAAAAAAGGAGGATTATTTTCCTTTCCACTTCTTCAATCTCGTTTTTTTCTCGCCCTTTAATAAGTAAAAATGTTTACTAATATAAGAAATTTTTTACCCGACCAATACAAAATTAAAATTCAAAAACATAAAAAAATTACTAACATTCCATTGTAAAATTAGTTGTCTTTTTTTTTTTTTTAAGGATAAACAACATAAATTCCGACAATTTAGAGCTTAATTACAGAAAATTCCGACATTTTACATAATTACTAAAAATTCCAATTTTGGGTCTGTTGAGATACATATTAGCTCCCGATACATCCAACGAAGATACGTTTTTTCCTTTGTAAAGATACATAATTAGCTTCCGATATTTTTTTTTGATTTTGGGTCTTTCGAGATACATAATATATCCAACGAAGATACATTTTTTCCTTTGTAAAGATAAATAATTAGCTCCCGATATATTTTTTCCAATTTGGGTCCGTCGAGATACATAATTAGATCCTGATACATCCAACGAAGATATATAATTAGTTGAAATTTTTATAATTACTTTATAAGGGTGGAGATTTGTGTAAATATGGTAAGTTAAGGTGCATGTTTATGTTGTTTTTCCTTTTTTTTTTTTAATGTTAATTCATTATAAGATCTTATCTACTTTCTTACGAGAATCTTTTTCTCAACTTCTCAATTTTCTTATTGGGAGTCAAAACATATTGACTCACTTAACTTAATAAAGGAATAATAACCTTTTAATTTGTATTTTAAAGGTTGAATTCAAATCAATTACGTAATATGTCTAAAGTTGGACAACACAGTAAAAGTAATTAGCCTTTTACAACTTAACGTTATATTGAAATTTTATGTTACAATAAAAGGGAGAAGGCATGAATTTATGCAGAAAACATTATATGATACTGAATTAAATCTTTTATAAAAGAACTTTAAAAATCATTTCATTATCAGGATCAGTATATTAATTCAGTATAAAGTTGCATTTTCTTTGCCTTAAGCTACAATTCTAATTTAGATTAAGTTAGTGATCAATGGATTGCTAATGATTGGCCAGATGAGTTGATTAATTCCCGATAATGACAAGCTGGGATTAAATTAAACTTATATTCTTATTCAATAATGCTAACAACAACTACAACTATATAGTATAACGTGGATGCTAATGTATTATCTTTTGCAATTGACAGTTGATACAACTACCAACAGTTTCCTATATTTTAAGTTTCTTTATGCTACTCTTTTTGGTTTTCTTTGATAATAGTAATAGCTTCTTTGTCATAGCATGATTAACTCAATTTAATGCTCCATAGGCTAACTTTTCAAGCTCATTTATTGGGTTAGCATATGATTAAATTAGACTAGCTACAAGTCTTATTAATAGTTCTATGCACCTACTTTAGTTTGGTCTATGGGTGTCAAAGGTCACTCGTTGAAAATAAAAGTACATCCAATGCATATGAAATTTAATTTTGTCATGAAAGATTATATACAATGGCGAAACTAGCTAGGAATTTTGCTACAGGTATTCAAAACTTTAGTATATATTTCTAAAAAGTGGTTTTGGTTCTATATAGACTATATTATCTTTTATATACACGATAGTATAATTTTTCGATGAAAGGTGTTCGAGTGACCAATGTTGAATCAATGTAGCTAGGCCGTTGATTATATCTATTGTGCAAATAGTTTGTCAAGTTTCAATAGATTTGGATACTATCTATGTGGACCCTTTTCAAAAGGTAACTGATAATCCGTTAATTTCTCTTAATTCTTTTTTGCATAAGGTATTCTGAAATTTATCAATTCAATTATTGCGAATTCGTACCACATACCATATCATAGGAAAATCACTCTTTAAACTTGAATTCAAAACTTTGAACTAAAAATGAAAAAAAAAAAAAAAAAAAAAAATTGCCTCACCATATTTCTTGATAATAATGCCATAACAAAATTTTGGAAACATGCACCCTATTTCACATAGATGGATATGTATAGAATAGTGATGATAATAGAAAGAGCAAGAAAATCATTTTTGTATAAAAAGTTAGACCGTCAAAAGATTCATGAGAAAATAATCAACAATCTTATTGCTTACTAGGAAAAAGAACTTTCCTCATTTAGATGAATGAAAAAGAAAACTTGCCTAAAATAGGAAAGGAATAAGTATTATACCTTTGGTCTTAATTTTGTATAAAATAGAAATTTACACAAAGATAATACGATTAGTTTAAACCTCAATGCACACTGTTTTTTTGTTTGTTTTTTTGGAATCCTACTAAACTAATACTTATAAGATTTAGACTTTATTTATTTGTACTTAATGAACAACTTAATTTTAATTATTTATGATTTCGACTATTAAGTTCGTTTGTTTTCGTACGTCTAAATCTTAATCATTAAGGGGTCGTTTTGTAGCTGGTTTAATTAATTTCGTTTGGTAGCACGTTTATAAATTACCACTAGCTACTATCCACATCCCACCAATATTAGCCAACATCATCCTAATCGATATCCACAACCACCACCATTAGCAATTCCACCACTCACCATCATATAATTTTCTTTAGAAATATTTTATTGATTTATAATATTAGATTCATTTAATATTTTATTAATTACTTTTTAAATAAAGAAAAACTTTATCCATTCATGTATTAGAAATAAACAGGCTTAATTATTTAATGTTGTTCAGATCTTAATACAATATCTTAACAATTCAAATGTGTATTCAGATTCAGACGTCTTAATTTTAATGAAAACAAATGAGGCCATAATATTTTGACAATAATTTTTTTACTGTCTACTCTGTATAATATATTGATATAAAAAAATTAAAAAATTTGCGACAAATTAAGTAACGCTGCTTTTTATCCCTTGGTAAATGTTTTGAGTTTGATTCATAAAAATATATTCGCTTAGAAGCCTTTCTACTCCAACATGAAATTTTTGATGCGGGATTTATGACTTTTCTCCTAGATCTCCGACGACAGTTATAGGAGAAAGAAAATATGTTATCAAGGGATTTGACGAGGATAAGATTTACGGGAATGAAATTCTAGAATTTAAATATAAATAATCTTTTAATCATTGTCTTGGTAAGAAATTAAATTTGCACAGATTCACAAACATAATAAAAATATTTTTCTCTATACTCAAAGTTGTTTAGTGTTCTAGCTCTACTACTTTGAATTCTCTTTGCCGACTCCGCCGTCAAATCTATATATCAAAGCTCAGATTAATCTCATTATCTTTGCTCACGGCGCCGCTAGGTCTATATACCAAAGCTTATATATATATATATAAAAGCTTATATATATATTGAATGAGGCAAAAAAAAAAGTATTAAGTATCATGTGTAATGGTTGACGAACATACATGAAGATGATCAATGGTCATAAAGTTAAGGAATCCAAAACATATTTTCAATTTTTAGTAATTCATTCTTTCCCCGTTCTTTTTCTCTGAGATGTCAATCTTCCTTTTAAAATGTAAAAACGTATATGCGATCTTAAAATTTAACAGCCAACGAGCTTCATATCGAATTATTTTTAATTCATGTATCAGGTCACCAATAAATAGGATCAATATATTCATTATTCTTGAAAGCATGCACTATTTATATACTTCAATTCTCTTTGTTTTAATTCAATAATATATATATATATATATATATATATATATATATATATATATATAGAGAGAGAGAGAGAGAGAGAGAGAGAGAGAGAGAGACAGACAGACAGACAGGGAGAGAGAGAGAGAGACTCAATTATTCGGGATACACGTGCAACACACGTATCCAGAAACTATTCTTAGTCAAAACAAATAAGATCGTAATATTTTGATATATTTTTTTTATTATAATCTCTTGACTATATATTGATCTAAAAAAATCATAAAAATTTGTGACAAATTAAGTTTTTTTTTTTTTTAAATCCCTTGGTAGATGTTTTGAGTTCAAGCCATAAAAATATACTCACTTTTTGAAAGAGCCCTTTTTCTCTATTTTTTTTTCAATACGAGATTATGATTTTTCTGTGCAATCAAGGGATTTGATGATTGTGAGATTTACTGTAGGAGCGTTTTTTCTCCAAAATAAAATTTTTTGATGCGGGATTTATAACTTTTCCTCAAGATCTCCGGCAACAGTTACGACAGAAAGATAAATATATAATCAAGGGATCTGATGAGGGTAAGATTTACATGAATGAAATTTTAGGATTTAAATATAAATAATCTCTTAGTAATTTTTTGTAGGAAATCAAATTCGCACCAATTCACAAGCATAATAAAAATATTTTTCTCTATACTCAAAAGTTGTTTAGTTTTATAGCTCTAGTAATTTTGAATTCTCTTTGCTGACTACACCTGCAAATCTATATACCAGAGCTCCCTTAGTCTCATTCTTTTTGCTGACGACGCCGTCAAATCTATATACTAGAACTCAAATTAATCTCATTCTCTTTTGCTGACGGAGTCGCTAGATCTATATACCAAAAATTCAGATTAATCTTATTCTCTTTGCTGACGGCCTCGCCAGATCTATATACCAAAGCTCAGATTAATTTCGTTTTCGATTGATCTACCGATTGTTTTATCATTCAGTTATTATAAAATGTTTCTCTATATTTTCACTGTTTGATCATTTAATTAACGTGCCTTTAATCCACATATAAAAGATTTAAAAGGCAAACAAGATAAAAATAATTTTCTCTAAAAAATGTTCAGTTTTATAGCTTTAGTATTCTGAAATCTCTTTGCTGACGGAGTCGCTAAATTTGTATACCAGAACTCAGATTAATCTCATTCTCTGTTCATCTATGGATCATTTCATCATTCATTTTTTATAAATACATTTCTTTATATTTTCGCTATTCGATCAATTTACTTTACCTGCCCTTAAATCACGTATAAAAATCCGATTATACCATTTAAAAAATAAACAAGAAAAAATATATCATGATCAAGAATGAAACATGAAAGAAGTTGTCACCCAAAAAGAACTAGTATAAAAATAGTTTGAAATAGTATTTTGTGTATGTAAGATCGATGACTACAAAAAGACAAGAAATAGTAGTGGAAAAGAGTCTAAAGAAAAATCCATATCATTTTACACACTTGATGATGAAGAAAAATTCAAGAAAAAGATGATAATATTGAATGAAGCAAAAAAGAAGAATTAAGCATCATGTATAATGGTTGACGAACATACATGAAGATGATCAATGATCATAAAGTCAAGGAATTTGAAGCATACTTTCAATTTTTATTGCTTCATCCTTCTCCCCTTCTTTTTCTCTGAGATATCAATCTTCCTTTTAAGGTGTAAAAACGTATACGCGTCATATCGAATTATTTTTAATTCATTTATCAGGTCATCAATAAATAGGATCAATATATTCATTATTGTTGAAACGTGCACTATTTGTATGTTTCAATTCTATTTGTTTTAGTTCAATATAATATATATAAATATAGACTCAACTATCTGGGATACACGTGCAACGCACGTGTTCAGAAACCAGTCTTAATAAGAACAAATAAGATATTAATCTTTTGATATATTTTTTTTACTATAATCTCTGGACTATATATTGGTCTAAAAAAATCATAAAAATTTATGACAAATTAAGTAATACTTTCTTTTAATCCCTTGGTAGATGTTTTGAGTTCAAGCCATAAAAATATAGCCGCTTTTTTCATCTTTTTTTTTTAATACGAGATTATGACTTTTCTATGAGATCGTCGCGATAGTTAGGTGAGAAAGATAAATATGTAATCAAGGGATCTGATGAGGGTAAAATTTACTCGAATGAAATTTTAGGTTTAAAATATAAATAGTCTCTTAATAATTTTTTCGTAGGAAATCAAATTCACACCGATTCACAAGCATAATAAAAACATTTTTCTCTATATTCAAAGTTGTTTAGTTTTATAGCTTTAATATTTTGAATTCTCTTTGCCGACTCCACGGCCAAATTTATATACCAAAGCTTCCTTAGTCTCATTCTTTTTGTTGACGGCGCTGTCAAATCTATATACTAGAGCTCAAATTAATTTCATTCTCTTTGCAAACAACGTCGCTAGATCTATATACCATCTCTTTGCTGACGGCAATGCCAGATCTATATACCAAAGCTTAGATGATCTATATACCATCTCTTTGCCGACGGCAATGCCAGATCTATATACCAAAGCTTAGATTAATCTCATTTTCTTTGCTAATGGCGTCACCAGATTTATATACCAAAACTCAAATTAATCTCGTTTTCGATTGATCTATCGATCATTTTATCATTCAATTATTGCAAAATATTTCTCTATATTTTCTCTATTTGATCAGTGCAATTCACGTGCCTTTAATCCACATATAATATTAATTATACCATTTAAAAGGTAAACAAGATAAAAACAATTTTTAATTTATTAAGTTTTATAACTCTAATATTCTGAATTCTCTCTGTTAACAGCGCTCCGCCAAATCTATATATCAGAATTCAAATTAATCTCATTCTTTATTGATCTATCAATCATTTCATTCATTTTTTATAATATATTTTTTATATTTTCTCTATTCAATCAATTTAATTCACGGGCCCTTAAATCACGTATAAAAATTTAATTATCCCATTTAAAAAGTAAACAAGAATGAAACATGGAAGAAGTTTTACTTGACCCAAAAAAACTACTTATAAAATTAGTTTGAAATAGTATTTGTGTAGGTACATGAGACCATGGCCATGACAAAAGGATAAGAAATACTCCCTCCGTCCCATTTTATGTGTCGCCTTTTGATCCGGTACGGAGTTTAAGAAATAAATGATAATTTTATAAAGTTTACAAAATTATCCCTCTTAAAGTCACTTTAATGTTTACCTTTTAGTTGTCTTTTCTTATTAAGTGGGATCTAGTAAGGATAAAATGGGAATAATGCTATTAAATTATTATCAAATAAGAAAATATAATATTCTTTTTAGAACGGACCAAAAAAAAAATGACGATACATAAAATGGGACGGAGGGAGTAGTAGTTTAAAAGAATCTAAAGAAAAATCCATATTATCTTACACTTTCATCATCAAGAAAAATCCAAGAAAAAGATGATAGTGTTGAGTTGACAAAATAGCCATATATGTGTCTCTCTTCCAATCTAAGTTACTCCATTTTCTTCTCTCTTTCACCAGCCAGACCCAAAAGGGACTTTACTGGTCCCCAGCAGATCCGCAAAACGCCATTTTCCTCCTTCCTAGTTCCCACATTTCTTTGGTAGCATATCTTTCGTGGCTTTTTGTACAAGCTGTTCTTTGATATTTCAGCTTGTTTTATCTTTATCTTCTTCTGGGTTGTAATGTTTTTTTTTTTAAGCTTTAAGGTGTAGCTGCTAGTCTTGAATTGTTGATCTTTTTGGGTTTTTCTACAAGCTGTTGTATGATATTGCAGCTTGTTTTTCATCTTTATCTTCTTCTGGGTTGTAATGGGTTTTTGTTGGATTTCTTTTTAGCTCTATGGTGGAGCTAATCTTGGATTGTTGATCTCTTTCTGGGTTTTTCTACAAGCTGTCTATGATATTTCAGCTCATTTTCATCTCTATCTTCTTCTGGGTTGTAATGGGTTTTTGTTGGATTTTGTTTTAGCTCTTTGGTGGAGCTAATCTTGGATTGTTGATCTCTTTCTGGATTTTTCTACAAGCTGTTCTTTGATATTTCAGCTTGTTTTTATCTTTATCTTCTTCTGGGTTGTAATGGTTTTTTTTTTTTTTTTTTTTTTTTTTTAAGCTTTAAGGTGTAGCTGCTAGTCTTGAATTGTTGATCTTTTTGGGTTTTTCTACAAGCTGTCTATGATATTTCAGCTCATTTTCCTCTTTATCTTCTTCTGGGTTGTAATGGGTTTTTGTTGGATTTTGTTTTAGCTCTTTGGTGGAGCTAATCTTGGATTGTTGATCTCTTTCTGGATTTTTCTACAAGCTGTTCTTTGATATTTCAGCTTGTTTTTATCCTTATCTTCTTGTGGGTTGTAATGGGTTTTTGTTGGATTTCTTTTTAGCTCGGAACTGGAGATAGTTTTGGATTGTTGATCTCTTACTGGGTTTTTTGTTTTTCTGTGAGCTGAACTGAACCCGTTTTGAGGAATTCGTAGCTGGTATGGATTTGGGGTTGTTATAGTTGCTTTCTCTTTTTTTGTTTGTTTAGTTTATATGGTTTTTCTTTATCTGGTTACTTTGGATTTTCATAGATGCATCTTTTGTTTGTGCATATTTGGGGATTTGAATGCATCTACAAGCTGTCTTTTGATATTTCAGCTCATTTTCATCTTTATCTTCTTCTGGGTTGTAATGGGTTTTTGTTGGATTTCTTTTTAGCTCTATGGTGCAGCTGCTAGTCTTGGATTGTTGATATTCTTCTGGGTTATAACGGGTTTTTGTTGGTTTCTTTTTAGCTCTGAGCTGGAGATAGTTTTGGATTGTTGATCTCTTACTCGGTTTTTCTTTTGTTTTCTGTGAGCTGAACCCATTTTTGAGGAATTCCTATCTGGTAATTTCTACAAATTCCTTCAATGGTATCATCGTTTTTCAGATGATAACATTAGTGGATTTGTTTTTTTTTTCAGATGATAACATTTGTTTGTTTACTTTTTATGGGTAGATGTTTGTGCATATTTGCTGATTTTGAATTTTGTGTGTGTGTGGAGGGGGGGGGGGGGGGCGGTGTTGCTTTTTTCTTCTGTCATCTCCTCTTCTTCTTCTTCGCTCTTTTGAGTTTATGCATCTGTGCCATGAACGGTTGCAAGTATTTTTGATACAATCATCAGTTGGATCTGTGTGGATGTTTGTGCATATTTGCTGATTTTGAATTTTGTGTGGGGGGGGGGGCGGTGTTGCTTTTTTCTTCTGTCATCTCCTCTTCTTCTTCTTCGCTCTTCTGAGTTTATGCATCTGTGCCATGAACGGTTGCAAGTATTTTTGATACAATCATCAGTTGGATCTGTGATTTTTGACCCTTTCTCCCTCTTTATCATTATTTTGTCCAAATTTTGGGTTTTGCAGTGCTACCATTTTCCGTTTTTCTTCTTTGTGAAATCAGAAGGCAGATGGGTGTCTTTCTTTTTCTCTTTTTGCCCCCTTTTTTGATATGTTCATAAGTGCTTCTTGTGCACAACAGGAGCTTTAGTGCAGCGGGCTGCACTTTTTATAAGTGTTTCATGTTTTAATTGTGTGTTTTGTGGATGTGCGATTTGTGTATCTCTAAGTGTCTAAGTTCCTGCCAGTTTTCAGCTCTCCTTCATTCAAATTGCATGGACGATTTTGTAAGACTGGATCCAACTTTAGGCAAATGATTCCCGCAGAGTATTTCAGAACTAATTTCTGATACCAACGGAGCATAATTGTAGTTATATTTGAATCTATAGTTGTTTTGCTGAGCCTCTGTATCAGAATCTCTATTTCATGCTGTGTTTCACTTGATTCCAGAAGTTAATTATGTTCACAACTCATATAGTGAAATAGATTAACATGATATGGCGAATCGAGTTTAGTTTGATAGGAGAGTGCATGACATATTCATAGAGAATGCAGCATTGTGTTTCTTTCCAATATAAATCTCCCTCTTGATACTTCGAACTTCGAAGTACAGTAAGTTCTGTTTGAACTTAAGAGGAAATAACAGCAAAATTGAGAATGGAATAGTTCTCGCTCCTTTTCTGACCTACTTTTCAGTGTCTTTCTCTATATGCCCTTTTCTGTTGTAACATAATGGCATATTATTAGTGTTGAGGTGTTAACTCTCATTTCATATGCGTAACATTCTAAACTCTGCATTTCGTTTGTGTTCTAGGGTGGGAAGAAAAATGCAGTGTACAAGTGATCTCCCGGGATACCATCCAAAAGATCATAATGGGAGACTTAGTGGTAATTCATGGTCTATGCCACACAATGATATCGCCTGGAACGGTGCCAGAGGCTTCTATATTTCCTTGCCTCCATTTATGGCAGACCAGAACCTGGAATTAGTTCATGAAAAGGAAATATTGAAGCAGACGGTACTCAAGCATGAAGCAATATTTAGATATCAGGTATGAACATGAGCCCTTGAACTTACCCTTTGAAAGAGATCATGCCATCATCCAATCAATCTAAGATGTCTCTGACTGAACCCTTCAATTTGTTTTACATGTAAATTTATTATGCTTATGTGTCCTCTCGTGTTTGTTGAAGTGTACATTCTCATGTCCTTCCTTGTTGCTCCAGGTGATCTAGAATTCGACTGTGGTATTAGAATCATAAATCTTCCGGATATTATCCTTTTCTCTATCTGATGTTATTCTTCTTTATTGTTTAAGGTGGGGTAGGACAGATATTGCAAATGATTGCATTGATGTTGTGGTTCATTTTAAAATTATTGTTGGTCTTGGGCGACAGTAGTCTTTGAAATGCTTTAATCAGTTGGTGATTCTCTGAATGGATCAGAACCGTATACAAGTCTAACACAAATTTTGTTTCTCAGGTCAGCGAACTTCATCGCGTATATAGAAGACAAAGGGAGTTAATGGACGAGATTAGGAGGAGAAAACTAGTGGAGGATCGTTTACACTTGCAAGCATTGGAGTCGAAGTCTTTTGGGTCACAATTAAGGTCTGAAATTTCCCAGAAATCCCATTGCCCTCTGGTTTTAGACCTCACAAGCATTGAGCCATCTACACTATGTAGAGAAACTTTTCAAGGTTATTCGGATTCTATTGCTGGTCAGGGAGTGCCACCAGCTGCTCACTTATTGACTGAACAAAATGTTACAAACGAAAGGAAAATATCTTCTTCAAAGAGCAGTGCATCCAGGAAGAGAATGTTGGATCTTGAACTTCCAGCAGAAGAATACTTAGATATTGAAGACGGGGAACAATTTGCTAGGGAAAGTCCTGTTCAAGGGCCCAATATTCTGATTCCAGAGCTTCAACCTCGGCATAGTTCAAAAGTCAACTTTGTTAATCCCGGAGATTCTTCAATTTCTAACTCAAATCCTAGGGGTAGCTTTTTTTTGTTTGACCTGAATGAACCAATACAGTCTGATGAAACAGGGTATCCAAATTCTGCACTTGAATCTATTAACGTTCATGAGGAAATCAGCAACATGGATCCGGATCTATCTGGAACAGTGCATGCTGAATGCTCAACTCTGAAGAAAGAAGGTAATCTGAATACTCGAGAGACAATATCCTAAGTACAATATGAAAGCTGATAGGATGCACTTAACATTTGTTTGCACAAATGGCTAACATTTGTTTGCACAAATGGCTGCTTTTGTATTTCTTCCATCAGATCCTTTATATGTTCTTTGTTTTGAGTCGCATGTTGAACCAATTAAATCTATCACTAAAATGTTGGTAGGTTGAAATTCTCACTCGTTCATTTTTATTACCTGCAGTTACTGGGGGAGATATATGCAACGTGAATTCTTCTGATGAAGTTTCTTCTGTTGAGAATCAAACAGCAAGTTCATCTTCAAGATTTGTAGACAAGAGTCATAATGGAACCAAAACTGACAAATCATTGCTAGTTTCTTCTCGGAAAAGAATTAAGGAGATACCCTTCGCAGTTCAAGCTCTTCCATGCTTTATTACTAATGCATCACCCAGTAAGAGTCCTAAATCTTCCGTTGGGAACTCTTGTCTCACTGGAAAGAAGAGTGACCAGTACAACAGTAGTGCTTCTAGCCCAACTTCTGGCACATCAGGCTCATGCTTGATGAAATATGGTGATAACGAATCTACATCTGGAAAAACTGATGCTCTTAAGTTATCTAAGATTCCAGATAGCATGAGTTCGATGAAGGGTATGGACTTGAATTGCACACCTTCTGATGATTTGTCTGACAATCAGTTTTCAGCCACTACCTCTAATATTTCACATCTGAATCTCCCTGAAGACGGAGAAGGAGAGCTTTGTAAAACCGTTCTTCTTGATTGTATCCTGAGTCCTGATTCTGCAGTTGAATCTGGAAAATCTACCAGGGATAATAACTTTGTCGGTCCTGGAAGTGAGAGCAAGTTTTTGACAACTAATTCTTGCATTAACATGTCCTGCACCAAGGAAGAAACTTTTTCACCTGGTCACAGTGAAGCAACAATGACTCCTGTGGACAGAGATTTGGAAGCTCCTGTCAGCCCAGAAAACAAGGAATGTTCTCCACCTAGAGGAGATTCTCTGGACAAAATAATTGGTAAGTCAGTCAAGTGGTCTAAAACAGAACACATGAGTGATCACACTGACAAAACTGACAGTGCTGCAGCAGAAACCCTGCTTTTTATTTCATCATCTGTTGTATGGGGACATTCAAAGACGGCCAAGGGTAGACCATCTGAAGCCTCTCATGACACTCTGGGCTGGCTTGCTGATATTGCAACTTCTTTGGCAAGTAATCCTGAGAAAGAGGTTGGAGAATTCACGAACCTCCGTTGTCATCACACATTTATATCAGACAGGAGCAATTGCAATGAGGTCATGAAGCTCACACGCAAAAGGGGAAACATGGATAACTATGGTCATCAGTTGAAGGTTGGAAAAGAGAAGGAAGCAGTATGCAATACTTTGCGTAGTCGGACAAGGAGGAGCCGACCTAGGAGAGCGAACTATCAGAGCATCCTTCAAACAGAAGTACATCCTGCTGGTGCTTCTGTTTCTCTGCATCTGTTGCATGGAGATCTTCTGGCTGTTGGAGGTCTAAAGTCACCTGCAAATGCTCCACGTAGGGCTAGTTTGCGAAGTAGGAGATGGTGCCCTATTGTGAGGAGAACAACTTGCTCACTGTTACAACCACATCCTAGTAATGACAAGCAGGGCATTACAGATAGATTCTGGAAAGGCTGGGGGATAACAAAAGAGCGGCAAAACAGTCGGAGAGCTCGTTGCATCTCCTCTTTTAGCTGATGAGTTATTTTGTGATTCAAGTATTTTTGGAGTCATGGAAATATTATATGGTGCACAAAGTTGAATCATAGGAGTAGTTTATTTGAGGTATTTCTGCTCTTGGAATTGTATGTACAGGTAGTAGACTGAATTCGTATAGCATACTTATTTTTTTGGTGCAATGCGAAATTGCTCATGTTGTAGTTACAATAGTAATGACAAAGATAACAACAATTTGTTGTTAGTTTGATAGACCTTTTCCATCTTTCATGAATTTACAGTACCCTCTACAATGAAGGAAAGAAGTGAGTTTCACTGTCAAAAGACATGTTATGTCTAACTTTTATTGAAATCTTGACTCTAAAATCAATACTCCCTCCGTGTCATATTAGTTTGACTAATGCTAAATTAGATCAAGAACTCAATCTTTTATAATTGAAATTTTACATATTCAAAAACTTTATGAAAAATATACAAGTTGCAACTTCTTGACAAAAATATTTTAAAATTAAAGTGAATATTCCCATAAAGCGAAACGTGACAGCTAATATAAATGGAGCACTTCCACATATTTTTGATTATATTACTCCGTATTAAAAGATGGATATTTCCTGTCTAACGTACACCAAACAATCGAAAAGAAAATAGTACTCCCTCAATTTTTTTTATTTTTTATTTTTTTTTTTTTTTTTTTTGTCTTACTTTTAGTTTTGGTCCGTCTAAAAAGTGATGCCTCTTTTTCTTTTGTCAACTAGTATTTAATTTCTAACTTTTTACATAACATATTTAGAACAAACAAAATTAAATAACACTTTTAATATATTCTAGTATCTTTAGTTGAAAATCTTAGTAGCTTAGTTATTTAGTTATCTGAACTTTTATCTTATTGGTAAGAATTCGATTTCCCATATTATAATCCCTCTCCCATTTCTCTTCCCCTACTCCCAATTAAGATCACAGCTTTGTAACTTGATGCCAAATTAAAATAGACAAATAAATTAAAGCAAATAGTAATAAGTATGCAGTTGGGGTCGGGTCGGGTCGGGCCGGTTTGGGGATAGTATTTGGTGTGAGAAAAGCAGAAAAGATGGCGGCGAAACAGAAAAGTGTATCAGAACTAGAAAAAAAAACAAAAAAACAGCAACCGAAATGGAAGACGCAGAGAGGGAAGGAGGAGAGAAGAAGAAGAGCTTTGTAATACAGATTCCTTCGTATGAAGAAGTAATGGAGAGTTCTCAGTCCAAAACGACGTCGTCCTCTGTGTTCAACCCTACCCCGTCTTCTTTCTCTCAAGCATTCAAATTCGTCAAAGACTCCGAATTCTACTCTCCTCCTCCTAATCCGCCCTCTTCTTCCTCCTCCTCCCAAACCGCTAACACTCCCAGGTCAATTTGAATTTTCACTATGTTTGTGGCTTTGACTTTGTAGCAGTTGAATTTCTGATTTGGTTTATGAGTTTCTTTTTGATTTATGTTTTCTTTTTGTTGATTATAGACTGGTTAATACTTCAGATGTTACAGCTTCATCATCATCGTCAACGCCTTCATCTTCAGCTAATCGGAATGCTATACTTGTTAGCAATAGACAGGTGAGACTTTTTGCTTTGCTTTCAATTGATCAACATTGCATCGGGAGATTTTTGCGGACTAGCTAAAAAATTTGGATTATTATGCTGCAAATTGCAATGAAGCTCCACTTTCACGGGAGCATGTAATTTGCTTAGTGGAATTTGGGTTATTTTGTTTCACTGATCATTTTCTTAATTTTTCTCGAACTTTAAGCTATCTACAATACTAGAAAAACAGGAACTTTTTTTTTTTTTTCTTTTTCTGATGACTGAATTGACGGTGGTGTCCGAACTAACTTGCGTGTGTACCTCTACAATTCGACCTGGTTACACACTATCTCCAACCAACACAGTCGGGTACCTACTGCCTCCACCAACACAGGAGAAAAGCATGAAACATTTTATCTTAGCTATCTCTGAGTTGTAAGATTATTGAAGCCTCTTAAATTGAAAAAGGATACTTCATGATGCTTTAGAAACTTGTATTTCAATACCTAAAACGTAATCAGTCATTCTGTATTTACTTATACCGGATTAAGGAGGTTGAATGTACTAACATCAGTATAGATGCCTTGGCCATATGGCTCTATAAACTTGTTATATGCCTTTTTGCATGAGCTTCTATTGCACCCTGAAACAAAAGACTAGTTAACCTTCTTTTGCACTGCAGATGTGCATTCTGTTGCCGCAAGCTATGTGTAAGATTTGTATACTTATTTTGTTCTTTCTATTCGGATGCAGAAGGGTAATCCGTTGCTAAAACATATCAGGAACGTGAGGTGGGCTTTTGCAGATATTGTTTGTGACTACTTATTGGGCCAGAACACTTGTGCTCTTTATTTAAGGTTTGAAGTGCTAACAATTTCAGTTCATCTTCCATGCAATCTATTGGAAGAATCACATAAGTTCTGACAATAGGTGCCTGTATTTGAATTGTTATAATGATTGCTTTCTTTTCTTACAAACATTGGTTACTAAGTTTGATGTGGTAGATGATTTTGTAAGAATATACATTTGGATATGCTTTTCCAATAGTGCATTTGTACTGCTGCTTGACATTCTGCCCTTCTTTATTTTTCCTTTTCTTTTCTGGGGTAGCCTCCGGTATCATCTGCTTCATCCAGATTACTTGTATTTTCGGATAAGGGAATTGCAGAAGAACTTTAGACTCCGCATAATTTTGTGCCATGTTGATGTTGTAAGCCCTTTAATACTTTTGACTTATTCATATTTGCATTCTGATGCTTGTACAATAACTTGACTCATGCTCATGGTTGTCTTTGGGTCCAGGAAGATGTTGTCAAGCCTTTACTTGAAGTTACCAGAACTTCTCTCCTTCATGATTGCACTTTGTTATGTGGATGGAGGTACCTCTTATGTTCGGGTAGATTTATTTCACAAAGTGGTATGCTTGCTTAGAAACATCTTGGAATTCCTCTGAGGTGTTTCTGCTTTCTTCTATATCATGACTCATGACTGCACATCACCATGCCCTTCCCTGTGCGGCTGTGCCACATAAGGATCGGTTGAGAAAAGGCAACTCTTTGTTATTGTTTCTGTTGAACATTTGTATACGGCAGTTTTTGGCAATCACTGTAAATTGCTTAAATTTTTTAGTTTGGAAGAATGCGGACGCTACTTGGAGACGGTAAAGGTTTATGAAAATAAACCCGCTGACCTCATTCAGGGTCAAATGGATGGAGACTACCTATCTCGGGTATGTGTATCAGTTGATTACATTTAACAGTAAATTACTTTCCAACTTCGGTGACTCAGATTATTTTGTCAGGAATTTGTCTGAAAAGAAAATAATCGAAGAATGTATGTTGTTGTTGTTGGATTTGTTTTTGCTGTAAGCTCTCTGATATGAGCACACTGAAATGTGGTTTATTGTTTCATTGTAGCTGAATCATGCTCTCACGGCAATACGACATGTTAACAAAACAGATGTTGTGACTCTTGGCTCAACATTTGGGGTATGAGCGAAATTGCAGTGGAATGTTTAGAAACTAATTTTTTTTCAAGTCAGTTCCTAAGATAGTGGCATTCTTTGCAGTCTCTTTCTCATGTGATGGATGCATCTATGGAAGATCTTGCTCGTTGCCCTGGCATAGGAGAGCGCAAGGTATCTTTCCTTGTGATCCATGTTCTTTCCAATTTGTTTGCTTCTTTGTCTTTCTTTTTGTTCTTTTCTGCGTGTTGTTTGTTTGTTTTTTATGGTTTTGTTGGATAGTTTTTCGTTTGGGGCAATGAGAAGGTTATTTGTTTTGTTGCTGGTTGTCTTCTCAAATTATATTGAGGAAGCTCATGTTTCTCTAGTCATAGGCATCACTATATTGTAAAAGCTACCAGTATTTGTGATGGCAATTAAGGCAATTTTGCCTTGTCCCACTGTCTCTCTGGTTGCGTTTTATCATAGAAGTGCTTTATGACTGGAAGCAGTCTTATAAAGGATTTGGAGAAGCCAAAAGTCAATAACTACAACTATGACTCAATCCCAAGATAGTCGGGTCACCTATAAGTGCTATAAATATCCTCACTTTCCATTTTGCTCCATTTGAACCTATTCGTTCCTTATTATAATTTAGGTTCCCTACCACTAGAAGTTCTTAGTATTTTCCATCGACATACCAATCTCTTACAAGATAAAAGAAAAAGTCAAATGAGCTAGTTCTTAAGATCCTGCTTCAGTGTTATCGTAAATGACTTCCTTGTTCAGTTTGATTTACTCATTGGATTTGTGATGGATCAGGTGAAACGTCTGTATGATGCTTTTCATGAACCTTTCAAGCGAGAAGTGCCAAAACGCCAATGCATTCCAGAAACTGCAGTCACTAATGAATCTCATCCTGGCTTCAGCAGCACAAAGGAAGATGAGAAGGAAGTTGGGGATACAAGCAATTGTGAGAAGAAAGAACCCGAAGTAACTGTCAAGTCGACTCTTTCTGCTGCTTTTGCTAAGTACTCGCACAAAGTTACCAGAATGAAGAATAAATCACAAGAAGAGAAAGAAGGGAAATGCAGTGCTAATGAAGAAGCTAAAACTGGAGATATAAATGGCAGCAAGGAGGGTTGAATCTTGGACTGGACTAAATCTTGTGCATCACTACAAAGGATGTCTGGCACTGCTCGTCTGGGCTCCAGTCGGCTCAAGCCAAGGAGAAAACGAGTTCTATGAGTTTGGCTTATGTTCGATTATTTTGGTCTAAATTGATCCAAGTAAAATTTGAATAGATTTGGTCACAACCAGTGAGCAGTTGGACGCAAGTTCACTTCGACTAGATAGATGTGTCGTTAAAAGAAAAAAATCAAGAAGCCATAGCATAACTTACTTGCCTAGGACATTGCTCGAATCATTGTGCAATACTAATCTCTCTTACAAATAGCAATGCTTTAATTAAAAGAAATAATTTTCGATTTGAAACAATGTAGTCCTCATTTTGTACTTCCAGTGTTTGATCTGAATCAACCTTTCTTCTCATGATTTGTGCTAATAACTTAAATTTTAACGATCCTTTAGATTCACTCTTCTTGAGATGTGTTCATGTCTCTGTGTTTGACGTTATAACGTTTCACGATAAATTCTAGAGAATGAACAATATGGTTAGTTGCTAAGATGAAAGATCTAACCACCTAAATTGTGTTTGAACATGAAAATGTAATTTAGTTTTATGAGAGGAAAAATTGAACAAGTTTGGAGATGGGGTGGGACCTGTAGTTCAGAGGATTAGAGCACGTTACTACGAATCACGGTGTCGGAATAACCACGGTGTCGGGGTTCGAATCCCTCCTCGCCCACAACCGACCGGCCCAAAAGAGAAGGCAACTCGTAAAACATGTTTATCAAAATTTCATATTTCACTAGTGTTTTTTTCAGTTATTCACCACTGTTGGCCATATTATTCAACTGTAACAATAGCAGCAAAATACTAGTGCAGCAGAAAGCTCACAATTTGCTTAACCATGAAAGCATCACTGAAGACCTTTACACACTTCTCATTCACCTATGGTTTCCGCGCTTATACAATCTCAGCTTTAGCCAATTCCCCAATGCATAAAATCCACATGAATCAAAAGGTAGCCTGCGATAAACCCATTGACCAATTTTCGCTTATAAAATTGATCGATTCCTCTTTATCTTCAAATGGGTTTGTTCCTACTACTCTTCTATTCCACAACTTCTCCCATTCTATTGACTGTAATTTATGTAATACACTTATCAGACGCTACACAGATTCAAAAAATCACTCGCACTCAATTTTCGTTTACACCCAAATGCGTAAACTGAATATCCTTCCTGATTCCTCCACATTCCCGAGCCTTCTCAAGTCAATCGCTCAATTAAATTGCGTAGGACTTGGAAAATCCATTCATTGTAATGCAGTTCAATTGAGTTTTACTTCACATATTTATACAAACACTGCTCTTGTCTCTATGTATGGGATTTGTCAACAACCCGATGATGCCCGTCAACTGTTTGATGAAATTCCTGAGAGGAATGTGGTTACGTGGAATGCGTTGATCACGAGTTATACGCATAATAGGATGTTTAGAGAAGCTGTTGATGTGTTTAGGGAAATGCTAAGTTGTGGGGCTAAACCAGGTGAGGTTACTATGGTTGGAGTTTTATCAGCTTGTTCTCATTTGGGAGCTTTGAGTCAAGGGAAGTGGATTCATGATTATATTGTGAGGAATCGGTTAAGATTGAATGTATACGTTGCTACTGCGTTAATTGATATGTATGCTAAATGTGGAGACATTGATGAGGCAAAAAAGGTGTTTGAAGCTATGGGAGTAAAAAATATTTATACGTGGAATGTATTGATTTCGGCTTATGCCATGAATGGACAAGGGGAGGCTGCGTTGTGGACTTTCGATAGGATGGTTGTAGAAGACGTTAAGCCTGATGATGTTACTTTCTTGGGTGTTTTATGTGCTTGCTGTCACCAAGGTTTTGTTGAGGAAGGTAGAAGGCTGTTCTCAAACATGATAAATCAGTTTGGATTGCAGCCAAAGATTGTGCATTACGGGTGTATGATTGATTTGCTTGGACGTGGTGGGTTCTTGGATGAAGCTATGGAAATGATTCATTCGATGAAATTAAGGCCAGATGCAATAATATGGAGGACACTACTTGGTGCCTGTAGATTTCATGGAAGAGAAGGACTTGGTGAATTTGCTTTCCGTAAGCTTCTGGAACTGGAACCAACGAACGGGGAAAACTACGTGTTAATATCAAATGTTCACACTCAAAAAAAGAAATGGACTGAAGTTGGAGAAGTTAGGGAGTTGATGGACAGCAGCGGAATCAAAAAGATTCCTGGATGCAGTTCAATTGAAATTGAAAATGCAGTTTACGAGTTTAAGGCATCTGATCCACTTGAAACAGGGCATGAGGAAATCCATAAGATGTTGCAAGACATGAAAAAACAGTTGAAATTAGCTGGTTATGTGCCTGAAACAGAGATAGCTTTGTATGATATTAATGAAGAGGAAAAGGAGCATAATCTGATATACCACAGTGAAAAGCTTGCTCTTGCATTTGGGCTGCTACATTCATCTGAACCTACATTAAGGATAATGAAGAATTTAAGGATTTGTCAGGACTGCCACCAATTCTTTAAGCTTGCTTCAGCAATTTATAAAAGGAATATTGTTGTTAGAGATATAAAGCGCTTCCATCATTTCAGTGGAGGTCTTTGCTCATGCAAAGATTATTGGTGATACCTAGTATATAGGTGATGTTATGTCGTTTGACACCTTAGGAGCACTTACAGCACAGATACCGGCAAATTTTCACTGAGGATGTCATGTCTCATTTATAATTAAAACCATCAGCTTTTATTTTTGAGCTTCAGGAAATGAAGTGATCTGAGAGTCTCAGAATCTGCCATCGGACTTAAGTAGTTATTTCTTCATTTGATGGATGGATAACTGGAGATATTTTTACTTTTCCTGGTATTCCAGACATAGCCTAGCTTTACATGGATAAAATTTAGAGACTGTTTATGGTGTTTGATACCGCTGCTAAGATAGAGCATTGGCTTGCTGACCTGTTCAGAACCTTTTGAGGCAATGATGAACTACCATTCTATTTGGGTAGTCATGCTGCCAATATCTTTACAGTTTCTGGAGTTGGTTTTCTATTAGAAACTTATCCTTATGAAAGTTTTAGTCCTTGATATCTGAGAAATATTGGACTAGGCTCAACAGATCTTTTTTCAATTTAGCTGTATGACTCTGCCGAAGCCTAAAGATTTCAGGAATTGCAGAATGTGTGCTTTGAAGGCTCTTAAATGTCAGAGCCCATTTGTGATTTTTAAGCTTCGCCAAACTGATGTTGCTGGCTAACCGTTTGCCTATCCATGCTCTTAGGTAGTAATGGCATATCTCAGGACTAATTTTCATGTTTGTATTACAGTTTCTTGAGCACATTAGCTGTTTTGTCAGGCGAGATACATTTTGGCATGTCTCGTATGTGGATTGTGCACTCTCAGAACAATGCTATGAAAAGGTCACCTTCTAGACAACAATGATGTTGACGTAGAGTATCTAAATCTCTGCTGGAAAGTTTGTAAACTAAAGGTACATCTCATTCTACCCTAATTTCTGTTTTCATATAGTTATTGCTTCTTTTCATAGGATCTTCAGCTACAAATTTTGTATGACTATTGAGGCAGAATATGTTATTGCCATAACAAATGCATTACTTCTTGACCTCTTCTTGGGCTAGCTTTCACATACTTCTTGGTATAAGTCCTTCACCTAAGGAGCTATTAAAGTGCAGAAACCTCCAATAGTTCCATGAAACCATTATATCGTGCCTCATTTTCATTTAATTAGGTGGCAACGTATTGAGGAATGAGATTACAGATGATGCTAATTAGAACATAAATGCTAGTCTTATTAATGGATTTCACTTCGCACATCATACAATAGTTTCTAGGGAATAGCCTTCAGCTAAAATTCTTTCCAAAAAAGAAAACAAAATTTCTTTCATGAACATCGTCATATCTTCTTATAAAGTCAAGCATTCAACCAGATACCTTTTTGAATTTTCGTAGGTAGGGATGAAGTCGAGAGTAATATATAGAACTTTTCTTTCCACTCTGGTAGAAGCTAGGAAATACTAAATAGTGGAAAAAGTCTACTTCAGAAAATAAATGAATTTAAAGTGGTCGCGCTCCATCTGTATGCATCTGTATTTATGCTTTCAGGTTCAAAAAGCCTCGGGACCAAAGTGAGTGAAGTGTGGGCTTTGATAAGCTGCTTGTAGCATCTCACTGTCATCGTATGAGTCTCTATATGTATCCTAGTTTTTATCTGCATTTCTCAGTGCTGACTGGCAGAGTTCTTTCCTGCATTCTTCTAAATGTGGGACTCCTACGTAGTCTGCATACTTGTCACAGTACTGCCAAAGAAATTTCGGTCAAACACAACATTTAGTAGGTTTTCCTACTGCCGTGGCTTAAATGCTCAAGTCAACATGTGGCATTTGGTTTTTGAGCAGCTTCAATAACTTACCTCAGAACTAGCAATGTCATGGGTATTATGCTTTGTAATGCCAACAGCTTCTCTTGAACGATAAAATTCCTCGATGGATTGCATCATCTCATCCCATAAGGGGAGTGTTCTTTTCCCAGACAGGAGCTGGGCAATCCATTTTGCTTGTGACTCGAAGAAAGGAAAGCTTATGAGCTATAAAGAAGAAAAAAAAAAACATTATAAATAACAGACCACCTATGGAAGATTTTCATCAATCTCAGTGGCATAGCATGGACAATGGCAAGCAAGATTGCCGACACTCTTTTCAGCTGGGAGGAGGCAGGAGGTGGTGCAGGGAATTGAGAGAGATGGAGGATTATTCCATCATGTATATGGTGGACCATCTGGAAGGAAAGAAATGATAGATGCTTTGAAGATAGAAGAAATTCAGTCCAAAATATTAAGCTTAACTGTATTTTGCTGTTCTGTTTTTGGTGCACCAAATTGTATTCTTGAGACACTGAATCAATCCTAGATGTCTTGAGCACCATTTAGGTCTGATTCTCTTCTGGTAGATTTTGTAACTATTTCCTTGTAAATATGGTTTTTCGGTACTACCTAAGTACTAGCATCAATACAAATGTTACCTTGATCAGAAAAATAAAATAAGAGAAGATCTATTAACTGATACTCCATATCTTAAAAAAAGGATAATGATGTATTTATGGACATGAATCGAAAATAATGATAGAAGTTGTTTTTTCAAGAATATAATTAGGATTAAAGCTATTTCTTGAAGAAATTAAGGCACAATTCATTATTGGTTGATTAATTGTTGTACAAATGTGTGGGGGTTAACAGTTGGGAAGTGGTTGTGGTGGGGTGGTAACTAAGAAGTATCCTTTCATCTTTAATAATAGGTTTCGAGTTCGAGCCCGGATCACCTTTTGGCAAAGGGCGTTTTACCCAAAGTGAAAATTCCTGTCACGAAACTGGATTAGTCAGGTGCCGCAGGGGGCCAACACCGGGGAAAACCAAAAAAAAGAAAAAATAAATAAATCAAGAAGTGGTTACCTTTCTGGGTACTCCAACGAAGGAGAGAGAGGGAGCAAGAGAAGGGGGGAAGGTATGCTCATAAAGTGGGCCCACTCTGTCGTCATCAACTATTACCATTCCTTTGGTGTCAAGAAATGGAAAGGAGTAGGAGTACCTGTACAATGCAAAAAAAAACAAAACAACAACACTTGGATCTGTCATTATCGTAACAAAATCGTTTCACTTTAAGACAATCACATCTAAGCACTTCCTAGTTCAATCTCACTACTTCTGGTGAATTCAAAGTATAAAAGTGAAATTATTTAGTAATTTTATTACTACACTCTTGGGTTGATTATTAGAACATCTAGTCAGATGGATGAAGTTCCCAAGCTAGTTATAACATCACTTGGGTTTTATCTTCAGCCTCTGCTTTTAGGTTTTCTTTTTTACTAGCAAAGGCAAGTGCATAGGAATAGAGCATTTTACCCTGTACAGTATATGATAGTGTCTGCAACAATTGAAGTGCCGTCGACGAACAATACTTTCCCATTTTCATGTAATGAATCTATCTGCATTTTCATCTAGATACGTAAATTACCGAATATGAAAAATGTCTTGGGGTTTTCATATTTTTGTTTTTTAAATGGGAGTAAGGGAAGGGGATTACAAGGTAGAGAATCAGATCCTCAGCAACAAGGTGAAAGTTCAGGTAGCCAACCAACTGAGCTAATACGATTTGCCTATGGGGGTTTTCATGTTTCAATTAACTGCATCGTCAATTTTTTATTTAACGAACCTGATGACGAAGATGTAAAGTGTGGTGCTTGGATATAACTTTTGACAATCCCTCAGAAACATCAAGAGATTTGGCACTGAGATGTATCTCCTTTGCCACATCTACAAGCTCCATTCCTATATCCTGACCACTTAGTGAGTTTCCAACCACCACAACTACCTGCTAAGTTAAAAATAGTTAGCAAGTTGTACGGATAAGAGTTGAAGCCTCTTTAAGAGAAATCTTAGATGATGTGGTCATGTGGTCCACTGTTGGCGATTCTTGAATTTTGTTTTGTTTTATTGGAATATATGTCATGCACTGGACTTCGAATTATGACAACATGAGATGTTATAACTTATAAATAAATTTTGTTTCTGGATCTTGCAACAAAGTTATTATTTGAAGTAGAAAAAGTAAAAAAGACATCCTGTTGATTATCATTCATCTCCACTATTGTAGAGATTTTTGCATTACCTCATTCCGAAAGGATTCTGGAACCCTGTAAATGTGACTATGCATCTGCTTTCTTCTCCATGCATCCATTCCTTATCAAACGAAACAGATAAATAGTGTTTACCAACTCTAAAGTATGTGTTTATGCAAGTATATAATACATGCTGTAATTAACTTTGATAAAAAGGTCTTATGGTTTTCTTATTCAACTGTTCCTTGACATGACCTGGCACTACAAGAAACATGATTTTTTGTGACGATTTTTTGTAGCGACTCATATAGTTGCCACAAATTGTAAGGTTTCTGTGGCGATACGAAATGGTTGCCACAAAAAGTGAAAGTTTTAGTGGCGACAAATATAATCGTTACTGAAAAATATCTTGTAGCGGCGACATATCTTTGATCGCCACTAATAGGTGCCTAATAAAATATGAATGAAAAAATATTTGTGGCAACGTATAAGATATCGTCACAAAAACCTAATAGTGGCGACTCTGTCGCCACTAAAAGTGTATATTTTGTGGCAACTTTGAGGTCGTCACTAATTATTTTATTTTGATATTTATTATTATTTTGTATGTATACATGTATATTAAAACTTTAATTAATTTTTGTAATGATGTTTATGTATATTTGATTTTTTAATTTGATAAATAATTAAATTAGTTCTACTTTTAAGGACATTTTAAAACAAGTAATCATGTAATTGGAAAGTTTTAATGATTATAGTGTTACTTAAATAAGTATTTGGAGTAATTATATATCTAGTAATACTTGTAATAAAATAAGTACTAATATATTGAATCTCTTTGCGCACTATAAAACTAATTGGTTTTCTCTCAACGTGGGACTTTTCGGCATGAATTCGAATTTAGTCGGGCTCCAATGCAGATATCGGACACTGGATGAAAAACAAAAACAAAATAAAAATAATTGGTTTTAAGGATATTTTATACCAATAAGAGTAGATGTATTCCCTTTTTTTTTACCCTCCACATTCAATCCGACTAAATAAAACCTTGATATCACTTTTATTCAGACTCGGTCCAAATCCATTTTAGGACTAAAGTAGAAGAAGAGTTTTTTTTTAATTTAGTCCGGTGTAGATCAGATCTGGAAGGGTAATAAAAATGGGTGGAGTAATTTTTTAAAATCACGTGATATTTTTTTTTTTTAATTCAGTAAATATAGATATATTAACGAAAAGATAAATATGCATCATTTATTAGACAACAAGACTATATATGTACCATTTTTTTAAGGACTGATATATTCGTTCTAAATCACAAAATATAGAGGTACATTTTCTCTTTTTCCCAATATTAATTATGATGATAATAATTAGTGACTGTTTTGCTTTTCCTAATTTGAGTTAATAAAAAGTCATCTTCAATTTTTTAATTTATAGATAACATAAGCGAAAAGGAAAAAAGCAAAAGAAACTGTGAATGAATAAAATGAAAACCTAAAATCGTTTTAGCCCTTTCAGATCTATAACCCAATTTATTAGAATGCCTTATCTTCAACCCTGATTCCTCGCATCCCCTCTTAGGTTTCCATATTATAGAAGCTGATGCTCTTGTCTCCACCCAACTCGCCGTCGTTGGCGAACTGTGAGTTCCTTCCTTGTTTCCTTCTTTTTAGATTTTGTACTTGCGAAGCGAGAATCCTCACCCCTTTTATGATGAAATACTTTGTTGTTTTGGTGTATGTTTCTAGTATTTGAATTGATGCGTACCAATTTTTTTTTCCAACCCGAGTATTTGGATTGGTTTTGCCAAGTCTTTATGCAATCAAAATTTTGAAAAGTACTTTATCAAGGAAGATGGATCTCAGTGTTGGCAGCATGCCCTTTAGTTGGTGGAGAGGACAAATTAACAAGTTGTAATTAAGTCATTTCATTAATTTGCTTGTTTCTTCTACAAGTCAAAGTTAAGTAGCTAATAATCACTGATGAACCACTATTTAGATGCCATATTAACTGTCTTTTATATCCTTATCATTGAAAAATAAACAATTTGCCCTATTCTCTATTGAGGTCAAAGAATAAGAAATAGGCATGTATTTGTAGCTCTTCTTTCATTATTCAATTGTGAACAAGAAAAAATTAAGAGTAAGGTCTTGGAAATACCCTGCATCATATGATGCTTGTGTATTTTTGCTTTTTTTTTTTTAGCTTTGATGTGTTGATGGCATTTGGTGAATATAAACAACAACAACAAATTCATGTAGGCCTGAAAGTGGTTAGGTCTGAGGAGAGTAGAGTGTACGCCGACCTTGCCTCTACCTCGAGGAATTTGAGTGGTTGTTTTTGAAAGACCCTCAATGAATATAACATCGCAAAAACCTAAATAGCTATAACTGTGAAAAGAATCTTCTATCTTTTGATTTTTGCATGAATACTGTTGCTTCGACTAATTGATTTTGAGAGATTTTACCTAAAGAATTTGGGTTAATGAACTATTATAGAGAGATGAGAAACATCAGTCTAGTGTGTATGCACAGAGCATTAAGTAATGCTGATTAAAATTAGTCTAGATATCTCTGCGACAACAGGTTAATAAAAGATGTTGGGAAAGATCTCACTGGGACACAATCCCACAATATTAAAACCAGGATGGTTTAGGTAGTTTAGAACCAATTAGTTAGCTTGATATTGGGAAAGGAACTTAGTTACATTTTGCTGGTTTAGGTAGTTTGGAACAACGCTTGAGTTTTATATGTCACTTACCAATTATCTTTGTGAATATTGTTGTTTATCAGGCAATAAATTTTGAGTTGATATAAGCTCATTGTGGTAAACCGATAAGTTTCTCATCTTTTCTTATACGTTTATTGGTATCAAGGGGGTAAACCGATAATATTTTTGCTCTTTCTGTTACTTCTTTTTGTAGAGATGGAAGGTGTCCTTTTAGGAAACATCCTCTCTACTTCATCCGAGGTAGTGGTATGGACTGCGTACACTTACCCTCTCCAAATCCCACTTTGTGGGAGTACACTGGGTATTTTGTTGTTGTGGAAGGTGTTCTTTTAGGGATTACATTTTGATTGACCTTTTTTTTTGAGTTTGATTGCTCTGTCCTCTTGCAGAACAATGTTCTACTGGAACTTGGAACTTAGAAGGATTGAAAAATGATGAGCATTTGGCTCGTCCAGTATTCGAGCACATGGCCCCGAACGAGGAGATATGTGTTTCCGAGAAAAAGCCAAATGAAAAGCATGACTGTTATTTTTTTTAATTAACAAGACATCTTTACTAGTTGACTCTCTTTTATTCTTGGAAAGAGGAATTCAGAACATTATCAATTCATCATTAGTGGTAGTAAATAGGAAGACAACATCCCTAAGCCTGTGATCTATATTAAAATTCAAAAGAAAGTGAGATTATACTATTGATATTATATCTACTCATGGTGTCCTCTTATTTCAAAATGAAGCAGGTTCAAACGCATATTGCTGAACAAGAAAAGCTTCATTTACTAAGATAAGTTTACTCCTTTTCAATAATTCCTTTCATGTTTTACTCTTTTCATGGCTGTGAGCCTGTGATCATTTTTCTTGCGAATGATATAATTTTAATTTTATATATTTCCAACTTATTTAATTTTATGTCCATTAGCGAATATTAAGCACTAGTTTTTAAAGTTTGACATATTGAAACTTCCAAGAAAAATCAGTAAGGATCTATTATATATCATCACCAAGAGTAGTAAATCACTAATTCACTATATTAGTGTTTTAGACTGCACACTTTTTATGAGATCCATTGGTTTAGTATTGGTTTTGCCCAAAATCTTAAAATGGTTTCATTTGAAGTCCGAAACCAAGCTGGAGTGAGAAGTGTTTTATTCTTTCGATAATTTGGTATATATAGACTCTTTAACTGATAAAAAGTTAAGTTGCAAAATAAGCTTACTCATGAAAACTATTTAGTGCTTAATTAAGTAAAGTAATGAAAAAAAATGTATGAAACACTCTTATCTTAATTGTCATTTTCTGTTTTTTTTTTTTAGGAAAACAAGAGTGTTGGTAATACCCTTGTACTCCTTGCATTGATAATGAATGCTTGAAATATTTGAAATTTGTTCCAAGTAGTCAAATAAAAAGTAGCTGAAACCACTTTACAGAACTTGGAATTTGCCTTGTGCCATTGAATTATCAGTTAAATTTTATCTCTCATTGTTATTTTATTTGCGCTATCAAATTTTCATATAAATGTGTGGTCTTAACAATTCTTGTTGAATTTCCTCTGTAGGTAGTAATTGATCTTTCTAAGGCATGCACAAAGGATAATGATGTATCTTTCTATGAAACAGTATAAGGGAGTTGCACTTGGAAGGTGCTGAGAGTTTGTTAATTACATTCATAGCTGGATTTATTCTAGCCGAGGAACATTTTATTTTTGTTTTGTTTCTATGTGTTTTTCATGTGTAAGCACAATTACTATGAGTTATGAAAGTTTATGGTATCATTGTTTGGGAAATATCTTTAGTTGTGTTTCTTTTATTGTCAGTGCCTCAGTGGGTTGTTCTAATACATTTGTGCAGTATATTAATAGAAATATTGATGCTGCATATTTATTTATTTTCAAAATAAAAAATGTATTTGTGGCGACCAAGGTCTTCAAATCCTCATTTATTGTGGCGATAATACTTGCCACTGAAAGTAAAGTGGTTATAGTGGCGACCAAAAGTTGCCTCTTTAAGTCATCCACCTATGGATATCTCCTTACTTTTAGAGGCGATAAAATCGCCACTAAAGATGTACCTTTTGTGGCGACACAAAATGTCGTCACTAATAACTTTTAGCTATGGAAGTACTTGCCACGGTCCTAAAGTCGCCACTAAATGTTTTTGGTGGCGACTTTGTGGCCTTTTGTAGCGACTTTTGGCGCCACAAATTGTCAGATTTCTTGTAGTGTGGCTATGAAAGAATTGCTATGATTGATAAAGTTAGTTATAACTCTGGGATCTTTTTGCTACTCTATCAATGCAATTTAGTGACTTAGTAGATTATTATTTATTTTCCAACTTGCCTAATTAAGCTTGTTATGATGATCAGTAACCTGTTGTTTTGGATCAACTTAATTTGATGATATTCACTATACATGTACAAAACTTTAACTCGAGTGAGCAAAGTAGAGATTTTGACATACCATTAATGTTGGGCAGCCTTGGCTGATTGTAATGACCAGTTGCCACAACTATAGCATCAAAAATTCCCTCCTTTCCCTTCACAGCATCCTTCTCTTTGCTCTTCACTGTCCATCTCAAATCCTTACCAAACTCAGGATAATTCGACATTCCTACATGCTTAACTCTGGTATTAAACCTTATCATTTCCCTTAGTCCAAAGAATTCACAAAAATCTTGTACATACAAGAGAAGCTCCCTGTGACCAGGAAATCTCCTTGAATCCCTCCCTTTCTTCACCAAAAATGGAAAATCAGTAAATCCCATGATCTCTCTTGGTGAAGTGAGCCTTAATGATGCATAAATACTGCTATGTACATTTTGGACATTAGTCCTTCCTAAAGGATCTTCATGTTCAACTTTAGGTTGATAGAGCCATTGCCCTCCCACATCATGGTTTTGTTCAAAAACCACCACTTTGTGCCCTTCCTTCCTCCCTAGCATCCACCAAACCCGATGGGCCGGCGCCAATTATGCACACATTCTTGGACAAATTTCTCTCAGAAGCCATGGTTGATATTAGGAAAAAACTCCTGGAAGTAATGCAGTCTATTCTTATGTTTTATGTTCTTGAAAGTCAAAAATAATATGTGTGGGTTTGGGGGGTTTGGTTGAAGTGGCTAGGAATGAGAAAAATGAGACTGATTAACTATTATATATACTACTCCCATCTCATAAGGGGGAGTTTGCTGGGAAGGGAGTCACGTGTGTGACTAAGTAATACTTAGAATTTGGTTGGCTATGTCTCCATGAATTCCCATTTTGGAAAGAGAACTCTTATCACTCGGAAAAGTTAACCCCTGTTCGTTTGATTTTTAAGTGGTAAATACTTACCCTACCCGGTGTTTGCACCAGCCCGAACAAATTAACCTAATCACATATATATTAGACTTAAAATAGATATGCCCGTAAAAATGTCTTTATGATTTCTTACTACTACTGCTATATATGGGGTACATGGAGTGTGTCCCACTTCTTTTATTTACAAAAATAATACCCTAAAGACTTGTTAATAGGTGATTTGATGTTGTTAACTGATAAATTCACATATAATATTATATGAATCAACAAAACTGTATTTGAGACGTTTACGATGACGTAGATATTTTGTGAGCTTGATTTAAAAATATAGATCATAATTTGTTATAATTTTCTAGAACCCGTCGAGCCATGGGATATATAGTTATGTCCATATGATTAACAATGTCTTTATGATTTCTTACTACTACTATTATATATGACAT
Organism: Capsicum rhomboideum; assembly: GCA_031232105.1. NCBI lineage: Eukaryota > Viridiplantae > Streptophyta > Magnoliopsida > Solanales > Solanaceae > Capsicum > Capsicum rhomboideum. Next base: position 8,013,355 of record CP124716.1, read on the forward strand.
GCATTGGGTGCATCAACTTCTTTATTCTCAATAATTAGTCACTAAAAACTTGTTAGTAGGTGATTGGATTTGAGTTGTTAACTGACACATTGACATATAATATCATATAAATCAACAAAACTATATTTGAGATGTTTGCGATATAGAAGATATAATGAGCTTGATTTAAAAATATAGATTATAAAAATGTCTTTATGATTTCTTATTACTACTGCTATATATTGTGTGCGTGGAGGGCATGCGATCCACTTCTTTTGTTTACAAAAATAATATCCTAAAGATTTGTTAGTAGGTAATTTGATTTGAATTGTTAACTAACACATTCACATTTCATATTATATAAATCAACAAACTATATTTAAGACGTTTCTGATAACATATATTTGTAATGAGCTTGATTTAAAAATATAGATCACAATAATATGTTATAATTTCCTAGAGCCCCTCGAGCCATGGGATGTATAGTTATGCCTGTATGATTAATAATATGTCTTTACGATTTCTTATTACTACTGCTATATATGGTGTGCATGGGGTGCGACCCACTTCTTTTATTTACAATAATGATACCCTAAAGACTTGTTAGTTGGTGATTTGATTTGACTTGTTAAATTACACATTAATTCAAATATAATATAATATCAATCAACTAAATCAACAAAATACTTGAGATGTCTGTGATGACCTAGATATATAGTGAGCTTGATTTAAAAACATAGATCATAATAATGTGTTATAATTTTCTAGAACCTCTTGGGCTATGGGATATATATAATATATTTATCTCAGAATGATTAATAATATCTTTTTATGATTTCTTACTACTATTATTATCTATGACATGCATTGGGTGTGACCAACTTCTTTTATTTAGAATAATAATACCCTAAATACTTGTTAGTAAGTGATTTGATTTGAGTTATCAACTGACACATTCACCTATAACATTATATAAATCAATAAAACTATATTTGAGACGTTTGAGATAACGAAGATATAATGAGCTTCAATTAAAAATATAGATCATAATAATATGCTATAATTCTTAGAACCCCTCCAGCCATGGAATATATAGTTATGCCCGTACGATTAATAATATGTCTTTATAATTTCTTACCATTACTGTTAATATATGACGTGCATGGGTGAGATCCACTTATTTTAATTACATTAATAATATATTTAACATTGTTAGTAAGAACTTGACCGAAATGTAGTTATGTGGAATGCATTGATAAAGAGTTATATGCATAATAGGAAGTTCAGAGAAGCTATTGATGTGTTTAGGGAAATGCTAGGTTCTCATTTGGGAGCTTTGAATCAAGGGAAGTGGATTCATGATTATATTGTGATGAATCGGTTGAGAGAACGTATACGTTGGTACTGCGTAATTGATATGTATGCTAAATATGGAGACATTGATGAGTCAAGAAAGGTGTTTGAGACTATGGGAGTGAAAAATATTTATACGTGGAATGTATTGATTTCAGCATATGCTATGAATGGACAAGGGGAGGCTGCGTTGCGGACTTCGGTAGGATGGTTGTGGAAGAATTTAAGCCTGATGGTGTTAATTTCTTGGGTGTTTTATGCGCTTGCTGTCACCAAGGTTTTGTTGAGGAAGGTAGAAGGCAGTTCTCAAACATGATAAATCAGTTTGGATTGCAGCCAAAGATTGTGTGTTACGGGTGTATGATTGATCTACTTGGACGTGGAGGGTTCTTGGATGAAGCTATGGAAATGATTCATTCTATGAAACTAAAGCCAGATGCAATACTATGGAGGACACTACTTGGTGCCTGTAGATTTCACGGAAGAGAAGGACTTGGTGAATTTGCTTTCCGTTAGCTTCTGGAACTGGAACCAACGAACGGGGAAAACTATGTGTTAATATCAAATGTTCACACTCAAAAAAAAGAAATGGACTGAAGTTGGAGAAGTTAGGGAACTGATAGACAGTGGCGGAATTAAAAAGATTCCTGGATGTAGTTTATGAGTTCAAGGCATCTGATCCACTTAAAACAGGCCACGATGAAATCCATAAGATGTTGGAAGAGATGAAAAATCAGTTGAAATTAGCTGGTTATGTTCCTGAAACAGAGTTGGCTCTGTATGATATTAATGAAGAGGAAAAGGAGCATAATCTGATATACCATAGTAAAAAGCTTGCTCTTGCATTTGGGCTGCTGCATTCATCTGAACCTACATAAAGGATAATGAAGAATTTAAGGATTTGTCAGGACTGCCACCAATTCTTTAAGCTTGCTTCAGCGATTTATAAAAGGAATATTGTTGTTAGAGATTTAAAGCTCTTCCATAATTTCACTGGAGGTCTTTGCTCATGCAAAGATTATTGGTGATTACCTAGTATATCAGTGATGTTATGTCGTTTGACACATTAGGAGCACTTACAGCACAGAGACTGGCATTTCGCTGAAATGTCTTGTTTATATAATTAAAACTGTCAGCTTTTGTTTTTGAGCTTCAGGAAATGAAGTGAACTGAGAGGTCTCGGAATCTGCCATCACACTTGGGTAGTTATTTCTTCTTTTGATGGATAGATAACTGGAGATATTTTAGTTTTTTCCTTGTATACCAGACACAGCCTAGCATGACATGGATAAAATCCAGATACGATTTATGGTGGTTAATACTGCTGCTCAGATAGGGCATTGCTTGCTGACCTGTTCAGAACCTTTTGAGGCGATTATGAACTTCTATTCTATTTGGGTAGTCATGCTGCGAATATTTTTACAGTTTCTGGAGTTGGTTTGCTACTAGAATCTTTTTGAAAGTTTTAGTCCTATATGAGAAACATTGGACTAGGCTCAACGTATCTTTTTTCATTCAGCTGTATGACTGTGCTGAAGGCCTAAAGATTTCAGGAACAGCAGAAGGTGTGCTTTGAAGGCTCTCGGGTGTCGGAGATCACTTGTGTTCTTTTAGCTGCAAACCTGATGTGCTGACTGTTTCCCTTATCCATGATCTAAGGTAGTAATGGCATATCTCAGCTAGATGACTAATTTTCATGTTTGTGTTACAGTTATTCTTGAGCACATTAGCTGTTTTGTCGGGTGAGACAAATTTTGGCATGTCTCTTCTGTAGATTGTGCACTCTCAGAATAATGCTATGAGAAGTTCACCTTCTAGTTCTAGACAACAATGATGTTGATGTAGAGTATCTAATCTCTGCTGGAAAACGCGTACACCAAAGGTTTGTCGCTTCCTAGTTCCTACCCTAATTTCTATTTTCACATAGTTATTGCTTTGTTTCATAGGATTTTCAGCTACAATTCTTGTATGATTTTTGAGGCAGAATATGTTATTGCCTTACAAATGAGTTGCTTCTTGACCTCTTCTTGGCCTAGTTTTGGCGGCCAGGTTTTGTTAGCCCATAAATCTGTCTGTGCCTTTAATCCCTGAATTAGTTAGCATTCATGGTACATGTCCTTCACTTGAGGAGCTATTTAAGTGCAGGAACCTCCAATAGTTCCATGAAAGCATTATATCATGCCTCATTTTCATTTAATTAGATGGCTATGTATTTAGGAATGAAATTACAAATGATGCTAACAGAACATAAATGCGATTCTTATAAATGGATTTCACTTCACATATCATACAAAAATTTCTAGAGAATAGGCTTCAGCTAAAATTCTTTAATAAAAAGAAAACAAAATCTCTTTCATGAATATCATCATCTTTTCTTACAAAGTCGAACATTCAACCAGATAACTTTTTTTGAATTGTGGAATTTTCATAGGTAGGGATGAAGTTGAAAGTAATATATAAAGCTTTTCTTTCCACTCTGGTAGAAGCTAGTAAATACTAAATAGCAGAACAAATCTACTTCAGAAAATAAATGAATTAAAATTGGTCGCACTCTATCTGTATGCATCTGTATTTATGCTTTCAGATTCAAAAAGCCTCGGGACCAAGATGGGTGAAGTGTGGGCTTTGATAAGCTGCTTGTAGCATCTCACTGTCATCGTATGAATCTCGATATGTATCCAAGTTTATATCTGCATTTCTTAGTGCTGATAGGCAGAGTTCTTTCCTCCATTCTTCTAAATGTGGGAATCCTATGTAGTCTGCATACTTGTCACAGTACTGCCAAAGAAAATCGGTCAAACACAACATTAGTAGGTTTTCCTAGTGCCTTGGCTTAAATGCTCAAGTCAACTTGTGACAATTGTTTTTTGAGCAACTTCAATAACTTTACCTCAAAACTAGCAAGATCATGGGTATTATGCTTTGGAATGCCAGCAACTTCTCTTGAACGATAAAATTCCTTGATTGATTGCATCATCTCATCCCATGAGGGGAGTGTTCTTTTCCCAGACAGCAGCTGGGCAATCCATTTTGCTTGTGACTCGAAGAAAGGAAAGCCTATGAGCTACATTATAAATAAGAGAAGATCTATTAACTAATACTCCATCTCTTAGAAAAGGATAATGATATTTATGGACAGTAATCCAAAATAATGATGAAGCTGTTTTTTCAAGAATATAATTAGGACTAAAGCTATTTCTTAAATTTGAAATTAAGGCACAATTAATTATTGGTTAATTAATTGTTGTGCAGATGTGTAGGAATGGTTGTGGTGGGCTGTTAACCGGGAAGTGTTCCTTCATCTTTAATTAGAGGTCTCGAGTTCGAGTCCGAAGAATGAAATCGCCTTTGGTAGAGAGCATTTTACCCTAAAGTAAAACTTCCTGGCGCGAAACCGGATTAGTCAAGTCCCATAGTGGTACCAAACACCGGGGAAAACCTAAAAGAAAAAAGTCAGGAAGTGGTTACCTTTCTGGGTACACCAATGAAGGAGAGAGAGGGAGCAAGAGAAGGGGGGAAAGTATGCTCATAAAGTGGGCCCACTCTATCATCATCAACTATTACCATTCCTTTGGTGTCAAGAAATGGAAGGGAGTAGGAGTACCTATACAATGCCAAAAAAACAAAAAAACACTTGGATTCGTCATTATCGTGTTGCTGTAACAAGATTGTTTTCACTTTAAGACAAGATCACGTCTAAGCACTTCCTAGTTCAATCTCACTATTTCTGGTGAATTCAAAGTATAAAAGTCAAATTATTTAGAAATTTTTTACTACTCTTAGGTTGAGTATTAGAACATCTTGTCAGATTGATGAAGTTCCCAAGCTAGTTATAACATCACTTGGGTTTTATCTTCAGCCTCTGCTTTTAAGTATTTTTTTTTACTAGCAAAGGCAAGTGCATTGGGATTGAGCATTTTACCCTGTACAGTATATGATAGTGTCTGCAACAATTGAAGTGCCATCTACGAACAATACCTTCCCATCTTCATGTAATGAATCTATCTGCATTTTCATCTAGATTAGTATATTATCGAATATGAAAAATGTCTTGGGGTTTTCATTTTTTTGTTTTTTAAATGGGGGTAAGGGAAAGGGAATGGGGGAGGGGATTACAAGGTAGAGAATCGGATCCTCAGCAACAAGGTGAAAGTTCAGGTAGCCAACCAACTGAGCTAATACGATTTGCCTATGGGGTTTTCATGTTTCAATTAACTGCATCGTCAATTTTTTATTTAACGAACCTGATGACGAAGATGTAAAGTGTGGTGCTTGGATATAACTTTTGACAATCCCTCAGAAACATCAAGAGATTTGGCACTGAGATGTATCTCCTTTGCCACATCTACAAGCTCCATTCCTATATCCTGACCACTTAGTGAGTTTCCAACCACCACAACTACCTGCTGAGTTAAAAATAGTTAGCAAGTTGTACGGACAAGAGTTGAAGTTTGTTTCAAAACAAAGTTAACACTTCTTTAAGAGTAAACTTAGATGATGTGGCCATGTGGTCCACTGTTGGCAATTCTGGAATTTTGTTTTATTTTATTGGAATATATGACATGCATTGGACTTCGAATTATGACAACATGAGCTGTCATAACTTATAAATTAATTATGTTTCTGGATCTTGCAACACAATTATTATTTAAAATAATTGTCGCCACAGCTGAATCTACTGCCATGGAAATTAATATGGAAAGTAAAAATTCCATACAAAGTGGCCATTTTTACATGGTTGGTGGTGAATAACTCAGTTTTAACTCAGGAGAATCTAAGGAGAAGGGGATTTCATTTGTGCTCAAGATGTTATTTTTGTGGGCAAAATCTAGAGACAGCCGACCATCTGTTTTTACATTGCAAGATGACCAGCCAGTTATGGCATTTGTTCACAAGCTTTAGAGGTATAAGGTGGACAATGCTAGGTAGAACATCTGATGCACTGATGAGCTGGAACTCAGAGGAGAATAGCAGCACAAACAAAGATAGATGGAGAATTGTCCCTGAAGCAATTTGGTGGACAATTTGGAAGGAAAGGAATTCTAGGTGTTTTGAAGATACTAGTAGCTCCTTAAAAAGGATTAAGATGAATTGTATTCTTATATTCTGTTATTGGTGCAAATCAGAGTAAATAGATGATCCAGTATCTATTATAGACATCCTAGGGTCCTTATGAGATGATATAGGGTCTAGGTGGTTTTTGTTTTTTGTTTCTAGTTTATTGTTTTGGGTTTTGGATCCACTGATGTAAATGCTCCATTTTGGCTCCCAACACTTTGTGTTGATGATTTATAAACTGTTAGTTACCTTGTCAAAAAAATAATTATTATTATTTAAAATAGAAAAAGTGAAAAAGACATCCTGTTGATTATCATTCATCTCTATGATCATAGAGATTTTTGCATTACCTCATTCCGAAAGGGTTCTGGAACCCTGTAAATGTGGCTATGCATCTGCTTTCTTCTCCATGCATCCATTCCTTATCAAACGAAACAGATAAAAAGCTTTTAGTGTCACTCTTATAGGTAAAAAGAACAGATGTAAATTACAAACTCTAAATTATGTGTTTATGCAAGTATATAATACATGCTGTAATTAACTTTGATAAAAAGGTCTTGTGATTTTCTTATTCAACTGCTGACTATGAAGGAATTGCTTTGATGGATAAAGTTATTTATAACTCTGGGATCTTTTTGCTACACTATCAATGCAATTTAATCGACTTATTAGTAGATTATTATTTCATTATCCATCTTGCCATATTAAGCTTGTTAGGATGATCAATTACCTGTTGTTTTAGATCAACTTAATCTGATGATATTCAGCATCATTCTATCGATGTACAAAACTTAAACTCGAGTGAGAAAAGATATGGAGATTTTGACGAACCTTTAATGTTGGGCAACCTTGGTTGAGAGTAATGACCAGTTGCAACAACCACAGCATCAAAAATTTCCTCCACCCCTTTCTCAGCTTCCTTCTCTTTGCTCTTCACAATCCATCTCAAGTCCTTGCCAAATTCAGGGTAATTCAGCATCCCCACATACTCAACCTTAGTATTGAATCTTATCATCTCTCTTAGTCCAAAGTATTCACAAAAATCTTGTAAATACAAGAGAAGCTCCCTATGGCCAGGAAATCTCCTTGGATCCCTGCCCTTTTTCACCACAAAAGGAAAATCAGTAAATCCCATGATCTCTCTTGGTGAAGTGAGCCTTAATGATGCATAAATACTGCTATGTACAATTTGAACATTTGTCCTTCCTAAAGGATCTTCATGTTCAACTTTAGGCTCATATAGCCATTGCCCTCCCACATCATGGTTTTGTTCAAAAACCACCACATTGTGCCCTTCCTTCCTCAGCTCCCTACCAGCCACCAAACCTGACGGTCCGGCGCCAATTATGCACACATTTTTGGACAAATTTCTCTCAGAAACCATGGTTTGTATTGGGAAAAACTCCTGGAAGCAATGCAGTTTCTTTCTTGTGTTTTATGTTCTTGAAAGTTAAAAATGGTGTGTGTGTGTGTGTGTGTATATGGGGGTGGTGGGTCGGGGGGCTAGGAATAAGAAAATGAGACTGATTAGCTGTTATATATACTATTATCTTATAAGGGAGAGTTTCTGTGAAGGAGATACACGTGACTAAGTAATACTAATTATTAATTTAGTTGGCGCATGTCTCCATGAATTCCCATTCTGGAAAATATACTCGGAAAAGTTTACCTGTTCATATGATTTTTTAAATGGTAAATATCTATCGTACCCGATGTTTACATCAAACCGAACAATTTAACCTAATCACATATATATTAGATTTGAATAGATAGCACTAACTATGGTTGAGTGACAACTATGTAGACGAGAGATATATGTCTTGCCTTCATTGTTTTGCTGTTAAGTTATAAACACACTACGTCTGGGTAGTAAATATTTACTTCTTTTAAGTTGCCTTTAATTTTGACTCATTAGTTCTGCAATTTTTATTTATTATAGTTAAAATAGAGAGCAATTCTTCTTCCTTACACCTTAACCTTTTCTTTCCAACAAGTCTTCTACTTTAATTAAAAGAAAGAAATGTTTCCACATAATGCATGTCAGGGGAACTTGGCTTTAAGCAGAAGGTCCCCTTTGGATAACTTTCATCCAAAGGTGGACAAATCTACCAAAATAATTGACCTCTTTGTATAGCTCTTAGCTGTCTTTATGATTTCTTACTACTACTGCTCTGACGTGCATGGGGTGCGACCCACTTCTTTTATTTACAATAGGGAGTAATATCTTAAAGACTTGTTAGTAGGTGATTTGATTTGGTGGGGCAGTTTAAACATTCCTTTGAGTCTTTCTAAATTACACTATAAGTAGTTGTTAACGGACACATTCATATATAATATTATATAAATCAACAAAAGTGTATTTGAGACGTTTGCGATGACGTAGATTATATAGTGAGTTTGATTAAAAAAATATAGATAAATCAATGATAATTTGTTATAATTTCCTAGAACCCCTCGAGCCATGGGATATATAGCTCTATTGTGCCACTGCCGTTATGATCATTAAGGAGTATTTGCGGTCATTTATGGGTCTCTTGAACTACTATCGCCAATTAAGAAAAGGGTATTCCGCTATTGCTACAATCGAAGAAAAATCGTCCTTTGGAGTGGATGGAGAATTGTCAAAGAGCCTTTGAAGAGTTGAGAATTTGAATGAACTCCTTGCATCCTAGCTTTGCTTCTGAGATTAATAACAAAAGAAAGCGAAAATTAGATTGTTTGTCTTGTCATCATATCAGCTTATTACTTTCATTCATATTAAAACCTCTCATTTAACACAATAAAATTTAAATAAATTTATAAATTCTTTTTAATAAGACCAAAGAGAGAGAGTGTGATCGATGCTTGACTTGGAGACTTGACAAATAGATTAAAGTACACATTTAATTTCTACTTTTTAATAAAAGGACAAGTTGAAACTATATACTACTCTTGCCCGGTTAGTAGACCAAATAATTTATGCTTAACTTGGTTAAACTAATAAACTTCTCAAGTATAATTACCTACGTGTAGGCCAGACTATATTTTTAAGGCACTCATTATCAGCTGTATTTGACTTGTTCACTAATTTTTGACTTCCATACCCCCCTTCCCCCCACCCCCCACCCCCCACAAAACAATACACACATAGAGCCTCCCCCACACCCAGGAAAGATTTTAAAATTAACTTTGCATATTGACATGCATATACTAGCATGTTATGTCTTTGTCTTTGTGTGATAATTACAGTCATGTCTTTGTGTGATCTAATTTACATAATTAATATACATGTTTTGTATATTTGGACTAGCGCCTGTAATTTGGCCGAGGGACCAAAAATAAAAGAAGCTCTTAATTTTACCTTTAAAAGCCTCACACATCACATTTTAACACGAGATAATACAATACTTAAGCAAATAAACATCAGAGTTAGATGCTAAACATAATTAGACTATTATTGCTATTATATATAGGATCAAATGATGGTAAATGCCAGACTTTTTTTAGTCAGCATTTGATTTCCCCCCTTCTTGAAGCCAAGAAGGGAACATCTATAATCATGACATAGTGTTAACTGTTATCAATTCACCATGCACGTTCATCATTTAAATATCAGCCTTTTTGTTTTTGTCCTCTTTAAACTAAAGCTAAGTAAATATAATTTAAAAAAAGGTATATTTCCATGGCTCTCATGAATCTTCTTACTCTTTTTTCTCTTATTTGATGATGTCTGTTATTCGTTTGAGATCCAATTAATTCAAATTTGTATCGTGTATGACCTAATTATCAAAAATATTTTATATCGAGATCTTTGATTAGAGATGAAATGATTATATTCATCCCACTATAGCTTTAGTGATAATCTTCCACTAGAATATGATTTTAATTAAGTTATAGCTAGTGATATTTCTTCTTGGGGTGCAATTCAAGTATAATAGGACAAGCATGCCTCATATTTTACAACTCAAATAATATAGTAGTACTAGTAAAATTATGAGTCACTTGCTTGGAAACTTTGGAGACCAACACCATGGGTCGAGATGATGTGGAAAAAGGCAGTTATAGAGTACCTTTCTTTATATACTTCCAAGACCAACTTTATGTCATAAGGATCATCATCTCGTTGTTGAAACTTTAAAAGCAAGATTTCGAAAAAGAAAAAAGATGAAACGTCAAAAAAGGGTTGTCATGCAAATATGCAATTATTAAAGTCTCGAGCCTTGGAATTGTGGTTTCTTTATACTGGACAGTCTACTATGCTTGGCCTACAAGTTTGAAATTTTGCATTATGGAAATAATAAAAAGGGTCTACACAATTTTTTTTGTGACGTGGGATTTTTAAATTGATTTTCTTTTTATTATTAACTTTTCCTTTTTATGTTGGGGGTGTTGTTATTCACTTATTCTAGTCTTTTTTTTTGCTCTTTTGACTGGTTGAATTCATACATTTAGACAAAGCAACTGCCCTTTTTTTTTTTTTACCCTTCGTGGGGGCTTTCCATTTGCTTTCTTGATAACTCGAAAAGTCGAATTGATAACTTTAAAGTTGGCGGTGAAGAATGTTTATCACTTGTGCAATCTTCTCTTGTCAAGCAACTGACTAGATGTCCTTTTTGGGTTGATGTGTAATCTTAGGCTAAAATTGTTTCTTCGAAGGTGGATATCAAAAGCTCACATGATTTTCAAAGATATCCACTTTTAGAACTGTTGTTTAAAAAATAACCAGCATTTGCAAAGCTCCAAATCGAAAAGTGGAATAGGGATATATTTGCAAAAATGAGCCAATTATCATTTCCACCTTAACTCAGCCTTACTGCTCGAATTGAGCATGCAATTGATGTCATATCTCAAGCTATTGTTTACTGAATACACAAAAGATTCATATAATAAGTAAAACACACTTCAGATTATGTTGCTTAGATCCTCCAAAATTAATGTAATGCATCCAACATCGTTGCGCCCGGTAATATTGAAGTATCAATCAACATAACAAGAAATATGTTTGGGGTCTCTTAGGGGTCAACAATTTTGCAGAAGGGTGCTAATGGAAGGATCTATTTAGTGACTATTTTATTTTACGAACGATAAATACGTTTGGAGTCAACTCTTAGAACCAACCGCAACCTAGAATCCTGATAACCAAGATTTTATCTGTAATTTTTGTTAGTGTCAAAGCATATCTATATCCTTTGCATTAATCACGCTTATTCTTACAAACGTCTATGAATTTTTAAAATATACCCCTCTTTTATCTTATTGTTTTCTCTCCTTTTTTTCATTTTGCTTTCTTTCTTTGCAATTTTAGAAATTCTGCTCCCTCAAAATTTACCAATAAATTGTTGGAGTCCCTCTTTCTTTGGTTTTCCATTCCCAACCTATCAAGAATAGGTAAAATTTCAACTTGGATTTTCCATCAGAATTATCTTTTTTTTTTCCCTTTCTTTTTTGTTAATGTTAAATGGTTCTTGATTGTGTTCTTCGAAAATTGATCTCTAATTGAAGATGAAAAGAATCCATGTTACAATGGTTTTGGTTTTGCTTCTTTACGTAATGTTTGAATGATGCAATATAATTTAACAGCCCCAGGACGAACTCAACTTACCTTTTAATTTTAAATTCTCTTTCAATAGCAATTTTCACTTTCAATGAGGTGAAGAAAACATAAATCTCCAAGGTATAATTTTCCCCTGAACTTGTTGCAGAATAACGGAGATGATAATTTGGATGTATTGTCTAGGAAGTAAACATATTTATCAACTTTGATCAAAGAACATAATGGAACATGGAGCGTTTAATTAATGAAATGAAATCACAATTCTTTTTCTCATAGGAATACTTTAAGAATATTGGTGTATCATACGTTTCATGCTGAATTGTTTTGTCAAATATATATGTGACAGATCTATATGTCTATAATGCCATGCAATTTATTAGTTATGTCTTGATGAGAGTTTTCTCTAATTTAGAGGCATTAATTTAGGTATAATAAGAATTATCAGTGCATTTTGAGGAATATTCAGATGGAGGGAGAAGTGCAAGCTGCAGAATAAGTACTTTCTTTTCATCCTTTTACAATGTTGTTCACTTAAATCGTTGTCCTGTGACAGCACAATAGCATATTTTCTTTAGCTTTCATACTGTTGATCATATCCTTTGAATCATCTTGGTTACGGTAGGTTTTTATATATTAACCTATGTTTCGCAGACTCTCCCAAAAATGTTGTTGAACTCATATTGGATCCTTCAAAAATGCACTACCTTTGGAAGATCCAACATGCACCCCCATTAGCATTTTTGAAGAGTGCGACCAACATAGATATTAACTAAGGGGAAAGAAATGGTTATGTTTAATCATACAAGAAGAGGATGGAAAAACATGACTGCCACCTATTCTTTACCAGTAAATAGGATATGAACTTGATTTTTTATTAGAATCAGTTCTCTCACAGGTCCTTGTTTTTCTTCCTACTAGGATGCTACACTAGTGAGCTTGAGGTTTCAATCAAAGAGTCTCTGCTTCTTATCACTTTTTCTCGGTAAGTGCTCGAGTTCAACAGTTGTGAAAACATAAAAGGAAACAAGCAAGTTGAGATTCTTTACTAAAGTTTTTTGTAACTCATGATATATCTGCAGTGGTGCTAGTTTCATTGCTCTAGCTCAAAATGGCTGACATGGTTGTTGGCATACCTGCACATCTGGAGAGAATTGGGCGTGAAGCTCGCTTTTTGAGAAGAAGCTCAACTGGCAGCTTAGGCATTCAAATTGCTAAATCCAAGGTCATGTCGCGTTATCTGAGTGATCCAAAAGGTTCCTGCCATGACGCTTGCAAAGGTGCTGAACGTGATCTTCAAACAACAAAAGCAAGGACTTCCCTGCTGAGTAGAACTGCCGTAGCAGCATCAGAAAAAATCCCAGAACTGGCTACAACTGTTCAGGTGCAGATAAGGAAGAAACCTCTACGTCCGAGTAAGCTACCTGTGAATTTCAAGAGGCGTACAACTGGTAAAGCCCAAAGACAGGAGATCCCAGCATACACAAAAAGATTAGCTGTTTCTGTAAAACAACCAAATGGTCTGAAGATGAAGTCTTCACAGGAAAATGCTAATTCTACATCCAGAAGCTATAAGCTGAGGATAAGAGGATACAGCGATATTATCATACCAGGAGGATCATCAATTGCTCGGGATTCTCCGTTGGATGGTGCAACCAGCACACTGAACGAAGGAAGTAGGATGGACGAGAACACTGGATCTTCTAAGTTGGGCAACAAGAAGGCTGTTGGAAAACCAGCAAACTTGGAGAAAATTGAGTGTGAACTCGCCTATTTGAGAAGGAACTCAACTGGCAACTTAGGTATTGAAATGGGTGACTCCAAGGTCTTGTCACGTCATGTGAGTGTTCCAGCAGGTTCTTCGCTTGATGCTAGCAAAGATGGTGGGGAACACAACTGTAAGACAAAGGCGAGGAGTCACATGTCCACAAGATCTGTAACATCATCAGGAGAAAACTCAAAACTGGCTACAACTGTGAAGTGGCAGATACGGAAGAAACCACTATGCGCAACTAAACTACCTGCAAATTTCAGAAGGCCCACCAAAAAATTAGCCGTTTCTGCAAGTCATCGAAGTGATTTGATGCTGAAGCCTCTTGAAGAAAATGCTTATTCTGTGTTGAGAAACAACAACATAAGCAGAAGAAGATACAGTGATAGTCTTATAACAGGGGGTTCGCCAACAGTTCAGGGGTTTCTATTGGATGATGCTACCACCAAAACAAACACAGGAAGCAGGATGGATAAGTACACTGCATCTTATGAGTTGAGCAAGAAAAGGGATGTTGGCAAGCTAGCGAACCTGGACAAAATTGAGTCTGGAGTTGGCTATTTGAGAAGGAACTCAACTGGCAGCTTAGGTATTGGAATGGGTGTATCCAAGGTCTTGTCATACCCTCTGAGTGTTCCAACAGGTTCTCGCCTAGAAATTTGCAAATACACAGTGAAAAGTGATCTTAAAACAAAGCCGAGGACTCTCCAGATGACAAGACGTGTAACAGCATCAGGAGAAATCCCAGAAATGGCTACAAATGTGAAGTTGAAGATAGGGAAGAAACCATTAAGCTCAAGAGCGCTACCAAATTTCAAGAGCCCAACAACTTTTCGAGCCCAGGGACAGAAAATCCCAGCATCCACCAAAATAGCTGTCGGAAAAGGATCCTCCGGGTTGAGCAAGAAAAAGGATGCCATAACTATTTCCCACACTACAAGAACTCCTGTGAAGAGGGTATCAGGCAAAAAGTTAAATAACAATTCCCCCAGAATGGTATCTCAACGCAATAAGCAGATTAGTCTTCCTAGCAAAACAGGCAAAGTGATTCATGTAGATGATCCAAACAAGGTATCTCAAATTAATAATTTGACCAGCCTTGCACGAACGAAGAAAGTGCCACTAAGTCATGAAAACTTTCCAAACAAGGCATCTCAACTTAGAAAATTGGCTAGTCTTAAACGAGCCAAGATGGAGCTAGGAAGTTACGGGGGTGTTCCAAAGGGGACATTGTACATCAGAGAATCAAAGACTAAAAGCCAGACTGTACAGATCACTCTGGGAAATCAGAAGGCCAGAGTCTCATCCTTAGATAGGCATGACCCAATAAGAGGAAAGAGATCGTCAACTCTTCTCTCCCCATCATCTTCTCTATATTCTGATGGCAGTAGCTCCAGAAACTGTGGCAACAGGAAATCCTCCCTATCATCAACTTCTGCATGTGAGTCTGTTAATGGCGATGCAATAGTCAGCAGTTCCAAGAAAAGTGGAACCGCAACTCCAAACCAATATATAAAAGCTGGAAGGGTTGCAATTGGCAGTCCTAAAAATCTCAAGTTCAGGAGAGGGAAAATAATTGATTTTCAGTCTGAGAAACTCAGTCCAAGGAGACTAAAATTCAGGCCAGCCAAAATACTAGAGAACAACGGAAATGAAAGTGGTCATGTTAGAGGAAGAAGCTCTCGGAGACTTATTGCTTATGGAAAGTCAAATTCTGCTAAAGATGAAACTATGAAAGTTAATCTTCGACACCAATCTAGAGGAGACAAAAAAGAGGCTCCAATCTTGTTCAACAATGTGATCGAAGAGACTGCAACCAAGCTTGAGGAGACCAGGAGAAGCAAGGTCAAGGCTTTGGTGGGTGCTTTTGAAACTGTAATCTCCCTTCAGGATCCGACAGCCTCGCCACCAATACTTATTTGGAGATGATAACTATGTGCTTTTACAGGAGGAGTTTGTATATATTATATTAATAGATAAACTGAGTTACGTAACTGAAGAGTAGGTGCAAGATTTCAAGCACTACTCTGTCTGATTATATATACTTTCTAACTGATCTATATACTCTGTAAACGTCATTGAAAGGGTGTAGTAGAGAAGTTGTAAGTTATTTTTGCAACGTGACAATACATTTTACATTTCTGCACATTAGTCATACTTGTTCATTCTTTGACTACGACAATAGATCACAATTAAAACATCAAAGTTTGTCCTATGTTGCGGTTTAAAAGATAACACTCACCTAACAACAGAATTTTATAGATACCAATTAATATGTATATCATGGTAGATAGAATCAATAATGTTTACTTACTCTTTAACATTCTCCTAGAGTTGAACAACCAAGGAACATGTACTAGATTTTTCACTCCATGATTGCTTGATGTCTCTAATGTACACAACATACCCAGTATTAATCCCACAAATGGGGTATGGGAAGGGTATGGTGTATGCATACCTTACTCCTACTTTGTAGGGTAGAGAGGCTGTTTCCGCAGACCCTCGGCCTGACATCTCTAATGTATTATCTACAAACAATAGAATAGGAACTGAGTTGTATCAGATGAGCATAACTACATAACATATAGGAGGCGCTTCACATAACCAAAACAAATGAGTACTAAAATAAGATGGCAGAGAAATCGCTGAACTTAATTATTCTGATTGATTTGGGTGCAAAAAGATCATGTTCAACCAAAGCAAAAGGGTTTACTTTTAGCTGGGACTTCTTCCTAATGCATATTGTCTAAATATATCATGATTTCATTTCATGCAAAGCACAACAAATAAAAGCAAAAAGGGATTTATTTACATTTAATTTAAAAGAACAAAATAAGTGTTAAATGAAAGAAAGTAGGCAACATGTTATAAACCAGTGAAACTGAAAACTTACCTATAGTAAGGTCGAAAGTCATCTAGCCAGCAAAAGAGAGTAAACTGCTATTCTTTCTATCAATTACAGAATAAACAAGTCTTCACCCTTACTTAAAAAAGAAAAGAACAACACAGAAGTCTTCACATTACTTGATATATAAAAACAAAAAAAGAAAGGCTCCTAAATCTACAAAGCTAATAAACATTAGAAGCAGTATCACTCGGAATTGCTTCAAAATGGAGTGATTTCTTTGAAAAAATTAAGTCTTAGCTTCCTTTCAGTGTGCATTACTACAAAAACAACAATATATCCAGTGAAATCCCACAAGTGAGGATTGGGGAGGGTAGAGTATATACAGACCTTACCACTACCTCGGGAAGGTAAAGAGGTTGTTTCCAAAAGACCCTCGACTCAGTATAGCAAATCCAAGTACAAAGAAGAAGGAAACAGTGAAGAAAATATAGTAACTAACAAGGGAACAATGCAAAATCTACAAGAAAGAAACAAAAATCAATCACAAAATAATATGATAGTCGAAACACAATAAACAACAGACTATGATACATATCACAAGTAGGGATCAGCTCCACCTCAACATCTATGGCTTAACCCTAAACTACCATACTACGGCTAGTGCACGACAAACACCAACAAGCCTAAACCCTAAAAAAGCAAAACTACACTCCTACCCAACTAACCTTATACTCTGATACACATCCTCCACACACCCCTATCTAAGCTAATATCCTCGACAATCTAAAGTTGCACCTTGTCCTATCTAATCACATCTCCCCAATATTTCTTCGAACTATCTTTACCTCTCCTCCTCCTACCCATTATATCCAATCTACTGTACCCATTCGCTCTCTAGCAGTAACACTTTCTAAAAATTCAAAAAAATTGGAGCAAAAAGCGGGCGGGGGGAGGGGGAAGGGGCGTGGGGGAGGGGAGCTTAAGTCAATTCTTCTTCTTTTGATTAATTAATTTGTTGCGTTAATTATACTCTACTAGTATTTATATTTTTTATTTTTTATTTGAAAAATCAACTCATGAGTTCAGTTTAGGAAAGAAACTTTAATGGTGTCTTTGATCTTTTAATATTTTTCCAATAGTTGAGTGATTTTATTGTGATAAATCTTAATTTGTTTTTTTTTAATGTGAATGGGGGTATGATTTCATTGAACCTTGGATTAGACTAACTTTAAAGTTTAAAGAACTAATTCACGTAACCTCTCTCTTTAAAAAGGATAATCTATTGTATTTTGAATTAATTTACTTTTCTTTTATAGATTATATGAAATTTACAATAAATTGTATTTTGATAATCTATTATTGCTAAAAAAAAATAAAGCCCCTCAAATTTAGGGGCCTAAGGCGGTTGCCTTTTTTTAAAAGGGTAGAGCCGCCGCCCCTGATCATAGGAAAAGATAGATTATGGTTAGAAAAAACTTGCACTCACACAGAAAAGAAAAAATGTCAACACTATAATTTTCAGATTTTGATAGCAGAAGTAGGAAATTAAAGGCACTTTGTCTTATAAAGATAGGAATAAGATTTGTGTATATTTTAGATATAAAGTTTTGAATCGATTAATGGCGGCACATTCTCATTGGGAATCTTTAAACGAACCTCACTCCCATTCAACTACTCTTCCCTTTGCCCATGAAAAATTACCATCCTCTCCAAAGATCTCTTCACCACCAAAATCCTTCTCTCCAAAACCCTCATCTCCAAAGTCGTCCTTACCAAAACCCTCCGATTCCTTGAATTACAGTTGGAGCTCACAAGAGGAGGCAACTGCAGAGACTGAGAATCCTCCCCAATCAACCCTTTTTCCACCAGCGTATAACTCGCCTGACAATGAGGATGATCTTCATCTTGCCATCATCCACAAGCCCAAAGCCACTCCTAAACCCAAGAACTTTGTCACCCCCACACCTCCAGTTCGTATTCATCAAACCCGCAAGAGCACAGCAGACCTCAAGGTTGCTGCTGAGTCAAGCAAAAGGGCGAGATCCTCAAAGGCTAAAGGGAAAAATAAGATTGAAGAACCTGAGGTGCCCATTGAGATTGAGGACGAGTCTGAGCAAAAGGAGTCTATTTCTACTCGTCCAAAGGTAAGAAGTTCTAAGCGAAACCTTGAAAAGTTTCTTGCTATCGGTAAAGACGATTACTATGGTTCTAAGTCTGTGCTGAGGAGAAGGGTCTTTGACCCTGAAGTTATGAGCAATCCCATTGTTCAAAACTTATTAGACAGAATAGCTTTCAGGGATAGACTCATTTGTTCAGGGATCTCGCAGCTATTTATGAGGGGGAGGTTGTTGAATTCTATGTTAATCTAACTGTGATTGATGACTTAGTTATTAGTTCTTCAGTTGGGGGAGTCGAGATTGTGTTTAATTCTGTTAAATTGGGAGAAATTCTGCAGATCCCTGTTGAGGAACTAGATGAGTATGAGTGAAAGAATGATGAGGATTGCATCCTATCTAAGAAGTTCTCTAGGGGGAGAGTGAAGAAAAACCCTAGGAAAGTTTCGAAGAGTGAAATGCAACTTTTTCACAAATTGTTGTTTGAAATTGTAAATAAGGAAGTGCTACCAAGAGATGAGAGGGGGGATAAGGCATCCTTTATGGTTATGGGAATCATGCATGCAATTGAGATGGATGTGAGGGTCAATTTGCCAACCCTCATGATCAAACACATGAAGAGAATTATCTCTCCTGAGATTGGTCCCCATGGCTTGGCCTATGGATTTTTACTGACTATAGTGTTTGAGAGTTTTGAGGTTAAGTTAAGAGATGGAAAGGTACGTAGCCACAGAGGGTGACATGATTAATACCAAGACCCTGATGAAGTGCGATTGTTTGGCCAACAAGCCTGTAGGTACCAAAGCCACAAATCTAGTCAATTAGCTCGTTTTTGACTTGGAAGCTGTCCAGGGGGAAAATGCCAAGCTCAAAGATGAGACAACTAGGCTGCAGAATCAGCTAGCAACTTCTCAGGCTGAGGTGGTTCAGCTAAAAGAGGTGGTTCAACTAAAGGATGATATGCTCATGCAGCAAAATTCTCATTTTGCTAGATTTGATGCAATGATACTTCAACTAAATGATGATATGCTCATGCAGCAAAATGCTCTTTTTGCTAGATTTGACACCATGATGCAGCTTCTTCCCAAGCCCCACCCTCTTTCATCCTCCTCTTATCTCTTCTTGGCTCTTGACATTCTCCATTTTTATTTTGGATCTGGCTGATGTAACAAACAATTATTGTTTCTTTTTGTGACTGCTTAACTCATTTTTTTATTTAGGGCCAATTTGCCTTAAACTTGTGCATACTCTGAATTCTCATTGCTTCTTGTTATGTTGATTGCTTTAGTTCCATTGTGAGATGACTAATATCCTTAATATCTATGCATTGTTTCTTGTTATGTATGTGTCAGTGTTGCCCCAATGGTCATGAACATTTATCATTGCACTTTATGTCTTTGTTATATCCTTGCTTACCTGTTTTTTATGATGCCAAAAGGGGGAATTATGATATTGTTGAAGTTATGATGAAGTTTGTTGTTGTGGTGGTGAATTATGATCTACTAATCTCATTCAGTGCTCGTTTATTGTTGCATTATGAATTCAGTTGACTTTTAGTTTGTTTCATACATGAGTTTGTCATCATTAAAAAGGAGAAAATTGATAAGTGCAACACTTAGTGTATGATTAAGTGTGGTTTATGTAACACCCCATAACTTTTCGATCCTAATTGATTGTCTTAACATTTACGGAATTATGTAAACATGAGATTGTTGGGATATTATACATTTAATTAGTTGGGATGAATTAACATGTGCAATTGGGCCCAATTTAAGGCCCAAAAATTACCAAGAAGACATGGCCCAAAAGGTCAAAATGACCCATTCTTCCTTTGACTAATCAATTATTGATTAAAGTGTGGCTAAGGATGACCATGAGGACTATATAAAGGCACAAATATTCATTATAACACACGTCTTTCTAGATATTTCCAAACATATTTCTCTCAACACAAACCCTAAGGCAATCATTCCTTTGGATAAGATCACCCTTTTTCAAGCCTTGGCAAGTGTTTATTTTTATGGTTTAATATCTTATATGCATGTAAGATGGGGTAGATCATGTTGGTTATGTTGGTGAAGTGTGAGAAGTTCACTATGTGTGAAACAATTTGTGTTTGCTTAATCGGTGAAGGGTTTTGCCTTGTAAACTTGAAAATGGACTTGTGGTCTTGAAGGAAGTGAATTTGACGGATTCAATATTGACATGTGAGATGTGATTATAGCCTTAACTTGTTTTATCCTTGTACATAATGTTTAGAATTGTTATTACGAAATTGGGCATGGAATTGGTGACGTATTGAAAGAAAAATGTAGTTTGGTGATGTTTATGTGCATTGTGAAACGATGGCTATTTGTTGGCATTTAATATGATCTAAAATATGTTAAGAGAAGGTTAGTTATGATCATGGACCATTTATTACAAAAAGGGACCCAAAAGAGACCCTTTTTAGCCGAAACGGGCACCTGCCCTCGCAGACGAAGCACCTGCGGGCGCAGGTGACTTCGCAGGTGCCCCTGGACACTACCAAGGGTCACCTGCGGACGCAGGTGGCTTCGCAGGTCAGGCCAAAACCCCATTTCGGTTGTTTTTGCATCTCTTTGACCCCCCAAAACCCCTATACCATTTATGGATGCCATTATCAACTTATGGTACCTTTTAAATGACTATAAAGGAGTATCCCGGAGGTATTTTGAATGGTATAAAATATGGATTGTGGTTAATGTGTTATTGTGAAAGCTATTGAGTGACTTGACGGAAAAAAGGTAACGTAGTGTTAATGAGGAAGTGTAAAGGGTAAACTTGGTGTGAAATGTTATTGGTTTATGATGTCTTGGTCAATGTGTGGAATGTTATGGTATTTTTGGTATGGTGATGCAATAAATGGTATTGAAAGAGGGCGAAATGACGTTATACGGCAGTCACGTAATTCATTGTCGTCGTATGCACTTGTAAGGTAGTTGGTTGTTAACATGAGCTTTGTTATGAACTTGTGTTGTAGAGTTACACGTAAGGAAGGAACTGAATTATTGTATTCACATCTAGGACGGTATATTCATATTGAGATCATAAGGTATGTAAGGTTACTCTTTTCGTATCCTTCTGCAGCATATAGTGTTCACCTTGTCATTGTACTTGTTCATTTCCGAAGTGTTCTAAAGTATTTCTAACTCAGGTTGATATATATTGTTATTCACATATTTCTTATTCTTAGACCAATTGTGATTCACATGTCTCTTATCCATTGACTGAAGTTCCTAAGCTCTCATAATGTTGTAACTACTAAAAGAAACCATCTCAAGGGAAGTGATGATGTAAGGAGAATCTACTCATTCTTGAGTAGCATATCCAATAATGCTATGGCCGTCAATGTATCAATCTCTCACAAGAAAATGTATCAATCTCTCACAAGCAAAGGTATCAATCTCATTAAAGTAAAGGAAATGAAGTAATGTATATATGTGTTCCCAATAATGTTTCAATCGCCAATGTATCACTCTCATAACAAATGTAAAGGAAGGAAGTATGCAAATAAGTAATGCGCACATGGTTACTTTATGTTTCATTGACTATGGATCACAAATCTAAGGGCATAAGCTCCGGTGGAACAATTCCAATATTATATTATATTATATTATAGCCCACCAATGGTGGATGACTGTTATTATATTATAGCCCACCAATGGTGGATGACTGTTATAATATTATAGCCCACCAATGGTGGATGACTGTTATTATATTATAGTCCACCAATAGGTGGATGACTGTTATTATATTATGGCCCACCAATTGGTGGATGACTGTTATTATCTTATGGCCTAATAAGTCGATGAATGATAATAATGATGAGCGTAAAGCCAAAGGAAGCATGTCAAATAATCGAAAGTATGAAGGAAAGTTATTTCACGAAAGATAATAATAAGAAGGAATGATCAAGCAATGAAAGTAATGTACATGGTTCCACATTCAGAATGGTGACTGATCTAAAATGTTTATTTCACATGTATTAGATCCCATTTGAGATCATATGGTTCATACAGTTTCTTATAGCCTTACATACTCAGTACATTCTTCGTACTGACCTCCCTTGGGGGGTCTTACCTTACTTGCTGCAGGCATAGGTGCTAGTAGACCTCAACAGTAGGTTGCAGATCATTTGCGGATTGTTGGTGAGCTCTAGTTGCTTCGGGGCTTTCCGAGTCATTATGCACATTTGTTTGATATTGTACATGAGTATAGAGCGGGGTGTTGTTCCGACTCTAGGTTTGTTATGGTTATGTATCTGTAGAGGCTTTGTAGACTTATGTGGGAGAATGATTGTAAGAGATATGTGTCCATTTTGACGTGATGGCCCTAACGACCAAGTTTCATATATATATATATATATAGCATATGTTTCCACGACTTCCGCGTAGTTGCATGAGATATAATGACATTCACACGGAGACATGCATATGAGTGTACATGAATAAAGATTGGGTCTCTCGGGCCTCAACAGCTTCGGGTGTCAGTCCTTCCCGAATGGGATTCGGGGCGTGACAGTTTACTCTTGATTGTGTGATTTTAATGATAGACAAAGTGAACTTGGCTCCTAACCTTGCACATGTATGATTGTCACGTGAAGTGCCAAGTGTAAAAGAGGAAACAAATCAAAGCATATCACTATGTGAGGAAACTAAATCGCATAAGGACTCTACTAATGGTAGTTGTATCAATCGAGGAATGTATGACCTTATTTGTATAATTAGGGTTGTGGAGCAATATCCCATAATTAGCTGCACTATATAAGGAAGAACTATATCAAAGAATCTACCATATATTGCATACGAGAACAAGGTTTTCTTCAAGGTAGTAGAGCATCTTGGCAGTTGTGTGCGAAGTACTGAGAACCTTCTGAGTTGATTGTTCTTACGTCCTTCATCTGTGTTTGTTTTTGTCAAAGTTGTGTAATAGAATATTAATTGAGTTGTAACTTTTCTATTGTGGGTGGGTTAGGTGTGATTTGTGAGGCCGGTACAAGAAGGGGAGTTTACCTTCTTAGAAAGTTTGTCGAAACAGTTAAGAGTTAGAGTTGAGTTGAGGTATTAGAGTTGGTCCCTTTGATTATACAGTTGTAATAAAAAATCGCTCTTTGACGTTAGTGGAAGTTTGGTTGAAAGTCCTGCAAGCTGTAGGTCGTATTTTTTTACTCTCTTGAGTAAGGAGTTTTCCACGTTTAATCTCGTCTTTTACTTTATTGTTTGTTACTTTTCACAATAACTTGGTTCTTGTGTTCACAGTTGGTACTAATTCTTTTCAATAATTCCTCAAAAGTCAATGCTAATACATTTAATACAGTTATTGTTATATCGTGCTTTTCAAACTTCACTTGTAGGATTATATTGGATATGTTATGTTGTTGTTGTTGTTAAAGGCACTAATCTGATTCATGATATCAAGCCTTTTTGAAAATTCTAAATATTTGAAAGAGATGACTCGTCCAGTTATTCCTAGGCATGCAATGTTAAACATTTATAGAGAGTCACTCAGTACAATAAGGATAGAGAGACCACCAAAAGATGAGATTGCTCCTACCTTAATTATAGATCTTGGTTTTGAGTTTTGATTATGAAAAAGTTTTGATAGGGAGTGTTGTTTCCGGGTACAAATATCTGTATTTTAATCAACAAGAACTTCAACTTTAAGTTCAAGAACAAGTTCAAGAACAATAAAGAAGTTCAACAACTTCAAACACAAGTTCAACAATAATGAACTATCAAAATGAAGTTTCTACTATTTTCTGAAAAATAGCAAAACCGTAAGAAAGAAGATGAAACAGAAAATTTAGAATCAAGTCCACCGAATTCACAGTGTGTCCTTAAGAAATTTATTCCCCTCAAGTACCCGAGGTTATGGAATCTTTCCTCCCAGGATAAAATGATTCACTTCAGTAGAATAGTGGTACCTCAAATTCTACCGAACTTCGAACGCACTCAATGATTTCTTGATCACACTTGAGTTTTTTCAAGAAGAAGATAGTGTTTTTTCTTTCACAAATTTCGTACCAATACCTGAGAAATAAGTCAGGTAATTATAGCAAAAAGGTGTTGCTTATGAAGAGAAGCACTGGTTCACGAAAAAACGCACTGTTTCAGACCATCGCGGCCACACCTGCCCACCTGCTTCCGCAGGTACTTAGTTCGACACTTTCCAGAATCTGTTTGTTGCCTGCGTGCCACCTGCGCCGGCAGGTCGCCAAGGTGCGCGCGCAGGTCGCTTTTCCGCACATGCCATGTGCGTCCGTAAATGGAGAAGAATCATTTCTTATTGGATTAACATATCACTATATTTCAAGTTTCAAATGAATTTTGTCCAAAAAATAATCTCTCGATCGATTGCCAAATCCAAATCTAAAGCCGAAGCGCGAGGCTTGTCTTGTTCTTGCCTCACTATCCACATGAAGGAATGCATCTCAATATATGCATAAGAATGTTTCTTTCTCCCACCAATGTGGGAGAACTTTACATTTTAAAAGTGAACTACACATTTCACTTTCCCTCCAATTTTTCTTCCCTCCATTTTCTATTCACAATACACTTAGAACCCAACAGGGAGTGCTTCGCCCGAATATGCGTGGCATGAACCTGAATTAATGAAGCTTCAATATGAATATCAAACAACGGATGAAATTTTTTTAAAAAATTAAAGTTTTCCTTTCAAGAATGTACGCACAAAAAGAATTCAATCATTTGTATTAATGAGGTCCAGTCCAGCCTGTTGACAAAAATGCAAATGGTCCAAAATTAACAATGGCCTCAACTTCAACTTCATGATCATTCATTATTAATTACTTAAATGGACAAGATTGATTTAGCCATCTTTCATTTCTTCAATTTAATTCTTCCCCATTTGTGATTTCTAGATATCGTATCGTATCAACTCATGACAAGGTTGCTTCCTGTAGAACCCACAAAAAATCTTTGTAAATAATGTATCAATATCACTATTCACTGGTCCTCTTTTTATTATTTATTTTCTATTGGTTTTCTTTTTAAATTTCCTTTCAAAAGGAGAGGGGAACAACTTAATTATATGATGTTGAATCTTCATACAAAATCCAGCGTTGCAGTGGATTGATAGGACTCCTCCGCCGTTAATCATATGTCTTGGTTAAAAGATTTGAAATGGAAAAATACTAGCAAGGATCAGCCTTCCCCTTTAATGGGTCAATACATAACACAAATTTGAATTAGTCGGATCTCCGATCCAAAGTGAGTACATTGAATGTTGAAAATAGCTATTACGTTGGGTTCACCCATAATGAGTGCTAATCAGCCCATTAACCTGTCCTTTCCGAACTTTACTTATATGGTACAAATAAACTATTATAAGTGTTGAGAAAAAAATTATCATAAAAAAAAAATATGATGGCTAGGGTTTACGCAAAATACAACATCTCCTCTATGCATGCTATGAACAAAGAAAATTCATTTGCTTTGTAAGGGTTCCTGACGATCGATGACATGAGTCATGACTTGTGATTATTACAAATCTGCTTCCGTTAAAGAGAAATCTGTAAGTCTTCCATACTACTAAGTTTTTATGATTTAATACCTACAGTGGGAAACCGGTAAAAAATATATTCATATGGATGACTTCGGCCTTTCTCTGACATTATTCAAATGGCACAGATCTCGTTCTCAAAATTAAATACGATACTATGCTTGGTGGTACAAATTTTTCTGCTGCACTACTTGACCTCCGATCGAGCTACGGACACGAATAAATAGGCAGTTAGGAGGGGAGAGGATCGGTTGGGCCTTCCTTTTCAATCAATCTCCAAGGATTCTATAATAATGAATAATGCTCGTTTTTGTCCTACATGCATGTATCGAGTTTAGGTTGAAAACCAAAAACATATTCACTTTATTTGGATTTTTTGAAGTTGAAAATATAGTTAGAGTTATGTTTGGCCATAGTATTTAAGAATTAATATTTAGAATTCAAATGTATATTTTTAAAAAAATATAAAAAGTGAAAATAAATTTTAAAAAATTTAGAATTTTATGAAAATGAGGTTATTTTATTGAAAAAAATAAATTAAAAAGTGAAACCAAATATTGTGAAAACACCTCGAGGTGTTTTTCAAATTTTTAAATACAACTTGAAGTTGTATTTGGTTTATTTATGGCTAAACAAGTATTTCAAAATAAAGTGAATGCGTATTTCGGAATATAGTGAATACAATCTATGGCCAAACGTGTCCTAAGATGTTCTTAAGTAGAAACATATATCAGAAAATATAGAAGTAATGATTGGTTAAAAAGTTAGTGTGATAGAAAATATATCCCAAAATAAAGAGTGAAACACATACTCCTGTTGATTCGTACTTTATTAAATATTAAAAGAAAAAATATTTTTTTTCATGTTTTATCTTCAATATTAATTACTTATTCTTTTAATCATTTCTTGAACTAAGACCACATCAATTAATATGGATATTATTGTAGTAAAATACTCATATTAATCATTGTTTGTTAAGAAGCATAGAAAATCTAAAATGAATAATTAAAAATGAAATAAGAGAGTAGTATATATGTAGATTGAAATGGGAAAAGAATAAGTTTTCAAAATATCTCTAAAAGGATGTACGGATAACAATTTGAATGAAACAACACATTGTCAATAAACAAGTCAATCAAGAGTATGTTTTCATTAATTAAATTTGATATATACTTCCTTGA
Organism: Capsicum rhomboideum; assembly: GCA_031232105.1. Taxonomy (NCBI): domain Eukaryota; kingdom Viridiplantae; phylum Streptophyta; class Magnoliopsida; order Solanales; family Solanaceae; genus Capsicum; species Capsicum rhomboideum. Next base: position 8,040,731 of record CP124716.1, read on the forward strand.
TTGGGAAAAGAAAGAAATAAAAGATCGAGGACTTGTGGAGAAACTCATTTGGTTATTCAAAATTATGAAGACCCATTTCGTATAAGTTGATAATTTAGAGGTCATTTTGATATGCGGGATGGAATAAACAAGAATATCACGGAGGTTGGGATAATTACGTGTTATTTTGATATAAATGATGAATAAAATAATTTCAGAATTAATAAATATTCATAATCAAATGCGACATAAAATGATCACATATGTTATATATCTCGATTATTATTCTTGTTCTACCAACTAAACGCGGAATAATAAGGAAGGGAAGAATGTGTTGATATAAGCATTCCTCATTTCTAATCCGAAAATTGTGAGTTTGAGTCACTAAGGAAGCAATAGGATGAAGGGTACTAGGGATGTGATGTTTTGGTTGAGAACGACCTTCACCAAACTCATTTAAGAATTCCTTATTCTCACTTGACAATTAACTTTCACTAAACTTTGTGTCGGCATAATATTTCTGAAACATTTCTTTCTTTTTATTTGTAATTACCTAGTATTAGAATTCCCTCCCCAGCCTGAGTTGTGGACTTGTGGTGAGATGGTTGGAATCTCTCCACCTTTAATTAGAGGACTCAGATTCGAATTCTGAAAATGAAGAAAATTCTGTCAGGAGCATCATGTCCGAAGTGGGCCCTGCAACACACTAATGAAATTTAGTCGGACTCCAATACGAATATTAAACACCAACTAACAAGCCAAAAGAAAAGTATTTGAATTTTCTCGATATCTATACAAGGTCATTATTAAATATTTTTTAAAAATAATCATGAACAAATTTATATCTTATTTGTTTGAGCATATCAAATCTAATTGTGTCGATGAATTTCAAGAGTCATTAATTTCTTAAGAACATTTATTATTTCCTCTTTATAAATTACTGTAATATTTATTTCTTCTGTGCATGTAAACAATCATTTGTATCCTCAAAAGGTAACAGTTCCATGTTAAAGATAGTATAAAATCATAATATTTTAAGAGTTAAAACTCAAATGGTCACTCAACTATCAATAAATTTACTTATGTGAAATTTCTATTTAAAAATAAAATTCTGAAAAATAAAAAGTATCTCTTTAATGACCTTTTTATCCTAATTTCATTAAATTAATATCTCTCCTCTTCTTCTCATTTTTCTTCTCTTCTCACTTTCAAAAACTATACTGAACGAATACTACTACTACTACTACTAATAATAATAATAATATATATATATATATATATATATATAGTATACTCGTGATTAATACTTACGTGCCATATTAAAGGTTGTTGTTATTATTATTTTACAAAATAAATAATAAATCTCAATAATAGTGCGACTCTTATATGATGTATTAAAAATAAATTATCAAAAATTATTTAAATCTTATTGATATTGAAGAGAGAATTGAGATGCTTAGGACGGTTTTAAAAATCTAATTTTAAATATATACATAATATAATAGCTAAAAAATTATTATGGTGTAAATTTTTAAAATTATTGGTTGAATCGGAACCTAACATATTATAGGGGGTTAATTACTCAATTTTGTGTATGGTTATTGAATTATAACATATTTAATAAAGTCACAATTTTTTATCGAATTCAAATAATTGAATTTTATTCACTATATAATAGTAAGTCATTAAATTTTACTGCTATAACGACAAATTTATCCATCAAAGTGATTTTTACTCTAGTTTCTTTTTAGTAATTAACATTCATTCTAATATGAATAAGTTGCGTATTATGCATGACTATATTATCATTATGAAATTATTAATACACTCTAGAGACTTTAAATAAATGTTAAATTATATATACCTATGAGTGTTCAACAAATATTGAAAAAGACCATGTTCACAAAGAAAAAAAAAGATATATCTAGCCAAAAAAATAAAAAAACAGAAATGTATAAAGAACTCACTTAAGTTTTCGTAGTAATAAATTAAATATAGCTATTAGGCCAATTATCATTTATTAAAATGAAAATCAAAACGTTGTTAAATGCACAGTCAAGAAAAACAACACCAACGAAGTATTAATCTCTTTACTAATATATGAATGTAAAGTCTTTTGAAAAGTATCAAAATGATCATCATTGTCCATGTTTTCTTTTTTCGTTCTTTTTGAATATTTTTGTCATTGGGGCCAAATGACCTGTTTAAAAAGCTTACTTATTTTTAAATCATTAATTACAAATCTATTGTTTAATAAAATTAGAGACAAATTCTATTGATATAAAATACATGTAGAAAAAGGATAATTGTTTTGAAAGTGAAAAGGAGAAGAAAAATGAAAAAGAGGATAGAGATATTAATTTAGGGGAATAAGGATAAAAAGGTCATTAATGAGATACTTTTTATTTTTCAGAATTTTATTTTTAAATAGAAATTTCACATAAACAAATTTTATTGAAAAAAAATAATTAAATATGTTGTGTGACTTTCTAAGTAAAAATGTGATAGTTTAGTGACTTTTGAATTACAAACCAAAGTTAACTGATTTTCTGAATAAAAATCCATAGTTGAGTAACCATTTGAGTTATTAACTCGAGTCAACATGAAATTATGTGTCCCGTAACCTTTTGCTTAGTTTTGCTTTTAAATTTGGTAGAGGTAATATATAGTTTGACAACTTGGAACGTATATATTAAACTGCTTCAAAAAAATTCCAATTTTCATTTTTGCTGAGATCATCTATTTTTTTTCTTATAAGTTAATATTTAATTCGCATACACATTAAATACTCATTTATCTATATGGTCTATATTAGATTTCTCATATAGTTTCTATCGAAATAGGTACACTTACGTACATATATATCCAAAGTTTATACAACTACAGATTAATTCATATTTATTGGAGGAGCAATATACATATTGTCATCTAATATCTAAAACCTTGCAATTCTTGGATGCAAACAATAAGTACAAATTATAGAATAACAAAAGCTTTCAGTTTCTATGATCTGTTTGGTCTCCCTGGTTCAACTTGCTGCCTGTTATCTGCGTTGATTGATTAGCTAATTGCTGCCGATACAAAGCTGCCATGTTGTTGAAGTACTCCATGTCCATCGACTGTATGTCGTGACAAAAAAAGAATCAGAATTTAAACATAATTCATCGTCCAACTTAATTAATTTTACACTAACAATGTTAATTAATTGTAACAGATTGTCTTAGTTTTTACTCTAGACCAGATAACTAGCTTAGATGTTTTAATTGACGTGATAGTGTATAGAAATCACACACTAATTTCAAACAAGCATAAATTGCTTACTTGAGGTAGAAACGCGCTATAGGAGTTAGTAAAAGGGGCGGAATTGGTGGTAGTACTGGTGGCGGCAGGGCTAACAATTGTAGCCCTGGCAACAGTATTAGCTTGTGTGGCAGAAGGAATAATAGACTGGGCTGAAGGCAGGGCGAAGGCTCCTGGTGGGATGAATGGAATATTAGTGGGAACAGTCATTTGATTTGGATGAATGAGGGGATGAGTTGTAAGAGACTGAGGATTTGTGGAGGCGGCAGCAGCAGCAGCAGCGCGAGCTAAAGCAGTCATGTCAAACATTCCCATGCCCATGCCAAGACCAACACCCACGCCCATTCGCGCTAGTAGTGACATCTGAATATGTTGATGCATTCCAAGCGACATCATCATTTGTGGTGTCATGTTTCTTGCAGTACTGCTCATGAACTGAACTTGTGCTTGTAGCTGCTTTAAGTAGTCTATCACTTCATCAAGCATTGATGCTTTATCTGTCTGCGAAATTCAGCGTTAAATTATATGAAAAGCTAGGTGCATGAATCATGATGAATGAATTTCCACAATTTAGGGAAAGTTGATTTTTCTTTTTGTAACATGTGTTGATAAAACACACCTTACTTGCATTTGGTACCAATCTCTGCAGAGCTTTCATCCTTTGGTTAATTCTATCTCGGCGTCTCTGGACCAAATAATAAAACAGCACAACACATGCTATTAGTTAGTACTTAGTACTCCACTAGCTAGCTATTTTCTAGTCAGACCTGTATCAGGTATTACAATATACGCTAGAAGTGGCGCAGTCAAGACTTTTACTAAAAGGGTTCAAAATATAAAGAAGTAAACGCACAAAGTTGTACCCGCTCTGACTCGTTATGAACAGCTGCTGCTCGGCTGCGTCTTGATGAGTTGGACCTTTTTGTTTCATGTTCTTCCTCCTTGTTTTCCTGGTACAATCAATTCGACATGACATATTCTCTAGAGATGGATATAAGAAAATGAAATCAAACTCATTTGTAGTATCTAGTTTAGTCTAATTCTCTCTGAATGACAAAATCTTTAATTGATGTACCATGTATTCTTAAGTATATGGGGTGTATACGTAGTTATAGCACTAGTTAAAATCTGTTTTAAGAAGAGATTAGTACAAGTACTTCTCTATGGTAGTGGTATAAGAGAAAATCAGAAAAAAATTACCGAGCCGCCACCATGACAAGCAGAATCCTCATCACAAGTGGTTTTGGACTTGATGCTACGTGAAGATTCATCAAAGGAAGGCCATGTCACCATGGTGGTGTCGTTCTCTCTACAGAAGGTAGCACTGGCACTTGCACACGCGCTACGTTCTGTATACCCATGATCTTCAGATCCGTCATATTGGGGGTCAGCAAATTCTGATGGTCTCATCCTCTTTTTCTCCAACACTGTTGCTCGATGAGGTGCCATATGTTGCGAACTCTCACCCCATTTTCTTCCATTACACATCCTGAATTTCAGATCCTGATCATTTTGGTCATAGTTTTGAAGTGAATCCTGATTTTGCCCGTGGCGTGTGGCTTGATGCACGATGGACTCTAATGTATCGCCGGCTCTTCCCATTGTCTGTTTTGATTGTGAAATGGAGAGGATGCCCCCTAGTCCTTGCATTCCTAATTGCCCCTTTTCCAATGTCAGCTCTGCTACTTCTTCAAACTTAGTAGACCTGAATTTTTTTGATAAATTAAGCATATGTAATCACCACCAGGAAAATCTAAGAATATTGCTCGGATAATTATGTCCCGAGCATATTATATAAGAATCAAGAAGAGAATGACATCGAGATTAACTAAAGTTGAAAACTTGAAATGGACTATATAACACATATCGAACGAGTAAAGGAAGTTCCTCTTGTACTGATCGATCGATAAGAAAACAGAACATACATGATTCAAGTTATGATGCTATTAGTTTTTTCTCAACTTCACTTAAAAGGAGCTCAAGAAAACTGTTTGCTAAAAAAGTCATACATGGGCAAAAAATGATTGATTTGATTCTGCTGGTTATGCACGTGAGGATATTTGTTAGCCTCTTCTGCTTCTACGACTTGTTCTTGTCTTTGGTGTCTTGGATTCCATGTTGGTACCGTACAATGACTCATGATGATGAATTTGATTATTGAGTAATCTATTCCTTTTATCTGTGCAAGAATATTTGATTCTGCTTCTTCTCTCTTTTATATAGTACTAAAACTAATTATTCTTATTGCTTTCTGGTCCCCCTTTTGAATTGTCACATTCGGCTGACAAATTATATACTGAGTACACAACATGTGACATAGCAAGAAAGCCTGGATTTCAAATGGATATGTTTAAATTTGGCTTCTTTCTCATCCTATATCTCTCTCCATATATATGTAGTTTCTTCTTACCTTCATTAGGGGAGCCTTGGTGTACCTGGTAATGTTGCTGCCATGCGACTAGGAGGTTACGGGTTCGAGATGTGGAAACAACCTCTCCCAGAAATGCAGGGTAATACCGCATAAAAGAAACCCTTGTTATCCGGTCCTTCCACGGTCCTTGCGCATAGCTGGAGCTTACTTCATTACAATCAAGATTTCTTGAAGTTAGGTGGGTTACAAGCACTCAATGCATTCAGATTTCTAGTGTCTAATTGATTTTGGACCTACATAAATAGTACTACTACCATTCCTCCACCACAAGCTATAAGGGGCAGGGATCCATCGAAATTTAATGCGAGAACAACATCCTGCTAGGATGGGCCTTAAAATTTGAGAGATGCTTTCAATCATGGAGAGTTTGTTATCGCATTATTCCTTAAGGAAAGGTGATTCAACTAGAATTACAATTTATAATATCACTTTTCTTAAGCCTGAATTTCGTTCCTGCCATATTAACCGGTGCATAATGCAATCAGATCTGATCGCGTTATGCACACACAATAATAGATTTCAAAAGAGTAATTTGATTTATTTAGTTGGATAGCCTTAAACTTCCCCGAAAGAAACATTGATAGAAACTATTATGTAGCAAAATTGGGGGCCCTGGGGGACCGAAGTGTTCTCTCTCTACTTAAATAAATACTAGTAACTACTAATTATACAGAAGCCACTTGCCAGTAGTGGTGGCCGTGGATTTTGGCTGCTCTCTGACTTGTGATCAACAAATATATATCCAAATAAGTTGACTGTAATAGTTTTTACTGAAGCCTCAATCATTTAGATGTCATGTCCACCCCATACTTAGCTCCAATATTCTAGCCTGGAAATCCTCTATCGTTGAAACACGTGGATCCTGTCGTGTCTCACCACTTTGATATATACGTATGTCTATTTTTTTTGTCTTGTCTCTCTCCTGGCTGATTTCTTGCAAATGATGTAAAAATCTCACCATTTAAAATTGAGAACTCTTTGTCAATATTCTCTTAAATCAATTGAAAATCCCACTGTGCGCACAAATTGATTTAAGTTACGCGTTTAGTTTTATTTTTTTTGGGTTTACTCAAGCTAACTCAACATTGAGAAAGTAGTGATAATCAGTTGCTAATCAGGGATCATGTCTATGAATCAATCCTGGGGTAATTGATTGGGTTATTCAAAGGATTATCAGATATTACTGTGCACTGCAGGAGTGAGGAATAAATTTACTAATTTTGACAATTGTGCTTCAGGTCCGAGCTAGCTGGCCTGTGCACAATCATTTCACCATGTACATTGTAACACCCCACACTTTCGGGTTAGAATTTGAACCGTTCTTCATACATGTATTGGTCCGAACCTAATAATTTCTATTAAGATATAAGTGTTAAGATCAATTCCTTAGTGTGGGAACATCTTTGGAGATGAATTGAGATGATAGGAATCTCCTAGCTCAAAGTTGAGTTGAGAAATTTCCTACCGAATAAGTTTTAGTAGACGTTCTTACTTGGGTAAATTTCCAATGACCATTACTCTTAGAATATAATGAGTTAGGTGGACTAGTACCTACCAAATTAAAGGATTTTGAGTCTTCTTTCCAGCGCTACCGACCTTTTGTCAATCTGAGTTCGGAGTAAAAAGTTATGGGCGTTGTAGTAAGACACTATCCAAGGTACGCAATTGGCCGTGCGATGCACAGCTGGGTGCCGCGCGATAGGCCATGCGACGCACCCCCACCTCCCAGACGTAAAATTTCCGTTGTTCTCTTATTAAATCAGGGGCAAACTAGTCCTTTCACCCTATGTAACTCCCCCAACTCGTTTTAAATCCTCCAAATCGTCCTAAGCTATTAGATTCATTCCCAAATCCCTAATCTCTCTCCTCCCCAAAGTTACAAGAAACAAGAACACCTAGGGTTCAAGGTTCAAGGGTCAATCTCAAAGCTTTTCTTGAATTTCTCTCCGTCAAAAGGCATGTTGAACACTCCCTACTTCAACTATTATTACAAAGTGTTAATTTATTTAGTATTTACGTATACTATATTGATTGTTTGAAACTAGGGTTGAGGAGTTTGTTTGAGAAAAGCTTTATATTGATTTCCCTCTTGATATAACTTGATTTCTAATTAATAGCAGAGGGTTTTGAAACTTAAACATACTATTTGAAAAGGTAAATTTCGTTATACGGATTTACAACGTTAAATGTTATGCATGATGAAGCTATGACCTTCAACCCTTTTCAAAAGCTTGCTTTTAAACGAGGAGTAAAACGTTTGTTTTGTCTTTTGAGAAATGTATGGTATGAAATGATGAGATGATTAATGATTCTTATGAAAATCCTATAATGGTTATGTTTATAAATTTTAAAAACGGAATGGAGAGTCTATGATGTTATATGATAATGATTTGGCATGATATGAATGATTTTGCCAACATAGGGCTGGTTCGCTCCCAAATGGTACAACCTTATCACGTTCCTCTACAAGGGTGGTATGTTATGATGGCCAAATTATGTTCATCTCAATTCATGCGGCAAACATGGATTGGGGCCCCACCGGTTGGGCGAATACCGGACCCATATAGCCCGTGGGTTGCCTAAGGTCGGTGAAACTACTTAGTCCATGGGATAAAGTTAAACGATGAGTATGTTTTTATATCTTAATATTTTTATTCTATGATTACTTACACTCGTGATTTACATTATGCTTCTTATGATCTTATTCTATAAAATGCTTTGTCCCTCTCCCCTGGGTTGCATGCTAGTACTCGTCGTACTGACCCTCCCCGGACGCTACATCTTTTCATGATGTAGGTTCAGAGGCATTTTCTCTTAATTATGTGCAGCACTAGGATCTTCTTGTGAAAACAAGTAGCAAGTGGTGAGCCCTCCATCTTCCGGACGGTAGTTGTTTTCACTTCTTTAGACATTGTCTATTTTGTTTATGGTATCGTCGGGGCCATGTTCCGACTTAGGATTTTATTAAAAATGTGAGGCCTTGTAGACTGATGTAATAGGTGTCATTATGTCGTATTTCAAGATTTTGTTTTGAAGTTCTTATTTAATTTGAATTTCATAGTTTTTGGTCCAATTTCCGCACTTTTATAATGGTTATGCTTACGATGTTATGCTAAGGGGTTTTCTCGGCCCTTTGGTGGTCTGAGATGCCCGTCAAGGCCAGGGCCTCTGCTCGGGTCGTGACATACATGTTACCACCCACCAACGCAGATATCAAGCATCGGATAACTCTGATCACCAAAACTTCAGTAGATGGGAATGTGTAAAAGTAACTGAAATTACAAAGGCTGTTTTACATGTAGTAACATTTCTCATAATGGGAAACAATGACTTGCCAGCTTAGACACCGGGAAGAAACAGAGACTCTGTAAAAACTAGCATCCATCCCTGTGGTTAAAACTTGTCAAGTAGATTGGCAACATTTTGTCATCAAGTGCAAGGTTGGCTGATAATTTCAATAGCTATGAAACCTGCCTATTTAGGCTGGTCCCCCTGTCCCTACTACTATTGCCAATTTTGTGCCATGTTCATGCATCACATTCCAGTTTCTTCTGAATGGATAAATTTTGTAACACTTTTGGCTACAAGACCAAACATTTCCACAATTTTGTGCGTGTGCTTAGATTTCGTCTTCTAAAGGGTATGTCATGGTGGGCACCTCATAATTAATTCCAGAAGTGGATTTTATTTTATTTTTGTTCACATTTTCTCAGTGTTTCCAATTATGTTTCTTGGATCAGTATGAGAAAGATTCGTATCTCTGTTCTCCATATTTGGTTTTGCATATTGACACTGTTTAATGAAAGATGTCATCAGTCACTTATTAGAGATGATTCAGGATTTGCGTTAATCATTAAACATGTTGAAGTATGGTGATGAGATTAGACAAGAACCAAATACATCATCCTGTTCTTGTATTATGTTGAATTATGATCCATCTTATCTAAGAATTAAACTCCCAAACTATTCCATCATATTAATATGAGAACGATTGTAGCTTATAGTATTTTTCATATAGTTTTCAACTCTCTAAATTTAAAATATTAAATTATTCTAATTCAATTTAGCTCTGCAATTAGTCAAGTTAACTATCATGAAGCGAATTGTGACAAGTAAAAAAGGAACGCATGAAGTAATTGTTAACGATATACTCTACTTCAATCTTATGTTTTAATCGGTAGCACTACTAGATAAATAACGATGGTATCGTTCACCAAATGAGATTATTGGACTTCCTGTCACTGCCATGCCGACTTCTGGAGAAGCAAAGCTCATGCTTCCATTTTTGTCTATTGATGACCACCGTAGCATGTGACATTTTGGAATAGTAGTAACATTTTGTTTGACTTAGCCGGTATGCCACATGTTGCAGGGGTCGTCATTAAACAAAAATGGGACTAGATGTGGACTCTGCATCCCTAATTAGAATACACAGTCTATCAACTGAGAATGACAAGTTTAGAGCTTTGGATGGAGTTGTTCAATTGAAGTTAACGAATGTCAACTAGAGATGACGATGATAAATTTATTCAACTATAGCACTGTTTGTCACATCAAAATTGGACTTGTGTTGTTAGAGTCTGCTTATGTTACATGTATTTGACGCAGTGAAATTCATTACACTATCTGCCTTATCTTTGAAATTCTCATTTGCAAATTGTTCATTGGCAGGGACTTGTGTTTATATTGCAGCTGGAAGTTTTAGATTCAGGGTACATAGCCTTCAAATAAAACATGAGTGGACTTGCTCTAGAACTTTTTCAGCCCATTTCAAATTGGGCTTTTCAGCGTAGCTCCAAACCGAGGAATATTTGTCTCTATTTTGTGCGTATGTTCAAAAACATAGACATGCTTTATTTTATGGAGTTTCACATGTATGAGATTTTTCGAATTCTAACATACTATGTTGGAGTAACAGGTATAAAAGTTCTCAACTCTATCATAAGCTTGTATTATTAGAAGAAAAAAAAATTAGGTGAGATGACTAGTATTTGAACCGGCAATTAAACTTTAGGTATCATTTCAAGTGTAGTTAGGTGATGGAATGATAAGTACTTCTCAAATCTTAACTAGAGGTCTTGGGTTTGAGCCTTGAGTATGAAATTGTGTTTGTTAGGGAGTGTTTTATCTCAATTACCGAAACAACTCCACCATGTTTGTGCTAGAGTCAAAACTTTGACAAGTGCAACTCCAACACTGTTTTGGAGTTCAAAAAGTTAACCATGGATTTTCATGTAATTCAAAATAGGTATCATACGCGATATAAGTATGTAAAATAATGTGAAAAATGAGTATTTTTACGGATTATACATCTTTTGAACTCAAAGACAATGTCTTGAAATTAAAAGTTGAAACTTCATGACAATGTTTTTTAGTTTGACCAAACTTTGTTTTAAAGAATACAACAATGATAAGAGAACTCTAACATAATATGTTGTAGTTTCACATTTTTTTTAAAAATGTCAAACTCGTAATACACTTTGGACTTCAACATAATGTGGGTTTCACTTTTAAAACTTTTAAACTCCTAACTCATTATATTGGGGGGTTTCCCGTAATTTAGATAAGAATGTTTTTTTTTATCCAACAATCTTTTTAATTAAAAGCAACTAAACATTCAATAACTTTGAGATCATAACTAAACTTAATTAGTTGTCCAAAAAGTCATTACTTATTGCCAAATTTTCCATCTTACTCCCTCTATTCTCGAATAAGTAAATTGTTGAGGTAATGCACACTTATTAAGAGAAAAAAATTAATACATAAATTAGATATTACTTTTCATTTTTGCCCTTTTTAATTACTTGTCAAACTACTGTTGAAAATCCAAAACATTGATCATGATAACTACTTCCAAGAAAATAATTTCAAATAATAAGTAAATAGGAACAATTAAGTTTCTTGAACTCAAATAAAGGGTAAAAATGGAAGAAAATTCCAACATTACTCTTACATATTGAACAATTAAGTTAATTTGAACATTAAAAAATGCCTCAATAATTCATTTATTATGAAATAGAAAGAGTATTACTCTTGTAGTCCGGTCATTCCTCAAAATCAGCACATAACGAAAACTTTAGTTTATTGAACTAATTTTTTTAAAAATAAAAATCTGGAAGGACCAAACGGGAACGCGGTTCAAATTATAAATTGAAAATACTTACCAGAATAAAAGAAATGAAGACTACAAGGATGCCGCGCGATTTTCTCTTTAGCGTCTCTCCATTATAAAACCCCATAATAATCTTCACTGCTTCCGAAGTTCCTCGGCAAAATGGGCGAAGAAGAAGAAGAAGAAATCACTGAAGAGCAAAGAAGCCGAGCCGAAGCCAATCGTCTTGCCGCTTTAGCAAAGCGCAAACACCGAATTTCCGAACGAAATACCAACTCCTGGAAGCTTTTCAAATGCAGAAAGCTCTCTGGTAATGTTGATTTCCATAAGCCTCAAACACCCTCTCCTATCAACCCACCTCCCAAGACCTTCAACCCTAGTCCTCCACCACAAAGATTTAGGTCCAGGCTTGAAATTTGCTCGGCGGATTCGTTCTCTGTCATTCCTGTGCCACTGGAAGGCTTTACTTATCCGGGTGAAACGAATTGTTTGGAGATACTTAGAGATTGCCTCTCATGTGTAAGAACATAACTCAAGATAGTTTGTTAGTTTTCTACTCCTAGTTTCTTGTCCTTCGATTTCTGCTACTATTTTTTACTTGGCACATTCCTTAAGAAACAATAAATAATAGGAGCAATTTTACTATATTACCCTTTGAATACACTAGATTTAATGCATTGGATAATAAATAGGAGTAATTAATAGCAAGGGTAAAATGGACACAAAATGGTAAACTATCTATTGATTTTTCCAACTAGACAAGTATTATTGGATATTTATTTCTACTATACTTGATAAGTAAAGATGGACGGAGGGAGTATTTCTCGTACCTCGATTATTGTATTCCCTTCGTGCCATTTTATGTGGCACCATTTGACTTGACTCGGTATTTGTGAAAAAAAAAGAAAAAGGAAAGACTTTTGTAACTTATGGTCTAAAACAATCCTTAGATATTTGTATGACAGTAAGTTAAATTGTCTCTAATTATAGTAAGGTGATATTTTTTTGGGCCGAACTAAAAAGAAAAGGGTGTCACATAAAATGGGTTGGAGGGAGTATTATTTTGTTGTAGATTCCGTTCTGTTACTATCTGCTATTTTGTTACTGTTTGTTGTTTCTTGTACTTAGGTCTGTGTACATTTTACCCTCCCCAGACCCCACTTTGTGGGATTTTAATGGGTATGTTGTTGTTGTTGTTGTATAGTATGTTAGTTTTAGCCGATACATGTCTGTCTTTACTGGGGTTATAGTTAATGTGAAATCATATATTGGGTTGCAAGAATCAGAGATTGGCTCTCATGTGTAAGAACTTTTCTCAAAATAGTTTTTTAGTTTTAGCTTATGCGGAAGCGAGGTTGAGATGGTTCGGGCATGTGATGAGGAGGTGCACGGATGCCCCATTGCGGAAGTGTGAAAGGTTGGCTAGGGATGGTTTCAAGCGAGGTAGAGTTAGACCGAAGACATATTGGAGGGAGGTGATTAGACATGACATGGAGCAGCTTCAGCTTACCGAGGACATGATCCTAGATAGGAAGGTGTGGAGGAGGCGGATTAGGGTAGAAGGGTAATAGGAAGGAGTGTGTCCTTGCTAGTAGGTACGAGGACTTTGTTTTGTTTTCCGTGCTAGGGGCCGTAGTGCTAGGTTTGTTTCAAAGTGTGGTATTGTTTGTTGTATTACTTAGTGATAGTCTTGTTTATGTTATCATTTGGTGTGTCAATACCTATTGTTTCTTGTTCCCTTTATCTTTTTCTGGATTGTTTTTGTTTTGAGCCGGGGGTCTATCGGAAACACCCTCTTTATCTCATCTCTGAGGTAGTGGTATGGACTACGTACACTTACCCTCCCCAGACCCCACTTTGTGGGAATATACTGGGTTTGTTGTTGTTTGTAAGTATTTCTTCTTAGGGGGGTTATAGTAGTGTGAAATTATATGTTGGGTTGCAAGAATCAGAGATTGCCTCTCATGTGTAAGAATTTTTCTCAAGATACTAATATGTTAGTTTCACCTATACAAGTATGTCTTTATTGGGGTTATAGTAGTGTGAGATCATATGTTGGGTTGCAAGAATCAGAGATTGCCTCTCATGTGTCAGAACTTTTCTCTAGATAGTATGTTAGTTATAGCCTATGCAAGTATGTCTCCGTTAGGGTTATAGTTAATGTGAAATCATATGTTGGGTTGCAAAAATTTCAACTGATAGAATGGGCCTGGGTTTGATTGTATTTTCTCCAAGTTGATTTTTTTCTTCTGTTCATTTGACTTTGAGGTTATAGTAGTGTAAGTCAATGTTTACTTTGAGGTTGTTAGAGTTTTCAGCTTAACTTCAACTCTTAGAAACAGAAATAAAGGCAAGAACAAAGAGAAAATTTACTGCTAGAAAGATATGTTTTTCATTGAACTGAAATGCTGTTTAAATACTGAAAAAATGCAACAAGTGGAGCCTATATTTAAGCAACTAACTAGCACATGTTTCCATGAACAACTAACTCCTAAAACTCTGAACTAACACCTAAAAAATAGCAACTAGGATACCACTACAGAACATGGCTAAAAAACTGGATAATGTCCAGCAACTACTTCTAACTTTTACTGCAGTAACTGAGGCAATCAATCAACACTCCTCCTTGCTTCAGTTGCTGCAAATTCCAAGTCTTTCTCTGAGAAATTCAAATCTTCTCTTTGGCAAGGCTTTGGTAAATATATCTGCCAGTTGAAGATCCGTCTTGCAGTACTTTAACCCAACCGATCCTTCTCTCTGCACGTCTCTGAGAAAGAATAATTTGATATTGAAATGCTTGGTTTTTGCATGAAAAACAGGATTATTTGAGATAGCAATAGTTGCTTGATTATCCACAAACACCTCTGTACACTTCTCTTGCTTTATATTCAGATCAAGTAGCACTTTTCTAAGCCATAAGGCTTGATTTGCAGCAGCTGTTGCTGCAATGAACTCAGCTTCAGCCGTCGACTGTGCAACAATCTCTTGCTTTTTAGAGCACCAAGAAAATACACCTGAACCAAGATTAAAACAATAACCAGAAGTGCTCTTCATGTCATCAGAAGAACCACCCCAGTCACTATCAGAATACCCCTGCAACACGTGCTTCTGATTTGCATAGAACTTGATTCCAAAATTCAGTGTTCCCTGAACATATCTTATCACCCTTTTCGCTGCTCTAAAATGAGTGTTAGTTGCACAATTAGTGAATCTAGATAAAAGACTTACAGCATATAAAATGTCGGGTCTAGTTGCTGTAAGATACATGAGACAACCAACCATACTTCTGTAAAGAGTCTCATCCACTTTTTCAGCTTCATCATTTTTGCTCAACTTCTCCTTTTGACACATCGGAGTAGTTGTCTCTTTGCAATTTTCCATTCTGAACTTTTTCAAAATGTCTCTTGCATACTTCTTTTGACAGATGAAAACCTCATTTTGCTCTTGCTTGATTTCCATTCCCAGAAAATAAACCATTTCTCCCAAGTCAGTCATCTCGAAAGTATGCTGCATATCTTCTTTAAATTTCTGAACAAGCTCATCATTGCTTCCTGTAACCAGCAGGTCATCTACATATAGTGAAATAACAATAAGATTTGTTTCATCACCTTTAATGTAGAGAGTAGCTTCGCTGAGACTTTTTCTAAAACCCAATTGCACCAAATGCTCATCAATCCTACTGTACCAAGCTCTGGGAGCCTGCTTTAGTCCGTACAAGGCTTTTTTGAGCTGATACACTTCATCTTCATGCCCTTTGACTACAAATCCTTCAGGTTGCTCAACATAAATTTCCTCCTCAAGATAGCCATTCAAGAATGCAGATTTAACGTCCAACTGAAACACTTTCCAACCCTTTTGTGCAGCTATAGCCAACAATAATCTGATGGTTTCTAATCTAGCAACAGGAGCAAATGTATCAGAAAAATCAATACCAAAAATTTGAGCATACCCCTTTACAACAAGTCTGGCTTTGTGCTTGTTGATAGAGCCATCTGCGTTCAGCTTGGTTCTGAAAATCCACTTCACTCCTATGACTTTCCTGTCATCAGGTCTTTTCACAAGTTTCCAAGTCTGATTCTTCTTAATCATGATGAGTTCTTCCTTCATTGCAGCTTTCCATTTTGGATCTTTTTCTGCTTCCCAAAAATCTGTTGGCTCAAGAACAACCATGTTGCATCTCTGATAGATATCAGAGAGTGATCTTGTGCCTCTCACAGGGACATCATCCACCAATTCATCTTCTTTTAGCTGGAGTGTTGTACTTTGATCCGGAAGCAACACTGGTTCAGTTTCTTCCCAGTTCCATTGTTCATCCTCCATGAAATGCACATCTCTACTTATCAGAATTTTCCTTGTATGAGGTTGGAAAACTCTGTAAGCCTTAGAAACAGTGCTATAACCCACAAATATTCCAGCTTCCGCCTTTTTGTCAAGCTTATCTCTTTTACTCTGTGGCACGTAAGTAAAGCACAAGCATCCAAACACTTTGAGATTTTTTAAAGAAGGTGTATAACCGTACCAGATTTCAAATGGTGTCTTCCCTTCTAATGCTTTTGTTGGAAGCCTATTGAGTAGAAAGACTGAGGTATGTGCAGCTTCTGCCCAATACTCTTTTGGCAAACACTTCTCGTGCAACAAGCATCTAGCCATCTCCATTATGGTACGATTCTTCCTCTCACTAACTCCATTTTGTTGTGGAGTATATGGAGCAGTGAGTTGGTGTTCAATTCCGGCTTCTTCACAAAATATATTGAATTGATCAGATGTGTACTCCTTTCCATTGTCGGACCTTAGTGATTGAATCTTACAGCCACTTTGAGTTTCAATCCACTTCTTGAATTTCCAGAAGATAGCAGCAACCTCTGACTTGAACCTGAGAAAGTAAATCCAACACATTCTCGTAT
The DNA here is from genome assembly GCA_031232105.1 of Capsicum rhomboideum. NCBI lineage: Eukaryota > Viridiplantae > Streptophyta > Magnoliopsida > Solanales > Solanaceae > Capsicum > Capsicum rhomboideum. The sequence continues at coordinate 8,057,457 of CP124716.1, forward strand.
AGTCATCGATGAAAACTATGTAATACTTACTCCCTTTGAGTGACGGAGTTTTGTGAGGACCAGCCACATCTGTGTGGATTAATTTTAGCTTTTCAGTGGCTCTCCAGGTTGCTTTCTTGAAAGGAAGCCTTGCTTGCTTGCCAAATCGACAAGTTCTGCAATCTGGTATTTCGGCTTCAAGATTAGGCAGCCCTCGAACCAGATCTTTCTTTTGTGAGTTCATTACAGCAGCATGGTTGAAATGTCCGAGCCTTTTGTGCCAAACTTGTGCATTGATCTTAGTTGCAGAATAAGCTTTTTGCTCATGATCTAAAAGATCCAATGTAAAGCTCCTTCCCTTCATCATTACCTTGAATAAATTTCTGCCATCTTCATCCTTGATTTGACAAAAATTGGTTTCAAAGAAAAGTTTGAAACCATTCTCAAGCATCTGGCCAACACTTAACAGACTATGACTTATATTAGGTACAAAAAACACGTCTTTGATTAGTTTTGTACCTGAGGAGCTTTTCATTTCCACAGTACCTTTGCCTTCAGCAGGAATATAGTCTCCATTACCAACTTGTACTTTGGAAATTATTGAAGTATCCAACTCCTTGAAGAGATCACGATCAAATGTCATGTGGTTTGTGCAACCACTGTCAATAAGCCACTTGTCACTTGAGCAGCTAGTTGCTAAACAGGTTGCTACAAAGAGTTGCTCCTCATCTTCCTGATTAGCAACCTGCGCAGCGTTAGTTTGCTGAGTGGTGTTCTTGCAAATCTTCTGATGATGTCCCATCTGCTGACATTTCTCACACTGCTGGTCCGGCTTTCTCCAGCATTTGAATGGTGGATGACCCTTCTTTCCACAATGCTTGCAAGGAGGAAAATCATGTTTCGCTCCCCTATTGATCCAAGGAGAATGAGAACCTGAGTTTTCCTTCTTGTTCCACTTCTTCTTTCCTTTGTCTCCCTGGTTTGATTGAACTTTTGCAGGTAGTGCACCCTCAACAGAACCTTCTGACCTCATAAGCCTTCTCTGTTCTTGTGCCTGCAAGGAATTCAACAGTTCTGCCAAACTAATTTTCGACAGATCCTTAGAATTTTCCAGCGAGGAAATACTTGCTTCAAACCTTTCGGGGACTGTTACAAGAATTTTTTGAACCAATCTAGAATCAGGAAATTCAGAGCCAAGTAATCTTACATTGTTGGCAATTTTGAGTAATCTATCAGAATACTCTTTGATTGTCTCTGAATCCTTCATCTTTTGAAGTTCAAATTCTCGGATCAGGTTGAGAGTACGCATACCTTTGATCCGTTCATCTCCTTCATATTCTTTCTTTAGGAAATTCCAGACCTCAAATGCTGATTTCAGTGTCATAATCCTGACAAAGATTTCAGATGAGACTGCAGAAAATAACGTTGCTCTAGCCTTTGATTTTCTTGTTTTCTTCTCCTTCTGATTCTTTATCTGTGCCATGGTTGGATTTGCAGGCAAGGGAGGAACTTCGTAGTCCTCCTCAACAGCTTCCCACAGATCATTTGCCTCCATATGTGCCTCCATTCTTGCTGCCCAGACATGATAGCCTTCACCTTTGAAGACAGGTGGTGCTAGTGCAGTGAAAGGTGTTTCTGAATCCATAAAAGAAAAACAAGAAGAAAAAAATATGTTTCCCTCAAATACAGGTCCCTCAAGAAGAGAGCTTTGATACCAATTTGTTAGAGTTTTCAGCTTAACTTCAACTCTTAGAAACAGAAATAAAGGCAAGAACAAAGAGAAAATTTACTGCTAGAAAGATATGTTTTTCATTGAACTGAAATGCTGTTTAAATACTGAAAAAATGCAACAAGTGGAGCCTATATTTAAGCAACTAACTAGCACATGTTTCCATGAACAACTAACTCCTAAAACTCTGAACTAACACCTAAAAAATAGCAACTAGGATACCACTACAGAACATGGCTAAAAAACTGGATAATGTCCAGCAACTACTTCTAACTTTTACTGCAGTAACTGAGGCAATCAATCAACAGAGGTTATAGTAGTGTAAGTCAATGTTTAATCTGTTGGGGGCTTAGATGTTCATTTACTCCTTAAGTCAATGGATAAGAGGATGAAATTTTTGGCCTTTGAAAGCATTGACAAATTTCGCAGGAGGGAATTGGTGTGTCTTTACTCCTATGCATTCCTTTCTCTTTCTTTCTTTAAAGGCACATTCTCTTTTAACTCTTAATTGAATTCAAAGCTTCTATGTCGTAGATCGAGTAATTGACCGATTAAGTAATTTTACTGGTAATCTGTTTCTAGTTTTGGCAGTCATTGTTTCAGTTCTCTTGGTTGCCAAGATATTATCCAAGAACTCAACCATGTTAGATTTTCTGATCAGGCGGCACTGTTGCATTGCACTCAAACGACCTGTGGGGTAAAAGCTTGTGTCTATCAACTTAGAGACTATGAAGCAGTTCTGAGGTCTCTAAAGAACTCTAAAAGCATTGAATGTGAAGAGATCCCTTGGGGAACATTCAATGTAGTCGAGAGACTTTCTAATTCCTCAGCCGCAGGTCGATGGATACCTTGTAGGCCGGAGCATCTTCCCGATGAGAAGGTTGATGAATTGATCAGTAAACTTCCTAAAAGATTGTTGGATAGGCTTCATCCTTTTCAGCTTGAGGGTGTTCGATTTGGATTGAGAAGGGGTGGTCGATGTCTCATTGCAGATGAAATGGGACTAGGGAAAACTCTCCAGGTAATGTTGCTGTAATAGATAGCTGAATATTCTATAGTAGCAGACTGAGAATCCTGCTATTCTATCTTTGCTGGACCCTTTATCTTGCGTCCGTGTAGTCTATCCTGCCCTTGTTAGAAGTAGGCGAGTAGTTTATATGGATTTCTTCATTTTGATATATGTTTGAGGTAAATAGCTGTTAGAAAGATGGCCAATCTTTATCGTTGAGTGCACTTTTTTATGTATTTAACTCAATGTAGTCTAGATTTTTCTCCATTCAAATACTTGATGAAAAACTACATTGTTAAAATAATTTGTTCAAGTTTTGATACTTGAGTTGGCTTGATTCGACAGGAATAAATTTGGTAGAAGTTACGCTAGAACTGAATATCGCAAAGATTAAGGAAATAAGTTTAAATGCTCTTAAATCGGAAATTTATAGGAATGCTTAAGCATGGCTCTAGGCTGATACTAAAGATGACGACTTCTGGGATGCGGTAAATTCTAGCTTGAAGCTCTTAGTACCGTAGATTGGGGTCGGGGTGCAACGATAGTCAGCTGTTTTTGTGGATATCAATGAATTCAGTTGTCTATATTGGTGTTGATTCTTTTCTTTTTTGTATGTGTCTTAATGTGTGTGCGTCTCCCAACGTGTTTTTGCCTCAAACTGTTTGTTTTGGAAATCTAGTATTATTCTATATTCTATACCTTCTTCTGGAGCTTACATTTTATGCAAATAATTTCTCCTCTAATATTCTTTATCAAAGAATTCCTCCACTAATATTAACTCAAATTTTGTATTCAGGCTATCACCATTGCAAGTTTTTTCATGAATGAAGGCCCTATGCTCATTGTCTGCCCAGCTATTTTGAGATATCCATGGGCTGAAGAACTGGAGCGCTGGCTTCCTTGTTTACCTTCTGATATTCATCTGGGTACTGTTTTCAAGCTTGTTCACCGCCAATAAATATTGCTTTCCTTTTATCTCCCTTTCTTTTTTTTCTGAAAAGTGATGACTAGAGATGAAGCATAGTGAAGTTATAGTCATATGGCCTATTGTTTATAAAAGCTGTTGTCATTCATCTGTTGATTTAAAGATCCTGAAATAGGTACAGTCAATGTTGGTGTTTCAGCATATCATTTTTGGGGTTCATTAACTGTTGCATGACTGCATTTGTGTCGTTCATGTTGTTGATTTATCTTGTCTCCTTAAGAATCTGAAGAGTGGACCTTTCATGTTCTTGTATTTTTCCCCTTGCTTTCTTCCTCCTGTTTTCAGTTGTCTTTCATTCGAGGTGAAGGGTGGAATTGGGAGACGGAATGATAGTTTGTTTGTGAAACAAACAGAACTTCAAGTGGTGTATGATAATTAGAGCGGACATACTAATGAAGAAGGTCTTGGTGTAACTTTTCTTTGTTTGTTACCACTGCCCCTTATATTTAGGAGTGGACTGATGGAACTTCAGTTTTGACTATAGGTAGTTCTTTTGAAATATCTAACCGGGTATATAGCTCTTATAGTATCTTTTTCTTGAGCAACTTTTAAATAGTTGGATGGATTGGTTCTTTAATAATGCTGATTGTGAGTGACAGTGAACGGTTTCAGATTTTCTATGGCCTAGAAGTCAGGTTTAGCCGGCAAAAATTAGATTGATTGTGTTGTAAAATTAGCTTACCTACTTTATTTCTTTCATAAGGACAATACAAGTTCCGTTCTCATCCTTGTTTGGATAATTTTTCTCTTTAAATGGTCTTAATGAAGGGTAAGATTCTTGGGGCTATAACTGAAACACTGAAACCTTAATTAGACTCGATGTTGCATGACTAACTAATTATGGGAGATTGATTGCTGTATGGAGTGACAGACCTCTTCCCATTTTAATGTGTGAAACAAATAAATCACTTGTTGATCTCAACCTAAAGAAATCATAGAACGTGATTCCTTTTCATTTGTATAATTGCATTAAAAAACTGTTTCTTTCTTATCCTTGTACAATCTATTTCTCCCCCATGTTTCTATGGGGTCTCTTATATCAAATTCTGCTTGAAAACAGCTGCGTGCTATTAACTATATTTGAGTTCATTACAAACAACAAATATATTGCTGGTTTCCTCGTTTTAGAATTTATTATCTAAAATGTATGGATTTCATTCATCTAGAGCATGACTGACTTGACTGTCCTTATAGACGTTTTTTCATTTTCTGGTTTTAGGTCTGACATTCTTTTTTATGTTTTCATCTAGTTTTTGGTCACCAAGATAATCCTGCACGTTTACCTAAATGTCCAAGAGTTGTTGTGACATCATATACGATGCTTCGTCGTTTGAGGAAGAGCATGTTGGAACAAGAATGGGCCACTTTGGTTGTGGATGAATCACATAATTTGCGTTGCACAAAGAAAACAAGTGAAAATGAAGAGGTACAAAGTCTTCTCTGAGAAAAAAATAGAGAATCTTTAGACGACTAATGTCAAGTTCTTTTCTAACCAGTCAAAGCAGTGTTTACTTCAATGTTTAATTTTTAACTTCTTGTTTAACTATTTACTGATTGGGATAATACCAATTGGTGGTTAAGGTGAAAATGTCGGGGTGTTGATCCCTAAACATCTGATTAGTAGTGGCATTAAGAACCTTCTGACTAAATACTACTGTTTCATGAGTCTCTTGGTTGGTGAAAGGATGAATTACTATTAATGGCGCTACACACAAGGTGGCATAATAGCTATCTGTTTTCTTTGCTTCTTCGTGCTTCATATTCCACTGCCTGTAATGTTGGCTGGAGACCACCTTTCTCTCAATAACTTCCCCTTCATGACCCTCCTTTCCTGATCTTAATGCTCTCTCTCTGCATCCCCCCTCTCCCCTCCCTCTCTCTCTCTCTCTATTACCCATAGAGTCTTCCTTTATACAGTATGTGCAGATATGCTTATATTCCTAATTTCCAGTTTAGGCACTTCTAGATAAAGATAAAACCGAGTGAAAATCTACTGTGCAGTTTATCAGTTTTAAAGTAACAACTTTTTTGTTACAAACACAAATAAAATAATTGAACCGCACACAACATCATCTATGTTAGAGTTGCTCTATTTTCTAGTGATGATAGATGTTGGTGATGCAGAGTCAAAACCTGTAAATAGATTAAGGAGAAACAAATTGTCAACTGGCTACTTTCCAATAATTGGTGTATGATGAGTCAAAGCCTGATTGGCTGCTAACTCTCAACTCCAAACTTTTGAGGTTGTCATAGATCAAGCTATTGCTGGATATTTACACCTTCAACCTCAAGACCCACTTGATGGACCCAGAAGCAATAAATGAAACCGCTACAAGTCCATAGCTTCTGTATAGTTGCTGATAAATAAGTAGATAGAGAGTCCATGTCAAGTTTGGGTAGAAGTCTCAGACTTGCCATCTTGTTTCTCTGTCAGATACTACATTTGCCAAGAAATAGATTTTCATGGAGGTTAGAGAAGAATATAGGTAGAGCGAACTTTTGGGACACAGGAAAATCTTGATTAAAGAAGGTGTGGTGCTTTCTCTTCAATAACTGTTCCTCAAGTTTATGAGGCATGATGCATGAAATTGCAACTTAGGGTTGCAATTGAAAAAAAACCGCGGTTTCTCAGTAGTGCTTTGGACATGAATTCCATTAGGAAAAAAGTCTAAGTTTAGTGAGTAAAAACTATTATTTCACCTTAAATGCTCCTCAAATCGGTTCCTCAAGGCTCAAACTTCAAATTCTCTATTTCAAGTTGAAATTGAAATAGTGGACCAAATTGAGAACCAAAAATTAATTCAAATATTTGAAATACTGTGTGTCCAAAGGGGAGCCTCATTTTTCATGATTAGTTACTGTACATACACAATAGCCTCCAGGAGTTTGGTCTAGTGGTAAGACCGCAACACGTGATGTGTGGGTTAGGTGAACGCCACAGTTCGAACCTAGCAGACAAAGCTAGGTATTTAAGTAGAGAAGGGTAGAGGGGCGGCCCTATTATCCACTGAGTTTCGAACCGCGCTCCACTAGCTCTGCGGGATTTCTCGGTCATAAAAAAAGTTGCTGTACATACAACATATACAATAACTATTATTTTACTGCATAAGCATAAGCTCTCTTTTGGTGTTTGACAGATAACAACTGTACTTGATGTTGCGACAAAGGCCAAGCATTTAATTCTATTATCGGGGACTCCATCTTTGTCAAGGTTGTAGCATGTATTGGCACTTTTACTGATGCATGGTTTTTGAAGTTTAGTTATCCTCCAAAGGCATCTTTTCATGCTAATGTACTTCATTTAGTTTTTCTGTTATGACAATTTTCTGCATGTGTCAATTGCATTCTGATGCTTGTTTCCTGTTTTCCTAAATGCTTACAGACCTTATGACATCTTTCATCAGATAAATATCTTATGGTGAGTTCCTTGTTTCTCCATTTTCTCTGAGTACCTTCTACTCTGTTGGTTTTAAATGATCATTTAATTCTGTTCCCATACTTATTTCACCTAGGCCCGGGTTACTTGGAAAGACTAAATATGACTTTGCAAAGACTTACTGCAATGTTAGACTTGTTCATGGCTGCCAAGGGAAGGTTTTCCAGGTGATTCTTGTTCCGTCACATATAGAATGAGAGGCCATCCTATTGGAAAATGTTCATGGTTTTGCCCTCACAGGATTTCTCAAAGGGGGTTCGCTTGGAGGAGTTAAATGTGTTGCTGAAGCAAACTGTTATGGTATGACCTTGTAGCTCCTATGTTGCTTCAACTCATAGTATATTTCATGATGTACTTCGTTTTGTCCTCGTCTTCCAACTCTCAGCTACTTGTGTAAGTACATGGTGTCAAACAGCTGATGTCATGTTGCTGTTGGTTGGTTAACTATCCACTATTTCATTTCGACAGACCGAAGAATTACTGTAGCCAGATAAGCTTATATATCTTTATTTTGAAACCAAATTCGCTCGATTGCACTTTTAATTGGTAAAACCTATATTTTGTGATTATATTTTCCAATATATCAGGATCAGCTTTTGCTAATGACAACCATTAATAATAACCGGATTTAATTGTACCTTAAAATTCTCATAATATATATCCCCTCCCTCCCAACAAGTAGCATATTGATTAATTTTGTCTCAGCTTACATTGATGCATTTATATTCTGTATAGAGTACACGATATACTTTCTGATAATATACATTAGACCTTAAAAACAAATAGTAATTGTCCATGGATGGGAGTAATAGGGATTCATGTACACAAGCTCTTGCCATCTTATTACAGAATGCTTTCTGCTGAGATAATGAGCATCTAGTTAGATAAACCGCACTATTAGAACTAGAAATGCGGCACTATTATTTCTTTTGTTTCCTGCTGCTTTTTTCCCCCACCAGATGTTGAAGACATAGCTCTTATTCTTCTTTTTTTTTTTTTTAAATATCATCCAGATACGTCGTTTGAAGGAGCACGTGCTTTTGCAGTTACCCCCCTTGCGACGCCAAATTATAAGTTTGACTTTAAAGAAATCAGATATACTTCAGGCGGTGGCTACCATAGACTTGTTGAAAGGCAGAGCATCTGGGAACAGTGGTGCTAAAGAGGCTGAAAGTGTAAGCAATGATGATTCACGTGCTAAAGATGTAGTGAAAGCTTTTGAGAATTTAAAGTTTGTTGCTGAAGATGTGCAAGTGGAAAGTCCTGAAAGAGTTGATGGTATGTTTTAAATGTCGCTACATTTTTGGGACTAGATTCTGTTGTTTGGTGCTATTCCTTGTGCGCTTTCATCCATTTTCCCAGTTGTTAAGTTTTGTATGAAAAGCAACTAGCAATAGTCAATATTACTTTTTAAGGATAATAATACGTTTGGTCCCTCAATTATTGGTAAATTATGTTTTTGGTCCTTGTGATATATGACTCACATATTTAACCTTCAATTAGTTAAAATGTTTGATTTTGTCCCTTTATGTAGGAAATTTATTATATTTGGACTATCATGACATGTGGGTAATTAAATAGTTTAACGGTTAATAATTCTGTAAATTTGTGGATATTCACACGCAAATAGATCAAAGAAGGCACATTTCGAGTAATTGAAGGTTTAATGTGTTTAGTCAAATATCACAAGGACTAAATTAGAATTTTACCAATAATTTAGGGACTAAAACTGCTAGTAGCTTTACTTTTGATTTAGCTAATTCTTACCTTATACATGGTATCTGTTTGCTTCTTTAAATGGGGAATACTGAAGAGAACACAATTTGTCACCAAAGCTAAAATACAGATACATATGCCACTTTTTCCGATAAGGTCAAGTTTTATTAATAAAGCACCAAGATGGTACGGGAATTACATACATAGGTCACTTTTGAAATTTGAATCATATCCAAAAAGAATAATAAACAAATAAAGAAAAGGAAAAGAAATGTAATTAGGTCCTTCAGTGAATTTAGGGGCAAATAATGGCAGTGCTAAACTAATTGAAACTGATGTGGATTTTCAAAGTGGAGGCAATACACCTGGAAGAATGTTATAATGGTTAGAAGATGAGACGTGTAGGTTCTCGTCAGAGAAAAGAAACTGTCAAAGAAGGTCCTCTACTATGATAGAGTTCTCCGAATTCTTAGAAGATTTGGAGCTTGTTGATCTGCCACTAGAAGGAGGAAACTACACTTGGTTCAAAGGAGATACCCACACTACAGCTTCTAGAATAGATAGAATTCTATTCACTTCTGAATGGAATGATCAATTCAGTAAGGTAAAGCAGACAACCCTTCAGAGATTGACCTCTGATCATGTTCCTATAGCTCTATATTGTGGTTCTTGGGATCACAACAAGTCCTATTTCAAATTCGAAAACTGGTGGCTAAATACAGAGGGCTTTGCAGATAAAATCAGTTCCTGGTGGAACTCTTTTGCATTTATTGGGAGGCCAGATTACATCTTAGCATGCAAATTGAAAGCCCTAAAAGGTAGGCTCAAAGAGTGGAGTAAAACTGAAAGAGGAATCTGCATAGTCAAAGGTCTACTTTGCTAAATAAAATGGCAATGTTGGACTCTTTAATTGATAGCAGGGCTCTAACCAAGGAAGAAGCAGCCATGAAAGTAACAACTTTTATGGAATATGAAGAATTACTTAAGAATGAGGAGATCGCTTAGAGACAAAGATCCAGGATTTTGTGGTTGAAAGAAGGTGACAACAACACAAAGTTTTTTCACAATTCAGCAAATTCCCATAAAAGATGCAACAATATAGAGCATCTGGAAGTGCAGGGGGAAACAATAAAGGAGCCAGATAGAGTGAAGAAAGTAATCATAGAATTTTACAAGCGTTTGTATACTGAAACAAAAAGGTGGAGACCAACTGGGAATCTGGTAGACTGCCCTACAATTTCAGAAGCAGAAAAGTTACAGTTACAAGACAAATTTGAGGAGCAAGAAGTGTACAATAGTTTAAAAAAGTGTGTTGCTGACAAAGCACCTGGACCTGATGGATACACCATGGGATTCTTTATCAAATGTTGGGATATTCCAAAACAAGATATCATGGAAGCTTTCCATAACTTCCATGAACAAGAGATGTTTGAAAAGAGCTTCAATGCTACTTTTATTACTCTGATCCCTAAGAAGAAAGGGGCTAAAGAGTTGAAAGACTTTAGACCAATAAGCTTGATAGGTAGCTTCTATAAGCTTCTGTCTAAAGTGTTGACCGAAAGGATCAAGAAGGTTAGGTAATAGAAGTTTACTGGAGCTATTCCCAGCCATTTTCGATCTAGCTCAACAACAAGGTCGAACTGTAGCGGAAATGTGGTCTCCTCATGGTTGGAAACTAACTTTCAGAAGAAACTTGAACGACTGGGAAATCCCAAGACTGGTTGAGCTCTTTAAAACACTTGAAACTTTTCAAGGGCTAAAGAAGGGATGGACAGACTATGGTGGAATGGAGATAGCAAAGGGGTTTACAAAGTAAGTTCAGGGTACAAGTCTCTAAACATGACCTTGCCACAGATTTTAAAGTGGCCATGGAAACAAGTTTGGAAAGCCAGAACACTTTGAAGGTGGCATGTTTCTCATGGCTACTAGCTAAGGAGGCTGTACTGACTCATGAAAACTTGAGAAAAAGAAATATCATTTTAGTCACACACTGTTGCTTATGTGGTGAGGCAGCTGAAACAGTTTGCCATCTGTTTTTGCACTGCAGAGTCACTGACCAACTATGGAAGATTTTCATCAATCTCAGAGGCACACATTGGACAATGCCTAGTAAGATTGTTGGTACTCTCTCTAGCTGGGAGGAAGCTGGGATTGGAGCAAAGAATAGGAGGTACTGGAGAACCATCCCAGCAAGTATTTGGTGGACTCTCTGGAAGGAGAGGAATGCAAGGTGTTTTGAAGATAAAAGTAGAACATTACAAAAGATTAAAACAGATTGTATTTTGTTGTTGTGTTTTTGGTGTACTAAGAGGTCCCCTGTAGATGCAGAAGCTATCCTAGAAGTTTTAGAATCTTGCTAGGAATTGAGGTGCTCTAACTGTGTCACATAAATGCTTTCTATTTGTAAAGGGGTTTTCAGTACTACCTAAGTACTGGTTTATAATACAAAATGTTATCTTCTCAAAAAAAAAAGAAGATGAGACATCATAACTGTACTATATGGACCTTTTGACCATAAAGTGACTATCAAGACCTTAATTTCTCATGGGATTGCAGCACTTTTTGCAATATAGGCAAAAGAATGCAAAGGCCGGGTTATTTGACAAGCTTGAGTGTGATTCATGGATTAGAGCTACATGGTTAAGACCCTCAGCATACTGATGTTTTAGCCCTAGCTCTTATGTGGGTAGTCTGGAAGGAGAGAGAGAGAAGGGTATCTGAGGAGGAATAATTTTTTGTTGTGTGTGAGGAATAGCCTCTTGTTTTGGGTTTCCTATTGATGCCCCAGTTCCTGGTATGTATAGATGATTGTGTGACTTTTGTAAAGGAACATGTTTATCGCAGGCTTTCTACTTTTTAGTATATTGCTTGTATATGATGATTTCCCCAATATCAATAAAATTATTTACCTTGCAAAAGAATTACCTGTGAGGTTTGTATTTGTTGAAAGGGTTTTAACATGCTAGCACCTCTTTTTGTCTTCTTGTCAGATGATACTGCCTGTTCCGGAGCTTTAAGAGAGCTCTATGATGAAGCGCTTGGCGTTGCAAAGTTGCCAGGATTCTATGAGTGGCTCTCTGTACATCCAATCATTACAGAATTGGATGGTGAAGAAACGATGGAAGCAAGTCGCAGTTGTCATAAAATGATAATATTTGCTCATCACCATATAGTTCTTGATGGTGTACAGGTGGAATCCCTTGCAATGCATGTTAAAATAGACGCCACATGTCTATATGCATGGACAAATTGCACACTTCTTTTTCCTGTACTAACAAAGTCATTAAATTTATCTTGGTTTGACTCGCACCCTTCGTTGTCGTCTCTTATGTAGGAGTTTCTTTGTCAGAAAGCTATTGATTATATTCGAATTGATGCAAATGCATTATCCAGTGACAGACAGTTGGCTATTCAATCATTCCAATCAGCGAATGAGGTTCGTAAATCCTGCTCTACATAATTTGGCATACATCATTATTCGCCACAAAGGCAGTCCAAACAAATTCTTCTGCCTGCCCATGTGATACTAATCAAAGGCCTAAGCAGCATTTACAATTTCATGAATGAAATGGATTCCATTGGTGATAGATCAGTTTCTTTCTTTTGTATATTGGTGTTGATGGCTCTCTGTTTCTGCCCCTAATTTGGATGTAGTTATGCAGTTGAAAGGAAGACAATTTTGCTGACTTGTTTTGATTTTGTTAACCAGGTCAAGATTGCGCTTGTTGGAATACTCTCAGGGGGCTCTGGACTTAACTTAACATCAGCGCAACATGTCGTGTTCTTGGAGTTGCCAACGAAACCAGCTCACATGCAACAGGTGAATCTGTTATACCCCAATATCAACATGTTGTATCAGTGAAGAAAATGATTTACTTGAAGTCTATTCTACTTCTTACTCTTTTTCTTTTGCTCTCGTTCTATTCAGTGGTTGCATTTGGATATGCATTAACATTATGTAAAGAAGCTTAATCTACTTCTTACTCTTTTTCTTTTGCTCTCGTTCTATTCAGTGGTTGCATTTGGATATGCATTAGCATTATGTAAAGAAGCTAAGTTGTTTAGCACTTGGATTTGGCTCTCCATGTATGATTTACCTGTTGATTTTTTGGTCAAATTGTGCTCAGAGGCATCTCCAGCCTATTGGGCTGAGGTGTAAGTTGGTAATAATCTTTCACTGGAACCCTATTTTTCATTTGTTTCCAATCATATCATTATCTCATCTCCCTAAAGGAAGAAGGTTAGCGAGGTCATTCTATTGAAAATCAAGATCTCTCTTTCTGCTTACTTGTCCCCTTTCTTCCCTGCTGCACTATGTTTTGCCTTTTTCCCAACTTCTCTTTCTTCTCCAGCAGATCTAAAACTGCTCTAAATACAATATTCTGTTGCAAGGTCGAAGTTTCGATCCTTGTTTTGAACAATATTCACTAAAACTGCTCTATGGATTCAAAAATGTGCACACACTTGGGATGTCCCTGTTTACTGAAGCATGAAAGTTGTATATCTGACCAATGCTGAGCTTTGTTTTGTATGGTGCAATGAAGCTCTGTTGTAAGCCTTTCGGGCCAGATGTGTTACATTCTTTTCCCTTACTGAACTCATCATTACATCTTTCTCGCTCAACCCAGAAAACTAATAGAGATAAGAATCACATAAGAACTATTGGCAATGAATGAACTGATCTATGATTTTATAACATCCCTTGGAATCTCTTACTTCACTTTGTTCTGCACACTTGTCTAACTGGTGAGCTGAAATTTAATAAAATTGTACAAATATGTGAGGCACCAACACCAATAGAATACTACAGATAAAACTTGAATTTCACTAAGCAGTTCTAAATAACATAGGTTGTTCTCAAGCATGAATGGCATGCCACACAGGGATCCTGCACACTAATGAAGCCAGATCATAAGCTTTTATGTCACAGAGGTTAACATGGTAATCCTAGGAAATGTAGCCCTTAAAATTTTCCGTGTAGAGTGGAAGCTGAAGTGTACTAATATTAGACACGTTTGTCAATAGTGAATGTTCCTAACATAGTCTTCTTGTTTGATATCAATTTTCCTTGCTGGTGGTCACATGTTTTGGGTGCCAATTATTCTCCATTATCTGTTTCAACATTCAGTGTCCCATACTGGCCTGTCCATTTTCTGCAAGATCTTCAAAATGCTGAAGTATTTAGTTTTTGTCTGATTGTTTGATGCTTATATGCAGTCTAAACATTTGTAGGCCGAATGCAGAGCTCATAGACAAGGGCAAACAAAGGGAGTAAATGTATATATTTTCATTGGAAAGGTGACTTTCTATTTAATATATATTACGTATTTATGTTAGAGTTTCACTTGGGCAATACTTTTTTGCTAATTTTACTTAATAACTTCTTCCAGGATACTTCAGATGAGATTCGGTGGCAAAAACTTAATACAAGTTTACGTCAAGTTTCATCTACAATGGATGGGAAGTATGATGCTTTGCAGGCAATAGAGGTATTATTGGAGTAATCATTCATTTTTGTGCATTGCATGGTTGTTTTTAACAATTATAAAATTTTCTATTTAAGTCGAGCCTTGCCAATTCTAAAATCCATGCTTTTTCTTTACTTCAATTTAAAAGCCTACAATTTTAGCAGAAGAAAATATTGTATCTAGAATATGACACAAGTCAACTGATGTTTTTGCTGTATATCTCATTAGAAGTCTGAAGTAAAAATTGAAGTCCTAAGATGAGAATTTACTTTGATATAACATCTCACTAAAGAAAAATTACCATGAAGACTCAGATATCCTTGAGAATATCACATGAATTCGTGGTTTCTGCTTCTTTAAATAAATTTAAGAACAATCTTATTCTTGTAACTTATTTATAAACTAGGTGCGATTGAAGGTTAAAGTTTTTGTGGAAAATTTATACAAACTTTGATCAAACAATAAATCAAAATGCTTTGAAAAATAGAAGCTAATCAAATCTTCCAATTTTGGTAGTGAGTGGTGAATTTCTGAATCTATTGTGCACGTGCAATCATTGGGTTGTCCAGTTAGGCTGTCTAGACTGGGTTTCACTAGTCTCAGCATCAACAGGAGTGTAGTTTTTTCAACTGATGCTGTTTTTCTTTGTTGGACTTTTATAAAACCAATTAAATTAAAATGTCAAACCAAACCTGGATGTTAGGTTGTGGTTCTCCTTACTGTTTATCTGGTTCCTGAGTAAGGTTTATGTTGATAGCCATGTGTGTCGGGTTTAACTTGTATCGTATATTTATTGATCTGTGGAGATTATTTTATCCTCTGAAGGTATTTGTTCATAGTCTAGTACTCTAGTCCCCTTTAAGGTGCCTTTAATGATGCGTTCTTTGGTACTGTTTTTTTAACCTTAAAAGGTATATGCAACTGACACCTATCTTGTGTAACTCTTGACATTATTGTTTGCTGTATTTCTCTTAAAAACTGACAGTAAGGTCTTTTACCTCCAGTTTGACTTTATTAGCACAACTTTGTCCTTGACCTTTGGTGGCAATGTTGTGATTTTCTGTTCTTGATCTGGCAAATAGGTTAATGATGTTTCTTGCCTTGAGGAATTGGATGTCGGAGAAAAGAAGAGTGAGCATTTAACTGAGAATGCAGGAAATGGTGAAGTTGCTGGAGAAGAACCAACTGTAACTGAAGTCCAAGGCATTCATCTAGATTTAGATCCTATTGAAGCTCATTGTGATACCTACCGGATTGATGACAAACAGGATGGAACTAGCTCATTCTTATCGAAATTAAACCTCCATTATATGGTAGGTATTGCATCAGACGGGTGCCAATTTATGTCTATACTACACTAAAAACCCCAATACCCTAGAGCATCTACCTTTGCACTCACCTCATTTTTAGCCCATGATTTCACCAGCTTCTTTTTTTTTTTCTTTTTAGTTTGAAAAGATTTTTAAAAGTTACTCCGCGCTTAGATTTAGCTTATGATTTTAATATTAAAGAATTAATCCAAAAAATTGCATGCTCTGTAAAGCTTCAATTACATTTTCATGTGACCAATTTAGTGTCTTGATTTATTCAACATGCTTCTTGTTTCTGATTTGCTTGATCTGGCCTTCTTTGGCTTGTCTTGTTAATGGGAAGCCCACTACTTCCACCATAGGTCATGAAGAATCTTCTTGCAGAGCTGAAGTTTTGGATGATGACTTTAGTTCTTCACAGTGTATAGATGTTAATAAAGCCAAAGAACGGGACTTACAAAACAAGGTATTACCTGAATTTCTGTTCTTAAATCGTCGAAAAATTATTAATACTTCTAATCTTTTATTTCCATTCTCACAACCCTTACCTCTTTCTTTTTTTTTTGGATGTTTGTATGGATCCACACTTACTCTGTTACTCATGAATTTGAGAATGTAGGAAAAGGGTGCATCCCCTGAATCAGATGTAAATGACAACATACTTGTAACAAGCGGTTCTATCCTAGTAGAATCGCTCCGTTTTGAGGTAAAAATTATATAGATTTTGTGTTTGGCTATCTCCTTATCACTTGTTTTTGCCTCCAACCAGCTGAAATGTTGGGAAGGAGTGCAGGGATAACGGTTTGGCTGTTACCAGAATCACAATGTTCCAAGTTGATGAATATACATATCAGCATAAAGCTCATCCTCGTTGTCATAAAGTGCTTGCTGCTTGATATGAATTGACCTCATGCACTTTCTTTGTTTAGCATGTGGTTATAATCTTGGATTCCCTAAATTTTGTTTGTTCCTTTGCATTCTTTTAAGATCATTTTTGGTCTTAAAGATGGTATAAACAGCATAACAAATTGGCGTAGACGAATGGTATATTTGGGCTCGTAAGTTTTATTTGGGTCTTGAGGCTTCTTTAGGATTTTGCTTCAGAAGACCTACATATCCAATTAATAATATTACAGATTGTTCAGGTAATCGTTATTTAGCATTCTCCTCGTAGTAAAGAAAAAAGTAATGAATGCCAACTCAGCGAGGATTCGAACTCATGACTCTGCGGTCAGACTAGTGGTTTCTTGACCCCCCCCCCTCCTTTGTGGGGGGGGGGGGGAGGGGTATACATCTGCAGTTTGCGTCGTTGAAGTTGAGTTTGTTTTGATTTTGTTGTGTGCTTGGATTTCTACGGTTTCAGGTCAGCCAATATACGGGAAGGATTCACCTTTACTCTTGTATTCCTGGAATTGATTCCAGGCCAAAACCACTTTTTAAGAATTTCCGGCCAGAGGAAGTTGCTCTAGAACTGCTCCCTTTCAAGGAAGTTGAGAAAACAGCTTGTAATAATATCAACGATGATATGAGTTGTCGGTACGCCCTAGTGGAATTCCTTAAAGAATGGCGCAAGTTGAATGCAATCGAACGAAGGAAACTAATTGGAAAGGCCTTGCAACTTCCATTATGCGTTGAGTTGTCCTATTTAAGTGAAAACCTTAACCACGATAATGGGGTATGTTATTTGCTTTTCTTTTGTTTTTGGGTTTGTTCCCGAATCATTAGCCTTTCATTAGAAACCTACCTCTGGCTTTATCTGTTTTTGACTCATCAGGATTGGAAGGTTGTATTAACTTTCAATGTGTATTGGTGTTTTTATTTCAGGGACTGCTGAAAGGTAGAAGTAAGAGGAGGACTACACCGTTGCACGAAATTAGCTACCCCTTACCACCAAATGCTCTCTGGAGGAAGGTCCATCTTTGTAATGGGAAAGGGAAACAAGAGAAAATGTACATGCAGGGATGGTCCGACAAGGATGAACCACTCTGCAAGCTCTGTCAAACTCCTTGCAAGTGAGTTCAAATGATTATTTTTGGAAAAAATGAGGACAATGTTTGGGTCACTAAAGCTTTGCTGACTTTGTGTCCAGGAATAGCAATGCTAAAACTCCCGACTACTTTGAGGATCTCTTCTGTAGCTTGAACTGCTGCGAGGAGTATCACCTTAGAACTAATAATAGATCAATCCGTAATGTATGTTTTCACTTATACTTTTACTTAAATGAGTTTTGCTCATGCAAGAAATCCTTTAATTGTTGAACCTTGGTACTTCTAGGCGCTTTTCGAAATTGAGCGTGGCATTTGCAAGAACTGCAAACTAGACTGCCACAAACTTGTGGAGCGCATCAGAGCATTGTCTTTTGAGAGTCGTGAAGAGTATATCATCAAAGTAGCCCCAAATTTGGCAAAGTGTAAGAAATTGTAAGTCCACAAATTAGAATAACATGCCATTCATGCCAAGATCTTATGTTTTTCCTCAAATAGTTTTTCTTCTCGGTTTATAAATATATGTGAAATCAATGCATGTGTCGAGGCAATTGTTTTTAGCCATAGTTAAATATATACTGACCATCTCAAGAAAGAGAAATTAAACCAGCTTTTGTTTGCTGTTCCACAGTGCTCTATGTATTTGCTGGAATACCAATTAATTGTTTGCATTTTGCAGATTTCAAAAGCTTGTTGAGGACCCTATTGAAGGCAATGCATGGCATGCGGATCACATTATACCTGTATATAAAGGGGGAGGTAAATGAAGAGTGAAACTCATCCTTCTTTTTGCAAATTTTTTGTTCAAGGGTCATCCTCTTGGAGTTTTTGATAAGATTACTCAGATAATTTCTGGTTCTGTCTTCTCCTTTCTATATTTTGTGCTAGCAATTCTCCTTTCTCTTTCCCCTCGCCCTCTAGCTTCCTCTTTGTACTGTAGTCCTTCATTTTTCTGAACTCCTTGTGCATTATATATCTACTTTTTCTCTTGAAAATCCACACTCCCATCTTCTCGTCTTTTGAAATTCTTGCAGGTGAATGTAGGCTAGAGAACATGAGGACGTTATGTGTTGCTTGTCATGCTGATGTCACTGCTACACAACATTCAGAGCGGCGTTTGACTAGACTTGTTGCAAAGAAGAAACTCAAAGCTGTCATGAGCAACCTCAAAACTATCAATAAACCCAAGCAGAAAGTGGATGAAGCAGAGGTGTGCTTTTCTAGATTTTCGCTGGTTACATAGCGTGTAGCTTTATTGACTTTGCTCTATTCGTCAATAGATGTGACAATCTTATTTGTGGCACGCGGTTCGGGGTTGTTGACATTGTATGCTGTTACTATGAGACTTAAAGTTCTTTTTTTCTCTTTTTGCTATTTATTTCAGGGTTCACGGCATCCTGATGTTGAAGAGAATAAAGATGAGGATGAACTTCTAGTGAATGTTCCAGGAAGTGCATATTCTATTAGCACTGCAAGTCAAGAACAAAGAAATTCAGAACTGAAAACTAGCGACAGTGATGTCTTGGGTGAGGCGCGTCACAATGACCTGCTGCCTACTGCACAGAGCTTACCTCAGACATGAGTAGAACTGGTTAACCAATCATGTTTTAGGGCGTGTGTGGGGAAATTTTCCAAGTGATTTGCTATATATCAGGCTACTTTGTTTCAAGTTTTTATATATTCAACTTCTTATAGGAAAGGGTTGAGGTACAGAACCTTGTGTATCCACTACATAAATCACTGATTTGGTTATTCAATTGCTTGAGCCGAGTTCTTATTTAGCCTCAAACAAACTGCTTCAAGAAAAATGGTTCCCTTTATGTATACGTGCAATACAAACTGCAGCGACTTGTGTTATGCTGGACAAGTTCCTTCACATCGTGCTTCAATACAAAGGTAGACTACCTCCAACAGAGGTGAAAACTTCAGTTGAGAGTTGGCAGATGATGATGATGATCAGAGATACTCCCACTAGCCATTATTTTCATAACTGCTTCCCTGTTTATATATAGGAAGTTCTGGCTGTAGAAAAAAAGAGGGAGTGGCTTTTGAACTGCCACATAAGTATTATAAGCTTTGATGGGCAAGTTCTTTTTTAGCAGTTTCGAATGAATAACCAGTAGTATCTCACTGTAAAGAGGATTACAGTGTCATATACCGTGCTTATTTGGCATTAAGCACTCAAAAGAATGGATACACCTTAAAGCTATACAGTAAGTGAGTTCATACTCCATTCTCATTGCAGTTGACTGCAGCAAAAAACTGCTCCGCTTTATCAAGTAGGTCACTAGATAGTCTAGAGTGCAACATGTATGTAACAGTGCTATCTGGCACAGATGGATTGCTCTTCAGACTCTTGCCTTCACAAGGCTTCACCACTTTGTTCTCTCTTAAGCTTCGGATCCTGGCAGTTCTACTAGTCGGCATTGTACTGCCTTTCTGAGAAAGGGCCCGAGCATTGCGTTGATTGTTGCGGTTTGACTTCAAGGGGACATCAACTTGAAGGTTTTTAGATTCAGGCCCCAGTTGAGCAGATGTGCCGGCCTCATCTACTGAAAGATTATTAGGTACTGTAAAAGAATAATTAGAGGGAAGACAACTTCTACAAGCTTTCAGCAAAGAAAGGAGCATATCGGTGCTTAGTTCTTGCTGAATGACATCCTTGTTCTGCTCACATCCAAAGCAGACAGCAACCATGGTACCCGCCAAGACTGGCATTAATTCAGGATCACTAAAGAACATAAAAGGAAGGTCGCATACCTGTTTCACACAATCCACAGTTAAATTTCGATTTTTCAGGCAAAGTCTAAGTTGAATGAAAGATATACGCACCTTGTGAAGAATAGTAGGGCTCTTTCCCCATCGAAGAACAGCTTGGTTTTCAGGATGGAATAATGAAAAATAACCAAGAAGCGGCAATGATTCTAGCAGCAGCAAACCGATCTGAAACACAAAGCACCCAAATGAAAAAGACCACAAATTAGTCCTGTACTTTGTCAACAAGGAAATAAACCAGAAACCATGTGAAAACAATGAAGCTCAACAACAACAATGCAAAAATCATTAACCACTAATGCTGCTCTCTAATAGGAAAATGCAATCATTCTCTACTAAGATGCTTGTTTCTGAGGAACATTCTCATTCTATTCCTGAAATCCAAGAAAATATGAAGTCAAATAAGACTGAAATACCTAAACATTAGAAGGGACTTGATAACTTATTTGAGTGATGGCCTGGTGGTAATTAGGGACAGTGCTACAATAATGAGACAGCCAATCACCAAGATCCGTCTTTGCTGTAGACCCTGTACGCCT
Source organism: Capsicum rhomboideum (assembly GCA_031232105.1). Taxonomy (NCBI): domain Eukaryota; kingdom Viridiplantae; phylum Streptophyta; class Magnoliopsida; order Solanales; family Solanaceae; genus Capsicum; species Capsicum rhomboideum. The sequence goes on from CP124716.1 coordinate 8,078,388, forward strand.
AAGATCTTTTATATTTTATCCGAGTGTAAATGTCTTCCCAAGCTATTGTCCATAAGATTTCAAGATCTATCTTAATCAGAGAAGTTCAGAGGGCTGTTTGATTGCAGACTTGCTATTTTTATCATTCAGACTTCAGTCACATCACACAATCTATAGAAGGTTCCAACCAAACAAAATAAGGTCTATCCAATTCAACCCGTTGCAACTTTCCGAAATCATATGTGATGACATAACCGAGAAGTTCGTAAATAGTGCTGAGTATCAATTCAGGCCTTCACAGAGTAAAAGCTTCAAACCTTGCCTTGACTCAACGTTCGCAATATGTTTTTAGGAACACCAGATTTCTTATATTAAACTGTACTTTTTTTTAAAGCTGGCAACTGTATATAAAAACTGTACTTTGTTACCAGAGAGATATAATCTATAGAAGAAAAGTTGGTGTTCCTGAGAAACACACGACAACCATGGAGTGATATACTGAAAAATTTTCCCATAGTGCATCAGCTTAAACAAGGGGAAAATGTGAGTGAGGATCTCTTTTCAAATGAAATGGACAATTTTTCAGTTTCAAATATGGGAAATTTATGAGGATCTTTTTCTTGTACTTTTCTTCCCTCCAACCAAAAGACACTGTGTCTTTCCAAGACTAGCATAAACACTTAAACGGCACTTCTCTATGTTCATTGAATCATATGAGAGGTTCAATCTGAAGGCCAAACATGAAAGAAAAAGCACCAGAAAGTCACCTGGTCAGTTGCTGTGCCCCACTTGCTTGTGCAATAAGAGAGAAGAAAACTCATCAAGTGAAAAAATTCCATTTTTAGATCTGGTCGGGCCTGTGATCCAGCAAAGAGAATAAAGAGTTCTTTTAGCATCTAAAACTTATAGAAGAGAACGTTGATACAAATAGTTGCAAATTAACTTACTAGCATCTTCTGGATAAAAGATATGTCAATTAATGCTAAATTGTTCAACACCTTCAATACACCAGTTGCCACATCTTCAAAATTGGATGGAAGGACATAGGAGGCCTGCAAAGAAAGGCAATCAGATGGTGGTAGATTCAGAGATGAGCAGACGATGATCACAAGTAAACTCAAGGTTAGGTTTCAGACTTTCAGTTTACTTTTTGTAAAGCTAGAACCAAACACAAGTAAACTCAAGGTTAGGTTTCAGCGACTCAAGGTTAGGTTTCAGCTTACTTTTTGTAAAGCTAGAAGCAACCAACGTTATTATTAACACAGGAAGAGTTTCAAACAATTACTTCCTGGTACTAGAATGACTCAATGCTACATGCTTACAATCGAGAATTAATAAAGAAGAACATAAGTAGCAAACAAATATGAGTTGACGGCATCCTAATTATAGACAACGCCCAATAAGATTCATGAATTTTTGAAAAGGGTGGATTTTACAAACAAATTTAGTGGGATCCACGAAGTTTACCTGCTGTTCAGAACATCTACTATTAGCCTGTAATAATACAGCTGTCAACATGGATGGAAGACAAACTAAGCCAGTCTCAAATATGGCTGAAAGAAGAAATTTCACAGCCGGTTTCATCACTGATTCATTTCCACCAATATGACCTTTACTATTATCTTGACATTTCTTCTCATCTGTCTGAAGGTTATTGCACGTCACATTGCCTGTAGAGTCCTGCAGTACATCTGCAGTTTCCATGCTAGCAGCAACTGAGTCAACTTTTTCAGAGCTCAGATCATTTACAAGTGCACCCTGATGTTCTTTTGTTTTAGGAAATTCATCCAGGGGGCTATCCTCTGGTACATCCGGCAAACACAAGGCGACACCTCCATTTATTCCAGGAAATACCAATTTACCATCATTTTGGGAATTGCACAAAGGAGAACAAGACTTCAAGTCAGCACCTTCATCAACTTCGATGTCTTTCTTTTCATTTCTAAGAGTTGATACAGTAGGGAATTTTTTACATGTTAATGAAGACACATTTCTGAATCTGGATGTAAGGACTGCCAACAGATTTACACCAAGAAGAATTGATGAAGGGAAAGGGGAACCTTCTATAGGTGGTCTATCATAAAGTGCAAAAAGATCTCGTAGCCGGTGAATAACTTGGTATGCAATTACAAGCTCAATCAAACCATCTTGTAGTTGAAGGGCACGTTCATCCGTACTTGTATGACCAATAATTACTGCTGCTGTCCAAAGAAAACCGTCCAGAACTTCAGACATTAACTCCAACCTTTCAGTTGATGCCTTACATGTGACCAGGTTGGCAGAAGTAGAGACATTAGATGAGGCTGCAATTTTGATGTAGGTTTCAAGAGCTGCTGCCAACATGGGGATGATGGGGGGCAGTAGATTTTGAGCAAGAAAATAAGACTTGTTTGCAGCTGTTGAAAGTACAACTTTCAGAAGTCTTAAAAGGTAGACTGTAACCTGGCAGCTTTCTGGTTTTGATGTGTGAGATGCGGGAAGTGCAGAAGCAATAAAATCAACCAGACCAGCCTGACGAGAAGCCTGCAGCTCAGCATCCCTTCCCTCCAAAAACTAGTTACGACACAATGCCAGAAGCAGTTAGTAACAAATAATTCATGAAACAAAATTGAACTATTAAAGCCACAATATTTTCAAGAGATTATTCTAGTCAAAATGCTGTCTATGTTGCAGTTCTTCACAGCGGGATAAAGTAACTATTTATCTTAATGCCACTCTATTTGTCATTATGAAGAGGAATGCAACTGAAACAAACTCCACAAGTGTAATATATCACCTTAATTATTTCAGCTGTTATTAGTCCAAAGCTTGCAGCCCCTTCTTTTCTTGCTTGGCGAAGCCTTTGAAGTTCTTGAAGCCACTTCACAATTTTCGCCCTTGCAGTTGCCACTGCAGTGCGATATACAAAACCTGCATTCTCTGTACTGATTGAAGGTTCAGGAAAATCATACTTCAATGCCATAAGTCGCTGGCGGATTTTTTTGATTCTTCGTTTTAACGAATGCTGGGTAGCGATGTGACCAGTAGCAAGCACAGAGCCTTCAGGAGCAAAGCCATTGTTTTCGTTATTATCCTCACTGTTACTGATGGGCGTAGGTCTACCTTGACCCTCCTTAACCACAGAACGACGAAATAATGGTGAAGACTGATCTCTGAAATCCATTGAAGCTCTTTCCCGTATTTGCTCCAGATAAATTTTACGACGCTGTTCACTTTCTCTGAGTCTTTCAGCTAACTTCTGGGCCAGGAGTTCAGCTTCCTCCTGTTGAGCTTTGGCTCGAACCTCCTTTCTCCGCATCTGTTCCATCGTCTTTGCTTCACGTGCAGCACTTGATGCTTTACGCTCCTCTTCCCTTCTTACTTGTGCCTCTTCCTTTTTCCTCTGTGTCTCTGCAAGGCGCTGCAACTTTTCTGCTTCAATTAATTTCTTGCGTTCCAAGACAGCTTCTTCCCTTGCCATATCTTCTTTCTGTTTAGTTTTCAGCACTTGAAGTTTCTCAGCCCTCCTCAACTCAGAATCATGGAGTTTCTGGCGCAAGATGAGCTTTTTGTTCTCTTCATTGAGTGAAGTAATGAATCGAACTTCATTTACTTTAAGGCTTTCATCACCCGCCCTTCTTACTACTTCAGCTAGGTAAGCTTCATGGCGGGATTCACTACGCTGGTGCCTAGTGTGCATCACCTCTCTCAATTTCATACTACGCACAGTTTGCCATTCACTTACACGGTTTAGCTTCTCAGATGTTCGCTGAAGTTTTTGAACTCTCTCGTTCTCAAGTTCAGCTCTAATTCTCATTGCACGTGCATGCTTTTCTTCTGCTTCTTTTTTTAAGTCAATAGCTGACTTCTTCTTTTTCTCAGGAGACATGAGTTTGTCGTGCAAAGTGCGTGCACGCTCTACACTTCTTCTACTCAAGCCAGGTGAATGTGAGAAGCGAGATGAAACTCGGTGTGGTGTCGAGAGTACATCTTCCCAGTTCCTCTTCTCCTTCCAAGCATCCATTGATCCCCAGGACCTTCCATTTAGCTTTTCCTTGTCTCTTTCATAATGTCTTTTCAAGTGATCTATAGGTTTTAGATTTTTCTCATTGTCTCTCTTGAACTTTCCACTGACAGATGCGGAAACCCCCTCCTTAGGAGGTAATCTAGATGCATGAGAAGCAGACTTGCCCGAGTCAATATGTCTCTTCTCTCTGCTCAAATTTCCCTGTGAAGGATTCAATGCATTATTCTGCTTCCTGCTCTTCTCTAGTGATTCATTTGAACAGCTTTTTTTGTCACCTTGCTCATTAAAGGTCTCCGGAACACTAGCACTACCACAATGATGATCATAACTAGGTCCCATTTTCTCCACACCTGTAGCTGACAAACTAGCTCTTTCATGTTGAATTTTTCGAAAAGCCTCCAGAGATGAAGCCAGTATTTCTGCCCTGTGCGGTGAAGTTGTCATCCGGCGGACCTGCATTCAGATGAAGGATAGATTTTGTGAAATTGAAAACAGAGTAGATAGTCAATTTATCCACGTGTCTTTGTGTGTATGATATGCATTGATACTCCTAAAAGATGCTGCAATTATCCAGGCCCACAAATGAAGCTAATTACCATATTGCTTTGAAAGCCTTACCACAAATGAAGGAAAAGGATTGGAAAAGGTTGCTTATTTAGAATACAGGAAATTTGAGAAATGGTCACAAGAGGTTTCTAACTTCATTTAGAATGAGAAGTTCTTTGTTTGGTGTAAGTTTCCTGTTTTAGCTTTTCCTTCTATAGCTTTCATTTCCCAAAAATAGCTCACATTTCCCGATGTGTCCTTTTCCCACAGAACTTTGTACTGATTATTAATGACGTAAAAGGCATTTCCTACGCAACACTACAGAAGGAAAGCAGCAAACTGTAAACATCCAGAAACACCTGCCCTCCATCAGCAGGTGTTCCTGTAGTTTCCCAACATGAAAACACCACACGCAATCCCAAACAGGTCAAGTTTAGTCTTTCTGCCTCACCAATTACTGATCAGCAGAACAGAACTTCAGGATAGAGGCGAAGCACATTTTCAATTGTATATGCTAAATAGATGACTGACGCCTATGCCAGAGTTACATGTTCTTTTCTTTTAGCTGATTTCAGACTTCTAAGAAAAACTATAAATTCCTTCACATTCAGGCAGTGCATCTTCCTTGATGCACTTTTCGGTTATCTTCTTTCCATGATATCAAAACCAGTGTATATTCATTAAAATGATGTCAACATATCCAAAGTTCTATCTTTCCCCTTAAGTTCTCTGTTCACTCCTCTGAAACTTACTCTTTGCAAGTAGAGTATAATCCAACAGCTTTCTATTAGTACTAAGAGCTGTAAGTTCCTAATATTGGCATCCATCACTGTGCTCATGTTTCTAGCTAAATATCTTTTCTTGATGACATATGGTATTTCATTAGACTGTTTATACCTAATTTCTTTTGAGTAGAATTCTACATCTCACTTTTTAGGGGGGAAATCTTGTCCTCTGTGTGACAACATCCGAGGTCATCTTGCCATACTTATGTCAGCAATATTCCATCTGTAATTTCATGTTGTCCCTCATGGTAAATAAAAGTTGGACATTACTGAGCCAGGGATTCCATATACTGCTTCAGCTAAGAACAACAATCATGCAAGAATTATCCCACTTACCACAACAAATAAAGGAAATGTGTGAACAAAAACATTTTTCCTCTAACAAGGTCCCGAAGAGGTGGCCCTTCCATGATTGTTCATCCAATATTATATTATATAATAAGTAAGAAAAAAAAAAAAGGAAATTTCAGATGTATTTGAAAGACAGGATAATTCCTCCATTTAAAGAGTTGAAGGACTTCCCAGGCCCAAACTGTGTGTGCAGCAGTACTTAAAACAAGGTAAAACAATAGCAAAACCGCTTATTTAGCATCAATTGATATATACACTATGCCTGGGAAGTTGGAATAATAATGACTGGTCAGCAGATGCTTGCATGTATTCATACTGCAGTTTGCCAACTTGCAAATGGCGGAGATTGATTTGTTTATGTGATATTGTACTAGGATATCAATTTGGAACATTTAAAGATGAGACTAGATAGTGTACTGACCTCCCATGACAGAGCATGTGGTCTGCGATGGTTAGACTTCATGGTAAGAGGTGTTCCGTCAGTCGCATGAAAACTGGATTTTTTCAGTCTCTCAAATTCTTCCACTCTTGAGCTCAATTCTTTAAAATCAGATGTGGCTTCTTCAAGAACAAGAATAGACTCTTTTGTTTGCTCCAGGTCACATTCCAGTTCACAGAGTAGGTACAGTTCATCTACTGCCCGATTAAGATTCTCAAAAAGAAAACACCAGAGGCGTTGCCTGAACCTTTCTTTACTTTCACCAGTTTCTTCAGCATCAATACTGCACGAATTAGTTTTCGATAAATCCTCAATGATTGAATTAACTCGTTTGTTCCTAAATTCTTCATTAGAAGACGCCAGAAAGGACTGCTCAATGTTTCCTGATCCTCCTCTTGTAGGTGATAGTGACTCAGGATCCTGGGAAACTACCACTGTTTTTATATTCTGATCAAGACTAGGCACTTCAGGGATTTCCATGCAAGCTTCTTCAGATTCAACCTTGCACATACCTACTCCACTAAGCCCTTCTCTAACCTTATCTCCAGGACTCTTGCAAGTGTCACCTTTTTCAAGCTGGGGATAAGCAGCAGTAGCATTAATATCTTCTGAAGATAACTCTTTCATATTTGGAGACAAAGGATGAGAGTCGAGAATTTGATGGTTTTCATCCTCAGTGGTTGAAACCAATCTATTTTGCTCTAGATCAGCTATACAAGTGTGTGCAAAGGAATCATTTGTTTGATCAGTTTTTCTACTAAGCAGATCATGATTTTGAATGTCACCAAACTTAATTTCTGCTTGGACAGTACTTCCAAATTGAGATGGTAGAGCACTATCATCCAAGTCACCCCACTTGATTTTTGGAAGGATCTCATGGTTAATACGTTGAGGATGTTCCCGACTGATTACTTGTTTGGTATCTGTTGAAAAACCTAAACTAACAGAAGTACTACCATGACTGACTACACATTTATCGTGCACAATCACTGCATCTTCCTTCAGAACTGACGTCACGCCATCATGTATAACACAAGAGCGACTTCCTTTCGAATGCCGAAAAGTAGATTTAAGATCCTCACTTTTTACAGCCAATGAAGGCTGACTATCTGGATGGCCAGAAGCAATTCCTTGAGATGATCCTCCAACCCAACCATGCAGCGGAAACTTTGAACTGTTTCTGTGCTTCTGCACAAGTTCACACATTGATTAACAAATAGACTAAATGATCCAAGAATATGAAGCTAGCCTGGCTAATTCACCATTTTCTTCACTAAATCATCCGTTAGTATGCCCAATTCGAAATCAACCCACTAATCCAATTTCAGAAACATATTGAAAATGATTAGTTTTATCTCAAATAACTAAAATGAAACTAATCCACTAACATGAATTCAAGAAAAGTCCAACCCTTTGATACATTTTAATTCTGAAACAGGAAGAAGCATTACAACCCAAAAGAAAATGAAACTAGCTTTGCTAATTCACAAGTTTCTTCACTAAATTGTCCAATAATATGCCCAATTCTAAGGCAACCCACTAATCCAATTTCAGAACCATATCGAAAAAGATTAGCTCTTTCTCAAATAACTAAAATGTAACTAATCCATCTACATGAATTCAAGAAAACTCCAACCCTTCAATACATTTGAATCCTGAGACAGAAAGAAGAATATTACAACCCAAAAGATTACCTAAAACACCAGATTATCAGGACCATTACTTTCTTGATTTAACCACATTACGCAACTTAAACATGTTTCTTGATGATTTCTGTTATAATAGTAACCCCATTTTTGTTCATCATCATCTTTCAGCTTAAACATAAAAAAACTAAAATGATCCAATTTAGAAAAACTGAATTAACAATGAGAAATGGATTTGCAAAAAAGTTCACACCTTTTTCACTTGCATCCATCCAGAACCTCCTTCTTGATCATCCCCTCCTTCATTCCTCTCCATCAACAACAGAATCTTAACCCCAAAATTACCTTCACAATAATCACTAAGTTTGCAACATTAAGCCCCACCCCCACCCCACCCCACCCCAAAAAAAAAGTCACACAACAACAAAATAATGTGGTTTTTTAAACAAAAGCTGATGCCTTTCTTAACCTTATTATAAGATGAACCCAGAAATATATACAGAACCTATAAAATAGATTTATCTAAATTTTAAAAAAAAATACACAAGATCAAAGCATTGTTTGAGGGAAATAGTTATTGTAATTTAATAAGTGTGGATGAAATTTGAGTAATCAAATACAAGTTTTGATGTAAAGAAACAATTAAGGAGAAGGAATTTTTCCAAAACTCCAAAAGAGCTAAACTTTTTAAGGGCTATTTTTGTTGTTTTATAATATTTGGAAATTGTAGGGTTTTGGAAGGGTGAGGAGTGAGGAGCTCCATTAATGAACCAAACTGCATAAAAGAATGTGAAAAATCAATTTTTTATTACTAAGGAACATTGTTACTCTGAGGAAGAAGATGGTGTTTTCATTACTTTTTTCTTTTCACTGATATATCCTTCAATTTTGTCAATATAGACATTCATGTCCTTTTGCTTTTTCTTTTTTCTTTGTTCTTTTATTGATCATGTAGCCTGTTTGGCAAAAAACCTTGAAAATATTTGCTTATTTTGAAAAATATTTTTGAAGAAAAATAGTTTGTGTTTGGTTAAATGATTTAAAAAATATTTTTGCCAAGAATATATTAAATCACTGATTTGTGCTTGGACAAGAATAAATGTGTTTCAAGAGAAATATTATTACTTTTAGTTTATGAAAATACTTTTGCTACTATTCGAAAAACATTTATTTTTTCTCTTAGAATCATAATCAAGCACTTTAATTTTCTAAAATAAGTTCTTAAAAAAGACTAGATTTTTTTACTTCCTAGAAACTTAACCAAACAAACTACAAGTCTTTCATATCTCAATATTTTGTCCATTTCAATTTATGTGGTACTCTTTATGTTCTTTTTTACTAGCTTTCTATTGGTATAATATATTTATTAAGTATTTTTTATTAAATTATTCATCTTAATTATGTTTTAAAATTTTAAATTTGACTATTCGTATCTTCTGTTATTGATTACAAAGCAACATACTCAATATAATCTCATAAAGGGGAGTCTGAGGGAGATGGATTATACACACCAGGATCCTATGTTATTGATTAAGAGTAATATTTTAAAATAATTAAGAAAATTCTTTTAATTTATTAAAAGGGTCGAATCTTAAAATAAGAGAAAAGGAGTACTAATTAAGTATTACTCCCTCTCTTTAAAAAAGAATGATCTATTTTAACTTGGCTCGGAGCTTAAGAAAATAAAAAAGAACTTTTGAATCTTGTGGTCTTAAATTAAAGTTATGTCAAATGTATCAAAATGTCATTTAATCTTGTGGTCTTAAAGTTGGAATTAAAGTGTTGCCAAAAAGGAAAGAGTCATTCTTTTTTAAACAGACTAAAAAGGAAAGTATGTCATTCTTTTTTAAACTGAGAGAATAGTAGTGAACTTTAGAGCCCGTTTGACCATGAGAATTTTTCACCTTTTTTCTGAAAAATCATTTCACTTTAGTGAAAATTATAGTGTTTGGCCATAAGAATTCTAAATACAAGTGAAAACAAGTCAACTTCTCTCGTAAAAAAAAAACACCAATTTATTTTCATGGTCAGCTCCAACTTCAACTCAAACTCCCAAAAATTTTAGTTTTCATGGTCAAACGCCTACTAAAAAACCAATTACACTTGTTCCTCCTAGTTCCTCGGTGGGACCCTGCTGAATTATGAAGTTATGGGGCCTCGTCTAGGGTTCGAAGCCCTTGTCCGGTGGAGAGAAAATGGGAAAGGTGGTAAGTGAGGTTAGGTATGCCAAAAGAACAATGTGCATTTGTAGTACTTTTTTCCCGTTTCAATTTGTTCGTCTTGCTTTTTTTCTTCATTCGATTAAAACATGTATACATATTTCTTTTTTCATAATTTTTTAATTTCAACTTTCCACTTCGGAAGAAGGGCTAAGCCTATTGTATAACGAGATAAGCTTTTTCGCTTGACATGTTTAGGACCACAAGATTAAAGAATATTTTAGTACATTCCACATATTTTTAATTTAAGATCATAAGATTCAAAAGTATTCTTTACTTTCTTGAATTTTCTGTCAAGACAAAAACAGAAAAATAAATTGAAACGAAGAAAGTAATTGATTTGAAATACAATAGATAGACATGGACAGAACTAGCGCTTCACTTATGGATTCGACTGAATTCAATAATTTTTATTGAATAGGTAAAAATTGTTAATTATAATTTTAATAACTTTAAAATATTAAAATCTCGAATTTATAAACTTCAAATTTTAGCTCTACCTCTATAAATAAGTACTATCAACAATAGATATGCTTTAATTCAATTGGAGTTTTATCTTTTGAGACCAAATCTTAGGCACAATAGCTATATGTAAAGAAATTTGAATATATTTTTTTGTACAGAGCTCCCATCTTTTTTGCTTTTTTGATGACTCAAATTCATAATCTTAAAAGTGAAAGTGAAAGATATTTACCATTTGAGCAACCTCTCTGGTCGGAATTCAGATATTTCATGTGAAATCTTGATTTTAGTTCTATATAACAAAATGAATCATGTCGTTGGGTACTGCAGGTAAACAAGCATATACTTCTTGGGACCTAAATTAATTATAGTCAGAGTATTCAATTAATGCTTTGAAATCTTATTACTCCCTTCCTACTAATTACACTCATTGAATTTGATGTATATAACCTTTATAAACTCATTAAAATTCTATTTTTACTTCCATCTGATTTTTCAGGGTGTGCTGCCTCCTCAGTGATCAACAACTAATAGTTGCATAAGGTACGTGTTAAGCTCCGTCCCAAATTCAAAATAGCAAAATAATATTTTCCCAGTCTCAATTTATGTAAAAGTTAGAGGCTCATGCGGGAATGGTCTTCACGAAATGAATGAGGGCAAAAATAAAAATATGTAGGAAAAAATTTAACCGCCACAACCATGTATAATTTTAAAGAATTGAAATATTTATGTAACTCTTGTGAGGATGATAAAAAGCTTTTTATTCTCATTTATATATAGTAGTAAAGTAATATAATTATTTTTTTTTAAAAAATAGAGCTTCCTATTCTGTATCTCTATGAGTTCTTCCTTTCATCCTATTTTAATTGCAATTAATATTGACTATAATCAGTGGTTTTGTTTTGCACCTGGTTTTACCAAATCCTTTCGCTGTTCATCAATATCTTGACCATACTTTATAAAATACAAAACAAATATTATTACAGCCCCCACACAATAAGAATATTAGTATAGATTATAATTTTATTTGCAAGTTGTTTTTTTTTGGTAATCCCAGGAAAACCCGCAGCCGCTACAACCTCTGCCACAGCCTCTGCCCTTCGGGTGAGCACTCTGTGGTGAGCACTTTGTGCGCACTGGGTAAACCCCCCACTGTGTAATAGCCTGCAAACCACACAGGGGATGTAAACCGCACTAGGCAAGCCCCGTGCGACAGGCTCAGACGCAGAAGGCATTGAGGTGGGTTCGATCCCTGGTTGCCTGGGTGGGCAACCTGCCTCCAAACCAACTGCGCCGACCCGAAATTGAGAATGATTACTCAATTCATTCGAAATTATACAATAAAGTCATATACTTTTATTTTATTATTACAAAAGTCACTTTTATTATGATCATTCACACCACCAATTATTCTACTGAATCGATTTTTCGAGACTAAATTTCTAATTTGACATTTATATCCGTCTGCCTGAACTTAAATAATCCCATCACTTAAAATAAAACCCAACCAAAATTATTTTAATTTCCATAGATTATTGAGACGACTATATTAATAATTTAATATTAATTGGTTTAGAGTAAGTCAATTTGTTTTGTGGTTTTGCGATTAATTTAAGTTTATATAGATTGTTATAAATGTTAAATAGAGGAGTTGGGTGCATGAAAAATTATAAAACCAATCAAAATACTATATGGTGTGAAATAAAAAAAAAAATTAAAATTATTTATAATTTCAACAATTGAATGATCATTTGAACAATAGAATGTTGAATGAGGTGTATATAAGTTTGTAAAAAAGAATTTCTCTCTTTCTCGAACCAAATCTTAGTCTAATGTGAAAAGATTGCATAAAAATAGAAATTATTTTAAGCTAGCGTTTGACCATAAATTTTCAAATATTTTTAGGAAGTCATTTTTTGATAAAGATTTGGGTAAAATTTCATTATGTGTTTGGCCATAGTATTTAGGAAACATTTCACTTTCAAAAGTTTATAAAAAATGGAATTTGGCCCAAATACTAGTTTTTTCTAGTATTTGAGAATTTAAATTATTTGCCAAAAATATTTATCCAATAATAATAAATTGTATGACCAAATATTATTTATCATTTTTTTTTTTCAAAAACTACTTGAAAAACCTAGGGTCAAACGTGTCCTTTTGGCAAATCATTTAGCTAACTTACAAGGTGTAAAGGGATGACTTTAAGCTGAATACAACTTGGAATCCAACAAAAATAATTGGGCTTTGGTCTATCCACCTCATCATACTTCATTGTTCCTAATTAAATAATAGTAGTCACTTTTAACTCATTTCACATTCATAAAAAAATAAAATATGATATCTTATTTATGACTCCCACCTTCAATTTTACTTTTCATATTTCATTTCACAAAAATCAATTTAACTATTTTTCAATGTTAAATTGAGTTATATTAATTTAATATTTTAAATTTATATTGTCAAAAACTGTACAAAAAATATCATGAATTGCGATTCTTCTCATTTTAATACGATGAAAAATATATATATATATATATATATATTGATTAATTACTTTTATAATTTGACTTAATAAACGAAATGTGATAAGATGTTTCTTTAATAATTAAGCATTATCAAGACTTCTTTAATATAAAAGTATAGTTGGAATAATTATTATTTTTATCTTGAATTTTTAAAGCATAGTTATTTTGGGATTTATTTTTTTTCCCAACATGGTACAGAGGAGTACTATATTTTATCTTTTCCATATCCCCCCATTATTTGCCTGCACTTTACAGGAGCCATTATTTCTGTACATATCTACCAATACTGAATGAATGAATGAATGATTACTGTGAGTTGATTCTGACACTTTACCAATAAAGCTTCAATCTTTATCTGATTCTTGAGAAATCTGAAGCCAACCCATTTCATTTCACTCCTTAATCCTTATTCTTGTCATTTACGCAGATTTCATTGTGTTTTTTTTGTCTGAATTTGAAGCTCAGATTAGTGTCATTATGCTGTATTATTAGTGTAAAACATTATTGCTCTTCTGGGTTGTAAGGTGAATTTCTTTGGTTCTTTATTCTTTTGCTGTTAATGTGGAATTACATGGTTTTAAGGCGAATCTTAGTAGCTGGGTTGGTTGGCTATCCGAACTTTTACTTTGTTTAAGCTCGGTTGGTTGACTATTGAACTTTTACTTTATTGGTGAGGTCATATAATACGAATCTTAATAGGTCCATTGGTTGACTAACTGAACTTTCACCTTGTTGGTGATGGCATGAAAGGCGAATCTTAATAGCTCGGTTGGTTAACTAACCGAGCTTTCACCTTGGTGGTGAGAGGTGCATTTCCAACCTTGTAATTCTCTCCTCATTTTCCCTTCCAATTAGAGAACAAATTATAGTTTTAAGGGACTTTTCTTTGTAGTAGTATTTGGATCTTGTTAACTGTGTGTATTTGGTTAATTTGTTTATTGTATTGATGTGGATGACAGTGTAGTGACTTTACTTATGCTGGTAGAGTATTTGCCGTAGACGTGAAGAAAACACTTGCCAAGACGTTTCTGTGAATTAATAGTAAAAAGTAGAAGTCTTTAATTGGTTCTGGATTTTATATTAGCAGTGTCTAAATTAATTTTCAACTTTGGAATTTTCTTCTCTATCTTAATTATCACTGTTGTCATTTATAGATAAGTTTCTTGATCTGGATACACTTGACTGACTTGAGAGTTCAAGGTTCTTTTTTACATCTGAGCAAGAAAATCAATTTGGTTTTTTTCCTCATTTCCCATTCATATATTCTTCTATCTCCACGAGGTAGGAGTAGGTCAGCGTAAACTCTATCCTTTCGAGACCCCACTTGTCGGATTACACTGGGTATGCTGTTGTTGTTGTATTTTCTTAAATCTATAATTAGTTTTCAAAATATAGTACTTGTTTTATTTTATATATATCCAAGAGATAAGAAATTCAATTTATGATTTTCAGAAGGGTACTGGAATATTCAAGTGAGTTTATACTTTTTATATCTAAGCTTCCTGAAAACACCATGAAGTTTTGGATTGACAAAAATAAATCACTTTGTTAAGCTGCTCAAGAATAAGTTGCTAACTTTTTGTATGTTGCTGTCCAATGAATGTTAGTACTATATTTGTATTCTTGTTAGAAAGAATAATTTACTCTTTAAAAGTCCCTTAACATTTATTTGTTTGCTTCCTCTTGGCAGTATATGACTCGGTTCAAACAGTGGTGAATTCGTGGAGGTTAATCTTCTAATGGACTTCAGAACCTTGTTAATCTTTTTGGCACTATGCCCTGCATTTTCAGCCCAAATAGTTAAAGATATAGAACTTATGATTGATGCATCCGCGAAAATTGCCTGGACAGATGCTAATTACATTTGTGCTACCATTGATTGGTGGCCTAAAGAGAAGTGTAACTACAATCATTGTCCTTGGGGTTCGGCATCTATTATAAATATGGTAACTCCTACTAGCTTGTGGTTGAACGAATATGTTGTTCTTTAATATTTAAAAGTATAAGCATCTTACCAAGTTTCTGATTAAGGAATGAATGGTCAGTGTTCATAAATGTGTTTTGCTTTTTCAGGATTTATCTCATCCAATTCTGGAAAATGCTATACGAGGTTTGCACGTACCATTATGCCATAATTTAAACTTAATTCCAAATTGTTTATGTTATTACGAATTACCATAATTAACAAACTGAGACCCCAAGATGCTGTGTTTCACCTTAAAATATGAGGTGCTCTACTTATAATTATAACCAAACTAGACTTCTTTGTCTATGTCTTAAATTTGTACTCTTTTCTGATTTACATTTATTGGTGATACAGCTTTCAAGGGTTTGAGATTACGGCTCGGAGGTTCTTTACAAGACCAAGTAATATATGGTGTAGGCAACTTGAAATCTCCTTGCCGTCCATTCACCAAACAGAAGGATGGGTTGTTTGGATTCTCTAAGGGATGCTTACATATGCAGAGATGGGATGAGCTAAACAATCTTTTCAAGAAGACAGGGTAAGATTGGCAAATTCTATACTTCCTTTAATGCATGTAATCATGTCCTGGCTAATAATCTGGTCTGCTCCTAGGCTGCATGTTCCGACTCGATTCTTTACTTATTCTTCTTTTCTTTTCTTTCCATTTACTATTTTCAATCTACAGAAGCTATTAAGGAAACGCTAGCCTCCATGTTTTGTTAATGCCCAAATTTTACCACTTTCATCGTTTCAAATGACTCTTTGAAGATCTAAATTGATAGCAATTGGAGTATTCCATGTCTAACCAACCAGAAATCTGACACTAGTAATTTGGAATTTGCGGCTGAAAAATTGATGAACAAATAAGAGATAAATTAAAATATAGGTAGTTTTTGATATGTCCCTCTGCTGAAATACATCCATGGCTCTTTTATGTCACTACTTCTGAATCCTGAATTTGCACCCATAACTTCGAGAAACCTAAAATCGTGAGATATTGTGCTTGAAATCTATATTTCTTTTTTATACTGCGGACTGTGACTTATACCAAAAATGTAAAGTAAAAGTATATCTAGGACTGTCAAAATCTTTCCATGATTCTAAAGTTTCCCCCTTGAAGTTCATTTGAGTTTCACTTCATTTTCTGCAGAGCACTTGTGACTTTTGGCTTGAATGCACTATATGGGAGACGACGGACCTATAGGCATGTGTGGGGAGGAAATTGGGATTCCAGCAATGCTCTTGATTTCATAAGATACACTGTTGCCAAGGGCTACCAGATACACTCATGGGAATTTGGTATAATTTCTGACATATTTCTTTCTTCTTGCAACTTTATGTACATCTCTCTCCTTTACCAGAGCCAGAGGTTCCTTTCCTCAATCATGCTTTTATGGTTTTGCAGGAAATGAATTGAGTGGGAGCGGGGTTGGTGCAAGTGTTAATGCTGTACAGTATGGAAAAGATGTTATTCAGCTGCACAATCTCTTAAACCAAGTATATAAGAATTTCCGGGAACGTCCTCTACTATTAGCACCAGGAGGATTCTACGATCCTGGGTGGTTCAGCAAGCTCCTTGAGGTTTCTGGGCCTGGCACTGTCAATGTCTTGACACATCATATTTATAACCTTGGCCCGGGTGAGCTAGCTCGGATCTTTTTCCCTTTAAAATTGGAGTTATATTAAAGCCTCCTCGACTTAGAAAATCTAGTTTGTTTTGGAAAAAGTAAGCTTCCATTTTAATAAAGAACCTTTAAACGCATAAAACAATTCATGAAATCTTAAATGTTTTTGTTTATGACACTTGGTCTCCATTTTGCTGTTATTGGAATGATTTTGTTGGTAAGAGCATTTGAGATAATAGAAAGCTTCATGCAAATTATTTTTGCTGGTCAGTTGAATTAATCATGTTATCTAATAAAAGAAACTGAATATATTCCCATGGAAAAAGAAGTTTGTACACGTGCGTAGCACATGAAAGAAATAAAGATGATAATGTAGACTTTAAAAACCATTAACATTTTTAACAATCATCCTCAAACAGTTCTTAAATTTAGAGAATTCAAATTGATAACTTTAAGAAACTTGATAGTCAATACTACAAATTTAAATCATCCATTATGTTTCTTTGCCAAGCGGTTGTTATGCGAAAACTCTGAACAGTACATGTTTTATGGTGTACATGGCATGACATTACTGCTTGTATTATCTAGATTTCGGAGCTGATGAATTTATTAATGTTAATTAAACCAGTTTTCTGTTTCAGGGTCCGATGCCAAGCTTGTGGATAAAATTTTAAATCCTGATTACCTGAATAGAATATCAGACACATACCGCAGTCTTACTCGAACTATTCAAAGAAATGGTCCTTGGGCTTCAGCTTGGGTTGGAGAATCTGGTGGAGCCTACAACAGTGGAGGTCCTAATGTGTCTAATGCCTTTGTAGATAGCTTTTGGTAAAAGTTCTCGCTTAATTTGATTTATTGTACTAGCTAGCACTTCCAGTGACCATAGTTCAGGCAGCTGATATGTGTTCATGCCTGACCTTTAACATGGAATATAGGTACGTAGATCAACTTGGGATGGCAGCCAAGCACCATACTAAAGTATACTGCAGGCAGACTCTAATAGGTGGAAATTATGGGCTCCTTGATACCAAAACGTTTGTTCCAAATCCTGATTTTTATAGGTGAGGTTCTTGACTACTTTATTCAAGTTTTGACTTCATTCTATTATTTAAAGGAGCAGGCTGTGATTTTTTTATGTTTCGGTATTAGGTCCTTGAAAATCTAAAAAAATATATTTGATCCGTCCATTTTCAACTCAATGCAGTGCACTTCTTTGGCATAGACTGATGGGAAAAGAAGTTCTTGATGTTAGCAGCGGTGGATCACCACATTTGCGCACTTATGCCCATTGTACGAAAGATAGAGTATGTGTATATCCTGATGCATTACTACATTGGAAAATTGTCTTGATAACAAGTGCTTTAAAGGTTCCCCAAAAGGAATTCTTGTGTTTGTCTGTTCCATAAGCTATCATGTCAATCTAACATATTTTATGGAGGCTCAGACATTAGGTATACTCTTAGTTAGACTAACAAAATGCAATTACTCATGCTTCTCTGATAACTGTTTTGGATTAGTTCAATGGTCTGACACATAAGGACCATATGCAATTTAGGTTTGTGAACCCAACAGGGGAATTTATAACTAGAATTAACTAGATATAATATGTTTCACTCCTCCATTTGTATGCTTTAGTTGATTTTTTTTCTTCCGAGGGAACAGAGACTCGGTATTATCTGCACGGGGTTACACTGAACAACTAATGCATGACATGTGTTTTTCATTCATGCATTTATCACTTAACCATGGTTAAATAATGTTTTTTTCAACTTTAGCTTTTCACTGTCAAGGTTAAATTATTTGGTTTGGTGCAAACAACTGTTGCGGTTGAGTTTTTATTCACTGACTCTGCATTTGGCTTAGTTTGAAAATCAACCTTCATATTCTTGCATATCAGAATTGCAGCCTATGTCTCAACTTATGTACTGTGCTACTACTACCGAAGACTAAAACCACGTATTAACTCACTGGTGTTGCCTTTGTGCAGGCTGGTGTGACTTTACTTCTGATAAATTTAAGCAACCAGATCCAGTATGGGGTCGACATCCAAGCTAGTGACACAGATACCAGCTTGCAAGTTGGTGAGAAAAAGAATTACAACCAGAAGTCATTCGTGCACAGACTTAAAGAAAGTGTTTCGTGGGTAGGAAGCAGATCATCAGATGTTACATTATCGCGGGAAGAGTACCATCTAACGCCAGAAGGTGGCAACATTAAAAGCAGAAGAGTGCTCCTCAATGGGAGATTATTGCAACTCACAGAAACAGGAGACATTCCAAGTTTGTCTCCAGTGCTTAAAAATCTTAAATCTCCAATATCTATTGAACCATTGTCCATCAAGTTCATTGTATTCCCCAATTTTAATTCTCCCAGTTGTAGATAAGTATTATTGAGAGCTTTTATTATAATTAGCAAAAAATAGATTCATGCACTCTCACATAAAAATATAATGTTACTACAATAATACAGCCCCTTGTATTTTTGTAATTTCACATGGAATAATTCATTATAGAATCAATACATCAGTTCAATTTTTTCCCCTCATCTCCATCTACCTCTGTTACATTTCTTTTTATCCCTTTTTACTTAATTCATTTATGTAATTTACGCCTTTATGTTTAGGATCAAGGAGTAAATCGAAAAAAGAAAGAATAGTTCTCCATTTTTTTCTCCCTCTGCAGTAGAATTTTCCAATCCAGAGTACCTCAAAGATTATCAAGCTTAAATTGAAAAATAAGAGAAAATTACTTAAATCAAACCTCTTTATAACAATGTCATTGCTTGGATCTTTTCTTCACAAATTATTATTACAAAAAACATATAATGTACTAACATAATATGGAAAATTAGTTTTGGAAAGAACTTGATCATTATAATGAAAGAAATAGTTATTATAGAGATGTTTGATTGTCTTTGTTGTCAAGTTCAAGTTTTGAGTTTCATAATACTCTATTAAAATTGTAGAATTCTAATAGCTCACAATTTCACACATTTAACGAATTTTTAACTTAAAACAAGCGGAAGTGTCATATTGTAGCATTAAAACAATTGTTACCGTGGGGTGACAACTAAAAATGATACAGTATAAATTTACAAAAATATATTAGCGGATAGAGTATTACTTTTGTAGTTTATTATTATTCGATTTCTGATACTTTTTTTGTATCTTGTACCCAAATTATTATCTTATTTTGTTGTAGTGACTGTTCCTTTTAGGAATGGTTTTTAATATTTTCTTTAGTTTTTTGTCATTGCTTCTTCACTCCCGTTATTTTCTTTTCTCTCAAACTGCTTTAAAATTTATTTTCTTGAGCCGATGATCTATCGAAAACTATCTCTTCACCTTTCAATATAGGAATAAAATATGCGTACATACTATTAGTGGATGCAAATTGAGGTGGAAAAAAAACCTATGTTGATTGAAGAACAAAAAAATGATTTGTTCAATATGTAAGGGACCAAATGTGGAATATTGAAAATATTTTTTTGGTTTTGGTTTTAAAAGTTAAAACCCGAGATTCTTCTAGATATACCTCAGCGCCTCTATCGGAAAACCTTTCGTCAATTCTCTCGGAGCCTCTGTTTCTATCGGAAAAAATGGCGTCGCCGTCGCGCGTGGAGGTCCTTACGCTATTCCGGTCGCTGCTACGGACGGCGCGTGAGTTTCCCGATTACAACATTAGGGAATACACTAAGCGTCGAACAATAGACGGGTTTCGCCAGAACAAAGACCTCTCGGATCCTTGTAAGGTTACCGCTGCTTTCTCCGATGGTAGGGCCCAGCTTGAGGTTGCCAAGAGACAGGCTGTAGTTTACTCTCTCTATGCACCAAAGGTCAAGAGCGTTATGGAATTGAA
Source organism: Capsicum rhomboideum (assembly GCA_031232105.1). Classification (NCBI taxonomy): domain Eukaryota; kingdom Viridiplantae; phylum Streptophyta; class Magnoliopsida; order Solanales; family Solanaceae; genus Capsicum; species Capsicum rhomboideum. The sequence continues at coordinate 8,098,797 of CP124716.1, forward strand.
CCAGTAATACTATTGAATTTTAAATCATTTTTAATGGGATAATTATGTGAACGTTTAATAGTTCAGCAGTGGTGGATGGTGTTTATGTCCTAGGGTTTTGGTTTTTTAATAGTATTATGAAGTATTAATTGTGATGAATGTTACTGGCTGTATTGTTGATGTTATTTAACTGATAGTTTTCGGTTATGTATTTGAAAGAATGGATTTTTCGTAAAGGTTTAACCTTGTTTTGACTTGAATGCTTTTGTTTTAGCATAATTTGATAACAATGAATGGTAGATAGATTAGAGATTGGTGCATCCGGTTAAGGTTACCTACTTCGGTGGATCTTATCCAATTTGGAAGGAGAGCTTTGGCGTAACTGATAAAGTTGCCTCCATGTGACCAAGAGGTCACGGATTTGAACCGTGGAAACAGCCTTTTGCAGAAATGTTGGGTAAGACTGCGTACGATTGGCCCTTGTGGTTCAGCTCTTTCCCGGACTTTGCGCATAGATGGAGCTTAGTGCACCCAGCTGCCCTTTTAACCCCACTTGTGGGATTATACTAGTTATGTTGTTGTTTTCATGTGCCCGATGAATGACTGATTGCTGGAGTGTGCCCTTATGGCATTGTTGGCTGGCCATTTATTATAGGTCCTGATTTCTAGAATGCGCGTGTTAATTGATTCGGTTAAGTTCTGTCCTGATTTCTAGAATGCGCGTGTTCATGGATTCGGTTAAGTTCTTCTGATTATTAATTGACTGACTGGGAGTACCTTGATTCACATTTAACTGATGCTGCACTTGTTTGTTGTATAAGCATGTGTAGAATTTAGCAGTGTATTCTGCAAAAGTTTGTTACTTTTGATATTATGAATTATACAGTAACAGGAAACTTCATGGCCAAAAGTAACAAAGTGGTAAAGAAGTTGAGTTTGCCTTGATGACCGAAGGCAAACTACTATGACCTTAGCAGCCTTAACAAACCACTGAGGGTAGCTGTAAGAAACACTTGAACTTGGAAATTCTAGATTGCGCTTATGTTGTTGAGGTTTTCGAGTATCTGGACCCTTGAAGAATTGAACCAAAGGTGAACTCAGTTTTATCATGTGGAGTTGTCTTTCTATGATAGGACTATAGGTTACAATATCTCTTTCTCACTTGAATTAAAGAAGTTGGAAGAATAGCAATTGAAAGGGGAAGGTTACAATATCTCTTTCTCAATTCCATTACCATCCTCTGTTAATATTATGCTGACCAGAAAGTTAGGATTAGCTATGCTTCCTTTTCCTCCTTTTTTTTTGGGGGGGGATGAGTATACTTCCTTTTTCCATGCTCCTTCTTAAGCTTTCAGCCTCCTGTTACTGTTTGCGTAGGGGAACCATAGAAGGGAAATCTTACCTAACTTCTCTCTTCTTTATCCAGATGTCTTTTCTGAATATTGTTTTCAAAACCGATGTGAAGGGCACTAACCAGCTTATCTTACCAATTTATGCTCAACATGATGACAGTATATTCCCTCTAAACCAACTGAAGTTAGTCTGCCTCAAGTGTAGGTTGAATATAATTTTGACCGTGACCACTCAAAGGCCTTTATAGCAATGGCTTTATAGAGTTATTGCTGCAATAAACAAGCAGCTAGGCATGCTCTATATGAAAATTTCTTTTTTTCCAACGTGTGCCCTGTTACTGGTATTTCTGTTGCGTTATATCGTGTGCATGAAATGGATGCCATGAAAGCTGATTTATGTGGTATTCCTTTGAATCTAATGGCAATTGATCTTGGAAAGCAACAAGAGTAATTCTCGGTTGTGCTCTTTAAAGTTTACTGTTTTCAAATGTCACTGTTCGTCTTCATCGTGGAGAGCAGTGTTCATCAGTTCATCCCTCATCTTGACTACAGTTAAGCACTGCATTTTACTAGGCAAAATATCGTCCAAAGTGTTGAGCAAGCGCTTTTTATTGTCCAGAACAGGTCGAAAAATGGTTTTAAAAAAAAAGGTGCACGGAATGTTAACAAGGTATAGTACGCTTGGTAAAATAACATACAATATGAGGATGAACCGGGGATCAAAATGACACCAACTCTAAAGGTGTGGTCAATCAAATAATGGATTAAGTCTTAATGCTAAGTCAAATAATCGTAATGTTTGCCTAAGTAGGTATATTCAGATGAATTCACTGTAGGAATGAATCATAACTAGATTATTTTTTACATAGTATTTACCTGTCTGGCCCTCTTACTTTATCTATGATGATGTAGATTTTTGCTTGCAAAATGAAAAAATGGGAACATTGAAAAATCCAAAATAAATTTCACCCTAAAAGAACAAGTTTAGCTTTCGCACCCACAAATAAAAAAGAAAAGAAGGAACAAGGATTTGCTACAAGGGGGTTACTGAAAAATATTGAAGTAACTTAAGCAAGTATTTGTTAGAAAACGAAGTAAATTTCAGCAATTTGTTGATCTGCAACCCGATAATCGGGAAATTAATTGATTAACTCGAACTGAGTACAAAAAATTCAAAACATATTAAAAAAATTGGCATTGTGAAGGATTCAGAGGAGTTGAAGTAACAAATTAAAAGAAAGAAAAAACATGCGCACGTTAATATCTAGTGCTAATACATGAGGATAAATGGTAGGTTATTTTCCGAGTAAGCGGCGACCACGACGGTTGGCACCTTTGACTCGGAAATTGAGCTCATCTACATCATCTTGAAGATGATCCAAGGATTTGTTCTGCCTGCAATATCCAACAACATATGCAGAAATTATTAGAAGTGAATAGTGGAATAACATAGTACATCAAAGTATAATAGAAGAGGAAAGGGGGAGGGGAGGAGCAAGGATGTTCATGATCCTTCTAAAGAAGATTTCACTATCTTGAATACAAACCTCTCGATTTCAGACCCCATGTCAATAGCCATATGTTTGAGCTCTCCCAACAGGTTACTAAGATCTGATAATGCGTCATCTTGCTTTGCAATCTCAACCTGTCAAAATTTCAAAATGATTAGAGCTGTTTCCATTGTTTTCCCTTAACGCGTTAACAAAAGAGGTTCTTCTGTAGCTTAATGAGATGCAAGAGTGATTCTCTCCATTCTCCAACTCACATTCACTTCTTTCTCTACCCCTGCTAGCGGACTCTCTCTTTCATTCCACAAGGAAACACGAATAGAGCACTCTTTCCTAACAACCCGGAAAAAAAGGTGGAGGCATGAAGTCAGCAGCCATGCAGCAAAAGACAATTGTTTATTCCAATTGGTCCATACATGGTGCTGTGTAGCCTTCTCTGATCCGCCCCCCCCCCCCCTCCCGTTTCTTCCCGGGTCACTCCCCCCATCCAGTTCTTTGCTATTTCACAAATCTAAGCTTTTGCATCTAGACTTTGCGAAGTGCACAATATTAGTCAAATTGTTGATGAATTAGAGTATTATCAAACTAATTTGCTTTCCTCATTCAAATAAAGGAGAACTTAAAAATTTCTTATTGGAACAGAATATAGAAAATATTAAGGAAATGCAACAAAAAACAATTATTGATGCTTATACATAGCTTCTCCTACATGGCCATTTTTTTACTAAGCAGATTGTGCTAATACAGCTGTGGCAGGTGGCTGCAGACTGCCACTCATATCCACCCCTGCCCCACCCCAGGCTTAAACCAAATCTGGCCTCCACCAAATCAAGTGTGTGTGATATTGTTGCATCTTCCACCATATTTGACATGTCCAAGCCAACTGATAAAGAAAGCATAAGAATATTTTGGTAACAGCCAGTCCTGTTGCCCATGAGACATGGACACCAAGAACTATGTTGCATATAAAGAGTCCTCTAATGTCTTTTTGCATTTTCTGTAGTTATTGATGCCTTTTGGCTTTTTGCATTAATTTAGGTATAATATAATATGTCCTTTATAAACACAAGACGGTGTCTAATTCATATTGTGTCCCCTTAATTTATTACAATATTTTTGGATCTTTGAGTCCTTTCTAAACTGCCTTAAAGGACCCTCATGTATACAAGCCCGGGCTAATTAAATTGTCGCAAATATGTACATCCAAAAATAGAATCTCACTCATAATGGTAATACGCATGTATTATTTATCATCTGACAATAGCAGCAATCATTGCCAACCCACATAGGCACGTCTGCAAATTTTTACTTTCCCTCATGTAATGTTTCTTTTATTTCAGAAAGGGAAAAGGTGGCTGTCAAGTGGAGATATGAAAGTGACAACGAGGTCTCACACTTTTGGTTTTTTCTGTTTCTGTTTCTCTATGCTCTTTCTTAAACTCCTATGGAGTTGCCAATCCTCATCCTCATCCCCAATTAGCCAGAAAATCACCAACCAATAACCATGCGTAGAAAGTCTAAGAAATAAACAATAGAAGGACAGAATGTAACCATTCTAAGATAGAGAATGCAAAACAAATGCATAGAAAGTCTGGATGAAATGTTATGCAACTTCAACTTTTTGATGGAGCACAGTTAAGGTAATAAAAAGGGAAGTATTTGCCACAAGTAATTGACATATTGGTCACAACTCTTCACTGTGTGATGAAAGTAACTCGAGAGCAAGTTTATCTTCCTATCATGCAACTGCCTAGAGCCAATATCAATTCTCTGAACCATTTATACAAAGAAGTTCTTAATGCCAGTCACTATTGTGTCCCAAAGTTTATCTTCCTATCATGCAACGACCTAGAGCCAGTATCAATTCCCTGAACCATTTATATAAAGGAGTTCTTAATATCAGTCTCTGTATTCTATAAAGTAACATGTATGTACCTCAACTTTCTGCAGTGCATTAGTAGGGTCAGGAGGTGGTGTTCCTGAACTTGAGCGTTCCTTGGGTGCAGAGCTCAACCCCAACTTCTCTCTCTGTTCCAGGTGGTTACCCCTTCTTTGAACTGGATCATCTGCCACAATAACAGATAATCAGAAGTTTACTCAATAGCCACCACCTCCCCTTATTTTTTAAATGCCTTCTATATCTTAATATCCAGATAGTTTTTTCTTTCCCAGCTCACAAAGACCAAACCATATTTAATGAGCAAGAACAAAATCTGATGTTACCTCTAGTAATTACTGGCCCTGTAATTGAGCGTGTTTTCTTAGGCTTCCAAGTCTTAGAAAACAAGCCTCCAAGACTACCCAAAAGTTTTTCACCCTGTAATTAAATTTCAAGCTTTAGTTTCCAGATGATAAGCACAACAGCAGAAGCAAATAACACATACAAAATCTTCCAGATTAAGAAAATGGAAACAAAGATTGTAGTTATGGGGCAACTGTAAGTTAAGGACTTGGAGGTGGAAAGGGTTGAAGCAGGCTAGTTATGTATGCATTATAAAAGTTCAAACAAAATCTATATGCCCTCCTAAGGACTATATAAAGTTTCATCTCAAAAATGAACTAGGAAGTAACCTACCAGTCAGCATAAATTTCAACATTATTATGCATTATTCAGTGAAATGACTGAAGAATAAAATTTTGCAGAAACAAGAATGACAGATGGGTATTGGTAGTCCATGAGGATAATAACGAGTAATGATAATCCACAAAAGAGTTCCTTTTGCAAACTACAAAATGCAATAGACTTTAAAACCATACTCTGCTAAGGTCATGCTCAATGTCAGCTGCAGTTAGGTGGGTTCTTGTGATTTGTTCACCCTGCTGATGTAAGGTGATGACAGTTTTTGTTGCATCTTGTCTAATGTCTTCTGCAATCCTCATGCAGTTGTTAACGATCTTTGTTGTCTCTTCAGCCTTGTGTACCGCATAGTTTTCCAACTCCTCTACAGTTTGATTCTCAAATCCTCCAGAGTCCCTGAAGTCATTCTTGTATCTGTTTCTTTCTTTTGAAGTCACAGAGTAAGCAGATGAATGAGTCCGTTTAATATCATCATCATCATCATCAAAAGGGTTTGTACTCAAATGTGGGGTAATTAGAGAAGGCTCTGACGAAGTTCTCCTTGCAGGTTTTATAGTTTGCTTGTTGTCAGATTCATTGTCAGAATCAAAAGGATTTGAACTAGAATAGCCCTTGAATCCAGGATTCACAGTGTGATTCCTAGCATTCCGATGCAAGGGTGACTTCTTAAGCCCGAACATTTTCAAAGGATCAGAAGGTAAACTTCCTTTTGTACACGATTTGTTCAACTAATTAAGGAATGCACCTGGAGAAAGAAGCAACATAAAGCTATTAACAATGTGTTATAACAGTACAAATCAGTTATCAAGAATCATCTATAACGAGAAAATTCACTTAACTATACTGCTGAGCAGCGTTTAAAGCAAAATCAAGTGGATTCTACACAGGAAAAATAAACAAACCACTGAAAGTTAGAGATCAAAAAATGCAGAAACAATGACAAAAAGACGGACTTATACATGATGTCATGGATTAGAGAAACAATCTAAGTCGAAGTAGCAAAGTCCATTTTGAACCCAGGGTCCCTCCACCCTTTTATATTAGACGTAAGGTTTGCGTACACGCTACCCTCCCCAGACCCCACTCCCCCGCTCGTTGGATTACACTGGGTATGTTGTTGTTGAAGTAGCAAAGTGCAGTAATTAGTATATGATGGAAATGAACAATAAGGGTTCATTATTTATTTTTTCCGCAAAAGGGGATCCAATGATCTGAATATTCAACGAATATCATGTTTCCCCAATTCTCTATGCAACTTCTTTACTACTCATCTTCTTTTTTTTTTTTTTTTTTTTTTTTTTTTGCCAAAATCAAATGAAGGATCAAGAAAGTTACCCAATTCATTTGCCATATTCCTTTACACTGAATTCACAGAAACCCAGAAATGAAACAAGATTAAAACAATAGCAAAAAGTGCAGATGCTTTCACTAAAGAGTTGAAAAAATGATAATTTCGGAAAAGAAAAATTCAGTAACAGAAACAAAAATGTACCTGGAAATGGAAGGGAGAGTATGGATTAGGAATTTGGAGCACCGAGATTAACGCCCCAATCCAAAATGAGGAGAAAATCTAGAGAGACAGATAAAGAGAGAAGCTATTAAATTCGAAAGTGGGGAACACGTAAATATATAATTAAAAATATTATGATAATACTCTCTCCATCTCATTTTAATTCATCATCTTAATTAATTCTTAAAAAAAACATTTATATTTATATTTAGTAAGATATCCAACTAAAATAGAACGGAATGAGTATAAGTTACTCCCTCTGTTTTAATTTATATGACACACTTTTCTTTTTAGTTCGTCCTAAAAAAAATGACACATTTTTATATTTGATAACAATTTAACTTTAAAATACCCACTTTATCCTTAATGAAATGATTTACAATCACACAAATATCTATAACTCATTTTAGACCACAAATTTTAAAAGTTTTCTTTTATTTCTTAAACTTTGTATCAAGTCAAAATACATCACATAAATTGAAACGGAGGAAGTATATAAAATGTACATATGCCGAGAAGCATCCAATGGGAAATGCTGTAGACATCAGCATACTTTTTTTTAACGAAGAAATTAGTTATATTCTACTATTCTCTTACTAAATTTTCTCAATGCATTTTTAAAACATTAAATTTATTTTATTTAAAGATTGATATAATAAAATTATTATGCTATTCATTTCTCTTTAAGAAATAGGCAAAATTAATACTAGACAAGTAAAATGAATGATAAAATTACTATATTTTTTAGGATTATTTTATTCATAAGGGTTGCTAAGTTTGTGTAGCAGGGTATCCCATAAAAGGAATTAAAGATTGATTTCCTAGTCAACGTTTTTTCCAGTCGAGTTTATCGTCTTGAACTTACCTAGTGCAATCTACAATTTTATGTGACATGCAAGCTATTGTGTAAAATCGAATTTATCCAATACACGCTCAAAAGTAGTGACTACATGTTTCTCGAAAAAATAATACTTCCTCCGTTCATCAATAGTTGTCCACTATTGACTTGACATATAGGTTAAAAAATAGTAAATGATAGAGGTAATTTTATCACATTCCTCTTTGAATATAATAAATTTAATGCTTTAAAAAATATATTGAATAATGAATTGTATTTAATGTTAAGGATAAAATGGGTAAAACTGAGTAAATTATCTATTGATTTTTTAAACTGGACAACTATTATTAAATATTTATTTTTAATATAATGAACAAGTAAAGATGAGCGAAGGGAGTAGTAATAAAATAAAAGAAGGCGCGTAAAGGGCGACTTTTGAATTCGGCCAAATTGACATATTGGACCGTTTCCTCTCCATAATGCGTAAGACCTGAGCCGCTCCACGTCAACAAAAATTAATTAATCATTTACCACTTTTTTTAATAATAACTTTACAAAAGAAGAAAAAAAAAAAGTCTTAACAAGTCCACCAAATGTATCCATTAATAACAAACAGATTTGCTTTAATTTGTCTTCTTCCATCTTCAAATGCCAAATATCAACGGGACACATATCTTCTTGATCACTTTTGCCATTTTGCTTGTCCCATTTGTCATCATATTAAAGAAAAAATTTGTGTGTTGTGACGAAGAATCACAGCCACATTCGAATAATACTGCCGATGGAATAGCAACATCTCGATGTCCGCCGGAAAATCGAGCTGGTGAAGTAGCGATTGATATTTGCGAGGGAGAAATTAAAGCGAAAAACAGTGATTGTTCGATTTGTATTGCGGAAATTAAAAAAGGAGAGATGTGTGTGATTCTACATCCTTGTTGCCATGGATTTCATGTTGATTGTGTTCGTCCTTGGTTCGAAGACAAAGAGACGTGTCCCTTGTGTCGGACAAAAGTTACTGATGTAACACGTTATCGAGGAAATCTCGCAGCATGACTCTGACTCGATCCCAATTAGTGTCTAACTAGAGTTATGTGGTTCCAATTGAATCTCCGTATATTGTGTAAATAAGGTAAAAACAAATTCTTTTGTATATACATTAAAGTTTTGCTCACTGATGACTTACATTTATTGCAGCAGAATTGTTGCATCCATATTCTACTCCATCCGTTCATCTTTACTTGTCCACTTTTCTATTTTGGGATACTTGCCCAGTTTAAAAAACCAGTACATAATTTATCCTTTTTTTTCCTATTTTACCCTTGATATTAAATACTATTCATCCCTCATTGCATTTTTCGAAGCAAAAAATTTACTATTATATTCAAAGGGTGATGTAGTAAAATAACCCCTTTATTTATTGTTTATTAAGGTATGTGCCAAGTCAAAAGTGGACAAGTAAAATGGACTTCTCTGAGATTCAATTACTATTTCTATCACATTAAATGTTAGGACCTTTCTTTCTGCAATTTCCACTCGATGTAGAACTCTTTAGACTCAGGTTCCGTACTATGATCTGATTATGAGTTATTAAATGGTAAGATTAACTATTTAATAAGAAGAGAATTTGTAGTTTGTCTCAAATCTATCTATCAATTATCAAATCTATCTATCAATTATCAGCACTTCTATCTAGTTTATGTTTATTGTTGTGGGTTACACGAGGGATACAGAAAATGATCAAAAAGGAAGGGAACTTGGGTCTTAGATTTTAGGTAAGAAGTCAATAAAACCCCTTATATTAATGTGTTGATAGTATGCTGCTAAATGCTAAGGAGATTTAAAGAAAAACCTTTGTGAATGGAACACCTTTAATTTGAAAAACAATCTCTCAAATAGTTTCTTTAAAAGCACATTTTGCAAAAACTTCTTGAAAAAAATTAAAACCTACCATTTTTTTTAGTTGGTGTTTGGACCGCGCTGATACCTATTTACCTGCTATCTCCACCAACACATGTACCGAATAACTTCGCTATTTTGTCTTCATCACTTAAATTGTTATAATTTTTTGTCAACATTGTAAAACTTCATTAATGATCCTGAAAAAAACCCTTCAAGAAAAGGACCTCCAGTTTCTAACTACCTTCCAGGAAACAAGCAAACAGATCATAAACCCCTAATTCTTAGCTACTAAGTTTTCATTTGTAAATTACTATATAAATGAGACAAGGCACGAACAAAGCACTCCACACGCCAGAAAAGATAATGCAAGGAAAATAAGATTCAAACAACTTTCACTGATGACCAAGAATAAACTATAATGTAAAGATTGAGATCACATCAGAGCTGCATCACACAACTACCCTGTCCAATCTTGATACGAGCATTTCTAAGATAATCTTTAATACATGTCTAGATTTACAACGTGTTTAGATTCATTGAATTTAGACATTTACGTATGAGAATATTGGATGATATTTCATAATATTCCATATACCATGAAATTTTTTATATTTACTGATAGAATATTTAGTATGATGATACAGCTATAAGCAATTGCAGCATAATACAACATATTCAAATTTTGACTGTATTCTGTCCGGGCCAGTTTTTACGCACCTTGACTAATTCCACGGAATACCTCCCACCTCCCACTAACAGCAAGGACCAAGTTACTCTATCTACCAAGGCTAGAACAGATGAGAAGAATCACCTAGTGTTTTTGTCTCTGCTAGGATTTGAACATGAGACTTCATGGTTCTTAACCAACTATATTGACCACTAGGCCACACCCTTGGATGCTTCATTTATCAAACTCCTCTAAACGAAATAAAGTAGACTTGGACAAACAAACTGAAAATACACACTCCACCAGAATACATGCTTGAAACGAACACATTTTTTGTCAATATCTATGCTACACAGACATGTCCGAAACTGGAGCTGGATTTACTAAGTTTGTCCTTCAGTATAGGATTTCTCTATTCCCTTTCAATCTCTTTTTTTTTTTTTGGTAACAATTGTGAATACCATTAACCAGCAAAACAATGTACAATCTAAAGGCACCTGAATACAGCACTGAAGGGTGCATGTATCCAAGCACAAACTAGCAATCTAATACTCAACCTATGTACATAATGCCTGCCAATAACCTCTACATCTATAAGCTCTTTTGACTCTCTGAGAAAATCTATTCTAGTTCTAATTTCCCTCTTAACTTGATCAACTATGTCCTTCTGCTGAACTTGTACTTTCTTGTATAATTTCCAATTTCTTGCTCTCCACACATGGTATATCAGACCACCCATAATTGTTGCAGCTACTTCTTTCTTGAATTTTGCCCAGTGCCTTCTCTTGTTCACTTCCAACACCTGTTTAGCTTCACCAGGAGGAAGCTGTATATCTGCCCATGACAGGATGTCTTCCCTTACTCTCCTAAACCAGCTACATGTCACAAATAAGTGGTGACTAGTTTCTAATGCATGAGAATCACACAGACAGCAGGTGTTATCCTCCACTTGAATGTTCATATGCAAGAGCCTTGCTTTCGTCAGAAGCCTTTGATGCACTGCCAACCAGACTATAAACCTATGTTTTGGTAAAGAGACAGAATTCCATACCAATGCCGAAACAGACAGCCTTGTTTGTGTACCAATGAGAGCCAAGTAGCCTTGTGTGATAGAGTAACCACCCTTCTGAGTCAAGACATACCTATCATTCACATACCAGTCAACCATATGCTCCTTAACTTCATTTAGCTTCCTCCCGTACCAACTACTTTGTACTAGTGCCTTGTGAGTCCAAAAACTGGTTTCCTCTTTTAAGTATATACCATGTATCCATTTCACCCAAAGAGTATCCTCTTTCATAACAATTTGCCAGACCAGCTTCCCTACTGATGCTATGTTCCACAAACCACATCCTTTGACATTCAGACCTCCATTCTTTTTTGGGATGCACACTGTATCCCCACAAGAATGCCCTACACTTTTGATAAACTTCTTCAATCACTCTTTGGGGAAACATGAAAATAGATCCCCAGAAGCTATGCATAGAAAATAATACTGCCATCACCACTTGTAATCTACCAGCATAAGGCAGCTTCCTTGCATAAGTTGTCTGAATTCTCTTAGGGCCTGTTTGGAAAGCCACCCTGGTAATTGAATTTGGCGTAATTGTGTGTAATTACATTGTCTGACATGTTTGGTTGGCCAGGTAATTACTTGGTCAGCAGGTAATTGGGTGTACTTGGCAAGGGATAATTACACTCTCCAATTCACAGGAAGAGTTGTGAATTGCTGGTAATTACATGATTTAATTACAAGCTGATTACTTTTTAGTTTCTTCCTTTTATTTCTATTTTTATTTTTTTCGTTTTAATTTATTTTAAATTTCTATTATTTTAAATTCTTTCTATTTTTATTATTCTAATATTTTTTATTTTATATTATTTATATTTCACTCATTTCCCAACCTCTACTTCTAGTGATTCCATGCAATTTTTCATATTATCTATTTTTTTTTATTTAATGTTTATTTTTTTCATTTAGCATAATTTAGTTAGTATTCTAATTTTTAAATTAAGTAGAATTCATTGTTGAATAAGGTTATAGACTTAGGTTTTCCTTTTCTTTTGAATCACATTTACGTTATGTTGAAATTTGACATATGAGTATTATTTATTTTTTTGAATTTTGAACTTATGTTATATTTTCAGTTTCAATTTATTTGTTTTACTAGTATTGACATGATATTTCACATTCATTCATTTTTTAGTTAGAATTGATAGAATATCTTTTTGTCAAATGTTTTAATAATTTTATGACATTATATTTATAATATTAATCTTTTTGTCAAACATGCATTTCATGTTCTTAAAAATTATATGCTTTAATTAAACTATACTAGTTTGAAAAATATAAATCAATTATTTTTTTTATAAGAACATATGTTTATTAATTAATATATTTCAAAAGATAATATATATATTTAATTTAATATCATTTATAAAGACATTTGTCTAATATAATTTTTATTTTTTGATAATCAACTTTTATTTTAAAAATTGAATATAACTATGTAATTACACTTGTGCAACCAAACAGTACACTTGTAATTACATTGTGCCAAACAAACATGTCATCATAATTACTAGGCTGATAATTACCTACCCTCGAAATTACACCATTTTCAATTACCAGGTGGCTTTCCAAACAGACCCGTAGTGATCTTGTCAACCAGTGCATGCAATGGCGGAGCCACCTTATGGCTAGGGGGTTCCGAACCCCCTTCGGCGAAAAATTATACTATTTATACATGGTTAAAATTATATTTTATGTCTATATAGTTGATGTTGAACCACCTTCTACTACTTTGTGTGCTTACTTATTTCGATTTTGAACCCCCTTATTAAAATTCTGGCTCCACCACTGAGTTCATGACAGTCTAATTTTGTCCATTTCCTTGGGGATAATGGTAAGCCTAAATATTATAGCTCCAGTGGGAACTTCAAAATATTATATTCCTCGAAACACATAGCAAGTCACATATGTAAAGATAATTGTTCCATGCATGCAAAATGCAAATGCTGTGCCATAGATGTTCACATACAAATATAGTTTAAGCTGCTTTACAAACCATTCATATAGTTCTTTACTTAACCTGCACTTTTCTCTTTGTTGTCCATGACATCGACTTCTGGTGATTTTAGAACAGCCACTTTTGTAAGGAATGGACCAAATATCTCCATCAATGGAAGTATGATATAGCAAAAACAACGGTACGATAGAGTTTCTTTGTAATCAACACTTCGTTGCAGAAGTCATTGCTAAAGCTGTCAAATTCTAATCTTGATCAGTATTCAGCTCACAAATTCAACATCAAACACTTCTTGCAACTACTTAAATCACGGGGCAACAAAAAACATCTCAATCAACAATGCTTCTGTTTAAAATCGAAAGATCGTAAGTGGACCAAATATCTCCATCAATGGAAGTATGACATAGCAAAAACGAAGGTATAATATATTTTGTTTTGTACTCTTAACATTTAATTGCAGAAATCAAGCTAAAACTTTCCCAGAAAATCTAATCTTGATCAGTATTCAGCTTACAGATTCAAGATCAAACACTTATAGCAACTACATAAATCGCGGGGCAACAACACTTTTGTTTCAAAGCGAAAGTTCAGAACATTACTCTGATTCAGCTTCCCTATTGATGTATTAATACTAGCAGAGAATTAATTAGTCAATCTAGAGAATACAACAAGGATCAATCCAAGAGAAGTAACAGCCACACAAGAGTAAGTAACACCTTGAACACGAACAAACAACAAGTTCAATTGCTTAGCAGTCTGAAGAGTAAGAGTCAAAATCTGCAACCTACTTTGTTCTTCCATTTTCTTATAAATCGGCTTCAATGTTTGCCTCATCATGAATGCCAGTGAAAATGGTAACCCAAATGCCAAAAAACTCTGTATTGAGATCTCCGGAATCGGCAACGACTGAGTCATGTAAATAATCCAACCTCCTAAACCAAGCTGAATAAGCCCAGGTACAGAAAATGCTTAGCTTAAACTGTACATTGTCTTGAGTATTTTCTCAAGCACTTCGAGGGTCTCATTTGCAAGTGGCGTTACGTCGGCTCAACTGTTGGGCCAGTGATTCTCTTGGTGCTTAAATTCAGGGTTTTTAGGGTTTCCTTCACCATCATTACCAGATGAAAAATATCTCAAATTTACTGATAAATTGGGTATGGGGTTTTGGATTATTCCATAAAATGGTGGACGATTTTGACCCTGGATAAAATGAGTTGATTTGATATATGAATTTAAGGGGGTTGAGAGTTCAGGGTTAATTTGGGGATTTCTGAGGAATGAAAGTGGAGAAGAAAAAGAAGGAGGATTTTTGAGAAGTTTGGTTGTAAATCTGCGAGTTAGTGTGGGACACCACAGCTGCAAAGAGCAGAGAGGTAAAAGAGGAGATCAACGAGGAGCACAAGGTATTGGATTAAGCCACCATGGATAGCAGCATCACTTGAGTCAATGGCAGAATAGGCAGATGAATGAGTCCGTCCAATATCATCTTCATCATCATCAAAAGAGTTTTGTACTCAAATGTGGGGTAATTAGAGAAGGCTCTGACGAAGTTCTCCTTGCAGGTTTTATAGTTTGCTTGTTGTCAGATTCATTGTCAGAATCAAAAGGATTTGAACTAGAATAGCCCTTGAATCCAGGCTTCACAGTGTGATTCCAAGCATTCCGATACAAGGGTGACTTCTTAAGCCCAAACATTATCAAAGGATCAGAAGGTAAACTTCCTTTGGTACGAATGCACCTGGAGAAAGAAGCAAGATAAAGCTATTAACAGTGTGTTATAACAGAAAATTCAAAAATGCAGAATCGATGACAAGAAGACTGATACATGATCTCAGGGATTAGAGAAACAATCTAAGTCGAAGTAGCAAAGTACGGAAACAGTCTCTCCACCCTTTTAAGTTAGAGGTAAGGTCTGCGTACATGCTCCCCTCCCCACCCCCCCACCCCCCTCCACCCCCTCGTGGGATTACACTGGGCATATTGTTGAGCAAAGAAGAGCGACGATATGTATACATATAACATGATGCACAATAGAGGGAGGAAGGCAAAATATAGTAAAGTCCAAGATTCAAGTGCACAAACAACTAGTGAAGTTTTGTATATGATGAATAATTAGTAATGACTTAATTATTCTTCTTTTTTTTTATCCCTAAAATCAAACGAAGGATCAAGAACGTTACCCAATTTATCTCCGTATTAATTTACACTGAATTCTCAAAAACCCAGAAATCAGAGAGATTAAAACAACAGCGAAAAGTTTCGATTCTTTCACTTAACACAGCCCAGGCGCAAGACCCCCGTCACCCCTGCCCCAGGCCCAAAACCACACCGAGGCCCAGAACAACCCTTCCATCCCACCTGGACCCCGGACCACTCTCCGTCCCCCACCTAGACCCGGAACCACGCCTGGGCAGGACCCTCCCTCCCCCGCCTGGACCCGGGACAATGCCCTCACCCTGCCAGGAACCATCCCCCCCCCCCCCCCCAGGCCCGGAACCACGCCCGAGCCAAGGACCCCCCTCCCTCCACCGCCTGAACCCGAGACCCCACCCGAGCACAGGATCCCCCCTCCCTCCCCCGCTTGGACCAGGGACCACGCCAGAGCCCAGGACCCCCTTCCCTCCCACGCCCGAGCCCAGGACAGCCCTCCCTCCCCACCTGGGCCAGGGACCATGCCCGAACCCAGGACCCCCCTCCCTCCCCTGCCTGGGCCAGGGACCACGCCCGAGCCCAGGACCCCCTCCCTCCCCTGCCTGGGCCCGAGACAACGCCCGAGCCCAGGACCCCCCTTCCCTCCCCAGCCTAGGCCAGGGACCGCGCCCGAGCCCAGGACCCCCTCCCTCCCCTGCCTGGGCCCGAGACAACGCCCGAGCCCAGGACCCCCCCTCCCTCCCCCGCCTGGGCCAGGGACCACGCCCGAGCCCAGGACCCCCTCCCCCCTTCTCCTGGGCCAGGGACCACGCCCGAGCCCAGGACCCCCTCCCCCCTTCCCTGCCTGGGCCCGTGACTACGCCCAAGCCCAGGACCACTTCCCTCCCCAGCCCGAGCCCAGGACCCCCTCCCTTCCCTGCCTGGGCCCGGGACCACGCCCAAGCCCAGGACCCCCCTCCCTCCCCCGCCTGGGCCAGGGACCACGCCCGAGCCCAGGACCCCTCCCTTCATTCCCTGCCTGGGCCCGGGACCACGCCCGAGCCCAGGACACCCACCAACCCCTGCCTGGGCTAGGGACCACGCCCGAGCCCAGTACCCCCTCCCTCCTCCGCCTGGGCCAGGGACCACGCCCGAACCCAGAACCCCCCTCCCCCGCCTGGGCTAGGGACCATGCCCGAGCCCAGGACCCCCTCCCTCCCCTTCCTGGGCCCGAGACAACGCCCGAGCCCAGGACCCCCCCTCCCCCGCCTGGGCCAGGGACCACGCTCGAGCCCAGGACCCCTACCCTCCCCTGCCCAGGGCCCCCCCTCCCTCCCCTGCCTGGGCCAGGGACCGCGCCCGAGCCCAGGACTCCCCCTCCTTCCCCTGCCTGGGCCCGGGACAACGCCCGAGCCCAGGACCCCCCCTCCCTTCCCTGCCTGGGCCCGGGACCACGCCTGAGCCCAGGACCCCCTCCCTCCCCCGCCTGGGCCAGGGACCACGCCCGAGCCCAGGACCCCCCACCCCCCCTTCCCTGCCTGGGCCCGTGACAACGCCCGAGCCCAGGATCCCACCCTCCCTTCCCTGCATGGGCCCGGGACCTCGCCCGAGCCCAGGACCCCCTCCCTCCCCTGCCTGGGTCAGGGACCACACCCTAGCCCAGGACCACCCCTCCCTTCCCCGCCTGGGCCAGGAACCACGCCCGAGCCCTGGACCCCCCCTTCCTCCCCTGCCTGGGCCCTGGACCACGCCCGAGCCCAGGACCCCCCTCCCTCCCCCGCATGCGCCCGGGACCACGCCCGAGCCCAGGATACCCCTCCCTCCCCCGCCTGGGCCAGGGACCACGCCCGAGCCCAGGACCCCCTCCCCCCTTCGCCTGGGCCAGGGACCACGCCCGAGCCCAGGACCCCCTCCCCCCTTCCCTGCCTGGGCCCGTGACTACGCCCAAGCCCAGGACCCCTTCCCTCGCCAGCCCGAGCCCAGGACCCCACACCCCCTCCCTTCCCTGCCTGGGCCCGGGACCACGCCCGAGCCCATGACCCCCTCTCTTCCCCGCCTGGGCCAGGGACCACGCCCGAGCCCAGGACCCCCTCCCTCCCCCGCCTGGGCCAGGGACCACGCCCAAGCCCAGGACCCCCTCCCTCCCCCGCCTGGGCCAGGGACCACGCCCAAGCCCAGGACCCCCCTCCCTCCCCCGCCTGGGCCAGGGACCACGCCCGAGCCCAGGACCCCCCTCCCTCCATTCCCAGCCTGGGCCCGGGACCACGCCCGAGCCCAGGACACCCACCAACCCCCGCCTGGGCCAGGGACCACGCCCGAGCCCAGTACCCCCTCCCTCCTCCGCCTGGGCCAGGGACCACGCCCGAGCCCAGAACCCCCCTCCCCCGCCTGGGCTAGGGACCACGCCCGAGCCCAGGACCCCCTCCCTCCCCTGCCTGGGCCCGAGACAACGCCCGAGCCCAGGACCCCCCCTCCCCCGCCTGGGCCAGGGACCACACCCGAGCCCAGGACCCCTACCCTCCCCTGCCTGGGCCCGAGACAATGCCCGAGCCCAGGGCCCCCCTCCCTCCCCCGCCTGGGCCAGGGAGCCCAGGACTCCCCCTCCTTCCCCTGCCTGGGCCCGGGACAACGCCCGAGCCCAGGACTCCCCCTCCTTCCCCTGCCTGGGCCCGGGACAACGCCCGTGCCCAGGCCCCCCCTCCCTTCCTTGCCTGGGCCCGGGACCACGCCTGAGCCCAGGACCCCCTCCCTCCCCCGCCTGGGCCAGGGACCACGCCCGAGCCCAGGACCCCCCACCCCCCCTTCCCTGCCTGGGCCCGTGACTACGCCCGAGCCCAGGACCCCCCCCCTCCCTTCCCTGCCTGGGCCCGGGACCACGCCCGAGCCCAGGACCCCCTCCCTCCCCCGCCTGGGTCAGGGACCACACCCTAGCCCAGGTCCACCCCTCCCTTCCCCGCCTGGGCCGGGAACCACGCCCGAGCCCAGGACCCCCCTCCCTCCCCCGCATGCGCCCGGGACCACGCCCGAGCCCAGGATACCCCTCCCTCCCCCGCCTGGGCCAGGGACCACGCCCGAGCCCAGGACCCCCTCCCCCCTTCGCCTGGGCCAGGGACCACGCCCGAGCCCAGGACCCCCTCCCCCCTTCCCTGCCTGGGCCCGTGACTACGCCCAAGCCCAGGACCTCTTCCCTCCCCAGCCCGAGCCCAGGACCCCCCACCCCCTCCCTTCCCTGCCTGGGCCAGGGACCACGCCCGAGCCCAGGACCCCCTCCCTCTGGCCCAAGCCCAGGACCCCCTCCCTCCCCCGCCTGGGCCAGGGACCACGCCCGAGCCCAGGACCCCCCTCCCTCCCCCGCCTGGGCCAGGGACCACGCCCGAGCCCAGGGCCCCTCCCTCCATTCCCTGCCTGGGCCCGGGACCACGCCCGAGCCCAGGACACCCACCAACCCCCGCCTGGGCCAGGGACCACGCCCGAGCCCAGTACCCCCTCCCTCCTCCGCCTGGGCCAGGGACCACGCCCGAGCCCAGAACCCCCCTCCCCCGCCTGGGCTAGGGACCACGCCCGAGCCCAGGACCCCCTCCCTCCCCTGCCTGGGCCCGAGACAGCGCCCGAGCCCAGGACCCCGCCTCCCCCGCCTGGGCCAGGGACCACGCCCGAGCCCAGGACCCCTACCCTCCCCTGCCCAGGGCCCCCCCTCCCTCCCCCGCCTGGGCCAGGGACCGCGCCCGAGCCCAGGACTCCCCCTCCTTCCCCTGCCTGGGCCCGGGACAACGCCCGAGCCCAGGACCCCCCCTCCCTTCCCTGCCTGGGCCCGGGACCACGCCTGAGCCCAGGACCCCCTCCCTCCCCCGCCTGGGACAGGGACCACGCCCGAGCCCAGGACCCCTCACCCCCCCTTCCCTGCCTGGGCCCGTGACTACGCCCGAGCCCAGGACCCCCCCCTCCCTTCCCTGCCTGGGCCCGGGACCACGCCCGAGCCCAGGACCCCCTCCCTCCCCCGCCTGGGTCAGGGACCACACCCTAGCCCAGGACCACCCCTCCCTTCCCCGCCTGGGCCAGGAACCACGCCCGAGCCCTGGACCCCCCCTTCCTCCCCTGCCTGGGCCCGGGACCACGCCTGAGCCCAGGACCCCCCTCCCTCCCCCGCATGCGCCCGGGACCACGCCCGAGCCCAGGATACCCCTCCCTCCCCCGCCTGGGCTCGGGACCACTCCCTCCCCTGGGCCCGGAACCAAGCCTAAGCCCAGGACCCTCCGTCCCTCCCCGCCTGGGACCACGCCCGAGCCCAGGACACCCCTCCCTCGCCCTCCTGGGCCCGGGACCACGCCCGAGCCCAGGACACCCCTCCCTTCCCCTCCTGGGCTCGGGACCACGTCCGAGCCCTGTAAACCCCTCCCTCCCCCGCTTGGGCCCGGGACCACACCCGAGCCCAGGACACCCCTCCCTCCCTCGCCTGGGCCCAAAACCACGCCTGAGCCCAGGACCCTCCCGGGACCAGGCTCGAGCCCAGGACCCCCCTCCCCCCCTCCCCCATAAGCCCGGAACCACACCCGAGCCCAGAACCACCCTTCATCCCCCACCTGGACACGGGACCACTCCTGAGCCCAGGACCCCCTCCCTTCCCCACCTAGGCCCGAAACCACGCCCGAGCCCAGGACCCCTCTCCCTCCCTCGCCTGGGCCCGGGACCACGCCCGAGCCCACCATTAACCCGCAAACCCCTACCCCACCCCTTCTCCCAAGTCCTAGTGCCACCAACCCCCATTAACCCACAACCCCCTACCCACCCCTTCTCCCAAGTCCCAGCACCACTAACCCCTATCTATATTCATAGTTTTGTTTTAGTTACAAATGCTTTTATGATAATGTTTTTATTTACAAATCAAACCTAAGAGAATTTATTTATATGGCATGCTTCTAAAGTCAAGAATTATATTGATCTTTTTTCTCAAATTTTGACATTTTTGAATTTTTCCTATTTATATTTTCTACTAGATAACCTAAAAAATGATTTCTTAATTACATTCTCTTAATTATCCATCTCTTTATGTTTCATCTTCTCTTATATGCTTATGTATCTTTTTCTTAATCATTTTACACTTTTTAATTTCACACAGTTTGCCTAATAAAAAGTTCAATAATTTGATGTTTTTCCCCTATTTAAGGTTATAACATAATATCAACCAAATGAGGTCTCAGGTTTAATTCCCCAACAGAGATAAAAACTAGGTGATTTTTTCCCATCTATTCTAGACTTCGTGGGAGGTGGCAGGTATCCTGTGGAATTAGTCGAGGTGCGCGCAAGGGACACCACGGTTATCAAAAAAAATAAAAAAAATAATAGCAACCAAACTAAATTGAAGGAAGTATATTTTATCTACACAATTAACATTGAGATCTGATATATTCATACCTTCAGGTAATAAAGGAGATTGGGGACAGCCCCGCATGTCAGTTCCATGGCCGCAGTTATGGCAAGAGATTATGTAAGAAGGCACTGAAAGTTGAAAAGAGGTTTCAGAAACAAGAAAATAACTTGCAGTACAACAATAAAGCGAGTACTCTAGCCACTACAAATTTTTCATGTTCAGAAGTACTTTAGCATAAGGTCATTCTGTTTCTGATCGATCCGTCACTGTGAATTCAAGCAAACACTCCTCTGAGAGAATCATATGACACGAAGTCATTATTCATAGGTCAGACATGCTTATACTAATGATCAAGAAGCAGATAAATTAGACAAGTCTACAGGAAAATATATGAAGTTATGAACCACATTAGCAGATGAATCTTCAATAATGACACCAGCTTCCAAATCTGAGTGTGTAAAAAATTTACTTTATCGTTAAAAGATTTCGTGTGGATGAACAATTCCTTTTTTACTCATTACATATATATTTATTGAAAGGTAGCAAGGGTCCATTTTACTCATTATTTATTTATTGAAAGGTAGCAGAGGTCCATTTTACTTTAACAGATGTAAAAAAACAAACATTTTTTGGGGATCAAAAACATATATAAAACAAACATTAATAAAGGCCACGTTGCTCGGACTCTCCAAAAATGATGCCGCACCATGTTGAATCCTCCAAAAATGTACTACTTTGGAGGATCCAACAATCTGTCTGCATTTTTGAAGAGTTAGTAGCGACATAGGACCATGCATCTGTCTTGGAATACAACACTCTACCAGTCTAGTTACACAATGGACAAGCATGAAATTAACTATTAGAGCAGCCTAAAACTTACTCTCTGGGGAAGAAGTCTGTTTGGGCGCATGATGGCAGGGTTCCTGTGATCCATTGGTGAAGATAATCTTTGACCCTGCCAAAACAAATTTGACATAATGAAATTTGTAATTCCATAAGTGTTCTGCATTTGAAGCTGGATTTTCATCCAAATAGAGCTCACACCCTCTCCAACAATTTTTGAGGTATGAAAATTGTAAGCCAAAGTAAAACGGCGTGACAGAATTTCTATGGAAACAAAGACAAGTCCAAGAAATGTTCTACTCTTCGATTGAAATAGGAACGAAATCCCACTATCAATGCAGATCAAGTTTAGAGCCTAGAGGACATACACAACATATGATAGAATGAGACGTCAAAGCAGTAAGTAAGGACCCCAAGAACTAGGTGACAAATACTCATACAAGGTCAAATTCAAACTGCCAGACATTACGTTCAATTAGATATTGAGTCCAGTCTGAGAGTCATACAACTTCCATTAAAGAGACTGAGCGCCCCCCCCCCCCCTCCTTTCAGTTGGTTGAGGTCATTATTTTCTTGACTTTAACAATTAAGATGAGTACTAAACGTAAGCTAACAATGATGTCATCACTTGATAAAATGATCAGGAGCTGCCGTGAATGTTGGGACCATATAAAGTAATCCCAGACAAATTGATTTAGTTATATAATGTTTATAACAAAGCAAAATTTGAAAAGGTCAACCAACTGAATCAGATAAAACAACATGGATAATCAATATTCTCTTAAGGGCAACCCAGTGGACTGGGAAAGAGGGGGAGGGGGATAGAACAAAAATGAGACTGCTAGAAATAACTATCGAATGATTACCAACAATTTTGGTGCCTCCATAGTAAAGTTAGTTTGCATCAACGTCAGAATAAATACCGATTCCAAAGACATTCCTGCACAGGTCCAAATGGTATCTGCACGAATAAATTTATTGAATTATGAAGTTAGTTCACCAGAGGGTCACACTGGACTAAACAAGTGGAAATAGAGCAGTTAAACAAAGCAAAGAAATATTGCTTAAATACTTCCAAGAGTAAGATACATGCCTGGTATCAACTTTAGAATAGCGAATACTATCATTCAAGGGAAAATATGCAACTTCTGTGCAGACCTGGAACCACCACAAGCGGTCAGAAGTATCTTCATTTACAATAGTGTTCTTCGGATTTTCCTGATCGTATGTTTGGACGCTGACCCCAAAAGTCTTAACGTAATACTCATATGGATTCTGCAGATAAGAAATACAATAAACGATTAAAGAAGTGTAGAATTGGCTAACTCTTCCACAAAATGCATTCTGGGATTACACTCGGTATGTTGCTGTTGAAGTAGCAGAATGCAAGATTAATATATGATGGAAATGAACAATAAGGGGTCATTTTTTTCGCAAAAGGGGATCCAAAACACATACCAAAAACCGTCCTACAGTAATGATTTAATTATTCAACGAACATCGAAATGAACGATCGAGAAAGTTACCCAATTCATTTGCAACTTCTTTACTATTCATCTTCTTCCTTTTTTTTTTTTTTTTTTTGCCAAATCAAATGAACGATCCAAAACACATACCAAAAACCCAATTCTCTATGCAACTTCTTTACAATTCATTCCCCCCCCCCCCCCCCAAATCAAATGAGATCAAGAAAGTTTCCCAATTCATTTGCCGTATTTCCTTTACACTGAATTCACAAAAACCCAGAAATGAAACAAGATTAAAACAATAGCAAAAACTGCAGATTCTTTCACTAAAGAGTAGAAAATGATAATTTCGGAAAAGAAAATTAAGATTAAAAAAATGACAGAAAAAAGTAACAGAAGCAAATCAGTACAATAATCTTTGCGAATTGAAGAAACCCAGATAGATAAAAGAGAGAAAATTTTACCTGGAAATGTTAGGAAGAGTATGAATTAGGAATCTGGAGCACCGAGATAGGCAAATTCGACCGTTTAAATTCGAAAGTGGGGGTTATGCGTCGACTTTTGAATTCGGACAAAATGGGAAAATTCGTAAATAGTTATTGCGTAACACCTGACTCTCTCCGGTAGTCTTCCGTCCAATAATACTTGTCTACTATTTAAGCTTTTTTCATATAGTTTTCAACTATTTAAATTTTAAATATTAAATTATATATCTTAAAATATTGATCAAAGTTAATGTAGATTGACCTCGAGAAGCGAAATAATGACAAGTAAAAGTGAACGGAGGAAGTAATTAATTCAATGATTCGAAAAATATATTGGGTAATGACTATAATTAATAACTAAGTGTAAAATGGGTAGAAATGGATAAATTATCCATTGATTTTCCAAACTGAATAACTATTATCGAATATCTATTTTTGTAGTAACATGTACAACTATTGTTGGACGGAACAAGTAAATACTCAGTAATAATTTAAGGCCTCGTTTAGCAATGAAAATAATATTTTTTTGGAGTTGGAGTTGGTGTTGTATTTGGCCATGAATATAAATTGGAGTTGTTTTTGAAATTTTGTGAGAGAAATAGGAGTGAAAAAAGTGAAAATTTTTACTAAAGTAAAAATAAATGGAGGGAGTAATTAATTCAGTGGTTCGAAAAATATATTGGGTAATGATTATAATTAATAACTAAGAGTAAAATTGGTAGAAATGTATAAATTATCCATTAATTTTTCAAACTGGATATAATCGAGCATCTATTTTTTTAGTAACATGTACAAGTATTGTTGAACGGAACAAGTAAATACTAATAATTTAAGGCCTCGTTTAGCAATGAAAATAATAATTTTCCGGATTTGGAGTTGGTGTTGTGTTTAGTCATGAATATAAATTGGAGTTGTTTTTGAAATTTTTTGAGAGAAATAGAAGTGAAAAAAGTAAAAAATTTCACTAAAATAAAATAATTCTTATGGCCAAACACTACTATTTTCATTAAAGTGAAATAATTTTTCAAAAATAAATAAAAATTCTCATGGCCAAACCCCTACTTAGAAAAAAAAAAAAGTAATAAAAGTCTAATAAGTCCACGAAATGATCCATTGATAACAGGTTGCTTTAATTTATCTTCTTCCATCTTCATATCGATGCCAAATATCAACGGCACACATATCTTCCTCATCACTTTTGCTATTTTACTTGTCCCCTTTCTCATCATATTGAAGAAAAAGTTTGTGTTGTGACGAAGAATCCAGCCACATTCGAATAATACAGCCGATGAAATAGCAACATCTCGGTGTCCGCTGGAAAATCGAGCTGGTGAAGTAGCGATTGGTATTTGCGAGGGAGAAATTAAAATGAAAAATCACTTTCGAGCTGGTGAAGTAGCGATTGGTATTTGCGAGGGAGAAATTAAAGTGAAAAATAGTGATTGTTCAATTTGTATTGCAGAAATTAAGAAAGGGGAGATGTGTTATTTTTCACCCTTGTTGCCTGTGCCCCTTGTGTCGGACGACCGTTAGTGACTTATCACGTATAACACGGTATCGAGGAAATCTCACACCATAACTCGATCCCTATTAATGTCTAACTAGAGCTACGTGGTTTGAATTGAACCTTCATATATCGTGTAAATAAGGTAAAAACAAATTCTTTTTGTATATATACATTAAAATTTTTGCTAGTAGAATTATTGCATCCATATTTTACTTCTTTGAGATTCTATTACTATTTCTAGCACATTATATGTCGGGGCCCTTTTTTTTCCTGCAATTCCCGCTCGACATAGAGCTCTTCAGAATCCCCCTTAGGTTTCATACTAAGATCTATTAAATGGTGATGAACAAGAGTTTTCAATTGGAAGGCATGTTCTTAGAGGACCCAATGAATTCGGTGTCATTCCTCGCTTTCACCGTTGTCCCAAGAATACTTTCTAAGGAGTTCAGCCATGCTCTTGTCCATGTCTTCAAGTGACGACCCACCGATTAACTGAGTGACTTTTTTGGTGAACCACAACTTTGCCACATTAATAGCTCTTTGAACTTGCTCATTCTCCCATTTGAATGTGGACTCTCCATTTCAAACTCCGTGCACTGTAATCAATTTTGCGTTAACCCCAACCAAAATGCTTTCAAGAAGAGAACTTGTAGTTTTGTCTTTAATCTATTTACTTCAGTACTTCTATCTAGTGTATCTTTGTTGTTGCAGAGAAAAAATGAAGAAGAAGGCTACTTGGGTCTTAGATTTTAGGTAAGAAGTCAATAAGGCTTTTGCGAATGGAAGAACTTTAATTTGAAAAAAAAAACACTCAAACAGTATCTTCAAAAGCACATTTTGCAAAAACTCAACGAAACAAGTCATGACGTTGGTATTGAGACCGACTAGCGCGCACCTCGAATATTTCATCTGATACTTATCACCTGTTATCTCCCAACAACACATACACGGAATAACTTTGCTATTTTGTTTTCATGACTTAAAAACAGTATTACTACATTTTATTAGGTTGGAAGAACAAGCAAGGAAACACGGGAAATTCTAAAACTTTTTTGTCAACATAGTAAAACTTCACTAATGATCCCCTTCAGGAAAAGGACTTTTCCAGTTTCCAAACCAACTTCCAGGAAACAAGCAAACAGATCATGAACCACTAATTCTTAGCTACTAAGTTTTTCATTTGGTAGTAAATGACTAGATATATAGGCAAAAAAACAGGCACAAACGGTGCACTCCACAAGCTAGAAAAATAGTGCAAGAAAAATGAGATTCAAACAACTTGCATTTGATGACCAAGAATAAACAATTAAGATCACATCAGAGGCTGCATCACATAACTACTCTGTCCAATCTATAATATGTGTATAGATTTACAACATGTTAAGATACATTGAATTTAGACATCTAGGAATGAGAACACTGGATGATATATTTCATAATATTCCAAATATCGTAGAATATTTTATATTTGCTGATGGAATACTTAACATGATGATATAGCAATTGCAGCATAATACAGGCACAGTCAAATTGATTGTATTCTAAATAGAAATTAAATTTCAGGTTTAAATTCTAGCATAGCAAATTTGTCTAAGTCTTGGTGAACAGAGCTTACCCGATATATATGGTGGTGCAAGATAACAAGTACCTCGTGAAACTAGTCAAGGTTTTAAAAAATGAGACATGCTTGTCTATGCTGCACAGACATGTATGAGACTGGTGCTGAATGTACTAAGTTGTCCTTCAGTGAAGGATTTCTGTTCTTTTTCATTCCTGATAACCCAATCTCCATTGGGAACTTCAAAAATATTAGTATAAATGCAAAGATAATTTTTCAACGCATGCAAGACGCTAATGCTGTACACCTGTAGCATATATGTTGACATACAAATATAGCTTAAGCTACTTTACAAGCACTCATAGTTCTTTACTTGACCTGAAATTCTTTCTATCTTGTCCATGACATCGACTTCTGGTGATTTTAGAACAGCCAGTTTTGTAAGGAATGTACCAAATATCTCCATCAATGGAAGTATGATATAGCAAAAACAAAGAGGTATTATAGAGTTTCTTTGTAATCAACACTTAATTGCAGACATTATTGCTAAAACTGTCAATCCAGTCTTGATCAGTATTCAGCTTACAAATTCAACATCAAACATTTCTTACAACTACTTAAGTCGCAGAACAACAAAGAGCTTCTCAATCAACAAAGCTTCTGCTTAAAAGACCAGAAGTGGACCAAATATCTCCATCAATGTGAGTGTAACATAGCAAAAACACAGGTATGATAGATTCAATGCAAAAACATTGAATTGCATAAGTCATTGCTAAAGCTGTCAAAATCTAATCTTGATCAGAATCCAGCTTACGAATTCAACATCAAACACATCAAATCGAAAGATCAAAACAGCAACTACATAACCAGGGTAATCCCACAAGTGGGGTCCCGAGGGTAGGGTGTATGCAGACCTTATCCTTACCTTGTGAGATAGAGGGGCTGTTTCTATCGAAAGATCAGAAGTGGACCAAATATCTCCATCAATGGAAGTGTGACATAGCAAAAACAAAGGTATGTACTCAACATTGATACGTAAGTCATTACTAAAGCTTACGCATAAAATCTAATCTTGATCAGTATTCTGCTCACAGATTCAACATCAAACACTTCTTGCAACTACTAAGATCGCGGGGCAACAAAAAAGTTCTCTATCAACAAAGCTTATGTTTCAAATCGAAAGATCGGAAAACATTCAAAATTGCCAACTCTTATTCAGCTCCCCTATTGATATGTATTGATACTAACCGGAGAATTAATTACTCAATCTGGAGAATACAACAAGGATCAATCCAAGGGAAGTAACAGCAACGCAAGAGTAAGTAACACCTTGAACGCGAACAAACAACAAGTTCAATTGCTTAGCAGTCTGAAGAGTAAGAGTCAAAATCTGCAACCTACTTTGTTCTTCCATTTTCTTAAAGAAGTAAATCGGCTTCAACGCTCTTCTCATCATGAATGCCAATGAAAATGGCAACCCAAATGCCAAAAAACTCTGTATTGATATCTCTGGCATCGGCGTCGACTGCGTCACGTAAGTAATCCAACCTCCTAAACCAAGCTGAATAAGCCCAAGTACTGCTAACGCTTTGCTCACACTGTACATTGTCTTAAGCATTTTGTCGAGCACTTCGCGGGTCTCATTTGCAAGTGGCGTAGCGTCACGTTCAACTGTTGGGCCAGTGATCTCTTGGTGCTTGAATTCAGGGGCTTGACTCGGGTTCTTAGGGTTTTCGCTATCATTCCCAGATGAAAAATATCTCAAATTTACTGATGAAGGGTTTTGATAATTCAACTCCCGCAGAAACCCCTGAGCTTGAAACTTGATTTGATTTTGGGGAAGAGATGAATTGGGTGCTGAGTTTTGGATTATCCCAAGAAATAGTGGTGATTTGATATATGAATTGAATGAGGTTGAGAGTTTAGGGTTAATTTGGGGATTTCTGAGGAATGAAAGTGAAGAAGAAAAAGAAGGATTTCGATTTCGAAGAATTTTGGTTGTAAATCTACGAGTTATTGTGGACGCCATAGCTGCAAAGAGCAGAGGAGATCAACGAGGAGCACAAGGTTTTCGATTAAGCTAAAGCCGCCATTATCACTGGAGTCAAATGTCAATGCTTGTTTTGCTTTTTCCCCAAGTTCTGCATTTTCGACAATGGGCTGAATTTGTGCTTCTCTTCCCTTTGTGGCCCAATTTTAGAGTCCACTTAATGAATGTCAGCCTTTTGGGGTAGGAATTACACGCAAGATCTGGTTTCTTAGCCTTTTACAATTTTTTAAAATTTTTTTTTAATATAAGAGATCTCATTTTCACATAGATCTAAAACGATCATTTTCTTCTATTCAATTTGTAAATAGTCATTAAAAATTATTTCAGCGGCTATCTCCATTATAGAAAGAAAAACTAGTAAAGTAACTACTCGAATCAAATAGGCTTTCTATAGACGTTATGTGAGTCTGGTGTGGAATCATGATCATCACACACTCATTCTTGGTCTGGTTGCTGGTCTAGCGAGCATTTCTAGCTGCCTAGATTGCAATCTGAAGAAAGTAATGTAAGTAACTCAGTGCTCCTTACAGGGGAAATGAAATCAAAATTCGTCAAACCAACTAGCATCTTTTTCCACCATACATTTTTCGAACAAAGAAGAAAACTATAGGATCGAATTCGCTCTTTAAGAACTGCTCATCCCATACCTTTTACCTATCTCATATGTGTGGAACTTGGGTCTTTTTCAGTTCCTCTATGCTTAGAACACCAGAATATCGAACCATGAACGAAGAAAGGCATGAAAGAAAAGCGTATTGGCTAGTATATATTGTGAGGCCCAAATTCTTCGACCAGAAGAGGACACCAAAGGCCTAACGAATTACACTTGGTAGCCGATTTTACATAACATATATGTACTTTATATCTAGCATTTTTATATATAGTAGTAGTATTTAACTTGTAGTCAATATTGACAAAATTCATACCTGCGGTGCTTTGCTTAATAATGAAAAATCAAGCACTATATGACAATTTATCTTCTCTTTCCTGCATTGTCATCAAGCATCACAAGCTTTGCTAAAGATGCAAAGTCCATTCTAATCACTTCTCACCCTTGTTGTTTCTTCTGTTTGGGCCAGCTGATCCAGACAGAAATTAAAGTTGGAGAATATGTTCAAACCTAATCAGCATATTATATTACTTGATTTATAGAGATGCATGTAAATGTTGTGATAATCCATATAAGATATGGGCAAATGCCAATTTTAGATATTTAGATCTGAAATTATACTTTTTGACTTTTTGAAGTTGAGTTATGTAGAGCCTAGCTTCATACCTGAATATCGGAAGTTGGACCTCATTCAAACTTTAAAGTTGGGTTTGAAATCGAGCCTAACATCATATTTTTGAAGTACAAAATATCATGCCCGTATATTGAACTTTAGTATCATACGTTTGAAGTTGCTTCCGAAATAGTTAAACATTACATATTTTATAATTTTTGCCTATTTGGGCACGTGCTCCCCTTTGTTACGCTACTAGTTGTGGGCGGTTAAGGATGAGTAGAGGAGGCCTAAGCCCAAATTAATGAAGAAGTAATTTACCCAAAATAGAAAGTGATATTAATTACTTGGAAAATTAAATGCTTTTAGTACTGTTACATGTGAAAACTTTAAGGTTAGAAACATACTTTTGAAATTATTTGATTGTGTTTTTCAACACACTCTCGCACATAATTTAATTCTTTTTTATAGACACGTATAAAATTCAATGAGTAACAACGAGAGACAAAGCCAGAATTTCTGTTTGATCTTCTATTATGTTAAAGTAACACACTTTTCTAATCACTTAATTATATGTTCAATAGAATAAGTCAACCGATGTTTCCAAAATGTAAACCTTCTCAACTGACGAATGTTGAACAAACTGCACGTCTAATTATGTCTTCTAGTAAAAGTGGACTAGGTAAATGAACAATATAGAATATTATTGTGGAGTATAACTACTGTAAAGATAAGTTTAGTACTGAATATTTTTTTAAATATTCTCTTGAATTGTAGAGGTGGTCCAATCTACTATAAGTCTTCCTTTTTCAGTTGCGTGATAACTGTTCAATGCTGAAAACTTTGTGTATAGCATTTAAAGATTACTATTATTGAAAAGCACTAGCATATTGTGTGAGACTAATAAGAATGGGTAATGTGAGATGAGTTGTCAACTTGTCATATTATTTGGTAGGGCACTAAACAACCACTTTTAATTTGAGCTTACTTGTCTTTGTTTTTACAATATAATGGAGCATCTTTTTTTTTTTTCTACTTCATGACTTCATAGTATATAGTCCTATCTTCAACACCCTCACTCATTTCAACTTCAATTTCAAGAAAAAATTATTACACTAGAAACAAATTTACTCTTCATGACAATTAAGTCTAGCTCAGGATGAAGCTAATGTACTCAAAAAAGGAATCCAAAATAGGAAAAAGAAGGTTACATACCCATGAGTTAACATTCCCTAACTAAAATTTGTAAAAGAAATTCAACCAAAAAACAAGGGGTACTTAATATATGGTTCAATGAGCAAAATGGATGGAATGAATACAACTACACCTGTGTGAGTTTGTTCACATTGTCGGTCCAAGCCCAAACAAAAGAGGAGGGTTGCAGTAGATTGGCAGCCAGCGTAGAAATCTATCAATTTTGAGTTGAGCTTAAATGGATAGTGAGGATTCATATAGTTGACCCCAACGTGTTAGGGACTTAGGCATAGTTATTGTTGCCACCACTAGTAAGTTACTAGTGTGAATTCAAACACTTCAATCATGTAAAGAATCAATGAATCTGTACACTTTGATGAAATTCCCCAATGATCAACTAGAAAGAAGGCCCAATAGCTGTTCATGTTTGTGGCTGCTGTCAATCCACCATTGCTTGAATTCAATATGCTCAGTACTGCTAGAATCCAACATGTTATCTTCTTCAACAGGAGCCGGCAAATTTAGATCCAAAAAGTTTCTGATTTCTGGTATTGGTTTCTGTACTTCAACAGATTGGCTGCTGTTGTTGATGTTGTTGTTTCTTTTGGCCTCAGCAATCAAGTGGGATCTCTTGTGACCACCTAATGCTTGTCCTGATGAGAAAATCTTGAAGCAGATTGGACACTCATGCAGCTTTAGCTGTTTCTTGGATCGACAATTGTTCTCAATCTTCTGCCCAAATTCATTAATTCCACTCTCATTGCTGCAGTTCTTGATTTGCTTTTCATGATCAATATCAAAGCTAGTACAATTTTCACCTTTAGTGTTTTTGTGGCTTGCCCTGTGACCACCTAGTGCTTGATAGGAGTGGAAACTCTTGTTGCAAGTAGTACACTCAAATTTTATCTTGCTAGAGTTTTCTTTTGGATCAGAATCCATTTCTTTTGGAAGAATTTCAACTTCAGGCTGTTCAACTCTGTGTTCATTGTCCACTTTAATCTTCTTCTTTTTCTCATCTCCAAGAAATTTATGATCAGTTGGAAGCTCTGATTTGTCTCTTTTTTGACCATTTGTTGGAGACTTGGAGCACTCACCTTGTTCTGTTTTCCCATTTTTGACTTTCTTGATCAGCTTGACCAAGTCACCACTATCATCTTTACATTTGGTACTCAATCTTGAAGATTGAAAGAACTGAGAATTGTTATCAGAACACTCAGTGACATGATTTTGACCAACCCAATTCCCCACATCCCTTGAAAGCATGATCAAACTCATAGCAATCTCTTCTTGTTCATGCTCAATTTCAGATACACAAGGAGATACATTAGCAGCAACAGTTAAAGAAGAGGAAGTTGTAGGGGCCATGTACCTTTTCATCATCCTTCTTGATGATCTCTTCTTCTTGTTTCGCGCTACAGCTGCTTCAGTATCAGATTCACTATCCATTAGTACTAATTGTTTTCCACTGTTCCAAGAATCTTCCTCCACACTGTTATTCATTGATGATGAGTGACACTTCATGTGACCAAATAAAGCTTTCCAAGATTGGAAGCTTTTGCCACATTCCTTGCAAACTTTGTTGTTGTTCTGATTGGGAAGCAAAGTATCATCTTGATCAAATTTTGAAGTCTTCTTTGGATTCTCCCTCAGCCCATAATTAGCACTTTGAGTGCCCATATCCAAATTAACATTACTGTTGCTGCTGATGATCAGAGTAGGAAGCTTCTTTCTTGAAGTCTCTCCATCAGTTGTATTAATCATATGAGACCTCATGTGACCCCCTAAGGATCTACCACAATGGAAACTCTTGTTGCAGAATCTGCAAACATGTTTCAATACCACTTCTTGATCTTCTCCCATTGAATCAAATGATCAATTCAAAATTCAAGAATCAAGAATATCAGATCAGATGATGATCAACAAAAGACAAAAAAGTCCAACTTTTACCTAGTCTTGTTCCCCTCCCAATTGCTCAAAATGCTACTAGTACAACTTAGTATGTCATACTACTAACGTCACACAGGTAAATCAAGAAACTGTGAACAAATATCAAGAAAAAAAAAAGATGAAAAAAAAGTCCAACTTTTACCTAAGCTTGTTCCTCCCAATTGCTCAAAATGCTACTAGTACAACTTAGTATGTGTCATACTACTAATGGGACAAAGTAAATCAAGAAACAGTGAACAAATATCAAGAAAATATCAGAAGAAAGAGCAGAACAATTAACTCTCTTTTTTTCTCTTTCTTCAGTTTGTTGTTTTCGTTTTCTCTCTCTTAACAACAAACACTATGTTTGGCAAATGGGAGGAGAAATCCATGCATGGAAGCAAAGATAAAAAGAAGTGGTAAAGGGGAAAGATAGTACTAGTAGTAGTAGCACGTGTACTCAACTGACAATTCTACGCCAACTCAAAATCCAACGGCTGAGATTTAGCATCTCATCTATTTGTTGTGTTGAGCTGACCTTAGCTAGAAAAAAAACTCACAACTGCTCTCAATAACTATTCTTTCCTTTGTCTTGCTATTAAAGAAGCCCACAACTCCCAAAAAAATATTTTTAAAGCTTCCACTCTTTGGCTGTTATTCTTGTACTTTGTACTAGTATTACTTCTTTTGTTTTCTATTTATTTTATACAACACAATATATCCAGTAAAATCTTACAATTGAAATTTGGAAAGAATAGAGTATAGCAGACCTTACCTTTCACTTGTAAAGAGTAGAGTATAGTAGACCTTACCCCCCCCAAACTAGTATTTGTGTTATCAGATCACCTAGATGATAATCACTAGCAAATATGGAGCACAATCTATGAATTTCAGGGATTCGGTAATTTTTTTTTACTAAATCCTCCATATAAATATAAATATTTGACTGTAAATTCGATTATTAATACATGTTAATTTGAGGTTGTTGTAAGAAGTCGTAAACTTCAAATCTTAAATCCTAGTATATTGAAAATTATATGTAATTGATATTGTAACCCTTTACAAATTTGTTTTTAGTTGCTATATGTCTTTTTTACCAAAAATATTTATCTTTCACTTAATAGATCTTTATTTTATATATAAGAGATATATTATTGTTCACATTAAAGGTTTTTACATCATTGTTTTTTTTGCATTTAATCATTCAGTATGGGGAAGTGAGTATGGAAAATAAACGACGAGACACGCGATGAAGTTAACGATAATATGGAGGTCTGGAGACAGATGATCTTAAAGTTTATATTAAAGGCTTCAGGTTGAGCATGACTAAGACAGAGTACATGAAGTGCAAGTTCAGTGATACATCACAAGAAGTGAAGGTGATTTTTCTGTTACAAAATAAAGTCGAGTGACTTTTTAAAATAAAAATTGTTACTTGAGTGACCGTCTGAGAAATTAACTCCTTAAATTTGAATTTGTCTTTTCAATCAAGTAGATCCTTATGCACATAGTAGTAAACTAGGAAACTCTAGGCCAACCCAGAAAAAATTCTTGAATTTAGCTTCAATTAGTATATTGATTAGTATGATGTAGCACAAAGTTGACAGCAAACTAAGCTAGCTAATTAGTTGAAGTGAGAAGTAATAAAGTTGCCGGCCTAAATTTATAAGTTGTTATTAGCAAATAGAGCCGGCTTACATAGCACTAACCGCAACGTGATTATGTCTTGTTATTAGTATTAAGAGGACAAATTAATCACATTTTTGGCCTATTAATATGAAAGTTCCTCACCTTTTGTGCTTGTTTTAGCCGGCAATATTAGTGCAACTTTAGCTGTGAATTTTTACTTGTTTAATTAGTATATCATAAGTTGTTATATGTTGTTTACATATTAGTATGTGTGTGTGTGTTTACAAGGAACAGTAAAGACCCCCCTCTTTAAACATTTTTTAAAAGATCAAACATGTGCTTGCACATTATTTTGTGCCTAACTTTGGCTTGGGAAGTCTAACATTATACATGCACTATGATGATTGTTGTGTGAGGCAAAAAGGTCTTGTGATTGGCTGAAGAATCTTGGATTTTAAAAGGCAGGCCAGTTCCTATGATTTTTAAGTTTTCTAGAATGATTAAACACTCGGAAGAAATCATAGAATTAAACATTAAGTAATATTTCATAGTAACATGTCAAATAACATTGATAGTGTAAAATTGTATATGTAACTTAAATCATTTTTGTTAAATTGTGTCCAAATTAAAGAGATGGTAGCAATTAACAATAAAAGATATGGAAACTATATCAAGGAATATAATGGTGTGGTGGGATAGACAAGATTCCTACGCCCTTAATCAGTGATCTCAGGTTTGAGTCCATAGAAATGGAGAAATCTCTACTAGGAGTGTTTCCTCCTTTAATAGGTCTTACACGATATGAATCTAGATTAGTCGGGTCAATTGATTCCAAATACTAGTTAATTATACTTAAAAAAGATATGATTGACATGTCATAGAGGAATTAAGATCTTTTGACTATTTACAAACTGAATAGCAAAAAATACTAACTTTTTTTAATCTCTTATAAAGGACATAAAACTTTTGTAAAACAATAGTAAGGGGCTAAAGAATCAATTGCCTGAGAGCTGAAATTTTGACTTCTTTGTTGTATACCAAAATATGTTGTTTACTGAGGAATTGAGAGAACATTAATGTACAGTTATTATCACATATTTTACTCCCAAAGAAAGATATAACTTCATCTTGAATGAGGTAACTGTGTATGAAGCATGCTAAATAGAAAAATGATTTTCCCAATTTCCTCTAGCTGACTTAATTACTAGGTGTCTGGTGAGAAAGCTGCTCACCCACTTCTCCTTAATAAAGGTGTTACACCAAACCAATTGGTGTCAAGTGCATATTTCCTATATATGATTCCAGTACATATTTGATATGCTTACATATAGATTAATTAAAAAATATATAACCGTGATATCTAGATTCAGCTTACGTGGATCTTGGCTAATTTTATGGGGTATCTGCTACCTCTCACCAATACAGGTACACGGTAAATTTGTCCACCAAAAGGTTTAGACAGATGGAAAGAAATCACTTGATCTTTTTGTTTCCGCTGAGATTTCAACTTGAAACCTTATAATTCTCAACTCATTCCTTATCAATCATTACATAGAAATAATTTTGTCAAAGAGATCCAAAACTTTGTCATAAATCCCCTACTTAGATGAGCTTCTACCATGTGGCTCAATTTATTACATACTACTACTTGACTAACTAGCACTAATGGACCAAAGGTTAGGTCATCTACATCAACATTAAGATCTTGTTTTTGTAAAGAAATGAAAAGCCTATTAATTAGAAGACAATTGGTGAAAAATGATGAAACACATAAAGATATTTGTATATCATATGTTATTATATATATTGCCCAAAAGTGACTTCACTTGAGAGTGAAGAAGTCTTTTGGGTGTTTTTGTTTTACCAAAAGTGGATGCTACATATTGACAACTAACACTCTTCCAAGTAAAGTTTGGCCACTCCTTGTCTGTCTTCTCCCCATATATGCCTATTATATATAAACATTTTGATGCCCTACTTTGGCTTTATGCTTCCTCATGCTCTTTCACTAAATTTGAGGGAAGGGGGAAATTGTGAATCTTTGAATTACTAATAATTTAGTACAGGATAAGCTTATTTTCCACTAGCTAGAAAGGCTAGGTACTAGCATTCAAAATCCCCTATATCTAAAGTCTAAACATTTAACAACAATCTTGTTGTTGCCTCTCATCAAAATTTATTGACACTTAGATATTTACACCAAATTATCTTAATTTATTACAATTAAGCTATTGGCAAGAATATTGTGCAAGACCATCATACTTCTCGACCAATAGCATCGAAGAACTGATCAAATTAATCGAGTAAAGTTAACTTCAGTGATTATGTATTGAACAAAAGCAAAACCTAATTACTTATGGTTTAGTGATATTGGTTAGTGGAAGTAAATGTAAACATCAGGCATGGGCAGGGTAAACATTAGGCATGAGCATTTAGCAGGGTATATATAATAGATGTTGAATCATCTTTATATTTTGAATCTCCTTAGTGAAAAAATTCCAACTTGGCAACGGGGCATAGGTAATTTTCCATTTTCCTAATTTATGCTTGTTAATTTTCCATCTACAAATATTTTTCTCAACTCAATGTTTATATTTTTCTCCTTTTCTGTCCTTTCTTTGTTACAAAAATGTATTTTACAAGGCTCTATTTCAGCAATGATTCCTTTTTTTGTCACAGAGCATAAATCCAAATTGCAGTTCACAATTTCATAGATGTTGTCATTAGACATTCTATCGATAAATTGTTGTACTAGTTCTTAAGCAAGTTCTATGTTTGTATGTATACATTTTGGTAAACAATTCTGCTGATCATTTATACTATTCACATGGACATATTTTTAGTTAAGAACTGAAACAAATTAAAGGGTAAAGATGTTAAGCAACTTCCTATTTGGATAATTAGGTATTGTCATTAACTCTTTTTTTTTTCATGAAGATATAAGGTTCTTTATTCTTAAATTTCAAATCGAGACAAAGAGCCTATTTGGATTCTGCTTAATGCAACTTTTAAGTTTTCTTTTTTTTTCTTCCAATTTTTTGGTGTTTAACAAAATCCAGAGTAATTTTTAAGCTGTGTGATTTTAATAAGTCAATATAAGTCAAAGGCAACACCAACTCATTTCTTTTAGCGTATTTTGGTTTAAAAACTGTTTTGTTTTTGATTAATTATTTATTTTTTATCGTTTGTAATTACAGTAAAACCTCTCTAAATTAATATTGTTGGGACTATGAAATATTATTATTTTGTAGAGGTATTATTTAATCGATAAATTAATATTTATTAATTTAAAGAATATTTTTTAGATTCAATGAAGGTTAATTTTGATTACATCAAAATCATTGTATCTTACTAATTTATGTATCCTATTTATTGAATTAATATAAAAAATAAATTCGTTATACATAAAGTACATTGTATCGACACTACAAAATTCCTTTGGGGGATGAAGTCTCAAGGAATTTAAATGAACCCACTTGTGAAAACGACATTCATGAATTTGATGTCAGAATTAATGATCTCGGTTACCGCAATAAAATGGATGTCAATAGCTTGTTGGATTATGCATGTGAAAATGATACATGTTAAGAGGTCCAGAGCTTAGAAGAAATTGTGGATATCACTGGAGAAAACAATGTTAATGATGAAATTGAAGACGATACTTGGAACCATTTACGCGTATCATAAGGAAGCACTTATCGCGTCTAGAACTCTTCACAATTTTTTGGTTCAGTTTGAGAAGACAATACGAGAACTTTTGAATGTAATAAAAAAAGTTAGAGAAGAGCTTCAACTAGATTTAAATTTTAACAAAAAAAAAACAAACACTATAATCATATTTCACTAAATTGTCTTAGATATTTTTGTAATTTTAAAGAATTATTAATTTATAATATTAATGGGACCATATATTTATATAGGGGTCTTTCAAAAATATATTATCTTATTATCTTATCAAAATCAGTAATTTTTTCCACTGGATCAAGTCGGAACTGAAGAAAAATATTATCTTAAAGAATTTATTAATTTATCAAGTATTAACTTAGATAGATTTTACTGTATTTGTATTTCTCATAAACTAAGCTCAAACACTTAAAAAAATTAGCACTTGAAATTAAAAGGTACTTAAATTCAGTCAATCCAAACGAACTTTAAAATGTTAAATAATTTAATTTCTTTTCATTTGCCTAAATTTTTGTGCAAGGAATTTTTTTCATTGATTTTATAAGTATAAGAAAATTTATACCATCAAATCATCTCTACCTGTTATATTATCTAGTAATCTAATATATTTTTAAAATTATAAATCACAAATTAGCCTCTTAACACCAATGTTATAAAAGTGTGACTCTCGTGATAGATCCCTTTTACCTCAAGTCAAAGCAACATCTACCAAAGCCCTTCTTTAATTGTCGGTCAGAAATGAAGGAGGAGGCTTGCTCAGGAGCTTCACTTCTTCACAAGCAAAACAAAGCAAACTAAGTACTAGTACTTT
The DNA here is from genome assembly GCA_031232105.1 of Capsicum rhomboideum. Taxonomy (NCBI): domain Eukaryota; kingdom Viridiplantae; phylum Streptophyta; class Magnoliopsida; order Solanales; family Solanaceae; genus Capsicum; species Capsicum rhomboideum. Next base: position 8,138,031 of record CP124716.1, read on the forward strand.
TCTTTTTTTTTTCATTCGGTATCTGTTTTGAGATTCGACTAATTTAAATTCGCTTCAAAAAGTTCCATTTTGAAGAGTAAAGCGCTACCTATCAAAGATGACTTAGTATTCAGAAGTCGAATCCGAAACCTTTGATTAATTAAGTATGAAGGATTACTTACTATGATTGATTAGTACTACTAGTAAAGTAAAGCTCATCTATAAGCTTAATTGGTCCACTTTGTGTGAATATGAGATCTGTCGAGCTAAGGTGACACATACAGTTTCCATGATTAAAGATATATTAGAATATAAGTAAAGTTCATTAATGATAAGCACGTCAACCCTTTTAATTAATATAAAATATATAGCTTACAACTACTATTAGCTACTAGTAATTTCCTTGGTGGTTAGGCTCTTGAGAGTTCATGCTGAACTATATGTATCTCTAAGTTGAGAGTGGTTAGATAACTTTGTATTTTCAGTAGTTACACCTCTCCTTTAAAAGTGAATTTAAACTTTGAAGTTAACGTTAAATTTCTTAATGATTTATTTTAGAAAAAAAAACCATTAATAATAAGTTCACTAAACTCATAAATTACACTATAAATCCACCTAGGGGCTCCCCCCCACAAGACTAGACAAAAGAAAAAGACACAAACTACAAGGTCATGATCATATAGGAGTAAATTTAAAGGAAATATTATTTGAATTATTAGTGTAGAAGCCCATAATGGTGCAATTTGTAGGTTAATGAAGTGGACGAGAATTGTGAGAGATTGAATATTCAGTTATATTGCTTGAGTTTTCCAAAAATATTATTGCATTCATGCCAAAATCTTAAAGAATGCATTACACCAGTCCATATTTTCAAGAATTCAAATAAAATAAATTCAAATTGAGCCAAATCACCATATAAAAAATAATAATGGTGGTAAAAATGATAAAATGACAGTACTCCAGTGAAGCAAATCTGTCAAGTAAAATGGCAGAGTCCATCTGTCTCACGTATGCATATATAAATGGAGCTACTAGGAATCCACCGCTAATTCTTTTTTCTTTTTTCTGTTTTTATGGTTATAAAAATGCTAATAATGATAAAGGTGCATGTGTTACTTTTATACAGATAGATAATGGTTCATGTGTTCATTCATAGCAACTTCTCTTCTCTTCTCACCAGCAATGCTTAGGGAATACTCAAACCATATACTATAATAATAATTTTAAAAAAAAAAGGGTCAATGAAATTAAAAACAAAAATCCTAACTGAAGTTATTATGTGGGACCTATGCTTTACCTGTTCTTTTGATGGATATCATGCAAGAATTGGTTAGGGTAGAGCACTCTGCCACTACTTTCTTTTGACTTGATAATTTGTTAATGACTTTTTCTCTTTTATATATAACCAAGCAAAGAGTCACCCCCAGGGTACTTGCTAGCTACTTTGCTACTACTAATTGCTTCTTCCCCTTTCTATGTAAAAGCCCATGTGGGGTGCCAGAATTAAAGATTGTTTGTTTTGTACTTGTTAGATATGTTAATGGCTTCTTTTTTTTCCATGTCCGAACATTGTGATGATCTAAATTACTGTTTAACAATGGAATGTCTTGAAAAGTGCAATATTTCCTTTTTCAAATAATCTATCATCACAAATGTATAACAATATTATAGAAATTGTTATAGCTAGAAAAGATAGTATAGTAGTAATAGCTAAAAAGTTGGTTTTAATTGAAAAAAGTATCATATTGGTTTTAATTGAAAAAAGTATAATACCAAAGTTACAACAAGAGTTCAACGAATTTGAATAATTGGAACTGTGAAAGGTACATGTATAAGGACATTTAAATTGGGAGGAATTGAGCAACTCCCTCCGCTCAATTTATTTGTTTGATTTTGACTTAACATAAAGTTTAAGAAAGTAAAAAGAACTTTTGAATTAAGGATATGTACCAAAATGTTGTTTAATGTTGTGGTATCAAACATCTCATTTGAAAAATTAAAATTAAAAGTAACCAAAAAAATAAATTAACATTCTTTTAAACGAACTAAAAAAAAAAGAGACGAACAAATTAAAACGGAGGGAGGATTTGATTTAGGTGGGGTCTGAGGATGAGTAAAAGGATAGAAAGTAGTAGTAGTAGAATTTAAAGAACATTTCACTTGGACGAAAGCTTGAGATGTGGCAGAGGCAAATAGGCCCCTAATATTCTAATGCACATGAAGCACTAAAAAGCACACGCACATCCTGCTGGAAGTTGCCCACTGTCTCCGCCTGCATCTAAGGGCTGATAATCTTCATGTTGACAGTCACTGTGATGGCCAACAGTTGCATCTAAGGGTGGGATGTGCATTGTCATAACTGGTGCAAGTGTATTCTACTCATTACATACTACATATATATATATATATATATATTGTTGAAAATTTTTCAGAAAGTATGAAGCATATTGGCACTCACATTCCCATAATAGTAAGATATTCTACAACAAATCTGGTTACTGGCACTCAAGGCCAAGGGTGTGACCTAGGTGATCAATGAAGCTGGCGCAAACCTCGGAATCGGATAGAAGGGTGCAAATTTAGTAAAGGCAATCATATGTTTAAGCTTTGGTAAACAAAGCTACTCAATACATATGTTGATAGAAGGTAACGGTATCCATTATATTAGTCGAGGTGCCACATATTGACTTGGATACTACAGTTACTGTTATTCTTCCTTTTTAGCAAGACCAATTACCTCTTACCCAACAAGGAATCTTCTACTTCTGGACGACATTAAATTGATATGTACTCAGGGGGCTTTATTCTGTCAAGGGTTTGCCTTTACCTTTTTCACCTTGCAATGCAAACAAGTGAGCTGCTATACACAACAGATGGAAGAAAATCAATGTCCTCGTAAAGAAGTGATCCATAGATGGCCACAACCAGTACCTGCTACAGCTATGAGCTACCCCCAGCTACTATGTATCTACACTCTTTTCAAATAGAGACTATCAAGTCAATCAAGCAGTTAACACTTCACTCTCAATGCAACCAATCCTCCCAAGTCAAAGCATACAGTTTACATTTCACTCTCAATACAATTGAGAGTCCCAGGCTGAGAAATAGAAAAATGTGTGCAAGGGGGAATATAACAAATAAAAAGAGAGCAAATCCACTACTGTACAGAACAACTAAACTTATATATCAGAATTTAAAAGGATATTCATCCTCCCTTTTGAAATATGGCCCAATTGACCATATAGAACTTTACAAATATTATTTCAAAAACCTACTCAGTCAAAACAGCTTCCTAGGAATCTGGTGTTAAGTAAAGAAAATAATGGCTACTGTACAGCTCCAAAAGTTTAGCATCCATCAGCCCATGTAACACCCTTGCAATGTCATTTCTTACATCTGGGTTGAAAAAAAAAAAAAATACTCCCACCATTATGAACATACAAGGAAATCTGGAACCTGCGCATGAAGCATCACCACACAAAACCCAGCTTCTACAACTTGAATGTAAATGTGTCAAAACTTAGCTTAACCCCTGAATAAAAGAATCAGAATCCCTTTTTTTATTTTTGTTCAACGAGAAACTACAGTCAGACTTTAGCTTAGCCCTAACCATCTCGGCTCTTGTGTAACCAGGCTCCATCACCAAAGACTTCTTCAATCATAGTGTGTGTCGGTAACAAATCAACTTTATTTCTGGCACAGCTCAAGTACCCAACATCCCATTCTTTGCGATTACATGGCTCCAACAGACTGTCATGCTTGGTGCTACTGCCCATACCAGCAATATCACTTGCCCAATGTTTATCATTGTTGGTCTTCCCTAGAGATGATTCTGAAGTAACCCCAGCTGCATCAGTGATACAGGAGCCTCCTTGGACTTCTTGCTCAACCACTTTATTTGATAGTCCTTGGTCTTGAGGCTGCATACTAAGTTTATAACTGCTGTTACTATCAAACAACTTACCAGGAAATGATTCCTGCACATCCGTAAAGACTTTCCTACTACCAAAATTTACAGGATTATAATATTCCCATGCTGGTTTATCGTGCTCCTCATGGATCATATTGTAGCTGAGATAATTATAATATGCTGGGGATTCAACCACAGAATCCTCATCTTCATCTGTCATTTTAGCTCCCTCGTCAGCATCATCAACAGTCTCATGCCACTCATCATTATCACTGTCTATATTCAGTGGATCAAATCTGTTCTGCTCAGCACGTTTTCGCAAAATAAAGACATTAAAATAATAGCTGACAAGTTCCTCCCTACTCCGTGAAGGAAACTCAATAGCCAGATGGTTCCAGAAATTCTTGCCTAGCGATGCAGGATTGGACAATACAACCTCATGAAATAATTCCTCTTCCTCTTCACTCCATTTTTCAGCCACTACCTCTCCCATGTCACAAAATCCCAACCTAACAAATGTCTCCTCGCCAAGGGCTAGCTTTAGTTTTTCCCTTGCTTCGATGTTGTGTATCCGAACACATCTTATGGAACCTATATCTTCACAGGAACATTCAACTCTTCTCTCTCCCATATTCTCGACATTATCTGCAAGTAGCTCCATTTTAGGCATCGGAATGATAGTCCTTCCAGCAAGTTTATTTTCATCAGCTTGAGATGAACTCAGAGTTTCATGTATACCATATATGGACGGCTTATCCTTATTACTATATGCACCCCATTCTGGTAGCTCTGCCTGAAAATTAGGTCCAATAGAGACCATCTTTTGAGGATTACTTAAAAGAGAAGAATGTATCTCCCTGTGATGAGCAGCAACCCTAAACGGATGATCAAAATAGTAATATTCAGGAGATGTTAATATGTGAAAAGGCGCCTCAGGCATGATGTCTTCCTCACTGGTGCTACTAGTGGGCCAAGAAGAGTTTGAAGCAGATCCATGAATACCCATCTCAGTTTCCTTATCAGAAGAAAAAAGAACTTCAGCCACATTGTGACTATCAGGTTTCTTGTTTGCATCAGGGATGATTCTTGAAGAGTTGTCCTCATCACCACCTACCAAAAACCATAGATAACATATCAGTCGACCAGAGTATGGAGCAAAAAGATTCATTTAACATCCAAAATCTACTCAAGAGCAAGCCCATAAAGTAAGGTGAGGAGAAAACCGCTCCAACCCTAAAAATACTTGGCAGGTATTACAGGGTACTGCACTTAACCAGTGCCTGCAAGCATTTTTAAAAACAGTACACAAAGCAGCAAAAGTGCAAAGAACATCTCAGAGCTAACAAAATAATATCTTGTTACCTGAAGCATAAGCCTCCACAGCTACTGATTCACGAGAATGTTCCAAAACGGAAACTAGCTGACAGCTGGGTTCATGCCTTGGTTGCTTAGATGAAACCTCATACAGATCCTCTTCACCAAAAGGCCTTTTTTGCACCATAATTAGCTGCAGGGAACTAAAAAATATGAGATACTTGAACATAAAAGGAAGAAGTTCAAAGATAAAAACAGAGGAGGAAAATGCCTTCAAGTTCCACGTGTTCTAAGAATATTATAGCAACGCAAATAATTTCATAATCACATAATTGCATTAAAATCCCACTATATCAAACACAGAAAACCTGAAACAATGAGCATTTCAACCCATATTGTCTAGCTGAAAACACCACATCAACTCTCAATAAACAGAAAAACCAACAGTGTCGTTAGTACATGCATTTAGATATATATTTCACAACTATGAAGAGAAAATGAACTGAGCTTAATGATAGCTTCTCAGTTATAGGAGCACCCTATCAACTGTGAAAGGGACCGAATCAGTCCTTTTTAGACACTTCTTCAAGGACCTGGTTCTTGCATATAATTGTTATGTTGTGCTACTTACTTGTTAATCGTCGAAACTTCATATTGTTAGCATACATCAATTTTCCTCTTAGGATAAGAAATTACCAGACATGACAACGGATTACATGAAATATCATAAACGTCTGGAAAATTAGCAAATAAAACACCCATCTCACCACAACAAATTCAGACAAGACTACATTGACCTGTGGCAACAGTAATCAAGAAGCTAATTAAGCTTCTAGTTTATAATTAGTGACACGTGGCACTACGAATAAAACAGTGAAATTAGTTTTATTATTATTATTATAGTGTTGTGGCCCTAAAGAACAGAAAACTGAAAAAGTGAACCATAAGTTTGACTAATTACATGTAGCACATGAAAACACAAAATTGGGGTACCTTGAACGGGACGCTGGTCTTCGTGAAAATTGGGGTTGAAAGATCAGGAACAGAAATTCAAGTAAATAATTTTTTTTTTTATAGAAAATTAAGAGATAAAAAAATATACAATTGCAAATTTTATGAAAACCCTAACCCTAGATCCCCAAATTCAGATTCAAAATTTTAAAAAAAAAATCAATTAATTAAAATCAATCAAAAATTGATTCAAAAAAATTAAATTGAAAGCGAAAGGAAACAGATTAAAGAAGAAATCCCAAAATCCACAAACTAACTATATCGAAAAAAGATCAACCCAGTTTTTTCTTTCACAAAAACACAAAGAACTCAAACAAAATAACCGATGAATTTCACAAAACGATCGACGAATCGAACAGATCTAGAAGAATTCGAAGAGATCTAAAACCCTAAAATTGAAATTCGATTTATAAAGCGGATATACCCGAAAAAGGTATCAATAGAAAGAGGAGAAAACGAATTAGACGAATCGGAGATTGATTTGTATGTTGAGAGGAAAATTCGAGGTCGATTTGTGGGGAAGAAGAAGAAGATGATATGGAATTGGGGGAAAATCGTTGACGATAAAAAGGTGAAGAAAAAGAGCCCTAGTGGGTTACGGAATCTGTTATTCGGGCGGGTCGGAAATTTAGTAACGCGGGAGGTCGAAAAAATTGCGGCAATTGTAATTTGGGTAGGAGAATAATTGGTTATTCACGTGGTGTATATATTGGAAAATATCACGTGCTCGAATTGTTTTTTTATGGATATTTTATTAGTACTATTTATTACTGTATTTGTGTAGGATAAGACATGGTGAAATATGACTATGACTAAAATTGTACTTTCGATATCCTTTCTCGTGTGAAACTTGCTCACGTTCACCTTTTTTAGAATGATAAGTTTGTTTGTTTTTTATTTTATTTTATTTTTTTGCTTTTAACTTTTACAAAATTACTAAAATCAAGAATTTGACATTGAAAAATCATCACAAGACCTCGCTTATTTCTTTTTTATTACAAATTTTGAATTATTATATGATGATTTTTGAACTTATATATATAAAGAGCTGAAATCTCATCCTTCAACGCAGTGACATAGTCATATGTATTGAAGGATGACTAGTTGAACACCTTTTGTCCAAAAATTATATTATTTATATATAAAAAATTGTATGAAGTATATAAATTAAAAGTTATTTTTCACAATATATATTAAATCTTGAACATCCTTAATGAAACTTTTGGTTCTCGCCACCGCTTCAAAGACTAAAAGTGTAATAAGATCACATGTTCGAGTACCAACGCAAGATGATTATTTCGTAGCTACTGAGAATAAATTAACTTAGATGATCCTATTTCTCAATTTGTATGACTTGCTTTTACAATGTGAACATTTTTTTTTTTTGATAACTGTAGTATCCGGACAGTTTTTGCACACCTCTACTAAATCCACAGGATACCTGCCACCGCTCCCAGCAACAGATATTAAGTAACTTTATCCAACAAGACTAGGATAGATGAAAAAGAATCACCTAGTATTTTTTTGTCTCTACTGAGATTCGAACCTGATACCAATGTGAACATTTGAAAAGAATCACATTGCTTTTACAATGTGAGCATTTGAAAAACATAATAAGATCAAAAAGATATTTGCCGGCCTCAAATCACACTTCTAAGCTTTTGTTTCCCTCCCTTTTGTCCAGTTGACGAATGCAATTTGATATAAAAATAAGGATTATATATGATCTAAGACGAAACATTACTTTTAATTTTTGGTATTTGAATTTATCCATATTTGTACCTGGATAAGAACCCTTGCAGTTTATTTGTACTGGAATCAAAAGGTTGGGTGCAACCCATTGAATGTAAATACAAAATGTGCATATACTTTTGAAAAATAACGGTGGAGTAGAAAGGCATGTTATAAGAACTGATATATTTATGTTCCAAAGTTTGCACCAAAAATCAGGTTTAATTAAATATATATGTACATAGCTTTTACAAAAAGAAAAAATAAATAAACAAGTGACTGAACACTTGAAGAACTGTAGAAAGGCCTGGGCATATTCTTGCCAGTCAGCAGTAATAGCCGTTCAGTGAAGTCAAACAATTTCAACGCCTCACATTTCCACCCAACTGCAACAAACAAAATCAGCCAGCGGTTAATCAAATACATCACCTGATCTGGCAATTCATCATACTCTGTTGAAACTAATTTGGCAACCAAATGAACTGGTAGATCTATTTATCAGACACAGAAACTTGCCTGACAACAGAATTCTGTTGCTAAGGACACTGTCTGTAAGCAATTATTTCGTGCACACTTTTTTTAGATTGAAAGTGCTTTCTACAATGGATACCTTCGGTGGTGGTCCTATAAGCCTAAACTGTAATACAAGCATTGGTTGGGGCGTAAATGACAGTAGAAGCAATATGGTAGGCATGGGCGGAGCCACATGTCTCGAAGGTTGTTCAAGTGCACAACCTTCGTCGGAAAATTATATTGTGTATATAGGTTAAATGTTAGATATTATTAGTGTGAATTTAATTTTGCACACCCTTAATGCAACTGAGAAGAAAATTTGCACACTCTTCGTTAAATTCCTGGATCCGCCACTGATGGTAGGGGGGTAAGATCAATGCTAACATGCATATCAAGCAGTGAGATGAACATAAGCCTATAGCTGTCATACAAGCATTGGTTGGACCATAAATGATAGCAGAGGCAATATGGCAAGGAGGGAAGATCAACGCTAACATGCATATCAAGCAATGACATGAGCATCTGACAATGAAGTAATTGAATTTAGATATTACAAAATTACATGCAGATGCCGCATCTTTTTTGCGAAATGTGGTTACTGCATTAACCGTGTAGTATGGGAGAAGTTTCCTTTTTGGAACAACCCAAAATAGGAAGTAAGGATATATAAACAAGATTAATAAGATAGAGTGGAAAGGCTTACAAAAATGACAGCAGTATTGGTATCACAAATCAACACCCTCATCAAGCCCTTTAGAACTAATTATCACATTTGAATCAATTTGTTTGTCGAACTTCATTTTACGCCTGGATTCAAATTCTTGAAATCCTTCCATCTGAATGGAAAAAGGTCAGTTGGAGATCTCCATAAGTGACTTTTTCAGGATATACAGAAGTGAGCACAATAGTGACTTACTTGTTGAAATTGGTCCATGGTGATGGGATTGCCATGTAGGGCTATGCTCTGCAAGCCCTTGCATTCTTTTAATAAATTTAGAGGCATCTGAGAAAATGAGAACCAACAAATCAATAGCTAAAATATGGCTGTAAAATAAGCAGATAAGCTAGGAGAAGTGTGAACTCCAGGATGATAACGCAATAAGGACAAGAAACTACTTAGAAATGTAAACAGATGACCTCAGATGTGGATTACTTCGCAAATATCTATATTTGGCACAACGAATATTTCATATCTCAAGTTCAATACATGAGGATGTACACCAGTATCCCAATGTAAAGCTTCTTCTTCATAAGGAAAGGCCTTTTCGTGCATGTCTTACGGTTGATGAAAAGCTATATAACATATTTATGTACAAGTCTGCTGAATAGCCTTATGTGTGTGTATGTGTGTGTATGTGTGCGTGCGTGTGTGTGTGTGTGTCTGAGAGAGAGAGAGAGAGAGAGACAGAGAGAGGAGACATTCAAGCATCAGAAGAAAATTTCAGTCTAACAAAGTAAATAATGCTTTTATTTACATTATGTGAGACAGACATTACAACTTTAGATCTACTTATGCTTAACATGCTTTTGCATATGTACATGACTCTCTCTGTGTGTGTATGTGTGAATGAGTGAGTGAGAGAGAGAGAGAGAGAGAGAGAGAGAGAGAGAGAGAGGAAAGTGTGGAAATTACCTGATTGAGATTATTATTGTTCAAACAGAGTGATTTTAGTTGAATGAGATTGCAAATTGAACCAGGAAGCTCTTCAATGGAGTTATCTGTGGACAGAAACTTCCACCCATGAGCCTTAGGAGAAAGCAGTAAAAGTACTAACGATGAATTGGAGGAAAAAAGGTTGAAAAGTAGAAAATGACACTGCATATCAACTCAAAATGTATTCTACAAAGACTAGTCTTCCACGGTTAAGACGGAAAAGAGTTGCAAATGTTCAGTTTGATATGCATACAAAGCTCCGACACCAGGGATACCAAAGGAAAAGGAGAGACAGAAAGACTAAGAAGAATGATGAGCTAAATATGAAGGTACCATTTGCTTGCAGTTCTTCCAAAGAGAAGCAACTTCCAATTGATTCAGGAAGAAATTTTAACTTGTTGTTCGAAACATTCAGCAAAACCAACTGCATTAAAAAGATGTTATCAGTGAAAAGGAACTGCTAAAATGTCAGTCTAAGTAGTATGACCTTCAACAACATCATTTAGAATACTAGAACTCATAAGTAGCTGATAAACTTTTAATAACAATATGTGCAATTGTAGAAACAGTTCCAGAGTCAACAGAACCATTGAACTTGATGCAGAGCCCCCAAGAGTCCAAGACTCAACCACGAGAATATGATAATAAGTTATAACTGCAAGTCTACACACTATATTATCTGTTTAACAGTGACAACACAAAAGATAACAGGAAAGAAATCAAAATATTAAGCAAGAGGTGCAACAACTAAATAAATGTAACAATAAGGTGGCTTAATAGCATAACTTGATAATTAAATTGGGGTTTGTTTCCTTAGAACATGTATCAACAGGAACCTGCATCTTAAGCAAAATAGTCATGGATATCAATTTACAGAAACAATTCTCCAACAAAAGCATTGACAAGATCAGAACTTAAATAATTCTTTTGTCAGCTAAACACCTTGACAGTAAAAATATTTTAATGAACAATAAAACTATGTAGGAGTAAAATCAGTAATGGCACACTAAGTAGAATAGAGAAAGCAGGTAATTTATAGAGTGTAATAAATCACTCACACTCCGCAAGCTCCCGATTGTGTCAGGCAAGCTGGTCAACAAATTTGCTGAGACAGACAGACGCTCAAGTTTCACCAACTGCCCCACTGTTTACAGGAAGTTTCTGTAGTTAGAACAGAGAGTATGTCTCATATAAGAAAAAATTCACTTAACATGAGCGATCTAACATATCTAGACTTACCTTCATCAGGCAAGGTTGCCATTCGATTCCCATCAAGTGTTGCCACTTTCAAAGACTGAAGCAATCCCAGATTCATGGGAAGGCGCTCAATAATGTTATCAGCTAAAATCTGAATAAAGATAATTGGAGATGCAAATTTTTTGCTCTTAGTATCAGATTATAAACTTAAGCAATATGTTCGCCATTAATACAGGAAGAAACCTAATGATATCATTAATGAGCAATAAACATGAAAATTCTCAGATAAAAGCACTTAAAAAAATTACAAAGAGTTATTCAACAAGAAACATAGCAGGACAAGTAGAAGAGTTACTCTATGTTTTATCTACAAAGATTACACCTTAATCAATGCTTTAACAATATTTTAATGGAACAACCACCAGGTACAACCATCAGCCAGCAATAAACTTCCAATGGAAAACCAATGCTTTTGTTAAATATCATATAATAAATTCCAGGGTGTTGAGCAGAAAAGAGAGAAACTATGGAACCACAAATGGCGCTACAACTTCTATTTCTTGACATAAAAATTTTCTCATCGTCTAAGTTGTGCGGACTCTTCATTTTTGCTGCCCACCCATGTCGACACGAGTGGGTGCGGGATACGTGTGGGATTTGGTCAACCCACATTGGATACTTTGACCAGAGTCCATGGACAGATTTGGGGGGAAATTGAGATTTTGATTTCTCAAAATAAAAGATAAAATAGATTTAAGACATGGGAAATGGCATACCTTCAATATTATAGTCCGTTTGTCTCCTTTTTAGCTTTTCCTTGGTCAATATTCGTTGATTCATGTTTCAGGCCAAACGGAGAAATACTAAGAATTCAAGTGGTTGTGTTCTGACTTCTAGTAGACAGTAGCAACGAGTTGTAAGGAGAGTTGGTGGAAGGCTTTGAAAGACTTTTCTTTTTCTTTTTTGAGGGGAAGAACCAAAGAGCTTGAAAGGAGTTAGGGTCCTGGGGAAGACGACCTAGAAGATGTTTCAAATTTTAGAACATCTATATAGCTCTATTTTATAATTTTGGATTTTTAGCCAAATCCCAGCACCCGTATCCATACCTAGATCCATACCCCCGAATCTCAAAATTTAAATTTTGCCGAATCCGACACCCGGATTCACATCCGTGTCAGATACTCGCACCCGAGTCCGAGCAACTTAGCTCATCGTTTAACCAAGCAAATATCGAGATTGAATATTTGCCCAGTTATATTGAGCTTAGCTCATCGTTTAACCAAGCAAATATCGAGATTGAATATTTGCCCAGTTATATTGAGCTCAATATGATCTGCCTTGAGATCAGATTTTGATAGTTGCTCGACATATTTTACTTGCTCACTGGTAAAACAATGTCCAAGTTGTACTTTCTAATAAAAAAAAGTTTACGCTGCAGGAGTGGCTAATCAAGTAATCAGCAAGAGTTTTCTTCCCCTTCAACAAACATTCTTTCCGTGTCTGGCTACATTTAAAGTTTAACCTACCATCTTAGATCCCAATCAAGAATAAAAACAGAGAGCTATATCTAGTATTTTTTTAATTTGAAAAGGAGAGCTATATATAGTATTAATGTTGCTTATTCCAGTTCCTACTATTCCATTTTCAGGTATAATACTATCTTCTTCTTTCTGCCCTTTACAAGAGCTCATATTAAGTTGTTTTCGTTTCAAGAAGGATCATCTTTCCAACATATTTTCTCAACATGAGTATTAATGATATCCCACTTATCGAAGTCTTTATGACAGAATGGAGAATTGCTTTTCTTCTATCTCTATTGGCATTGCCTTCTGCAGAAAAAAATTTTACCCTAGTAAATTTTCTCCTGTAGAGATCAGGCAGAAAGAAAAAGAAAAAGGAGAACAAAACAACACTCCAATTTTTTGCCCCGTTTTGCTCCATAAACCATTTTCATTAGTGTTATATGCACTTTGGGCTTTGGCTGCAAGTAAATGAGTTTGATACCTTTTCGACGGCTAGCATTTATAATATGATTTGATAATTGATGCCAAGAACAGTATAATTTTCTTCCCAAATGGAATACTACTTTATTTTCTAATAAGGCCTCTTATACATTAACAGACATCAGGAAAAAAAAAGAGGAAGAGCAGGATGTAATACTTACAAGACGTTGTAAGTTAGTTAGTTTGTTGATCTCCATAGGAATTTCAACTGTCACAACAGTATACTGAGAATTAGCTACCAGGAAAATAATCTTTTTAGGAAAAATAATAAGTATACAAAAACAATCTTCTAGTAGAATTTGTTTTTATACTCTAAAGTGATAAGTAGAAAAATTAAGAGCTCAAGAAGCTGAAGAACAATACCCATTTTATTGTGTGTTAAGTCGAGGGTACGTACAGATTTTTCCAGATCAAAAACTTCATCAGGAAATGTCTGTTCAAAAAAAAAAAAGACTAGTCAGGAAATCACAAATATGTGACCTTTTCAAATGGAATAAATATGTTGCCTTATTAACTGTTTTAGCATTGCATCAAATATCATTCATCAAAACAAACAAACAGGCAAAAGTAACTCCTCGGACAATGACATATTTGGAATGGGGATGGAGGAGTAGTTAATTACTATCCTGCCTCTACTTCCCACAAATGCATTTGTTCACTTTAACGACCTCGTGAATCAGACAAGAAACTACAAAAAGATTTGCATGGGAAAACCTCCTCTACCAAAGATGCTGGATTATATTTCATTATACTGGTGAACTTAAAGCATCTCTTGGTGTGTAAACTACAAGCTCATCCATATAGAGTCCAAGCTCCGTGTCAAGCTCAACCGCACCTAGCAATGTTCATTGACATTATGGTATTTGACTAGATACGAGAGTTAAGCTATTAAAAGACTTAAGTATTAGTGTCAGCGGAAAAAGAATGCATGACTAACAACAAAAACAACAACATACAAGTGTAATCGCACAAGTGGGGTCTGGAGATACATAACTTTCCTCTACCTTTGTGTGGTCGAGAGGTTGTTTCCATTAGACCCTCGGCTTGAAAGAATGTATAACTAACTGTTACATAAAAATTAGTCTAATAGAAAACTCACCCTTTCAGAGTTTAAATTTTGAAAATTAGTCTAATAGAAAACTCACCCTTTCAGAGTTTAAATTTTGAACAGTTTAATAAATTCGATTTGAAAACGTAACAGAATAATATTATTATTAAAAGAATAGTGCTGAACATTTTTGGAACGACCACAAATGGAAAGATTGCATGTAATTTAGAAAGAGGAATAAAAAGTACAAGGTATTCACAAAAGAAACAAATGCTGATCAAATAAACATGATAATACAATAATGATGAAACGTATCAAGAGATGGCCATCGTGCGATTGAAATGAAACAAAAGAGGTTGTAATTGTAATCAGAAAATAAAAATAAAAAAAAGTTAGATATCTAATAATATTTCTTAAGGTATAAGAAGAAAAAAAAAGGGAAATAAATGCCTTCAATTTGGAGTCGCGTAAAGCAACGATGCCAGTGGAACGCCATCTGGAAATTGTGGCAGCATCAGCGGCCTTGCTGCTGCTGCACCCCATTATTCGAGATTAAATTTGTAAAAACTGATGCCTTTGATGGATTTTTCCGCTGGATAATTGAGAATTATCGAAAAAGGTCTTCGACTTGTTCGGATAAAAGGCGTCGACGACCTTTTCTGTTTATTCGGATGTCCCTGAAGGGACCCAAAGGCGTTGAAGTCGACGACTGCGAAACTCAGAGAGGGAGAGAATGGCGACGACTTTTGAACGGGAAAGCGTGTTTGCTTTTGACGTGGGGTCTGGATTCTATTGCGGCATTATTATTTCTTTTCGTCAATATAAATATTCCTCAATTTTTTATTTTTTATTTTTTTAGGAGGCGTGGGGTGGGGGGTGTTCAAATGGGACCGAAAAATCGAGTCGAACAGATAAACCGAGTTAAATCGACTTAATAAACTGAAAAACAACTTGATTTGATTTTAAAGTTTTACAAACTGAAAACATTTGGTTTATTTGGTGTTAAAAAAATCAAAAACAAACTAGACCAAACCGATAAATATATACATACTTAAAATATTATATATATTTATCTTTTTTATAGCTTTGGGTCATTTTATGTCTAACACTTATTCAAATATTTAAAATAAAAAGTTGGCACATCTAATCCCCCTAGCCCATTTAAGTATAAGCCTTTTAAGGTTAAAAAAAATGTTCCCTCAGGGTAAAATAAATTGAATAAAAGAAGACAATTAGACAAGTAACATGAAACAACTGTCTGTAATCTCTGATCTGATAATTTGTTTAAATAATGTGAAGTTCTCATTATTGTTATATTGAAATCTCCATTAGCTCCTACGTATTGGACATATTGCTTTATATATTAAAAATATATTGTTAAAATCCGCAAAAATCAAACCAAACCGATAGAACCGAAATCGATAAAATTTATAATATAGTGGTTTGGTTTGGTTTGAATATTACAAAAAAAAAATTTATTGGTTTGATTTGGTTTTAAACAAAAATCAGTCAAATCGGACCATGAACACCCCTATGTGGGGGAACAAATCTGATCAGTACCAACATGAGTTGTGGTGTAGTGACGGAATTATTCCACCCTTAATCAAAGATCTCGGGTTCTAACCTGGGTATAGAGAAAATTCTGTTGGGAGCGTTACCCCCAGAATAGGCCCTGCAGTGTGCGATCTATATAGTTGAGCTCCAATACGGATACCAAACACTGGGTGAAAATCAAAAAAAACAACAAAAAACTGATTAGTTTAAAGTGTGTCTCAATATTGAAAAATATGAGTTGTTTATAGCAACATGCAAAAAAGGGACCCTCCAACCTTATTATGTTACTAGTTAACTAAACCGCACTTTGCGTGGTCGTAGATTTCTTTTTCTATATATAGTTGATATAAAAGAAATGAAAATTCTATAATACCAAAAGTTAAAATTATATATTTTTATATTTTTTATATATAAAAAAAATAATCTAATGTATGACAAAAAAATAAATTTGAAAATTTAAACATATATGCAAAATTAATAATAAAGGATTTAATACTTTCTTATAATTTCATAATTGGAAGTTCTTCAAGGACACTTCTCCAAAAAAAATATATATATAAAGAATAAAAATAATCAATAGCTATCATTTGATAATATTGAGTCATCTACTATCTATACTATATTAAAAGTGTGAAGGTCCTTATAAATGTTGTTTGAACTTTTTGCCCTTCATTAAAAGACTCTCCTTTAGACAAAATTGTCTTTTCAACATTTTTCTTAATTTATTATTTAATTATTTTCATAATATTGACTCCTAAAATATATGGGATCAGGACTAAAATATATGATAAAAACTTTTTCTTAAATTAGGAATCCTAAAATATATGGTAAAAAGTAACTAAAAATCATGTAAAAAAATAAGAACGAATTTTAACCTAATATTATGTTTCTTGAAAAAATAAAAACTACCATAAAATTGTTATTATGTTGTACTGTAAACTACCTTATAACTTGGTAAACTAATACTTTTTTTTTTTTTTTTTTGAAAAATATGACTATGGCTATTTTTGAAAATTCAAAAGTTGCCTACTATATTTAAAAAAATGTCATACAATTGTAATGAAACTATGAACTTAAAGTTAAATTAAATAAATTGATAGATATGATTGAGATAGTATTACGGGATGTTAGAGGAGATAAAATAATATGATATATTGATGAAATAGGTTAGCGAAATTTGTTGATAAATTTTATTTAAACACTCAAATTATGATTTGTTTCAATTGAGCACCTGAACACATAATAAAGTGTTCATATTGGCACTTCTGACAATTTTTATGTGGTTTAACTTAGATATTTAAGAGTCGGGTGAGAATAAACAGAAAAATAATTTTTCAAAATTTAAAGTGTCTAACAGGAATATTTTAGGTAATTTCTTTCCATAGCATATTATTTTACCTTATAATAGTAAAAATATTAATTTGCTGTCACCTAACACTTTCTAACGACATATGAATTGCTCTATATGTATATCATATTGGGAAAGTTTTTAAAGTTTTTTTTCATTCTATAGCCTTGGTAGTTTTTCTTAATTTAGTTTAAAGTGGTTTTAATGCTTTTATATGAATATATAAATTTTCTATTTAAGTGCGTTTCGTATTTAATAAAATCATCATTTTATTTATTAACCAAGACATATTTTTTTATACTATCAAAGTGATTTTATAAAACTAAACTCATTGAAGTGAGGTACACGCGCGGGGCGCGTACCCTAAACTAGTATAGAATAAATATACAAATGGAGCACCTCCACCTTTATGGATAAATAAATGCACTTTCTTCTTCTCTTTCTTTTTTTCCCAAACAAAAAGTATTAGCTACATTTATAAGCACGTGGTCAAAAAATATGAATTATCTACCATTAATACAAAAAGAAGTTACTATTTCACTTGAATGATATCTTTTATTAAAAAAAATGGAAAGATTATAGTTACTTGTATAGTTTTAGACTCCTCACTATTCGTAACAGTTTTCAAATGTATGAACGTATTTAATATGTAATGTATGTTATTAGTTTTATGAATCAATATAAATGATTCAATTGTAATAGTGGACTTTTTCTTTCCTATAAACTTTACGTAAGAAATAATTAACTATTTCAATAAATGATTCATTTGTAATAGTAGACTTTTTATTTGCCTTTTAATTTTTTTGATAAGAAATTAAGTTTTGCCTATATTTTTTAGTGAGTAAACTTCAAAACATTTTTTCAAGTTATACAGTATCAATCACTAATCATATTCTTGGACAAATTTAATCTAAGAAAAGTATGCATCATATAAGAATTCGAAACAAAATAGGAATAGGATTTGTTTTTATGAATTTAGAGATCGAGTGCATAAAATTATCTTAGAAGAAATGTATTCAACATTGAAGTAGATCCTTCGTGTGTACCAAGTTTCTCAATATGGATGACATAGCATGAATCATCAAAATTTAACAAATGTTGAGTAAGAAATAATAGTGAAATGCAAAAATATAAACTTTCCAATTAAAAAGATGAGAAATCTTAGCCTATAAAGAAATAAATCATTCATATTTACTGAGAATAGAGCATATATAAGTAAGTTTAATAAAGATAAGTACTCACCAATATATAATCTCATTAGATAAATTGCTACTATTCAAAGAAAAAAAAATACATGGGAACTCATGTGAAGCATTTTTTTTGCACAACTAAAACTAAAATGGTTGATTCATGTATGCATATTTTGGTAGTGTAAGATATATATAGGTTAATTTTTGTCTTTTTATCTCCCATCTTTTAGCACATTAATTACTCCACATTAATAAAATTAATTAAGAATTATAAAGATTGGAGGTGGAAGAATACATGAATATTTATTAAATCTCTAGTAAAGAATGTAATTATAGTGGGAGGTGAAAAGTTGATGAGTTAAATAAATAATTTTTTAATTATGAAAAATAAAATAAGAAGAAATGGTCAAAAAAGGAGAATATAGATAAATAGGAATGGAGGCCATGGAAAGGTGTCACATCACCTAGTCTTCATTCAACTTTATTATTATATATAAATTTGTAATTGCTCTATATACCAGGAAAGGATAGGTTGGCGGTGGATTTAAGGTGAGGTATAGGTCAGTAGTCCGAAGAAGTATTGGAGAGAGCGCAAATTAGGGTAGAAGGTTAGTATGTAATTGAATGTTGTTTAGCTTTCCTCCGAGATAGGTTTGGTGGTAGTTTGGTGAACCTTACATGTTTTTTCTTTCATACCAATAGTAGTAGTAGTATTCGTCTCTTAGTTTCTTGTCCTATGATTCTTCGTTACTATCCGTTATTTCTTGTACTTTGATTATCGCATTATTTGGTCATTGTTACTTTACCTTTTTTGTTGGATGTTATGTATTGTTTTGCTTAATATTTGATATGTCTTCTTTACTTTGTATTTTCTTTTCGAACAACTTTGATATGCGCTACTTGAGTTGAGTGTCTTTTCAAAATTTATATCTTATGTAAGGTAGAGATGTAGATGTTTATTATCGACAGACCCTCAGCTCAAGAAAAACGCTTTAAAAAAATATTTGAAAAATTTAAGAGTGAAAGAAGATGTAATAAATTAATATAGAAAAAATGTAGCATTGACAACAAAAATAGTAACATAACAAGGTAGATATGATAACCTCTTGAACTGCTAAGCAACTTTCTTTTGCATGTAGGATCCAACTTGTTCAAACTGTTTTATTTGAAATACAATCCTATTGGTCCCAACTATTCCAGATCCCTTTAAGGTGATGAAAGCCATTGTAGCCCAATGTAGAAGATACATTCGGTCAGGTTTTATGTCCTCACAAAGAAAGCTTTGGTTTTATGGGATAAGTTATGTTCCCCTGTGTGTGTAGATGAACTAAACCTTATCAATTTAAAGCTATGGAACAAAGCTGTCTTGTATAAACACTATTAAGATCTAGCAAATAAGCAGGACAGAATGTGGATTAAATGGGTGCACAATTATATATGGAGAGCAAGAATCTTGAGCTTGCCAGCTCAAGCTAGGATGGTACAAAGAATCATGAGTTTTAGGAGTACTAATAGTCACATACACCCTATAACAGCCGGAAAGAGTATCATCAGGCAGACCTACCTTCAATAACTTGAACACACTGAGAGAGTGCCATGGAAATATTTCAGAGTAAATATCTCAAAAGGTCACTCAAGTATGTGAAATTATTTAGCAAAATCACTAAACTTAGTTTCATATCAATAAAGTCACTCAACTTATGACTTTTCTCTTACA
Organism: Capsicum rhomboideum; assembly: GCA_031232105.1. Lineage (NCBI taxonomy): Eukaryota > Viridiplantae > Streptophyta > Magnoliopsida > Solanales > Solanaceae > Capsicum > Capsicum rhomboideum. Next base: position 8,158,200 of record CP124716.1, read on the forward strand.
AAATCACTCAACATGATTTGGCAACTTGGCAAAATATTTTTTTTTTTTTAATATTATGTAGATATAAATTCCTCAAACAATAAAATATTAATAGACTCGACTCAATATAAGAGACACGACATTTATGTTATACTAAGTGGGAGTTAATCTTCAATAATATATAATCTTAGTTAATCTCAAAATTATAATATTGTTTTAACTATGATTTTTTTTAATGAGGTGCTTAATTATGATAGTACTGCTACTGCCTACCACCAATGGCCCCACAAAATTAATTAAAACAAAAAAGGAAATAATATCTCAAGTTATAATTTATATGAAATACATTTATAAAAAAAGTTGTGACATAGTTTTATTCGAATTGAAACTTATTCGCCAAAGAGATTTCTTCTCAAACGTGATTTTTTTTAATTAAATTTCAGTTAATTTCAAAGTTTTGAATATTAGGGAAGTAATTAATACAACAGGAATAACATATTCAGTATATTCCCATAATAGGGAAGTATAATTTTAACTACTAAACATTAGAAATTCTAATCTAATTCAAATAAGAAGCAACTTAATGTGCAAAATAATTTTTAGCAAAAAATTTTCCACAGTTCATTTGAAATTAAAAAATATATATATTATGAATATTGCTTTTATTTATCGATCTAATATTTAAGTATAAAGTATAAAAACTTATTTACGTAAAAGTTATGGCTTATTATTTTGAATTAAAATATGTTATTAAATATTAATATGCAGTATTATTTTATTGAAGATGATAATTAAATTATTGTTTTTTTAACAGAAAACACAATTTCTATTTCTGAGCAATATATGTGCACAATTTACTTTATTACAGAATATTCAAGCAGTAATTAAAAAATGACAATTTTGCTGAAATTTTTGTTTGAAATTTGTTGCATAATTGATTTCTGAGAATATTTATTGTTATAAGAGTTTAATTTAATATCTTGATCTATTAGACTTGTTGGTGGGTTGAATTTTTTAATATTTTATTATTTATGGGGTTCATGCTTATATAACTTCATGGAATAAAGAATTAATTTATTTTGTCAAATTAGTCTTATTTTATGACAAATTCTATAGAGTGATTTTGTAAGAAAAAGTTATAAAGTTGAGTGACTTTATTGATATATAGCTAAAAGTTGAGTGATTTTTTTGATACAAAGCTAAGTTCAGTGACTTTGCTAATTAATTTCACATACTTGAGTGATCATTTGAGATATTTACTCAATATTTCATGTTCAAGAATAAGGCTAGAAATAACGCTATTTTTGCTGCCTACTGGTGATTTACTATTGAATTGGGGCATGGATATTGATGCAGGATGTACTTTTTGTCCCGCATATATAGAATCAAGAGATCACTTATTTGTTGAATGTAACTTTGCCAGAGATTTCTGGAACAAGCCATTTCAATAGCTGACGAGGAAGGGATATACAACAGGAACTTGGGAACATCATTTCAAGTGGAGCATAGCACAAACAAAAGGGAGAACTCAAGCAGTTCAAATCTTTAAGCTGGCTTACATTGAAGGTACACATACTCTCTGGTTGTAACAGAATCAACGAGTTTTTGAAAGAGTAAGTAGATCATCGGATAGTATTGTTAAGGACATGGTCTTTACATGCAATGTCAGAGCTTCACCTGGAATTCAACAATGCATACAAACCTACCTCTTCTAGAGTTGTTGCATTAACTCAAATAGAGTGTCAATGCTGTAACAACCCCAATTTCACAATAGAAACATTCTTACATTATAATCACTAAATCGAAACTACAACGGGAAAATGGGACTAACATCGTAATTGTAATACAACGATGAATTAGTAAAACAAGAGTCGAAGAAGATAACTAGAAGAGAAGAAGATAACTAGCAAGGAGATGAGAAGGTTAGACTCTAAAAAAGGGAATGAGAGGACTAGACATTTTTCTGAACAATCTGCATAAACCTAATTGCTCCTCCCCTAAGCCCTATTTATCAACCCGGATCCCACGTATAACCACTTAATGTGGTATTGGGCTGCTTTGCTAATATGGGTCTAGGCCCATTCATAACAAATGCCTAGCCTATTGAGATGTTCCATGGGTAACCCTTCCTAGAAAGTATGCCTGGGATCACCTATAATAGGAGTTTTAGGTGTTTTGTTTAGTTTGCTTTGTTCGTTCTTCTTTGTGACTAGCCAGGTTGGGTGTATCTACGTTGTTGTTTTGTAATGCTATACTTAGTGAATAATAAAATCGTTAGTTATCAAAAATATAATAAAATAAAATAAAATAACAATATTAGTGATGAAATTGAAGAACTAGACAATAATAAAATAATTATGCTACTATTGTTGGAAACGAGCTGACATTCAAAAATAACAACAAGAATAGTTTATAAAATTCGTATACAATTCTTCGACCTTTTAGTAGCAGCTTGCCAAAAAACTTTTAAAAAATATACATGGTTATGAAAAAAATATATATTACAAGAGTTTCATAATTTGACAGAGCGGCAACCTTCCAATCTTCAAGAACATCTTGCATAAAAGCAACATGAAATTCATTTATTTAAGTTTATTGAAACTTTGTTGAGTACATAGTTAGGTCTCATGCGTTAAGAATGCTCAATAACAAAGGATGTCTTATTTCGGGATTTTATGTGAACATTATTTGAAATTAGTGTTTTATCATGAAAGTGACCAAATAAGTAAACCATATGATTTTAAGAAGAAAAAAAATAACATGTATATTGTCAATTATCAACTACAAAATCTGTAATAACTAATCATATGATTCAAAATACATGTATTTTACTTTATTAAACCATTTAATTATGATAAATTATATTAGTTTGATATAAACATTGGATAGAGGGAAGTTTTTACCATTCAAAATGACAGACTACATTTGACTCAATAAGCAAAACTTTAACATAAATACTAAGCATCACAATTGTCAATTTCGGCCTAGTTTAATATGGTTGTGGGCAACATACCATGCACCTCAACCTAAACAACAAGCAACTTAATTCTTTGGTATTTCACATGTCCTATAGGCAATTTCACGTGAGTGCAATGGGGTGAGGCTCCTCTCTAGTCGTTTGTCCAGTATAGTCTTAATCTTATTACACCTAGACATTATTAAATCTAAGGGTCAAAATTTACATAAGTAAAATACCTCATATAAACCATGGTTGTACGGCAAAGATAGGAACATATGTAAATATTGTTGTAGGGATTTCTTTCCAAAAATACATTGGAAAATATTGAATTAGATTTTAAAATTAAAATTTATATATTCGAAAGCTATACATAAAGTATTATAGATTGTAATTTTTCTCATATCAATATGATGAAATATATCTTTTAAAATGTTAGTAAAAATTCAAATAATTTAACTCTCGAAAACAAAATGTGACAAGTATTTTGGGACAGAAAAAATATATAATTTTAACAAGTTTGGATTTTGGAGGTGGAAGTTTATCAATTCCTGGAGACCCGATTTGAACAATTAATATAATTAAACCAAAAAAAATGAAAATATTTGAAAAAGATTGGAAAATATTGAATTAGATTTTAAAATTAAAATTTATATATTCGAAAGCCATACAAAAAGTAGTACTGTATACGTTGAAATTTGTCTCATATTAATATATGATAAAAATATATATATTTTAAAATATTAGTAAAAAGAGAATTGGTGAAAAAGCTAACTAACCAATTAAAGATTTTTGCCTACAAATATGCTGCCAATAAGGAAAGGCAAGAATAAATTTAACCATGATTTATGAGGTGTTTTACTTAAGTAGATTTTACCCCTTAGATTTAGTAGTGTACAGGTGTAGTAAGATTAAGGCTACACCGGACAAACTGGACACAAAGTCCACCGGAGGGGCGCCTCGTCCAGTGCAATATAAGTCTAGTGAAAGTAGCGGAATTAGTTTCTATAGGAAGTAAATCACCAGGTTTGGGCAAGCATGCTCTAATATAAGCACCAAAAATACCTCAGAGACGCACTGATTCGGAGTTTCAAAATTTACAAGCCAAAACCCTTGGGGTATAGCCGGTGGTCAGCAATTAATCGACGGGATCCAAAATCCGTTGGCCCGCCGTCGAACTTAATCATTTTCCTCCGGTGAATTTCTGGCTATTTGTTTCTCCCACAAAATCGACTTGTAAGTTCCTAACCCTTCTATGTCGCTAGCCCTATATGCCCCTCTCCCATCTCGCAATAGATAAAAACCTTGTTCACTTGCTTCTTCTATGTGATTTTATGAGCTAACTTCTTTATTCGCTTCACATGTGTGATTGTTCTACAATGTGATGGTGAACTCAACAAGGTTCAAATCGTTCTCATTTTTTTTTTAATTGATAACTCTGGTGTTTGGGCCAGCTTTCATGCACCTTGACTAAATCCACGGTATACCTGCTACCTCCCACCAGATATTAGGTTACTTTACCTCTACTAAATCCACAGGATACCTCCCACCTCCCACCAGCAATATATATCAGGTAACTCTTTCCAACAAGTCTAAAACAGATGGGAAGAATCACCTAGTATTTTTTGTCTCTGCTGGGATTTGAACTTGACACCTCAGGTTCTCAACCTACTTCATTGGCCACTAGGCCACACCCTTGGGTGCTAGTTCACTTCTTATATGTGATTTTACGAGCTAACTTCTTTATTCGCTTCACATGTGTGACTATAATGTGATGGTGAACTCAACACAGTTCAAATAGTTCTCATTCTTTTTCTTTTTTGATAATTGTGGTGTCCGGGTTAGCTTTCGCGCACCTTGACTAAATCCATGACATACCTGCCAGCAACAAATATCAGGTAATTTTAACTTGACTAAATCCACAAAATAACTGTCACCTCCCACAAGCAACAAATATCGTATAACTCTGTCCACCAAGGCTAGAATAAATGAGAAGAGTCACCTAATATTTTTTGTCTCTGTTGGGATTTGAACTTGAGACCTCAGGTTCTCAACTCACTTCATTGACCACGAGGCCACACCATTGGGCGCTAGTTCACTTCTTGTATGTGATTTTACGAGTTAACTTCTTTATTCACTTCACATGTGTGATTACTCTACAATGCAATCGTGAACTCAACACGGTTCAAATAGTTCTCATTCTTTTTCCTGAATATTTACGTCAAGAGTAAAGTAAGAAAAACAAAATTAAGTAAAGTAAGAAAAACAAAATTAAGAAAAAAAATTAAGGCAAGAAAACTATGAAATTACCAGATCTTTCTATTTATTTATAGTTTAGAATGTGTTTATTTGAACTACGTATGTATATCAACAACAACAACAACAACAACATACCCAGTGTATTCCCACAAAGTGGGGTCTGGGGAGGGTAAGATGTACGCAGCCCATACCACTACCTCGAACGAAAAACTACGTATGTATATGTATGTATGTATGTATGTATGTATATATATATATATATATATATATATATATATTTTCTATTTATTTATAGTTTAGAATGTGTTTATTTGAACTACGTATGTATTTATGTGTGTATATATATAGGACCAGCACAGACACATAGAAGTTGAAACTGGTAAACATTCATGATGAATTTTTTATTTTCTTTACAAAATTGTTGGCTTTGCTTTGTAATTTCAATTTGCCAACAGATGCTACTTCTGCCACAAGCACACAGAAAGTGTCAACCACTTGTTACTGCACTGTCCAGCTGCCTCGGACCTTTGGAATATGTTCTGTCTTTTTTTGGTCTTTCTTGGGTCATGCCCTTCTCTGTTAAGGATGCTTTTGAAAGTTGGAGTTCACGGGAAGTTGACAAAGCCATCAAGAGTAACTGGATGATGATCCCGGGTGTTATATTTTGGTGTTTATGGATAGAGAGGAACAAAAGATGTTTTGATGGAATTTCAACTTCTAGTAATCTTTTGCGAGGCAGATGTCTAGTTAGCCTCTTTAGCTGGTCCAAACTGACCCCTGTAAATAATTTGGAACTCTTCTTGGATTTTGTTAGCTCCATAGCTTAGAAAGAAGCTACAAATCCTTATTTTTGGGAGCTTAACTGACCTATCCTTGTAATGTTTGCATCTTCTTGATGCCCTTGAATGAATCTACTTACTTCATCAAAAAAAATAAATAAATTTCAACATTAAGAAATCCTTGAGAAAAGAAAGGGAACAATATAGTCATCATACAAGGGTCAAGCATTCAGAGAATGTTCAAAAGTTCCCTGCGTAAATGAAATATCGCTTGGGCCAGCGGTGGGAAACTGATACAAATTTGAAGGTGCGTTGAATCCATGTTCAACTTGCACTCAATCCGTTCTTATGCATTCTATTGTGGGTTGAAAATGGGTTAACCATGTTTACCCACATTTAAAATGGGCGGGGTTAGAATACGGGCAGGTTGGGCCGGTCAAGCTAATATGGGTGAAAATTGCCGCCACTACACCCAAGTGTTTGTGACCTGGAAGTGGGATCAAATTATGGGAAACTAAGGGTCAAATTCGAGTGAAGGCAAAAAAAAAAAAATAGGTGATTTTTTTTGGTACCTGTGCTAGTTGAAGGTAGGAGCCTAGGAGGTATCCAATCGGGTAGTCGAGATGCGCTAAACTGTTGACAAGAAAGTATGTTAAGGGGCAAAGTCATTAGCGCTTTTATAATACCACTCTGTTAAATACTTGCTTATTTTGCTACCATTTTGTAATACCATTCTGTGAAATAGTTTTTTAATTTGCTTCTAACTTACTGTTTGGCTTGCTTCTCAAAAAAACTAACTGTTAGGCTTAAATCACATGGAAATTATAAAATATTGTTACTTATAAGAAAAAGTTATACAAAAAATATCAAAATGGTTGTGACTTCTCTGTGTTTAAGTAGATAATGTGTGCAAAAGGTCCCGTCATTTTCAGCAAAGCTTCTCTGCCTGTCAACAAAAAGGCATAGAAGGTTATAAGTTAGCTCTTTGGGTCCAAAATACAGGAAGCAATTTTGGTGGAATTTTAGTTTTCAAAAGTTTGGGTCATACTCATGGTAGACAAACTGGCTTTGTATATTGAATTAGATTTCTAGCCCAGACTTTCTATTTACTTTGTCTACTGATATCTAGTTCAACTCTTATTATTATCAAAGTGAATCCAATGCATAACATACTGTGCTAAAAGAATCATGATATCAGTGAGCATTGTCATTGATATATTCTGTCAAGTCTCAATTCATCTCTATTTCAATTCTGCCAAGTATTTGATTTACTATTTTAGATTTCAATGACTCGGAAGAATTGACTAATAATGATTATTTAGAAAGATAAAAAGCTTATTGTCTGGTTTGTATAAAACATAACCAACTGCGATCGTTTGCTAGATTTGTGTAATGAAGAGGTAGTAACTCTAGCAATGTTGATGCCAAGATGCATATTAGTAAATCTAACTTCCATTGCTGTGTATTTTGCTGTTTAATGCAGTAAAAATGGGGTCTGAATTGAGGACTTGGGTTTCAGACAGATTGATGTCTCTCCTTGGGTACTCACAGTCCACAGTTGTCTCTTATGTTCTTAATCTTGGTAGATCTTCTTCTTCCACTTCTTCTTACATTTTAATAAACAATTGTTGTGGCAACATTGTTCATAATATCATTTTCATGCAGCTAAGAAAGCTTCATCAGCTTCCAGTCTAACAAATCAGCTTGTAGATGATATGGGTATGTCATCCTCCAGTGAAACAAGAGTGTTTGCTCAAGAAATCTTTGCAAGAGTTGAGCGCAAGTCGACAGGGCCAAATGTTAGTTTCTCTTGCAATTTCAGTTATTTCACAGGGTCGGACTAGGGAGAATTCTTTTGGTAAACATTATGCTTTATCTTGTAACACTTGGTGCTTCTTGTTGCACCAGCTATATTTACAACAAGAAAGGGAGGCTGCTATGTTGGCGAGGAAGCAAAAGACGTACACGCTTTTGGAGGCTGATGATGAAGATGACAATATCGTTGGCATGGAAAGCAATTCTGTTCCCTCTCAGACTAGGAAAGAGGATACCCGTAAAAAAAAGTTCCGGAAGAGGGTTGAGACCCACGGAGACGAAGATGATGAGGCATAGTGCTTATACTCTTCTCCTTCTTGATAAAATTCAGTTTTATATCTGATGGTAAGCTTCTGTATATTGAATCTTGTTTTAACAAGTTGCTTTGTTTTGACTGAATATGATGGTGCAGGTAGTTAGAGATGAGGTGGACGAAAGACGGGTCAGGAGACGAATTTCCCAAGATCAAGATGACAGTGACAACTCTGAGGTACAACTTATGGTGTATTGTTTCGACTTTTTTGCCTGCTCGCCTTCTCCATACTCAAAACTCCCGATCCACTTGACGTTAACTGCATGTTTTTTTGTTGCAGTCAGAAGAAGAAATGCTCCGAGACCAACAAGAGAGGGAGGAGTTGGAACGACATCTCAGAGAGCGAGATGCTGCAGGGACAAGAAAGGTGAGCAATCTCAACATTGTTTGAACCTCTGCGTGCTTAGATACCAGGCAGTGCTTCTATCATTTGAATTTCCTGTCAGGTTTGTTTTCGGTGGAGACGATGTCCAAGTAATTGGTAAATCAATCTATTAGTTTGACTGTTTTAGAGTTGTAAAATTGAAGCGTGGATGCACTCTTGACATTGAGATATTAGTCCCTTACAATTACAAATATAATGGGGTCCTTTTGTGGATTTTACTATTTTTAAGCATCTCAACAAACAAACAACAATGCTTCAAGTCTTAACAAATTTGGATCAGCCGTATGAATAACATTTGATTAGGATATATCATGGATTAACTAGTTTGGCTAGTTTTACAGTTAACAACCTACCACAACCCTGTCCTTTTTTGGGGCCTGGGACTGGCGATATGAGCAAGCTCAGAATGATGGAGTTAAGCATCTGAAACCAGCAAGTGTAGATAAAGTCTTTTATTTGAATATCTTTGTTGCTTTAGTTGCTTTTAATTTTGAAAGTGTAAAATTGTGGTACATATTCACTAGGGTTTTTTGTGTTTATTTGCTGTCATATTCATCATTTTCTAATAGGTTGCCAGTTTGAGCATCACATGCTTTGATTGTTTTTCTTTTTCATCTTTGCAGTACCTTCTTGGTACTAGCCTTAGTAAAATAGTTCCATCTTATTAAAAAAGGAAGAAGCCTTGGTTGTGTTTTTGTTTTGATAAAAGCTATTTCTTTGAAGGCCTCTCTTGATTAGTTGGACCTTTCAATTTGAAGGTGGTAAAATGGAGACACATCTGCACCCGAATTTTCTGTGTTATTTTACTATCATACATCAATTGTGATAGGTTTTAGTTGTAATATCACACACCTATTTGTGTTTCTGCTTTGACATAGTTACTGTACTACTTGTTCAAATCGTCTGATATGATTTCGTCCTGTATTAATGAAGGTCAGACTCATTTCTTGTATGCCAACATTATTTTTTCATCTATCTTTGTTCTAATGCGGTATTTTGTCTTCAATAACAGTTGGCAGAGCCAAAATTAACCAGGAAGGAGGAAGGTACCTTACTGTAGATATAATTCTTGCTGTATATTTATTTGTTTATTTTTTCCTGTTCTTCAGTAGAAAGAACAGTTTATGCACATGAGCTCATACACGAATAAATGACAGAGGAGGCAATCAGGAGGTCTGATGCATTAGAGAAAGATGACATTGGATCTCTAAGGTTAGTCACCATACAATTTGGTTCACTATTCTATTATTATAAACTTGTGTCTTGCAAAAGAAAAATTCCTTCTTTAATAACCACATAAATTCATCCTTAACTTGGAGTGACTCTTTTTTGTGGTTCTTTTACTTATCTATTTTATTCAAAGGAGGTAATTGAAGTGTGTTTTGAGTAACTAACCATAAAATAGAAAGGAAGAAGAAACCTTTTCAGAAAAAAGAAAGGAAGAAAGAAAAAGGAGGTAGATTAAATCTCTCTTGTAGTTCCAATGTTGTTAGTCTTGGGAAAACATAAATTTGCTTGTTCGTAGATGATGGTGAGGGATTTAAATTGGAGCCTTTTGACTTTCTTGGTAGAGCTTGGATGTCATTTTTTCAGTTATTTGAATATTTCACTCTTAAAGAAACCAAACAATAGATAGATCTGCTGTTGGTATATAAGTTAAATTTCAATTCAGGTTTATCTGCTTTTTGATAAAACTTCCAAGATGATTTGATAACTAGTACAGATTACGAACACGGTTCGACCAAAGTCATCTGTCAATCATCCTGACTGTCTAGTTTGCATCAAAAGTATAAATGGAACAATAAGTTCTTTTATTATGGAATTTGTCTGTCTGAATAATCTCATACTTTCATTCTTAACAAGTTAAAGAAGACTCGACGGCGTTGTTCTTCAAATAGTTTTTCTTTCTTTTTATCTTCTGTAGTCTCGAACTCGTGTCATCTCATCCATTGTCCTTTACTCTTACTTCATAAAAAAAAGGAATAAAATAATCTTTTGTCTACTGTCCTTTTTGATACCCATGAATAGTTGAACATCAAGATATGCCAGTCCGTATTTGAATTTCCAATGCATCAGATGGGGGTTTGTGCCCTCAGTGTGACAAGTGCCAGATGACACCAATTCATGACAATCCCATCTCCTTTTTTTTTTTGGATGAAGTATTGGTTTCATTGATGGCATCAAGAAGATGCAAAATTACAAAAGATATTGCATCCAAATACAAAACTGAGCTAGCTCCATACCAGAAAACCGTCTACTCTAGAATTAGGGAGCTAACAGAGACCAAAAAGTTGTCAGGAGAATCTACAGGGAACAAATTGTGCCAGCTAAACAGAAACATTAAGCACCTAGCCTTTTTGTAGAGTGATTAGGAGTTGATGCACCATCAAAATATCTTCTATTTTGCACCCAAGGGTGTGGCCTAGTGGTCAATGAAGTGGGTTAAAAGCCTGAGGTCTCAGGTTCGAATCCCAGCAGAGACAAAAAACACTAGGTGATTCTTCCCATCTGTCCTAGCCTTGGTGGACAGAGTTACCTGATATCTGTTGTTGTTGGGAGGTGGCAGGTATCCCGTGGATTTAGTCGAGGTGCGCGAAAGCTGGCCCGGACACCACGGTTATCAAAAAAAAAAAAAAAAATATCTTCTATTTTTTTTTTTTTTTAAACAATTTGAACTTCCAGTAAATATCTCCTATTTCTTTCTGTCCACAAAACCCAAAAAAATGCTAGCAGGGATCAATAATCCCATCTCCTCTTATTCTAAGTTCTTACATTTCAGAGTTGAGAGTAGAGATAGTACTAGGGACAGAAAAAGACACATCGTAGTGTTTTGTGCTGGAGAACTATGTTCCTAGTTATCTATTCTAGGGTTAATTAGGGATGTAATTGATAAGCACTTGGTGTTAATGCATAACAAGGTCTTGTTGAAATAGACCGATATTATGTTATTGATCGAATAACTTTCACACATTACATTTTCTAGGGCATTAAGTTCCACATTTAGTTTTGACTATTTTTTTCTGTGTTTGTTATTCTTTACCCTTTTTCGTGTGGGATTTTTTTGGGGACGGTGGGTGGGGGGAAACTACTTTGTCATTCAATTTAAAATACATGGCCCATTTTGGGATGAGGTACTGTATATTTGCATCTGGACCTCCATGAAGGACAGTGTTATATTACAGGACTCAGTAGTCGGATCTGCTATAACTATGTGAAGAATTTAGGACAGAAATATGAAACAAATATACTTATGTAAACAGTTTGTTTCGGCAATCTCAATATCATACTGAGCTTTGAATAATATTATCACCCATCAATCCTTGTGATTTTGCACATTGAGCACTTCATTTGGCATTTTAACATTATTTGCAAACTCACATCCCAATTTCGTTGTGATCCAGGAAAGTTTCAAGACAAGAATACTTGAAGAAAAGGGAGCAGAAGAAGCTCGAGGAACTCCGGTATTTACATGATTGTACATTATAGTTTTGCCATCACTTATTATATGGAAGTAAATTAATTGTTCTATCTGATATAATCTAAAATTATTTCATTGTGGTTACTGGTCAATGTCTAACCATATTTATGGTATTCCAGAGATGATTTAGAAGATGAGCAATACTTGTTTGAGGGAGTGAAGCTGACTGAAGCAGAGGAGCGTGAACTAAGGCAAGGAAATACACTTTTCCCCTTGTTTTGATGCTCATTCTGGAAATTCTTAATTCCAGATTTGTTTTGACTGATTTCTACCTGCAATTGATTCTATAGTGAACTCACTCCGTGGCACTTGTATATTTCAAGACTTATTTGTTGCTACTAAGAGATTGCATGATGTGAAGAGCATATACTGTTTTGATATTGAATCCTAAAGTGCCTTGTGTTTGTCATTCTCTTCTAGTAGCTTATATATGAATGGTTATTACATGCTTATCTTTCCTGCTTCAGTGGAAGTCCTAATTCTAGTTAACATGAAGTCATCTATTGTTTTTCATCAGTTTTCGTTTTGGTTATGAATTTGATTTTACTTCTCTACTTGTTCAATGTTTGTGATAAAATATACAATTTCCTGCAATCATTCAGAGTGATAGAATTTCTTTGGTTCCCTTATCGTATGAAGATTCTGATGAGTACGAAGTGAATTCTTGTGAACATGGAGTTAGTTCCTTCCATGCATTTGCCTTTTCTGTTTTTTTTTTTGGTTCTAACATTCTCTTTAATAGGCTCTGGTTGAATGCGGGGTTGTTTTGTATATGTATATGCTGTTGTGTACTCAGGACCTGTATAATTTTGCAGATATAAGAAGGAAATATATGAACTAGTTAAGAAGCGATCAGAAGATACTGATGACATGGACGAGGTAATTAATATTCTGAATATTTATCGTTTCCAAGAACATGTTTCATTACATTCGTTATTTTTATTGTCTCTGCCATTTATTGCTTTGATTTCTTGCTTGTCATATTCCCTAGTATCTCCGTTGCTTTCCCTCCCCCACAACATACAAAAAAAAGTAAAAAAGAAAAATGAGGTCTAAATAGCACCGTCTCTTTGTCTTTTGTTCCCTATGAGTTATTTTTTTGTTTTGATCCAATAAAGGCTACATATGGGTACTTCTAACTAAAGGATGAACTTTCCTTGTGCTAATCTTTCTTTATGAATGTCACTTTTTTGATCCCCCTAACAATATTATTTCCTTATATATTCTCTTAAGGCTTGAAATAGAACCCCCCCCCCCCCCCCCCCCCCCCCCCCTTTTTTATTTTTGCTTTTTCCATATTCAGAAAATAGTGGAGGAGAGGATTGTACCTTTTCTCGAAGCCCGCCCTCGTTAAAATAGTGGAAAAGAAAACCTCAAATGTTGTTTATGCCTTTTCCTTTTCTGAATATACTATAGGATTTTGGTTGGGCGTGCACTGTAATCTGAATTTTAAGAATTATTGGAAGCCCTATATTATTATTTATACTTGGTTTATTTTCTTATCCAATGTTTAATGTACCAATGTTGCATAAGGTAGTTTTTCGGTGAAGGGATTCAGTTGAACCCCTTTCACAAATGTTAGTGATGTCCCTAATCATGGCGAGGCCGAGTGAGTTTGATGCTTTGTAACTAGTTCCGCCAATCTGAAGAATACATGAATCAATTATAAAAATATTAGAAATAGGTAATACAAAATAAGTTGATTCCGGTAAACAGAATTTGTGAGTTTGATGCTTTGTAACTAGTTCCACCAATCTGAAGAATACATGAATCAATTATAAAAATATTAGAAATAGGGAATATAAAAGAAGTTGATTCATGTAGACTGATTCTCTACTCTATACCTTGTTCTAGTTTATATCAGTTTTCATTGGACGATTCGTTATGATTGCTTTTGTTTTAAATGCAGTATAGGATACCTGATGCCTATGATCTTGAAGGCGGTGTAAATCAGGAAAAGAGATTTTCGGTGGCTTCGCAGCGATACAGGTTAGTTATATTGACAAAGATAGTTGTAACAGTTGCTCTAGCATATAGAGTTGTGGAAAGGTGTTTGTTGGTCCTAGAGAATTGCTTAAGTTCATATGCTCTTCTATTATGTTTTGACATTTCCAGGGATCCAGGTGCTGCTGAAAAGATGAATCCCTTTGCTGAACAAGAAGCATGGGAGGAACATCAGATTGGTAATCGTTATTTCATTTTACTCAAACTTTTTATGAACTTAGAAGTTTTCGAGTTTCTAAATTTGGAATCACCGCAACACAGGGAAGGCGACACTTAAATTTGGGTCAAAAGATACAAAGTCAAGATCGGAGGACTATCAGTAAGTTCTAGCTTCTCCCCTGCATCTCTCTTTCTCCCCCCCCCCCCCCCCCCCCCTTCCTTTCCCGTGTATGTGTGCAATGTACATGCATAAAGGACGGTATGGAAGAATTGGCTTCTGTGCTTTACAGATAGTGTACCGAGGATCTGAAGGGTAACATGTTTTCCACCTTAATCTTATTATTTAAAACCTAAAAACACTTTGGTGCAGATATGTGTTTGAAGACCAAATTGAGTTTATAAAGGCGGCCGTAATGGATGGTGTTAATGTATGCCTTCTTATTCGACTCTGTTGACGTGTCATGCTAAATCTTCTATTGTTAATTTCTTGATCATTGTTTTAAGATTTATCTTTGATTTGCTTTTAGGTTGACCAAGAGCCTTCCACCGAGTCAATAGAGAAAACTATGGCTAAATCAGCATTTGAAAAACTCCAGGTATGATTTATCAGCATCATGCTGTGCAATAGAATTAGCACTTATGGTTTTCCACTATTTTGTTTTATAGTTTCTTCATATGTGCGAGACTGCTAACTTCAGGGAATTTCGTTTGTACTATGTCCAATATAAGTACGACATCAATATCACTGCTTTGTAAATCAAAACGTGGTTGAAGAAGAGGAGTGGAAGTGAAGATATGGATAAAATAGAAGATACAAAGGCGTCTAAGTCTAACTAAAAAGGGACATTTAGGCCTAACAGAAGCATACTACAGCGACTAGTGCTGGTCTCTCCTTTCCTGCCCCCTTAAACCATTTCTTATCTCTTTAGCTTATTGTAGAAGTTATCGGCCTTGCAGGGTCTTTCTTTTCCTTTTACTATGATGGGTTGTGCTTTGGGGCGTTAAACTGGCAGTGTGTATCTGTGTGTTAGATTAAGTAATCATGAAATTTATTCTTTCTGTGGATTTCATTCATACAATATATTATGGACTGTCAATAAAAAAAAGTATATTATGGCCTGTATCATCTCCCCTCCTACTTTTGGAAGAAAAAACACGAAGCTACTCTGTGTATGTGTGTGTATATATTATATGTATAGCGATAGCCCATTTGAGTGTTCGCCTAGTTTTTTTTTTCGTGCTTTGCAAGGTGGGAGTTACTAATGGATTACATTGACCATATTGAGTTAGCATTTTTAATTTATATTGCCAAAATGGGTGACCACAAGTTGCACCTTCCAATTTTTTATGTTTGGTTTGTTGAAACTCATTTATACTAATTGTCTTTCATGGATACATTTTAGGAGGATAGGAAGACCCTACCAATGTATCCGTACAGGGATGATTTGCTCCAAGCTGTTAATGATCATCAGGTTAGGTTGTTCGGTTGCTTGCATCTGTTTTTACTTTTCTTTGGGGGTCTGAGGCTAGTTGTAATGCCCTTTCCACTAAGTTTGTTGTGTGGACACTGTATAAAAATTGGGTGCTTGTTGCAGGTTCTTGTTATTGTTGGAGAAACGGGCTCCGGGAAGACCACCCAGATACCACAGTATCTGCATGAGGCTGGATATACCAAACGTGGGAAGGTATGGATCTCTCTTATATAGAGTATGTATCGCGCTCTCCAAAAATAAAGAGGATGTTTTCTGTTTTTTAGAGGCAGAGACTGTTTTCTGATATACCATTAGCTAGCATACAAAGGGATGCAGTAGGAACTAAAAGAGAATATCACATAATAAGTGGAGGGATATGCTACCTTACAGATTCAGATAAGCACCAAGAAAGTGTTGATGTTACAAAAGTTCAGAGGACTTACCATTTAGTTCTAGGAGTCCAAGAAGTTCACCACTTAGGGGTTGTTTGGTAGGGTGTATAAGAATAATGCAAAATATGGTGTATTATTAATGCTTGTATTAGTAATGCTTGTGTTTGCTATACTTGCATTTTTCATATGCATTGTTTGGTTTAACGTATTAAAAATAACATGAATTGCATAATTTCTACAAAAAAATATTTGCTTACAAAAATACCCTCCATAAATATGGTGGAAAGGATGTGGAAAAGATTTTGAGGGATAATATTGTCTTTAATCATGCTAATGCATGCATTAGAATCCATTGTATTACTAATACCATGGATTTTGAGGTATTAGTAATACACACCTCAATACACAATAGAGTGTATAACTAATGCAAGCATTAGTTATACATAGGCTTAAAAAAATGTACCAAACAAGGTACTAGAAATATACAAGGCTAATGCATGCATTGTTTTTTTTCAATACACTCTTTCAAACGACCCCTTGGTCATAATCATTTACACTTATTAAGTTACCCCAATGAAGCAAAAATCTAGAAGAGTTTAAAGTCGACATAGTATATTGCTTTTGTATTCAATTCAAATCCTTGTCTCTCTGCCAACGCAGGGTGCTTTGTGCACGGGGCTACCCTTTATTGTCTCTCTCTGGACCCTCCTGAGTAATCAAAAAGGTGTTCTCCAGAAAATTCTTATGTGCTTCCTAACTCTTTATTCCTTTTTTTTTTTTTTTTTGAGACTGTTAAATATTGTATTCCTCAGCATTAAGGGTATGCTGGCCACCTCCAAAAAGTGTCCATTACAGGCTTCCTATCAAATCTAAAATCTGATCTACATCTACTATACAAAGTTGTTTACACCAAAAAAGTAAAGATACTAAGCAATTCCATTTAACCTTGTGTATGGAACTGGATCTATCTTCAAAACATCTACCATTTCTTTCCAACCAAACTGACCACCATATGCATGATGGTATTAGCTTCCACCACCTCTTTTTGACTCTTACTGCCTCCTTTTCTAATCCAGCAAGTCAGCAAATCTGAAGTGTGTTCTGGCATTTTCCAGTTTAGGCTTGTGATGTTGAGAAACAAATTCCAGATTTGAGAAGTGAACTTGCAATGCAAAAATAAGTTATTGTTTGTTTCCCCCGTCAAATTGCACAGAAAACACCTGGGAAAAGGCCATCCTTGTTAAGCAGGCCCTCTTTATCACTAGCCAAGTGAAGCATTTTACTTTTGTAGGTACGTCACCCTTCCAAAAATATTTCCAGTCATACTTAGGATCTCCAGCCGTAACCCGCGTGCCTCTTCTATAAGCACTACTAACTTAGAAAAGGCCATCCTTGTTATGTTTCCACAGCATCCTGTCTGTGACATTTGTGTTGATGCTTATTCCACCAAGTTTCCCCAGTAGTTCTGCCACATTTTCCACCTCCCAATCATTAAGAAGCCTCCTAAAAGATATGTCCCACCCCTGTTCTGTCCAGCACTCATTTACATTTACATAAGGATTTGCACAAATTAGGAATAACTCTGGGAAGAGATCCCTAAGAGGGGACTGGTCTATCCAAGCATCCTTCCAAAACTTGGTTTTGCTACCATTTCCCACTTTTATGTACACATTTGCCTCCACCTGTGGCCAACAAATTTCTAATTGTTCTCCAAACTCCTACACCATAAGGTTCAGATGTGCTCTCTGTACACCAAGGATTTAGCTCACCATATTTGGTTTTAATCACCTCCTTCCAGAGAGCTTCCCCATCCTCAGTGAATCTCCAGAGCCACTTCTTTAAAAGGCTCTCATTCTGCAATCTCAAATTTCTGATCCCCAAACCCCCTCTATCTTTGCTTAGGAGCGCAGTCTTCCAATTTACCAAACTGTAGCCTTTTCCTTCTTTGTTCCCTTGCCATAAGAACTTCCTCCTTAGCTTGTCTAATTTCTTCACTACTTTAGCTGGGATTGGGAATAAAGACATCACATAAGTACGCAAGGAATCCAGAACAGAATTTATGAGAATCAATCTTCCTCCAAGAGAAAGATATTGAGCCTTCCATCTATAGAGTTTCTTTTCAGTTTTCTTCAGAATATCATCCCAAATTTCCAAGGCTTTATGTTTACTACCCAAAGGCATGCCTAAATAGGTGGTAGGCAATTTCTCAACACTACACCCAAGTATGCCTGCCAACTGTTGAATTTGTGGGACCTCATTCACTGGAAAAAGACAGCTTTTCCAACAATTTACTTTCAATCCAGAAACAACTTCAAACAAAAGCAAAATCACTCTAATATAACAGATCTGTTCTGCTATAGGTTCACAGAAGATGATAGTGTCATCTGCATACGCATATGACAAATTTCTCTTTCTTCCCTCACTCGACCTCCTACTTTAAAGCCTCTGATTCCTAACTCTTTATTCCTGGCCGCTATATATAGCATCCTTGACGTCTTTTTGTTTGCCCATTGTACTCCAAAAAGATCAAGGAAGGAGTCCAAAAAGTCCACGAATTGTCATATCATTACATTTTAAGTAATCTCAAAAAAGCAAAACCAATAAACATCTAAATTTGACATAATGTGCTGCTTCTATATTTCCTTCAAAGGATCTATCGTTTCTCTCCAGACTGCCAAGAGTACACAAAGGTCTCTTCCAGAAAGTTCTTATGTGCTTCCTCACTCTTTATCTGTGTGCTCTATTATCGCACATTTAAGGTCCTTGTAATTCGTCTGTAATCCAAAAAGATTAAGGACTCTCTAGATTTGACTGACGGGAGGACAATGCAGAAAAAGAGGTTTTGGCCTTGGTGGACTCTCTAAATTCGTCCTTACCTCTATTTATGCTAAATGTTGAGAACTGCTCAATATAAAACTCTGGCTTTTTTTTGTTTGGCTTTCTGTTATTTTAGGTTTGGTTGTGGCTTTCTGCAATTCTTGACAGTTCTCTCTCTTCCTCTTGTCAAAGACGTTTCAATTTTTTCCACTTAGTTTTATGAATCATTAAGGGCATTGATGTATCTTGCGTATAATTTGGATTGTCTGCCTCTATAGTGGTAATTTTCTAGGAAGAGTTTCTTATTTCAAGGCCTTTACCTTTGTAGTATGAGGAGTATTTTCAAGTATCCTGCATTATGGTATTTAATTGATTCTGTGAGGACTTCTCCATGGTCATGACTTGTAAAATATGTTTGCTTCTGACTTCGAATGTTTGTGTTTTTTTGTTTTTTTTTTGAAATTGGTAACTGTTTCTATTTCTGTAAATCAGTACATGGGTTGTACCGGAAACCATATTTACATAAGGAACTCTGAACGTACTGTCCTATCCCTATAATGAGTCTAAGACATCAATGATAGAGACAGTATCATTAGAGTATATCTGATTACACCAAAAACATAAAGTCAAAATACAATTCAGTTTGACTTGCTGCATATTACTCTCTCTATTCTCAAAAACTCTAAGATTCCTCTCTTTCCATATAGTCCACCAAATAGTAGCAGGAATGATTCTCCAGTTGCTTCTATTCTTTGCTTGTAGTCCTGCTTCTTCCCAGCTGTATAGAGCCTCTGAGATCCTACTAGGCATAGACCACGAGATGTTTTTGAGCCTTAGGAATAGACTCCACAATTGACCAGTGACCTTGCATTGGATGAACAAGTGATTGACTGTTTCTGCTGTTTCCCCACAAAAAAAACATCTAGAGCACAATGGAATACCCCTCTTCATCAAATTCTCCTGTGTCAACACAGCTTCTTTAGCCAGTAACCACACAAAACAGGCCACTTTATGTGGGATCTTGGTTTTCCATGTGTTTCCAGGGCCATTTGGGTGCCTGCAGATTTGGATGGTTCAACTTCTTGTATGCTGCACCTACTTTAAATGCCCCTTTTCTACTCCCCAGCCACTGCAAGTTGTCCTGGCCCGTCTCCAACCCACTAAACTGTTCAATGGTGCTGAAAAATTTTGTTACTCTTGGAAATTCCCAGTCGTTGAGGTGCCTTCTGAGGAGTCCATAAATCAGCTATTGTACTATGTTGCTGAAGAACCAGATTGTGAATGTCAGGGAAGAGTGTCTCCAGATTTCCTGCTTCATGCCAATCATCCTTCCAGAATTTAGTTTTAGTACCATCAACCACTTTATCTTGGTGTTTGGTTTGAATTCATTCCATAGTAATCTAATGGATTTCCATAAGCTAACACCATAAGGAGTGGCGACTTCCTTTGTTATCCAACTATCACTCTCTCCATATTTTGCTTTTATGACTGAGCCCCATAAATTCTGATTATCATTTGAGTACTTCCAAAGCCACTTCATTCTCAACACTTTGCTCTGATTCTTCAGGTTCTTGATCCCCAAACCCCCAACTCTCTTTTCATTGATCACTGTTTTCCATTTGACTAAGTGGTACCCCTTTTTTTCTTTGTTCCCCTGCCAGAGAAATTTTCTCCTGATGCTATCCAACCTATTGATGATTCCTGTTGGGACAGGAAATAATGACATCATATATGTTGGAAGTGCATCAAGCACAGAGTTAATCAGAGTCAATCTACCCCCCAGTGAGAGATATTGAGACTTCCACCTTGCTAGCTTCTTCTCACACTTCTCAATGACCCCATTCCAGATTTCCGGAGACTTGGATTTGGCCCCCAAAGGCATGCCCAAGTAGGTAGTTGGAAGAGCACCCACTTCACCCCCAAGAATGTTTGTGTTTTTTGCTTTTAGAGATCTTTTAGCTCATCTTATTGGGGAGTCGTTGCGTGTTACTTTCGTCTCTCTGTCTTTTCACTGTGTCTTACTTTTGTAAGTTATAGCATATTAAATGAAAAGTAGGTCCGTCGGTCAAAATAATGTATGACACCTACATGTTCAATGGCCAGAGCATGGAAGGATAATCTCTTGTCTCTACCCAACTAAAGGTGTGGTGGGGTGAACCTCCTAGACAAGTGTCCCCTACTGCCCTTGCAGCAAGAGAGAAACCCCAAGAAGGGGGAAATATAGAAGGCAGTTAGGAGATGAGCATGGGTCCTACAGGACTTTTCTTCCTGTAATTTCTAATATACGACAGCTAGGTCCTCTGCCAATTTCTTTAATCTTTTAATAGCTAAACAGTTTTTGAACTTGAGAGCCATAGTTTTGTCGTGATTTTTTTTGTAGTGATCTTATTTTCAAGGCAATGTCATCTCCGTTATGTTGAAGCCGTCAAACGCCTGTTCTTAGCGATGTAGAAATGGGATCAGATATATTGTCTATGGTTTACTAATATTTGCTTCTCATAGATTGGATGTACTCAACCTCGTCGAGTTGCTGCAATGAGTGTTGCTGCACGTGTTTCTCAAGAAATGGGAGTCAAACTTGGCCATGAGGTATGCTTTAGATGATGTGTTTGCTCATTTATTAGTTAGAGATGGTATGCTCGCTCTTTTTCAGCGAATATGTTAAAGCTTTCTTGTTCAAATGATATTTGTACCTTAGAACTTGGAGATCTATCTTGTCAATCTTTACATCAGTTGACCAATATGTAATGATTAAATCCATTTCACTCAGGTTGGCTACTCTATTCGGTTTGAAGACTGCACGTCTGAGAAAACGATTCTGAAATATATGACCGATGGGATGCTGTTACGAGAATTCCTTGGTGAGCCTGATCTTGCAAGCTATAGGTTTGTGCTGTAGTAAATGATCTTCTTGTTATCCTTAACTAGCTCTCAAACCTTTTGATCTCTCTAAACAAGTGCCTGGGTTTTCAGTGTCATCATGGTCGACGAGGCACATGAAAGAACACTTTCAACGGACATTTTGTTTGGCTTGGTGAAGGCAAGTTTTCCCTAGTTTAGTCTTTAATTTTTTTTATTTTTTTATGTTTTGAATCAAGTAGCCTTTAGATTTTAATATGATGGCAAACTCTTGGTAATAATTGGAAACTGCGAACTCTTTCCTTGTTTGTTTGTCAAAGCAGCTTGCGTAAATACAATTATACAAAAGTCTTCTACAAAAGTCTTTTTATTGGATTCGTCCTAATTTTCTCTATGTTTTAGGAAAGAAGCCTGGAGGAAATCTAATTAAAATATATCTTCGTAGAAAGGCTTTTCTGTGGGGCTCCCCAAAATTCTCACTTTGATGCTCCGGGGAAGGAAAAGGATTTTTTTCTTAACATTCTCATAGGAAACAGGCAACATATTGTTCACCGTTATTTTTCCTTCCCTGGTCAAACAAGTGATTAGTGGGTTATGGTTTGATGAACTGGATTGAGTGTAACAAATTTGCATTAGTCTCTTTGACCTTCAGTTGCAATACTAATGTGGTGTGAAACTGCATCTCCATGGTTCTCCTGTCGCTAACAATCTACTTTCTTTATCACAGGATATTGCCAGATTTCGGCCTGATCTGAAGTTGCTAATATCAAGTGCTACTCTAGATGCAGAGAAGTTTAGTGATTATTTTGACTGTGCTCCAATTTTTAAAATTCCTGGAAGGCGTTTTCCAGTTGAGATACACTATACAAAAGCTCCAGAGGCCGATTACTTGGATGCAGCAGTGGTCACTGCTCTTCAGATCCATGTAACTCAACCCCCGGGTGATGGTGACATATTAATCTTTTTGACTGGGCAGGAGGAGATTGAAACAGCGGAGGAGATCATTAAGCACCGGATAAAGGGTCTGGGAACAAAAATTGCTGAGCTGATAATTTGCCCGATATATGCAAACCTGCCAACAGAATTACAGGCCAAGATATTTGAGCCCACTCCTGAAGGGGCTCGTAAGGTTGTCCTGGCTACAAATATTGCTGAAACATCATTGACAATTGATGGGATTAAATATGTTATTGATCCGGGATTTTCTAAGATGAAGTCTTACAACCCTCGGACGGGAATGGAGTCATTACTGGTTGCTCCTATATCAAAGGCATCTGCCAACCAACGTGCTGGTCGATCTGGAAGAACAGGTCCGGGAAAGTGTTTTCGGTTATACACTGCATATAATTACATGAATGATTTGGATGATAACACAGTTCCAGAAATACAAAGGACCAACCTTGCAAATGTTGTGCTCTCTCTCAAGAGCCTTGGGATTCATGATTTGCTGAATTTTGACTTCATGGACCCCCCACCAGCAGAAGCTCTACTCAAAGCGCTGGAATTGCTCTTCGCCCTTAGTGCACTTAATAAGCTTGGCGAGCTGACTAAAGTTGGTAGAAGAATGGCTGAGTTTCCTCTAGATCCCATGCTGTCCAAGATGATTGTTGCCTCTGACAAGTACAAGTGCTCTGATGAAATAATAAGTGTTGCTGCAATGCTTTCTGTGGGGAATTCAATCTTTTATCGTCCAAAGGACAAACAAGTCCACGCAGATAATGCACGGATGAATTTTCATGTAGGCAATGTGGGAGATCATATCGCTCTGCTTAAGGTTAGTTGCTTAATGATAATAACCTGTTCTGGCACAATCATATTCCTGGTCAGTATAGTTTTTTCTAGCTGCATGATATTCTGTTCTGCAATCTGCATATCTTCTTCACATGGATATCTTTCCTTGATCAATTATCACTCCTGTCTCCAAAGTACATCCACGTATAGACAAAGTAGAAACAAGTTTATACGGCAGACTTGCCTCAAAGAGGGTGAGTTTTCTGGGGTCGAAGGTAGGTATGGAAAATCTTTTGAGTTGAAAGGTAAACCAGAATAAAGAATTTTCTTATATGACCAGGTGAATATAAGTACTACCATGTAGGTATCTGTAGGATGTTAAGGGAAACATGATGTCTTTATCGCAATTCAAAGTAACTGCTATGTCATGAGAATACACTATCGTTATTTAGTTACTTGAAAGTTTAGCTTGCCACCTTTAATGAACAAAAGAAAATACAAAGGTGCTGCTTGGGTGCATGTTAAAAAAGGTAATCCTCTTTATCTATTGCTGTTTTCCAGGTTTACAGTTCCTGGAAGGAAACAAACTTTTCAACTCAGTGGTGCTATGAGAATTACATCCAGGTATCATATGAAGTTCTTGTTTTATGCTGAGATAGTCTCTGCTTTTTCTTGTTAGAAAGAAGACATCTACTAGCTGAATAATATGCATGCAGATTACTTTCAAATTCTTGTTCTACGTGTAGATAGCTCTCTTCTTTTCCTTGTTGGAGGAAGCCATCTAGCCCGATAAAATGCATATTGAGCTATGACTTATGATTCTAGTGCTACAAAATATTTTTGTGAAACCATGCTTTGTTTGAAAATTCACCACTGTCGTAGAAGATAACTTCATCTATGGGGTTTTAGCTAAAAAGGGCATAGTATTTTTCTGTTCTCTAGAATTTTATAATATTGGATTGAGACAGGCAGGCTTATATACAATGGGGATTCATTTGGCTAACTCCAACTTGCTTGGCACTTGGGCATAGTTGTTATTGTTATTGTTGTATCATAAACATGGCTACTGGAAAGAACTGTTCTTGACTGGACTGCAACTTTTATAGAAAAGGGGATTCAGGGGAGGGATGATTTTTAACTTTAAAGTGTGAATGAAGTTGATCATCATTGCTACCTATAATGTCTAGTGAAACCATTCTTTTAACTTTCCAGGTCAGAAGCATGAAGAGAGCAAGGGATATCCGAGATCAATTGGAGGGCCTGCTGGAAAGAGTGGAAATTGAATTGACTTCAAATGTTAATGATTATGAAGCTATAAAGAAGGCTATAACATCAGGATTTTTCCCCCACTCTGCGAAACTACAAAAGAATGGATCTTATCGAACTGTTAAACACCCCCAGACAGTTAACATTCACCCCAGTTCAGGCTTATCACAGGTAAAAGATTTTATTTACTAAGAACATGGAAAAATAATTAAAAAAGAAGATGTCGCAAGTTATTAGAGACTCTAAATTTTTTGGTAGAGACAACGAACTCAAGATGCAAGAGAAACTTATGATTGCTGCTCTTAATATAATAATGGACATATTTAGTGTATATATTTCTTAGGATTTTTTTTTTTTTGGCTTCATTGCTTTACTTGACCCAAAATATGGTATTCTTGTTGTCAACGTAACAGTTGAGATGCTAAACAATTTAAAGTTAGTGATTGTAGATCGACCACCTACTAGTCGATGTATCCTTAATGCTCTCTTTAATCTTAATAATTGAGCTTATCGGTTGCATAGTCATGGTTTCCTGCTAGAATTTACTAGTCTTTGGATGATTATCCCTGAGAACTGATAATTCCGTGTTGTTTGGATAATTATGACCCCAACCGATCAACGAGGTATGATCTCCCCCATCCCTCCCATTTCAATCCTTCCAGTTCCTTTTTGATGAGGTAAATAGTTCTATTAATTTTTGAAATGTTTTTCTTGGGCCGAGGGTCTATTGAAAACTACCTCTCTACCTGGTACGCTCAACCCTCCCCAGACCCCACTTGTGGGTTCACAATGGGTATGTTGTTGTAAATAGTTCTATTAATAATGGAAAAGCTCTTGTATACGAGTAATATACCAAAAAGCACAGAATCTACAATGTGACGTGATGCTCTACTATAACATCCAATCTTCTTGACAAATTGGGATCTTATGAGTGCACCAAGAACCGGGATCAAATGTACATACTTGTACTCTATCCCGCCGGAAGCTCTACTATTTTTTCCTTCCACAGGACCTAGATGGTGCTAGTGGGGCAACATTCAGGCGCTTCAAGTGGCCTTCCTCCCTTTAAAATTTTCAGCTGGAGAGTGTCTCTTTCATTGTACCTTTCATCATGCATTGCTGCTTCAACCATCTCAAAATCTCACACCCCAAGTGACTTAGGTGTACATATTCATGTGAATATTTTGCGCTGACATATGCATATTGTCTTTTTCTTAAATGCTCACGATATAGCCCCCTGTGTTGACAAGTAAAATAGCTGTGCTGACATCAAGACTAGTAAGTATAGAAAACTTGATTTTTCCCTCACCAACAGCTTGTGATAGATAGGCTTTTTTGAAAGCAATCCATATCCTACCCCTCCCATCTCCGAGAGTTGATTCTACTTCCATCCAATGATGAAGATTATGTTATTGATGTTGTTTGACCGTCTCAACCAGCCAATGATCTTCCCGGCCCTTCCCTCCGTGCTTTCAAATCCTTGCTCATATTTTGTTTTTCTTTGTATTTTTATGTTGCCAAGACATGTAATGTGACCTTGATGATAACAGTAACTTCATGAAAATCATTACTATTTTGCGCTTGCATATTGTAGGTGCTTCCTAGATGGGTTGTTTACCATGAGCTGGTTCTGACGACTAAGGAGTACATGCGGCAGGTTAGTTCGTCTCTTTTCCTCTTTCTTTTTTGTTTCTTATCAGGGTTTTCATTATTTTAGCTGTAATGATTCACAGAGATTGTAATTGGGGGTTGTCCTGGCAGGTTACTGAACTTAAACCAGAATGGCTTGTAGAAATAGCTCCTCACTACTATCAGTTGAAAGATGTCGAAGACGGTAAGTGCTCTTACTCTCTTTTATGGCCGCAAGTGTTTTTGTTTGTTATTTTCAGTTTCTGTTGGTCTGGCTGCTTTATTGGTGCCTCAGGGCACACTACTAAGAGTAGCTCCCCGTCTCATCGTTGAGGGACGTGCAATCCAACCTGGACGTTGGGTTTAAGCAAGGGACTAGCTGTACTCGCTGTACTCATTATTGTTTTCAATAAAATATTTGTTGTTTCCATTGGAGGAGTGTTAGACTGCACTTGTTCAAATTATAAAAAACTTCTACAGAAGTAAATGAAGCCATCTTACTTTCGGCAGTCATATACCAAATTGCCTACTACTAGAATGGTATCTTATAAGCTGCGACTAGTTTCATTTATCGAAAGAATTAATATCTTATGACAATTAGGACTTCGAGAGTTAGATCCACTGAGCCTTGCTGAACTAGAGAGTCATCTGAAGGAGTCATAGTCCTTGGAAATTTAAAATGCTTATGTGCTTGGATTAAAATATTTAGAGGATAATCCTAGAGAGTTTAAATACACATCGGGGGCATCCTCTTGATGCATTAGGACCAAAACATAGGCAATTAATTATCATACATTTCTGGAGGTTTGGCAGTTGAATTTGACTTTAAGAAAGAAAAAAAAATATGATTTTGTTGTTCCATTTGTTCGATTAGAGTAATCTAATACTGTTGCTCGATGTTTATATGCTGAATGCAGCTAGCTCAAAGAAAATGCCTCGCGGAAGCGGCCGTGCATCTTAGGATCAACCTCCCCTGTTCTTTTTCCCGTGAAGAGCAGTGTCGAGAGTGGCTTTTGTTAAGACTTGGATGTTTGCACATTAGACTGTGAAGGTGAAAGGATTCTGCTAACTGAAGAAGTCCATGGACGTTAACTGATACAATTAGATAGCTGTATATACGATTTTGTAGATTCTTCATTTTTTTTTTGTTTTCATTTATGTAGATTGACGACTGTAATTCTCTGTACGTGCCTCTTTCTGATTACATTATGTTGCGTGGACTGTCTAATTAACAAACTGCACCGCCCTTTTTAGTGAGTACTGGATACGGTTATAAGCCATTTGTTTATCCATGAGGATAATATGATGATCTTACAATCGTTTTGGTTTTGAGTTGGCCTAGGAAAATACAGTCAATTACTGAAGAGAACCAAATACATAGATGGCTCCTGAAAGTTGACACCAATATCCATTTTGGCACCTCAACCAACATTAGTTCCTATTGAACACTTCAATCCCATCAAAAGTGTCTTTTGGCAACTTTCGTTGGACCATTGCAGTCAAAAATATAACCAAAGTTGAGGATGTCCTGGAAACGAAAACCACAAAGTCCAAAACCCACACTTCAGAGACATGTTTCTCAACATTAGTGCTATAGAAAGGGTTCTTTTCACGACATTGCTTCACCACACCATCAAAGGCCATTTTCATAGTCTCTTCCGCGCTGTGATTTGAGACAATTGAGGGCTACGACTGCCATGGGCCGCCAACATATCCAGCTTCAATGCACCTCTTCACCCAAATATGAAAGCTAGAACAAAGTGAAGAAATATAATTCAGGGCTGGTGTAAGAAATGGATTATCAAGCTTGTATAGAATCCTATTTGTAGTCTTAATGCAACTTTAATTCACCATGTGGGTTTTTCTGTTGGGATTGGTTGCAAAGAAACGGGAAATGACCTGCAAAAGTTCTGTTGAATACTGTCTAGATGACATTACTACATTTAAACTTGAGTTGCTAAAAACAGAATCAAAGTGTTGGATGATATTCCAATGAATCTCTCTTTTTTGCAATTTGAAGAAGCCTCTTCGCCTAGCGTCCTAATCAGCCTCCAGGAATTTGGCTTTCATATGTGAACACTCTTATTATAGATAATAAAGTTGATTGGTAAACTCCCACAGATTCTTTTTTCGTTTGCTTTCTGACCCTCAATGAAAGGTTGCATTTACATTTATGAGATTTTTCCTGCTTTTTGTTTGTCTCCATTGTCTCATTACAATTAACACAATGTTGTGGCATGACTAATATTCCTTGCAGATCAAAAAAAGGCTATATCAAGATTCAAGAGGGTGGCTTAATGTCAGGAATTATAAGTTTGCCCATTATCATCATTTTGTCAAACTGAAAGTATGCCTAAGTCATAACCATATTATGTTCGACTAGTCTTGCCAGTTCTGGCAAATTAAATGCATCCCATGCTGAAATATCACAAGCTTACCACGCCATCATAGACCATTGCTTGGAAAACTATAACAGAAATTCTTTTTATCTGCCATCAACTTGGAACCATGAACAATGCCCCAGTTGTTGTACAGTAGAGTTGTAATTGACAAGTTATTCAATGCTGCTCGCCAAATCTGAAAAGAACCAGAGGTTATTTATATTCCTCAGAAACCCACAACAGAGTTTTGTTTTTTTTTGGTAATAAGGATAGTTTTCATTTTTTTTAAAAAAACTAGTAAATTTACTGTTTATGGGGACCGATGCTCCATTCGAATTAGGGGGAGGGGGATTATGAGAATTCTGGGCCACATCCTGGCCTAGTAGGCATATATTGAGTAATTTTGTTTTTCCAGCAAAAGTAGTTCCTCTACTGTCTGCTTCTACAACTGCAGTCACACACAGAGGTGGAACTAACAAAATTTGTGGCATCCCATAGCAAGAACTTCTCCTTCCCTAATCCCTCCTTTGCTAGCTTGTCCGCTACCTGGTTCTGCTCCCTAAAAATGTGTGCCCCTTTGGGTGTCTCCAGTTCCTGGATTAGTTGCCTGCACTCCAACAAAAGGTTAGGGTAAAGTATATGGTCTTATTCAATTGCATGTACTAGTTCCATTGAATCAGTGCTGATTTGGAGTGGAATGAGGTTATGACTCTTGGCAATGATGAGCCCTCTAAGGAGGGCTTTGATTTCTGCATGCAGAGGGGTTACATGAGGGGCGCTATCTATGAAGCCAATGATCCAATGTCCTTGGTGGTTCCTAATCACACCCCCTAGACCTCCAGGTCCAGGGCTCAACTGGACAGCACCATCAATGTTGAGCATATAGGAGTTTCGTGGTGGTGGCTCCCATTTCACAAGTGTGGTGCTGTGAGTCTTTTTTTTGTCTAGGCCATTGTGGACTAAAAGGTTGAATTCAGTGGCAAGGTCTAAGATAGGTTTCCAGTCTATAATCTCTTTTTTGTTGTTGAAGAGATTATCATTCCTTCTAAGCCAGATGCACCACAAGCCCTGATGGATAATGTTGTCCTGGTAAGTGTAGGCATTGTAAGGTTTGCCTCTGAGGTAATGCCAGATCTGGAGCCAGTCAGTGGCATTGAGGTGGCTTAGAGTGATGGAGTGGGTCAATGTACTCTTGTTGAGGATGTTGGTCCAGAGAGCGGTAGCATTAGGACATTTGAAGAAGATATCGTCAATGTCCTCTCTCGGGTTTGGGGGTGTATTTATGCCCAAAACAGACTTAATTCGTATTAAAATCGGAGGAGGGAATTCAACATCAATCGCCATCTCCTTGGCCCACGCTGAGATTTATCACCTCTACCATGTCCTCCATAACATCCCTTGCTATCTCGTGTTGAATTCTTCCTCAGCACTGGCAGAGACTTAAAAGATACTCTTTTTATCTCATCACTTCTTCAGTTTATTTGCAAAATCGTGTACCGACATTTACCATTGCTGGCTTCTGGCAGCTAAAACGAGCAAAATCAAGAATGCCTTTTAAGAACCCGGACTCACTAGCTACTCTTTTGCTCATAAAAAAGGGTAGTCCAGTGCACAAAACATCCCGCGTTAGCATAGCAGGGTCAAGGAAAGGACCGCACCCAAGGGATGTGATGTGACAACCCTTTTGCATAAAAAAAAAATTCTTTCTTGCATCCGATGTTGGCAAAAAGAGAGATTCTAGAGTTGATAAAATATATCAAGAAAAAAAATGCCCAAGTGAATGTTTTTATTATGCAATATAGGGTGATTGTATTATGAGCTGGGAAAACAAACAATTTATAATGAATGAGAAGACATCAAGAGATACACATCTCAAACATGCTAATAGGAATAAGTAGTTTATGGTCTGACTGGAAAAAAATAATTGAATGAATTGGATCTTCCTCTCATTTCTAGTACTTAAACCAGGGGATGGGAGCTTGAAGTTTCTTATGCCATAACTGGCATATCATTGAGCCATGCATCCAAAGGTTTCCCAATGGAGTAGACGATGAACCCGATTTCTCTCAGCTTCTCCACGTCAACAATGTTCCTCCCATCAAACGCAAATGCAGGCTTTTGCATGTTGTCATAAATCCTCTTGAAATCAAGCGTTTTGAACTCATCCCACTCAGTGAGAATGCAGAGACCATGGGCATCTTTTGTTGCCTCGTAAGCATCCCACACCACGTTAACTTGCTTCACTCCATAAGGGCTCATTGGCTGGAGGTGAGTTGGATGATCCCAGTCGAACTTTTCCATTGAAAGATCCTTTTGTATTTGTTCCTGAGTGACCTGTGGATCATATATGCTCAAGTGAGCATTGTCTCCCAACAAGCCTTTGCAGACATCAATTGCAGGAGTTTCCCTAGTGTCACCTGTGTCTTTTTTGAAGGCAAATCCAAGAATGGCAATCTTCTTTCCAGAAACTGTGTTAAACATTGACGAGACCATTCGGTTAACAAAACGACTCTTTTGATAGTCATTCACCTTGATCACTTGCTTCCAGTAATTGGCAACTTCTGGGAGGCCATTGCATTCACATATGTAAACCAAGTTCAGGATATCCTTCTGGAAACAAGAACCACCAAAACCAACACTGGCATTAAGGAATTTGGGTCCAATTCGGGTGTCCTTACCAACAGCATTGGCAACCTCTGTAACATCAGCCCCAGTAGATTCACAAAGGGCTGACATTGCATTAACAGATGAAATCCTCTGAGCCAAGAAGGCATTGGCAGCGAGCTTTGAGAGCTCAGCCGACCAGAGATTGGTGCAGATGATTCTGTCTTCAGGCACCCAATGTGCATAAACTTCTTTGAGGGCCTGGATTGCCTTTTGCCCTTCAGGGGTGTCTCTTCCTCCAATCAGAACACGGTCTGGATGAAAAAGATCCTGAATTGCGGTTCCCTCAGCAAGAAATTCTGGATTTGAAAGGATATGATAGTTAATTCCCTTACTGTTATGGGTGAGGATCTTCTCGATTGCCTCAGCTGTTTTAACCGGAACAGTTGATTTCTCCACAACAATCTTATCATTCTTGGATACATCAGCTATCATTCGAGCAGCACTCTCCCAGTATGTAAGGTCTGCAGCTTTTCCAGCTCCAAGTCCTCGAGTCTTCGTTGGGGTGTTAACTGAAACAAAGATGATGTCTGCTTCAGAGACATGTTTCTCTACTTCAGTGCTGAAGAAAAGGTTCTTTCCTCTGCATTGCTTCACCACGTCATCAAGGCCAGGCTCATAGATAGGCAGCTGATCGCTATTCCACGCTGTGATTCGGGCAACAGAGATATCAACAACAGCCACTTCAATTGAGGGGCATTTGAGGGCAATGACTGCCATAGTTGGTCCACCAACATATCCAGCTCCAATGCAACAGATCTTCACCATCTTTTCCTGCAGTATGAAACCTGAAAAAAAACACGAAGAACTAGATTCAGGACTGATAAAAGTGGGCTATCCAGCTTGTTTGCTCTATCCTATTTATAATCATAACAGAGCGTAATTCTCCACGTGGTCTGATGTTGCTCGAGGCTGTAAAGAAATAGGAAATCTATCCAGTAAAGAGCTGTATGAGTGCTGTCTAGATGTCATCTTTACACTTGAACTTGCATTAGTAAAATGAGAAACAAAGTATTGCATCTATCAGAGGAATCATATTCCAAAGGAAATCTTTATAATTTGTCCAATTAACAACCACCATCTTCCCCCAGTATCCTAATCAGCCTCCAGAATACGACTTCCATATGTGAATCCTCAGATTAAAGATAAAAAGAGAACTAGATAGACTTCCATATAACTTTTTACTTTTTCACACCCCAGTAAAAGGGTCGGGTCGCATTTACATGCTAAGATGTGTCAATAACTTTTAGAAAGCATCATCCAATGCACAAAGTTAACGCTATAAATTAGCCAGCTTTGTAGATAGTCTAGCCTTGCAAACATCATACAATGCACAAAATCTACAACATACCAAGTATAATCCCACAAAGTGGGGTCGAGGGAGGGTACAGTATACCCAAACCTTACCCCCACCTCAGAGGAAGAGACAATGTTTCCTGTAGACCCCTGGCTCAAGGGACCAGTGCACAAATATGTAGTATCAAAGCATATAGAAAAAGCAATTTACATAGAAACAAAAATGATGCCACAATCTTATTAGCAATGCACAAAAATACACAAAAGAAACTGAAATCAAGAAAAAAGCTGAAAATTGATGGCAAAGAAAGGAGCAAACTGAGACAGTATTACATAAAAAGCTGAACTTGAAATCTTGCAAAGAGAAACAAGAACTATAGACCACATCAATAAAAGTTACCTCAACAGGAATTCCCACTAACTTTTGGAAAAGGGAAATTATCACAAGAAGAAAAGATTGTCTTGATTCAGAAATCAAATGTTGTTATAAAAGTGACTCAAAAGAGCTTCAGTGATGGTTCAAAGACTTGGAAAGACCACTTTATATAATGGAATAGAGACTAAGAGTCCTTTGTACATAGACTAAAGTATCGGATTATAATTTTTAGATTAATTTATTCCACCTAGGAGATGGCATAAAATATTTTCAAGTTTGATGAAATATTCAGAATTAAGCTTGAAATAATATTTACACTGCATTTGATTGACAGCATAAATTTATATCAACAATGAAATACAGTATAATTTTATTTCAGATTTAATCATGAAATATCTCAATTTATTTTATCGTGCATACCAAACGACCCATTAAGGTTGTAAGCCAATAGACTCTCAAAACCTAAGTAAAGTGCCAATGAAAGATTTTGAAAGTCTGATTTGGAATGTTTAACACGCTTTGAAGAGGGACCTTTCAGTAACAAACAAGGGAAATTCCACCATCTGTCTTTTTCATTGTAGTAACTCAGCAAGACTTAACACTTGGACTAGTTTCTCACCACCATCTCAATCAAGATTCAATATTGAATGAATGCTTTTAAAACTCTTACCAACTTTTTCTGCAAACACTGTACCTTTATCACATTGCAATGGGAAAAAAAGTAGAGTAAATTGGAAAGGGGTTAAAAAAAGTAAAAAGATAAGTCCTTTTTTCCATCATAAGGAAAGTCCATTTACCCAAAAGAAAAAGAACTACATTTTTGACAAATTTTATCTTTTACTGCTCAATTCAAGAATGGATTTTGAACCGAAGGTGTGATCCAGTGGTTCAATAAAGTTGGTTGAGCACCGTAAGATCTCAAGTTCAATTCTCAATAAAGACAAATACTAAATGATTTCTTCCCGTCTATTCTAGCCTTGATAAATAGAGTTATTTGCTACCTGTTGTCGGTGGAAGATGGTAGATATCCGTGGAATTAATCAGGTACGTATAAGCTAGCCCGGACACCACAATTATAAAAAAAAAATGGATTTTGAACAAAACAGCAGTAGGATAAACGGAAAGGGGTTCAAATTTTTTTTTTGTAGAGAAGTCCATTTACCAAAAGAAAAAAGATTACATTTTTGACAAAGTATTTTGATCTTTTACTCGATACTCAATTTTCAAGAATGGATTTTGAACAAAACCCAAGTCTTACAAAGGTGCTAAAAAAAACTTTATTTACAATCACGTACGTGGAGGGTGTTTACTATACGAGTAACCCCCCTTTTTTTTCCTTATTTTATGGAACTAAATTAATTAAACCGAGGGAAACAGTAAGTAACAAAGGTAACAGGTGGAATTTTCATGTTACAAGGCTGTAACACCAACAAGATGGAGTAAGTGTTTTTTTGACTGATACAGTAAGAGAAAAAGAAAGTTCAAGAAAATAGTTGTTCAAAAGGGACATCGAGTGTGATTAAAGAAAGATTAATTACAATTAATAACATGTATTAAGTATGGTTGAGCAAAATAAATTTAATTAAAAATAAATTTGTTCAAAAGCTTGCTTTGAAGGCAACAGAGCCTGAGATACAACGTGTTGGTACCTGAAAAATCGACCTCAAATAAAAAAACAAAACGGTTGCTGCAGAAGCTTTAACTTTACTACAAAAGAAATTAATAATTTTGCTTCTTCTTTTTCTTTTGGGGTGTGGAAGGAAGCTCTCGATTATTATTTTATTTGGGAATTATTGTTTGATTTTGATTAACTATTCAACCTAGTGAAGGTTTTGGATTGAAAATCTGATACTAAAAAGAAAAAGAAGATTATGATAATCACTAAGGGTAGTCATTGTACTTTTGTCCAATAGGATAAATAATGAATTAAACAACATAAATTTCATCACTTTTGAGCTAATTAATCCTTATTCAATTTCTTTTTAATATTATTAAAAATCTCCGAAAATTTAAAATCTTGGACACATTACTGAAATCTCGAATACATTACGTTGTCTGAAAATTTGAAATCTCGAATACATTGTGTTGGTCCCAATACATTGCGTGAATAGGTTAGTTGTTGTGTATCATGACCATAATTAATCCATGACACATACTGTCTCGGCTACATTACTTAATTTTCTTCGAATATATACTGTCTTCAAATATATTACTATGTTCGATACATTACTTAAAATATGGAATAAGATGTAATTAAATAAAAGATATGAGATATTATGCTGATATGATAAGATAATTTGTATTGTGATGTAATTTTTCCTTTAGATTTCTACTTATAGGGCATTGCATGAATATAATGCTCTTATTTTATATAGATTGAATGTTTTCCTCTTAGTTTTATTTTGTAGTTTTACATTTCTATCCATTGTTTCTTGTGCTTATATTATATTCTTCTCTTGATTGTTTTTGTCTTAAGCCGGGAGCCTTTTGGAAACAACTTTTCTACCTCATTTCTGAGATAGTGGAACGGACTGCGTACACTTTACACTCTCCAGACCTCATTTTATGGGAATGTACTGGGTATGTTTTTATTGTTAATTTGCTTTTAATATTTTAAATAATAAAAAGCGGTTGAAAATATTCCTGACATTAAAAAAGTAAAATATAATCATTTGATGTAAATTTATATTTCGTATCATAATATACTCCAAGACATAACAAGTTATACCACTTAATTATTATTCAGAATCCACAAGTTGTTCCTATTGAATTTATGTCGAACGAAGCATAAGTTCAATTTCAAAATGCAACAATGTCATGCCAATAAAGACATAACTTATTCTTACTAAATTTATATCGTACAAGATAAATATTTTTTAAATTTATGCCTTGTTAAACTTAAATTAGGTCATAGACAAAAGAAACTTTAATCTACAAATTTTTATTAAATGAGCAATATGAACAAACATTAAAAATCACCTGAAATAGACACACTTTGTGCAAATTAAGATGGACTAAAAGCCAAGTATTACTAATTGGCAAATTGTCGTCTCCTTTTTGCCTAGTAAGTAGTAACGCATGGAAGATGACTATATCGTTTTTTTTGGTTTTCCTCCGATGTCCAGTACTCGCATTGAAATTTGATTAAATTTGGATTCATGCCGGAAAATTCTATATTGGGGGTAAAGCACTCCCTAACAAAGGTGATTCCGTACCTAGTATGACTCAAACCCGAGACCTCTAGTTAAGAATGAAGGAATACTTACTACTCCACCACAACCTTTATTGGTGAAAGATGATTCATATCAA
Source organism: Capsicum rhomboideum (assembly GCA_031232105.1). Taxonomy (NCBI): domain Eukaryota; kingdom Viridiplantae; phylum Streptophyta; class Magnoliopsida; order Solanales; family Solanaceae; genus Capsicum; species Capsicum rhomboideum. The sequence continues at coordinate 8,194,519 of CP124716.1, forward strand.
CATTAACAGTAGGAATAAATGCTAAAAATGCTTCATATTCTTTAGATGTTAATCGTCCCTTCAGGAACATCGATTAAAAAAAAATATACTCCCTCCGTTCACAATTACTTGTTACTTATTTCCTAATTAGATTTTCACTTTTATTTGTCATTTTTGGCATATCAAGAAAATAGAACTTTTTTTTTTTCTATTTTACCCTTAGTATTAATTGCTTATTCTCCAAACTAATTTCAAGACACAATAGTAACCATCAATTAATAGGGATACTATGATAAAATAGTCATATTAATAGGAGTAATTGTTTTCTTAATGAATGTGTCAAGTCAAAATATGATAAGTAAAAGTGAACCGAGGAAATATTTAGACAATCAAATTACGCATTTAAAGGTAATTTACTAAATTGTACTCCTTCAAATGCATTTAATTAGTACTCTAACATGTTAAAGGTATAAATTTTGTTACTCCAAAAATATGTTTCGTTAAGAAAAAAACTACTCATAAAAGTTTACTTTTCTAGGAAATAAGTGATTCGTGTACTAAATAAGATGAATGCATCGTACTTATTAAGTACAGGTAATGCAAAATTAAGGATCTAATGACATTAATGTTTATTTATTCCCCTTGGGATCTGAGTATATATGATGTTTAAAGTTTTTCCCCATATAAATAAAACCAACTTTTGTTTGCCACTGTACTTAATTAGATGGTCCATGCGACTATAATTAGAAATCTTGAAAAGTCAATTATTTTAGTTCTTTATGATCTATGAACCATCAACATCTCTTGCTTTATATGTACTTATAAAATACTACTCGTAATTACCCCCAAATAAAGGGCTTAAAATAAATTCAATTGGTCCGAAAATTTTAAACAGGTACTTATTTATTTTTATCTACCATGAGACTGAAAATTAAATTCAAATATTTTGTATTTTTCATTGTTGTGTTTTCTGGTTTTCATTCCAATCATCAAGCTTTACTTTTTTTTTTTTTTTTTTTGTATATTAAACTAGATGAGTGATGCCCATGCTGCGGACAAGTCCAACATTTTAGGTAGAAATACTAAGTTGATTTTTCTGATTTTCTGGTACGATCTCACAACCACATAAGTGATGTATAATTCAAAGTTGCTAGTAAATAACAAACATAAAATGCTATATTATGTAGACACAACAAGTAATTTCAAATGCTTATACAAACCCAAAAGAGAATTTTGCATTCTGCATCTGTAGTCTAAATTTCATCCATAAATAATCTACAATTTAAGGAAGAGACATGTTAGGCCAAAGGAGTAAACTTAAAGAAACTTCGTAACAAAGATAAGCTCCGCAAGATGTTGAGATTTATTCATCATCAAAAGTTCGTATTAGAACCTAAATATCATTCGATACTCATGAGAAGTAGAAAAGTCAGAAGGAATACTTATCATGTACATAAAATGGCTCAAAAGGCCACCAAAAAGTTATTTAAAAAAAAAAAGTATAAGTATTATTTAAACAGTGTACATGGAGTATATACATTTTTGATATATATCTATACATTATATATACAAGATTATATACTATTCATACTATATCGATACAGATTTATACACCATTTATACAATATTGATACATTGCATATACGTGTGGCTATTTTTTTTTGTAATTTTTTTTTGTGGCTAGTTCATTTTTTGGCTATTTTTTTTGCAAAGAAAACTTGGTTATATTTATTGTAAACTAATTAGTTTATTATACATATTTAAAATTATCCCCATTTGATGATATCAAATGTAAATAAAGGCAAACAAGTGACCAGGCCCAATCATTCCTGGCCCAAATCCATTCCAAAACATCAACAAAATATCTACATCTACAAAGCAAAAAGAAAAAGGAAAGTGAAGTGTCTAGCTGTGGAAAACATTTCCATCTTTCCAGAGAGGAAAGATTTCCATGTTCACATCCACATCTTTTTTGTTGAAATCTTAACATCTTCGTTGCTAGCTGAGGTCCTCCCCGTAGTTAGCATCAAGGTACAGAATGGTCAATTTCTTTTTGTGTTGTATCACAGAGCTCTTGAAGCTCGTCGTAGAGTTGGATATGAACAATTTCCTTATCTGATAGTTAACTGGTACATCTTCAATTCCTTTACTAAGAGATGGAAACCATATATGATCAAGTCAGTGTGAAGATCTGAAGGGAGAATCGATAGGGGACCTTATCAGCTAGGAATTGGATCTGAAATTCTTTTCTTGGGTGAAAAAAAATCTTTAAAAGAGGTATGACAAAGAAACATATGTTATTCTTACTCAAAACATCTCATCTACCAGCTCTTTCCACTGGATTGAATTTGGTGCTTCTCAACTATAAAATAAAATGTACAATTAGACTCCTAGTTTGCCTCATGCTTCAATTTATGTCATCAATTGTGTGGAAGATTATGGAAGGTGAGTGAGAAAGAAAGAAAAAGGAAAGAGAAGAAGCATAGGAAGACCATATGCACTTCAAGTGAAGAACAACGGCCGAACGGCCATTTCCTGTAAATATTTTGACTGAATAGCCAATTTGGGTAATTTTAACAAAGTTGGGTCAATTTCCTTGCAAAAAAAATGACCGAGCAGTCATATAGCATAATTATCCCTATAAAATGGCTCAAAAGGCCACCAAAAAGTTATTTTAGAAAAAATGTATAAGTATTGAATAAACAGTGTACATGGAGTATATACATTTTTGATATATATCTATACATCATATATATATATAATTATATACTATTTATTTAATATCAATACACATTTATACATCATTTATACAATATTGATACAATACATAACTATTTATACAATATTGATATATTACATATATATTGCATATACATGCGACTATTTTTTTTGTAAAGAAAACTTGGTTATATTTATTGTAAACTAATTATTTTATTGTACATATTTGAAATTATCCCTAAAAAGAATTCAAAGAAAACTTGGTTATATTTATTGTAAACTAATTATTTTATTGTACATATTTGAAATTATCCCTAAAAAGAATTCAAAGAAAACTTGGTTATATTTATTGTAAACTAATTATTTTATTGTACATATTTGAAATTATCCCTAAAAAAAATTCAATCACATACGGAAAGAATCCACTATAAATATAAGAATCATATTACTCGCGATACCCCCAGACATTATTCTCTACGCTAGTAGCTTTATTAGTTATCCGGACCCTCATTCTCTAACTAGGCGAACTCATCCTAATTAATAATGTGGAATGTACGTAGATTAGTTTAATTCACATACAAATTAAAAGAGATCGGTTATTCAAGTTTCTCCCTTAGAACTTACAAGTTTATAAACCTCTCTGCATCAATAACTTAACCCTTTTTTCATGCATGTTATTTAATCTTTTGACGATATATAAAGATTAATGCAAAACATGATTTTGAATATTTTAGGATGTATTGTCCACAATTGAGGTTTGTGCTCTCTCTCTCTCCGAAGTCCTAATCCTAATAGGGGTATGCAAAAATCGGTTCAACCGATAAAAATGTTATTAGTTTATCCATATCGGGTTATTGGGTTAACGGTTTTTAAACGGTTTCATAAAAAAAAATTATTAAGCTATCGGTTCGATTTTCGGTTTTAAGGTTTTAGTTATTGGTTAAACTGATAAACTAATAAAATTACATTAAAATTATATTTTTATTCGTAATTATAAAATAGTGACTTTAGATTTTAAATACATAGCCTATTGTTTTTTGCATTTTATATTTGTTGTCTTAATGCTTGTAATTTGTGTAGACTTTATGCATGTAGATAGCGTAGAACAAATGAAAATACGAGGAAACAAAAAATGTTAGAGGAGCATTTTCTTATTGGTTAAATCAAAAATCGATTAACTGGAACCGATAACGAATATCTTATTGGTTTGGTTATTGATTTAGCGTAATTACAAACTGAAAATTGATTAATCGAACCAATAATACTCAAAACCGAACCGAACCGAACCGACCGATACTCACCCTAAATCCTAATGGTAAAATGTGAAGAGTTATAGAGAGAAGTGGGACACTTCCTTTGTTGGACCTTATAGTGGAAAAGAGTATGGGTTGATGTGCCCATAGGCCCAAATAAATAGGAATAAGATATGAGAGGAGAGGAGAGGAGAAAGAGTGTTATCCACTTCTCTCGTTCGGATTTCTTCTTCTTCTTCTTCTTCTTCTTCGTCATTCGAAAAATGGCGTGTTTAGGAACTTGTAACAATTCAGGGTCCCATGTGTGTTCCTCGTTTTCACCTTCAACCCTTAATTTGTCTTCGTTCCAACGCCTCTGTGTGTGGCCGGCCTTGGGTTCCAAAAGTGTTAACGTTATGGCATTCTCTAAGGATTACAATGCCACAACTGCTCACAAACCTTCCTATGTCATTCCTGTCGAAATCACCCTATCACACTCCTCCTCGTCCAAGGTATTAGTAGCAGTTCATCAGAGCGTGCGTTTCAATCGAACAAAAATCACAGCAGTTGGAAGTAGTGAGAGATCGGGATCAGCAGCAACAGTAGAAGAGGAAGATGAGGAAGAGCCTTGTGTGAAATTTGCCTTTGTCAGCGTGAGTACAGTACTATACTCCAATACTATTAATTATAACATCATGAAATCTAGCTAGCCAGTACGTGGTCGATCCATTACCATTAATAATGTATGTATGTATGCTTGTTCAGTCGGTTTTGCTACCAGATGGGACACCAGATGTGCACCTAAGAAAAGCATGTGGTGGCCAAAAACTTAGAGACATAATGCTCGATGCTAATGTCGAGTTGTATGGACCTTATGTATGTACTCTTTTCTTATACTAATTAAGCTTCATCTAATGCTTATATATGCAAATTAATTCTTCTTATAATTATATATTTAAGGCAAGACCTTTGCTCAATTGTGGGGGAGGAGGAACTTGTGCCACGTGTTTGGTTGAGGTATATTCATATTTAGTTGGTTTATTCATTTTACTGCATGCCCTAAACTTAATTAAAATCAGTATCTGACATTATTAATTATATATAGGTGGTTGAAGGAAAGGAGCTACTGAACCCTCGTACTGACAAGGAGAACGAAAATTTAAAACGGGTATTAATTATATCCGAGCAAGTCATGAACTTTATAATTTATATTTACATATTGCTGCTCCATTTTTAATTAATTTGTGTGTATATATATATATATATAAAACTTTCAGCATCCAAAGAATTGGAGGCTTGCTTGTCAGGCAATAGTTGGTAAACCTGATTCTAGAGGCATGGTACGTATGGAAAATTATTGAGTATATATATATATAACGTCTTAATTTCCAACTGATCTTCTATTGAGTAATTAATTTGTACAGATGGTCATTCAGCAACTTCCAGAATGGAAAGCACATGAGTGGAATTATAGAGGATTACCGCCAATTGAAGCAGAAGAAGAATTAATTTCCTCCTCTTCAGACTGATTTTTTTTCTTTAGAGAGCAACTTTATTTTTTATTTATATATATACATATGTCACAACAACCTCAGAATGATAATCTGCTCTTGCTTTTTGAGTCCAATTATATATGATCGCTTCATCCTCTGTAATATATTGTTAATTACCACCTTTTTGCTCTAAAAAAAGAAAATAAAAGACCCCGAATGGGAAAAATCATTGATCCAATTATATAAAAAATCATTGAACATGTAGTGAGCAGCATAATCGGAACTCTGATCAACGGCATCATTTACTGCACTTCACACTGTCCCAAGAGAGGCAAAGGGACTGCGGTTGAAAGAAGAATGCACGAAAGATCAACATAAGGGAAGGGAAGGGAATTTCCAGGGGAAATGGCTATCTGAATTGTGCTCTGAAGCTGTTAGAAATGAAGTTAACAGAGGGAAAAAAAAAAAAAAAGAAGAAGCAATTTCTTGAGATTCATATACCATTTTTGTAAAAAAAAATAAAAATTAAGTGTAATGTGCAATTTGTGTAGCTGATGGATGAGGCAGGTGATTTGTGTACATCTCGTGTAGGAGATCTGAGTCTTCTTTTTCCTATTATTGTTAGTTGGACAACAATAATAGGAAAAAGAGGTAGACCAGAAAAACAACATTGGAGGGAGGTGATTAGACATGACATGGAGCAGTTTCAGCTTACCGAGGACATGACCCTAGATAGGAAGGTGTGGAGGAGGCGAATTAGGGCAGAAGGATATTAGGAAGGAGTGTGTCATTGCTAGGTATGAACTGAGTACAATTACCCTCCCCAGACCCCACTTGATGGGAATATACTGAATATGTTGTTGTGGTTGTTGTTAGTTGGACAACACCATCAGATACTATATTAGTAAGAAGATGAGTGAGAAAACAAAACTACTATCCGCACTTTCTTTTTTTATGTTTTACGTGACATAAATTCGAGTTAATCTGATCAGCAATAAATACTGAATGAATAAATTAAAAGGTGTAAACTCAACTTGGAGTTCTACCTGATCAGTAAACCATAGCAACGACATGAAAACACAAAAGTGAATAAGACTAAAATAGCGAGAGAAACATATAAGCACTGACCGGAGAATTTTTGGGAAATAGCTTTCAACATTCAGGTTAAATGACTAAATTGTCCTCAATTTAAATTTGAATACCTTCAAGCAGGTATGTTGATACCAGCATCCTCACTCACGCTTCTAAAGTAGTGGAAAAATGCATGGGACCTTTCTTGGGATCAAGTTATTCACTGTATGGAGATGGTCTAGTTGAGTATGTTGATGAAACGTTTGTAAGAATGCACCAATTATTCTAGTTCTAGCAAAAAGACAAAAAGCAGCTCAATGCACAAAGCATCTCACGTTAGTATAATTTGGGGAAGAATAGAATATGATATAAACAGTTTACCTTAATATAAGTATTAGTAACTATTTTTACGAGTCAAACATGTGACCTATAAATCACACAGAGATAACTTTATTGTTATTTTACTAGTAATAATAAATTATTTTTTAAAAAAAACACTTTATGAATTGATCAAGTATATAGAAGAAGAATCAAAGCGAGAAGTAGAAGAAACGGCTGCATGTGCCAATTGCTTTAGCTTTCAAGAACAAGCCATGACGATCATGGCCCTAGCCGTCCGATTTTCCAATAAGAAAATTTTACCCACATAATCGATCGAAATTTTTTTTCTCCGATATATATAAATTATACACTGATTATTTATAATATATATACTTCGATAAGTTTTAATTTAAACAGTCAAATTGACAATTATTTAGGCTAATTCTTTCATAGATGTAACTTCGTGGAGTTTGACGTAATTGGACAAAAACATGTCATTCCTTTGATGAATTTTCAATTAGTGATACATGTTATAACGAGAAAATTAGCTCACACCTATCAAAATAAGCCACAAGTTTAGGTAAAAAGAACAAGTGTTAGACGAATGACTTGTGTTGAACTCTTCCATTAAAGTGTTTGCCTTAGTTTCTGCCCTTATTAAATTAAGTCAATTGTTAACCGCTATCGTGAAATTGATCAAATTGACAATGTCAACCTGGGTATTCTATTGTTAAAATTAGACTATACTCAGCTTTGACTTCTTACAAATGTTAAGAGAATGTTACGAAACCGATTGCTTGATTCTTGTTACGATCATATGCAGAGTACTACATCGATTTTGCATTGTTTATGTTAAAATAGCAAAACTAGCTAAATAAATAAATAAATAATGTGTAAAGGATAGTTAAATTGAGTGATGTGGTACAGTAATTTCACCTAGTTGAACAATGAAAATAGAACAGCCAATTCGAAATAGAAGAAATGGAACTTTGTATCAGTTGAAACGTAAAATAAACTAGGATTGACGACAAAACTGAGGAAACAAAAATAAAATGGAGAAAACATTCACCTTTTCACATAACGCATACTAATTTTGTATACAAACAAGCATTTCTAATTTCCACATATTTTACACGTGAAAGGAAAGAACCTGAAAAAAAAAAAAAAAAAAAAAAAAAAAGGCAAGAGGAGGGACTTTTATACAAAACTTTGATTAACAGCAAAGTAACAAATCAAGCGTGTTGGTGTCTAAGAAAGTCTGATGGCCATTTCTTGAAGAAGAGCCCGCTTCTGCGATGCGTCGATAACTTGATTGGATTCGGCATTCTCCAGCACATCGGCAATTATTGCTGCTGCATGACCTAAAGGTTCTTCTGCTGCTCTCTTCAGCATGAAAGCCTGTCTTTCAGTAGCGCACACAAACTTTAGATACTGTATCAGTTTTAATAAAATCAACAAAAAAGCCTAGCCAACCTTTGGCAAAAAAAGAAGAAGGAAAGAATATGCAAATGGGATTAGACCTGTCCATGATGTGTTATTGTCAATGTACAGGGTTGCTGATACCAAGGTTCACCATCTATTTGAACAGGAAATGCAGCAAAAAGTTGAATTTTAATCAACTGACCCTGTGCAAGCCTCCGAGCTTTCGAGAGCCCCACCTGTTTGCAAGAGCAGTAACCTTATCAACAAAAAGTGAAACTAAAAGGCAGCTGAAGATCAATTAGACAATTCATGCCGACACATTTAACCAGGAATACTGTCATTCTTCAAAAGTAGAAGACTAAAAAGTGCTTTACCAGTTAAACATTTGCTGCAACTCTTGTCAGAGAATCGCCAGATGCAGTTATCAGATGTCTTTATAGCAAGGATATGAACACACAACATAAACAAATGCCTAAGGAGAAGCTACTTTAACACACTTGAAAATTTACTTAAGAAAAAACAACTCCCACAGGACCATGAAAATTATTTTTGCCACATTAATTGTGAAAGTGTTTCCTATTATACCTGAAGCTTCCCAAGATGCCATGTACCAGAAATGCCAACAACCTCCAGCATCTTATCATGCATGGATTGCGGATCAAAATTGTCATAGTTTTCATCTTCATTCTGCCACAAGTCTACTCCACCCATGTAGCTTCCAATATTAGCTACAAGAACACCTTCTGCATCCTAGAGATCAAGTCACAAAGTCATAACTCATTATTAAAGATAAATAATGTTTTTGTGACTCAAGTGGTTTCAAGACCGAGATTACTCGCTAAACATCTCTAAGAAGAAAACACTGAATTATCCACCAAATTTCCAATATAAACTTTTGCACCTTTTATTTATGATGGAAGATTTGTTAGTATTTGCAGAGAGTTGAATAATACTTCTGCAACTTCTATAAGAACTATGAAATTTGCAAAAATATAAACTGAAGTAAGAAATCACATATCAAATCACTAAAAAAGGCAAGCATTCACAGCTCAAATGTTTTTTCCACAAGGATAGTTAAGCCTTTTGACGCTACCTCGGGAACTTCAATCTCAACACCATCAACCTCCACCCTAACTTGCCATGGAAAATCCGCAAATGTCCAATCCATGATACTCCTGGCACCTTCTCTGGCATAAAGAACTTTGTTCATGAACTGCAGCATTGTTGCAAAGACTTTCAGTCAGGAATGCATATTAAATAAAAAGACAATAATATGGAATATAATTCTCAGTTATGCCCAAGATATTCCATACAAATGCCACAAAGAAGACTAATACACAGATGATGCAGTTCACTACATAAAAAGAAAACAGAAAACTATCATAGACAGTTGGATACGTAGCAAAACCACATTATTAGCCAGTACAAACCTTGACTACCCAGCTCAGTGTACAGACTAATAAACCATGGGTGGACTTGGCTTGCTATTATTCTGTATGGAAATTGTTTCATCTTCATAGAGGAGGGTGAATTTGTCTTGCTATTGAAAATTTTCCACTATATATTGTTAGGATCAAGAACCCACGTAGCACACATAGAAGATAAAACGTGAGAAGGTTGCTTGAGATGGTTTGGAAATGTTTTGTGTCGACCTATAGATGCATTCCATAGGTGTGAAACTATGATAAATGAAGGTGTTAAAAAGGACGGGGTAGACCTAAAATTACATGGAAGGAAGTGGTCTCAAGGACCTGCAAATACTTGGTATCAATAGACTTAGTTAAAGATAAGGCACAATGGAAGAAAAAGATCCATATAGATTATAGCAACTAGTTGAAGATGTCTTAACTCTTAAGAATCGTATGGAACTATTATTATCAGTATTATTAGTATTACTTCTATATATATATTTAACGTATTTTTCACTTTTATTTTATATTTATTGTGATGATGTACGATATGAGCTTAAATGAGAAATGAGCATTCATATAGCCAAACCCAATTTATTTGGGACCGAGGCATAATTGTTGTAGTAGTACTTGCATTATCCAAACTCTTATCTTCTGCACCGTAACAAAAAGTACAAAATATCCAAGATGAACCAGAGGATCAGTGCATCAGTAACTTCTCTCTCCTGAGATGCCCATCTAAAGTCTAAACAAATAAACCACCTTTTTGGCTTACATAAATACTCTTTTGAAACGTGTCCCCGCGTTATCATATGCTGCAAAGTATTAGATATTTGAAACCTTACTCTAGAAGGAAAATGTTAACTGGGTCTATCGGTGCCTCAAGTAAATTGACATGTCGGATACTCAAGTAAATATAGTTCAAGTTCTGATTACCAAGTAAATATAGTTCAAGTTCTTTTCTTCGAACCTTAATACTTTAATGAAGTATTCTTCTTTCTACTCCTCTTTTGAGTTATTATCCACTTATTTTGTTCTCTTCTAGTTTTTTTTTTTCCATTTTATATTTTTTTTGGAGAAAATCAGAACACATACAGTTACTATGACTTAATACACCTTTTTTGTTCAAGTAAGTCAGGTTACAAGTACACCACTAAAACAGAATATATCTAAGGTAATTAACTCTTTTTTTTTTTAATGACTAAGAAATCCCCGACGACCGTAAGTGCACCGTGCCCGGTTTGAGATGGTAAATAATGGGCCTTCCTCTCTATCCTTGGATACCTGACTTCTGTCTGAAGCAAGGTTCGAACCCGTGACGTGCACCTAACCTACCCAACATACTACTCTTACCGCTAGATAAAAGCCCTGGGGACAATATAACAACATAATGACCGATAAAACAAAAGGAGTCTGGCCAGAAGAAGCAAGAAAACTTTAACTGGTCATCAGCGGGTCGGTAACAGTGAATGGACCTTTCCACAGAACAGGTCTACTCATTTCAATGTGCTTTAGACATACAGAGCATACAGATATCACCAACCCCCTAAAAAGGGTTTGATAATAAGAGTGCAAAGACAGAACATTGAAGCTATCAAACATCGTGGTATTCAATAATCCAAGATATCTCGTTATAAATATCTCCAAAAATCGATGAGTATCAGAAGCATGCAGATATACTCATAATCCTGACATCGATAGACACATATAACGTCAATACACAAAAAGCGAGCAGGACAGTTTTACAGTTGGCACCATAATACATGAACAGAGCTCAAATGTGCACATAGAAGTCAGGCTATAAGATAGAAACATCAAGCTACAGGTTCACCATTCTGCATCTGAAGTACGCTAGTCTAAGAAACTGTGTAATAGAGTGCTATCACTCGTCTCGACGTTGACCAAAAACACTTGATATGACAAGAAAACATCCAGGTCTGAGGTAGTATGGCAGTTACGTCCCACAAATCCAGATTCCTCTTTGAGAAATTCCTTGTTGAACAAAAAATGTAGATGGACTTACATTATTTGAAGATACTGTCATAAAGGACTTCAGTAACCTGACTATGTGAATATTTGAATTGAAGAGACGACCATTGCAAGCATATAAATCTATCCACAGTAACAAGTAATTCCATATGCGAACAGTTCAATGACACTTTCATTAAGTCATTGTCCACATGCAACAGAGGCATAGGACTAATATCAGGAAAAAATATGGTGAAATTACCAAGAAACTGGGCCGCGAAACCCCCACAATAGGAACTAAGAATAGTCTAAAATTATAGCATAAAGCCAGCCTACAGTAAAGTTCACATGGAAGCTAATTTGTTCGTTTTGCCACAACCCAACACTAATTTTATCATGATGTTATATGACAATACGTGAAGGTTTATCATCAGTATATCGACTGTCATAGCAAAGTTTGAAGCTACAGACCTATTTTTTGTCAAACCAAATTTGACAACCCAATTATGTGTTCAGATGCTCTTGTAGAACATAACATAAGGTTTACATGGCAGCTAATTTGTTTATTTTACCAATTTTATATTGATGGTACACATCAACTAACAAAGCGACAGTTGAAAGCTGCATACCTATTTCCTTATCAAACCAAATCCACTTACACAATTATCATGCTTCTCATGATCTCGATAGGAAGAGGGACCTACACATGATGTCTATTGACCTAGAAAAGGCATATACAATAAAGTTCCCAGGGAGGTTCTATGGAGGTGTCCAGAGGTGTACATGTGGCTTACATTAGGGTAATTAAGGACAAGTACAATGGATTCAAGACCCAGGTAAGAATGGTGGGAGGTGATTTAGAACACTTCCCAGTCATGACGGGGCGATTGCACCTGGAATCACCCCTTAGCCTGTTCTTATTTGTCTTAGTGATAGAGGAATTGACGCGGCATATTCAGGGATGTGTCGTGGTGTATGTTATTCTTATATGACATAATATTGCTTGAAAAGAATTGATTGACAAAACGTGTGGTGGAGTTAATGATAAGTTGGAAGTTTGGAGACGATCCTAGAATCTAAAGGTTTCAGGTTAAGCCGAACTAAAACTGAGTACCTGGAGTGCAAGTTCACTGACGTATTGGCATGAAGTAAAGATCGATACACGTCATGCCCCAGAGAGGAAGTTTCAAGTACCTTGGATCTATAGTCCACGAAAAGGGGGAGATTGATGATGATAGTGTTCATTGGAGTGGAGTGGGTGAAATGGGGGCTCGCATCTAAATTACTATGTTATAAGAATGTGTCACCAAGACTTAAAGGTAAGTTCTACCGAGTGGTGACCTGCACTGTTGTATGGGGCAGTGTGTTAGGCCATCAAGTTCTCACCATGGCGGACAAGATGAGGAAGCTAAGTTGAGATGGTCCGAACGTATGATTAAGAGGTGCGTGAAAGCACCACTAAGAAGGTGTGGGAGTTAGTTTTCGGAGAGGTAAAGGTAGGCCAAAGAAGAAATGGGGGGAGATGATCAGATAGGACTTGTATTATAGTACTTTATGAGGGAAAAGCAGGGAGCTAATATCCTCATCTTACCTAGTATTCACATAGTATCTTATTCTTCATTTTAGTACAACTTGTTACTTCGTTTATCTTGCTATTTTATTGTCATTATTTTCCTTTCTATGCTTCTTTGATTGCACGTTTTTCAGCCGAGGGTCAATCGGAAACAGGCACCCTATCCCACAAAGGTAGGATAAGGCCTATCTATGTACATCCTATCCCCCAGCCACACTTGTTGTTGTTACATGATCTTATAAGAACATTATCTGCATACCTGATTGTAGAACTTCTCGGGGTTTTCCTCCCTCATATTATGGATTTCCAATGCAACCTTTGCATCACAACCAACCCCTGGAATATCAACAATGGATACTCATCAAATTTTGCAAGGAAATAATAGTAGAGAATAAAATTAGAGAAGAGAGACACTGATCATATTATTCCCAGTGAAGCAAATTTAATATATCATATATATTATCTTCCGTCTAGAGAAGATCAGTCACCATACCAAGGTAGTTGTTCAAGAACTTCGGAGGCTGAAGCAGCTTGCCCTGTTGGTCTAAGATAGAAACTTTCCATCGATCAAGGATAGTTACTGCTGCTTGTTCTATATCATGCAAAAGTGTGCAAAGACCACCTTGTCTCTCAACTGAACCTAAACCACCTCCCCAGGAAAGAACTCGAGCCAAATCGTTTCCAGTTCCGGCGGGGAGTATTGCCACCGGTGGAGGAGAAACATAGTTTTGTTTATCTATGGCATTCAAAACCCAGCCAACAGTTCCATCACCTCCGCAGACAAGAATCCGGAAATGCGGCACCCTTTTGAAAATATGCAGACCGACTTCCGGTCCTCCTGTTGAGCTCAACTCAAAGACCTAAGTATCATATCCATGGAAATCACAGATCAAGACACTGGCTCGCTGGATAATATCATGAATCTACTGAAAAAGCTAAGCCACATAAAAAATATTTAAACAGAAAAGACAGATCGCATCTTTAATGACGTTCATAAAGCATAATCAAGTCGCATAAAAAGGAAATTAGCAAGCCGGCCGCACTGAAACCTGGTAAAAGGAATAATGTAATTATATAAACCATATTTGTTCCTTCTCCTGATAGAGATCTACCTCCATTCACAAGACCAAGATTAAAGTGACTTACAAATATATTAGCAGTATGAAAAGATATCTTATGCAGATAAATGGATTTCTTAGTTATGTGTTTAGACAAGTCAACCTTTAATAATGAAACATTATTAGGTGGCACACAATTTACAATTATTCCTGGAAATGTGTCAAAACACTTTGAAAAGCATGGGGAAAGAAAAGCAGATGACACATAAAATAAGACTCATGATATTTTCCAGCAGCTACAAGCTCTTTAAGCCATTAAAAGGGAGAAGAATCAACTGACAACCTATGGTGGCAACATACCATAAAATGTAATTGCTGTGCTGATTGACACATCTCTACACATTGATAATAGATAACAGTTCACAAGGTGGAAGCTAAAAGAAGTTAAGAACAGTGACTAGAGAAGGAGTTTCACTTCACCTGAACAGGGTTTAATAAAAGGTTCAACCGCTGCCTAAGTGAATCTCCTCGTTGAGCTCCACTTTTCTTGTTTAAAAAAACTAGCAGAGGCCTGGCATCTGGAGGCAAATCAGTCAATTCATATTTCTGCGCTATTAATTGAGATTCATCCTTTTGATTAATGGATGAACTACTCTTAAAGCTGGGTATAGATATCAACTTTTTCACACCGCTGTCTTGCTGCTGATCCACACCCTCTCTATTTACAACGCTATCGCAGTTTTCATCTATTCTACAATTACCATTCACTTGATGAGTATCAGCACTGCATTCAGCAGTTGTGTCCCCAACAACATCATCATTGCTTGTCTCCGCAGAGGTCCCAATCCCATGTTTCTCATTACTGTGTTTGTATTTCTTGCTTTGACTTATTATGCTAGCACGTACTGAGGAAGCAATCTCATTGGCACCTTGTGTGATAGAACTCAGCAATCCACCCTTGTTAAACTCTTTCACATAAAGTGGCGATAGAATAAGCCTTCTGAAAGGACCCAGGTCACAAATATCACCTGTTTCGTTGAACATATTGGCATGACAATCAACATGAACGAGGCGTTGACACCACAAGCAACACCATATAGGGGACCCACCAAGAAATGAACTTGGCTCTTCACAGTAGCTACAGAAATAAGATTCATCAGGTTGATCAGCTACCTCTGTCCAGCGCACTGCCCACTGATGTACCACATGTCGGTATCCGAACATAGATACACATTTACAATCCTTTAGAGCACCCGGTGAGCAACTCAGATGAGCTGCTGCACCACATATGTTGCAACGATTGAAAAATCTTTCTGAAGCAACAATTGGGCCAAGAGTCTGAGATGGAGAAATGGACTTTAAACAGACACAGCAATTTAAACTTTTCCCTCGAGAAATGGTTTCCAAAGCCCAAGTATGAGGAGCCGCAGGGACCTTATTCCTTGTTTTTGGGTTTTTCTTTGACCTGGCTATGGCTTTCATCCAACTACCGTTTATGTTCCTTCTCCACTGGAAAGCTGTGTAAAATATAGTTAAAATTCCTACTAAACCAGCAATGAAACAGGAGAGATTAAACAGAGGGGATTCTGCCATCTCAGAAGGATTTTTGCGGATCCAGCTAAGAAGTGGAAACTCTGATTCTCTATAATCTTCCATTATACTTTATACACAACTACACGTATGCTAGTACAAATCTGAACGTAGACAAGCATTAGGCTACGAAAACAGCATCATGCACCTCCTTAACATGACACGTCGAGTTCCGTTATTCCCCAATTATGCCAAATATAGCTTACTATTCAGTATAAGACCACCCAACAACACTTGGATGATGATACTTCAATTCAACACATCCTTGAAATCCTGTTTATTCACTTTGACCCCTAAAGGGCCCAAAACCTCTGAATCAACACAACAAGAAACAAAAAAACCTGCAAAAGATGAGAATAACAACATTTATATTAAACAGTGCCCAGAAACAGAAACATTCCACTAGAAAAATCTAGGAAAATACCTACTAGAACCAAAGAGGCTTTCTACATATGCATCCTCTAAAACAACAGTTTTTATCAGCTATAGCAAAGAAAGAAACTTCATAGAAGTCAAAATAGAGAAAATAAAAATGCCCAGCAACTTTTTTCTATGGATATAAGGCTTTAATTGATAGACATAGAAAGCACAATAAAGATCAAATTAGTGAGTTTTGGGCCGATACAATAATAACTGCGTAGTTATCTCGTGATGTGACACAAAATTTAGGAATTAACTTATGTAATAAAGTCAATCCACTAAAGTCTTGATCAGCGGTGACGGATCAGATCCCAAAGGTAGTAAGTAGTATTTTCTTTCTTCTGAAAGAAAATTAAGCTGAGATCATTTAACATTAACCTAATTTTGGCTTAAGAGGAAAAAACAGAACAACAACATACCCAGTGTAATCCTACAAAGTGGAGTATGGGGAGGGGAGGGTGTACGCAGACCTAACCTCTACCTTAGAGGTAGAGCGGCTGTTTCCAATAGACCCCCGGTTTCAAGACAAAAACAGCCTATACAAGAAGTACCAGAAATAAAGGAAACAATAGACAGTACTAAAAACAACAAATAATAGCAAAACAATATCACAACAAAATACTACTATAATCAAACTACACGGAACAACAGATAGGAACAGATATCGAAGAAGAGAAAAAACTGAACAAGTATACATTTAACAAGTATTAACCAGAAAGTAAAACTATGCTCTATTATAGTGCATAGAATATTACAAGTAATGAAACATATGCCAACTTTTACACAAAATATTGCACTTCACAACTATCATTTATATGCAGATTAACAATAAAACAATTTCAGACGAAATACCTTACAAAAGATGGCAAATTAAACCAAATTAACGTGATCATAATATGTAAATCCAATAAGCAAAACCATGAAGAATTGGTAGTTAACAACCTTACCGTATTAATTAACAAAAAAAAAAAAAAAAGTCGGTTGCTGTTTGTTCCTCTTAACAGAATCGTAGCTGCAAAACCCTAGGCGTCCAAATCTGCTATGCTGGTTTCCTTTTGCTTTTATCAAATGCAGAATTTAGTCCTTTTTATTTTTTGCTTTGTTGATTCGTTTATTAATAAAGTGTTAGGCAAGGCAAGGGGTTAATTAATTATGAATGAATTAATACAAGTTTCTGGAGTGTTTATGTATATTCCTAATCCTACGTCTAGAGGAGGGAAGACGCTTCGGAGATCCACAGGGCTACACGTGGGTTCTCTCAGAGTGTGTCGACTCTGGAGGGCCCATGTCTGAATTGGGCCTTTGGGCCCGTGATCTCTAAGGATTTACTTTACACTGAAGCAACACGTTTGGGGACACCGTACCCATCACCCCGCCTATCCCCAATTTTTTCTCCCCTTTTTTTAAATAAAAAATTAAATCTTCAAATTAACCTAGTGCTTTGATACAAAAAAAGCTCAAATATGTCATCAAACTATTAGAAATGACTTATCTATGTCATCCATTATATGTCACTGCCATTGAAAGTTTGGCTCATCTATGTCACTGTCATTGAAAGTTTGGCTCATCTATGTCACTGCCATTACAGAAAGGTTCATTCGTGTCATTATTTTGTAACGATGATTTTTGCAAAATCATTTTTGTTACGTGGCCTCTTATTAGAGGTGCACATTACCAAATCCAAATCAACCAATATTACTTAAAATAAAAAATTAAAAATTTGTCTCATTAAAATAAAATTTGATTCACACAGTTAGAATAAAAATTGGACTTATCAAAAATAAAAATCGGACTAATTAAAAATAAAAATCAAACCCCATAATTGTGTTGGGTTTTATTTTAATGGGTATTATTTTTTATTTTGATTTAAGTAATATTGGTTGATTTGGAATTTGGTGATATGGACTTCTAATAAGAGGTTATGTGGCAAAAATAATTTTGCAAAATCACCATTGCAAAATAATGACACAAATGAACTTTTCTGTAACTGTAGTGGTATAGATGAGTCAAGCTTTTAAAACTGATGGCATAGATGAGTCAAATATAACGGATGGCATAAATGAGTCATTTTTAATAATTTGATGATCTATTTGAGTCTTTTCCTGAGAGAATAAGGATAAGTGTGACATAAACAAAGTTGAATATACATTTGCTGAAGAGAGAATGATTGTAAAAGTCACAACTCGAACAAAATAGTTTTAATTGTTATAAAATAAAGATAAAATATCAAACTAATAAAGAAAGAGACAACTTTAGAGAATGAAATAGTAGTACTTGTTTTCACTTCTTGTATATCACAAAATGTACAAAAGGATGGCTATTTATAAGCCACCAAACTTACTCCCTAAGTATGTTTAGCATGACAACAACTTGGCAATTTGACCAAGTAACTTTGGAGTTCAAATCCAAATTGAATAAGTAATCTTGGTGTTCAAGTTCAATTTGGCTACTAACTCTTATCTCTCATTAATGACATTCACACATATATATGTCACATGACATCCATATTACATAACACTCCCCCTTGGATGTCCATTAATAGATAATGTGCCTCGTTAAAACCTTACTAGGAAAACCCAGTGGAAAAAGCCTAGTGAAGAAAAAAGAGTACACACATCTTGTAATACGCCTTCAGTGTTGCCTCATTAAAAACCTTACAAGGAAAACCCAGTGGGACAAAACCTTGTGAGGGAAAAAGAGTACAACGCGTATTAACTCCCCCTGATGAGAACATTAATTTAATGACTTGAATCTTCGCATCCCAATCTTGTGCACCATCTTCTCGAAAGTTGCAGTTGGTAGAGACTTAGTGAATAAATCAGCAATATTGTCACTTGAACGAATCTGTCGCACGTCAATATCACCATTCTTTTGGAGTTCATGTGTGTAGAAAAGTTTTGGCGAAATGTGTTTCGTTCTATCTCCTTTTATGAATCCTCCTTTTAGTTGCGCTATGCATGCTGCATTATCTTCAAATAGAATTGTGGGTACCTTGATATCATACTTCAGTCCACATCTTTCTTTGATATAATGTATCACCGATCTCAACCATACACATTCTCTACTTGCTTCATGGATAGCTATTATCTCAGCATGATTTGAAGAAGTAGCAACAATAGACTGCTTTGTAGATCGCCATGATATAGCAGTACCTCCGTATGTAAACACATAACCTGTTTGAGATCGAGCTTTATGTGGGTCAGATAAATAACCTGCATCTGTATGACCAACAAGATCTGCACTAACTTTGTTAGTATAGAACAAACCCATATCAATAGTCCCCTTTAGGTATCGCAATATATGCTTAACTCCGTTCCAATGTCTACGTGTAGGGGAAGAACTATACCTTGCTAGCAAATTAACAGAAAATGCTATATCTGGTCTTGTAGCATTAGCAAGATACATAAGTGCACCAATAGCACTGAGATATGGTACTTCAGGACCAAGAATTTCTTCATTCTCTTCTGGAGGTCGGAACGGATCTTTACTCACTTCAAGTGATCGGACAACCATTGGAGTACTTAATGGATGTGCTTTGTCCATGTAGAATCGTTTTAAAACCTTCTCAGTATAGGCAGATTGATGGATGAAGACCCCGTCTGCTAAATGCTCAATTTGCAGACCAAGATAAAGTTTTGTCTTTCCAAGGTCTTTCATCTCAAATTCTTTCTTTAGATATTCAATTGCATTTTGGACCTCTTTTGGAGTTCCAATGAGATTTATGTCATCAACATAAACAGCGAGTATAACAAACTCTAATGCTGTTTTCTTAATAAAAATACAAGGACAAATGACATTATTTATATAACCTTTATTTATCAAGTACTCACTAAGGCGATTATACCACATACGCCCTGATTGTTTTAGACCATATAACGATCTTTGTAATCTGATTGAACACATATCCCGAGACTTTGAACTATATGCTTCAGGCATTTTTAATCCTTCTGGGATTCTCATATAAATTTCATTATTAAGTGAACCATAAAGATAAGCTGTAACCACATCCATTAGATGTATTTCAAGGTTTTCATGTACAGTTAAACCGATGAGATATCGAAACGTTATTACATCCATAACGGGTGAATATGTTTCTTCGTAGTCAATTCCTGGTCTTTGAGAGAATCCTTGTGCGACAAGGCGTGCCTTGTATCTTATAATTGCATTTTTCTCATTCCTTTTACGCACGAAGACCCATTTATGGCCAACTGGTTTTACACCATCAGGAGTTTGGACTATAGGTCCAAAAACCTCACGTTTAGCAAGTGAGTTCAATTCTGATTGAATTGCCTCTTGCCATTTTGGCCAATCATTTCTTCGTCGACATTCTTCGACAGATAGAGGTTCAAGATCCTCACTGTCTTGCATAATGTTCAGTGCGACATTATATGCAAAAACATTATCCACCATAATTTTCGATCGATCTAAATTTATCTCATCACCGGTGGAACTTTTTGAAAGTTCCTCATTCACTTGAATCTCGGGTTCGCTGATTTCTTCAGGAATATCAGGATTAATCAGATCTTGAGCCTCTTCATGAGGTTCTTTTATAGTGTCACTTGTCTCATTTTTCGTGCTTCGTTTTCTAGGATTTTTATCCTTTGAACCCAATGGTCTACCACGCTTCAGGCGTGCTTGGGATTCAGAAGCTATGACATTAGCGGATGGTCCTTTTGGGACATCAATTCGGACAGGCACATTCACTGCAGGGATATGTGACTTAGTTATCCTTTTCAAATCAGTAAATGCATCTGGCATTTGATTTGCTATTTTCTGTAAGTGAATGATCTTCTGGACTTCATGTTCACATATAGGGGTACGTGGATCAAAATGAGATAATGACGAAACTTTCCACGCAATTTCTCTTTTGAGTTCCTGTTTCTCTCCCCCTAATTGCGGGAAATTTGTTTCATCAAATCGACAATCTGCAAATCGAGCAGTAAATAAATCTCCAGTTAACGGCTCAAGGTAGCGAATTATGGAGGGTGATTCAAACCCAACATATATTCCTAACCTTCTCTGGGGGGCCATCTTAGTGCGCTGTGGTGGTGCTACTGGCACGTATATAGCGCAACCAAAAATTCGTAGATGAGCAATATTTGGTTCATGACCCAAGACTAATTGTGACGGAGAGTATTTATGATAATGAGTCGGTCTGAGACGAACAAGTGATGCTGCATGTAAGATAGCATGACCCCAAACAGTAGTGGGCAATTTCGTTTTCATAAGTAGTGGTCTAGCTATCAACTGTAGGCGCTTAATAAATGACTCAGCAAGGCCATTTTGAGTATGAACATGAGCGACAGGATGTTCAACTTTTATCCCAACTGATACACAATAATTATCAAAAGCTTGGGATGTAAATTCTCCAGCATTATCTAGGCGAATAGCCTTAATAGGATAATCTGGAAATTGCGCCCTTAATCGTATTATTTGTGCCAATAATTTCGCAAACGCCAGGTTGCGAGACGATAAGAGGCACACATGAGACCATCTTGAAGATGCGTCTATTAGGACCATAAAGTATCTAAATGACCCACTGGATGGGTGAATAGGTCCACATATATCCCCATGTATACGTTCTAAAAAATGAGGGGATTCGACGCCAACTTTCAGTGGTGATGGCTTAGTTATCAATTTGCCTTGGTAACAAGCAGCACATGAAAATTCATTACTTGCAAGAATCTTCAGGTTCTTTAGCGGATGCCCTTTTGAATTTTCAATGATTCGTCTCATCATTATTGATCCATTCGACGCCAACTTTCAGTGGTGATGGCTTAGTTATCAATTTGCCTTGGTAACAAGCAGCACATGAAAATTCATTACTTACAAGAATCTTCAGGTTCTTTAGCGGATGCCCTTTTGAATTTTCAATGATTCGTCTCATCATTATTGATCCAGGGTGACCCATTCGGTCATGCCACAGCACAAAAGTATTCAAATCAGTAAACTTCTGGTTTACGATAGAGTGTGCTTCAACTGTACTAATTTCTGCATAATATAGGCCAGAAGACAAAGTTGGCAATTTCTCCAATACATATTTCTGGCCTGAGATATTCTTGGTAATGCCAAGATATTCAACATTCATTTCATTTATTGTCTCAACATGATATCCATTTCTGCGGATATCTTTAAAACTTAATAAGTTTCTCGGGGATTTAGAAGAGAATAGTGCATCTTCTATAACAAGTTTCGTCCCCTTCGGCAGAAATATAGTAGCTCTTCCGGAGCCTTCAATTAATTTTGAATTACCAGAAATTGTTGTAACATTGGCTTTTCTCCTAAGCAACTGAGAAAAGTATTTCTCATCTTTAAATATGGCGTGCGTTGTTCCACTATCAATTACACAAATATCCTCACGGTCGATTATTGATCAAAATAAAATTTGAGGAGTATCCATATATTCTTCAAGATGAAAATATAAACAAAGTAAACATTATAGTATTACAAGCAAACAACGTATTTACACAAACTTTATTTATTTACATGATTAGAGAAACACTACTAACAGAAACGTAAACTGACACAACTAACAAAAAGTAAAGTACTTAGACTATTGCAGATCCGTCACCGACAAGGTGATCTATATTTCCTTCAGGGATTTCAAAGAAATCTGCAACGTCTAACTGCATAGGCTCAGCATTATCTTCAGAGATAAAGTTTGCTTCTGCAGTATTATCCACCTTCTTGAGGGATGCCTGATAAAGATTAACCAGGTGCCTTGACGTACGACAGGTACGTGACCAGTGCCCTTTTCTTCCACACCGATAGCATCTAGTTTCTGTATTTGTCCTTTGCACCGCTTCAGGCTTTTTACCCTTCTTTCTACACTGCTGGTGCTGAGGGTTATTATTCAGTGCAAGACGATCATCATGATTGAAATTTCTCCCTCGACCACGGCCACGACCACGACTGGGGCCAGGACCTCTTTCACGCCTAGATTGGTGAAAATTTGTTGCATTTACTTCAGGAAATGGAGCAGTACCAGGAGGTCGACTTTCATGGTTTTTCATCAAAAGATCATTATGTTGTTCAGCAACAAGGAGATGCGAAATTAATTCAGAATACTTTTTGAATCCCATTTCTCGGTATTGCTGCTGCAGGAGCATACTCGAGGCAGGGAAGGTGGAGAATGTTTTCTCCAACATATCATGATCTGTGATATTTTCTCCGCATAGAGTTAACTGTGATTTAATTCTAAACATAGCAGAATTATACGCAGTTATATCTTTAAAATCTTGTAATCTCAAATGGGTCCATTCATAATGTGCCTGTGGAAGAACGACCATCTTCAGGTGGTCATATCTATCTTTCAAATTATTCCACAGTATAAGAGGATCCCTAATAGTGAGATATTCCATTTTCAATCCCTCATCGAGGTGATGACGGAGAAATATCATAGCTTTGGCACGGTCTTGGTTTGAAGCCTGGTTCTTATCTTGGATGGTGTCTGCCAGACCCATCGCATTCAAATGTATTTCGGCATCAAGTGCCCAAGATAAGTAGGCTTTGCCCGATATGTCCAGGGCAACAAATTCACGTTTAGATAGATTTGACATTATATTAGGAAAAATAAGTTCTTACCTTTATTACCTGAAAAAGTATTTGCTCGAGATGGCAGAGTCTCGTGCTGATAACGTGTTATAAAATAAAGATAAAATATCAAACTAATAAAGAAAGAGACAACTTTAGAGAATGAAATAGTAGTACTTGTTTTCACTTCTTGTATATCACAAAATGTACAAAAGGATGGCTATTTATAAGCCACCAAACTTACTCCCTAAGTATGTTTAGCATGACAACAACTTGGCAATTTGACCAAGTAACTTTGGAGTTCAAATCCAAATTGAATAAGTAATCTTGGTGTTCAAGTTCAATTTGGCTACTAACTCTTATCTCTCATTAATGACATTCACACATATATATGTCACATGACATCCATATTACATAACATTAATTTGTGTTTACAATTTGAAATAGAAAGTATATTTATCTAGGGTAGAGGCGGACCCACGTTGGGGGTGGGTGTACGTGCAACTTTGAAGAAATTTATGTATGTACATGTATATATCTGACAATAACAACAATATACATAGTAATATTTCAGAAGTGTATATATACATGTATATACCTGAATAAGACTAAATATTTAATTATGCACCTTTAAGCACAAGTGTTGATTTGATTCACCGGTTCAGCGCTCAATCCTGCTCTTTTCTGCGAGCAAGGTGTTCCTAGTTCAATTCCTATTCATTGTGGGTGTTTCTCTTATTTATTTTTTCAAAATAAATATTTATTAAAGATTCAAGCTAGATTCGAACTTGCAACCTCAATCCCAAAATATACACACAAGGTTAAAAACATCAAATCACACAGTTACGTATGTAATACTTTCGTTAAATTTATATTTATTTTGATACCTTTAGTTTTGCACTAGTTTAACAACGTTTCCAACCCTGAGGGTTAGCTTGGCTGGTAAAGGCTGGAGGACAAAGTCCTCTTGGTCGCCAGTTCGAGCCCCCGCAGGGCCACTGGGGGCATTACAAACCGGCCGTGTCTCCAGGGCCCCGTGGAACTAACCGGGAGGCCGCCCTGAAACAACGGAACCTGGTGGGTACAGCTAGTCGGGTGCAAAGTACCCGAAAGCCACGGCAAAAAAAAAAAAAAAAAAAAAACCATTTCCAACAAAAGCATTAAGGTGTCGTGTGACACCGCTTCACTAACACACATCCACCTCTAATAGTGGCCCCGTTCAAATCCTGGGTTAGCCTCGGATCTCGAGTACTATCTTTATTTCTCAGATTGTTTGCTTTGAAATTATATATTATATTACAATAAGAAAAGGGGAGATGAGAAAAAGGAGAATAGACCACACAATATGAGATTACAGGCGAATGAATAAATTTTATGCGTTTACCCACTTGTAACAGCTAGGCTTGACAAATCAAAAGATCGAGTGAGTTATATGTGATATTTGCTTGGAGTCGAGCAAATATCTCTAGAACTCAGCCGTGTAAATCTTCAAATAAATTTTTTATCGGAAGACTGATCATAATGTATAAACACAAAGCCAGGGAATTAGGTGTTTGGCTGATTTATTCTGTCATGGGTGTGGTGCTGCTGAGTTCATAGGCGCATAGCCAGGGAATTAGGTATTCAAGTAAACCTTCTTATTGCTTCCTCTATCTGTGCAATACAATTTAGTCTCATTCTGAACAATATTGTTGTCTTTTCTTCATTCGTGATTTCAACAAAGTGAGAAATCAAATTCTCACCAAGTAAAAATGATTCAGTCAACCAATTGCACTACAACAATCCCCATATTGTTAATCCAAACACCGTGTTCTTGGTACTTTAAGACAAATTTAAACGAATCAATCCAAAAATGCCACAAGGATGATCACAAAGAGCCTGTGAAACTATAACCAAGACAGGTTAATATGGAGATGTTGGCTGTAGGAGAGCCAGCAACAAACATATTTCCTTAACCTAGCACATAAGAGCACACAGGAAAATAAATAAGGCAGCCACAGTCGGATGGACAGCAGCCGAAGTAACATATCTGAAGTACAAAGGACAAAACTAGCATACTGATGCAAAAAAGAATCCCACATTAACGACAACAAGGCAAAACATGCAGAAAAAAGGTTCAACAATACCCTACATCTATATAGGTCCAAGTTGGAATTATAAGTTGAAACTACTCATGTATTAAAAACGCCTGTTTGTTCATCTCTTAATTGGCAGCAGTAATTCTTCCAGCAACTTGGTCAAGATCTCTCTGGCCATTGGATGTGATTCTCCTTCCACTGTGTACAAAAGGAAACAAACAGATATAAATCAGCACACTACAGGTTAAATAACTACATTATTCTACTCAAAAGACATTTCAATATTGAGACGTCAAGCCGAGGAGTTGTTCCTAACTAAAAGAATCCCATGCCTACAGCTACATCAAAACACAAGAAGGCAATTTGATTGTGAAAACAAAACATACCCCTTGGGCTCAAAGTCAATGATGTTCATGGTCTGCAATTGCTGAAGGATGTGGCGTGCAACTGAACCACTGCTCTTGCAGAAATGGCGTGGGCGACTGCCATTCCTCTGGTTACCACCATATATTCTTCGGAATCCACCGACACCAATACCTCCTCTCAAGTAGATCTTTCTTGCCATAGAAGCTGTCCATAAAATTCAAAACAGAACAGAAGAAAAGTCAGAAAGCCGAAATTTAGATTCACATGAATCCCTTCTTCAAGTGAGGAGATAAGAACAAACATACCAGCCCTAATGTAGTACCAATCAGGGTCGTATGGGGCAAGCTCTTTCAATTTTCCAGTCTTGACAATGTCAGTCCACTCAGGAAGCTCCATCTACATTATATCAAATTTAATAAGCAACAAACAAATAAGACCACTATGATTTATACCTCACATCAAAATTTAAGTTCAGCACAAAGCTAGTACAAAGCCACAAAACACTTAAGAGGGAAAATATACAGTCTTACTAATAATAAGGGGCAGACACAAACACTCTCTACTGATCATAATGTATAAACACTTATTAATGGAGTATAAAAAAATTTTCCCTTAAATAAGAGCTAGAATTTCCAACTTTATGGATTCAACATTACAGATTAAAACAACAGGTTAAACCAAAATTGAAGAATAAGCTGGTAGGAGAGTAATACTAACAAAACTTAAAAGAACAACACACTTGACTACCTACTAAACTTTTACCCTAATCCTCGACCTTTATATCTTTCTATGTTATAGGAGAACCATATCATGTTTAATACCTCTCCCAAAGACTCATACGGCCTAACTCTAACTCTGGTTTTATCCACTATAGCCAACTTCTCACATCTCCTTACTAGGGCCAACATTACAAATACAAATGCAAATAACTGGATTCTAAATTTAAAGTGTACATAATCAATGCACTTCTTAACACAAATAAACATTGAGCAAATGCTAATAGGTTCTACTGAAATCGTATCTAGGCATTTACATCCGCCGTACTTCACATAAAAGGCAATCTCATTTTATCACCTTCACACTACATGTTCTTAGGTAACCAAAAACTCGATAAACACAGAAAGTGCATACATATTAACAAAACACAGCAGCAGATTCAAGTACAAATCAGATACATCTTATCTTTTATACTTACAACAACCCTGGCAGTCCTAAAACAGGAATTAACACACATCTTACCATGATTTTAGAAGACTTTTCTACGGCTATTCATTTATTAAACAACTCTACTAACCAAAACTATAAGCAAATCACACATATAAAACATAGGGAAAACGAAATGAATCAAATTACAAGCTCCATTACACTAACAAAAAACTAAAATCAGATATAAAAATTAAAAAACTCCATCAAACAATGTATAATAAAATTGTACAGACATACAGACCTTGCCAGAGCGCTTGAGGTGAGCGGCATAAGCCTTGACGAACTCATGAGGTGAAACATCCTTCACATTTCTCGCCGGCTCCATTTTTCGCTTTTGCTACCCTTCTTCTACTTGCGGCGCCTCTGCTTAAGGGTT
This sequence comes from Capsicum rhomboideum, assembly GCA_031232105.1. Classification (NCBI taxonomy): domain Eukaryota; kingdom Viridiplantae; phylum Streptophyta; class Magnoliopsida; order Solanales; family Solanaceae; genus Capsicum; species Capsicum rhomboideum. Next base: position 8,222,332 of record CP124716.1, read on the forward strand.
TCGTATTGTAAGAAGGAAGAAGGTGCTAGGGTTTATATATTTATAGGAACTACATGTGGAAAAAGGCCCATTTACACAGGCCCAACATTGCAATCTTAAGTGTGTGTTTGTCTTAAGTTTATTTTGAAAAAAAAAAAAAAAAATTATCAATATTTTACTAAGCACATGAGAATTATAATGAGAATAACACTTTACAAAAAAACAAAAATTGTTTCTTCTGTTTCTATGAAATAAAAAAATAATTTATGACTTGTTTAAGTTGACACAATTAGCAATTAAAATATTATGAGCTTTAGTATTCAATTTAGTATTATGCCAAAATATATGAACCGAATTAGACAACTAATAAAATAGAATTATTTTCAATTTATATTTGAAATTTCTACAAGAAAATAGATTAAAACTATAAGATTTATTTATATGAAAAAAAAAATTAAAGCACTAAACATAGTAAAAGGCATATCGATCCATGTAAAATAATATCTAATACACACAATTTCACCGTAGCAATAAATAATAGTCAATTTGGACTGCATCATAGCTCATAAGCGTTGCATGGCCGCCTATCATCTGTTTTGTTCAATCCTATTATAATTTAAAAATTCTAAAATAAATGTTTTTTACAAGATAATAATAACATAGTGTTGCTAGCTAAATCATCAAGTCCACAATTAATTATTCCGATAATTCTTATTAAGTACTACAAATTGTAATTAAACATAATATAGAAAAGAGAAAAGTCCATTCATTGAAAATAGAAAATCCTCATAAGACTTCAATCACATATATAGCATATTTAGAGTTAATTCTCTAAATTGTCACTGAATTTGTGTAAAAATTCCATTAAAGTCACTTATGTTTTTTTAGGAAAATATGATCATTGAACTATGTACATCTTTCTAAAATAAGGTAAAACTAAGAAATAGTTAAAGGCATGTTTGGAAGGCCACAAGAGAATTGAAATTGGATGTAATTGCATAGTTTGGCATGACATGCAATATGAAATAACAAGTCAATACTACTAAAGCAAATAAATTGGGACATAAAATTTAACGTAAATTCAAAATTCAAAAACAAAACAAAATATAATACTCTTATATCAAAATCCAACATAACATAAAATAAGTTTTACTATAACCCAAGTAAATATAATTTTTTTTAAAAAAAAAAAAAAGAAGAGGAGAAACATAAGCTATAATCTCATTCAATAATGAAATTTTTACCTTAATTCAAACACTAGAATAATAATGATGTTGTTATGTGCTAAATGAAGAAAATAAAAAATACGAGCAATTATATTGAATCATAAGAAGTAAAGGCTGAAAAATAAGAAGAAAAGAGATGAAAGAAAAATAATGTAAAATGAAAAAAAAGTAAAAAGTATAAAAAATTTCAAAAAGTGAAAATAAGAAAGAGTATTATGTGTTTTTTTTTTTTTTGAATTTTGAATTGATGTTAAGAAAGAGTATTATGTTTGTTTTTTTTAATTTTGAATTGATGTTATATTTTATGTTTCAATTTATTTGCTTTAGTAGTATTGATTATTGACTTGCCATTCATATCGCATGTCATGTCAAATAGTGTAATTACATACAATCTCAATTCTCTTGAATGGCTTTCCAAACACGCCTTTAGCTATTTCTTAGTTTCACCTTATTTTGGAAAGATATAAATAGTTTAATGACCATATTTTTCTAAAAAAAAACATAAGTGACTTTAGTGGGATGTTTACACAAGTTCAATGACAATTTAATGAATTAACTCAGCATATTTAATACCAACATTTCATCTTACATATTATATTTCGATTATCGTTTGTATTTCACAATTTAGATGCATGTTAATTAATTAGTTAAACACTGAGGTATTTGTCAGGAAAAATATACGGACACAAAAAAAGTTAAATTTATAAGAAATAAAGTTAAAGTAAAGTGAATTAGATCCCATCAAATTTCCTTTTTTTTCCCGGCTAAATCAAAATGACGAGATTAAATTATTTTATTTTATTTTTTTTAAAAAAAGACTTCTTAATTAACAAAGATTAAGAAACCTAAATATCAAAGCATATAAATAAGGATGAAAAGCAAGAGAGAATGTGTATTCAGCTCTTGATCAAGGATTGCATATTACAAGTGGAAAAAAAAAAAAAAGATGTCTCTTTCTCCCTGTTGAAGCGTATGACCATCTCATCTAAAACCTTAAGATGTTAGAGAGCATAGGCCAAGCACGTGACAATTCTTTTTAATAATGGGTGGCGGTGAGATTCGATCCCAAAATCTTTGCCTGCTCTGATACCATGTTGAAGTGTGTGATCATCTCATCTAAAAGTTTAAGCTGTTAGAGAGAGAACACACTTTTATTATTTAATTATATTTTCAGCACTCCCATGCAATAATTACTTAATTATAAGGCAAAATCCTTTGATTAACAACGTAAAAGTCTACTTTATACCCTAGAAAGAAAAAGGAAAATAAAAAGAAGCTATTATAAACAGTACTTGAATAATGTTACGTAGCTGAAAACTAGCACAAGATTTGAAGTTGATTATTGACAGCTTAGTTATTATCATGCTTTGTGTCCTCCAATCTTGACGAATCATTTGAACATACTCAAGGACACCTATCTCAGAAACAAACTTGGACACTGACCCAAGTTAGAGATATCCACATATCAAACTAGTATTCACTTCGATTTTATCTCATACATGAGAAATAACTAAATTATACAATATAATATGTTATGTAAGTACAATTTAAGTTTTAACTCTCTTTTTTATGACTTTTGGTTTGTTACTCCCTTCAAAATTATATTTTTGATTTAATAGTTTTTTTAAAAAAAATTGAATCTCATCTCAATCTAATTTTGATCAAACTTACAAGTAGACAAACTTACTTGGATCGAGCAAAAGTTTTTCGATTTAAATAAGTTTAAAAAATATTTGATCTAATCATGACAAAGTTGGCCCAACTTGGTGAACCAAAGCCTGTATTAATGGCTTTGAGGGATAAAGTTATGAAATTCTTACCATAATATATTGTCTAAATAAATAATTTACATTTTACTTAACCTTAAAAAAATTACATCTAACATAGCTCAAAACCGCAGCATGCTAGTGGAGCCTTCTTTTGACCGAGAACACGGGGTAGGGGAAGAGGAATGGGGGAAGAGATTATAATGTGGGGAATCGAACCCACACCAACAAGACAGGAGTTCAGATAACTAACCAACTAAGCTACTAAGATTCCCTAGAGCGTGACATCTTTAAAAAGTTAATCTTGTTTTTTCTTTTAAATCTTAAATTTCACTATCCATTGTTATTGTTGTCTGCTTGACTTAAAATCACTACTCCAATTACATAAATTATTTTATATCTTTTCATCTATCACTTGCTTTATTGGTTAACCAGATTTATTTATTTATTTTAAAAAAAAGAAATCTAGTTAATGGAGCAAATTTATTTTTGTATAATACAAAGTTATAAACATTTATATATAGATATACATCATTTATACAAAGCATATACAAAGGTGCACACAGAGACACACATATATATCAACATACATAGTTATACACATCACGCACACATCCAATATACATTAGATAGATTAAAAAAAAATCCACTTATGATGAAACTCATCATTTTAAATGCCTATTATTTGATGTTAACAAATCCATTTAGATCTCAAAAAAAAAAAAAAAAAAAAAAAAAAAAAAAAGAAGAAGAAGAAGAGAAGAACAACAACAAGAAGGACAATATGGACACACTTCTACATAATCTAACTTTAATCATAAGATTCGCGGTAGGATTCAGATTTGCTATTACATTCATATGCATTGCTATATATTTACAATGCATATGTTATATAATTATGTATAACAAGATACATATTTATATTTCAAAAAACACAATCAAACTATTAATACACCTCTAATATAGCATTATAATCACCACATACATACATAAAAAATAAGAAAAAGATACAAGAAGTCCGTTAATTTGCTATTGAATTCTATCGATTTCAAATTTGAATGCTTTTTTTCTTTGAGACAGAGTTTACAAAATATCCATTCATCCAAAATTTTTTATTTAAATTAAAAGGATTTTTGAATTTGTAAGCGAACAAAAAGAAAAAGAATAAATGAAAGAAAAAAAAAAAGAAGAAGAGAGAAACATGGGAAGATAGAGAAACAAAGATAGGGGGAGATAGAAACATTTGCATACAAGGAACAAGAGCAATGTAGAAGGTTGACTTGAAAAATGAATTGAGAATTGGAGACAAGGATTATGTAAACTAAGATTATAGGTCAAAGATTATGTAAACTAAGATTATGGGTGAAAAAGTGAGAAATAGAGTGATATTTAAGAAAATAATTGATTAATGTGTTAATTGGGTCAGAGATTATTAAAAAAATTGTTCAATGTGTTAATTGGGTTAGAGATTGTGTAAATTGAATCGAAGACTTTGCATAACTATATCATTTTTAAAAAGTCGTTACATTATTTATCACTAAAATATGATATAAAAAATAATCAAATAAAATTTGACTTTTTTTGAAAGACTTACATTCATAATAAATACCCTTTTTTGTTCCAAATAATCAAGTAATCCTTTAAAATACGCTAGAAAGAAAGTAGAAACAGCCATTCAAAATAGTAGTTTACTTTTCCTCTTTTTTTTTTTTTAATTAAAATATTATTCTTTGTCTCCTCTTTGCTTTTCTTCTTGTTTTCTTTTTTTATTAAACAATTTTTATATGTTTCCTTTTTAAAATTCAAATACATATTACAAATACTATATTAACACTAATTGGGTTGGTTGTGTTTATATATATTTTTATTTCAATGAAAAAATACGGAGAGAGAGAAAAGAGCAAGTGTGATAACATACATTGATAAAAATAGATTTCTTAATTGATAGAGGGGGTTACAATTGTTTAAATGAATTATTGTATTAATTCTTTTTGTAAATGCTAATTTGTAATGAAATGTGCCATATTTGTTACTTTTAAAAAGATATGTTATTTTTGTACATATTTTTTAATAAATGATTTAGTAGGTAAAAATCTCTAAACTAAATGAAAGAGTGGTCCTATCCCACAATAAAATGATACTTGGGCTAACAATGGTGATTTAGATGGCTGAGTGGACGTGACCTTAAATTTTTGGAAAAATAACATAAACGTACACCTTAACTTATCATATTTATATAAATTTTTACCTTTACAAAGTAATTACAAAAATTCCAACTAATTATGTATCTTCGTTGGATGTACGGGAGCTAATTATATATCTCGACAGACTCAAAATCAGAAAAAAATTATCGGAAGCTAATTATGTATCTTTACAAAGAAAAAAATGTATCTTCGTTGGATCTATTATGTATCTCGACAGACCCAAAATCAGAAAAAATGTATCTTCGTTGGATGTATCCTTACAAGGAAAAAATTTATCTTCGTTGGATGTATCAGGAGCTAATTATCTATCTCGATAGATCCAAAATCGGGATTTTCAGTAATTATGCAAAATATCGAGATTTTCTGTAATTAAGCTCCAAATAGTCGAGATTTATGTTGTTTGCCCTAAATATTTTTAAAGTTATTCTTATAATTTCAAGTTTTTTTTGGTTAACATAATTTCAAGTTAACAATTAAATTAGACAACTGATATTTTTTTTCAACACCACTCGATGTTTTTAACAAAATAAGCTACTCTCTTTGCTTCAAATTATCTATTGTGATTAATAGTTATCTTAAATAATTTATCATTTTAAAATTTCAAGACAATTTTTTTTTCATTTTACCCTAATAATTATCATTTTGGAAGATTACAAATACCTCAATTATTATTGATGTTATAATTGTTTAAATACGAATAAAGGATGGAATAATTAAAAATTTTGGCTAATTAATATTTTTAATAGACGTTTAAAAGAGAATCACGATTGATCTTTTCAATATTGACCATCATAAAAAATTTCATTAATATTATTATTCATCTTGCCTCTATTTTTAGTCTTTCCATCTTCTTTGGCTTTTTTCTAAGTTTTATATTTATTACGTTGACCATGAGATCGATAATCACTCATTTAATGTTGTTAAATCAATATGACAAAAAAAAAAAACCGAATATCTTTGAAACAGTTATTTTTTGCATTTTATAATTTATTCCAACATATTGTAATTGAAGGCAATTAACATTTAAAGAGAAATTGGCGTGAAATAATGACTACAAATGCCAATTCTTTCATATGTTACCAATACCCACAATTATATATTTATCATTTTCTTTTCTTATTCAATCGTTTGTGTCTTTTTCTTTACAAAAATATTTAAGAAAAGCCAAGTTCTTTTTTTGTTCTTAATTATGTAAAAGTGAAATGAATTTTAGATTAATCTCTTTTTTCATTGATTTTATGATGCTTTAGTTGACTTCCTCTTTTTCATTTTTGTTTTATTTAATTAGTACGTAAACATCTTTACAAATGATTCAATTATGTTAATTTACAATTAATTACATTAAAGACCCAAGATTATAGAAAGACAAAAAACTATTTCTTCCATGCCCTAATTCTGAGTAATACTAAAGTTCTTATTTATCGTACTTTTCTCATTAAAATATAAGACAAATGAAGTAACTAACTCTCCCAATTTGTTTTAGCAAATCAAAACTGATGCAGATTTGCTTACTTATAAGCACTTAAATACAAATCCTAACTAATTGGGAAGATTAGTTGGCTACTATAATTACAAATGATTCAATTTATTTCTTTAATTGGCCAAAGAGTAACTCCATTAATATTTCCAAATTATAACAATAGATGTTATTTTGCCTATGATTTCTCCTTTTCAATGGACTTAAATTATATTTCCATCTTAAGAAAATAGTGTAGCTATAAATTGTATGTCAAAGCAATTTATTATCTAAAGCAAGTCAACCACAAAGTTGAAACTAGTTTTGAGAAAAATTGTTTAAGCTAAAATGGGCAAATACCAAAGTTTCTTTATTTTGTTCATCACCATTGTTGTTATTTTTTTAGTTACAGCATTTGAAACTAAAGAGGTACAAGGATGGAAACATGGCCGTGCTACATTTTATGGAGACATGAAGGGTGGCGAAACCATGCGTAAGTTATATATACTAGTACCTTAATTCCTTATATATGTTGTCGAGACAGGGACGAAGCTATAACTTTTACTAAGGAATCACGTTTAGCCTACCATAACCCTCATTTATCCTATTCTATGATAGGTGATGTAAGCAATCTCACATTGGTGGGGTTTTAAACTTTATTTATTTTATCATTACTTTTATTTTTAAAGTATAATGTTGATTTTTTGATGGATTGAGAAGGGAATTACTATCTAATAAGAGGGGAAGGGGGAAGAGAGAAGCACACAGCTAACCGTCAACATGTGTGCTTCCCTAACCTGTAAGCTGCTTTGGCCTGATGGTCAGAGCCTGACTTCTCATGTATGAGGTCTAGGGATAGGGATCGAATCTCAATTGCAGTAGAATTTTTTGGTCTTAAGCTTATCCCTTCTTACATGTGGGTCCCTTCTTAAATGTGAGCAGCTGAAGCGTATTTTTGCAAAAACAAAACTTTAATTTCCTTTGTTCCACTTTAATTTAACTACTCCCTTAGTTTCAATTTATATGACACTATTTAAATTTTGAGAGTCAAATAATTTAATTTTAATTGCGAATTCGGTCATGGATTATGTAAGTTTTTTTTTTTTGAAAACGACGTAAAAAATACTATGGGACACAATAATCGATAATTCAAGATATTTAAAAGATGTATAAAAAAACTATGATCAATTTGAAAGGTACCACATAAAAAGTGTGTCGGGAAAAAAAGAAAGTGTACAATTTTTCCAAAATTGTGGGACCCACTTTTAAACTATTCTTAATAAAATAGAAAATCTTTTTATATTTATTAATCTTTTCCGAACTAAAGCAGGCTAAACATTTAATAATATATATCCTTGATTTTAAAGTTTAACATAAAAAATGGTCAATAATAACTCCATCCGACTCAAAAAAAGACGACCAAATAATTAAAATGGACCAAATAAAAGTATTTGTTGGGCCCGTGCAAGTAACTAGTATCATCAGAAGAATTCATATAACCAACTCCGACTAATTTAATAGTTTTCTTCTTGGGATAAATTTACGATCAAAAGGGAAATGAGGAGCGCGAGTCAGACTCGTCAAATGCCTTTTATCTCCCCTAATAGTGGACTTCATCAATCTGTGGAGTATTATTAGTGAAAATAGATTGGAAATCTTTAGCACTATTAATATATTTTATATCATATTAGTCGAAATAAATTCAGAATTAAATTGAGTAGATGCATTTAGAGAGAATTCGTTGATTGGCATAATAGGACTATTTGATTTAAAAAGGCATAGCCCCACCGCCCCAGGCAATTTGCCAAAGAAAACACTACTTGAACAAAGGGTCGTATTGAGATGGAGAAAAAAAAGGTGTTATAGGAACCTGTCACATGTGCATAAAAAATATCTGTAACATTAAGTTTTTGGTTTCTCTTCATAACATACATATTAGTGGAGTAACATTTTGTGATTAACTTTATTTTATTTGAATACTATAATTGCAGAGGGAGCTTGTGGTTATGGAGATTTATTCAAGCAAGGTTATGGCCTGAAAACAGCAGCACTAAGCACAGCACTCTTTAACAATGGTGCTACCTGTGGAGCTTGTTTTGAATTGATGTGCGTCGATGCTCCTCAATCATGCCATCCAGGAAAAAAAATTATAACTATAACTGCCACCAATTTCTGCCCTCCAGATTACTCAAAAACTAGAGACATTTGGTGCAATCCTCCACAAGAACACTTTGATCTGTCAATGCCTATGTTCTTAGAGATTGCCAAGTACGAAGCAGGAGTTGTCCCTGTAAAGTACAGAAGAGTCCATTGCCACAAAACAGGAGGTCTCAAGTTTGAGATGAAAGGGAATCCTAACTGGATTCTTGTTCTTGTTCACAATGTGGGAGGTGTTGGAGATGTTGTCAATGTCAAAGTCAAAGTCCAAGGATCTTACACTAAATGGTTACCGTTGGCACGAAATTGGGGACAAAATTGGCAGACTTCTCAGCAGTTGGTAGGACAGAGCTTGTGTTTCCAAGTACAAACTAGTGATGGTCAATGGGTTGAAACTGATTATATTGTTCCTGCTAACTGGCAATTTGGTCAGACATTTGAAGCGAAGACTAATTTTTAACTGATGATGTATTGAGGAAAATAAGTAGTTTTTTGAATGTATTGCGGTAATAGTTTTTAATCAAAATAGTTCGTGATCTTTCCTCTCTTGAGTTTTTTTCCCCAAACTAATTCTCGTTACTTCAAGGGGATATTGAGCAAGGAATGAGAAAGGAAGAAAAAGGAAGCCAAAGGTGCGGTCTAGCGGTTACTGAAGCAGGAGAACTATGATGTCTCAAGTTCAAATTCCAGCAAAAGCTAGAACACTGAGCAATTAGAACTTGAATTGGTGGAGGTAGACACCACCATCATTTTTAAAAAGGAAGGAAATAAAAAGGTCACTGATAACTAACAAATAAACATTTAGTAACCAAGGAGACATATCCAGAACAGAAATTCACATCATATTGGTATCACAAGAAATAGGAAAACTACTCTGCCGTCTATAACTACTATCATCCATGGATATTCATATAACCTTAGTCGTTCAATAATAATGTGAACTAGCTCATAACATTCAGCCACTTAAAAATTCTATCTGTTTGATCTTTGCTAATTCTGCGAAATAGCAGCTTTAGACAAGGCTAATTCTTCAGAACTGAGGCAAAAACTAGCGGCAAAACACAAAAAGAATCACCGCAGAACCTTTTCTAGTCGGAATTAGATATAGGTTTCACCTCTTATTGCCAAATGCTTGAGTATGACTTCTGGCAAGAATAACCATCAGAGCACCAATTCCAGCAGCCATCCCAGCTCCAAAGCAGAAAGAGGGCATGTGAACTATCGATCTTCCTTTGCTTTGCATCATTTCCCAATGCAATTGAACGTCATCTGGATGCCATAAGCTCATGTGTACTGCCATTGTCATTTTCAAATCAGTATCAAGTGGTGTGCTAAGAACTTGCAAACACACTGGACAAGAAGCTTTCAAAGCCATTCCTTCTTCCTTTATAGAGACTCTTCCAGCAACTTCTATTGACTTATCTCGCAATGGCTTTCCGAAGGGCCTGGAAATCTACACAATGATTCTGGCTTCAGAAGAAGATAAATTGCAAGATTTGCTAATAGACATGACTTAGTGGCAGATCAAATTTCAATTAGAGTAACTGGCTTACCATTATAAGCCTACAGAGCCGTTGCCATGACATCATCAGCTGCCTCTTCATCTTCTAGGACTAAACTATTGTGAATAATTAAAACAAAAGTTGTTCTCTGCAATGATATTTCAGGAAAAGAAATAAATCTAAGTAATGTATCACGAAAGATCAATGTGTTTCCTGGGCTGTTAAATATTAGCCCGATAGCGAGGTTTAGTAGTCACTGGTTAATGAAGTGGGTTAAGAATCACGAGGTCTCACATTTAAATACCAGCACAGGCAAAATCATTACGTTATTTCTTCTACGTGGAAGAAGCAGGTAACCTCGTAGAACTAGAGGTGTGCACAATATTGGCTGCGCTGTTAAATATTAGCCCAATGGCAAGGTCTAGTGGCTAATGAAGTCTCACGTTTAAATACCCACGGAGGCAAAATCATTAGGTTATTTCTTCTATGGTGGAAGAAGCAAGTACCCCGTGGAATTAGTCTAGCTCTGACAAATGAATTTTTACCTAGTTAAACACAAAACTCAGAGAATCCTAGACAGAACGATAACCTTAACCTATGATTAACATAAGGTTAAGATGGATTTCAAATAATTTATTCCTTATCCTAAAAAATATCAACAAAAATAAAATAAAATTGATCTAAGGAATATTAAATATTGCTCTTTCACTAAACTACTTCACGATTCTTCTGATAGCAACCCAACCCATTCGTTCAACTCCAACTTAGAAGTCAATTTCCTCCCTATTTCTCTCTTTTCCTAACAAAATTCTTATGCTTCAAGGAAATACACCTCGACTACTTCAGGATTTTCTTTTTTGCTAATCATGGTATCCAGCCAGCTTTCGCTCACCTCGACTAATTCCATGTCAGCTATCAGGTAGCTTTGTCCCCAAGGCTACGTCAAATCTAGGCATTCAATTTTAAAAACTACATTAGGACAAAAACGAATTGAATTGTAAAAACACACTTTAGCACAACAATGAGCAACAACAGATTTAAGCAGGAAGAGAGCAATTTTCTCTGTTTCTTGGTGTAAAAATAAAGGCAATTTTCTCTATTACTCCGTTGATTGGCTATCTGAACTTTTACCTTGTTAGTAAGTATTTGATTCTACAATGCACATATCGATTTGTTAGAACTAAAAAAAATAATAAGAACAGAAGGGGTACCTCGCCGACGCTCTATTAGTTTACCGTATTTGTATACTGGAACTTAATTTGTTGGAAGAGGAGAATTCTTTCCAAGGTAAAATTGGGAAAGTTGTCTTGGTGGTGAAGGAAATAAAAGAGGGGGAAATTTTCTTTGTTAATCACTTTTTGACTTATCTAAGAACTTTTGGTCTGGAAAAAATATAAAATTTGGTACGTAATATTAAATAAAATATACTTATAAGTCATATGCTGTAAATTAAAATAAGTAAAAAGTTACAGTATAAATTGTTCAACCCTAAAATAGTTTTAAACTTATAGTACTAGGTATCTTTTAATTCGGAAGAGGGGCAATATACCCACGAAATATGATAAATAATATGTATATATCCTCTGTCATACTTTTGGATACACATATGCCCCTACCGTTAATGAAATAGTTTGTATATGCCCCTCACACTAACGATAGGGGCATATGTGTACCCAAAAGTATGACGGAGGGTATATACGTACTATTTATCATAGTTCAGGGATATATTTGTCCCTTTTTCATTTTAATTTTTTTATCCCAAATAATTAACCCAAACACAATACCCGACTTAATAAACCCACTACCCGACCCGGTCCTAATTAAAACCCAAAAGATGCCTATCTAACAAACGCGTTTTTTCCACCCCTATAATGATATACACACACAATACAGTAACAACCACTACTATCAATTTCAACAAAAAAAAAATCATTAACCCGTAAAACCCAAAACAACACCAAATAAATTGAACCCCTCACGTTTCAACTTCCAGCGAAATTCCATCGGAATAACACTACCCACCATTGGTCAACACCACATAGCCACCGTTCTGTCGAACCGAAAACACCCCACCAGTGAACCATCACCGCACCCCTAGCTCCGGCCACCTCCGTCTTAATCTCCACTCCCTGCAACCAGTAAACACCAACTAGCAGCAACAATCAATCATTGCAATTTGATTGGGGTTCACGTTTAAGAGAAAAGCAAAGGGAGTATCGGGTTTGGAACAAAAACTAGAGGTCCAGTCGAGTTGGTTTGGAATCGGGTTCGATAGGTTTATTAGGTCGGGTAGTGTGTTTTGGTTAATTATTTGGAATAAAAAAATTAAAATGGAAATGGGACAAATATATTCCCGAACTATGATAAATAGTACGTATGTACCCTTCGTCATACTTTGGGTACGTATATTCCGCTACCGTTAATGTGAGGGGCATATACGTACCATTTCATTAAAGGTAGGGCATATGTGTACCCAAAGTATGACGAAGGGTATATACATATCATTTATGATAGTTTGAAGGTATATTTGTCTCTTTTCCGATTTTAATTTGATCAAGATATTTAGTAGACGTTTGGCCATTGATTTCAAATAATTTGTGTCTTATGTTAGTAAAATATTGAAAATATATTACAATACTAGTTACTCATGTTAAATGAAGTAGATCTATTTCCTTATTTACTTTTTTAAGAAAAGAAAATTCTTATTTTTGCACATTGTAAATTTCAATTTGAATTAGTTTTTCTGTGTCAAACGAAAACGAAATCGATACGTACATTGCACAAGTCCAATTGTATTTGAATGCGCTTATCCTCGGCAAACTCACTTTAAGTACAAAAGCACATCCGAACCTCTTTTTTTGTATTATATGTTGGAAAAGATATTCATATGCAAATGTAGGTAAGGACTAAGGACTACTTGAAGTTTACAATGCATATCGTTCGAAAACGAATAAATGTATAAGTATCTATTATTTTACAAATTTAAAATTGTTAACATTTACTTATTATTTATTTTGTAAAGAAAGTCCAAAATGGTCCTACTTATAATCGTAGATCATCTGTAGCGCCTTGGAAAATAAATAAAATGGAGTGCATTAGACAGTGGCTACATAATTTTACTATGTGCACATAGAATTAAAGAAGTACTGCAGTGGGTATATATATATATACTAGATAAGGGTGCTCGTGCTCTGCACGGGCGCCTAATCATTATTTTCTTATGATACGTAAATAATTTTTAACCTAAAAAGACACTAAGTTATTTAACGTAATATAATTTATCATTTTGTGTCTATTTTACTTTTTTTAATTAAATATTATTAATTTTCTAATACTTAAACGACTTATAATAATTAATTAGGGGTGATATAGTAAAATCACGGGGTTGAAGCAAGTGGGTTGACCCCTTAATTTATCATGTTGTATTTATTTACCTTTTTAAATTAAATATTATTAATTTTCTAATACTTAAATGAGTTAAAATAATTAATTAAGACCAAGAGGTGGAGGAACGGATAAGATCCGTTCGATCAAAGGCCGTGGACGACCGAGATCTTTTTGGTCATACCAAAGACCCACACTTATTAAAAGGCATCATTTTGTGTCTATTTTACTTTTTTTTAATTAAATATTATCAATTTTCTAATACTCAAACGACTTATAATAATTAATTAGGAGTGATATAGTAAAATTACCAGATTGAAGCAGGTGGGTTCGTCCCTTAATTCATCATTTTGTATTTATTTACCTTTTTTAATTTTCTAATACCGAAATGAGCTAAAATAATTAATTAGGACGAAGAGGTGGAGGAACGGATTAGATCCGTCGGATGACAGGGGCACGTGGACGGTCGAGATCCGTTTGGTCGACATTATCAATTTTCTAATACTTAAACGACTTTTAATAATTCATTAGGGGTGATATAGTAAAATCACCAGGTTGAAGCAGGTGGGTTCGTCCTTTAATTCATCATTTTGTACGTAATGTAATTTATCATTTTGTGTCTATTTGACTTTTTTTTAATTAAATATTATCAATTTTGTAATACTCAAAAGATTTATAATAATTAATTAGGAGTAATATAATAAAATCACAAAATTAAAGCAGATGGGTTGACCCCTTAATTCATCATTTTGTATTTATTTACTTTTTTTAATTAAATATTATTAATTTTTTAATACCAAAATGAGCTAAAATAATTAATTAGGATCAAAAGGTGAAAAAACAAATTAAATCCGTCGAATGACAGATCACGTGGACGGTGGAGATCTGTTTGGTTGTCCAAAACGGATCACCACTTATTAATAATGATGTATGTATCATGAATATACTAACTTAATTGTTGAAAGTGGGGATAGAAAGTACAAAAGAATAAATAACCTTCTAGTAAAGTGGAAATATTTTTATATTAGTGGGGTCACTTTTAGATTTTCCCCCTTAATTCTCTCCTAGAAAGGCAACCTAAAAAGGCATTTATTTGCCTTAGAAATTTTCCAGAACATAAGGGACCAAAACATGCCCTCTGTTTTCTCTTCTTCACTGAAGGATTGAGATTAAAACGATTATTAAGGGACGAGAATTTCTATATGAAAAGTACGGTGATCTTAAATTACTAGTCTTACACTTGCCTCCATCAAGAATTTTGAAGATTCTCCCAAAAAAAAAAAAAAAAAACTCAAGTAAGGGTTAACTCCAAAAAGGTAATTGTTTTTCACTCCATACTCGAATTTTATTATAGAAATTATGTTGGGGTGTTGTATAAGTTGTTAGTTATCGTTTGATTTGGATCTTTACCCTACTTTTCGAAGTGGGTTCATGAGAAAAGAGGGAAAAAGTGAAATTTTGATAAAAGAGGAGTTTTTAGAAAATTCCTATCAATTGGGTGGACTTGATGTTGGATTTTATAAATTAGAAACTAAAGAATTCATTTTAGATTTTTATTAAGAAATTTGATTAATTTCGAATATAAGTAAAGCCTATTGGAATAAATTGCTAAATGCATATATGGGTTATTGATGGATATACATTATCCTTGTAATTAGTAGGTTGCCTATCGGATAGCGGGTACTAGTAATTGGAAGGATAAGACTACACTTACGCGGGTTGAATTATTTGGAGCCCGGAATACTATTGTAGCTAGTAAAACGCTAAGGTATGTAAAGCTAAACCTCCCCTCGCCAATAAGGCACCACCTTCATCATGTGCTCTTTTCTATAAACGTTAATATAGTTCTCATAGAATATGAAGGAAGGCGTTTCAATTGTTTTCTACATTGTTCCCTCGTCCTACCATTAAGCCTATAAGCATCCACTTTTCTCTCTTTATGGTAAATCTTTATAATATTCCATATTATCGTAAGTTCCTTTACGTGAAGTTCTTAGGACTCATGGTATATATATATGTCACATGTTACGAATGGAAGCAAATATCCTTAGCATAGTTGCACTTATATGTAGTAGCTAAATGACCATTATCGTAATTCATATTTCATAGGCCTTTGAGGCATTATTTGATAAACGTTAACGACGGGAGGGTACATAGGTTTTACTTGGCATATGCGTTCGACGTGATTCTGTGCACAGGATCGAGACTAGACCATTATAGTGAGCCCGAACATTGGGGCGTACCCGCCTTTGTGGCATCATTTGTATTTGGAGTCAGCTGGAACGTCATGCACTGTTTCCCCTGACTCGAGCCAACATATGACATATATGGCCTGCGGGCAGACCCTTATAGTGAGCCCCTGAAAGGGCGTACCTTGTATCAGACTGCGATTATAGTTATACGTATAAATCATAGTCATATGTATTTGGGGCGACGTACGCCTTATATGTGATTCAGATTGCCTTCGGTAGGTCATCCTATGAGTATTTGTACCACAGATAGTTTAAGCACATCACCTAGACAAATTATAGGTTCTATATTGTAATAAATGTCATCCTGAACATTATACGACGAACTAATAAAGTTGGTACATAGGTTACAGTTTCATATCGTATATGTGTTAATTGTATGCTCATACTTCTTTCAATCTGATATTTGATTCATATTAGCTTCCGCACTTGTTCAGCTGTTATTCTGTCTGCTTTCATACCAGTACATATTGTATATGTACCGACGTCTCCACATTGTCACATACTATGGATGCAGGCTCGGTTTCACAGGATAGCAGACGCCCATGTTAGGCTCTATTGCCGTTTTCCGCTGATATTTTTTGTGAGCTCCATATCTCTCTGGAGCCAGTTTATGTTTAGTATTTTTGGTTATATGTACAGGTCTCTAGTTGGGTATGTCAGGCCCTATGCCAACTAGTTATTCGTAGTATAGTGTGTTAGACTGACTAGAGGTTTCATGGACATCATGCTACAGTGTATTGTACAATTTTTGTTAGTAGAACTCCCTCGTGTATATATATGCAGCTCATATTAGGTATCCTGCTCGTTATTATCCTATAATCTCGTATATGTCATAAAATATTTGTAAATTAAGTGTATACGGTTCTTGTCCGCCATTACCAATTTGGGGCGTGACATCATCATTAGTTCTCCAAGTTTGCTCCACTTCCTAGATGGATTTCCTTTGTGTTATGTCCATTTAAGACATTTCCTTGTTTCTTTGAGAGGTAAATGTAGTCAAGGGAAAACATTGTGTACTTAAAGTTCTATATTTTTTTTGTATGTCTGTCCCTCTCATATCATAGATTAATAGCTAGTTTGGCGAAGTTCATTTTTCCTCAAAAGTACTTATTTTTTCTCAAAAGTGCTTATTTCAAAAATTGAGGTGTTTGACCAAGTTTTTGAGAGGAAATAAGTGCTTCTGAGAAGTATTAGAAATAATTTTTCATAAGCTAAAAAAAAATAGTTAAGCACTCTTTAGAAAAACACTTTTGAGAAAAATACACTTAAATGCACTTTTAAAAGCTTGGTCAAACACTAATTGTTGATCAAAAGTGTTTTTTTAAATTTATTGGTCAAACACAAACTGATTTTCACAAAAAGTACTTTTCAAAATAAGCTTATTTTATAAGCTTGGCCAAGCAGGCTATAAATGTTACTAGTCATGCTGCGATTCAGTTGTTAACTTTCAAGGGAGTTCGAGTAAGTGTAAGATGGAAGAACTGTAACTTTATTTTGAGTTAATGTCACGAGTTCTTCTCGTCTTCTTTTTCCACATGATAATATATTTTGCAACGCAAATAGTCTTTCCCGCTCGTTATCATAGGCCGTTTATCTAGAGCAAATGTCTCCTTCAAAGAAAGTATGCTTGATTGAGAGAACGACTGATCCAACATAGATAAGAAAATCCATCATAATTGATCGAGAATCCAATATGAAAGGACCTTTGCTCAACAAAAATCCATCATGATTGATCGAGAACCCATTATGAAACGTAGACAAAAATCCATCAAAACTCTTCTCGACCAAGTCATTTAGCACCTCGATAATCACGTCACGGGTTAAAGGTCACAAGGGGGATTATTACCCAAGATAAAATAATCCATAAATTCTCACTTAATAAAACATGCTGTAATATTTAGTACCATCGACCATAAGCATCAATTACTTTTGTCATACCACATACTAAACATTGCATTAGTTGCGTGAAATAATTTTTCAAATTCTTCATGCAAAACATCATACAATTTTATGCCGTATTTATGCCAATTATTTTGCCCGTTCCCTCCCACCAAAGGACAACTTGAGGCTTACATTTGTAAACTTGTGAAAATACTTCACATTATAGTAAACACACACGAACACTGTAAAATTTTATTCTAGATTCTTAATTAACCGTCTAGAGTAACTTTTATAACAGCATAACACTATAAACTAAGGTTGACATAATTGGCCCAAGATCACATGACCGGCACAAACCGTTTAAGTGACCGACCCATTTCAGTAACCCATCTAAAAAGTGTACTTATATATAGCCCAACTTGAACCATAAAGATCATCATCATCATCATACCCAATATATTCCCACCAGATGGGATCTGGAAGGAGGGAAGCGGGGGGAGGGGGGGGGAGGGTAAAGCGTACGCAGTCCATACCACTACCTCAGATAAAGTAGAGAGGCTGTTTCCGATAGACCCCAGCTCAGAACCGATAACTTGAGCCATAAAGATCTTACCAAAATATTTTCACAGAGAATTTTTTATTGACCTTCCTATTCATTAACTCAACCAATTTTGACTTGCACAAATCTAGCACGGCCCGCCAACTTGACACCCGTGTGGTAAATCAAGTATGTGAAGGCACCAACACACGCATCTAAGAAACGTAATCAGGCAGCAACCTGAATTCTAGTATAAATCATACATTCACATGGCTTGACTGCAAAATGAGCAAAATACTCTCCAAGAGCGTCATTTTAAGTAGAATAAAACAAGAGACTGACTAAAGCTCGACATCTTAATCATTTTATACGCTTTTGGCTTTCTGTATGCAGCCACACAGAACAAATTGTTAGGTCAAACCCGTGAAAAAATTCATCCCAATCATACCATGAAAATTTCAAAGCCTGGATCGATGAACGAAGAAAACCCAAACTGACATTTCTAACAGCTATTAAGGAATTCTATTGGGATAAAGAAATCCTTTCTTTGGGGTCCGCAGGAGGGGGGGACAGGTCTGAGTATCAGAAAGGTACAAACAGCCAACACAATAATTTTGCAAAGCTGACATTCATATTTACCTACTAAAGATAAGACTAGGCATCATATATTTACCTAGAAGCTACGAACATCAAGTACACTACACCTGACTAGAACAATTACCATTACATGCACAACACTGAACTAACTACATATGGACATCTCTCTATCTCTAACTATGGAGAGAGACACATGGAACGAACAATATTTCTTGACAACTGACATAATTGTCCTACATGCAAAATGGACTGCCTATATTGCATTCAAGGTAGCAATTTAGAGACTTCTTCTTTCTGCAATTGTGTCTCTTGTGGCTCTATTTCTGCTGCTAAACTTTCAAGGGATGAGAGCTAGTGGATTGATGATGAGAATGCGGAAAAAATATTAACTAATTAATGATCATAGTGAAAGACATTGTACACTATCAGGGAGATTTTTAGGCACCGGGAGAACATTGATGTATTTTTGCAGAAAAGGTTTATTGCTATGTGCAGCAGCATCAGTTGAAGATGACTCAGAACCACTGGATTGCCCCCGACCATGAAACTTTGCAAATCGAAAGAAGACTAAGAACTTCTCCAGATCTTGTTCTTCCACTTTCATGTCTGATAGTGACGCTCTCTTGTCCAAACTGCACCATAGTGGCAGCAAATCAGAACCATGTGAATTGACAAGTGTCTTTGTCAGTAACACATCAAAGATGAGAACTCCTAATATTAACAGGGAAGCATTTATGGGAGCAGATATAAGGAAAACAGCAGAGTCACTGATTAGAAAACAATAGCAGCGTTTTATTTTCTCAGAATAGACTAGGGCAAACAAATATGCACTCGGGAAGATTTAGTCCAAATTAGCACTAATCATGAAGTGGGAAACCGCGGTAATGGTTAAAAAGACCTGTTACCCACATCTTTCAATTTACAAAGATGTGCTAAATCATTAGAGAAGACGCGATTTCCAAGTCTAAGTAAACCTCCATGTGTCCTTGAAATTTAGATCTAGTTGATCATCTATATAAATTTATAAGCATAAAGGCCTTTAGCAAAATCTTGTTCGCCTTTTTTACCCTTTAAAAATGGCTTTCACACTAAACAAAGTAATCATTTAACTATTTCTCTAATATTTAGGACTTTAAAATAAATTATTATAGTTTAATTAAATCTTTCTTTAACCCAAACTTAACAATTAAAAAAGGACTATCCAAACCTGTCGCGAATTGGGATCGCTCGCCAGCTAGGTCAGATTGGAGAAAGATTTTATGAGAACATATTCCCCATATTCGGGGAGGAGCTATAATATCGATCATTCATGTGCCTCTTTATAGTATTGTTACTTAATCTTTTTTAGGAAATAATTTCTTAACTGTAAGATGATCATGAACTAATACTTAGGAGTTAGGACCAAGTCAACTATGACTCTACCACTTCAATTTGAAGTAATTTTTTTCCTCCAGTTGAAAAAACACAGTATTTTACATTTCACAGATTTTCTTAATGTATTTCTATGATGATGATGATTTCCAATACTTCATTTCAACAAACAAGGGATTAAAACTCAACTATTTATTCTATTTTCGATTGCATATGTAAACTTGTGTTAATATAATTGGCACTTATTTCCTTGAAAAAAAATTTTGCAAAATACACAGTTCTTTAAGAATTTATGCAAAGATATACTTATCTCTTTAAAGTTATTATTCTCTTTAAATGTCATCTAAAAAAAACACTATTCCATCAATAATGCTTTTAGATTCTTCTCAATATGCATATAGTTAACTACGGTATTTAATTTAAATATTATATAGAAGATTTGAAGTATTTCTTAAAAGCACCAAGCTCTTACACGAACTGATGACCTCCCACCAGCAACATGTACCATCAAGTAACTCTATCCACCAAGGCTAGGATAGATGGGAAGAAATCATCTAGTGTTTTTTTGGCTCCGATGGTATTTGAACCTGAAACCTAATGGTTCTCACCCACTTCATTGAACATTAGGCCACACCCTTGAGTGTGAATTAGTTAAAACTTTACATATTCATAAATGGGTGAAAATCATTTACACCCCAACTTCTCTTTAAAACTCAATCTCCCCCATCAACTTTGAATTATACACACACACCTTATTATATTATATATAATATTTTTAATCTAGGTATTTATAGAGCTTTATTCAAGTTTATCCACATTATAAGTATAATAATCATTTTATAAACTTATTATCAAATCTAATACTACTTTTATGATCGTATTTTAATATTATATGCATTAAATATGCATGTATGTATATGTTAGCACCCTTTAGTCTACCAACGATTTCGTAAGAAAAAATTTAAAGAAATCATAAAGTAGATTACTTCAGCTTATTTATTAATTATGTTTTCTATTTCCTTTTAGCAGTTATTAGCAGTAAAGACAACTTATCTAATAATTACATTTTCCCATTTCCTTGTAGCTTTTATTAGCAGTACGGAGGTTATTCCTCCACATACTCATTTCAGTAGTAGTAGGAAATGTTGTATTTAAAGTTAATTGAATTCAATGAAAAGATAAGTAGAAAATTATTCCAGTTTTTGAGTACTTTAACTCAAAAGATACATGTTCTCTTAACACACCAACACCATAGGTCGTAGGAAGAAAACAACTGATTTTACCATGTTAGGGGAACGTAACAACTAGGTATCAGAGACGGGAGTTAAGGGGGTTTTCCACAAAAGCATGCATGGATGCACCCACAAAGATGTAGCATATTCAAAGATGGAGGTTGAAGCAACTGAAAATGGCAGTCACAATCGAGGTTGGAAAGGTAAAGCACTGATTGCAGGTTCAGGATCAGAAACTAGTGGGAATTCAATGATTCCTAAATGTACAAAGTTGAATTTTCCACGATTTTGTGGCCAAAATGACTCCTTGGGATGGCTGAAAAGGTGCGAACATTTCTTTCAACACCAACAAACACCAGAAAGAAGAAAAAATTGGACTTGCTTCATTTCATTTGGAAAGAATTAAACAACTCAGTTTTCTTCAACTAGAGAAAGATATGCCTCAATGCTCTTAGGATGAGTTCCAGGTGTTGATAAAACCTTCGCTTTGGACCACCAATTAGAAGTCAAAAGTTGGGTGAATTGGCCAAGTTACGCCAAATTGGAAGTCAAAAGGTTTCATAAATTGGTTATGCGGGCTGGTACCCTTAGACAAGCACAAAACATTGAACTTTACATTAGTGGTCTTGCTGATTACATAGCAATTGAGGTAAGTTGCATAATCCTCCAGATTTGGCTACGGTGATGAGTATTCCCCAACCTTATGAACAAAAGGAACTACCCCTTTGTTCGCAATTGTTAGATGCATGTAGATCAAAGACAACAGATTTCTCACCTCAATAACCCACCGAAATTGTGAAGAAACAAACCAGATCCGAAATGGATGAAAGACGGCTCAAGGGACTCTGTTGAACTGTGATAAACTATTCACTCAGGGCCATCAGTGCAACAAACTATTCTGGATTGATTACATTGATGATGAGGAAGAATTTGCTGAAGAAAAGGGAACTACACAGGTCGAGGTAGGTCGAAAAAGTAATTGAGAGAAGTGATTACACAGGTCTACATGGCACACCTATAGCTTACCATGACTCTAGATAGGAGGCAATGGAGGTTGCGGAGTAGGGTAGAAAGTTAGTAGATAGTCGAGCATCACCTAGATTCCCTTCTCTGAATTACTGTTACTTTCTTATAATCTTACACTAAGATTTTAGTATAACCCATTGTGACCTTTGCTCCGGCTATCATACTATTTGGTGTTGCCACTACTCCTTTCTCTTTTTTTTCACACCTGATTTGATACGCTTTACTTGAGCCGAGGTCTATCGGAAACAACCTCTCTACCTTCATAAGGTACACTCTACCATCCCCAGACCCCACTTGCAACATTACACTGGGCATGTTGTCGTCGTTGTTGTAATGATGCTGGAAGTTTGTATTGAACTCACTTAGGGGTCGTTTGGCGTATGATATATTATATTCAATAAAAATGATTGTTACTCAAGACAAAAATTATATGCCAAAAAAAAATTATTAAAGGGGAATAAGAAGGTGGGGGAACGACGGTGGGCAAGCGGTGCTTTCAGGGAAAGAGAAGAAAGGGGAAGGGTTGTGTAAGTTGTTGTGGGGTAAGGGGGGGGTGTATAAATGGGTTTTTTTTATGTTTTTCTTTTTGGGATTTAGAATTTTTTATATTAAAAATTCATTTTTTATGATTATTTTAAGTTAAAATGCCATATGTTTGTATTTGATTTGTCACTTTGCCACATCATCTGAGTGTGTATTACACGCACTTTTCTTTTGACCAATTATCAGGAAAATGTTTAATAGGTATTTTTTTGTTAAGGTTGAAGTGTTCAATAGGAAAAAGGGTAGTGTTTAAGTGAATTTTGCGAACAACTTTAAGGGGCCGCAGATAACTTAAGCCAAAAAATAACCTAATACATTCATTGATATGGGTACACACGCACCCAAAGACTAGTAAAGCTGCAATCTGTATGCCAAAATTTAGCATTTTGTGCAGTTCTGCTTTAACTAGACAGACTATTTCTATTCATATCACAGAGATCTCCAAATATGTAAGTGAAAATGAGAAAACAAAAGCGTAAAGAAAAAGTCCAAGCTCAAATGCTATTAACCTCTGAAATATCTCCTAAATCCTGAACCTATCATCTATTCAAACGCCACAAAGGAAGACATCCCCGATTTCTTAGATGGCTTGATTCCTTCAACTACCTTTTTTTCCCCTCCCACCACCACTAAAAAATAAATGATCAGGTGTGCACATATAATATTCAGACAAACAAGAATATTTTTAGTGATGGAAACTGCTTTTATTAGCATTAAATAAAGACAAGCATAAACGAAACATGAACCGTATACCTCACAAAGTCACTTTCTAACTTCCTCGCTCTTCCCATTAACTCCTCCACAGCTTTGGCGAAGTGATGTCTATCATTCCTCTCAGATGCGTTCCACTTGTCAGGAAGACTATTAATACATCAAACAAACTATTAGGACCTCAGCAACAAATTTATAGAAGCAAATTAATCAATCTCAAGTAATAACTAGAGCATCAACCAAAAAAAACAGCTGAAATGTGGATTTCTCAAAGCTGGGAACTTGTATTAAGGAGAATGTTGAATGATTGGCAGGTAGCTAGGTTGACTGGATTCTACAAGCAGCTGGAAGACTTTGAAGGTTTACAGAGGAGGGTGCATACATTGTGGTGGCAGATATAAGGTGAATGCGGCATACAAGATTTTGAATCAATCTTCACAGCAGATTATTAATTGACCATGGAAGCATATTTGGAAAATCAAGATACCCTATAAAGTAGAGTAACTTGTTTTACTTGGCTGCAAGCAAGAGAGGCTGCCTTGACCCAAGATAAACTCATAAAGAGAGGAATTTCACTTTGCTCAAGCCTCAAGGTGCTATACATGTGGGAATGAAGCTGAGACAATTAACCCTTTATTCTTACACTGCAGGATAACAGAACAACTATGGAAGATCTTTATTAATCTCAGAGGTATATCTTGGACAATGCCTAGTAAGATTATTGAAGCTCTATTATGTTGGGATGAGGCTGGTGCTGGACCAAGAGATAGAGGTAGATGGAGGATTACCCCAGCATGTGTTTGGTGCACAATCGGGAAATAGAGTAATTCCAGATGTTTTGACGATAGTAGCAGCTCAGGGTAGAAGATCAAACCAGCTTTTATTTTGCTTTTCTGTTTTTGGTGTAAACAGAACTACACAGAAGACACTATCAATCCTAGAGATCCTAGAATCTTGCTAGGAACCACAGAGCAGTTTTCTTTTCTAATTTTTTTTTTTTTTTGGTTCCCACCCGGTGTCTGGTACCCGCATTGGAGCCACGACTAATCCAGATCGCACACTGCAAGGCGCATTCTGGAGGTGGCGCTCCCAACAGGATTTTCCATACCCAGAGCTCGAACCTGAGACCTCTGGTTAAGGGTGGAGCAGTCCCACCACTGCACCACAACCCATGTTGGTTTTCTCTTCTAATTTCGTTCATTGTAAATATGGTTTCAGTACAACCTTTGTACTGATTTTATTTATATATACACATATATGGTACAATCTCACAAAAAAAGAGTAATAAGTAAAACGTACAGTTCTTTGCCCTCGTGAATTATATTGGTATCAGCATTCGAGCAAGAGACCATGCCACATGCATCCCCTAATGCCAATCTGGAAATGGAGTAAGCCACACTCTCATACTCCGATTTAGCATCTGCAAATAGAATTGCTGCAGGCGGGGGATAAAATAGTTGCTGCATAAGCTGAGTGGTCAACATAAGCCTTCTTCTAGCTTTAAGCCTTGGTGGCCCATCGTCAATAGAATCAATTTCTTTAACCTGTTATCAGAAGAATATAGGACGTCAGAAATGAAATGGTAACCAAATAACAAACAAGATGATTATAGTAGACAAATCAAGACACCTTTTCAGTAAGCCTATTAACTGCTTTGGCCCACACTATATCCGCCAAGCTGCCAAAGGAAAAATTAACATGCATCAACAAACATGATGCTGGAAATAGCAAAACAACCAAAGTGAAAACAGACGGAATAACAGAAGCAGCCAAATAGCCTCAAAGCAAAGGAATCTATCAAAGTTGTTGCACAATACGAACCTGATTGTCTGATCACTGCATAAATCCAGAGAAATTTCTTTGTACCAAGGAGTGAATTCAGATGTAGCACGTTTCCGCTTTTTGGGTTTCATGATTGGGTTCCGCTGATCAACGTTCATGGGCAACGTTTGTAGAGAAGAAAACTGTTCAGTTCCAGCAGAGTTGGTAACTGAACTTTGCCCGAGATTACCAATTTGACTTCTATCAGCAGCTGCATGGATTACATGCTGAAAAGAGTTAAAAGAATACAAACCACTGGTAGACTTTGCAGGAGTGAAAGGCTGTTCCGCTGTTTTCATGGAAGCAGCTCTCTGTGCTTCATACATCTGTAACATCTGCCCGTTTTTGAAGCTTCCGTACTGATTGAACCATGATGGTGCCATATGTGGACTAATCTGAGTCTGCTCAGGATTAACAGAACTAGTATTGCTGTTATGAGGGCCAGTCTGAGATTCATTCTGACAAAATGCAACATTGTGAGGAGTCATCCTTCCTCCATGTTGAAATGATACACTTCTCTGCAAATCATCTGGCCCAGAGAAGATCTGCATTCTAGAATCTGGACGGACTTGCTGAGTAGCTGCACTGCTGTCTGGTACCCTCATTCTTTTAAGGGACATATTGCTTGGGTCAGTCTCCGCGTTTTTCATGGTCCACATTTGGTTTAGTAAAGAATAGTTTTGATTAGGAAAGCTATTTGGTTTCAGTGATCGGCCAAAGGCTTCAATATCTCTCTGCATAGAGGCGGAATTTGCAGGAGATCCTTCGTGGAGATTCTTGATAATAGAATCTCTACCGTGTGAATCGTCCATCTCCTGCACGAAGTCCACATTTTCCATAGGAACTGGCTCAGAAGTGTTCTCCTTTCCTCGCAGTTCTTCCCCCTCAACAGAATGCAGAGAGTTCACTGAACCACTACCAAGCTCAAATATGAAAGTCCCTCCTTTGTTGGCATCTTGATCACCTTGCCTCTCTGGAGCAGATAATGACGACTCCATAATGTTCATCTGATTCGGCTGGGGAATATGGGAAGGATCCTTACTATACTGACTACTAAAAAGGTGCGGTGGTGGTGGAAAATTGGTCCGCATATTAGTTAACTTCTTGGAAGATGCACCCTGCACAGATATCCCAGGCATTAAAAAAGACGGGGAAGTTGACACTGGCTCCTTGGACGAAGCTCGATTAGTGGAGATGCTTCCATGGGGACCATTGGCATTACTTAACTGAGACTTGCCCATAGAGAGAGAGGGGCTATACGGTATATTGCCAGCCCCATCCGGCAACGGCACTCCCCCAGAATCTCCTTTTTCTGTTGAATGGGTAGCAAGTTCGTCAAAAGATACACCAAAAGACTGATTTGTTGAATCTTGCCCACTAGCCCTAACAATGGGGGGATTTGGAAGCTGATTTCTCGAGTAAGTATGACCAGAAGCTGAATCAAAAGCTGAAGAAAAGTTCCCATACATGCTGTGCCTATCAGTTTCTTTAATTGTACTTCCTGGAACTCTAGATGTGGTATGTTTCGACTCTCGCTGTAAGAGGTCAGAAGGGACGGGCAAGGATTGAGTCTGATGAGGACGGAGCATCTGCCCCCGACTTCTCTCTCTAATCTCAGCAGCAGAATGGCTTGAATGCAAAGAGTTAATTGCTTCTATAGGACCTTGAGATGACAAGAGATGGGTTGGGACTGAGACCTGCTGTGATGGAGGGCCAAGTTGAAGACCAAAACCTTGATAGGCAGAAGACGGACTTTGACGGAGGTGTCCAGCAGACCCATCAGAATTTTCGGCTTCAGGCACATCAGAAGATGCTTTATGCTCATAATTGTTTAAGTGAGCCGTAGAACCATGCTCTCTCGACGGGTCCACCTTCTGAAGAAGCTGTAGCATGTCTGGACTGCAAGGAGAAAACCAATCATAGCATCAGATCTATACAGTATGAAGAGATTAAAAGATTACAGCTGAATGTTCTGAAGAACGATCTAAAGTTATAACAGATAACTTCATAGTGATTTAAGCTATCGCTGTGTACCTAGATGATTAACTAAGCATGTGTTTTGGTAACATTTGAGTCCAAATTGGAAAAATAGTGTTTGAAGTTCAAATTGTAAAGAGGTTTGGGGAAATCGAAGTTCTGTTGGACATAAATATCATTTAGAAAAAGAAAATTTGTCAAACTCATATTTCTGAGGTGACACATCACTTAAAATACAACTATTTCATATTTCATGCAAGTTCAAATAATATTCCACTCCAAATCCAAAACGACTAGCCAAACTTCAACTTGGAAATAACTGTTTCAGTATTTGAATACTAAAATAAACATTTCCTGCCAGACGGGACTTTGTAAGTGACGAGAAACAGAATTGACAACCTAGATTTTGGAGCCGTATTTGGTGGTATCCCAATAGGTCTATTTATCATCGTAGACATATTAGATCCACCGCCAGAAAAGCTGCTACCAGAGTGCACATGGCCATAGCCTTTTCCATCAGATAAATGCACCTGCAAATTAGGAAACATTCTCCTTTAATTACTGACCAAAGTTTTATAGAACTTAATAGAATTATATTATCATAAATCAGATATAACACCTTCTCCAATTCTGCCTCAACATTAGGAACCTGAGCCAACAGAGACTGACCACGGTGGGCATTCTGCTGCAACATAGGCTGAGAATGTGTAAGGTGATTCATTCCACAAGTAGGATCCGCATCCTTATCAACGTTTCCCATAGGATGATGCTGAAACTTGTTAGCCCAAGAATTTCTCCGACCAACCTCATTAGACAACTTATGCTTCCCAGTAGGCAGAAACCTTGAATCCCTAGCATCTGACAATACATTTTCCCCAACACCACCGGCAGAAGAATGAGGGGATAAGTTAGAGCGATGGCTGTCATTTGAGTTCTCCTGTTTATCGCAGCTCTCCGTCTCATGCATTTTACCTTCTTTGTCGCCTACATCCAGAGATGAGTGCAAAAGCTGGCTGTCCACAGAAACATGACGTTGTAAGACCTCCCCTTTGCTGACACTAGATTTTACCACCTGATCAGCATTCTTCCAATAACTGGATTGATGATTATTTTGGTAAAATTGACCGGTTTCCTCGCCACTGGTCATGGAACTTGAGTTTGGTATTGCGGTAGAATTATGCAAGCTGAAGACCTCTGGATTTTCCTGGGGACTACCCACAGATGATTCTGTGCGGGCCAGAGTAACTGTAGTATTACGACCAGGATTAGAATTCCACCCTGCACCCCTATGAACAACTTCACCTTGAATGAATTTCTTCTGATTGTAATCTTGTGAACATTTAAATGAGTTCTCTCTTGAGACACTTACTGCATCTCCAGAGGGTATGGCTGATTGAAGAACACTCCTGCCAGCTGATTTATTGTATCGTTCCTTAGCTCCACCAAGCTCGGGTGACAAAGGACTAGAAAAATTTTTTGAAATCATTTCCCTGTCAAGAAGACTTGAAGACTTCTCAACCATCTGGCAACCTTCAGCACCTAACATCTGTGATTGACCTAACTTAGACCACTTATTTCTTTCATCTGATGACTGTACAAGTCTCTGAGAAGAATTTGATTGCAGACTCTTGCCTGGCTCAAATGGAAACCTCTGCCCCTGAACACTGTGATAGGTATTCCTCATATCGGGGCTACCAGAGGGATGAACAGGAACAGAATTCAATGATGAACCTTGGGGCAAGTTGTCTTCGGCATAAGTTGCTTTATTTCTCTCATTGTTATATGTCAAGTTCGGACTCCCAGAAGGAATTTCAGTACTATGAAAATTTAAACCAGGCCACGGCTCCTGCAGACCAACATCACTGCTAGAAGATTCTGCAACAGCAGACTGCATAAGAGCACTCCAAGTACCACCTTGGATAGAAGGAGTCCCATCAAGCAATTCAGCACCATCAAAAGGATTACCACCTTCACCACTCATAGGGTTCTTGCCAAATGCGGCCCATATATTATCATCAGAACCAAATAAAATTCTTTCTTCTGTAGGATCTAATCCAACTTCGTTCTGTGAGGGAGAAGCTCCCCCGGCTGCTTCCTCCTGTGAGGTCTCTGGAGGAACAGCTATGTCCTGTCTGCCATGGAATTCCTGCACAGCTGACGCTTTTTGCATAGTATCAGCTTGCTGAAGGTTACCCACATCCATTGCATTAGATAGATCTTGGCCTGGAACATCTCCAAATGCACTTTCAACTTGGAGACTCTGTCTAGAGAGGAAAATCCCTTCCTGCCCACTGACTTGATCTGCTAATGGAGCATATTGATCAGCTGGAAATGAACTATTAAAAGTTGGCATTGGCTGCACTGCTTGCTTATGTGTCACCCCTTGTGAAAACTGGTTTAGAGATGGTCTTGAACTAGAAACAGGAAATCCATATAGAGATTGATCAATCTGCTGAGGAATCAAACCCATTAAGCGCTGTGCTTGGCCATTATTGGTGGGAATGAGTCCACTGGAGGACCCTTGAAGTACTGGAGAACCATGCTGCGACCAGTTTGTGTTGCCAAGCTCATTTGCCCAGGAATGACTTAATGCACCAGAATCCGCAGTGCCATTAACTAATGCAGAGGAATGGACATTAGATGCTACCTTGGGACAGGAAGAAACTTGATTTAATGTATTTTGTTGCCTTGCTTCTAGTTGATGAAGTTGTTGTTGTCTCTGAAGTTCTTGCATCTTCATGAACATAACCTGTTGTTGAAATTGCTGCATGTCATTAATCCCGGACTGCTGCCGCTGCAAAGAATGCAGCATGTTTGATTGCTGAAGAGAGATTTGCTGACCACCAAAAAGATCGCCACTGACAGGACAATCTGAAGGTTCGGATCTAACAGATACTCTTGTATGCTGCTCAGGACCCAACCATTGCTGCGACTCAAAAAAAGATGATCCTCCTGAAGCTATGTTACGTTGATCTGAACTAGTATCCACGGCAGGAAAGTTTGTTTCATCTTGCCTTGTCTGGTAAAACTGATTACCATACATGTAGCCATTCAAATTTGGCTGCTGACTTTGTGACTGACTTTTAGCAAACTCAGGCCTCGGAATTGGCTGTGTAAAATTTAAACCATGCTGCCCATTGAATGGATAACTGCTTACTCCTCTCCCAGCGTCTGCATGCAGGAAAGTAAGAGATCAAACACAGCCATTCAGCAAGCAATTAGTAGTATAGAAAGCACACAACATGTTAAATTACCAGAGTTCTGCAAATTATAATTTTTCGTGTTGGAACTCAGTACACCTAGTTGTCTCTGACTTCCAGCCCACATATTACCCCTTGAAGTTGGCCAATTGGCGTCCGCTACCGGGGAATTATGCTGTACTTGTGACAAGCTGTCTTGTGCGAAAAAATTGTGAACACTATCTCCAAATTCATTGCCAGGCATAGATGATTCTCCAGAACCTTTGACTGTAATATTTTGCAACTGAATCTTCCAGTGCTTGGCATTACAATCAATGCACTATTCAGAAAATATACATAGTCACTTTGGATAACAATTCTCAGCTGTCTGTCTTGAAACTCCTGCAAGAAGATCATTCAAGTTATAATCAAGAGTTGAAAAATCATGTTGCAAGTGCTACATAGTCAGGTTCTTCGTGATATGATTTGAGATGAAAAAGGTGATCAGATGTAAGAATTGAGCATTAACATTGACGAACTACTTCCATGCACAAGCTATATGAACTACAAGAAGACAAATCATAAGGACTAAGTGCAGGCTTTGAAGCTCAACCTATCCTTCCGCACAAATCAAAGAAACGACCAAAATGGAGGATTAAGAGACTTGACATAATCAAAAATAAGAGAAGAATTGGAAATCTATCAAAGACACAAGCACTCAGTTGGAATTGAGGTAGATAGAAGAGAACACGCAGCGAATGTAACGTGGCTCCATTGGCACTTATGTGAGATATTCGGAGAGAAACAAATAGGAGAGCCTTTGAAGGGACAGAAATGAATTTTGTACAATAGAAAAGCAGCATTTTCTCCCCTTTTTTGGTGCACCCATGAAGTTCCTCTTAGTTTAGACAATTGGGTGTTGTTTGTAGAGAACCATATTTCTATAAGGTCTCTACATTTTGGTATACCTCATGTATATGGGCTTTTATGCCCAAACTTTTTCAAAAAACAAAAAGACGCAAGTCGCACACATACAGAGGAAAAATAGAAGGTTGCCTGAAATGGTAGACCATATCTAATGCAAACATTCAAATGCACCGTCTCTTGGTGAGAAGATGTTAAAAGAGGACGATGGAACCCTAAGAATACATGTAGCAATATTGTCTTACAAAACCTACATCCTCTTGAAACCTATATATGGATAATAAACCGAAAAATAGAGCACAATGAAGCAACATGTCCATACAGACGGTATATACTAGCTGAGCTTAAGGTTTAGACATTATTGGGCCACTTACATAGTCTTGTATTTGACATAAGTGTATTTAGTCAATTAAGGATTCTATGGTATCGCATGGTCAAGTGTGAATGAGAATCTCTAATTTTAGAGACGCGATAATTTGTCCTAAAATATGATTCATTGAGTAACAGAATTGACCGAGCTTGAAGGGGTAACTAGTTATTGTTGATTAGTATAGTCAAAGACCCTACAACTAATTCCTTGTTGCCCTCTCCAACTATTTTCACTTTTGCAACAACTCATTCCTAGTGCAAGTTTACCAGGAAAAAGACTATTTGAATTTGTAATGCTATACGGTAATTACAACTTATTTCATATTATTGTGGTTGAGCAGCTCAATTTTTTCATTTGGCACTCTTTACACTTCGAGCCGCCATATTTATAAACGTAACTGTTTTTACTAAACTTCCTTTTTCTTGTTTTTGCTTTTGATAAATTCAAAGAATTAAATCAATAAATTATTATCTCAGAAGAAAACTAACCCTAAAGAATCACAGCATTTCTTTATAAAGTAACTAACTTTAAACTATCAAATAAATAGCAAAGATGGATTTCAGACTTAATTCCCACTTAAACTACAGATTAATGCTAATCATCTGCTCACATTGCACTCATTTCACACCAACTTTCTCATCACAGTCAGTACCAAAAACATACAGAAATTCTAAATTGTAAATTAGGAGTCTAATTATAAAAAAGGCATCATTTTTAAACAACTCCGTGTAGCATCATAACACAAAGATTTACTCAATCAAGAACAAAGCTGATAGGACAAGCTGTTCAATTCACTGTACTCATGCCGAAAAAACCAAGAACCGTATAAAATTCAATTCCATACAACTAGAAAATTATCAAAGATGCTGCAAAGATGGATCTCATACTTAATTCCCACTTAAACCTACAGATTAGTGCTAATCATCCGCTCACATTGCACTCATTTAGCACAACTTGCTCATCACAGTCAGTACCAAAAACATACATAAATTCTAAATTGTACCCAAAAAAAGCATCATTTTTAAACAACTCCGTGTGTTATCATAACACGGGGATTTACTCAATCAAGAACAAAGTTGATAGGACAAGCTGTCTAATTCACTGTACTCACGCCGAAAACACCAAGAACCGTATAAAATTCGATTCCATACAACTAGAAAATTATCAAAGAAGCTGCAAAGATGGATTTCCTACTTAATTCCCACTTAAACCTACAGCTTAGTGCTAATCATCCGCTCACATTACACTCATTCAGCACAACCTTTCTCATCACAGTCAGTACCAAAAACATACATAAATTCTAAATTGTACCAAAAAAAGGCATCATTTTTAAACAACTATGTGTGTTATCATAACACGGAGATTTGCTCAATCAAGAACAAATTTGATATAACAAGCTGTTTAATTCAATGTATTCATGCCGGAAAAACCAAAAAATTATAAAATTCGAGTTCATCCAATTACAAAATTAGGGCTTGTAATGATATATAGAAGAAAATTATTAAACTAACTTACTGAAATGTGAAGGCTGATAACAATGAAGCTCGGAATCGACCGTTCGGTTATCGGAATTCTAGGGTTTTGAATCGGCGATAAAGAAATAACGGTGCAATGAGAGAGGGAGAGAGAGAGAGAGAGAGAAAGATTAAGGAACCCGTAGAGAGAGAGAGAGATAAAGTAATCGAAATAAGATTTTAACCGAAACAGTCCCTATATTTTAAGGGATAGTTTCACTTGGTCCTTGGATATTTATATTGAGCAGAAAATGTGCTTCAAGTTTACTATTTATGGTACATTTGGTCCTTCGCTAACTGTGAAAGCCAAACGGAAGTTGATATGCTTAATGGAAATTAGGACACGTGCGGGCATCCTAAACAGAGTTTCCAGAGCATGATAAAAACGTTCTTGTAGCATTGACGTTTGTGTCAGTATCAAAATAAACTTTAACTAAAGTTTAATTATATGTTTGCACCTAATTTTTTTCTTATTAGACTATGATTAATAACTACTAAAGTTTAATTATATGCTTGCACCTAATTTTTTTCTTACTAAACTATGATTAATAACTAATATAAATTTCTATATTACCGGATCAGTATGAATTAGTGTATAGACATATGATGTACATAAATTCTAACACACACAAGCATTCTATTTAAAATCATTTATACTATATTATAATTTATAAGAAATTAATTTTATGTAGTTTTGTATTTGAATATATGTGTTTTCGTCTTTATTTTTTGCAGATATAAGCATCTAGTAGCCCCTGAACTATGGTCAAAGTTGTTACGACACACTTCAACTTCACGGGGGTCCTAATACCCCTGAACTCAATTTTATAGTATTTTTGACACCCTTATTGTGCTAATTGGCACTTGCGTGAAGTTAAACACCTGAGGCGAGTGAAGGACTGCGATGTTGTCTCTATAAGTAATAAAAATTAGTCACGTAGTATTTCAAAGTTGAATATTAAATCTCTTCTTTAAAAGCCCTTCTTCTTCATCTTTAATCCATTTTCAACTCCATTAAATCCGTTCTTCTTCTTCAAATTGCTCCTTCATGCGAAATCTAACACTATCTAACACATACCATAACACAAAATAAATTAAAAGTCCTAAAGAACTAACCTTTGATCTTATCTGGAAATTTCAGCACGAAATTGGATAAAAAAAAACTAGAGATTTGGAATTGATTCAAAAGAAACCTTTGAATATTGCACCACAAAATTGGTCCAAATTTTAGCCTACAAAATAATCACTAGTCTAACACTGATATTTACGATCGATTTAGGTGAAGGGCAACATTGTGATCTTGGAATCGATTTTTTGATTTTTGGTAAAGTGTGAAGTGAATCGTGTTAACTGCGATATTTTAGTAAAGTGAATCAATTTTTGGTAAAGTGTGTTTATGAAAAGCTGAAAAGATTATTAAGTTGACAAAGATAGTGGAATGTGGACCCCGTTTTATGTAATAAAGGCGCGTGTTTACACCGCTTCTCATTTAGCTGGTCAAAGGTGTCACGTCAGCTAAAAGGGTTGACAAAAATACGCTAAAATTGAGTTCGAGGGGGGGGGGGTAATAGGACCCCCGTGTAGTTGGAGTGTGTCGTAGCAATTTTGGCCATAGTTCAGGGGGTATTAGATGCTTATCTCTTTTTTGCATACAAAAAAAAAATATGCACTATCAAATGAGTTCTTTTTCATCAAATTTATTACAATTTTCATGTGCACTTTCAAATATACCTTTGTTTTCATCCAAGTTATTGCAGTTTTTATGCATGATAAAACGTGAATAAGAGAATTATAATTCGAACAGCTAACGAAGATATAGGATTCACTTACTATATATTCCTAAACTTAATGTAAAAAAACTTATAGATTTAGATCCATGATGGAATTTCGCTTCATTCAACTGCAGATTGATCATTTTAGAATTACATATATATTTAGAGAAAATAACAAAATAGATTGAAAGTTTACACTACAAGCATCATAAGGAAAAGGATTAATTATTACATGTTGATGATAACATTTAAACATGAACGTAAAAAAGACATCAAATACAATACGAAATATTTTATGAAATTAATACGAAAGGAAATATATTGATTGATGTGATTGGTCGGATGATGTTAGTCATTATGTCGGACAATTTTATTTGTATAAATAGCAACAATGTTAATGAAATTTAAGTTATAAACACATTCTAATTGATAACAGAATTGGGACTGGATTGACCATAGTTATTGCACATCGATTGTATATATACTAAGTTCATGTTCGATGAATATTACTTGAGATATGCTCGCAAAAACTCTTGTTACTTGAAAACAAAGGGTCAAAAGATTATGTGAATCTTGATAGTTATTTAAACAATTTAGGCGGTTGTTTAAACAAGTTAGGTATTTATTTAAGAGATAAGACACTATTACCCCCTCAAACTATAGCCAAAAGTTGTTTTGACACACCTAAACTTCACGGGGATCCTATTACCCCATAAACTATTTTAAAGTGTAGCAAATACATCCTTCAGTGCTGATGTGGCACAAAGAGTGTGTTCACTCTCCTGGAAGCAAATGAGAGACAAAAAATAAGGCAAAAATCTGATCAATAATGTACAAATGTCCTTTTTTAATTGGACATTTGACAATTAGCTATTACATATAATTATAAACATTAAAACTTATATATATTTAATTATTTTCCTTTCTTTTTTTTTTTTTTGAAAAATTTATTTC
Source organism: Capsicum rhomboideum (assembly GCA_031232105.1). NCBI lineage: Eukaryota > Viridiplantae > Streptophyta > Magnoliopsida > Solanales > Solanaceae > Capsicum > Capsicum rhomboideum. The sequence continues at coordinate 8,258,668 of CP124716.1, forward strand.
CCTCCTCACTTTTAAACTTTTATTTTCTTTTTATATTTCATTAATTTCTTATCTTTCAACTTTAACAAATTTGAAAAATTACGTGTGTTTAAAAAAAAAAAAGAAAAGAAAAGAAAATAAGTTCATTTGTTTTAACTTTTATTTTTTATTTGATTTGCTTCACTTTCTTTTGGTATTCATCCGAAGTTAGCTTATTTTAAATACAAAGCATCGAAATTAAATTTGAAATCAAATTCAAAGGACAGGTAAAGAAAATAAAAAGAATAAATAAAAGTAATAAAAAATAATGAAAGAAAGTAAAAAAAAAAAAAAAAATTACGTGTATTTGAGAAAAATTTAAATACAAGAAAAAATAAGAAGGAAAGCGAAAAAAAAAAATTACATGTAATTGAGAACATTTTAAATGCAAGAAAATATTAAAAAATTACGTGTATTTGTGAAAGTATTAAATTCAAGGCAAAGAGAAATAAAAAATTACATGTATTTGTGAAAGTTTTAAATACAAGGTAAAGAAAAAAAATTACGTGTATTGACTTATTTTAAATATAAGACAAAGAAAATAAGAATAAATAACATAAAGACTTAAAAAAAATATTTATACACGTGGCGACGCGTGTATATCATCACAACTAATTGAATTGGGTTGTGGTGTCATGTCAGCACTGAAGGATGTATTTATTACACATTAAAATAGTTTAAGGGGGTAAAAGGACCCCCCGTGAAGTTTGGATGTGTCATAGCAACTTCGGCTATAGTTTGGGTAAGTAATAGTGTCTTATCTCTTTATTTAAACCACTAAATAGTTAGGGCATGCACTTGTTTAGATGATTGAGATAGTTATTTAATCAATTCGAATAGTTATAATCATTGTAGGTGATTTTCAATATATCTTCTTCAAAGTATGTGTTTATACACACTTCTTCAAAGTATGTGTTTATACACATGTACACTTGATACATATATTTGATACACGTCTATATTTATGCACAAAGATACAAAATACACCAATGCATATTTGATTCTAAATACATTGAATTAAATTGATGTTGAATGACTGGTTGAAATTGATATTAGATACACTGAATAAAAATGATACTCAATACATTAAATGATACTAGATAAACTGAATGAAATTGATACTCGATATAAATATACTTAATGTAACAACCCTTTCCGTCGTTATGTATAAGTCTCTCGTTTAAAATTTCATGCTAAAATTCTTCCCCGATTTGAAGTTATAAATTTCAATCTTGGCTAGTTTCAGACGAAATCTGAGCGAGTTGTGGTCTAGGGCAGTCCGGGAATGAATTTAGTAAGTGTGGTGGTGTTTGACTTGATTTCTAGTTAGCCAAGATGATAAGGAACCCGTAGAATTTTACGAAATTGAATTTGAGCAGGTAGAACTCCAGGAATTGATCTTAACATAAAGGGTATTGTTTGGGATGTCTTAGATTTAAGGTGTGTTATGAAAAAGGGAAATTCTGGGGGAAACCAGGCATTCTGTCTTGCCCATGTCGCTATATAGCGACATGCCCAAAAACGGAGAAAATTCCGCTATAGGGGTCAACAAGGTCAACGACTGCTATAACGACGAAAATCACTGTTTTATTTTAAAAACCTACATCACTATAGCGACGAAAATTGCTGTTTTATTTTTTAAAAACCCCAAAAATAGTTTATTTTTTTAAAACACGTTTTGGGGCAAGGGAGAGGCGATTTTGGGCGAAAATCATCAGTTAGCCACTGTTTTGCTCCATTAATATAAAGGTTTCATACTCGTTAACTAGTAAATTGATAATCTAGCCTTAGAATTGCTAGTTTACGCAGTTCGGAGAGGGTTAAGGGCTAATTTTAGTTGATTTTCTAGTGCAAGGGAGTAATTGAAATTTAAAATCAATGAGTTTTGGTTAATAATCGTTAAATTACCCTTGCATGTCATCAATTCACTAATTTATCCATGGAATTTATAGTCTTAGGTGAACTATGGTAGAAAAGTCTTAGAACGGGGAGGGAATAATCATGAACTTGGACTTAGGGGTTGAGTATGAGTTACAATCCCCAACGTGGTAGGTCATTTCATTAATTATGTGTTTGTATGCATTTCTAGATCGAAATCAAGCGAAAATTATACTGAAAGGCAAGGCTCAAGCTTAGTTGAGTTGTGCAAGCTTAGATTGAAGTAGGTGATGGTATTGTAGTTTAATCCAATTTGTACTATATGTGCATGTTAACTACTTCTTAGTATGACTTGTTAGTGCATGTTGTTTGGTATGTTCAAATCAAATGAATTTACCTTGTTGTATGATTTTGACCTATCTTATTGTTAAAAGTGGAATGTTTCGATAATTGGACATTCTCACGGCTTATTGGTGGAATAAGGTTGGCAGACACATGTGTCAAGGGTTTAGATACATAGATGAAACTTGTCCTCTGCAGGTCATGACTAGAGAATGGTTATGATACCCAAATCATGTATGTACGAGGTTCAGGTGAGTTTAACGGTTCCTTGAGTGAACCGGGAAATGTAATCATATGTTTGATAATTGCTTAACTTGTCTTTACTTGTTTGGACCAGGCTTGACTGAATTTGACTTAGTTGAAATTATTTTGAATTATTGCTTGTAATCCTAAAATGCTTAATTGATACTTGTTGTGCTAGGTGTAGTTAGAATGAGCATGGATTAGCTTGTTGTACTACGTTCTAGTTAAGTGTTCATATTCTCACCTTGGGTTGGCCAAATGACTCTATCAGTACACTGTTGTTTTCTTGTGTGTTGATACTACGCCTGCTCTTACTTTTGTTGAGTGCAGCGCATATTCCAGCGGCTCCTGCAAGACCTCACTTGTGAATCTAGCGGGTGATCCGAATTTCAAGGGTGAGCAACATCTTTGGGCTACCACGTAATCCTTCTTTATGATATTGTCCTTTGCTTGGATTTATGCACTTTTCTTTAGTTTTTGGGGTTGCATCCCCTTCTTGACATTCTTAGCATGTTTTGGTACACCGATTTCAGGGATGTGTTTTTGGTTTTAGTACTATTTTCCACACTTCTTAGTCTGTTAGACTGGATAATTCTGAAACTATTAATGGGATAGTTTCTTTATTTTCCCTAATTATTGGTTAATGCTTCCGGCGTTTATTGATTCTCTTACAGGAGAATGGGGTGGGTGCTACTCACACCCAGCCACTCACACCCATTTGGGTCGTGATACTTAATACATCAATGAATATTTAATATTGAATCTATAGATACATGACATAGTGAAACACACATATAAAGAACAAGAGAGGGACAGAGGTGATCGAGCACGTAAGGAGAAAGGAGAGAGGTGAACAAAAAAGACAATTTTAAGCAATATACATTTGTCAAACACAGTATAATTAAAAGTCAACTCATACAAGATATGTAATTATTGAAAACGTTGATGCATTGAGTAAATGCCACATATACTAGCGTGCTTTCCTCTCTATTTAAGTATCGCATGTGGTTGCTAAACAACCAAATAATCGGAGTATGCAGTTGTTCAATAATCTAAGTAGTTATTTCAACAAATTGTTGAAATAACTTAAGAAAATTTATATATAGATACTCATAATGACATACTTAGCTCCAATCTAAAAATAAATGATCACTGAAAATTGAAGTAATCTTATGCAAATGTTTATAGTCTTTGAACTTTTATAATACTAGTTTATTTGTACGTGCGTTGCACGAACAATCTTGGTCTCGCTTAAATTTAAGATAACAAAAAAAAATGTAGTTCAACAATCTTTTAGAATCATGTGTACGATATATAACAATAAATAATGTAAGTACAAAGTAAAAAAACATGAATGGAAGCAAGAAGATGACTTTAAACCAAAACTAAAATAAGAAGAAAAAAAGAAGTTGAGAATCAAACTCACAATTAGTAACTTGATACGTGAAATTATAGGTAAAGTTTAGCCGTACGTTATGTTCATTATTAGGTGTTTTTATAGGTGTATTTTTCTAACCTAAATATGTTATTTTAATAATACTAATTAATTAATTAAAGGATTTCTAATCCTAAAAAAACTCTTAAAGCTAAAGTAACAAAATTGGCATTTAAAAAAAAACACCACTAAACATAAAAAAAAAAAATAATAATAAAAAACTGTAGAGATCTTTCCACATTACTACACGTACTTATTCTACTAGTATTTAGGAAAACATAAATGTCCTTTTAAATGTCTTTTAGGAGTTTTTTTTTTTTAGGTTACTTTTTACCATATATTTTAGGACTCTTAATTTCAGGAGTCAATATTATGAAAATAATTAAATAATAATTTAAGTAAAAAGATAATTTTGTCTATAATTAACTTGTTATTAATATACCTCTATTTTTATTAATTATTTTTGTTTTACATGTATTAAAATATATTTATAAAATCATAATTACCTTTTTTTTCACTAGTATAAATAGATATTAGAATTTTGATGATAATTAATAAAATTATTGTGTTTACTGTTCTCATTTATTTTATTATAGAACATCATTAACTTATATATACAATTACTTTTTCATCTAAAAAATACTCTCTCTATTTCTTTTTAGTTGTCAGTTAAAAATTCAAGAGAGAATTAATTACTTTTGTTCCAACTCTGCCCTTAACATTAATTTTTCTAGAATATAGAGGAACGTAAATAGATAAAAATTAAAGAACTAATAAATGATATATTATTTAAATTATACTCTTATTTAATTTTTTTCTTTAAGGGTTGTGCAAAAATCTTATCCTAACAACTAAAAAACTAAATGGAGCGGTATTTATTTTTTTGAAGAAAATCTGTTATATAGATTAAAAAACAAAAATTTATTGATTATAGAGTTTTTTTTTTTTTAAAAAAAAGATACAAGGATTAATAATACAAGGGTAAAATAGGCACTTTGTAAAGTTAATTAGGATAAAGGAGAAAAATGATCAATGTTCAAAGTACAGAGGGTGTTTAATTTTTAAACCAAAGTTGGGAGTGAAGATAATTTTCACCCAAAATCAATACCATTCGATCGATTATTTTAAAACTCATTCACACCCCTATTATGTTGCACTAAAGTGTTGTGTGCAAACTGTTTCTCTATGCAATTAATGATACCTGTGACTCTTTGTTGTTAAAATTTTGAGACAAATTTGAAGAGTAATTATGTAACTATCTCCGATGAAAAGATCCAAAGAACTAGAGCCCAAAGTTAGTTTCAAAAATTTTGACCTCCTTGTGGATGAATTCAACTTAGACTATAATTAGAATCCACAGTTTGTTTCGCTTCTGGACAATCTCTCTCACCGTCAAGATGTTACGTGTGAAAATAATATAATGAGTCATCGCTTGTTACAAGTATAAAAAGACAAACAAAGAAAATAAACACCCACATTAAAATTGAAAAAGATTAATTACTTCGAGGCGTTTGCGTTAAAATTGTGAGTATTTGAAAAATAGTTTTTGTTTTTAAAGTGAAAAATAATAGAAAATTATAATTGTATTTAATCATGAATATAAAATTTATTTGATTATGATTCAATACTTTTTCAGATTATTTTGTAAAACTAGTAACCTATCTAATTATTTGATACAATTATACATTTATATAAATTTTTTCAATTTACAATATCTTTTAAAAAAATATAATAATGAGTAATTCAATTGATTAAGTTACTTTTTTAAAAAAATCCATTAACACGCCTATTAGGTTGCACTAGAGTATTATGTGCATATTGCTTTTCTGTGTGATTACTGAGGACATTTATAACTATTTTCTCTTAAAATTTTGAGACAAATACGAAAAGTAATTATGTAATCATCCCTATGAAAAGATCCAAAAAACCAAAGCCCAAAGTTAGTTTCAAATATTTTTGACCTTCTTATGAATAAATCCAACTCAGATTATGATTGGGATCCATATTTTGTTTCGCTCTCAGACAATCTGTCTCACCGTCAAGATGTTATGTGTGAAAATAATACAACGGATCATTGCTTGTATCACAAATATGAAAAGAAAATAAACACCAGATTAAAATTGGTAAAAAATAATTACTTCGGGACGTTCAACATTAAAAATTGTGAGTGTATTAAAAATGATTTTTGTTTTTAAAATGGAAATATTAGTTTTAAAAAATTTGTATTTAATCATGAATATAAAATGAGACTATTTATTTTTTATTAGTGATTAGGAGAGAAAGTGAAGTAGTTTTTTGTTATTTTTCAAATCCTTGAAAATGCCATAATTCAATTTGAAGTTAAATTGAATTCCATTTTTTTTTTAAATTTTATAACCAAACGTATTCTTTGGATTTCAACTCAAGAAAAAGTACCTTTTCGGTTTATTTTTATTTATCACATTTTATTTTATAAAAGTCAATTTGACTAATGTTTCAAGCTAAATTAAAGTAAAAAACTCAATATTTTAAATTTAAAAGTTAGATGTTCGAGAACTAAACAAAAGAAATTATAAATTATAATTCTTTTCATATTAGTATAATGAAAAGAATTCACATTAGAATATTGGTCAAACTCCATGTAATTTACTTCTTGAGAAGCAAATTGAAGGAGTAGAAAGTTCTTATAGCCAAACACCACTTCTTATTTTGCAAAATTTCTCATTGGTCTGTCATATAATAAGCCTAACAAGCCGTCAGTTTAGTGAAAACTCGGAATACAGGTGTGATATTACTCAGCTTCACACAGTTTCATAGAGGCGTTACAAAACAGTCTTGCGAAACTCCGGAAAAGGCTAAAAAAGCACCGAATTGAAGCAAAAGAGAGAAAAAACTGAAGCAAAGCAACCGAGGAAAACAGAGAGAGAAAGAGCAAAAAGAAGGAGCCATGGTGGGTGAAGAGAAGAGGCATCAGATGATGCAAAACCTATTCGGTGACCAATCCGAAGAGGAGGAGGAAGAAGAAGAGGAAGTTGAATCCGAACACGAATCCAATCGCCAACCTGATTACGCTTCGGTTCGATTTTTTTCCATTTTTAATATGAATTTTCCTCTTTTTTTTGATTAATTGAGTTGTTTTTTTGTTGAATTTTTAGTGAAGGAATTAATGTGATGTGATTTTGTTTGATTTTCAGCTCAAGTGTTAGAACTTGGCTCTATTTGGTTTATCATGTTCATTTTACTTGTTTTGTTGTTGAGATTTTAGTCAGTGAATTAATGTGTTATGATTTTATTTGATTTTCTGCTCAAGTTTTAAAATTTGGCCCTAATTGGGTTATCATGTGTGCAAAAATGATTTTGAATGGAGCAGGGTTGAATGAGCTGGTTTAATCCAATTTGGTACTACTATTTGAGGGGGGAAAAGCAAGAAAATTCCAATTTTTTGCTCAATTTTGATTAACCGACTTGTTTGCTTGTTGAATTTTTTGTCATTTGAATTAATGTGATATGATTTTATTTGATTTTCAGCTCAAGTGTTAAAACTTGGCCCTAATTGGTTTATCATGTTCAATTTTCCATTTTTTTTTTTTAAATAAATTAATCGAGTTGTTATTTTGTTGAACTTTTAGTCAGTGAATTAATGTGGTATGATTTTATTTGATTTTCTGTTCAAGTGTTAAAACTTGGTCCTAATTGGTGATATCATGTTCAATTTTCCTCTTTTGTTTGGGATTAATCGACTTGTTATTTTGTTGAATTTTAGTCATTTGAATTAATGTGATATGATTTTATTTGATTTTTTGCTCAACTGTTAAAACTTTGGCCCTAATTGGTTATCATGTGTGTTTATTTGTTCATGTGTACAAAAATGATTTCGAATGGAGCAGGGTGAAATGAGCTGGTTTAATCCAATTTGGTACTACTTTTGAGGGAAAGAAAAGCAAGAAAATTCCAATTTTTTGCTCAATTTTGATTAACCGACTTTTTTTTTTTTTTTGTTGACATTTTTAGTCAGTGAATTAATGTGATATGATTTTGTTTGATTTTCAGCTCAAGTGTTAAAACTTGGTCCTAATTGGTTTATCATGTTCACTTTTCCTCTTTTTGTTTGATTATTTGAGTTGTTTTGTTGTTGAAATTTTAGTCATTTGAATTAATGTGATATGATTTTATTTGATTTTCTGCTCAAGTGTTAAAACTTGGCCCTAATTGGTTTTTCATGTTCAATTTTCCTCTACTTTCATTAATTGAGTTTTTTTTTTTTTTTTGTTGAAATTTTAGTCAGTGAATAAATGTGGATATGATTTTATTTGATTTTCTGGTCAGGTGTTAAACTGGCCCTAATTGGTTTATCATGTATGTTTATTGGTTCAATGTGTACAAAAATGATTTCTGAGGTAGAAATGAGCTGGTTTAATCCAATTTAGTACTACTTTTTGAAGGAAAAAAGCAAATAAATTCCAATTTTCCTCTTTTTTTTTTTTTTGATTAATCGACTTGTTTTTTTGTTGAAATTTTAGTCAGTGAATTAATGTGTATGATTTTATTTGATTTTTTTTTTTTTTTTGCTGATGTGTTAAACTTGGCCCTAATTGTTTATCATGTATGTTTATTGGTTCATGTGTACAAAAATGATTTCGAAGGTAGAAATGAGCAGGTTTAATTGGTCCTACTTCTTTTCTTGTTGAATTTTTAGCCAGTGAATTAATGTGATATGATTTTGTTTGATTTTTTGCTGAAGTATTAAACTTCTCCCTAATCGGTTATCATGTATGTTTATTCGTTCATGTGTACAAGAATGATTTCGAAGGTTGTCCCGACATGTTAAGTAGTTGGAGCAGGGAAAAATGAGCAGGTTTAATCCAATTTAGTACTACTTCTTAGGGGAAAAAAATGCCGATGGTCTTTTGGAAACAACCTCTCTATCTCCACGAGGTAGTAAGTCTGCGTACATTTTACCCTCCCTCCTCCTAGACCACCCTACCTTGTGGGATTACACTAGGTATGTTTTTGTTGTTGTTTATTGAGTGAAAAAAAAAGCAACAAAAGGAATCTTGAATGTATGTTCAGTGGTTTGAACGAACTGTCCTCGTTCTGTGGCATGCCAGCCTAGTGAATGTTAAAATATATGCTATTTTCAATGTTAACTTCGAATTTCCTATTGAATGAACTCGTAAAAATCGATTCATTTTTGGGAAAAAAAAGAATTAGGGAATGCTTTTCCTAGCAACATTGGTATATACATTTTGTACAGACAGATGGAATCACGGATGATTCTTTCTCACGCACAGTCTGATTTGGTGTTATTTATAGCTGTAGCTTCCGAAGATTTGTTGAGCCACAGTAGTGTAGTTCTCTTTGATTGTTTTAGATTTTTAAAATTCTATCTTTCACCTTCTACTTGATTATATTACTTGAAGTGATCTAACATGCTCTTATGTGTTAATATCTTGGTCAAAACAAAATAAAAACTTCATAGTTTCAGTCAATGTTACCGTTGCTTCTTGGAATTGGAGTTCACATTTTTCATTCTTTTTTTGTTTGGTTACATAAACGTACTTTGAAACTGTTCTTTGCTATTATTTTCTTCTTCAGGATGATGCAGATGGAGGCGTGGATCCCGAAGGAGAAGGTGAAGGAGAGGGAGAAGGTGATGTTGATGTTGATGGTGACGGGGAAGGTGAAGGTGAAGGTGATGGGGAAGCTGAAGGTGAAGGTGAAGTAGAAGGCCAAGGGGAGGCTGAGTTGGAGAGTGAAGGTGAAATGCAAGATGTTGATCCTGGGCACGGAGAGAGTGAGGGTGAAAGAGATCAGAGTTCTCAGGAAATAGAGGTTGGTGATCAGAGGGTACATAGTGAAGGAAGAGATTCGGAGAGTGATGAAAAAGAAGAATATGGTCAAAGAGTAGTGACTAGTAGGAGGCGGGAAGTAATTGACAGTGAATCAGAAAGATCTGAGGAAAACCAATATGCTGACAACGAAGATGAGGAAGTAAATCAAGCAAGAAGTCCAAGGTGATTGGTTCACTACTTTTACTCTCCCCCTCCCCCCTCCCTTTTTTCCCCTCCTGATGTTTTTGCTCGGGGAGAATGTACAGACATGTTTCAGTCTTTTCATAACCAGCTCATGGGTCCTATTGCAACTGATCATTGCTAATTCGGCTTGAGTTTATCTGTTGTAAATCTTTCATATCACTCTGGTATCGTATATCATATGTGGACCAATAGTAAAAAACACATTGTAAAAGGTTTGGTTACATAAGATGGTCACTGTAATTCCGATTTCTTATTTTGGAGTAAAGGAATTCTTCTCTGATATTGTTTTGTAGCATCGAATGTTTTCCTTTGAACACAGTGATCTTTTGTTTTGCAGTAGGTCTCCTGGGGAAGAGAAAGATGAGGCTCACATATCCTCAGCCCCGATTCGTGATGTGTTTGGGGATTCAGAGGATGAAGAAGAGGCTGATTATGTTGTTCAGAATCAAGTTGATGAGGAGCAAAATGTTTGTACAAGTGCTAAATGAGTACATTTTAACTTTAGCTCTTGTTTGGTTCACTTATGGATTTAAAATATTTGGCATTGCAGATATCCCCCATGGAAGAAGAAAATAGCTACGGAAAACTGAGGCCAGATGATATTATAGCTGAAGATGATGGCGGATATGGGTCTGAAGAGCATGTGGAATCTAAAACTAAGGAAAAACCAGTTGGGCCCCCATTAGAGCTGGAGATTCCATTGCGTCAACCGCCAGCTTATTCAGACAGGGTCAGTATTATTTCTTGTTTCTACTGATGTAGTACAGAAATCTTTTTCGTGTTTCTTCCCCTTTTGGCTGCTTAGTTTACAGCCGAATTTTGAAAGAATGACAAGATTAAAAATGTCCATTGCACCCAAGGGTGTGACCTAGTGGTCAATGAAGTGGGTTCAAATCCCGCCAAAGACAAAAACTCTCGGTGGCCTCTTCCTATCTTTCCTAGCCTTGGTGGAAAGAGCTACCTGGTATCTATTGTTGTTGGGACCTAAGTTCATCAAATTTGATAGTATTATGGCTTGATCAAGGGTTCATATTGCGCATACATAGTGTATTATTTGGTTGTTATTTTTCTTTTTTTGGGTACCCCACCCGATGTTCGGTACTGGGGCCTAACTAAATCCAAATTTATGTATTGCGGTTGCCAGTGACGGAACCAGAATTTTCGTTAACGGGGTTCAATATATAAAGGGGTAAACACGCTAAGAAGCCAAGGAGATTTTCAACATCTACATGTAAATAAAAAATAATTTAACCTTGAATATACGGGGGCGGAGCCACCTGGTGGTTGCTACTTTGTTATACTATGGGTGCTGTATTTTGTATGGTGAATTAGTATTCCAGTTCCTTTTGCAAATTATTGACTTGAAGTTTTTGAATATTTTACCCGTGGAATTGTTGAGGTGCGCTCAAACTAGCTTGAACACCACAGTTGTTAAAAAAAAAGTTCATTTGACTTAACTTGGTTGATATTGCACACCAAAAAGTTTCGAACTGCAAAGTCTGTATTTCTGTGACTTAACTTGGTTGATATTGCACACTGGTAGCAGTTTTTCCTATGACACTCTTGATAGTTGACATTTACAAATTAGCTTAGAGAGGCTTGATTATTGGTTCTGAAGTCCTGTCACTCACTAAGTTTGTAGGACCATTTTTGCGGACTCTTTTTTGAATGATTCATATCTAGACTAACCAGTAGAATACAGACGTTTGTTATATTTGTCACTTCTTCTAATTCTATCACCTGTAATAGGGGAGGAGGAAAAAGAATAACTTCTTGCTTACAATGTTTTAAAAGCCTTTTCTTTGAAAGTTGAAACCTTTTATCTGCTTATAGTTTTCGAACCAAAATAGGGCAGATCCACATTGTGGGAATACACTGGGTATGTTGTTGTTGTTGTTGAACCAAAATAGGGCAGATGTGTTATATGTTTCTTTTCTTTCAGTTTGGGACTTGAGGATAAAAGGATGTTTCGACAGCTGTTCCTCGTTTGAGTATTAGGAGTCTTTTGATAAGTCATTGAGCGGTAGACATGAAGCTGTTCCTACATTTCTATTTATGGTGAGGGACAGAGCGACATGATTAGTCTTTTTATCCCTCGATTCCTAAGAGATTCAGTGGCTTGAAGTTATCAAAAGCTTGATTGGAGAATGTATGATCAGGGGGAATGATTCTGTACAAAGGATGAGAATAGAATAGAAGCTAGAAAGACTCTTTGCAAGTATCAAAAGGTCAATGCAAGTGTAACAAGCAACATACAAGTCTTTATTACAACTTAGTCTTTTTCATAAAGTTAACTATTTTTTCTTTGCTCCCAAATGTAACCATCCAATTTATAACATGGATTCTTTAAATCCAAGGTGGTTATAGCATGGCTTATGGTCTAAGTGCCCGTTTGGATGGGCTTTTGGCTTTTGACTTAAAAGCCAAAAGCCATAAGTTAGAAATCCTAACTTATGGCTTTTTGGCTTATTTTTTAGCATTTTAAGCCAAAAGTCATAAGTTAGGATTCCTAACTTATAGCTTTTGGCTTATTTTAAGCATTTTAGCCAAAAACCAAGTGCTTATAAGCACTTTTTAAATTTACCCAAACACTTCAAAAGTGCTTAAAAGCTATATTTAGCTTAAAAGCACCTAAAATAAGCCAATCCAAATGGGCTTTAGACCTTGGACAGATTTTAAGCTTCTATTGGAGAAAACTTTCAATCAGACTAAACTGTGGTCCAGTTATTTCTTTTTATACAAGCAAATTCAGTTGGTCCATATGATGCTATTGCTTATGTGGGCTTGTCAAATATTTAAAACTTCATTCGTGCTTGTCATTGTTGTTGCTGCCTTTTTTATCACCCTGGAACCTTTAATGATTGAAAAATATCATTTGGTGTGTAATCCTGATCTTTTTACTCGTTCACTTTCTTATGACGCAGATGAGCATGATCAAGGTTTCTAACATAATGGGCATTGATCCCAAGCCCTTTGATCCAGAGACATATGTTGAAGAGGACGTTTTTGTGACTGATGAATCTGGATCCAAGAAGCGCATCAGCTTGGTTAACAACATTGTTCGATGGAGGAAAGTTAGAAAACCTGATGGCACAACAACTGTAAGTGAATTATATTTCTCAAAAAGAAAATTGTAGTGAATTTTAAATAACCTCGTTTATATCTACATGCTCGGGCATGGATCAGAAAATCAGCTCATCTCTGATTTTCCTGATGAATTAGATAAGTTCATTTTTCTTTTTTGAAAGTTGCACGTGTCGATTCATCTGATATCAATATAAGCTTTTAAGCTCAGTGCCACGGTGTTGTCTGACGCTGTTAGGAGGCATCTTTTCTTTTAGCAAAAAGGGAAATTTGTAGTTCTGAAGTTTATTCCACATAATTCACCATATTTTAAAACGTATATTCCATATAATTAAAACAATTAAAATTTGTAGTGGTGTTATTCCTTGATGATAGGAACTGAACCAAACAATTGGTGAGAAGGAAAGACATAAGGTCAATCAAGTAAACATCAAGTCGACAAAATGGTGTTATCAAATAAATATTTTTTACATTATGTTGAAGATGACTTTTTGTTACGAATCTACATCTAAGAAGCGTATTAGCTTAGTTAATAATACTTCTGTTGGGGAAATAAAGAAACTCTGATAAACATACGCAAGTGAAATTTTGCATAATTCGGTTATATTTATATGCCATGGCATGGTTTCAGAAAATCAAATCGTATCTTTGGTTGTCCTGATGAAATAAGCAATTTTACGCTTGTTTATGTTGCACATGCTTGATTCATCAGTGTAAGTTAAGCTCTACGGAATGGGTTTTCTGATGATGCTAGGCGAATCTTTTTCTTTTACAAGAAAGGGAACTTTTGTTGTTCTGAAGTGTTTATCCAAATAATAATTAAAATTATCAAATGTTATCAGTTTCACAAAAAAAAAAAAAAAAACAGTTTCAAAAAATTATCAAATGTTACCGGAAGGAAAAATCCAAGGGTGTGGCCTAGTGGTCAATGAAGTGGGTTATGAAGGAGGTTCAGAACCCAGCTGAAGCATTATCCTTTCGCAGTTCACATTGGTCCAAGCTTTGGGGGCAGAGTTATCAGGTAGCAAGTAGCCCATGGAATTAGTTGAGGTGCCCGCAAGTTGACACAGAAGCACAATTATAAAAAAATGTTAGTGGAAGGTATGATGAATAATGACTGGGGAAAAGGGATAAAATAGAAGAAACAAAAAGCATAAGGCACATCAAATGAACACGAAATCAAGAAAATGAGGAGGTAATATATAATAGGTTATGTTTCTTAAAAAAATACTACTAGGTTATCTCTGCTTTAACGTCTTTGGGTGGCTGGTCAAATACCACTGATGTCTGTTGGATCTAAAGCTTTCAAAGCTGGACCATGCAATGACAAGTAAAATTCCCCTTCAACAAAAGAAGAGCAAGGATTATGGGCAAAAGGAAAATTTGTGTTATATATTAGTCATAAGACTGACATAGAAACAGATGCTTGCATTGTCTAAATAACTCTACAAGTTGGACTGCTTGTTAGTTATTTATATTGGTCAGACTTTGAGAAAACTTTAATATTTTATGCGAGTTTGGATTCACAGATGAAGGAAAAATTCTGATTTATTTAGCATTTCTTGGTGCTGATTGAACGGATGTTTCTGTATGTAGGTGGAAAGCAATGCACGCTTTGTGGAATGGTCTGATGGAAGTGTACAATTAATGATTGGAAATGAAGTTCTGGACATATCTGTGCAAGATGCGCAGCATGATCAATCACACCTGTTTCTTAGACATGGCAAGGTGAAATCTCATGCCTATTGTCATTTGTGATGCAAAATCCTAGTTACGTTGGCTGGGAAATTACAGGGAAAATAGTGGTCCTTTAGTCAAATCAGCAGATATACACCGCTCACAACTTCACAAAAGAAAGAGGAACTTGTACATAGTTAAGCCTTATGAGGTCCTCACAGGTTTTTTAATCAGTGGATAAGTTGTAGGAGATCACAAATACGCAAGAGTAATTACTTCTACTCTGTAGTTTTGAAATGAAAAACAATTATTTGAAATGATTTTATTCCGTATTAGCTAGGAATTTGAACTCTGGGCCTGACTGAAAATAGGATTAGTAACTGACTGATATCCTGCGCATCTCTCTCCTTCTTCCTTCTCTCTACTTAGTAGCCAGCAGCCATCCATCTCTCCCTTCTTTATTCTCCTATACTGGTTCTTCTCTGCTGACTTTCCTCGAACCCAGTTCTGATCTCCTCCCCCACTTTCCTCCTTCCTTACCTGGCTGTCCTTAATCCGTCCCTAGATTCATGCCTTCTCAGTTCGCTTATCTTTCCTCACCATGGGAAGACTCCTTTCCCCTTTACTTTTCAGACAGTTTGCCAGCTTCCTCCCTCAACCTGTGATCTTTCTCCCTTTTACAAAAGCTCAGCCGCATGTCTCTCACATCCATCTTAATATTTGATATCAGACTCTGACCATTCTGCCAAATTTATGCACTCTTTCTATTTTGAGATGCGTTGGGTACAATTCCAATATTAAAAAATTTCTACACAACTTTCAAAGTTGTTTAGCTATTCAAATTTCAAACTGTGATAGTGTTTTTTTCTCTATCAGAGTAACTTCCACCTAATATATTAATACTTCTTTCAGTTACCAACTAATATTATAAAGAAAATGTTCATTGGGCTTAACTGAATCTTAAAAGCTAGCTCATGAAATGAGATTGTCCAAGATTGTATAAGGAGATAACACCTCATCCCTCAACCTATGTTAACACTCTTTAACACCTCCTCACTACCTAGGACCGGACATCTAGAGTGAGTATAACATTAACATGGGGCTCAGTATTCCCTTAAGGATTTGGTCTAGTGGTAAAAGCACAACATGTAATGTGTGGGTCTGGTGCACGTCAAGGTTACTCTATCTTGGACAAAAGTATAGTATTTAAATGGAGAGGGGTAGAAGGTTCACATTGTCCACATAATTTGGACCATGCGCCACTGACTCTGGGAATTTTCTGGAAAAAGAACATCGGTTTAGTATTGAGAAACACAACAAAATGGATGGATTAAGCTTTGGTACCATGTAAAGAATGTTCACCTTCGCCTAACTCAACCTAAAAAGCTAGCCATGAGATGAGGACACTGTAATTTCCATAAGAAATCAACTTCCATTTCCCATGACCAACGTGGGGTACTCTATAATGTTTAATGTCAAAGAAATATCTTAAACTTTGTCTCCATTCACATACCGTCGTGTGAAAAGGATAGGAGAGGTACTTTTGTGGGTGAACAATTGTAGTACTCCCTCCGTTTCAATTTGTTTATCTTAGTTTGACTGGGCACAGAGTTTATGAAAGTAAAGAATTTTGAATCTTGTGGTCTTAAATTGAAGTTATGTATAATGCGGCCTTTGATTTTGTGGTCTAAAACATCCCATGTGAAATGTTGGAATTAAAGAGTCGCCAAATTAGGAAGGAGGCATTCTTTTTGAAACAAACTAAAAGGGGAAGTACGATAAACAAATAAAAACGGAGGGAGTATATCTTTTTTCCTCCCATCATTGGCTGTACTTTTCATATAGCTAAAGTCTGTAGTTGCTGCAAGTTTCTTAAGGGAAATATGATGGATGTTGCCTGATTGTTGAAGTTTCTTAGAGGAACATGTTGAATTTTGATGACTGCTGCCAAATATATGGCGAAATGAAACGTAGTGGGTTTGGAAATCAATTGATTAAAGTATTTGATGGAAAACTGAAAGGATGAGCTTTTGTAGGAAGATATTCTCATAGTTCAAATCAAATGCCCGATTGAACTACGGACCGGATGTTCCCATTTCAAACTATATTCCTTTGTCGTGCTAATTTATGTTCAATGGAGACTACCAGTTGAACATTTGGCTAGTAAGGGAGCTCATATGCAGTTATCAGTTGATTTTTTTATAATTTTGCTATCTTCTTTATGCCCTTTAAAGATTAAGGGATCGGAAGCTGAAACCTATTCCACTTAAGTGAGGTAGTATTAAGTGTGAGATCAGCTTACGTAATCTGTGATCAGTATTAGGTTTACACCAATGACTTTTAAATATAAGCATTTGCTGCAATTGAACTTTGATGAATCATATTTAGATTGAATACTATTTACTTTTTCTATCTCAATTCCTATAGTCTATGTGTTTTATAACATTTATTGCATAGTGATCCTTAGCATAAACACCTAACTCGCAGGGAATACTACAATCACAAGGGAGAATTTTAAACAAGATGAGGTTTATGCCTTCATCATTGACATCGAACTCTCACCGTTTATTGACTGCCCTTGTTGATTCACGTCATAAGAAGGTTTACAAAGTGAAGAACTGTTTCACTGACATTGACCCTGAGAGGGAGAAAGAGCAAAAAGAGAAGGTAAATTGATGAGTAATGGATTATATTTTACTTTTAGTACGTTATAGCTGTTAAGTTGACTTTGACTTTCTTTTTGTCTATGAAGGCTGAAAGCCAAAATATCAGAGCAAGTGTGCTCCTCAATCGGAAAAAGGAGAAGGTCAGCCGCAAATACATGCCTACGTTACGTAGGGAACGCCAACTCTCTCCTGGTTTTCTGGAGGATGCCCCTGAGGAGGTAGGATATAAATATATTTTTCATCTGTCATGCATATCGTAGGAAAGCATTATTCAGTGGCATGATACATAGAAACCTCCTGTTCCCTGCTTGCTCTGGAGTGGGTAATTATCTGCTTAACACGATTCAATGTTTATATAAGTGTTGCCTTGTGGAAGACATTAGTCGAACTACTCGGCATTCCTTAAGAAAAAGTTGCCCCTCTGATCTATCAGATCCGCCTAAGGAATTTTCTCCATTATCAGGAAGAGGAGACTGATGACTATGACTCTCGACGGTCTGCTGCTCGACGTCGCTTTGAAGAAGACCTAGAAATGGAAGCTCAAGCTGAGAAACGAATCATCAATGCGAAAAAGGTGCAGAAGTCAAGTGGATTCAAAGAAATTCCTACTTATTTTTTGCTACCTTTTTCAGCTAACATGAAGATTCTCCCCTTGTCAGAGAGATATTCCTCGGCAGACATCATTGCCTGCTTCAAAGCATTCTCGACGCCCTGTTGATTTTGATGACAGTGAGAAGGAGGAGTCTGAGTATGAAACTGAAGAGGAAGAAGAGAGGTCTCCACCACGTAGAAGGGCTGTTCAGGAGGAGGAGCCAGAATATGAAGAAGAGCAAGAGCGTGATCAGGGCGAGGAGGAAGAGGCATATGAAGAGTCAGAAGAGGAGGCTGAGGTAGGAAACTGTTCTTCTATGTCCAGTAATATCCCATCTGAATCTTCTTGATCATGTATTGCATTTAATAAATAGGTAACTGTGAGAAGTTTAAACTTTTACTGCAAAGTTCCGCACTTGTGATTGTTATGTCTTAATCTGCTAATTTGTAAACTCTTGTGCCAGAGCTGTTGTAAGCTTTCTAGACACATTGGCCTTCTCATGTAAATTAGTGAGATGGTTCCACAAGATACATGTAGTGTTTGACTTTGCGTGCCATTTTCCTGAGCAGCCGAGTCAGGTGTTCTCTGCTCAGTAATATTTTGAGGATAATTTTATAGACATGTTGATCAGGGTAAGATTATTAGACGCGTGAAGCCTGTTATGTCGTATTAAATTAAATATCTATGAGCGGGCAGCTTGAATTTCGAAAAGGATAATTACCTTATCTACCATATTCACCTAGTCTTCCAATTTAGAAAATACTAATATTTTTATTAGTTCTAATGTGACAGTGATAAGTGCTTTTAGCGTAAAAAACACTTATTCAGGTGTTTAATATTTTGAAAAAGCAATATTTGTTGGTAGAGGTTTTGGAAGAAATTCTCGTTGTGAATTCGAGCTTTTGTTCCTAAAACTTGCGCAATATTTCAGATGAACAACTTGCTTCGCTAATTTAACCTGTGGAATTTCTGCTTGAACTTTGAAGTTCATTTTAAAGCACATTAGAGAATGATTGTACCTAACTCCATCAAGTGGATGTGATAGAGGTAAAAAAGTTGGATACGTGGAGGAAAAACCTTGGACCGAAGTTCGAATCCCGACAAAGTCAATTCTAGGGGAATCTTCCATCTTCCTTAGCCTCGGTGAGTAGAGTAATTCGATCCATGTGCCGATGGGAGGCAACTGGTGATAGGTGAATTAGTCGAGGCATGCACAAGTTTGCTCGGACATTACTCTTACATATTAAAAAGAAAGTAACCGTATCAAACTTCTAATTAAGTGTTTGTATACACTATACGTCTCCAAGATGCAGTGCCTCCCAAAGCTGGGCATTACAATCATATCATTGATCGATTTGGTATTTATCGTCCCTGGACCCCTTTAGGTAGAAAATGAGTTATATATGGACAAAGTTTGGAAATGTGAGCTTTGCAAAGTTTTGCCGGTCCCAAGCTCAAATGCAACAACAACAACAACAACAACATACCCAGTGTATTCCCACAAACTGGGGTCTGGGGAGGGTAAGATGTACGCAGTCCATACCACTACCTCGGACGAAGTAGAGAGGATGTTTTCGATAGACCCATGGCTCAAGACAAATAACAGTATAAGAAAAACATAAAAACAACAAACAAAAAGGGGATAAATCACCAATAGAAAATAAAGGAAACAGGATACCCACAGAGTAATGCGATACACAATCTATCCAAAATTCCCAAACATCACCAAAACACCACGAACAAGGAATGGTCCCAAGCTCAAATAAAGATGATTTTGGTATGTGGACGACTACTACAACAACAATAAACCTAGTGTGATCCCATTAGGGATGGTGGTGTGTACAGAGACCTTACCCCTACCTTTGTGGGGTAGAGAGGTCATTTCTAGTAGACCCTCAGTGGTATATGAACAACTAGTCTAGAAAAACTTATGACTATTATGAATCCTCTGAACAGAACCTGAATGGGCGTGATTGATATGAAGGATTCATGTAGTCGTCTCTAAATTAGTTTGGATCGTGGTTTAAATGATTAGAATTGGCATGTAGAGCCATTATGGACCATAAGATTTACATCAAAGATGCATTGTTACAGATGTCAACTATTCACTACCTTTTGGACCTAAGACTTTAATGGAAATGAGATCAAATTTTAAAGCAATTGTGCAGCTTGATACTTAATAATTGCTTCTTTGTTGCTGAAGTAATTTTAGCGGTCATCATTGCACGAAATTAGGGATACATTACCATATGTTCTCAAGCCGAGGGGTTTGGTTCTCAGACTGTGGATGTCGTTAGAAGAAGAAATTGAATCACGAGGTTCAATTAAAGTAGCTAAACAGGCCGACAAAATCCATATATCAACATTTCCTATCAAGAAGACTCTTTCTGAACACTAAAATTGTGGTCAACGATCATAATGTTAAATTTGCTCAGAAGAGGACATTGCAAAGGGAAAAAGGAACAAAATGCAAGATGAGTAGTATCTGCCTAGGTGTTATTCTTGTAGCAGAGTGCTTAAGAGTTGAAACAAAGGTGTCTACGTGGCATGAGCAAAATCAAATGAGTTATCGACAACAATAAATGTCGTCTTCATTTAGTTTCCTTAAAAAAATGGTATGATCGGGGTTTCGATGGAAACAAAAGTGTTTTCCCTTTTCAGGTAATTTCTTTTATTGGTTCTTGTTTGGTACATTTGTTAGCAAGGGAGTAAGAATATTGGATGATGAATGCTAGCCGTTTTGTCACTTATGAAATATGGATGTCTCATGAAGTGTTTCGTGTTCGTGTGTTTCTTTTTCTTGCCGTCGCTTGTTCCTATACATAGAGGCCTGTAAGGCCTGATTATAAGTAATGCACTCTTTCTAAAATTACCTTGCGTCTGATGCAAGGACACCTTTTCTTCAGGGTATTAAATCTTCCGCTACCGGTTGAATTTAATTTTTCGATTGGATTTTGGAGCAGAGGCGGACCCACATGGAAGGGTGGGGATGCACGTGCACTCCCTAACTTCGGAAAAAATTATGTATATACTTGAGAAACTAGTCTATAGTAAATTGTGCAACATATAGAACGAAAGTGGGTTGGGGGACACGCTGGTTGCAGGCGCAACTTCCCTGCTTGAGGATCCATGTTCGAATCCACAATGTCTCATTTTTAATCAGATTTTTTGTTTTAAAACATTTGTTTTGCACTTATGTTTAGCAAAACAATAAAGTGCAAATGAGGGAGCCAGGATTCAAACCTAGGTCACTTCATACATTTTGCACAACCTTAATCACTAAGCGATCTCTCTCACTCGCCTTTTTTTGGGGATAACCGTGGTGTCCGGGCTAGCTTTCACACACCTCGACTAAATCCACGGGATACCTGCCGCCTCTCACCAGCAACAAACTCTCTCACTTGCTTTAGTTGTGTTGAAGTTTAATTTTTAGTGTAGAAACCATATTTGACCTAAACCGTTGCCGGCGTCGGCAGGTGCAAAAATCCATTTTGGAGAGGCTAGTGAAGTCAATATGCAATGCTTAGCTATTTGAGGCGTAGAATATGAATAAATCAGAATTGGTTATCAATAATGTTGGAGTTAAAAAATGTGTACTTGTTAAAAAAAAAATGTAAGACTTAAATAAATGGATGAAATGAGGTGTGTTACGAGTAGGCTATATCGATTTTCGAATAGTTGAGCTCATTCTTTTGACAAGGCAAAATACTTGAGCTCATTGCTTAATTTTTGATGGACTCCAACTTGGGGCAGGCTGTATGAATTTTCAGTGTTCAAGGTATTTAGGTAGTTTGATGTGTGGTTGTGAAATTTTCTCTCTAGTTTCCTCCTTTTAAATAAAATGAAAAATGCATTAAGTTCAATGTATAAGAAATTGAAGCGGAAGGCAGACTCCAAGTTCGATGTAGTTCTTCAAGAATAATGAAGAATTTGAAGCGCTATTTTAAATTGCCAAAATCTTACTTCCGTTCTCACCTACCACATACCATCGCCCTTTGTAAATTTTCATCACATACTGCTTGCAGCTTGCCACCATCTTCAACTTACCAAATCATTGCATTGCATTTACCTAATCTAATGTCTGCCATCAGGTGCAGTCCCCACCAGCACATAAATTTGCCCAATCTCTACTCTTCCCGCTTTCCAAATAATCTCAGTATGATTAGCGGAGTTTTCTTTAATGAATTTATTCTCCATGTCTTAGGCAAGATGAAGATGCATGTTCAGTGTTTGTGCTCCTATGGTCATGCCGAGGCAGCATTAGAAGAGGGGGATACTTCGATAAGCAAGCATAATGAAAGAGAAAATGGAATCTAACTTCTAAACAAATGAGAACTTTCCAACTATATGAAATCAATGAATCTGTAGATTTTAATGGAAGATGGAAAAATATTTATGGCACTGATCTTGAAAATTTCCTGCCTTTTATATCTTTCACTCTCCTGTGCGTTCTTTCTTTAATTTCATTTCTAAAGTTTGTTTCTTCTGAGCATGATTATCATGGTCATCATATTTGTTGATCAGTCCTGTTTGGAATCAACAAATGCTGCAATCAAGGAATCTCCCTGTGAAATTTAATTATTCAGCAACAGTAACATGCTCCAGTCTAGCTTTTAATCTTGGTAGACAAAAGTTACTCAAATAGGATTTTACCTTGTTAACAATGGCAGTCTTAAGAAACCACACCTGAGCAGGACGCAGGCTACACACCTTTGATGGTGTCTGGCTTCTAATGGAAGATTGGAAGGGAACATAGATCACAGAGAAAGCAATCTAAAACTTCAACCTTCGGAACCAGAATCTCCCCCGTTAACATGCTACCTCCTACCTGCACTAAAGTTGATGGATCACAGAAATGTGCTTTTTACTTCTAGTTCTTTTTGGAGTTTTCTATTATGGTTAAAATTCTTGGTTCTGTGCTGATTAATACTGTTTTTTATGCTAAATCATTAACTTGGGATTCTGATTCCATGCAGTTTGATGAATTTACTTATCTGAATTTTGATTGTTAAAATCATTTACTTCATATCTCTCACTTTTGTTCCTTTTTTTTTTGTGGTTAAAAATTCATCAGGAGCCGAAGCAAAATGTTAGGGAATCAGCAAGTCACAAGCGGAAAGAGATTGAGTCAGATGAAGAATCTCCTCCAAGGAAGAACGTACATCGCAGAATGGCAATTGTTTATGACAGTGATGAGGACTAAAATGTAATGGCGTGGAATCTAAGACAAGTGAGTGTTTGATGTGAACTAATTTAAGCTCCCTGTATGACATGCTTCTCTGTGATAAGATGTTAAGGCTTCTTTGGTGATGAATGTATGACGCGTCGAGTTGTGTTTTCGCCTTGCATATACATGTCTCTGCTCTGGAGAGTTTCTTTGCCCCATCATCTTTTGTCTTCAACTCTACTAAATCACAAGTTTATTGCATCCGTTGAAAGATTAATTGCTGAACGTGCTGTTTTGCTTGTAAATTGATTACTGGAGTTTATGCGTAGTTGCTGACGTTTGGCTGTAGCAATTGAACAAGGTCAAGTGCATGGATTTTTAGTGAAATTTGCAGACTACTTGCAATAATTATTTTCCATCCAAAGACATATTGATAGAATTTTAAGCTGGAAAGCTTCTTGTTATTTACTCCCCCTCTGTTTCAATTTGTTTGCCTTACTTTCCTGTTTAGTGCCTCTTTCCTTTTTTGGCAACTCTTTAATTCTAACTTTCCACAAGGCATGTTTCAAGCCATAAGATTAAGGGCATTTTGGCACATTCGACATATCTTTAGTTTAGGACCACAAGTTCCAGAAGTCTTCTTTACTTTCTAAACTCCGTGCGAAGCCAAAGCCAAACAAACAAGTTGAAACGGAGGGAGGATAAAGTTGGCTGCACAGTGGTCGAGAAGTTCTTTGTGGTGGAATAGTAGTAGTAAAATTACCATCAGTAAGTGACTCATCATATTGGTTCTAGCATAATTATAATGGCTATTGTATCTGTACGTATACTATCCAGAGTTGGGAATGATGGTGATGCGTGCTTTTCTTTGGGATGTACATCTTTTATCAACTTTTAACCAGAGTTGCTTTGAAACTCAAGTGCTAAATTCTTATCTGTAAAGACCTAGTTTTCTAGTTTTCACAAAACTGCATGCACACCGTGGATTTTCTTGGATTGAAGTTTGAAATGTATTCACAACCTTTCTTGATTCATGTTTGCATTTTCCAGGAAAATTTGCTCAGGAAATTGTCACAGGATGCAATGAGATGCTCGAAGGCCTGGGATTTGAAAAGAGGCAAAAAGAGCCTGAATGTTGTTCAGTTATACACCACCAACCTACCTTAGGTTTATAGTTTTAGATGTCTTTCTCATGCTGAATTTGGCAATGAGCCGTGGCAGAACTGATGTTACCTTTTTCTTCCCTTTCATATGAATTGTTGTTTAAGATGGATATAACCTGTGGTTTTTATCAGTGACCTATTTATAGATGGAACTTGAAACTTATTACAACTTGCTTTTGTGTTTTCTTTACATGTTCATCAGTTTTTTTCGGTTGCTCATTCAGTAGTCATTCTGTAACTGTACCAAAGAGAGGGGCAAAAGCATGCCTTCAGTTTCTGTTCTTGTAGTTTGCTTTCTCACAAAGGTCTCCTTATAGAGATCATGTGGAACTGATTTACTAAAATCTGGTAATTTTTTATTTTATTCTGGCTGCAAAGAACCAGGTGAGTAGCTTGGGCTTCTGTTTTCTGGGAAGATTGAGGTTTCCAAGCGTCTGCAGGATATCTTCTCCGCGGGATCAGAGTCGGGTTTCCATTTTTCCAATACGAGTATTTATCTAAAGTAAAGGTCGATGAGGGTGACCGATAAATGTGGGCGCTCTTGCTTATAAAAGATGCTTTGTTCTGTTCTAATCATGTTTAGTTGAGCCATTTTGTGATTATTCCAGTTAGTGAAGTGATTGCTTGATATTGGAGTGTCAAAAACCCAAATCCAGTTATAAAATTGAGCCATTTTGTGATTATTCCAGTTGTTAGTGAAGTGAGTGCTTGATATTGGAGTGTGAACAGCCCAAAATTCAGTTATAAAAATCTTTCGAATCGGTCTGCCCCGTGAACGTCGACCTCGGTCGGGTAAGATCTGACCTTCACGATAAGCGTAACGATCTGGGCATTGACTTAGAAAGAGGCCCGCTGTCTCGGTGAAGTAGACATCATATCTATACAAGAGGTTCGGTAAAATAGACATGTGGAGATGCGAGTTACCTATACCCAGATAGAAAGAACTTATCAAGTGATCTATGAAGCTTCACTGTTCAATCTAAGAACTTAGAATTCGAGCCTCTACCGTTAGTTCTTCGAATAAGTGCCCGAATAGCTGTATTTAGGATTTTTTTTAAAGAATAATCCAAGTTTATAAAGTTCTTTTAGTTTAATCATATTAGAACTTCAAACTCTTGAGATCAAAGTTGAAAATTGCGTATCTGAAATTTTTTAAATTTCCAATATACGAACCTGAAGTTAGGCTTTAACAGTTCCTAACATTTGACAGGCTAATTTTTTAATTTAGTTTTTAGAAAATTGACTAGGATATTGAAATGGGATGCTACCTTCTTACCTGTCAACCTGCGATCAGATTCTCTTTCTCTATTTTCCGATTACTGCATTATTTGATGATGTAATAACTACTTCCTTCGTCCATATTTAGTTGTTCACATTTGACTTGCACAGGAATTAAGTAGTAAATGATAGGGGTAATTTTACCGAATCACCCTTTGAATATAATAAATATTTTACTTTAAAAAATGCAACGAGGGATGAATAATATTTAATATCAGAGGTAAAATGGGAAAAAAAAGGATAAATTATGTATTGATTTTTTAAACTGGACATGCATTGTTGAACATCCAAATTAGAAATGTGGACGACTAAAGATGTATGGAGGGAGTAATAACCATGCTAAAGAAGGATTATTGTATATACACAATTTTATAGAAAGAGTGCAACAATTGTAATTTTCCTCACAATGCTTATTACAGGAAGGGTTCAAATACGGCTAAAGCAATACAGTAGTTTTTTTTCCTTCACGTTCATAGGATTATCTATTGTTGGTTCTGAGATATTTTGATGGTTATATGACTAATAGATATTTATAACAATATTGACATTTAATAATATATCTATTAAAGTATCACGATATTTAATCAAATGATTCAAATCTTTAGATCTATTTGGTAAAAGATGTATAAAATCTAATTTTTTATTTATATCAAATTCTAAGTTTAATCCTACTTTGTATAAAGTAAGAAATCTTTTTAATAATTGAAATATATATTCTGTATTCATATAACATTCTTTGTCATAAATAGTGTATTAAACTTAAAGTACCAAAATATTTGATCAAAATCTTTAATTCTATTATTGGTAATCTTATAGATTCCATTTCTATAAAGATGATTAAAAATAGACTTTTTTTTTTATATAAAAAAGAACACTGAAATTCTTGTGCGATAAGACTGGGACCCAAACTGCATTATGCAAAATAAATCTATATTCCAGGTAAATCTGGTAGTCACCAGAAGCACAAATAATACGCTGCCACGTTGCAGTTCTGGAGGAAAAAAAAAGTCTAGTAAGTTCTAGGCTTTTCTTTTTTCTTTTTCCATTTTTTTTTTCTGGTAAGTTCTAGGCTCACCGTCTGATCTTCCATTACTTCTTACATAAAGCACCTCTCTCCTTTTTCACTCTCAACGAAAAACACTCTAACATTCGATTTTCTCTGAAGAAGACATCAAACGGTATTCTCTTTTTTCTTCTCTTACAAGGTATGTTTGCATGTACCTTCAATTTTCAGTTTTTTTTTTTTTTGTTTCACTGTGTATGTATGTACGTACTTGATAATCCCTTAAGAAGTTTAGTATTGTTGTTCGGTTGCATGCGTATGATGAAAAAAAACAGATGTTAAATACTTCGATATTTTGAGTTTCATACCCGAATCATCGTGTAGTAGAGTGTGAGTTTGTTTCCTGCTGATTTATCATCAACCAGGTGATTCTTCCCATCTGTTCTAGTCTTGTTGGACAGAGATACCAACTCTAGTATCTGTGGATTTAGTTGTGGATTTAGTCGAGGTGCGTGAAAGCTGGCTTGGACACCACGGTTATAAAAAAAACTATCATCAACTATCTATCGAAACATACTTCAATATCAGTAGTTCACTTTTTCTATCTACGACGATTGATAATTTAGATTGAAAAAAAAGTGAATAATTGATAGCTAAGATGTGTTTGGATAAACCGTTGATGATAGTTCAACACACACCTTATAGATCAGATATGAAATTCAAGAAATTTGGATACTTACTTTAGGTGTGTTTTTGACACTTCACTTTGAAATAATTTAGACGGTTTTGCTATTGATCATTATTCTACGTTTATGAGTTAAATTTTTATTGGATCTAGTTACTATTAGTGGACAATTTGTTTTCTGATGATAATTTTCAGTTGGATTTTCTTGTTCTCCCTCTAGATTGATATAATGACACTGTAAATGTTACTACTAGTGTCTCTCATTGTGTAAATTTTAAATTTCAGCTGTGTTTTCTTTGTTTCTCATTGGTGTTTTCTATTAATTGTTGCAGTTTGTTGGAAGACAGCGTAATTCATCATGAATCCCGAAAAATTTACACACAAGACAAATGAGGCTCTTGCTGAGGCACATGAACTAGCTGTGTCAGCAGGACATGCTCAATTAACACCCTTGCATATGGCGTTAGCTTTAATATCTGATCATAGTGGTATTTTCCGTCAAGCAATTGTCAATGCTGCTGGTAGTGAAGACACAGCTAATGGAGTTGAAAGGGTATTTAATCAAGCCAAGAAGAAGATCCCTTCTCAGACACCAGCACCTGATCAAGTTCCGGCAAGTACTTCGCTTATAAAAGTGCTACGACGAGCACAATCGTTGCAGAAATCTCGCGGTGATAGCCATTTGGCGGTTGATTTGTTGATTTTAGGCCTTTTGGAGGACTCCCAAATTGTTGATCTTTTGAAGGAAACTGGTCTTAGTGCATCAAGAGTGAAATCAGAAGTTGAGAAACTTAGAGGAAAAGATGGAAAGAAAGTGGAAAGTGCTACAGGGGACACTACATTTCAAGCACTTAAGACTTATGGTCGTGATCTTGTGGAACAAGCTGGAAAACTTGATCCTGTGATTGGTAGGGATGAAGAAATTCGAAGAGTAATTCGGATTTTATCGAGGAGGACAAAGAACAATCCAGTGCTTATTGGAGAACCTGGTGTTGGTAAAACAGCAGTAGTTGAAGGGCTAGCGCAAAGGATTGTTCGAGGTGATGTTCCAAGTAATTTGGCTGATGTTAGGCTTATTGCGTTGGATATGGGAGCACTAATTGCTGGAGCAAAATACAGAGGTGAATTTGAAGAGAGATTGAAGGCTGTTCTGAAGGAAGTGGAAGATGCAGATGGGAAAGTTATTCTCTTTATTGATGAGATACACTTGGTTTTAGGTGCTGGTCGGACTGAGGGGTCAATGGATGCTGCTAATTTGTTCAAGCCAATGCTTGCTAGGGGCCAATTAAGGTGCATTGGTGCAACAACTCTGGAAGAGTACAGGAAGTATGTGGAGAAAGATGCTGCATTTGAACGGCGTTTTCAGCAGGTATACGTCGCTGAGCCTAGTGTTCCTGACACTATAAGTATCCTTCGAGGGTTGAAGGAGAAGTATGAAGGTCATCATGGTGTCAAAATTCAAGATAGGGCTCTTGTGATTGCAGCCCAGCTTTCGTCTCGATACATTACAGGTATGAACTTTTTCTTGAATTGTCGCTAATTATTAGTGAATACATTAGATAGAGGAATAACTAATCTGTGAATTTTTACTTCAGGTCGACATTTGCCAGATAAAGCTATTGATCTAGTTGATGAGGCTTGTGCAAATGTGAGAGTACAACTTGATAGTCAACCAGAAGAAATTGATAATCTTGAAAGGAAGAGGATTCAGCTAGAAGTTGAACATCATGCTCTTGAGAAGGAGAAGGACAAAGCTAGCAAAGCTCGACTTGTTGAAGTAAGTATTATATACAAGAAATCTTTTACCTATTAATCTAAAACCTGTGTAGGGAATGTGTACAAATAACATAAATTATTGTTCAGGTGAGAAAAGAGCTTGATGATTTGAGGGACAAACTCCAGCCTTTGATGATGAGGTACAAGAAAGAGAAGGAACGGATTGATGAGCTTCGCAGGCTGAAGCAAAAGCGTGATGAACTCATGTATGCTTTACAAGAAGCTGAAAGGAGATATGATCTTGCTAGAGCAGCAGATCTTAGATATGGCGCTATCCAAGAAGTGGAATCTGCAATAACAAAGCTTGAGAGTAGCTCAGATGAGAGTACAATGTTAACGGAGACTGTTGGTCCCGATCAGATCGCGGAAGTAGTTAGTCGTTGGACTGGTATTCCTGTGTCAAGGCTTGGGCAGAATGAGAAGGAGAAATTGATTGGTCTCGCTGATAGATTGCACCAAAGAGTGGTCGGGCAAGATCATGCAGTTAGAGCTGTTGCTGAGGCTGTGTTAAGGTCTAGAGCTGGATTGGGAAGGCCACAACAACCAACTGGTTCATTCCTTTTCTTGGGGCCAACTGGTGTTGGAAAGACTGAACTTGCTAAAGCTCTTGCGGAGCAGCTCTTTGATGATGACAAGTTGATGGTCCGAATTGACATGTCTGAATACATGGAACAGCATTCTGTTGCCAGATTGATTGGTGCTCCACCAGGGTATGTATTTTCAACCATTTAAGGATATAATAGAATGAATCACACTTTTACTAGTAAACTTTATCAGAGAGAATTCAATTATAGTTTTATGTCTCGAGTAATGGATGCTGAATATGTTCTGTTTCTGCAGTTATGTTGGACATGAGGAAGGTGGACAACTTACCGAAGCAGTAAGGAGGCGGCCTTACAGTGTTGTGTTATTTGACGAAGTGGAAAAGGCTCATCCTACTGTGTTTAATGCCTTGCTTCAAGTGTTGGATGATGGAAGGTTAACTGATGGTCAAGGTCGCACTGTTGATTTCACCAACACTGTGATCATTATGACCTCAAATTTGGGAGCGGAGTATCTATTGTCAGGATTAATGGGCAAGTGCACTATGGAGAAAGCTCGCGAAATGGTCATGCAGGAGGTATGTTAGAACATGCCATTTTCTGCAAACTTTCTAACAACATTGTTAATTAAAATAACGGTCTCACGCGCATGTTTTTGTGACAGGTGAGGAAGCAGTTTAAGCCAGAGTTACTGAATCGGCTTGATGAGATTGTAGTGTTTGATCCCTTATCGCATGAGCAGTTGAGGCAAGTCTGCCGTCACCAATTGAAAGATGTGGCAAGCCGTTTAGCTGAGAGGGGTATTGCCTTGGGCGTTACTGAGGCTGCGCTAGATGTCATACTTGCTCAGAGTTATGATCCGGTAAGTGCCAACGTCCTATTACTTTTACTCGATAATTCATGGTAACCGTACAGATGTACTAACTTTTGTTATGAATGACATTCAGGTGTATGGTGCAAGGCCTATTAGAAGGTGGTTGGAGAAAAAAGTAGTAACCGAGTTGTCGAAGATGCTTGTGAAGGAGGAAATTGATGAGAATTCGACTGTGTACATAGATGCTGGAGTCGGTGGGAAAGATCTAACTTACAGGGTGGAGAAAAATGGAGGGCTTGTAAACGCAACCACTGGCAAAAAATCTGATGTACTGATTCAGCTACCTAACGGGCCAAAGAATGATGCTGCTCAAGCAGTGAAGAAAATGAGGATTGAAGAAATAGACGATGATGGTGATGAAATGGCAGAGTAAAGAGGTTGAATTACTCCTCCAAAGATGAAAATGACACTTACCTTTAACTTTTGTTAACCCCTTGTGGGGAAATCCAGTTTTACATGTTCAAGAAGTGTGTGTTTAATGTTCACAAGTTCAGTTGATTGTGTTTGTGTTGCTTTGTGAATTTGAAAATGTCTAAATAGAATTGTATTTCTCGGATTTTCTGAAATATAATCCTTTTCATTTATTTTTGCATTGGATTTTTTCTTGCACTCTTGTGTTTGGAGAATTATCTCAACTCGCAGGGTTTGTCTCTGTCAATAGAAGGTCGGTATCAATTTGAGTTATATATGCAGTGCATGTTTTGTTATTTCAATGCTGGGAATAGTGTTTTGATAATTTATTTCTTATTTAATGTGCTGAATAGGGAAAATACCGAGGACTATTCTATTTGAGCGCAAAAATGATATATCACCGTAGGAGGTAAAATTAAAGTTGGGGCATTTGTGTGAATGATAGATCTTCAGTTGTGGCCGATGGAAGGGAATTAAATTGCAGATGAACTAGCAAAAATGAGTAATGCAAGATTGAAAGTGAAGGTGACTTTTTGTGCTACTTTTTTGGTCCAAATATTATTGCAGCAGTTTGCCTATCCAAAAATTAGAATTTTTAACTTATTTTTTTGACTTATGAGCTAAAAGCTATAAGTCCACCAAAACAGATCCTGAAACAATCGAAGGAAAAACACCAAAGTTTTGCTCAGAACAAAGAAAAAAAGTGGATGCATTTGCATAAGTAGCTCAAATTCGAAACGAGAGCTATAATCCAGAGACTCGGAATCAATAAAAAGCACAACATAATACTATCAAAATTTAACAAAAGTTCAAATCTTTACTGATCTAGTGATCTTCACCATCTTTTTGATCGTTATCATCTTCAGATCCTATAACGAAACTCATCTTAAACTTGTTTACATCGTCGACAGCTGCTTTTCTAAATGAGGCAGTAATTAATGTTGTTGTTAATTGTTGGTCTGGCTAGTTAATTAGTATTAATTAAGACGCTGCAATAACCAAACTTCAATGGAACAAGCTCTAAAATGAACTATTAGTCGACCAGCACTACGTACGAAAATGATTGATGAAATGCCAGCAACATGCAAGGCCAAGAGCAAAAAGTCAACCGAAACGTCGACAAACAAGCTCAATACAGTTGACTTGTGAATATAAAGATGCTCGGCGCCATTTTAGTGCATAGTCAATGGATAACAGCTTGTTATTTCAGAGACGACTTACTAAAAGAAAAGAAGGATAATATGGAAATAAAGTCGTCGAAAGGAAACAACGTAACGTGGTCAAGTTATTATATCATATAGTTGCATTAAAATATCTATAATGTCTATCACTTGCAGCTAGCTAAATCTCCAGTATATTGGACATATATTGCACACAGACCTTATTCAACCACAAGGAAAATCAATGAGAAGAAGACAGAACCGGAGTTCAAATGCGGCACCTCAAGGTAAACAATGGTGATTATTGCAGCGTCTTAATACTAATTAACTTCCATCTAGATTGATTTAATTGTATTGTAAATTTTACTGGTGTATGTCTCATTGTTTGGTTCTGTTGTTGCAGTTTGTTGAAAGACGGTGTAATTCATCATGAATCCTGAAAAGTTTACCAACAAGACCAATGAGGCTCTTGCTGAGGCACATGAACTGGCTGTGTCAGCAGGACATGCTCAATTAACACCTTTGCATATGGTTGTAGCTTTAATATCGGATCACAATGGTATTTTCCGTCAAGCAATTGTTAATGCTGCTGGAAGCGAAGATACAGCTAATGGAGTTGAAAGGGTATTCAATCAAGCAAAGAAGAAAATCCCATCTCAGACACCAGCAACTGATCAAGTTCCAGCAAGCACGTCGCTTACTAAAGTGCTACGACGAGCACAATCATTGCAGAAGTCTCGTGGTGATAGCCATTTGGCAGTTGATTTGTTGATTTTAGGCCTTCTGGAAGACCCCCAAATTGTTGATCTTTTGAATGAAGCTGGTCTTAGTGCAGCAAGAATGAAATCAGAAATTGAGAAACTTAGAGGAAAAGATGGAAAGAAAGTGGAAAGTGCTACAGGGGACACTACATTTCAAGCACTTAAGACTTATGGTCGTGATCTTGTGGAACAAGCAGGAAAACTTGATCCTGTGATTGGTAGGGATGAAGAAATTCGAAGAGTAATTCGAATTTTATCGAGGAGGACAAAAAACAATCCTGTGCTTATTGGAGAGCCCGGTGTTGGTAAAACAGCAGTAGTTGAAGGGCTAGCACAAAGGATTGTTCGAGGCGATGTTCCAAGTAATTTGGCTGATGTTAGGCTTATTGCGTTGGATATGGGAGCATTAATTGCTGGAACAAAATACAGGGGTGAATTTGAGGAGAGGTTGAAGGCTGTTCTGAAGGAAGTGGAAGATGCAGAGGGGAAAGTTATTCTCTTTATTGATGAGATACACTTGGTTTTAGGTGCTGGTCGGACTGAGGGGTCAATGGATGCTGCTAACTTGTTCAAGCCAATGCTTGCTAGGGACCAATTAAGGTGCATTGGTGCAACAACTCTGGAAGAATACAGGAAGTATGTGGAGAAGGATGCTGCATTTGAAAGACGTTTCCAGCAGGTATACGTCGCTGAGCCTAGTGTTCCTGACACTATAAGTATCCTTCGAGGGTTGAAGGAGAAGTATGAAGGCCATCATGGTGTCAAAATTCAAGATAGGGCTCTTGTGATTGCAGCCCAGCTTTCGTCTCGATATATTGCAGGTATGATCTTTTTCCTTGTAGTCACTAATTATTAGTAGATATATTAGATACGAAGATAACTAATCTGTAAATTTTTACTTCAGGTCGCCATTTGCCAGATAAGGCTATTGATCTAGTTGATGAGGCTTGTGCAAATGTGAGAGTTCAACTTGATAGTCAACCAGAAGAAATTGATAATCTTGAAAGGAAGAGGATTCAGCTAGAAGTTGAGCATCATGCTCTTGAAAAGGAAAAAGATAAAGCTAGCAAGGCTCGACTTGTTGAAGTAAGTGTTATATCCCGGAAATGCTTTTACCTATTATTCTAAAACCTGTGTAGGAAATGTGTACGAATAACAGAATTACTGTTCAGGTGAGAAAAGAGCTTGATGATTTGAGGGATAAACTTCAGCCTTTGATGATGAGGTACAAGAAAGAGAAGGAACGGATTGATGAGCTTCGCAGGCTTAAGCAAAAGCGTGATGAACTGATGTATGCTTTACAAGAAGCTGAAAGGAGATATGATCTTGCTAGAGCAGCAGATCTTAGATATGGTGCAATCCAAGAAGTGGAATCTGCAATAACAAAGCTTGAGAGTAGCTCAGATGAGAGTACAATGTTAACAGAGACTGTTGGACCTGATCAGATCGCGGAAGTAGTTAGTCGCTGGACTGGTATTCCAGTTTCAAGGTTTGGTCAGAATGAGAAAGAGAAGTTGATTGGTCTCGCCGATAGATTGCACCAAAGAGTGGTGGGACAGGATCATGCAGTTAGAGCTGTTGCTGAGGCTGTGTTAAGATCTAGAGCTGGTTTAGGAAGGCCACAACAACCAACTGGTTCGTTCCTTTTCTTGGGGCCAACTGGTGTTGGAAAGACTGAACTTGCTAAAGCTCTTGCCGAGCAGCTCTTTGATGATGACAAGTTGATGGTCAGAATTGACATGTCTGAGTATATGGAACAGCATTCTGTTGCCCGTTTGATCGGTGCTCCACCAGGGTAAGGACCCTTTAACCACTAAATGATAATAAACCGACTCACACTTCTCTTTAGGTAATTAATAGTTTTATGTCTCAAGTAATGGATGCTGAATATGTTTTGTGACTGCAGTTATGTTGGACATGAGGGAGGAGGACAACTTACGGAAGCTGTAAGGAGGCGCCCTTACAGTGTTGTGCTATTTGACGAAGTGGAAAAAGCACATCCTACTGTGTTTAATGCCTTGCTTCAAGTGTTGGACGATGGAAGATTAACTGATGGTCAAGGTAGTACTGTTGATTTCACCAACACTGTGATCATCATGACCTCAAATTTGGGAGCGGAGTATCTCTTGTCAGGACTAATGGGCAAGTGCACCATGGATAAGGCTCGCGAAATGGTCATGCAGGAGGTATGTTGTAACATCCTATTTGCTGCAAACTTATAACATTCTTTCCTGGTGCTGGACTGTTTACATTGTTAATTAGAACAACAGGTTCTAACACACCATTTTTTTTTTTCATGACAGGTGAGGAAGCAGTTTAAGCCCGAGTTACTGAATCGGCTTGATGAGATTATTGTGTTTGATCCTTTGTCACACGAGCAGTTGAGGCAAGTCTGCCGTCACCAACTGAAAGATGTGGCAGGTCGTTTAGCTGAGAGGGGTATTGCCTTGGGCGTTACTGAGGCCGCATTAGATGTCATACTTGCTCAGAGTTTTGATCCGGTAAGTGTTAACATCTAGTATTTTAACTAAGATAATTCATGGTAACCAGACAATGTACTAACTTATGTTATGAATGACATTCAGGTGTATGGTGCAAGGCCTATTAGGAGGTGGTTGGAGAAAAAAGTTGTAACAGCGTTATCGAAGATGCTTGTGAAGGAGGAAATTGATGAGAACTCGACTGTGTACATAAATGCTGGACCAAGCGGGAAAGATCTAACTTACAGGGTGGAGAAAAATGGAGGGCTTGTGAATGCTACCACTGGCCAAAAATCAGATGTACTGATCTTCAAGAAGTGAATGTATTTTATGAATTTGAAAATGTCTAAATAGGATTGTATTTCTCAGATTTTCTGAAAATTAATCCTTTTTGTTTGTTTTTATACTGGGATTTTCTTCTTGCAATTATTGAGTTTGAAGAATTATCTCGATTCTCGACGAGCAAGATACTCATCCAACTTATTTTCCTGTAAGTTGCAACCGTAGAGATCTAAGAAAGTCTTGGAATTGGATCGAGGTGGCTATGCTAACTATTGCAGCCCAATGAATAGAATCCATTAGCCTCACCGTGACCAAATGGATAGATTCATGAGAAACTCTATTATTCATGAGCTAATTACGGCCCTAAATCCTTCGTCAATCTAGTTTACAAATTGGTTCTAGCCATGTTTAAGTAGTGTGATTATTCATTGAAGGGGGTTCGGCCCCTAGCCCCAAGCTAGCTTCTCCCTGATCAAAAGCTACAAGACCATCCAAGCAAACTCTATAAAACAATCAAGCAAAGTTTTGCTCGGAACCAAGCTTCACCCCTGATCAAAAGCTACAAGACCATCCAAACAAACTCTATAAAACAAGCAAGCAATGCAAAGTTTTGCTCGGAACCAAAAAAAAACACTGTATTGCATAAGTAGCTCAAATTCGAAACTTGAGCTAGAATCAACAAAAAGCAGAATATAATACTTCCCAAAATCTATCAAAGTTACAAATTTTTACTTGTCTTCACCATCTTTTTGATCATTGTCGTCATCATCATCATCAGATCCTTTAACGAAACTCATCTTAAACTTGTTCACATCCTCGACAGCCGCTTTTCTGAACATGGTAATATCAACTTCTCCTAAAACCATATGATACCCTCTTGATTTCAAATTCTCAGGACTATCATGTGGCATTGCAAATCCAGATAAATACGCCCCACCGTCAACTGGTTTCATCTTTAACGTGCCCTTTTCCGCTGCATTCATCA
Organism: Capsicum rhomboideum; assembly: GCA_031232105.1. Classification (NCBI taxonomy): domain Eukaryota; kingdom Viridiplantae; phylum Streptophyta; class Magnoliopsida; order Solanales; family Solanaceae; genus Capsicum; species Capsicum rhomboideum. The sequence continues at coordinate 8,295,184 of CP124716.1, forward strand.
TCTCCATCACCTTCACATTCCCTGGATCGCATAAGTACCCCAAACTCACACTCAAATCCAATGGTCCCATTTGAATACAATCAACTCTTTCAACAGCCGCAATGTCTTCTATGTTCTTCACCCCATCTACACACTCAACTTGACACATGATCAACAAATCATCTTCGTAATTACTAATATACCCTTGATCAATTCCGTAGCTCGAAGCCCGAACAACCATATGAGCACATCCACGTACGCCATTGGGCGGGTAACGGCAGTAAGACACAGCATTTCGGGCTGAGCTCGGGCCGTCAATCATTGGAAACATTATACCTTGCGGGCCAAGATCAAGAGCTTTTTTAGCCCAAGTGGCAGAGGTTTCAGGTACACGTAGGATAGTTGGGGTGCATGTAGCAGCTAAGGCCCGAAGACAAGGGAGTGCATCGGAGATTCCACCGTAACCGTGTTCCATATCGATGACAGCGAAGTCGTAGCCGGCGAGTCCGACTATCTCGGCGACAGTTGGAGAGAAACTGAGGAGGAAAATGCCGTAGAGTGTTTCGCCATTTTTCAAGCGAGTTTTGAGAGATTGTGAGACTTCTTTACTTCCTTCAGCCATTATTTTTCAGTAGTTGATTCAGTAATTGATATTAACCATGCTCGGGAAATTAAATCCATTTCAAGTCTTTTCCAGGACGATTGACTCGACAAATAAAGCACTGAATTGGCGAACTATTTCAGAATATAGAAATGCCGAAAACGAAGAAGGCCAATTTGCTTTTGGTTGTGGTTGGGTTTTGGGGGAGGAACGATTTAAAGCATACTTTTTACACATTTCAATAATTTAACTTCAGATCTGAGATGTAAAGATGTATTTAAAAATACTTCAAAACTGTTCTTACTTGTCGTGATTAGGCTGTTCAAATTCGAGTTGAACCCGATAATTCGAGCGGAAAAAAATGTTATTGGTTTAACGGTTTCGATTTTATTTTTTATCAGGTTATCAATTCCGCAACAGTTTAAGATTTTTCTTGAAGGAGGAAATTGATGAGAATTCGACTGTGTACATAGATGCTGGATTTGGCGGGAAAGATTTAACTTACAGGGTGGAGAAAAATGGAGGGCTTGTGTATGCTGCCAATGGGAAAAAGTCTGATGTATTGATTCAGCTCCCTAATGGGCCAAGGAGTGATGCTGCTCAACAGGGGCGAGGATGTGCATTCAACCCCTAGACAAAAACTTACACGGTATACATAAGGTATTTTTTTAGGTTTTGTGTATATATATAAATTTTGAAACCCCATAAACATGATACTTTAGGAGGTTTAAAATTCATCTTGAGGTTCCAAGTTCAAATCTCGGGTACTACGAGAAGTTCAATTTTACATCTTGAAAAAAGTGAATCTATATGTTCACAAGTTATGTTGATTGTGTTGTGTTGCTTTATGAATTTGAACATGTCTAAATAGAATTGTATTTCTAAAATTTTGTGAAAAATAATCCTTGTCGATCATTTTTGCATTCTGATTTTCTTCTTGCAAATCTTGAATTATTTATTAACTCAACTCGCAAGGTACAAAATTCAAATTGAATTTTTGCATCGATTTTAACCTTAGTTTGGTATGAATTAAGTTATGCACTACGCAATTATGCCAGATACGTTATTAAGTTATGCATTATGGAGTTATGCCAATTATGCCTTCTAAGACATACGAAAATACAAATGTATGTTGAGTGAATCTTTTTTTTTTCTTTGTTAATATGCTGTTTGGGTTTTGGTTATTTGTTTTTTTATTGAAAGTGTTCAAGGATTAAAAAAAAAAAAATTGTTTCTCACCCTGTGTCTCTGATGCCCGTATTGGATCCCCAACTAATTCGGATCGCGCATGCAAGGCCCATTCTAAGGGTGGTGCTCCCAACAGAATTTTCTCCATACCCAGCGCTCGAAATCGAGACCTCTGGTTAAGGATGGAACAATCCCACCACTGTACCTCTACTATAAAAATAATCTTTGATTATAGTAGACCACTTCAAAATAGGAGGAAAAAATAAAGATTGCTTTACTAATGAAAAGAGAACTAGACTTTTCTCTTCAGCCTCTTGTCGATACTACTAGTCTTCTTGCTACGTACTAGAAAAATCCCATCAAGATAGATTGAATCGACGACCTATACTGAAGTCAATTGTGTGAAATAGGAATGACAGATTTTCACAGTTGTAGCCGTAGAATCTAGACTGTGGGCTTTATGCCAACTATTTCAGCCCAATGAATAGATCCATCGGCCTCATCGTAAGATTTGGGCTTTCCTACTAATTATTCCCAGGAAATGTCCCCCATAGTGGGTGACTTTGTATTTTTATCCCCCATAAGAAAAATCTTTAAAGACTAGCCTTCCTTCATTTTTATGTATACAATAAGTACATTTTTGCCCCTCTACACCTCAAATGTTTTTACTCTTTCCATACTCATTTGTCTCTCAACTTTTTTTTTTTTTTTTTTTAATGTTACTTGATTTTAATTTTTTCTTTTCTCTTTTTTTTTTCTTGTTTTAATTCATTTGTCTCAACCTTTATTTTTTGTTTTTTTCTTCTTTTTTTTTTTTCCTTTTATTTCTCAAACATTATTTATTTTTTATTTCTATTTTTTTAATTCATTGTATCAACCTTTATTTTTTTATTTTTTGTTTTTTCTTTTCTCATTTTTTTTTATTTTTCTCAAACTTTATTTTTATTTTATTTTTTCTTCTCATTTTTTTTTCTCAAGTTTTTTTTTTAATTTTATTTTTCTCTTTTTTCTATGTTCTTAACATTTATTTTTTTCTTCTTTTTTTTTTTTTTCTTTTTTCTCAATCTTTATTTTTTTCCTTCTCTTTTTTGTTTTTTCTCAGCTTCTATTATATTTTGCTAATGAACAGAAAATTGGATAATCCGCAAAAAAGATCTTCTTTCTTTGACATCAAATTAAACGTAAGAGCCTGACTTGCCGTTTGGAAGTCCTTTAGAATAAGTCTTGCCTCTAAGGAAATAGTTATAGAACATTAACTTGTTGTTTGTAAATCCTTGAACATTAACTTCTTGTTTGTAGTGCTAACTTTTGCCCATGAGGGCGTATAACTTGTTTTTTGAAAGTCTTTGGGCTAAGTCTTGCCTCTAAGGGAAGAGTTATAGAACATCTCACAAATCAAGACACAATGTAGTAGTTTCAACTCTTACTCGTGTGACGTAACTTGTTGTTTGAAAGTCCTTGGGCTAAGTCTTGCCTCTAAGGTTAGAGTTATAGAACATCTCATAAATCAAGACACAATGTGATAGTGTCAACTCTTGCCCATGGGGCATAACTTGCTGTTTGAAAGTCTTTGGGTTAAGTCTTGCCTCTAAGGCAAGAGTTATAAAGCATCTCATAAATCAAGATAAATGTAATAGTGTCAACTCTTACCCATGGGGCGTAACTTGATATTTAAAAGTCCTTGGGCTAAGTCTTGCCTCTAAGACAAGAGTTACAGAGCATCCTATCAGTCAAGACACAACGTGGTAGTGTCAACTCTTGCCCATGGGGCATAACTTGTTGTTTGAAAGTCGTTGGGCTAAGTCATGCCTCCAAGGCAAAGTTACAGAGCATCTCATAAATCAAGACTCAATGTGGTAGTGTCAACTCTTGCCCATGGGGCATAACTTGTTGTTTGAAAGTCCTTGAGCTAAGTCTTTCCTCTAAGGCAAGAGTTATAGAACAACTCATAAATAAAAACACAATATGGTAGTGTCAACTCTTGCCCATTGGGTGTAACTTGTTGTTTAAAAGCCCTTGGTCTAAGTCTTGCCTCTAAGGCAAGAGTTATAGAGCATCTCATAAATCAAGACATAATGTGGTAGTGCCAACTCTTGCTCATGGGGCATAACTTGTTGTTTGAAAGTCATTGGGCTAAGTCTTGACTCTAAGGCAAGAGTTATTGAGCATTTCCTAAGTCAAAACATAATGTGGTAGTGTCAACTCTTGCCCATGGGGCGTAACTTGCTGTTTGAAAGTACTTGGGCTAAGTCTTGCCTCTAAAGCAAGAGTTATAGAGCATCTCATAAATCAAGACACAACATGATAGTGTCAACTCTTGCCCATGGGGCATAACTTGTTGTTTGAAAGTCTTATGGCTAAGTCTTGCCTCTATGGAAAAGTTATAGAGCATCTCATAAATCAAGACTCAATGTGGTAGTGTCAACTCTTGCCCATGGGGCATAAATTATTGTTTGAAAGTCCTTGGGTTAAGTCTTACCTCTAAGGCAAGAGTTATAGAGCATCTCATAAATCAAGACACTACGTGGTAGTGTCAACTCTTGCTCATGGGGCATAACTTGTTGTTTGAAAGTCCTTGGGCTAAGTCGTGCCTCCAAGGCAAAGTTATAGAGCATCCCATAAATCAAGACTTAATGTGGTAGTGTCAAATCTTGCCCATGGGGCATAACTTGTTGTTTGAAAGTACTTGGGCTAAGTCTTGTCTCTGAGGAAAGAATTATAGAACATCTCATAAATAAAAACATAATATGGTAGTGTCAACTCTTGTCCATTGGGCGTAACTTGTTGTTTGAAAGCCCTTGGTCTAAGTCTTGCCTCTAAGGCAAGAGTTATAAAACATTTCATAAATCAAGACACAATGTGGTAGTGCCAACTCTTGCCCATGGGGCATAACTTGTTGTTTGAAAGTCATTGGGCTAAGTCTCTCCTCTAAGGCAAGAGTTATAGAGCATTTCATAAATCAAGACACAACGTGGTTGTGTCAACTCTTGCCCATGGGGCATAACTTATTGTTTGAAAGTCCTTGGGCTAAGTCTTACCTCTAAGGCAAGAGTTATAGAACATCTCATAAATAAAAACACAATATGATAGTGTCAACTCTTGCCCATGGTGTGTAACTTGTTGTTTGAAAGCCCTTGGTCTACATCTTGCCTCTAAGGCAAGAGTTATAGAGCATCTCATAAATCAAAACACAATGTGGTAGTGCCAACTCTTGTCCATGGGACATAACTTGTTGTTTGAAAGTCATTGGGCTAAGTCTTGCCTCTAAAGCAAGAGTTATAGAGCATTTCATAAGTCAAAACATAATGTGGTAGTGTCAACTCTTGCCCATGAGACGTAACTTGTTGTTTGAATGTTCTTAGGTTAAGTATTGCCGCTAAGGCAAGAGTAATAAATCATCTTATAAATCAAGACACAATGTGGTAGTATCAACTCTTCTTTCCTATTGGGCATGACTTGTAGTTTGGAAGGAATCGAAGAAAAGAAAAAAAAAAGGTTACGGAAAAATGAAAAAATAAAAGAAAAATAAAGGTTGTTAAAATAAAAAAATCAAAGAAAATGAAAAAGAGAAAAAGAAAAAAAAATAGAAGTTGAGAAAAGAAAAAAAAAGAAAGGTTGAGAAAAATTAAAAATATAAAGAAAAAAAGTCAAAATAAAAAATAAAAGAAAAATAAATGTTGAAAAAAAAAATGAGAAAAAAAGAAGAAAAGAAAAAATAAAAATCAAAGAAAAATTAAAAAGAGAAAAAAAATAGAAGTTGTAAGGAGAAACGGAAAAAATGAAAAACGTAAAGGTTGAGAAAAATTTAAAAAAAGAGAGAAAATAAAAATAAAAAATAAAAGTAAAATAAAACAGAAAAAAAAATTGAAGTTGAAAGATAAATGAGCATAGAGAGTTGTTTGAAAATATTTGATATATAGAGGGGCAAATATGTATTTGTTCCATATATAAAAAAGAAGGAAGGCTAGTTTTGTAAGACTTTTGTTATGGGGGACAAAAAAGCAAAGCCACCCACTATAAGGGCTATTTATGTAGTTTACCCAACTATTCCAGCCCAATGGATTTCACTATTTTGCCTCTTAAAATAGTTGGTCGTAATAGTTGGGCTTTAAGTTACAAAAATGGCCGAAAATGCATTTGACAAGAAATTGAATAAAATCGCAAGGCATAGGTTCACGGCACAACTTATGCCCTAGGACATAAGTCAAGGCATAAGTTATGTCATAAGACATAGGTTATGCCCCAAGACATAAATTTAGTAGCACAAGTTAAGTCACAAGGCATAACTTCAATGACACATTATGGCTATTGAACTTATGCTCCATGACACAAATATGCCTATTTTACTTATGCATCAAGGCACAAGTTATGCATATGAACTTATGCCTCTCAAGGTATAAGTTACGCCTGCTGAACTGATGTACCAGGTAAAATTTGCCTTGCAAATATAGATACTACTGAACTTTTGCCTCGAGGTGAACGTGCTTTAAAAAGGTCTGCTTTGCAAAATTAGGTCATACTTATGGATATTTTGTCCCCAAAATAAAGCGCAATCCGTACAAAAACTTGAAAATGAGAGTGATGCAATCGTTCACTTAAAATACCTCAAAATGAAATCTTACTTGCAATACCTCAAAATGGCAAAAAAAAAATTAAATAAAATTATCCATATATGTAGTAATGACGCTAATATATACTCCCTCCGTCCCATTTTATGTGTCGCCTTTTGACCGGGCACGGAGTTTAAGAAATAAATAATGACTTTGTAAAGTTTACAAAATTGCCCCTATTAAAGTCACTTTAATATTTTTTTTTTAGTTGTCTTTTATTATTAAGTGGGATCCAGTGAGGATAAAATGGGGATGATGTCATTAAATTGTTGCCAAATAAGGAAAGATGACATTCTTTTTGGGACGGACCAAAAAAAAAATAGCGACATATAAAATGGGACGGAGGGAGTACTATTTTTGAAGCAAAAGAAAAAGGGTGAGTAATGTCTAGCATCATAAAGATTAGCTTTATGGATTACTGATGTAATCATTAGTCTTTATCGATCTTTATAAGTTACTTCAAAATATTGTTCTAATTTTGGTGGTTGTTTAGGTTGTGTAGCCATTTGGAAGAATATTTATAGCCCTCTTATTGATATTGTTTGATTTGAACGGTGGAGCTACACAACAGTTTGTTTTTCCATTTTGTAATTCACTTTATACGATTAATCTGATTTATGGTTAAGACATTATTAGCAACAACATTTTTTCCCCTCTCGATGGCACTTTGTTCTGGGGACCATAGGGTCAATTCAATTTGTTGTATCCACGTTCTTATTGTCAAGACAGAGACGTATGATGCCTCGTTTAGTTAATGTCAAATAATTAATTCACTACTGTTAAGTAATACTCACAAGTTTATGTGCATGCATGTATATATGATAACATATTTATTGATCTAATGTAAATACTTAGCGAGATGACAAAAACAGAAAAACTTATAATGTGTTTATAATTAATATTTTTAAAACGTAACAACTTAAGGAGGAAATAGTTTTCTATAATCATTTACGCTCATTTTAGTGTTTGAAAATTATACTGCGTACTATCTTCATTTTTATTTATGTGATATTCTACCAAAGACAAATATGTCGTATAATTTATTTTAGACTATAAATTTTAAATATCTCCAAAAAAATATTTATAAGTTATATTAAATATGTTGTTATTATTATTATAAATTTTTATTTATTTATTTTTAAATTTCATATTCAATCAAATAGTGTCACATAAATTAGAGCGGAAGAGTGAGCTGCCACTCCTTTCTACAAAAGTTCAAGTCGTGCCAAAAAGAAAAAGGAAGGACGAGAGAATTGAAGCACGATTATTTTATTTTAGTCCAAATATTATTGCATCAGCTTGGTTGTCTGCTGTGTTTATTTCGAAATATCACAAAAGTCAGTTGTAGGTAGAATATGTGGTTCATACTAATTCCGTGTTTGTCTTTTATTTCAGTCTCCAATAATAAAAGCTCCTCTTTCAATATTGTCGAAATGGGGTAAAGGGTAAATTAAATTTATCGAAGGATACATATTTTTAGAATTTTTGCATATAAATTAGCAGTAACAAAAACCTAAAAAGCAGGAAAATGTAATTTTTGGTAGTTTTTTTTTCCCCACTTTTTAAACTGAATAACCATTGAAAAAAAAAAGTGATTTACCAATAAGTTTTTATTAGCTGCCAAAGTTCAAAAAGTGAAGCTAAGAACTGGTTTCAGATAATAATGATTCACCAATAATAGTGATCCAGACTTTTGAGAGTCGTGATTCACCAAAAAAAAAAATAGTGAACCAATAATACTGATCCAAACTTTTGAGACGGAGAGAGTACAACGAACCTATGTTGCTCGGACTCTTTAAAAATATTAATGGATATGTTGAATTCTTTAAAAATAATATATTTTTGAAGAATTAGACATAAATACCGCATCAAAATTGAAGAGTCGGTGCAACTTAGCTAAGAACTGCCAAAGCTCAAAAGGAAAACATATATTCAATGAGCTGCGAGCTAAAATTTCTTAGCTTAACTAATTACATATAAAATATAGTTAGGCGCAATTTGCAGTAGTTGACATTGTTTCGTGTTTCATCTATCACCAAGCAACATATATAAAAGTGAACAGCACTTAACTTTTCTTTCCTATATTAATCATCAAATTTTCCCCTTATTATCACATTTTTACTCCGATTTCAGCTATAATTAAGGATCTTTACGACTATTTGATGGTAAAAATTTATCGTATTAAGTGTTTATAACAAATCGATAAATATATGTTATGTTTTTGTACACACACTTCCATTACTTGACCTTAACCATAACTAATTCATGCATGTTTTCACTTCACGAATCGTTAAAACATACTAAGTTCTATTGATTTGATATAAATACTTTAAGCATATAAGTATTTACCATATTTCATCTCCCGTTGAGAAAAAGAAAAACAAATACAAGAGACCTTTCGTCCCTTCATTAATTTTTTTCCATCAAAATACCTAATTAAAGCAAACGCATACACTATTAAGCATAACTATCATTAAGTGCGCCTACAAGACATTTGTCCCAAAGAAACAAGACTACATAAAAATATAGATTTTATTTTTTGTTTAGATCTCTTCCTTTTTATCCCTAATTTTGTCACAGGATTTGGTCAAAGTAAAATTAAATTCGAGTTTCCAATTTAACAATGACCAAAATATTTCATCACTTCAGTTTCACAAAAGAATAATAAACCTAATATAGCAAACACATGAGTGTGACAGAAATTAACACAGGATTATCTGATTAAACCGTCAAAAGTACACTCATTGCAATTTGCAATCACCAGCCCGTGCTGAAAAATGAGAAGAAAACAAATTACAATAAATCAGTAAAAAATCACTGGTACTTGATGTTTATATATGTGGATGGTGTGATTATTACATCTAAAAAAAAAAAGTTATTTAAAAACACACTTTAATTTAAGTGTAAGCACCATATAGGAGTACGGAACCTGAGACCTTTATTTTTTTTAATCTGCTCTAATGAGATAGTCACATACTTTAACAATACTTTTTTTTTTTTGGGTTTTCTATTCGATATCCAGTACTCATATTGGAGCATGACTAATCAAATTCGCGTCGCGTAGAGCCCATTAGGGGAAAGCGCTTCCTACTAAAGATTTTTTTATATCCAAAACTCGAACCCGAGACCTCTGGTTAAGAGAGGAGAAGCTCCATCCACTGCGCCACATGTACTTCAACAATACTAAACCAATAAATGTGAGATAAATATTTCTTATACACACATTTATATCTTAAATATGATTAGTGATTAACCTTTTTTATAATGGTGGCTAAAACAAAGTGTTGTTGTAAAAATGCACTCCTATAATATAATATGAGAAATCAACTCTAATTTTTTTTTTAATCATTATAATGAAATGTTATTATATAGAGAAAGGACTGTTGGGAAGAGGATTGACCGTGTGTATTGTCATTTAAATTTTTTTTACTACTACTAAACTTAAATTGTTTATTACTCCTATTATCAATACACTAGCATGCGCCCCTCTTTTTTCCTCTCTACTATTTATAGTCCATGTTAGCTAGTAATATTTGTGTGCATCTTTTCCTTCTTACATTACACGTCACAAAATGGCAATCTTTTCCTTTATTCTATACACCACCATTTTCTCTTTTGTTCTACATTCCATTCTTACCTTATTTTTTCGTAAACGTTACCCAGTGCCACTACCACCTGGTCCAAAACCATGGCCAATAATCGGAAACATAGTCCATCTAGGTCCGAAGCCACACCAATCCACTGCAGCCATGGCCCGAACATACGGGCCACTCATGCACCTTCGCATGGGGTTCGTGGATGTGGTGGTTGCGGCTTCGGCTTCTGTGGCGGCTCAGTTCTTGAAAACTCATGACGCTAACTTCTCGAGCCGCCCACCGAACTCGGGCGCGAAGCACTTGGCTTATAATTATCATGATCTTGTTTTTGCACCGTACGGACCCCGGTGGCGTATGCTTAGGAAAATTTGCTCTGTTCATCTTTTTTCCGCTAAGGCTTTAGATGACTTCCGCCATGTCCGCCAGGTTATTTATTTATTTTAAAAAAAAACTATTTTGCACTTACACTTGCCAAGTTTTATATAGTATTTTTAATTATTGAATTGAAGTGACATAGTTTGACTTGCAATAAATTTATATAAGTATAACTCCATATAGTTGGTACGCTCTTTGTACGCTCTTGGTTAGCAATAAATCAATACTAGCATGACGATTCATCTTTTTGTACGCTCTTGGTTAACTAATATGAAAATTTTATTTTATTGAGTAATACTTGACCAAAAATAAGTATATTGGTGAATTGATCGTCAAAACACAGATAAATTTTCGAAATTTAGAATTATAAAGACAAAATTTAATTAAAAGACGGTTCTAGTTTCGAGTATTTATCTCAAAATAACTGTTGCTTTAAAAACTTAAGACATCAAATGGTAAATATTTTCAATTATATTTTTATATTAAGGAATTATTTTCTTTAATAATCAATTTTCGAGAAATATTATTTTTAGTAATAAGTAAGAAACGACTTTACACTTACAGTTTTTTGTACTTTGAGTTTGACTATTAGTTGTGGTTTTTACGCTTCAATTACTATTGTATCCTGTTATGATTATTGTTTAAGATGATTTGTGTCATGACTATTTTCATTTTCATTATTTCGTTCTCTATACTATAGCTTTGAACTATTTTTTGCTCGACCAGAGGCTATCTGGAACAACCTCTTTACCTCTAAGTTAATAATAGATTTGTGTAAATTCTACCCTAACTTGTAAGATTACACCGAATTTGTTGTAAGAAATGGATTAATACGGCACTTATTTTTAATTCTGTCCTAACTACAACTGCAGGAAGAAGTCAGAACACTTACCCGCGCCCTAGCAAATGCTGGCCAAAAGCCAGTCAAGTTAGGGCAGCTGTTAAACGTGTGCACCACGAATGCCCTTGCGCGAGTAATGCTCGGCAAACGTGTATTCTCCGCCGGCACTGGCGGTATTGATCCACAGGCGGAGGAGTTCAAGTCAATGGTGGTGGAGATGATGGTACTCGCCGGCGTTTTCAACATCGGCGATTTTATTCCTGCACTTGATTGGATGGACATTCAAGGTGTAGCTGGAAAAATGAAGAAGCTCCACGCGCGTTTCGACGCGTTTTTGACCTCGATCCTCGAAGAACACAAGGGAAAGCGAATTGGAGAAATGAAAGAACATGGAGACTTGTTGAGTACGTTGATTTCGTTGAAGAATGAAGATGATGATAATGGAGGAAAGCTCACCGATACAGAAATTAAAGCTTTGCTTTTGGTACGTTTCTTTTCCTTAACATTTGTTTTCAGTAAATTAGGATATGAAAAATGCATTTCTTCATTTAAAGAAGTTTTTTGAATCTTCTGCTCTTAATTAAAGATATGTATCAAAAGTTAATAAAAGATCATTAATCGTTTATTAAGTCAGCTCATCTTGATCCGCCTAAATTTAATTCAACCCCCTGTTTGTCACCTTCAGTTTCACGTCTGCACAAGGAAGTATGGAATATTAAATTGAAATCTTTTCATGATAAAAGAGAATGGGGCGAAAATTGTTTTCACCCACTAGCTTTCAAATTTTTTTCTCAACTTCGAACAATAATTATACACCCTCTTTATCCTAATGAAAATTTTTAAAATATCTATGATATCCTTTCATTATTAACTTCTTTTTTTACTTCTTTAAAATCATGATATTTTTATTTAAAAAAAATTCATGTAACATTTTGTCACAAAAACATAAACAATATTTTCTAGACAAAAAAAGTGAAAAATACTAATTAAGTATATAACCTATGATGTTCTATGAAGTAAATTAGTATAAATAAGAAATTATGTGTTACATGATCACTTGCCAAGCTTCTCCAACGGCCATTAATGGAGAATTGGGGAAGAAGAGAAGATGACATTTATAAAGGAAAATAAAGCTCTTTCCACATGGTATTTTTTAACTGGTTCTTGCAATAAATATTTCTTATTCACGTGCGTGATAACATACATGAGCTGAAAATTGATCAAAAACATATATTTACAATGGTCTTTATAAGTTTTGTGCGGATAATAAGATCCTCGCAAACTTATAGTATCTTTTCAAAAATTTAGGACAACTTCAATAGTGCCTTTATCTTTTTTCTCTTTAAAAAATATTGAGCGTAAAAGGGGTCTCCCATTGAAGTTGACTTGAGTCCATCGATCTTATTTAACCGTCCCCCAATTTTGTCTATCCTGCCCTATTAAAATAATAATACTGTTGAGATGAATGGTGCTGACAGCCACACCCACCTTAAATTTTTGTTGGATTTGTTGATGAAGACAAGTTGCTAGTTATGACTTGCCTGACTTGAAAAGGTACTTTATTTAATAGGCCAAATGGGCATGCCTGAGTTGCTACCTGCATTTGTATTTGATTTGTAGTGCTTGTGAGTTGTGATTGAGATAGCTCATGAATACTTCTTACCAGCATTTAATAGGCGTTTCGATATAGATCTAGTTGAAAAAAAAGTATTTGAAGGTTAAAGTTGTGTTTGAATATATATTTCATTTGAAAAAAATATTGACGTTCTGTGAGTGAATTTTTTTCACTTCGATTAGTTTTCAACATGAAAAATTCATCTAAAAAAAACTAACCGAAAAATTAATTGCCATGCATAATGAAACAGTGTTTTAAAAAAATGTGAAGAAAAAGAACTCATGTTCAAACGGGTCCTTAATATTTTTTGTGAATTACTGCAGAACTTGTTTGTAGCTGGCACAGATACTTCCTCTAGCACTGTGGAATGGGCCATTGCAGAGCTTATTCGCAACCCAAGAATAATGGCCCAAGCCCAACAGGAGATCGACAAAGTCGTTGGAAGGAACCGGCTCGTCACGGAATCTGACCTGCCCCAATTGACTTATTTGGAAGCAGTAGTTAAGGAAACCTTTAGGCTTCATCCATCAACCCCTCTTTCCCTTCCTAGAATTGCATCCGAGAGCTGTGAGATCAATGGCTACTTCATTCCAAAAGGCTCAACACTTCTTGTCAACGTTTGGGCTATTGCTCGTGATCCAAATGAATGGGCTGATCCATTAGAGTTTAGGCCCGATAGATTCTTGCCTGGAGGCGCAAAGCCCAAAGTTGATGTGAAAGGAAATGACTTTGAAGTAATTCCATTTGGTGCTGGACGAAGAATATGTGCTGGAATGAGTTTGGGTATACGCATGGTCCAGTTGATGACTGCAACTTTGATCCATTCATTTAACTGGGCTTTGCCTAGTGGACAATTGCCAGAGAAGCTAAACATGGAGGAAGCATATGGGTTGACGTTACAACGGGCTGATCCATTGGTGGTGCACCCGAGCCCGAGGTTAGAAGCCCAAGCATATGATAGGTGAACAGCCCAATTAGTAGATGATATGTGGGCTGAATGTAAAATTCTCTTTTTTCCTGTCTATTTCGTTTAAGCTTCTAATTTAGTAGTATTAGTTTGTATTGAAAGATCAATGGTTGTCAGTTAGAATATGGTATTGTGTGTTTCTTTTTCTTGTTATAGTCAATAAAGAATTTGTAATAACCAGAAATCCTTTTTTTTTTTTTTTTTTTGCATTAACCACAATGGTGAATTTAGTAATTGTCACTGTGTTTGCTCATGCAAATCGAGTGTTGCCTTTGAGTACTCTGATAGTGGAGTAGAAATGAGACTTAAGGAGAGTACTGGTATGAAAAAGGTTTCAAGATTTCATCAAACATTAAACTAGAAGAAGCATTACGGGTTTGGACGAATTCAGTAGTTTGGTCCAAATTTTATATTTTTCTTGCGAAATTCATAGATATTGGTGAAATTACAATAAAATTACAATTGAAAAAAAAAACAAATGAAGAAAATAATAATATCTTCTTCTTGGCTGAGGCGCAAATATCTCGCTCTCTTGAAGGAGATTCAAGCCCACTGCAGCAAATGTTTTCATCGGTCCAGCAGTAATCTTCTTGACTTATATCCTCCAGGATACAACAACCTTCTCACAAAGTACAACTCAACAAACTCTGGACAAGAGTTGAGTTCAAAGCTCCACAAAAAGAACACCCCTCTCTATTTTACTAACTTTAGTGAACTCTCTTTATTCTAGTTCATTTCATGTTATGTTCTTATTCTTCTTCCACTCAATTATGCAAGACCCTTGCCATATATATAGGTGAGGAAATCATGTAAAGACATGGAAAGACAAAAACATGAAGTTGCCACATGAAATGTAAGGACTAAGTGGCGACATGGGTTATAGGAGTTGTAAGAAAATAAAAAGACACTCCAATACGTATGAGCCATATTAATATAATAATATTAAAATGCTCAAACAAACTATCAATCCTCCACTCATTTTAATATTAATAAGAGAGTCGACTAGCTGAAGGAAGACTACCATGCATAATGAAGGTGTGCTCTGCATTGAACCCCCACTTAGTAAAACAGTAATTTTTACTCCAGAGTCGTAGTGGTCTCAGACTTGAACTATGATTGCTTTAGGGAAATAAAAAGTCACTGCTTACACATAATAGTCAAGGTGTTGACATGAGCTTTATAGCCAGCACATTACGGCCTTGTGCTATCCCGGTTTCATGAGTGTCTTTGAGAATGAGCCTAGTTTTCATAGGAAGCGGCCTCCTTTCACACTCACATAGGTGAAATCTGTCGAAAGTGCTCCTGTAATTTTAGCACCCCACTCATACTAGCTACAAATTATCATTAAGAATTTTTTAAACTCAACCTCACAAATCATTACAGGAAAATGCACTCACATCATAGGGAGGGATAAAAAATAGTGTATTTTTTCACAACAGGTTATCGTGTGATTCGTTTTTCCCATTGAACCTGGTTATAGGATCTCTAGTCCCCAGGTTAGGTTTTCTCACATATGACTCAAGAATTTACCGGCTTCAATCCCATTCCCCTCGATGTGCTCCAGATCTTTTCTCTTGCTAAGGCCTTAGTCAATGGCTCAGCAAGATTATCACAAGATTTGACATAATCAACATTAATGGTACCATTTATCAAATATGATCTCACATTACTGTCTTTTCTCCTTATAGGTCTAGATTTACCGTTGTAATAACGATTTTGAACTCTACCAATTGCAGCGGTGCTATCACAATGAATTAAAATAGGAGGAATTGCTTTTTCAAAATAAGGTATTTGAAATAACAAATCTCTCAACCGATTCGCTTCCTCACTAGCTGAAGAAACAAGTGAACGCTCGAATCAAATGGAGTTACAACATGCTTGCAATCAAGGAAATTATATTTTTTCAAAATTTTCTCAACATAATGTGACTGGTCAAGAAAAATTCCATCACATGTTCTAGTAATTTTTATTCCTAGAATAACATTTGCCTCACCAAGATCTTTCATATCAAAATGGCTTCTAAGAATATTTTTAGTCTCTCCAATAACATTCATGTTAGAGCCAAAAATCAATAAATCATCAACATATAGGCAAATAATAACATGCGAATTATTCCAAGACTTATGATATATGCACTTATCACACTCATTTGTTTTAAAGCCATTATCAATCATGCAGGAATCAAACTTTTCATGTCATTGCTTAGGTGTCTATTTCAAGCCATATAGGATTTTAGTAAGTTTACATACTTTGCTTTCTTGGTCAGCTTCAACAAAACACTCGGGTTATTCCATGTAAATCTCCTCATTTAGGTCTCCATTTTAAAAAATAGTTTTTACATCTATTTGATGAATTTGTAAATAAAAAATTACAGCAATTGCAATTAAAAGTTCAATGGATGTAATTTCTAGTTACCGAAGAAAAAGTATCAAAAAATTCTAGGCCTTCTAGTTGCTTAAAACCTTTAGCCACTAGTCTAGCCTTATATTTATCAACTGATCCATCCAATTTTAACTTTTTTCGTAAGACCCATTTACACCCAATTGTTTTACAACACGGTGGTAAATCAACTAGTTTTCAAGTTTTATTGGAAATTAGTGATTCCATTTCATCATTTACAGCCTCTTTTCAAAAGATAGCATCATGTGAAGATAAAACTTCTTTTAAAGTGGGAGGGTCATCTTCAACATTAAAAACATAATAATCAGGACCAAAATCTTTTTCTACTCTAGCTCTTTTACTTCTTCTTAACTCAAAATCATCATTTTTTTTATTTTTCAAAATAGAAGTAGAAGAACTAGGTAGTGACAAAATATTTTCTTGAATCCTTTGACCCCCACTATTTTTAGAATCAAAAGAGAATTTATTTTCATGAAAAATAGCATCACCAGATTCTATTATAATTCTATCTTCAAGATTAAAAAATCGATAGGTTGTGCTATTTCAAGCATAACCCAGAAAAGCACAAGTAGTAACTTTTTTACCCAACTTAGAGATTTTAGGATCCATTAACCTTACATAGGCTAAGGAACTCCAAACTCTTAGATATCCCAAATTTGGCTTGTGACCTTTCCACAATTCAAAAGATGCTAATTTGGTCTTTTTATGAGGCACACAATTCAACACATAGCAAGCAGTCAAAAGAGCTTCACCCTAAAAATTTAAAGGTGCACTCAACTCAATTAACATGACATTAGTTAACTCAACCAAAGTTCTATTTTTCCTTTCAGCTGCACCGTTAGATAAAAGGTAATAAGGAGGAATAGTTTCATGAATTATACCCAATGATCTAATAAAAGAATTAAATTTATTTGACTCATATTCATGGCCTCTATCACTTCTTATTCTTTTTAATTTTCTATTAAACTGATTTTCAACTTCATGGAGAAAAGTTTTAAAATTCTCAAAAGCATCACTTTTATTTTTCATCAAGTAAACATAAGTAAACTTAGAAAAATCATCAATGAAAGTAATAAAATATCTATTTTCTCCACGAGTTAAAATTTCTCCAAGTTCACAAATATCAGTATGAACTAATTCTAATAAATCGGTTTTTCTTTCAACTTGAAAATGAGGCCTTTTTGTGATTTTGACTTTACTACAAGCCTCACATTTTTCAAAATTCTTTTTGATCATTGAAATTAATCCTAAACTACTTATGATTCCCACATAACGATCATTGATATGACACAAACGAGTATGTCAAAAATTAGTAGAAGAAAACATATAAACAGAAGTAGAAGTTTTATTCATTTCAACATTCAGCTTGAACATCTCATCACAAGCATACCCCTTTCCCACAAAAATACTATTTTTCACAATTATATATTGGTCAGATTCAATAATATGTTTGAAGCCTACTTTATTAAGAAGAAAACTAGACATCAAATTTTTCCTCATGGAAGGAGTATAAAATACATCTTTTAAAGTCAATACCCTTCCAGAAGTGAAACTCAATTCGACATCTCCCTTTCCAAGCACTTGAGTGGTGCAAGAATCACCAAGCATGATGGTTTTGAGCTCCTCAAAAGACATATATTTTTTAAACTAGTCTTTGTCATAGCAGACATGATGGTTTGCACCAGAGTCAGCGCACCATCCATCAACATTTTTCACCATGTTTATGTCTATTATCACCGCCACAAATGATTCTTCGGTAACGTTTGCCTGAGGTATAGGCCCACGTTTTTGAAATTTACAAAATCGAGTAATATGTCCACTCTTGCCACAGACAAAGCATAGTACCTTTTCTTGAACATGTTGATTTTTGGCTTGGTTATTTCCACCATTAATGTCCTTGGGATGTCTACCATTATTGTTCTTGAATTTTTTCTTCTTAGGCTTCAAAGAAGTATTTTTGTTAGCATTAGGGGTAGTATTATTTGAAGTAGTTAAATTTACCTTCAGTATGATGTTGTTCTCTTCTGTTTGCAAAAGTGCATCTTGGCCCCTTGCTTCTTCTTTTATGCGGATTCGCATTATTAAAGTCTCAAGAGATGTTTCCTTTTGTTTATGGCACATAGTTTTTTGAAACTCCTTCCAAGAAGGTGGAAGTTTATCTATTATGCTACAAACAATAAGGTTATCTCCAATTTTGACTTCCTCGGACCTGAGCTCTCCAATAATCATTATAAAGTCCTGAACTTGGTCTACCACTGATTTGTTGTACACTATTTGAAAACGAAAAAATCTGCTAGCAGCATATTTTTTCACTTCAGCCTCCCCGGTATCATACTCACTCTGCAATGCTTTCCAAATTTTCTTTGCACAAGAGTAAGTTCTATCATAATAATCATAAAAATTATCAGATAGACAATTAAGTGAAAAATACCGACACTTGTAGGAGTCACTATCGTACTTTTCAACTTTCTCTTGAAGAGAAATAAGTTGATCATCGTTCATGGAAGAGTTATCTACTTTATCTGGATTCTTCTCAGTTAACACATAAGAGACATTGAGAAGACTTAAGTAGAAAAGTACTTTACCCTTCCACCTCTTGAAATGAGTACCGTTGAATCGGAATGGCTTGTTAAGATCTCCCATCTTGACATCCGCGGATTTTTCAATTGTTGCCATTGAATCTCCTTAAAATTGTTGGTGAAATTACAATAAAATTATAATTGAAAAAAAAATAAAAAAATGAAGAAAATAATAATATCTTCTTCTTGGCTGAGGCGCGGATATCTCGCTCTCTTTAAGGAGATTCAAGCCCACTGCAACAAATGTTTTCACTGGTCCAGCAGTAATCTTCTTGACTTGTCCCCTCCAGGATACAACAACCTTCTCACAAAGTAAAACTCAACAAATTCTGAACAAGAATTGAGTTCAAAGCTACACAAAAAGAACACCCCCTTCAACTATTAAACTCTCTATTTTACTAACTTTAGTGAACTCTCTCTATTCTAGTTCATTTCATGTAATGTTCTTATTCTTCTTCCACTCAATTATGCATGACCCTTACCATATATATAGGTGAGGAAATCATGTAAAGACATGGAAAGACAAAAACATGAAGTTGCCACATGAAATATAAGGACTAAGTGGCGAAATGAGTTATAGGAGTTATAAGAAAACAAAAAGACACTCCAATACATATGAGTCATATTAATATAATAATATTAAAATGCTCAAACACACTATCAATAGAATATGTACAAATTATTAGTCTAGAATTCACTAATTTAAAAAGACTAAAATTTCGAACTAATAAACTTCAAATTCTAACTTCACCTCTGAAAATAGCCCCATTGACTGCCAGATAGAGTACTTCAATTAACGATATATTGCACTAGACTAGGGAAAACAATGTAGTTTATAACTTGCTACAACCTCACATTGAAAAATATCAGGTGGTTCGGACTGGGGTTTGGGGGGGGGGGGGGGAGGGCTCAATGCACTATACCCCAATTTTTGTGAGGACTTTCGATGACCATTGATACAAGTCGTGATTGTTGCAAATCTGTGTTTCCTATGGAAGAACCCATTAGTTTCTTAAGCTTGTATTTATGTTTCAAATACTACAAAAACAATTTAATTTACCAATATCATTCTTTCTTACAAGTTGCTACATTGAAAGAGAGGTGGTTTGGGGTGGAGGGAGGGCTCAATGCACTACAGTGACCACACCCCTTTTTTTCAAAAAAGAAAAGGGGTAAGGCTACCAAGAGGGGCCACACCTCTAAATCCTCATTATTGTCACTGTATCACCTTTGTTGTATATTTGTGTGTGAAAATCCTGTCACTTTACCCAACACATAGCACTCCTCAGTCCTCACTCTTTTCACACACACACACATACAACGTACATTAGTGTGTTTTATCTTCTGCACCATTCTTCATCCCCAGCCTCTGTTATCCTCATCTTATCATGTCTGCTTTTATATTTGCACTCCTCTTTTTGGCCATGGCCGGCCACTCAGGTAAGTTGTTTTTTTCATTTTAACAGCCTTTAAAGTTAATTTGTGCTTCTCCTGCCTAAAGTTGCATCTAGTGTTATAATCAGGGGCGGATCCACAATGTCATTTATGAGTTCACGTGAATCCAATAACTTTTGCTCAAACTTGTTAATACTTGAATATGAAAGCGTTCATTATTGCATACATTTACTTGAGGGTGCCATAGAAACTCATAAACTTTGAATCCTGGATCCGTCTCTATTAATAGTTGTTATCTGCCTTTAGGCACTGATATCCACTTCTTTGTTCTTTCTACATTTGCAAAATTCTCTCTGTTTTTGAGCTGCAACTTCATTTTTTTTCCCTTTTCATTCCGAAAGAAGGACCTTGTATTTAAATAGCCGTTTGGCCTCGAATATTGTTTACTTTTTTTCGGAGTTGAATTTCAAAAATCATGTTTGGCCATAAAATTTCTAAAAACTCTCAAATTCAATTTCAAGTTGAATTTTGGAATTTAAAAACCACCACCAAGTTGTTTCAACTTTTTTCAGTCCTTGTCACTCAGAAAATTCAAAAACCAACTCCAATTTCCAAATATAAATATGCTCTACTTATTCCTCCTCTTAAAGTCTTTCACTTTCTCTACGTGCATAAATAAGTACCTCAATAAATGAGCAGTAATTTCACTGATGTCACTAAACTTACTCATTGGGATTATTTTGGGTAGATGCTGCATGGTGCGCTTGCAAAGGATTGAGTGATGCAGTGTTGCAAAAGACCCTGGACTATGCTTGTGGAGCCGGGGCAGATTGCAACCCGATCCATACAAACGGACCTTGCTTTAACCCGAATAGTGTAAGAGCTCACTGCAATTTTGCTGTCAACAGCTATTTTCAGAAGAAGGGCCAAGCTTCCGGGTCATGTGATTTTTCTGGCACCGCTACTGTTACTGCAACTGACCCCAGTAAGCAAGCAAATATTAGTAAAGTTATTTCATAGTGTGTAGGACCTCTGGTACCTAGGTGTAGTACGGAGTAATATTATTTTTGGTGGTGATAAGTGTTTCTCATCTTCCTTTTGGATTTTATTACAGGCACAGCTGGCTGTGTTTATCCTGCTGCTGCAAGGTGAGACCTTTTTAAAAATTGAATTTTCACTTTACAGGTCCATTAATTTTGGTCAATCTTTGTTATTCTCTTACATGAGTCTATCCTCGAACAAAATTTTACAGTACCAGATTAATCCACAAGAAGTGTATTTACATCTTGAAAAATAAGATATATTGTATATGAAAAAGTAAACACACAAGAGGTCAAGAGAATTTAACATATATTACATATACAGTAAAAAAAAAGTATATTAAACTAGTTATATAATGTAATTTTTTGATGAAAAGGGTGTTCAATTGACTCCTCGTAGACAAGGGTTGTTCCCCCCTTGATATAACTTGCTACAACATTTTAAAATGTACTAGTAGAAAATCTCTTCATAGGGTACTGTAATAGTACAACCATAGGAATGAAGAGCGTTTATAAGAGCCCGAATATAGATAGGTGAAAAATCCTTACTCAAATGACGAACCTTGATTAGTATGTGAATAGTTAAATCTTTTTACATATTTAAGGTGTTCATGCACGAAATTTAACAGCTCAGAGAGGGGTGGAGTTGGTCGGGAACAATTTTCTACCTTCACAAAATATGAATAAAACTGCATATACACCACCCTCCTATACTCCACTTGTGAGAATGTTGTTTGTTGGGTTGGGGTGGAGTTTGTTGTTCTTTTTTGTGATAGCAAATGCATTTCCTATTTACTGTATGGCCAGAGCCCAGGAAGCATATAATATTAAATATGTTGTAATTTCTGTAGGATGTAAGTACCCCTCAACACATTACAGTGCAATCTATTTTTTGAAAAGCAACTGCATCAGTTTTGGTCCACTTGGAGTCGAAGCTAAACTAACATGCTTTTCAATGTTTTAAGATTTTGCACATCTTAAAACAGCCACATGCTATAAGCTATTAGCACTTATTGCTCTCTTCACTCATTTAATACACAGCTAATGTCTAGGGGTTCAAGTTGAAGTCGTACTGCACAAAAAGGATAAAAATATTTTGTATATGAAATATTGAATTTCCTTGGCATTATGACATATGAAAAAGTTCTAGTATAGTAAAGGTGCTTCACAATTATTTTAGATCATATGTTCAAATTTTATGTATGACACTTTAGCATATTTTGAATTCTCTGGATGAAAATTTTTATATACTCCATTCCTTGGCCATTTGTTTGGCTCTTGGTTAAATACAATGTCAACTTTCAAGCAACATTAGCTAATTCATGATATAAAGTTATAAACTAGAGTATTTCTACTACCTAGCCCAAATAGTGAGATCTAAAGTTCTCTGTTTCCTTTTTCTTCTATTTTCTTCTTTTGTTTTCTAGGCTCTGTTTCCTTTTTCTCCTAATTGTCTCTTTCGTGAGTCTCGATAAAGTGTAACGTTATAGAACCTGTTTCCATCTTTCAAATTACTATATTCTTTAATCGTTTATATATGCCAAATTAAGTCCAATCACCTCTAATTCGTTTTTTTTTCTTTTTTCCCCACTTTTGATCTGATCTATATGAGCTCTTTTTGTCTTCAATGTTGAAAAGTGTATTGCATTGGCAATTTGGCATCATCATGCTTTTGACTGATTGACAAAATTATTGGAGTTCTCTTTTCTTTGTGACTCTTTTGGTAGCTTTTTCACAATGCTGCAATTATTGAACGTTCAAATATTCACATTTACACTTTACAGTAAAAATAAATAAATTATTAGTATTATGGAATACTAAGTACGTGTTTGGCCATAGATTTGAAATATTTTTTACTTTATTTGAATTGAAGAGAGCACTTTATCTCGGATTAACGGAAATGAAATTAAAAAATAGGTTCGGAGCAGTTTTCCAAATTTGGAATTCAACTCCAAATCGGATTTGGAAATTGAGTAACCAGGTGATGATTTTGAATAAAGTGAATAATTTTCATGATCAAACGGCTCCAAAATTAGCACTTTGAAAGAGGTAAAAATAGTAATAGTACCTGAAAAAAATCAAGTGGTCAAAAGTTGGTGGGGGTGGGGTTATAAATGTCATGATCAGACACTCTGGCCATTAGATATTATGTTGTCTTTGTCCTCTTTGAATAGTAACAAGTTGATGTTTTGCTAGCAAAGTAGTATTTACGAAATGAGTAATTGAAACTTTTAAAGGCCTTCCAATAGGAACTGGTGCTTAGATAATGGTGTGTTCTTTTTTGGTTTTTTGACATAATGTGACATCCAACTAAAGACCTTTCCTAACAGTACCATAGTTGATGTATGCTACCCTCAACCTCACGTTAGAATTTGAAGTTTATGATTTTTTTATTGTAATTTTCAATTTATATAATAATAACTAGATTTACAGATAAATATTAAATATTTAATAAATTTATCACGATATATTATATAGAGTCTAAATGAAATGTGAACTCATAACCTCTAAACTAGGTCAACCCTTGCTATTTGGGTCCTAACATTTTGACATGAAGCTAATGCTGAACTAACCCTGCAGAAGCTGATGTTGCATCCCTTTCTGTTTAGGGTTCTAATTACAACAACATACCCACTGTATTCCCAATAAGTGGGGTCTGGGGAGGGTAAAGTGTACGCAGTCCATACCACTACCTCAGATGAAGTAGAGAGGCTGTTTCCGAGGGTTCTAATTACAATTACATTAAATTAATTGGACTAAGAGTTATAATTTGATGGCTTGACTAACTTTTTGCCATGCCATTTTTTGCTACGACATGCTATGGAATAGCCACGAAGTTTTTTTATATTTAGCGTACGATGTTTTTCGTAGTTGTATATGCATAATGTTATGTGATTGATTGAACTAAAGAGGAATATAAAATAGTTGGCTTACTCTGCTTTTCCATTAGTGTATCTTTTTCTTCTTTCCTCTTGATCATTTGTGTCCCTAATTGATATATGGAATTAACACATGACAAGTTACTTCTTTATTCAGTAGCACCACTCCGACGACTACCAGCCCCACGACGACCACAACCAACACCGGCGGATCTCCTTACGTGACAAATCCGAACACAGGCGTAATAGGAGGTGTCAACAACGGTTTAGGCCCGTCGGGTGCTGGCATAAACACAGATATAAGCCATGGTGGGATTTCGCTGCGACAGGGAAGCCTGTGTTTCTTTATAACCATTACTGTTATTATTTCTGCATTTGCATTATTTTGAGCTGAATAAGAGAAGAAGTCCCATTGTTTGTGTACTATATAGGATAGTTGTGGGGACTATGACACTATGTTAAAATTGTATGAGCAGAAATGGGCATTTGCCGATATATGCATGTGATGTTATATTATATAATTGTTGGTATGTTAGGAGTGGTTCGAATTTGTTTTTTGATGTCTAAAGTTAAAATAGTTTTTTGACTCCTCTCTAGTTGGTTTATGTTGTGATTAATGTGACCCTTTCAACTCCTTCCCCCTTTTCCCAAGAAATAATCTCAAAAGGTTTTTTATTCGATTTTTTTACTCAATATTCTGTATCTATTTTTATGTTACGATTGATTCAGATTCATAAGCAAGACTCATTGAAAAGGGAGGTTCCCCCTCCCTTTCCTACTATGTTTAATTGAGATCGGAGGAATCATATATATCCCATCACAAACTCATCTAGCTCAATGATGTGTTTTATCACTAACCAAAGTCCGAACAAGTTAACTAATTTTGAAAAACAATTAACGTCATTTTGTAGATGTGTGATATCCAAAAAGAAAGAAAAAGAAAAGGAGCATAAAAAATTCACATCTCGTGCCTAGTATTGCAAGATTACCAATGAACAAAAAGCAAAAGTAAACTTCATATTACTAGAATAAGAAGTATCTTTTATATAACTAACACATATATGATATACCGTGTACCTATTGGATAACTTTAAGCTACATATTCAATTTAAGCATCCTCTCTATCTTTGGTAAATAGCGTCTTGAAAATAAAATAGAAACAAAAAATCGAATTGGCTGAATATTTTATATGAGCAAAATCATGGAGACATAACGACAATAACATATCCAGTGTAATCCCACAAGCGGAGTCTGGGGAGGTAAATTTAGAGCATGTGATCGTCATGGATCAATTTTTCTTTACTGTGATGGCACACGACTATCATAAGTCAGTCAAATCAAGACATAGATCAACCCAATTTTTACAATAGGAGAGAAGCTAAAACATACAAGTCCAACAGTTGAATTATTATAAATAAAGATAAAAATCGAATAACAATGTGAAAGCAAAATAATCTCCCAAGAACTGGAGTTGCATTGTCATGAGCAAAACTAAAAAGAAAAAGTACATATAACTCAAACAATGGAAATGCAAAAAAGCATAAAGGTAGCAAGGATTGTGTATATTCTCTTAATATAAATACAAAGTTTGAATTAAAATTACTCAATTCAGCCAAACACAAACCCTTAACATATGCCATGAAAATAGTTGCACTATCATAGCCAAGCAACAAATTCACAAACTAGATTGCAGGTAGCAGCAGTAACACTTTCTTTTCAAGAGCTATCAAAGCCATTTCTGGAAGTAGTTGTTAAGTCAAAAATGTCCAGCCTGCCTACATTTTCTCCAGCTATCATGTCTATCTCCATTTCAACCTCATTCTGATAAACCTCCATGTAAACCTCATTAGCTATACATAGGCTGGAAATCCTACCAAACAAAGGATTAAATAATATAATACCACAACTGATATACATGTATTATTTTCTCTAATATATCCTACCAAACAACCCCTTAGTTAACTAGAAAGCAGCGCCAAGTGTAAAGAAGGTTGATAATGAAATTGTTATGGAGATACAACATTGGAAATCAAGCTCTGTGGCAGGAGATGGTGGCTAGAAAGTCTGGACAACTAGGACATTGGGCGCGAAGCCTGTTACAGCTCAATGGCAAAATCTAATGACAAATGTGATATTTGCAGTGAGGGAATGGAAGAAAAATCTCCTTTTTGCATGGCAATTGGCTAGGACATGGTCCATGAAAAGAGTTGCTTCCAGATACGTTTTGTCTGAGATGTTTCCACGAAAGGAGTTTGCAAGGCTGGAACTTTTCTTTTAGAAGACTACTGAATGATTGGGAGGTGAATAGAGCTATTGAGCTACTAAAGACCCTGGAAGCTTCAAGGGCACAATCCAGAATGAAGATTCCATTATAAGGAAAGGAGGTGAAAGGAAGAGGTTCACAGTAAAAAGCCACCATATTTCCTGTTAAACTCCACAGGACAGCAAGTACAAAGCTGTCACTGGAGGAAAATCTGGAAGGCAAAAGCTCCATTAATATAGTGAGGTGTTTTTCTTGGTTGGTGATCGATCAGAAAAGCATGTCTAACTCATGAAAGTTTACAAAGAAGTGGAATCCAGCTATCTTCAAGATGTTTTCTATGTTAGGGAAGTGCAGAAAACTATTGGTTCTTTTTTAAAAAGAAGGGGCAGCGAAAAGGGGTTAAAATGACTCTCAATGAATTGAAATGACTTTCAATAAACATTCAATGATTTTCTTAAGCATAGAAGGGCTTTAAATAGCCAACTTACAATAACAAACTGCATAATTTAAAATTCAAACAAACCTAAGAAATCTCTACAACTCAAACAGCCTAATTTAAAATTCAAAATTCAAATTAATTCTAAACTAAACAACTTATTTTGCTAAAAACTACTGCAGTAACTAAAAGCAAATTTCAACAAAAACAATAGCGACTAAATCCTACATTGCAAAGCGATTGAACAATTGTGGCAGATCTTTTTGAGTATGTTTGG
The DNA here is from genome assembly GCA_031232105.1 of Capsicum rhomboideum. Classification (NCBI taxonomy): domain Eukaryota; kingdom Viridiplantae; phylum Streptophyta; class Magnoliopsida; order Solanales; family Solanaceae; genus Capsicum; species Capsicum rhomboideum. Next base: position 8,322,225 of record CP124716.1, read on the forward strand.
CCTCAACTGAACCATGCCAGGAACCACAATAGAGTTAGTAAATTGTTTGGGAAAAGGGGGAGATAGAGAAAACAGAAGAAATGGTGGAGTGCTGGGCCGGAGTTCCATTCCAGCTTGTGTATGGTGGACTGTATGGAAAGAGAGAATGCAACCTGTTTTCAAGACAATAGCAGTTCAATACAAAGAATGAAGATGAACTCTATACCATCCTTATTCTTTTGGTGTAAAGAAAATGTGTAATATTTTTGAAAAAACATTGTAAGAAGAACAAGGTTTTCATATCAATACTTGTGTTGTCTTCCCTTTTTTCTTTCTTTTTGTAACTATGGCACCCAGCATTTCCTTAATGCTGATGAATACAGTGTTACCAATTTCAACAAAAAAGTTACACATTTTTCAGCCCCAGAGTGCACAAAAAGAATAGATAATTCAAAGTGTAGGGTTAGGCTAATGAATTCAGTGTTTTTTGACTTTTAGCTTGTATGGCCAAGCTTCTGCAGAATCAAAAGTTCTTATTTTATAGAGTAAGAGCCTGTTTTTAAGCCGAAAAGACAAAATAAGCCAAAAGCCAAAAATAATAAAGCCCATTCAAGCATGCTCAAATACCAAGCTTTTCGAAAAAAATAAGTGCTTCTGTGATAGCAGAAGCTGTTTTACATAACTGAAAAAATAGTTTTTCCCTAGAAAAGCACTTTTGGAACCTCGTCCAAAAACAAATTACTGTTGTAATATTGGTAAAAGAGTTTCTCAAATTGATAAGCCAAACAGAAACTATTATTCTATACACGTACTTTTCTGAAAAGAACTTCTAGCAAAAAGTACTTTTATAGATAAACAGATATCCGAAGCTTGACGAAACAGCCTATGTGTCCTGTCTCATGCGGTGAAACAACCCCCACAGGAAGTGCTCCCTATTCAATCCTGCAAGAACATACACAAGGTGAAAGGCATCTCTACAATTATCAGATACTCTTTTCTTTATGCAATTATCAGATAATCTTCACAGAAGGATAATCTCGTGAAGGGTCGGTCCCATCCCAAAATTTTAATGAATCTCCATCGCTAAAGTATACATAAGAAAGCAAATTAGTAAGGCTTATATAGATTGCTTTTTCTTTTTTCTTTTTTAATGAAGAAAAATACAAAAGGCATAATCATATATACCATTAGGCATAATCTTCTGGATATGTAAATTGATCTTCTATAGAGCATAATCATATATATATGTGGTACCTAAAAATTCATCGAAAGGGAATAAGAAAAAGAGGAAAGAATATAGAGATTAGAGATGTACGTTGAGAATCACCGCACAGGGCTGTGGATGCAAGTACAAGCAGCTCAACATCATTTATACGAATTCTCATCACCAAATCTTTGTTATGCATGAACTCCACCAGAGCAATATATATCTCAGACCTACATATAATGAGAAATGCAAATCAATTTCTAGTATAAAACTTCCTAAGTAAAGGCGCCACTTCTACTTTACCACCCTTAACCCTTTTCCAGTTGATATATAAGGCAGAAGCTGACCTTTCTTTCTCACTTGCAAGGAAATACAGTCCTATATCTTCTTTACCGGGACAATGATTGTTGAATAGACTTGTCCAGATAGCCCCACGTGGAACTAGTTCAAATTTAAGAGTATCAGGCAATAGCTTTGAGAACTCATACACCTTACGCCTAACTCTGGAAGGAGGATAAGCCTGGATACAATTATGGAGCATCCCAGGTGCAAATTCCGGAGCACCTATAATGTCAAAATTTCCCCTGAAACACAAAGAGGAAGCGAGAAACTAATAATTATAGGGAAGAGAGCCTTTATTCCTGTTGAATGGTGCCAATTCCTTAGATAAAAGAAAGATCTTCAATATATATATATATGTAGTCTGCAGAATAATCTAAGGGAAACTTTTCTGCTTTTTGATGCTCAGTTTACCCTGTGTTAACTTATGTTAGTAATTAATGTACATGATGAAGGGTACTTACCTCCAGAAATGAGCTAGAGCAGGATCACAAGGGTGTGTCATAAGTGCATTCATCATTCCACTCGCATTCACAGCATCGGGACTCCTAAGCTCCGGAATGATAAAAGCACTTCCAGGAATGATAATATTCCCTCGAGTCAGGGTCACCATGGATTTGGTTGACGCGACTCTTGAGGAGCCAGTAGAATCCCCATCAAGAAGCCTCACACGTTTCTTTGGTTGCACAGTACTCTGAGAAATCTTTGCAGAGGCATGTAACTTGGATCCCTTAGAGTACTCATTTTTCAGTCGACGTGATGAAGAAATTATCCCCTTGCCAATACGCCAACCCTCTGGTGCATCTTCACAGTAACCCAGCACGCTATTCCTGAAAGGAAGAAATGCAGAATTTTTGGAAACAGGAAGAGGGCTACGTGTGCATAAAAAATACAGACAGTATTTAAGAGAATTAAATGCCACATCATGTGCATGATAAAGGGTACTTACTTCAAGGGAGGAACTAGAGCAGGATCATAAGGGTGTGTCATAGGTGGATTCATCATTGGACTCTCATTCGCAGCTCCGGGATTCCTACGCTCCAGAATGGTAGAACCACCAGAACCTAAAAAGTAGGCTACATCAATTAGATGGAAGTACAGAAATGAAATTTCAGATGAATAAAGATATAAGAAGAGGACAAATCAAAACAAGTAATGAATACAAGAGATGTTGGTGAACACTGACCTTTAGATGATTGTACTGGTTTTTTGCTGTGTTCAGTGATTTTGGCATTTTTAAGATTCTGAGGGTTTGTATGTCCTGCTGATCCTAAAAACCATTGCAGTGAACTCTTCTCAGGAACCGAATTTGAAACTTGAGCTCCAGGCTTGCTAAAATTCCCTCGAGTCACGGTTTCCATGGATTTTGTTGTCACCACTCTTGAAGAGGCAGCAATTTTCAGCGGATATGCATATCTATTGACGCGTGATGGTAGACCGAGTGCTTGTTTAACGGGGAGATATCTCGTTTTCCCGGTCTGTACCTCCTTTTCCCAGTCAATACCACGGGAACCAGGAAAATTACTGTATTTCTTTGGTGGCTCAGTGCTCTGACAAATCTTTGCAGAGGCTTGTAACTTGGATCCCTCCGAATAATCATTTTCTTGTCTAGGTAATGAAGACATTACCCCCTTGCCCTTATCACATTCTTGACAACACCAATTCTTTGGTTCTTCTTCAAGATAACCCAGTTCGCAATATCTGAAAGGAAGAGAAAAAGCAGAATTTTTGAAAACAGGAAAGATACAAACAAAATATAAGATAATTAAATGCCACAGCATGCTAATGTAAGAACCAATGTATACTTTAGGATCCAACAGTGAAGAATGCCAGAAAGATTAGACAACTCGAAGAGGTCCTTATTCTCCCCTAAGAGGTCATATCACTTCCTTTTAGGCTTCTAGTTCTGTTCCATTTTCCATCCCTATTTAACATTCCAAAAAAAGGGAAGCAAAGCTGATAATCTAACTAGCAATTTCCTTAGAAGAGGGGCAGCCCCTTGTGTGAAAAGATCAACTTCTCCCTTAGACTGTGTTTCTCTGACTCTTCAAAAATGTCAACTGGTGCATTTTTCTCTGACTCTTCAAAAATGTCAACTGGTGCATTTGAGATTCTCCAAAATTAGTGTGTTTTTGGAGAATCTGACATGAGTGCGACATCAAAAGTGAAGAGTTCGCGCACATTAGCCCTTCGAAATGCCAAATCAACCAAAAGAGAAGTGTTTTGGGACTGGGACAATGTTTGAGGTTTACAAAGAACATACATATATAGAACAAGGTGATGAAGCAATTATGGATCAGACAGTCATGGCTTTCAGTTCGCATGGCTGCCTGTCATGCAGAAAATCGAGAGAGAGAGAACTTACTCATGCACGTCCACATTTTTACACCGATAGCAGGTAATAATTGCTTCTTGAAAACTTATATCACCGCAAATTGCACAAATCTTTTCCTGCAACTTTATACAGAAAACACAAGAAATTCAGAAGCTTACTGACTTAGGAAGTAAAAATAGAAATTCAATTAGCAAGTAAGTGACAATTACACTCTGTTTGGATGATGGTTTTCCATGGTTTCATAATGTTCAGTGGTATGGTATTGTACTGTACAGTATAGTACAATACAATGTTTGGATAGACTGTATTGTTTGTTGCTGTTTAATAACTGTTTTATTGTTTGATTTGATGGTATGATACTGTATCGTAACTGATAAGTTTACTAAAATGTCCTTAATTATTATAAATGTTAAATTTATTAATAATTGTTATTAAAATAATTTAAGATAATTTTCTTCTTGCTAATTTATCACAAATTATGTTATGTAAATATATGAAGTAGCTAAATTCATGTAAATTCTAACAAAATCAATAAAAATATATTTAACACAAAATAATGAGAACGAATAAGATAAGGGGAGTGGGGGTAAGAAAAAAAATTTGAATTGTTTTTTTAAAAAAATGGGGGTAGGGGTAAGAAAAAAGTTTTGAATTTTTTTTTTTAAAAATAAATTAATTTTTTTTTTGTGTGTGTGGGAGTGGGGGGTGAGGTAAGAAAAAAAAAATTTGATACTTTTTAAAAAACAAATTTAAGAATAAAAAAAAAAATTGGTTGGGGAGGGGGGGTTGGGGTAGGTGGTGAGGGTGGGGTAAGAAAAAAGGTTTGAAATTTTTTTAAAAAAATAAATTTTAATTTTTTTTGGAGGTGGCGTCGGGGTACGAGGTGGGATAAGATTTTTTTTTTTTTTTTTTTCAAATTTTCTAAAAAAATAAATTTAAAATAAAATAAAAGAATTTTTTTTAGGGGAGGTGGGGAACTGGGTGGGCTGGGGGTGGGGGGGTGGGCTGGTAGGGGCTGGTGGGGGTGGAGTTAAATAATATAAGGTAAAGGGTAAAGTGAGATTATATAATATTAAGTAAGGGCATAATTGGAAAAAGAAATAAGGAAACCATGGGATACCACCAAATCGGTGGTTCCATAAAGTGGGGGTTTCCATGGTTACCAAACCATACCATACCATACATTTTAAAAAACAATCACAACAGACATGGTTTTCTTAGTAACTATACCATACCATACCATGGGAAACCATCATCCAAACAAAGTGTTAAAAGGGAAAGGAGGAAGTAAATACTACAAGTCTAGGGTGGCAAAATCAAACTCAACCCGTTTAACTTGACCCGTGTAAGTTTGGGTTATTTCAACCCAATCCATTTCAACTCATAAAAAAATGGGTTGATATGTAACCCAAATAATTTTTTGATAAATCTTATTAAAATATTTTAAAAAGGCTTTTTTTATTTGATATATTATATTTAGCCATAATAAAGAAAAATATAATTTTATTAGGATCTAAAAATTTATTAAAGAACAACTCAACCAATTAAGAATTAGTAAAAATTAGGCGGGTTGAGTTAAAATCCATCACCTAACCTGTTTTGACCCAAATAAAATTGGGTCGAATTGGATCTTGACCGGTTTTGATCAGCTCAAATTTAACCCAACCCGTCCAATTGTCACCTATAAATTCTACCCCCTCCTTTTTAATTTTTTTTTTAAAAATTTATTTCAAAAAGGAATTTCCCCCCCTTTCTTCTATAACTCCTTAATTTTAATTTTCGATAAGACATATTTAACATCATAAGATTACAAAATATTTTATTACATTCTGCTATGTTTAACTTATCATCACAAACATTCAAAAAAAATTATGTTTTAAACTTCATACCAAATTAAAATCAACAAATAAATTAAAACAGAGTAATATTACACGAAAAGCCAGGGTTTACCTTGTGGTCTTGATGACTGCTGTGTAATTCCTTTTGCCTAGGAGGGTGAGGGTCCATTTGCGCTCCACGACGGCACACCGACAAAATAAAAAGTCTGAACAAGTCCTACACAACACACAATTTTTAGGCATTAAAATTAAGTTTATACAAATAATAATATATATATATATCATAGCCTTAACTTGGAGACATTTTTAAGGGCGATTCAATTAATGTATTGTATTAATTAAAGGAGATTTTGATATATTTTGTCTTTCTGCAGAGAGTACTGGACTATTGAGAGGAGATTCTTTCTCGTTGAGGTCCTTCATTTTTTCATAATTGTTTGTTTATGACCGTGTAGTTTTGATAATTTCACTTGTATATGACCATGTAATTTTGATAATTTCACTTGTAAATTTTGCTACTACTAATGAACTTGAGGAAATTAAAATGACCCATATTTTGACATTTAACTAAAGTTAGGGTGTGTTTGGTAAATTAAGTTGATTTTTAAATTATTTTATTTTTTATATTTGTAATTAAGCAAAAAAATATCATCGCAAAAATATTTGTCTATGGGAATGAAAGTGTGATAGGGGTGTGGGAGTGGTAGCCATGGGGTAGAGTAGGGTAGGTTTATCGGAAGGTAGGGAGTAAATAATTATTATGAAATATCACTTATGAAATTTATTTTTTCGACAAAAAGAAGTTGTTTAGAGAGTTGGTAAACACCCTCAATGCCTAGTCCTAAGGTTATGAATTTTATTGTTTTCAGTATGAGGGTTCGAGTCATCAAAAAATTATAAAAATGTGGAAGCTTCTACAAAGGGTTAAAAAAATTATTTTTTCTATTTTACTAACGAAGTCATATATTTTTTATTATTTTTATGTAACTTGTTTTTGCTTTATAAAATTAGTAAAATAACAAGGGTGCATAAAGTTGAGTAAAGATGGGCTTTTACATCACTTTATAAAAAGAGTAAAATAACAAGGGTGACAAAATGACCTATTAAGCATAAAGTTGAGCAAAGATTGGCTCTTACATCACTTATAAAATGAGAAAAATAACAAGGATGACAAAATGACCGATTACGTTTAAGGTCATTTTAATTAATATAGATCAAAAGTTTTTAAACTCCACCAAGGGTTATGATATAAAGAATAAGATCTTTTCACCCTGATTGAAAGTTTTGTGTTCGAAATCTACAAATGAAAAAAAAATCTAGTAAAACGTGTTTTTCCTTCTTTACAAATCGTGATTGCAAAAATGCTCTATTATTTCAAAAAAAAAAAAATTGAAAAGAATTTACACAGTAAAATAGATAATCTATATGTCTAATCGGTTAATTAAACTAAAAATAGCCGATAAATAATACACACACACACACACACACATATATATATAGTAAACATTAAATTTATCAGACTATTCGTATAAAGATCCCAAATTGTAAGAGAACATACATGTGAACTAATGAAGTTTGATAAAATTTTACTTAGAATTGAAAAGATAAAAGAGCACATATGAAATAATAACAAAAAGATGAACATGATACCTTTGAGATTGAAACTCTAGTCTCAAGCACCCAAACCAAAGTGTTTTATAATGATTTATTTCTCAGAGATGTTCATATTTATAGGTGAAAATTACGTATAACGACAAAAAGATAAAAGGAAAGACAGTAAATATAGATTGAGTATCTAAAATCTAGAAAATATAAATAGATTATATAAAAATCATCTATTTGACTGTAATATCTTTACGTTATAGTAACTCATTGACGTCAGTTTAAGTCAAAGCAGATCATCGTTATCCTTTCTATCAAGGTTATAGATAGAGTCGCCAAATGGACTTGGCCTTTAAGACTAGGAGGATTCGTAGATCAAAAGGCTATTTAGCTTGAATTAAAAATTTAAAAGAAATTATGAAAAAAAATAGAATTAGTGATCACCGAATAAGTCTTAATATCTTACACAATACTTTAATTATTTAACATTAAATCCTAATCACCAAATATAGAAGTCGCATTCATGACTGTGGTTTCATTTAAACTTAACATTTAGAAGAAAATTATGAAAAAAGAAGTTAAACTGGGAATAGTAATTACCAAATAAATCGTAGTATCTTACACAATACTTTACTCATTTAGTGTTAAATTCTCAATGCTAGAACTCCTAATTATCAAGTATAAAAATTATGTCTGTTATAAAAATGTCCAAGCACTTGTTGCTACTCAAAATTGATTGCACGATTTTTTACAATGGTAACATTATTGATGTTTTATATGTAGTTATTTGATAGTGTTTTACTACTAAATTTACATATGAATGTAGACGAATAAATATAATGAAGGTGTTAATTAAGCAACTTTATCCATAGATTCAAATACACCTGGCAAAGTATTGGTGTCAAATATGTTATTAATTGTCATAGAATTATGTACCTTAATATCATTATATGTTAATAAATTGTCATACCTATAAGTTTGAGTTTAGGTTGAAAAGAATTTTCTTATTAAAAAATGAAAAAAAATGAAGGGTTAGCACACGATCCTTCTAAAGTTGAGTTGAGCTAGACATTTTAAGGTCCTTTAAAGTGAATGACCGTTCTACCCTAACCCATCAAATTTCTTGCCCTGCATGCGTCGGACTAGGTTAACCCAATTTAACAACTCTAGTTATCTCTTAGGGGTTCATAGTAATTGTGAAAGAGTTGGCCAATTAAGTTATGAAGTGAATTAGGTGATAAAGATTTCACCTTTATTTCTTAATTGTATACTTGTTTTAATTATTATCTATAACTATAATGATTATGTATATTTTGTTAGCTTGAACTGCGATAACAAGTGTACATGTTAAAGGAAAGAGGTCTTTTTAAGTAACTTTAATTATTATATATCTAAGGCTTACAAGCCTAATTTTGAGAGTTTTACTGTAATATTCCGCATGTTTGGAGATGTCTGATTTAAATTAGAATTTGATAGGAATATATTTTAAATTTATTCCTGCAATGACTTAACGATTTATGAATATAGTTTTTAGTTACAATATATTTGTGTATATACTTATTTTTTTAAGAATTTCTATAATTTATTAATATTTTAACAAAGATATCAAGTCTATCTAAATATATAGAGAAATTATTACTATATAAGGAAACATTTATTCAAAATGATTTTTCAATATTTATAATATATGCAAAAGTTATGTGTTTTTAACCACAAAGTTACGCAATATCCGAGCGCATAGATGACATGAACCCCACTAAAAGTAAAGAATAAGCAATGGCATGGTGTTTATACCTCACCTCCATGTGGAAGCGAGGTAGTGCGACAACCACAACTGTTGGATTAATAGCATATATAGCTATATGGCGGTGAAATAATTATTCTTTGACGAATAATTATAATCTTGACCTGCTAAGTGATTTTCGAAAGCTCTCACCATGACTAAAAAGCTCCCAATAGGCCACGCAACAACTTAAGCTTATATTGTAGTAATAATTATTAATATGAGTTATTCCTTTTTTAGTTGATCATTATACATACATATATGCGCTTCAACAATCATTTTCCTTACAACATTCACTTTTATAGCATATGTGATATAGATATATATATATACACACACATATATTAATGTGTTATTTAATCGTCGAAAGAAAATTGAGTGCATTTGATTGTCAACCCAATTTATAAATGAATGGAGGGAGTAATTAAAATGAGGGGGGAAGTAAATTTAGTGCATTTGATTGTCACAGACTCAATTACTTTTTTAACTGCGATGGCGTTCAACTATCCCCGGTCAGTTGAATAGAGACGATATCAACCCAATTTTCACAATACGAGGAAGCTAAAATATACAAGTCCAACAATTGAATCTATATATATTATAAAACAAAGGACGAAGGACCACAACTAGCCAAGTGACAATCTGTTGAGAAGCCATGTGGCAGTTTTAGGACAAAGCTAATTATATTGTAATAAAAAATTTAAATTAAAAGATTTAAAATATTTAAATTTGAAAATGCATTATCCTTTTAAATAGAAAAGAAATCATTAGTTTAAAAATAAAAAACTACCATAGAGTTCTTAATCAACTCTACCATTTCATAAACTTATCTCTTTCATATGTCATGAAATGAATTTGAATACATTTAATTTAAATATTAAATGAAGATAAAGAATGATAATAATAATAATAATAATAATAATAATAATGATTTTAAATAATAATAATAATAATAATAATAATATAGTAATAGTAGTAGTACGTAGTAGTAGTTAATAATAATAATAATAATTAAAAAAGATAGTAGTACATAGTGATAGAAATAATAATAGTTGTTAGCAATAATAATAATCTATATATATGATTAATTTTATATGACAATGGTGTAGATCAATTTTAATTTTATCAACTTTTGTTTAAATAAATGACTTTTTAACAAGGAGGCAAAACAAAGAAGTAAAGAAAAGAAGATGAACTAAAACAAAATTGTGGGAAAAAAATAGAAAGGATAACGAAGAGCTTTCGTTAACTATAAAATCTTTTTGAATTGATCTAACTATTTTCAAATATTTCTCTTAATTCAAATATATAAATTATAAGAAAAATATGTATTGTATTTAAAAAACTAAAAACTAAAAAAGAGGAGTAAACTTCTCTACTTTTAACAAATTGATATATTATTTGAATTTGAATTTAAGTAAAATTTGAGTTGGAATGAAGTTCTACCTTCTTAATCTCCTATATATACACTCCAACAATTATATATAATACAACGCTTTCTTCTCTTCTTTTTTTTTTTGTTATTGATCACTAGCTACATTACTGAATTTATTGACTGCATTCTTCATATTCTTCATTTTCTAGAAAAAAAATTTATTTTAATATTTTTATTTTTATATGCAGATGAGTGATGGTCATATTACAGACTAATTGGTTTTGCTACTGTATTCGGACCTGAATTCAAGTAAGTAAAGTAATTTTTATTTTTATTTTGTTCATTTGACTTTTGAAGAAAATAAATACATTCGATTACGTAAATAAAAAATAAAATCACCTCTTATTGAGAATTTTAATCAAGTATTTAGCTTTTTAAATGTTAATTTTTGTTACCATTTTTACATTATTATTTAATAAGTGCTTATATTATTTTATGTATTTTTTTTATGATCTATTTATCTAATTCGATGTTGGGAGAAGTTTCTCGGATGAAAACAAGAAGATTAAGCAACTGGCAAATCAATAGCTTTTGTTTTAAAATAATTTGAATATGACTTCTCTAAATATTAAATAAAAGATAATAATAATAAAAGACTAAAAATATTTGAATTTGAAAATGCATTATCCTTTTAAATAGAAAAGAAATCATTAGTTTAAAAATAAAAAACTACCATAGAGTTCTTAATCAACTCTACCATTTCATAAACATATCTCTTTCATAGGTCATGAAATGAATTTGAATACATTTAATTTAAATATTAAATGAAGATAAAGAATGATAATAATAATAATAACAATGATTTTAAATAATAATAATAATAATAATAATAATAATAATAATAATAATAATAATAATAATAATAGTAGTAGTACGTAGTAGTAGTTAATAATAATAATAATAATTAAAAAAGATAGTAGTACATAGTGATAAAAATAATAATAGCTGTTAGCAATAATAATAATCTATATATATGATTAATTTTATATGATAATGGTGTATATCAATTTTAATTTTATCAACTTTTGTTTAAATAAATGACTTTTTAACAAAGAGGCAAAACAAAGAAGTAAAGAAAAGAAGATGAACTAAAAAAAATGTGGGAAAAAAATAGAAAGGATAAAGAAGAGCTTTCTTTAAGTATAAAATCTTTTTGAATTGATATAATTATTTTCAAATATTTTTCTTAATTCAAATATATAAATTATAAGAAAATATGTATTGTATTTAAAAAAATAAAAACTAAAAAAGCGGAGTAAACTTTTCTACTTTTAAGAAACTGATATATTATTTGAATTTGAATTTAAACAAAATTTGAGTTGGAAGGAAGTTCTACCTTCTTAATCTCTCCTATATATACACTCCAATAATTATATATAATACAAAGTTTTCTTTTCTTTTTTTTTTTTTGTTATTGATCACTAGCTACATTACTGGATTTCTGACTGCATTCTTTATATTCTTCATTTTCTAGAAAAAAATTATTTTAATATTTTTATTTTTATATGCAGATGAGTGATGGTCATATTACAGACTAATTGTTTTTGCTACTATATCTAAACCTGAATTCAAGTAAGTAATAATTTTAATTTTAATTTTGTTCATTTGACTTTTGAAGAAAATAAATACATTCGATTACGTAAATAAAAAATAAAATCACCTCTTATTGAGAATTTTAGTCAAGTATTTAGCTTTTTAAATGTTAATTTTTGTTATCATTTTTACATTATTATTTAATAAGTGCTTATATTATTTTATGTATTTTTTTTTTATGATCTATTTATCTAATTCGATGTTGGGAGATGTTTCTCGGATGAAAACAAGAAGATTAAGCAACTGGCAAATCAATAGCTTTTGTTTTAAAATAATTTGAATATGACTTCTCTAAATATTAAATAAAAGATAATAATAATAATTAAAAAATAATAATATTGGTTTTAAAAGATAGTTCTAAATTGAAGTTATAAAAGAATAAAGATTGGCTTTAAAGATACAATTTATTAAAATTAATCTTTAGATAAAGATAAATTTTCTAAAAAATTATTAATTTAGATTTTTGAATTTGAATTAAAAGTTACATATTCTTTTAAATTGAAAATTGAAAATAAGGTCTATACTCGATAAAGCTAAATGAAAAAAAATAAAGTATTTAAAATTGATGTAATATTTATTTTAATTCAACGATAAGATTAAAATTTGAACATCAACCAATTTTACGTATTTTGAGGAATGACTTCTTTTGAGTACGTATTCTACATTTTTTATAATTTTAAATTATAGTTATAACAATATAAAGCTTATTTTAAAAGGTAAAATTTATCATAATTAGTTTACAGATAAAGATAAAGTTTGCCAAAAAATAATTAGTTTGAAATATTTCTTATAACATTTTTTGTAATTCTAAATTGAAACTATCAAAGGATGAATATATGTTTAAAGATACGAGTTATTAAAATTAGTCTTTAGATAGTTATTCTGAAAATTAGTTAGCTGAGATTTGTTAATTTTAAATTTGAATTAGAAGTTACAATTCTTTTAAATTTTGAATTGAAAACAAATATAAAGCTGAATTTCAATTAACTCTTTTATATATAAATTAAATTTTCAATCAATCTTGGGATTTGGGGGGGGGGGGGGTAAGAAGCATGTTCGGTGGGGTGGGGGGTAGAATGTTTTTTTTAAACAAAATTTGACGGGGGAACGGGGGGGGGGGGGGGGGGAAGGGTGTGGAGATGGAGATGAAGGTGGGGGTAGGGGTGGGATGTGGTTGGAGGGGGGTAGATTTTTTATTTTTATTATTTATGATAATTGAATTCTTTTTTTAAGGTAATATGATTTAACATACTTGAACAAGATATTTCAATATGGAACGATAGAAATAATATTTTAATATTATCCGTGCATCGCACGGGTACGTATACTAGTTATTATAAATAAAGATAAAAGTCGAATAACAATGTAAAAGCAAAATAAACTCCCAAAAACTGGTGTTACATTGTCATGAGACAACCTAAAACGAAAAAGTACAAATAACTCAGACAGTGGAAATGCAAAAAAGCATAAAGGTAGAAAGGACTATGTATATTCTCTTAAGATAAATACAAAAGTTGAATTGAAGTTACTCAATTCAGCCAAACACAAACCTTTAACTTATGTCATACATGGCCAACCAACAAAATCACAAACTAGATTGCAGGTAGCAGAGGTAACAGTTTCTTTAAAGAGCTATCAAAGTCATTTCTGGAAGTAGTTGTCAAGTCAACAATGTCCAGCCTGCCTACATTTTCTCCAGTTATCATGTCTATCTCCATTTCAACCTCATTCTGATAAACCTCCATGTAAACCTCATTAGCTATACATAGGCTGGAAATCCTACCAAACAAAGGATAAATAATACCACAACTGATACATGCATAATTTTCTCTAATACATCCTACCAAACGACCTCATAACTAGAAAGCAGTCGCCAAGTGTAAAGAAGAAGGTGGTAATGGCATTAAAAACTTGAGAACACAAACAAGAGTCGATAATGTAATTGTTATGGAGATATAACATTGAAAACCAAGCTCTGTGGAAGGAGATGGTGGCTAGAAAGTCTGGACAGCTAGGACATTGCCTGTTACAGTTCAATGGCAAAATCTAATGACAAATGTGGGATTTGCAGTGGGGGAATGGAAGAAAAATCTCCTTTTTGCATGACAATTGGCTAGGACATGGTCCGCGAAAAGAGTTATTTCCAGATATTTTTTGTCTGAGCCTGTTACCAGGGCTTCAATTGAGGATACTAGGAGTTTGCAACTCTGGAACTTTTCTTTTAGAAGACTATTGAATGATTGGAAGGTGAATAGAGCTATTGAGCTACTAAAGACCCTGGAGGTCTTAAAGGGTACAATCAGAATGAAGATTCCATTATAAAGAAAGGGGTAAAAGGAAGAGGTTCACGGTAAAGCCAGCATATTTCCTGTTAAACTCCACAGGACAGCAAGTACAAAGCTGTCGCTGGAGGAAAATCTGGAAGGCAAAAGCTCCATTGATAGTGAGGTGTTTTTTTTGGTTGGTGATCGGTCAGAAGAGCATGTCTGACTCATGAAAGTCAACAAAGAAGTGGAATCCAGCTATCTTCAAGATGTTTTCTATGTCAGGGAAGTGCAGAAAACAATAGCGACTAATTCCTACATTGCAAAGTGATTGGACAATTGTGGCAGATCATTTTGAGTATGTTTGGTCTCTACCGGACCATGCCAGGAACCACAACGGAGTTAGTAAATTGTTGGGGAAAAGGGGGAGGTAGAGAAAACAGAAGAAATGGTAGAGTGCTGGGCCGGAGTTCCAATCCAGCTTGTGTATGGTGGACTGTATGGAAAGAGAGAATGCAACGTGTTTTCAAGACAATGGCAGTTCAATACAAAGAATGAAGATGAACTGTATACCATCCTTGTACTAAAGACAAAAATAATAAGCCCATTCAAACATGCTCTTTTGACTAAGCTTTTCCGATCACAGAAGCTGTTTAACATAACTGAAAAAATAGTTTTTCCCTAGAAAAGCACTTTGGAACCTCGTCCAAAAACAAATTACTGTTGTAATATTGGTAAAAATGTTTCTCAAATTCATAAGCCAAACGGAAACTGTTACTTTATTCAATTACTTTTCTAAAAAGAACTCCTAGCAAAAAGTACTTCTATAAATAAGCAGATATCCGAAGTTTGGCCTAACAGCCTCTGCGTCCTGTCTCGCGCTGTGAAACAACCCCCACAGGAAGTGCTCGCTGTTCAATCCTGTAAGAACATCCACAAGGTGAAAGTCAGCTCTACAATTATCAGATAATCTACTCTTTTATACAATTATCAGATATTGTTCTCAGAAGGATAATCTCTTGAAGGTCTGTCCCATCCCAAAATTTTAATTAATCTCCATGGCTAAAGCATGCATCAAGGTAAATCAGGAGTTACATCTCATCAAGCGCTATTAAGAGGAACTGTCAAGTGTCCATTCTCTTACATGGTTACTTTTCATTTCAAGAAAACAAAGTACATAAGAAGCAAATTAGTAAGGCTTATATAGATCGCCTTTTTTTTTTTTTATGAAGAAAAATACAAAAGGAAGGCCAAGTGTGTGATATATATCTTACAAGTGTACGGATGGGCCAACGAAACAGTGTATGACCGTTAGATGCATGTGTGAGATGAGTTAACTTACATTCAAGGCACATCAACTACAATTAAACCAATCCACATTACATATTTTTCAGCCCCTGAGTGCACAAAAAGAATTAGATAATTGATCTAGTCTTTCGCATGAGAATCAGAGAATGCACTATCATCGGTGCTTCTTCAGCTTGTCCTGATGACACAATGCATTTATACTCAAATGAAACCAAAAAAGTATCTCCCAACTTAAAAAGGCATAATCTTCTGGATATGTAAATTGATCTTCTATAGAGCATAATCATATATATATATATATGTGGTACCTAAAAATTCATCGAAAGGGAATAAGAAAAAGAGGAAAGAATATAGAGATTAGAGATGTAGGTTGAGAATCAATGCACAGGGCTGTGGATGCAAGTACAAGCAGCTCAACATCATTTATAAGCATTCTCATCACCAAATCTTTGTTACGCATGAACTCCACCAGAGCAATATATATCTCAGACCTAAATATAATGAGAAATGAAATCAATTTCTAGTAAAAAACTTCCTAAGTAAAGGCGCCACTTCTACTTTAAGACCCTTATCCCTTTTCCAATAGATATATAAGGCAGAAGCTGACCTTTCTTTCTCACTTGCAAGGAAATACAGTCCTATATCTTCTTTACCGGGACAATGATTGTTGAATAGACTTGTCCAGATAACCCCACGCGGAACTAGTTCAAATTTAAGAGTATCAGGCAATAGCCTTGAGAACTCATACACCTTACGCCTAACTTTGGAAGGATGATAAGCCTGGATACAATTATTGAGCACCCCAGGTGCAACTTCCGGAGCACCTATGATGTCAAAACTTCCCCTGAAATGCATAAGAGGAAGAGAGAGACTAATAATTATAGGGAAGAGAGACTGTATTCTTGTTGAATGGTGCCAATTCCTCAGATAAAAGAAAGATCTTCAATATATATACTGGGTATGTTGTTGTTGTTGTAGTCTGCAGAATAATCTAAGGGAAACTTTTCTGCTTTTTGATGCTCAGTTTACCCTGTGTTAACATATGTTAGTAATTAATTTACATGATAACAGGGTACTTACTTCCAGGAATGAGCTAGAGCAGGACCACAAGGTGTGTCATAAGTAGATTCATCATTCCACTTACATTCACAGCATCGGGACTCCTAAGCTCCGGAATGGTAAAACCACTTCCAGGAATGCTAATATTGTTGGGTTCGAAATCGAGAGGGCGTCATGCGTAAGCTATTAGTTGCAAACCATGTAGACGATAAATCAGATGACAAATAAAAACATACGAAAAGCATAACCATTATATGGTTTGGCCAATTGGCCTACATATAAAAACTAATATAAAATATCATAAAAACTGTCACGCCCCGAGTTCCAAAGAGGCGGACTGGCACCCGAAGCCGTTGAGGCCCCGAGAGAACCAACTATCACCCTGTACATTCATACACACGTCATTCATTGACCATCACTACCATGTATAGACGCAAGACACCAATGGTGGAAATCATGGCAAAACAGGTGATTTATATATACATAGGTGAAACTTGGCTTTTAGGGCCATCATGACATGACATACATTTTTCATTTGTCCAACATCGTCTACAAAGCCTCTATACATACATGAACATAACCATCCTAAAGTCGGGACAAGTTCCCGCTTTAGACAACTGTGATACATTATCAAAACCAATATGTGCATAGGACTCGGGAAGCCCCGAAGCAAACTGGAGCTTACCAACAAAACCGCAGATGAATCCAAGTACTACTGTGGGGGCCTATTAGTACCTGTGCCTGCAGCAAGTAAGGGAAGTCCCACAAGGTACGTCAGTACGAAGAATGTACTGAGTATGTAAGGCTATAAGTAAATGTATGAGATATAGAATCTTTGATAAAATTAAGTACAAGTGAACACATCATGTGAATAAATTACCATAGGTATACATGTGGAATCATGTGCATTACTTTCTTTACTTTTATTTCACTTTACTTTACTTCGTCGTCAATCAAGTGATCATCAATCATGTAATGCCCGGGCCCAACTGATCAGTGGGAAATAACATTGGGATCGTCTCTAGCTAGGCTTATGCCCCTTTGAGCTGCCACCCATAAATCAATAAAGCAGGTTTGTCTCTAGCTAGACTTATGCCCCTTTGAGCTGCCCCCTGTATCCAATAATCATTCGGGATCGCCCCTAGCTAGGCTTATGCCCCCTTTGGGTTGCCACCCATTCTCAACAAGTGTTTATTACTTCAATTCTTTTGTTATGAGATTGATACATTAGTGGTTACAATGTTATGGAAACTTTGGAATATTATTGGAACATTAATCAATGAACATGAGTCATATGAATTACATTTGATCAATGTATAAGGAACATGTGTGTAACAATGATTAACAACCGCGAATGGAATACCTTTGGACATTTCAGAATGGAACATGTATAATGACAATGTGATACTATGTGCTGCAGAAGGATACGAAAAGAGTAACCTTACATACCTTAATTCCCCAATATGGATACACAATCTTATTCGTGAATATAACACTCTAGCTCTCTCCTTACGTGTTACTCTACATAAGCACATAACGGAGCTCACGTTAACCACTAACTACATTACAAGTTCACAAGACGGTAAGTAGGTGTTTAATGGAAAGTAAAAACCGTCCAACCTCCAAAACACATGGTGCATCACTCCCCCCTTCATTATACTACCAAATCACATTATTCCACCACATTACACTATAACTTACTGCTTTAGCAAAACAACAACACCAAATCAGTCCACACACCACCAAAACAGTCCACACATCACCGTAGACATCACAAACTGATAGGATTTTATACCAAGTTTCTACTTTACATTTCCGCCTCAATACAACTCCACATATTTATCCCATCAAGTCACATAAATACCTTCCACAACAATATACCAAAAACAGCCCACACAATTTTATAATTCACTTTAACATAACAAGAAAGTATTCTCTTTTCACTACGCCAAATGTTCCATGCACAATTACGTAAAAATATTTCCATCAAGCCATACACCAAAGTAACGAATTAGGGACAACACCATACTTAAATATACTAAAATTTCATCCATATAATTCAATTCCTTCAAGACCTTAAGTCCCCTTTCAAGTTTAAATCACATAGAAGGCAAATCCTTTACCGATTTAGCAAAAATGGACTGTTTTACACATAGTGGATTGCTCAACACTTTGTCAACATAACCAACATGATTTACACACCCTCTTATGCATATAATATATTAATCTACAAGAGGAAACACTTACCACACACATAAACATCACCAAAATCACATTTTCCTTCCAATACGTCACCAATTCCACACACTTTTTCCATAGCAACAAATTTCCAAAAATGACATACAAAGAGAAATTAAATTAGGGACATAACCACATCATACATGTTGATGTTAAATCCATCAACTCACTTTCTTCAAGACCACAAGGCCAATTTCAAGTTCAAAACTACCAAGATGACACATCTTGTATCACATAAGCAAAAGTGCACCAACCAACACTTTTAGCCATAACCATCAAAATCCATACAATCTCCCATGCACATAATATATTAAATCACAAGAATAAACACTTATCAATACTTACAAGATGATGATCTTGGCCAAAACAAGTGAAGTTTCCTTAGGGTTTATGTTGGTTTCTTATGCTTCTTGAAAATGTCTATAAAATACAAGAAATGGCAAGGTGTAAGATATGATTAAAATCTGATTTTGGCCCCTTATTTATATCATCCTTAGCCACTCTTAAGTCAAAGATGAGGTGTCCAAGTGGTCATTAATTCTTGGGTCAAGAATGGGTCATTTTATTCCCTTTTTGGGCCATGTCTTTCTTGAAATTTTAGGCCAATTTTTGAGCCCAACAATCCAAAGAAATAAAGTCCAACACTTTGCATACATAATATATCCTTTATTACATGTTCAATTAATTCCGTCACTTAGTTGCATACGTTCGGAAATTTACGGGGTGTTACATAAAACTATGAGAGAAAAATCTCCCTTTAAACAAGACTCTTTAATGACTACATTGTGATGCTATTGTGTTATGGTATGAGAAGAGGTGTCTTTTATTTATAGAGGTTCAAAACCTTTCCTCCAAGAAAGAGACTAACTAATTATGGAAGAAATATTTTCCTACAAGGAAACCTTTTCCACAAAGAAAACTTTTTTGAAGTAAAACACCAATTATGGTAAAATTAAGTAAACTAGGAAATTCAGGACAAATCCTAACAAATCTCCCCTTGACCTGAATTTTCTGGCAAGATTGATCTTCATCTTCTTCTTCACATAATCTTTTGCTTGACATGCTTAAAAATGGAGTCTTTTTGGGTTAAAAGTATATGAGCCCTTTCGAGTTAAAAATGAGCCCTTTGCAGGGTTAAAAGTGAGCTTTTATTTTCAAAGATGTAACAACAGGATTGTTGAACATATGGTTGACAATTATCTCCACATGTAGTTTTTTGGACATATATCTTCATTATCATCAAATTAGTTGCAGCTTGATTTGAAACCACTTTGAACCTGTTTTTAATCTCGTTTCACCAGATCTTTAAACCGTAGGCTCTGATACCACTTGTTGGGTTCGAAATCGAGAGGGCGTTATGCGTAAGCTATTAGTTGCAAACCATGTAGACGATAAATCGGATGATAAATAAAAACATACCAAAAGCATAACTATTATATGGTTTGGCCAATTGGCCTACATATAAAAACTAATATAAAAATATCATAAAAACTATGATAGAAAAATTTCCCTCTAAACAAGACTCTTTAATGACTATATTGTGGATGCTATTGTGTTATGGTATGAGAAGACGGGTCTTCTATTTATAGAGGTTCAAAACCTTTCCTAAAAGAAAGAGGTTAACTAATTATGGAAGAAATTTTTTCCTATAAGGAAACCTTTTCCACAAAGAAAACTTTTTTGAAGTAAAACACCAATTATGGTAAAATTAAGTAAACTAGGAAATTCAGGACAAATCCTAACAAATATTCCCTTGAGTCACGGTCGCCATGGATTTGGTTGACGCAACTCTTGAAGAGTCAGTTTTTTTCTTAGATTGACTAAGTTCTTCATCAACAGGCCGGTATCTAGTTTTCCCGGTCTGTACCTCCTTTTCCCAGTTAATAGAATTCCCATCAGGAAACCTCACACGTTTCTTTGGTCGCACAGTACTCCGAGAAATCTTTGCAGAGGCATCTAACTTGTATCCCTCAGTACTCATTTTCCAGTCGACGTGATGAAGAAATTATCCCCTTGCCAATACGCCAACCCTCTGGTGCATCTTCACAGTAACCCAGCATGCTATTCCTGAAAGGAAGAAAAGCAGAATTTTTGGAAACAGGAAGAGGGCTACGTCTGCATAAAAAATGCAGACAGTATTTAAGAGAATTAAATGCCACATCATGTGCATGATAAAGGGTACTTACTTCAAGGGAGGAGCTAGAGCAGGATCATAAGGGTGTGTCATAGCTGGATTCATCATTTGACCCTCATTCGCAGCACCGGGACTCCCAAGCTTCAGAACGGTAGAATCACCAGAACCTAAAAAGTAGGCTACATCATTAGATGGATGTACAGAAGTAAATAAATTTTGCTATGAAAGCTTTACAGATATTGACGGTGTAAGGGAAATCATTTTGAAAGATATATCAATGTCAGTTTTTAAAATTTTATTTAGAGTATATGATAGGAAATGAAATTTCTGATGAAAAAAGATATAAGAAGAGGACAAATCAAAACAAATAACGAATACAAGAGATGTTGGTGAACACTAACCATTAGATGATTGTACTGGTTTTTTGCTCTGTTCAGTGATTTTGGCATTTTTAAGATTCTGAGGGTTTGTATATCCTGCTGATCCTAAAAACCGTCGCAGTGAACTCTTCTCAGGA
This sequence comes from Capsicum rhomboideum, assembly GCA_031232105.1. Classification (NCBI taxonomy): domain Eukaryota; kingdom Viridiplantae; phylum Streptophyta; class Magnoliopsida; order Solanales; family Solanaceae; genus Capsicum; species Capsicum rhomboideum. The sequence continues at coordinate 8,343,856 of CP124716.1, forward strand.
AACGAATTTGAAACTTGAGCTCCAGGCTTGCTAAAATTCCCTATAGTCCAGGTTGCCATGGATTTTGTTGTCACAAATCTTGAGGAGTCAGTTATGTTCAGCGGATTTCCATATTTATTGACGCGTGATGGTAGACTGAGTGCTTCTTTAACCGGGATATACCTCGTTTTCCCGGTCTGTACCTCCTTTTCCCAGTCAATACCACGAGATCCAGGAAACTTGCTGGGTTTCTTTGATGGTGCAGTGCTCTGAAGAATCTTTGCAGAGGCGTGTAACATGGATCCCTCCGAATAATCATTTTCTCGTCCAGGTAATGAAGACATTATCCCCTGGCCGTTGTCACATTCTTGACAACACCAATCCTTTGGTGCTTCTTCACCACAACCCCGTTCGCAATATCTGAAAGAAAGAGAAAAAGCAGAATTATTGAAAACAGGAAGATATGCATAAAAGATACAGACAGTATTTAAGAGAACTAAATGCCACAACATGCTAATGAAATAATCAATGTATCCTTAAGGATCGGGCAGTGAAGAATGCCAGAAAGATTAGACAACGAAGAGGTCCTTATTGCACTTAATTACATTTAGGCTTCTAGTTCTGTTCCATTTTTCATCCCTATTTAAGATTCCCCAAAAAAGGGAAACAAAGCTGATAATCTAACAAGCAATTTCCTTCGAAGAGGAGCAGCCCCTTGTGTGAAAAGATCAACTTCTCCCTTAGACTATGTTGCTCGTACTGTTCAAAAATGTCAACCGGTGCGTGTCAGATTCTCCAAAAATGGTGTATTTTTGGAGAATCCAACACGGGTGCGGCATCAAAAGTGAAGAGTCCGCTCTACTTAGCCCTTAGAAATGGAAAGTCCACCAAAAGAGAAGGGGTTTGGGATTGGGACAACGTTTGAGGTTTACAAAGACCATATAGATATGGCACAAGGTGATGAAGCAAGTACGGATCAGAGAGTCATGGCTTTCAGCTCGCCTGACTGCCCTTTCATGCTAAAAATCGAGAGAGAGAACTTACTCATGCACATCAACATTTTTACACCGATAGCAGGTAATAATTGCTTCTTGAACATCTATATCACCGCAAATTTCACAAATTTTTTTCTGCAAGTTCATACAGAAAACACTAGATTACTTGTAGAACAAGGTATAACAAACATCCTTAACAGCAACACAATATCCGAAAATTGGCCAAGCATAGAGTAAAAATAAAGGAAAACACACTAGGACAAGTATTTAGATTATATACCCACACATAATAAAAATTACTATTTTTCCTTTATAATATTGTAGTACATTCTTGGTACTGTTATCATATCTAACAAGGAATCAATATTGAGAAAGCAAAAGGGCCATCAGATATGAAGATTACTGAAGTTCAAACCTATTCAAGTTAACACTTATTATCATGGCAACTGCTTATCAATGCCAGTGGAACTTTCTATCCGTTTAGGTAATACTACTACCCTGATCGTTCCATATTATCCTTTGTTTAAAGTATTGAACACTCGTTTAACTTTTTATAATCATAACGTCTGGACCAGCTTGGACAACTCTATCTATCCTTAGAAAGATATTCAGTAGAATAAATTTTAACTGTCTCTATTTAAACATCTTATTTAACTAATACTCTACTGATCTGACTCAAGTCATACAAACCCCAAAAAATAAACAATTCTTTCAGACATTTTCAGACACCACTATACGAATTAGGAACCCCTCTAAATCTTATCGACGCATTTTTATAATTTACTCATTTTAAAAACATCCGAGCATCAGAAATACTCTACTGATTATTCTTCACTACCAACAAGGGTTGTGATGGAGTGGTAAGTACTCCTTCATCCTTAATCAGAAGTCTCGGGTTCGAGTCCTCCGAGTACGGAGTCGCCTTTGTTAAGGAGTATGTTACCTCCAATGTGGGACTTCCCGGCAGAATCCAAATTTAGTTGGACTCCAATGCGGGTAGGGGTGTGCAAAAACTGAATCGACCAATAAACCGAACCAATAAAATTGTTATTGGTTTATTGGGTTAATGATTTTTTAATGGTTTTAGAAATTTTTTTATTGGATAATTGGTTCGGTTTCGGTTTTTCGTTATTGGGTTATTGGGTAAACCGATAACCCAATAAGAATATACTAAATTACTAGTTTACCCCTACTATATATATATATATATATATATATATATATATATATATATATATATATATATTACTTATTATATATTTCTCTTAGTTTCTCTTTAATTTCTACAAACTAACAAACCTGTTCAATTTCCTGAAACCTATTACTCGATAAAGACATAAAGTTAAACCTTTTCAATTTTCTCTCTGGTAAATCGAAGGAGAGGGTTTGCGACGACGACGGTGAGGGTCGAGAGACTAGGATTCAGATTTTTGAACTAATATTCAGTTCAAGCTTGAAGATTCTTTTAAATTAAAACACATCACGTGGGATTTTGTCGGAAACTAAGATTCAGTTTTTTTTCATGTTAGTTGCTACAATTTTTATTTTATGAGTATTTTCTTATAGATTAAACCAAAAACCGAACTGTTAAGGACTAAAAATCGATAAACCGAAAATCGATAAAAAATATCTTATTGATTTGGTTATTGGTTTAGCATATTTAGAAATCGAAAACCGATAAACCGAACCGATAATACATAAAACTGAACCGACCGATGCACACCCCTAAATGGGGGTACCGAACACTGGTTGAGAAACAAAAGAAAAGAATATTCTTCACTAAAGTAAAATGTAACACATCTTTCATAAAAATTACTAGTACTAGCTAGTTAAAAAGCATTTTAAAAAAATAAAAATAAAAAATTGGAAACCACACTCCTCTACATAGCTTGCAAATCATACAAAAAATGTTAAACACACTAGACAAGCACCGACTAAGAAAGCATTGACAGGGAAATAGATCCTCCACCCGTAAGGGGTTAACTACTACAATGAATTGTTGGAATATAGCACACCTCTTAAGAAAGTTATTTAAGGACATTAATCAAAGGATAACTTGTCAATATTATCCTTTGATTCTTTCCAACCTCTTCTTAAAAATATCGCGAGTCATTATCTAAAATCAATAAAAAAATAATTAAAAACCTCAATAAAAAAGTCATTTTAGTAGATTCCATGTATATTTAGTTTAACATCACAAACATTTTTAAAAAATACTTCGTACCAAATTAAAATAAAAAATAAATTAAAACGGAGTAATATTAAACGAAAAGTCAGGTTTTACCTTGTGGGCCTGATGACTCAACCGTAATTCCTTTTGCCTCAGAGGGTGAAGGGCCATTTGCGCTCCACGGTGGGGCATCGACATAGCAAAAAGTCCAAACAGGTCCTACACAGCACACAATTTTGGGCAGTAAATTTAATTTCAAACAATAATAATTAAAAAATAAAAATAAAATATCACAGCTTTTTGAAGACATTTTTACGGGCGATTCAATGAGTACACTGAATTAAGCAAAGGGAATTTTTGGCACATTTCGCGTTTCTGCAGAGAGTACTGAACTACTGGGAGGAGATTCTTTTTTGTTGAGGTCCTCCAATTTTTCATAATTGTTTGTTTATCACTATGTAGTTTTGATAATTTCACTTGTATTGGACTCATTTTTTTGGCATTTAGCTAAAGTTAGGGTGTGTTTGGTAAATTAAGTTTTTAATTAGTTTATTTTCTATATTTAATAATTAAGCAGAAAATATTATCTCAAAATTTTTGTGTATGGAAATGAAGGTGGGTAGGGGTTTGGGAGTGGTAGCCACAGGGTAGAGTGGGGTAGGATTATCGGAAGGTAGGGATTAAGTAATCAAATATAAAATGTCACTTATAAAATTTATTTTTTTGATAAAAAGAAACTGTTCAGATGGTAAACACCCTCTATTCATAATCCTAAGATCATGGATTTGAGTCACCAAAGAAACATAATTGTCCTAAGTATGTTGGTTCGAGTCACCAAAGGAACATAAAAATGCGGGAGCTTCGAGGAAGGGTAAAATAAATTATTTTCTCTATTTTTACTAAGGAAGTCATATATTTTATTTTTTTATTTTTAAGCAACTTGTTTTCTCTTTGTAAAATATATTTATTTTTAACAAGGGCGGCAAAATAACTGATTATGCATAAAGTTGAGTAAAGGTGGGCTTTTACATCACTTTATAAAATGAGTAAAATAACAAGGGTGATAAAATGATTGATTACGCATAAAGTGATGTTAATTAATATAGATCAAAAATTTTAAAACTCTACCAAGGAATATGATCTGAAGAATAATACCTGATCTGAAGTTTTATGTTCAAATTCTACAAACGAAAAAAAATCTAGTAAAACGTGATTTCCCTCCGTCACACAATGTGATCCCGAAAAATGCACTAATATTATTTCAAAAAAAAAGAGTGAAAGAATCTACACAGTAAAATAGATAATCAATATATCTATTCAATTAATTAAATTAAAATAGCTGATGAATGAAACATATGTATAATTCATATATAACATATCTATGATCATAGATAATAGTGTATAATTTATATATACTGTTTAAAAATATATAAATTAAATTTATCAGACTATGCATATACAGATCCCATAAGTTTTCTTATATAATAATAAATGGCAGATCTAATAGTCTCTATAAAGCATTACAAATCTTGATTACAAATCTTGACTACATCTTTTTAATTAAAAAAAAGTAAGTGTAAGAGAACATACATGTGAAATGATGAAGTTTGATAGAATTTTACTTAGAATTGAAAAGATAAAAGAACACATATGAAATGTATAACAAAAAAGATAAACATGACACCTTAAAGGTTGAAACTCTAGTCTCAAGCACCCAAATCAAAGTGTTTTATAATGATTTATTTCTCATAGATGCTCATATATATATAGGTGAAAATTACGCATAAAGACAAAAAGATTAAAGGAGCGACAGTAATTATAGATTGCGTATCTAAAATCTAGAAAATATAAATAGATTATATAAAAGTCAACTATTTGACTATAATATCTTTACGATATGGTAACTTATTGACATTGGTTTGAGTCAAAATGAATCGTCGTTATCCTTTCCATCAAGGTTATAGATAGAGTCGCCAAATGGACTTGGCCCTTAAGGTCATCCCGACCCGTCATTAGGCTGGGTTCAATTCAAACCGTCATTAGGGTAGAGTAGATTTATGATTTATCAGGCTCGTTTAAAATAAAGGCTTATAAAGTCAGCTCCTTGGCCCTTGAGGCTAGACTGAGCTGGTTCGAGGCTGATTCGTAGGTCAAACGGCTATTTAGCTTAAATTAAAATTTTAAAAGAAATTATGAAAAAAAAAAAAGAAAAAAAGAAATAGTGATTACCGAATACGTCTTAATATTTTACACAATACTTACTTATAATTAAATCCTAATCACCAAATATAGAAATCACATTCATGATTGTGCTTTGATTTAAACTTGAAATTTAGAAGAAAATTATGAAAAAAAGAAGTTAAACTGAGAATAGTGATTATCAAACCAATCTAAGTATCTTACACAACACTTCACTCATTTAGCGTTAAATTTTCAATGCTAAAACTCCTAATTACCAAATACCAAATATAAAAATTATGTCTGTTATAAAAATGTCCAAGCAATTGTTGTTACTCAAAATTGATTGCACGATTTACCTAATTTCAAAGTTGTAACATTAATTATTGATGTCTTGTAATCCCTCAGTCCCAATTTATATGATGTAGTTTGACTTGGCATGAAATTTAAGAAAGAAATGAAGACTTTTGAGGTCTAAAATAAGTTATAGATGTTTGTGTGGTTGTAAATCATTTCATTAAGGGTAAAGTGGGTATTTTAAAGTTAAATTGTTACTAAATATAGAAATGTGTCATTCTTTTTGGGACTGACTAAAAAGAAAAGTGTGTCATATAAATTGGGACAGAGGGAGTATGTAGTTATCTGATAGTGCTTAACTACTAAATTTACATATGAATGTAGACGAAAAATGACCATGTTAATTAAACAATTTTATCAATGAATTCAAACACACTTGGAAAAGTATTGGTGTCAAATATGTTATTAGTTATCATAGAATTATGTACTTTCGTATTATTATATGTTAATAATTGTCATACCTATAAGTTTGAATTTAGATTGAAAAAAATTTTCTTATTAAAAAATAAAAAAAATGAAGAGTTAGCTCTCGATCCTACTAAAGTTGAGTTGAGATAGGCATTTTAAGGGCCTTTAAAATGAGTGGTTGATCCACCCTAACCCATCAAATTTAAGGGCCTTTAAAATGAATGGCTGATCCACTCTTACCCATCAAATTTCATGCCCTGCATGGGTTGGACTAGGTTAACCCGATTTATCAACTCTAGTTATCTCTTAGGGGTTCATACTAATTGTGAAAGATTAAGTTATGAAGTGAATTAGGTGATAAAGAATTCACTTCTATTCCTTGATTGTGTTCTTGCTTTATTGTTAGCTTGAACTGCGATAACAAGTGTACATGTTAAAGGAAAGAAGTTTTTTTAAGTAACTTTTAGTACTATATATTTAAGATTTACAAGTCTAATTTTGAGAGTTTTACTACAATATTCCGCATGTTCGGCTATGTCTGATTTAGATTAGAATTTAATAAAATTATTTTAGTTTATTCCTAAAATGCCTTAACGATTTATGAAAATATTCTTTAGTTACAATATATTTGTGGATGTACTTATTCTTTAAGAATTTTTATAATTTATTAATATTTTAACGAAGATATCAAATCTAGCTAAGTATATAAAGAAATTATTACTATATAAGATAACATTTTTTCAAAATGATTTCCCAATATTTATAATATATGCCAAAAGTTATGTTTATTTTATCACAAAGTTATGTAATATCTGAGCGCACAGATTACATGGACCCCTCCAAAAGTAAAGGGAAAGGGAATGGCATGGTGTGGATACCTCACTTCCACGTGGAAGTAAGATAGCGCAACAACCATAAGTGTTGGATTAATAGCATATATAGTTATACAGCGGTGATATAATTATTTCTTTGATGAATAATTATGATTCTTGACTCGCTAAGTAATTTCTGTAAATTTTCACTATGACTAAAAAGCTGCCACTAGGCCACGTAGCAGCTTAAGCTTACCTTGTAATAATTATTAATATGAGTTATTCCTTTTTTAGTTCATCATTATACATACATATATGAACTTCAACAATCATATTCCTTACAATATTCACTTTCATAGCAAATGTGATATATATACACATACATACATATGCACATATATATAATCATTCACGTTAATTAAAAGGATTTTCGTGAGGAAAATTAGTTAATGTGGCATTTGATCCTCAAAGGAAAATTGAGTTCAAGTCGAATTCAAGACATGTGAAGGCTATTTTTTTATTTGTTTTGGCATGATTCTTTTAGCTTTATAATTTTCGGGTCTAGAATCTTTTGAAGAATGGATTGTTAAATATCTCTAAATTATTGTCGATGTTACTCTTTATCAAAATTTTATATCCGATGATGTTGGTTCCATCACCTTACCCGTTTCTCTCCTTGGCTCAAAATTTTTTGGCATTCATTGTTGGGGATAAACCCCGCCACAGAAATAATATTTGAGGTAACAACAGCGGAAGAATAACGTAGCACCGTGATACGATAATCAACAAAAGGAATAACAAGGACACAAAGATTTTAACGTGGAAATCCTTTTGAATAAGGGAAAAAACCACGGGCCCGAGAGGAGCAAAATAATCCACTATAATGAGGAATTTTACACTTTGTAGGTTCGAGTAAATACTCCAGGAACCACTACACACTCAAAAGAAATAACCCTCTTTTGATTTTTTTCACCTCACTATAATACCGCTCACACTCTCTATTTTTCCTCACAAACTATTTTCTCACACTCTCTATGAGATGCTCTCCACAACTACTTCTTAGTTGTTGTTTTTGGATGTGTTTCAAATGAGGAAATGATGCCTCCTATTTATAGGAAAGATGGCCAACATATCATCCAATCAAAATGTTTGGATTTGTTGCAAGTTGTGCAACTTGACAATTTGTAAATCCAACTTGGATTGGTTGCAAGTTGTGCAACTTGACAATTTGCAAATCTTGTTTGGATTTGTTGCGAGTTGTGCAACTTGATAATTTGCAAATCTTGCTTGGATTTGATGCAAGTTGTGCAACTTAGCAATTTGCAAATCTACCCACAACAAGCTTATACAAGTTGGCAAATTGTCACCTACCAAAAAACAAGTGTTGTTGCCCACAAGTTACTTGTATTTTGTTATTCATTTTTATTTTTCTTTTCCATTAAATGGGTATGGACACTATCAATCTCCCCCTCCAGACCCATTAACCGGAAGGAGATAGCATCGAGCTTCTAGTTTGAGTGCATGCTGACAAGTTCCTTGCATAACTCGAACTTGTCTCTTGGCACCACCTTGGTCAGCATATCCGGAGGATTCTCACTTGTAGGGACCTTTTTGACCTACATAGATCCGTCCTTTAGCTTTTCCCGAATCCAGTGATATCTCACGTCTATGTGTTTCGTCCTTGCATGATACATGGAGTTCTTGCTCAAGTCTATTGCACTTTGACTGTCACAATAGACGACATACTCCTTCTGATGCAATCCAAGCTCTTGAAGGAACCGTTTCAGCCATACCATCTCCTTGCCAGCTTCAGTAGCTGCAATATACTCGGCTTCAGTTGTAGATAGTGCAACACACTTCTGCAACCTCGACTGCCATGATATAGCTCCCCCTGAAAAGACAAACAAATATCCAGTAGTGGATTTTCGATTATCAAGGTCACCTACCATATCAGCATCGATATAGCCCTTCAAGATTGGATCAGATCCTCCAAAACACAAACAGTCTCCAGAGGTACCTTTCAGGTACCTGAGTATCCACTTGACTACTTCCCAGTGTTCTTTTCCAGGATTTTCAAGAAACCTACTAACAACACCAACTGTATGAGCAATATCTGGTCTGGTACACACCATTGCATACATCAAACTCCCGACCGCTGAAGAATAAGGAATTTTTTCCATATTCCCTTTCTCCTCCTTTGTTGCAGGACATATCTTCTTGCTCAACTTCAGATGACCCTCAAGAGGTGTGCTAACAGCTTCAGCACTTTTCATGTTGAAGCGTTCGAGTACACGTTCAATGTACTTATCCTGAGATAGCCACAACTTTCTGTTTACTAGTTCTCGAACAATTTTCATCCCTAGAATTTGTTTTGCAGGGCCCAAGTCCTTCATATCAAATGACTTGTACAAATCTCCCTTCAACTTGACAATCAGTTCTTTGTCTTGTCCTACAATTAGCATGTCATCCACATACAACAACAAAATAATAAAGTTGTTGTCAGAAAATCTTTTGAAGTATACACATGGATCAGAATAGGTCTTTGTGTAACTTTGACTTTGCATGAATGAGACAAACTTTTTGTACCACTGCCTCGGTGCCTGCTTCAATCCATAAAGACTCTTATTCAATTTACACACCATGTGTTTCTTTTCAGCTACTTCAAATCCTTCTGGCTGCTCCATATAAATTTCTTCTTCCAAATCTCCGTGAAGAAATGCAGTTTTCACATCCAACTGCTGCACCTCAAGATCTAGGCTAGCTGTTAAGCTCAAAATGGTTCGAATAGAAGTCATTTTGACAACAGGTGAAAAAATTTCATCAAAATCAATACCTTTCTTCTGTTCGAAGCCTTTTACCACCAATCGAGCTTTGTATCTGACCAGTTTGCCATTTTCATCTTTCTTGAGTTTAAAGACCCACTTGCACTTAAGCGATCTTTTACCTTTTGGAAGTTCAACCAGCTTGTACGTGCCATTTTTACGTGGAGATTCCATCTCTTCTTGCATGGCTTTCATCCACTGGTTCTTTTCTGGATGGGACAGCACCTCCTTAAGACTTTCTGGCTCCCCCTCATCATTGATAAGGACATACTCTGAGGAAAGGTACTTGGATGACTCTACCCTTTGCCTTTCTGATCTCCTCAGAGGTTGAGATTGTTCTTCTTGATTAGGGTACTCCATTTGCTCGGTACAATCACCAAGTTGCTCCCCCTGCTCGACTATCTCATTAGGTTGCTCCCCCTGCTCGGCAACCTCATCGGTTGTACTTTCTGTACTTCTGGGATGGCTAGAAGTAGAAGGAATGGTAACAACGTTAGGGTTTATACCATTCCATTTCTTGGCCTTCTCTGACAGATCATCAGCAGTTCCGACTTCACTTTCTCGAAATACAACATCTCTGCTTCTAATGACCTTCTTATTTACAAGATCCCACAATCTGCACCCGAACTCTTCATCTCCATATCCGATCAATATGCAGAGAACTGATTTATCATCCATCTTTGTTCTCTGCTCCTTCGGTACATGTGTAAACGTTCTGCAACCGAACACCTTCAGATGTGAGTAGGACACATCTTTATTGGTCCAAACTCTCTCTGGAATATCAAACTCCAATGGAACTGATGGACTGCGATTGATCAGGTAACAGGCCTTCTGAACTGCTTCACCCCAAAATGACTTAGGCAGTTTAGCCATTCTGAGCATGTTTCTCACCTTCTCGACAATGGTGCGATTCATCCGCTCAGCTACACCATTGTGTTGTGGGGTTCCAGGAACTGTTTTCTCATGTCTGATCCCATGACTTGAACAGTACCCTTCAAATTCCCTTGAAGTGTACTCACCTCCATTGTCAGTGCGGAGACGCTTTAGATTTCGACTCGTCTCCTTTTTCACCAGAGCATGAAACTTTTGGAATACTTAAAACACCTGATCTTTGATTTTCAAGATATAAACCCACAATTTTCGTGAAGCATCATCAATAAAAGTAACAAAATATTTGTTACCGCCCATCGATTCTACCTCCATTGGACCACAAACATCCGAATATACCAAATCAAGTATATTCAACTTTCTTTCAGACGATGTCTGAAATGAGACTCTATGTTGCTTACCAAATAAGCAGTAGTCACATGGTTTTGCTGTCGTATCTTTGGCAACAGAGATGAGTGATTTCTTAGCAAGAATCTACAATCCTTTCTCGCTCATATGACCCGTTCTTTTGTGCCACAAATCAGCAGAAATCTCTTCTCGAGCAGCATTCAATTCACCTCGGCATATTTCTGCATTTGTCTTGTACAACGTGCCACGAGCAACTCCTTTTGCAATCACCAATGCTCCCTTGGTGAGTCTCCATTTTTTATTTGCAAAAAAGTTCTCGTACCCATCTCGGTCTAAAGCAATTTCCAAAATCAAGTTCAACCGCAAATCAAGTACATGGCGCACGTCTTTCAAAACTAATGTGCATCCCATATTAGTCTTGATACTAATATCTCCGATCCCCACAATCTTTGAGTAACTTGTGTTACCCATTTTCACAGTGCCAAAATCACCTGCTACATATCTGCAGAATAGATCCCTTACAGGCGTAGCATGGTAAGATGCTGCTGTATCAACCACCCATTCTGACTCTAGACCTGCCAAGTGCATGCACTCCTCTTCATCGTTTATGAAGAGAACAACATTATCATTGTTTTGCACTGTGGCAGTCGTGTTGTCGTCATTCTTCTGACCACTACTTTCACCTTTGCCCTTTTTTAGAATTAGACAATCTCTTTTGAAGTGACCTGGTTGATTGCAATTGTAGCAATTTCTGACTCTTGATTTAGATCGGACCTTGGACTTTCCACGACCTTCGGATCTGCCATAGTTACTTGAACTTCTCTGGTGACTCCTGCCTCTACTTTCTGAGATGAGAGCCTGACCATAATTTTCAGGCTTCTTTCTCATCTTCTCATTAAGTAGAAGAGCTGACGTGACATTCTTCAGCTCAATAGAGTCCTTACCATGCAAGATGGTTGTTGCCAAAGTATCGTAAGAAGATAGCAACGAGTTCAAGAGCACAATGACTTTATCTTCCTCTTCGATCTTTACCCTGAGGTTTGCCAGCTAAGTGATTAGTCCGTTGAGCACATTTAAATGTGACAAAAAATTTGTACCTTCACTCATATGTAGGGCGTACAATTGCTTCTTTAGGTATAATTTATTTGTCAGTGTTTTGGACATATATAATTTTTCTAACTTTGTCCAAATGTCACATGCACTAACTTCGTCGATGATGTTATTGACCACATCATCTGTTAAGTGCAACCTGATTGCACTAGCAACCTTTTCATCCATTTCTTTCCAATCCTCTATTTTCATGGATTCGGGCTTTTTGGATATGCCACTTAGTGCCTTGTGTAATCCTTGTTGGATGAGTAGATCCCTCATCCTTCTCTGCCATGCTGAGAAACCGCTATCACCGTTAAATTTTTCTACCTCATACTTTACTCCGGACATTTTTATTTCTTCGAGTATAGTACGACCCACCGCAAAAAATTATTTTTGTGAATAAGCAGAACCTGTGCTTTGATACCAGTTGTTGGGGATAAACCCCGCCACAGAAATAATATTTGAGGTAATAACAGCGAAATAATAACGTAGCATCGTGATACGATAATCAACAAAAGGAATAACAAGGACACAAAGATTTTAACGTGGAAACCCTTCTGAATAAGGGAAAAAACCACGGGCCCGAGAGGAGCAAAATAATCCACTATAATGAGAAATTTTACACTTTGTAGGTTCGAGTAAATACTCCAGGAACCACTACACACTCAAAAGAAATAACCCTCTTTTGATTTTTTTCACCTCACTATAATACCGCTCACACTCTCTATTTTTCCTCACACACTATTTTCTCACACTCTCTATGAGATGCTCTCCACAACTACTTCTTAGTTGTTGTTTTTGGATGTGTTTCAAATGAGGAAATGATGTCTCCTATTTATAGGAAAGATGGCCAACATATCATCCAATCAAAATGCTTGGATTTATTGCAAGTTGTGCAACTTGATAATTTGCAAATCTTGTTTGAATTTGTTGCAAGTTGTGCAACTTGACAATTTGCAAATCTTGCTTGGATTTGGCGTAAGTTGTGCAACTTGACAATTTGCAAATCTACCCACAACAAGCTTATACAAGTTGACAAATTGTCACCAACCAAAAAACAAGTGTTGTTGCCCACAAGTTACTTGTATTTTGTTATTCATTTTTATTTTTATTTTTCATTAAATGGGTATGAACACTATCATTCATAATGTTCTTCAGCATTGTTCTTTTTTCTTTTTTCCTTTCTGGTCATTGTTTTTGAAAAGGCAATATTATTTTTCTTTTCTCATTCTTTTTAATAAAAAATAAAAAAAAAATGGTGCAGTGACTTCTTTTTCTCCTACAAATGGAGATTGGGAGTGGTAAAGTTATAGAATACCAGATTAGGGGGTAAGCAGTTGGAGAAGGTGGTGATTTAAATTTCAAATTTTGATTTTGTGGTATTTTGAGTATTTAGATTTTGAAATTCATAAATTGATAGGTGGTAATTTGGCAACTTATTGGTGGTGCTACCGAGAAATTGGTGGTGCTACATCAGGATTGATGGTTGTTGCGGTGGCGCTGGAGGGGTGTTGCGCAGAGGAACAGAAGTTAAAGGAATCAATAAAAATAATTAGTGTGTGGCAAGGAACAGAAGTTTGAAAAAGAACATGGGAAAAGAAAAAGGAAAAAGGAATCAGATAAAAATAACTAATCTATTTTAAAATTATTTTGACACGTGGCAAATGATGATTAGTACGTGATCACATTTTTTTTTTTTTACCGGTGGTATTGGTTGAAAAAGGGGTATAAATACTACTTTGAAGTTATTTAAAGGGGTCATTGGACAATTATAAAGTTTAAGTGTCTTTTTGAAAATAGAAGACTAGTTTAGGGTGTACTTTAGTGTTTCTCCTGCACCACATGCATATTTATTGCTTTCGCATTCAGGCTATGAATCGGGGTGTTTCACCTACATCAACATTGCATTGCATTTTATATTGTTGTATACAATCAAATCTCTTTATAGTGGCAGCGTTTTTTTTGAAAATTTTATGGCTACTATAGAGAGGTGTTGTTATATATGTATACTAACAGTTGACGTTCATATCTCATTTAGCTATTACAAATAAAAGTATGCAAAATTAGAAGAGTAAAGGCCCAAAATCATACACTATCTTTTGCTTTAGACCCAAAATAATACATACTCTTTCAACTGGAGCACTAATAGTCCTTGTTGTTTAATAAAGTGGTGCACTTTTAGTCATAACCCTAACACCGTTACTTTTTTTAACAGCAGCCTCCTCACCTTCATATCACGTTATTTTCTTTCCCTCCAAAAGTACCTCACCTGCATATATCAGATTATTTCTTTCCCTCCAAAAGTATGTACTCTGTCTTTCTGTCTTCCTTTCTTCTGAAAAAAGTAACTCTCCACCCAACTTGAAGTTGGAAATTTGGAACACCAAATCATATCAAGCCCGGATCGAATCTATAGCAGCACCAATTATCAAGAAGTAATAATGTTCTTAAGGCGCAACAGTGATAGACAATCACCTCCTTCCTATGGTGAGATATTTTTGTTTTTTAAATTGAAAAAAAAAAGTTGTTAGAATTTGAGCACATAATGGTTCTCACCTTGATTTTAACGCAAATATAGCAGAATATTTCATTTGTTTATTTTGGTGAAATAATGTCTCAAAATATGTTGATTTTCTTGGCATCTAGGCAAGACAATTTAGTTTTCTAGTTTTTAGTATGGTTAGTGTTTAGCTTAAGTTAATCATGTTAGTTCATTTGCAACAAACAACCATTTTGAATTTTTTTTTGTCTGTAACAACACTTTATGAAGTTTACTTTTTGCAATTTCAGATTTGTTGACCGAGTCTTCATTTATCACTGTAAAAATATATCATGGGGGAATTATGAAGCGTACACCAGACAAGCATTACGTTGGAGGAAACATGGATTACATTGATTATGTAAATATGGCAGAATTGAATCTTGTTGAATTCAAGAAGATGGCAGAGATATATGGTTATGCGAATGATTCGATAAACTTTTGGCATAGGTGTAGAAGGCCTGGTAATAAATGGAAGTTGATCTCTACAGACTTTGAAGCATACACAATTGGCAAAACCATCCAAAAGGACAATGTGCTACTTGAGATATACTTTGAACACTTGGACTCTTACTTTCATATGGATAAAGTGGATTCAGTAAATCAATCAAATATTGGAGAAAATGACAAACAATAAATTTTGTGTGAAAATTACTCATGTGATAATTTAGTAACTCGGAAGCTGATTTATCCGATGATGTTATAGTTGATACACATGGGAAGAGGAACCAAAGCATTCTAGAAGAGAGGGAGCTCCTTAGTGTTGAAATAAAGAGAAAGATGGCTGATATAGATGGGGATTCTGATTGTTGTGATTCTGAAGACATAGAGAGCTTACATAGTGATTATGAAACTGAAAGTTTCAACTTTCCTCAGTACAATCCAAAGACCGATGGAGATAACCCAGTATTAGGTCTAGAATATGTCTTTGATACAAAGAAGGACTTTAAGAATGTCGTAGCAACTCATGAGATTAAGAATGGAAAGTATATTCAATGGTGTAGGAATGATAATTTAAGAATGGAAGCAAATTGCATACATCATCCAGAATGCAAATGGAAAATCAAGGCTTCTAAAATGCAAAGAGATAAGGCTTTCCAGGTTAGAACTTATGATCCCATACATACTTGTAAGGAGTGGCATCATGAAAATAGGACGATCACTTCATCTTTCATTGCAAGAAAGTACCTCAAAGAAGTTGGATCGAATAGAAATTGGAGATTGACGGAATTTTGGGATAAAGTAAGTGTAGAACTAAGAGCTCATGTGACTTTATCTCAAGCTAAAAGAGCTAAGATGAAAGCGATTGCATTAATTGATGGCAATATGAAAGATCAATATAAAATGATGTGGGAGTATTGCAATGAGATTAATAGAACAAATTCAGGCAACACAATATACATGAAGCTCACTGATAATGAGGTCCCCAATGAGCCAAAGAGATTTCAGAGAATCTATATCTGTTTTGCTGTTTGTAAGCTTGGCTTTAAAGCAGGTTGTAGGAAAATAGTAGGTGTGGATGGTTGCTGGTTGAAGGGTCCAATGTATGGGACTCAACTGTTATCCGTCGTTGGCCTCAATGGTAACAACAATATATTTCCTGTTGCCTATGCAATTGTAGAAAAGGAAAGTAAAGAGACATGGACTTGGTTTTTAAATCATTTGGCTGCTGATTCGTATATAGATGAGAATGGTTGGACATTTATGTCTGACAAGCAAAAAGGTCTTATTGAAGCTTTTAATGATGTCTTACCTTATGTGAGTCACAGGTTCTGTGTGAGACACCTTCATAACAATTTTAAAACGGCTGGATTTGGTGGTGTCACATTAAAAAAAGAACTTTGGGCTGCTGCAAAGGCTAGTACTGTCAAAAGGTTTGATGATTGCATGAAGAATATTTCGAAGTTAGATCATGATGCTGCTACTTGGTTAAATGACAAAGAACCTAGTGAATGGTCTAGATCACATTTCTCTTCAGTTGTTAAGTGTGATATCTTGTTAAATAATTTGTGTGAAGTGTTTAATAGCATGATACTTGATGCTAGAGATAAGCCAATTGTGACACTTTTGGAGAAGTTGTGGTATCTACTCATGGCTAGAATGCAAGCTAATAGAGAAAAGACACAAAAATGGAAATCGGGGGAGGTTTGTCCTAGGATCAAGAATATATTACATAAGAATCAGACTGCAGCTGCTGAATATATCCCTAGAAAATCTAATCACTGGAACTATGAAATCTTAAGAGCTACAATTATGGACAATTGGACAGTTGGCTTGGAGAACCACACTTGTAGTTGTAGGAAATAGAGTCTCACTGGAATTCCTTGCAAGCATGCTATTGCAGCGATTTGGGCTAAAAAGGATAACATTCTTGACTATGTTCATGATTGTTACAAGGTGAAAACATATAGAAAAATTTATGAAAATTTAGTTCTTCCAATGAATGGACCACAAATGTGGCCTAAGTCAAGTAAACTTCCTCCTCTGCCTCCAAGAATTACAAAAGTTAATAAGAAAGGAAGAAAATTGAAGTCACGAAAGAAGGAACAAGATGAAGTTGGAGCTAGTCGAACAAAGATGAAACGAAAGCAAGACTCTCTAAATTGCAGCACATGTCACAAACCTGGCCACAATAAAAGAACTTGCGGTTACTACACTGTGACACCAGAAACTACCTCTTTATTTCGTCAGAAATTAAATGTAATGTCGCTATTTATGGTGGAGTTGATTTTTAATTTAATAAGTTTAAACTAGCATAATATTATACTTGTTATTGTTTTTCAGGTTAGAAGAGGACGGAATGAATTGGAAGAAGAACAAATGGGAGATATCGAAGTAGACATTGAACCAAATTTTGTTTGGAAAAGTTCTCAATGTACACAAGAAAATGGACCTACATTTTGAAGCTATAACAGTTTTTTGGGGTAAAACTGGCTCACTCTTTTTATACGCGCTATTCATTTATGTCATTTTTCTATTGATATTTTTCTGCCATTACGATGATTTTCTAGTGAGTTTAAGGTTGTTGTTTTTTGTGCATTGCAGGTGATGGTATCTTGCTATTGTTTTTGTTGATTTTTAAGATGGCATAGGAATTGTTTCATGCTATTTTTGCTGGTGTTGAATCCTGGAATTATTTGGCTGCTATATTTTTTGTTTGACTGTTTTTTTGCTGAAAATAACAGCAATTTAGGTACTGTTTTTGCTGAAATTTGGCTGGTTTTTTTGCTGAAATTTAGTTGCTGTTTTTTTCTTAAAATGGCTGCGATTTGGATGGTGTTTTTGCTGGAATTCAGCTGGTGTTTTTGCTGAAAAGTGACTGCAATTTAGATGTTGTTTTTGTTGGATTTTGGTTGAAATTTTTGTTGAAAAATGACTGTAATTTGATCGTTGTTTCTATCGTTCAACAAATGTTCCATTCATGTCGGTATTCATTAATAGAAAAAATATCTGGATTTTACATACCACTTTTTACCCATGGGGAATGATATACGGCCATGTCAATAATTAAAATCAGCCAAAATGAAGCCAGGCAAACACCTGGTTAAATTATAGAAGTTTCATGAATGAGCAAACTTTGGTGGTCTTATGGAAAATAAAAAAGGAAATTTCAGTATTCATGAACAAAATTGTTTATTTGCTACCTAGAAGTCAGATGTTGAGTTAGATCAAAGTATAGAACAACAAGATTAGTAAAAACTATGACCTTACAATGAAGAAAGGAAAGAGCAGAAAATACTTAATATTGTAGAGCAAAAGCACTTGCACAATGGGAAAAATCTATGTATTGTGGTTTCATTTCTTTCCAACCTTTCATTTTTGTTGGAAGATGGAGAAAAATGACTGAAAATAATGCTTTAGTTCCTAAAGGATAACACATCAAGCGTGAAATTTAAGCTATGAAGAGTGTAAAAGACATGGTTGCTTGTGACAAGTTTGGAGAAGAAAAGTCTCAAATAATTTTTACCGAGAGATTAGCGTATATGCCTTTGGAGGGAAAGAAAATAGCGTGATATGAAGGTGAGGAGTTAAAAAAAGTAACGGTGTTAGGGTTATGACTAAAAGTGCACCATTTTATTAAACAAAAAGGACTATTAGTGCTCCAGTTGAAAGAATATGTATTATTTTGGGTCTAAAGCAAAAGATAATGTATGATTTTGGGCCTTTACTCAAATTAGAAAGAGCATGAATATAAAAAAGATAAACATTTGTAACCTTTTTCCTCGTGAAGTTATGAAATAACTGATGTGCACCATTTAAATACAATTTTTCCTTTAAATTAAATATTCGTACTTAGAAATTTACTGTGCTCATGAAATTAATGATGATTACCATAAATATTTTGATATTTTATTTTGTACATAATATATTTCTTACAAGATATTATTACATAATATTTGAGTATATTATTATAGAGAGGTAATTTTACAAAGAGTTTACCACTATAATAAACGTCATTATTGTTATATGTAGAATGATGTTATAGAGAAGTAAAATATAACAGGAAAAATATTCCGGAGAACATCAGACCGCTATAGTGAAACGTCGTTATAACAAGGTGATGTTATAGAAAGGTCTGACTGTAGTATGATTTTAAATTATTGTCATCAGCTGTTTACAGAACTTTTGAGTCTTAGTAGACATTTGGACATGCAATTTCATCTCATAATTCCAGATCATGAGATAAAATCTCAAATTCTTCAAAAAACTTGATTTGAAAATTTCATATCATAATTTAGAATTTTTCAAATGTAAAAATTGACCCACAAGTTTATATTTTGTAAAAAAAAAACAAAAAAACCACCATTTTATATCTACCAATCATTTATTTCAAAGTAACAATGTTGGATCGTCTTCTTGATCATCTAATCAAGAAGTGCATGCTCAACGTGAGGAGATTGTCCGTACTGTGTGGGAGGATTATATTAAAGAGTAGTACACTACAACTCATGTTCAATTTTACTTTTTTATTGAACTAAAGTTCGATCAATAAATGTTAATAGTTTTGTGATAGTATTATACTTTTATTATGAATTTTTGCTTATTTGGTAAGATTGTATAAAAAAAATTGAGAAATTTTGATAATTTCTACAACTTATGGGATTTTTATGTTTATAAGAAAACATACAACTTAAAAAGTTCAAATTGTATGTCCAAACAAAACTTCATCTCAAATGATTTCATATCATGACTTCATCTCACATGATCAAACGGGCCTTTAATATTAGAAATGGACAATTTTGACTCTCTAGTTTGGACATTGAGTTATTAATAGTCATTTTGACCATTTTTCTTCAAACTAAGGGGACAATTTTGACCCTTTTTCTTCCATTTTAAAGTGACTCTTAATCACTAATACTGTGAAAGATAAATATATAAACTTAAATAAATTTATTGAAAAAAAAGATTTAATAATTTTATTAGCTAAAGGATTGACTCTATTAATTAACAACACCTTTACACGTGATTTTTTTATTTTGTGCTCGATAATAAATATTATTTAGTCTAAGAATTATTTTATCTCACTATTTATCTATTTTTAATATAGATTATGGATATGTTATCCCATATAAAAGGTGAGATAAAATAATTTTATGAGATCACAATCTAAGGACTAAGGATGAGCATGGTATCGCAGATACTGAATTTTAAAATTTTTGATATTACAGTTTTGATGTTACGGTATTTGATATGTGTTTTGAAATTTTTTGGGATAGAGTACGGTATTCGATTTCGAACTTATTGACGAATATCGAGATATCATAGTTACATATATAATTCATATATATTATTATAATACTAGCAAATATATAAAAATAGTAATTAGTACAAAATAATTATTTAGACGTCAGAACTTTGACTACTCTGTCTTAATTGAAATTCGTTTTTTTTTAACTGATTAGTGAAGGAAATTACATGCTTGTACTTTCTTTTGAATATTTCTACATATGTAAAGTGTTAATATGATATAATTGAGACTTTTTTGAAAAGCCGAAATCATAATTCTCTATTATATAAGTACATGGAAGTTTTCTGAATTGGTTTGGACTTTTCTTGAGCCGATGGTCTATCAGAAACACCTCTCTATCTTTGGAGTAAGAGTAAGATTAAGATTAGCGTACAATCTATCCTTTTCAAACCTCACTTTTTGAGATTATACTTGGGAGTTTATTGCTCTGAGTATATGTAAGTCGCAATCGACTAAACCATGATTTCCAATTTTGCCATACTACAAAATATCAAACCATACCAAAATCAACAAATCAAAGTTTTCTGGACTTCTTTAAACTTTTTTTGAGTCGATGGCCTATAATAGAAACCTCTTTTTATCACCCTTATACTCTGTCTTCTACAGACTCATTTTTTCTGATTATACTAAGTATGATTGTCAATGTAACGCATCGCAAAATACCAAATTCGATCCTTAAACTATCAAATCACACTAAAATTAAAGAATCAAAATTTTTAATACTGTATCATACCGTATCATACTTACCTTCATTCCACCACATAAAGTATTCTTGTCATTCGTGTCCCACCAACCAAATTACCCCTTTTAGCTAAATGCCAAAATATGAGTCACATTTATTTCCTCTATATAGTTCATTAGCAGTAAGCAAAATGTACCTACAAGTGAAATTAACAAAACCACAAGGTGATAAACAAACAATTATGAAAACTGGAGGACATCAACGAGAAAGAACCTCCCATTAGTAGTCTAGTAAGCTCCGGTCAAATGTGCCAAAATTCTCATTTGATTAATCAAGCTTGTCATACTTTCTAAAATTTTATAAGGGCTGTGACATTTTTTTTGTCTGAAAATTTTAGTATTTAATACCCTAAAAACCTGTGTAGGACCCTTTTCAGACTTTTTTCTATGTCGGTGTGCCGCCGTGGAACTCCAATGGCCACTCACACTCCGAGGCAAAAGGAACCACACAGAGTTCAACAGGCCCACAAGGTATAACCTTTAGGTTTTTTGTTGAGTTTATTATATAGTATACTTTTTCTTTTTTTTTATACTAGTTGTATTTGTTTGTTTTTTCCATGGCAAATGTTCATGCGATTCTGCATTTATTTATTTATTTTTGTTTACTCCATGGCAGAGGCCGACATTCTTTTTGGAATGATGATTTGTGTGCGATTGAAAACGTGTGTTTTAAAAAAAATATCTTTTATAACAGATATAAAAGGCAAGGTTGTAATTTTTATTTTTAAATTGGGGTACAAGAAGTGAAAATAGGGAGGGGATTATATAGTGAGAATCAAACTCTCACCGATAAATTAGGGCCCGTTTGATAGGAGGGACACAAGATAAATAATCCCTGTATTAATTTTAGGAGTTTATTTCATATTTGGTTGGGGTAAAATTGTGGGATAACTTATTTGGGATTGGTTATCTGGAGATTGTAGTGTTATTTTTATTCCACATTGAGGGTTGAATAACTAATCTCAAATAATTAATTCCGTGATAACTTATTTGCCAACCAAACAAGCCCTAATAGTTTAGATGGTCGAGCTACTAAGATTTTCGGGAAGGTTGTAAATATGGAGTATTTAACTAGAAATCCATGGCAGAGGCCGACATTCTTTTTTGGACTGATGATTTGTGTGCGATTGAAAACGTGTTTTTTTTGTTTTGTTTTTTTTAAAAAAAGATCTTTAATACATGATATAAAAGGCAGGTTTGTAATTTTTTGTTTTTAAATTGGGGTATGAGAAATGAAAATGGGGAGGGGATTATATAGCGAGAATCGAATCATCACCGCCAAATGAGGGCTCGTTTCATAGGAGGGGCACGGGATAACTAATCTCCAGATTAATTTTAGAATATGTTTATTTATGTTTGGTTGAAATAAAATCGTGGAATAACTTATCTCGAGATTGTAGTATTGTTTTTATCCCACGTGGAGGGTGGGATAACAATTATGGATAAGTAATCCCGAGATAATTAAACCGGATAAATTTATTTCCAAACCAAATGAGCCCTAATAGTTCCGATAGTTCCTATAGTTCCAATTGAGCTACTAAGCTTTTTGACAAGGTTGTAAATATGAAGTATTTAACTAGATATTTTCTTGAAAGATGTGCTAAATTTTACTTTATTGGAGAATAATTAGTAGAATATTTATGATTTCTGATTGTTGGATGTTTTTAAAATGGAAAAAAATAAGTTGTTAAAGATGTGCTTCATTTTCCTTTATTGGAGAATCTGTTATGAATGGGCCAGGACCATTATGGGCTAAGCAGCCCAACATCAAATTAAGAGACTATGTGTGGGATACGGGTTAATAAATAGCACATTCTAGGAAGAATAGGCTTATGCAAAATGTTAAGGAAAAATGTCTAGTCCTCTTATCCCCTTCCTCAAAGTCTTAAGTTTCTCATCTCCCTTCGTTATCTTCTTCAATTGTTCTTACTAGTCCATTTATGTTATGCAATTTTGTTGTTAGCTTCATTTTTCCCGTTGTAATTTCGAGCCTTAGTGATTATAATATAAGAGTATTTTTATTGTAAAATTGGGGTTGTTATAGAATCTAATTAGTAGTAGTTTATTTCGCATTTCTGATTGTCGTATGTTTTTTAAAAGGGAAAATGAGTAAATTAAAAAATAAAAGCGTATATTAAGATCTAGAGGGTTTCCTATTTTACTAGGTTCATAATTCGTATAGTGGTGGCTGAAAATGTCGGCAACAAATTTTAATGCCGTAGAAAATAAATTACAATCACAATTAAAATATGAAAGAAAATAATTTTATTGATAAATATTTGAAGTTAAAAGAAGTCATAATTTTTTTTTCTTACTAAATATTTCCTTAGTTAATTAAGATGTTTAAATAGAGATGGATAAATATTCTATTGAATATATTTCTTAAATAGAGATAGATAAATACTCTATTGAATAACTTTCTCAACAATGGATAGAATTGCCTAAACCGATCTGACATCATGATTATAAAAAATTAAACGAACGTTCATCGCAAAAGATGCAGTACCCTGACAAAAGGAAGTAAGTACATATGAAATAGTACTCGCATGATAAGGTGATCCCAAATATTATAGAAAAGAATATCAGAGAAAATAGGAGGATATAACTTATAAGTTGTACCAACACCAACTATTGCTAGACTATTTGTCTATCATAACAAAACCAGTTACCTAATAGGAAGTTTGAGGGTCATACTGTGTGGTACAAATATTTGGTAGGTTTGACCAGCTCACTAGATAATTTTCCTATGGTTAACATGTTGGGTTCTAAGTGTATTGTGAGTAGGAAATGAAGGGAAGAAAAATAGATGAAAAGTGAAAGAGTGAAATTTCACTTTAAGAAAGTTAATTCTCCCACATTAGTGGGAGAAAGAAACTTTTTAATGTTTATATTGGAACACTCCCCTTCATATGAATAGTGAGGCAAGAACAAGGCATGTCTTGCGTCGTCGTTTTTGCTCGGCTTCGAATTTGGATCGAGAGAGAGACTATCTTTTTGGACAAAATTCATTTGAAACTTGAAAAATAGTGATATTGTAATCCAAAAACAGTGTGTAGCTCGACACACTATTTCAAAGAAACTTTTTAGTGTTTATATTAGAACACTCGCCTTCATATGGATAGTGAGGCAAGAACAAGACATGCCTCGTGCCGTCGTCGTTCGCTTGACTCGGATTTGAATTTGGATTTGTCAAATGATCGAAAGAGAGACTATATTTTTGGACAAAATTCATTTGAAACTTGAAAAATAGTGATATTGTAATCCAAAAATAATGTGTCAAGGAAGCGACACACTGTTTCACGCGAAAAGGACGACTTGTGCGCGTAGGTCGTCACCTACGGATACAGGTGAGCTTCGCAGAGAGCGGGACGGATTCTGGAAATCTTCAAACGACCACCTGCGGCCGCATGTTGCTACCTGCGGGCGCAGGTGGGGTCCGCAGGTCAAGTGACGTTTCAGAAAGTTGTTTCTTTTCATGAACCATTTTTTTTTTCGGAAGCAACTTTTTGTGGCTATAAATACCTGATTTTTCCTCAGGTGTTAGTACGAAATTTTGTAGAAGAAAAACACTCTCTTCTTCTTGAAAAACTCAAGTGTGATCATCAAATCATTGAGTGCATTTGAAGTTCAGTAGAATTTGAAGTACCACTATTCTACTGAAGTGAATCATTTCATCCTGGGAGGAAAGATTTTATAACCTCAGAAACTTGAAGAGAATAAATTCCTTAACGACACATCGTGAATTCGGTGGACTTGATTCTACATTTCTATTTCATCTCCTTTCTTACAGTTTTGCTATTTTCCAAAAAATAGTAGAAACTTTATTTTGATAGTTCATTGTTGTTGAACTTGTGTTTGAAGTTGTTGAACTTCGTGGTTGTTCTTGAACTTAAAGTTGAAGTTCTTGTTGTTTAAATACGATAGTTGTACCCGGAAACAACATAACAAACTTTGATGGATAATATTTCATCTTTTAAAAGTTGATATATTCCTTCGGATGTAAGGAATGACATGTTGCAGATACCGAGAATAGACAGTATTAGCTTATGAAGTTCTCAACTTTCAAGTAAATTTGTCTAGTGTGTTTTCCTTTTATAAGAAACTTGAATTCAGTACAAGTGCTATGATAATATCATCTATATCTTAAGTAGCTAGATTAAGAGTAAACCTTGACAATCTACTCAAAATATTGCCCTTTCCTTTCATCAACAATGTGGTACTAAATTTCCGGATTTAGCTGGCAAGCAATGTATCAGCTCTAGTGATCTATGGACTATGATGTATATCACTGTCCAACAACTATTAGCAACTTCGATTTTATCTCCATTAGGGAATACTAGTCAATATGCTGCTGTTTGTTGGGTGCTTTTCCTAATTATTTTGAGTGCAGTTCAATTGTCCCAAGTCCAAATTCACTTTTAGTCAATGCTTGCCCCATATTAGGATATTGTGTTGCTGTTTCGCTACCAAGGATGTTTGCTTATACCTTGTTTTGCTAGTAATACCTCTGTGTATGTATTAGCGGTTGGACATTAAAAATTTAATTAGCTTTAGAACATTTTACTCCAAAGTCAACTTACTGATTTGTTAAAACTTTAGGGTTGAAAATAGTTAAACATCAATGCATACTGCACAATAGTTGGGTTTTTCATTTTCTTTTTGCTGCGAAGTTAAAGATCATATGATACATTCCTTTAGATGGACAAATAGACTGAAGAGATTTGTTTTGTGCACAAAGGCTTATGTTCTAACTTCTAACTACAACAGGTTGTCTCTTTTGTTCTGAAAAATCCCCTTTCCGCTTTCCTGTCCAAAAGAACATTTAGGGGAGGATGTTAATAGCAGAGGCAAATTTTGTCCAACGGTAAAAGATTTAAAGTATAAACCAACAAACTTAAATAGAATAAGTATACAGATAAAATGTCTTCTTATTAACCAAAAGAGAAGTAGATCGAATTTCTTGTCATTTATTTACAATGGCAGGACGAAAACTGATATTGTTCCACTGGCTTTTACTGTCCTTTGCCTCTTTAAAGTGCTTAAGGAGTTGTACTAGGAGGTGTTTCTGTCTGGATGAGATATAACCAAGAATATGCTAGGAAAAAGTTTGGTTGGATAATACTTGGAATGCACTGGTGGATATGCAGTATGCTTCTGCTGCAAAAGGGTGATTTATATATGAAATATAAGCATGTGAGCTAAAAGAAGACGAGAACTTTGTTTTGCTGATTATGATTTAGCTGTGTGTAACTGATGACATTTTGTTTCCTCATTCTTCATTTTGTTCGTATGGTAATCTTGATTCTGTGTGACAAAATATAAGCATGTCAGCTCTGAATTTCTTGTCTTTTCTGTATGGACTTGCAGGAAAAAAATTGTGAAATTTGCGGTGATTTAGGCTTTCAAGAAGCAATTATTACCTGTTATAAGTGTAAAAATGTTGACGTGCATCAGTAAGTTTTCTCTTTCGATGTTTAGCATGAAAGGGTAGTCAGGCGCGCTGAAAGCCATGACTGTCTGATTCGTACTTGCTTCATCACCTTGTTCCATATCTATATGTTCCTTGTAAACCTCAAACATTGTCCCAATCCCAAACCCCTTCTCTTTTGGTTGACTTTCTATTTCTAAGGGAGAAGTTGATCTTTTCACATATTAATGATGTAACAGTATTTCACTTCCTACTCAAAATGATAGATTACACCTAGAATATATACACAAAGCTAGACACAAAAGGTCAAGAGCAGATCCCTGAGATCATGCCTTTTACCTACAATATTTGACAATGTATATCAGACACAATATCTTGACATTGATACAATCTGACAATATCTTGACACTCCCCCTCAAGCTGGAGCATACATGTCATATGCTCCGAGCTTGCTGCAAATGTATTCAATCCGAGCTCCTCTAAGGGACTTAGTAAGAATATCTGCCAATTGGACATTTGAACCGACGAAGGAGGTGGCAATGCATCCAGACTCAATCTTCTTCCTAATAAAATGACAATCCACCTCTATATGTTTCGTTCTTTCATGGAAAACTGGATTTGAGGCAATATGTAGGGCAGCCTGGTTGTCACATATAAGCTTCATCTGTTTGAATTCAACTCATTTAACTCTTGGAGAAGTTGTTTCAGCCAAATAAGCTCGCATGTAGCAAGGGCCATAGCTCGATATTCAGCTTCTGCACTAGATCTGCCAACATCTTGCTTCTTACTTTTCCAAGAAATTAAATTGCCTTCAATCATGACGCAATACCCAGAAGTAGAGCATCTATCTGTCGGAGAACCTGCCCAATCCGCATCAAATTATCCAACAATGTCCGCTTGACCTTTGTCTTCATATAACAATCCTTGTCCTGGAGCTTTTTTGATGTATTTGAGGATGCGAATTACTGCATCCCAATGATCTTTACATGGAGCTTGGAGAAACTGACTAACCACGCTTCTTGCAAATGAAATATCCGGGCGTGTGATAGTGAGATAATTCAATTTACCAACCGGTCTTCTATATCTACCAGGATCATTCAATGGCTCCCCCTGTCCAAGGACGAGTTTGATGTTTGGATCCATAAGAGTGTCAATAGGTTTGCAATTTAACATGCATGTCTCCTCTAATGTCCAAAGCATATTTTCTTTGTGAGATAGCAATACTTGTCTTGGATTGTGCAACCTCAATTCCCAAAAAATACTTTTAACTTTCCCAAATCTTTGGTTTGAAAGTGACTGAACAAATGCTGCTTTAGCTGAGATATTCCTTCTGGATCATTTCCAGTTATGACAATGTTGTCAACATAAACGACCAGATAAATGTTCTTTTCTGGACCATTATGTCGATAGAAAACAGAGTGGTCTGCTTTACTTCGAGATATCCCAAATTATTGGACAATAGAACTAAATCTGCCAAACCATGCTCTTGGAGATTGCTTGAGGTCATATAGAAAACGTTTGAGATGACAAACTAAGTCTGACTCCCCCTGAGCAACAAATCCAGGAGGTTGCTCCATATAAACTTCCTCAGCAATTTCGCCATGCAAAAAGACACTCTTAATAGCTAGTTGATGAAGCGGCCAATGACGCATGGCTGCCAAGGAGATAAGCAGTCGGACAGATGCAATTTTGGCAACTGGAGAGAACGTGTCACCACAGTCAAGACCATAAATCTGGGTGTACCCTTTGGCAACAGGGCGAGCGTTCAGTCGATCAACTGTTCCATCCGAACACACTTTTACTGTATAGATCCATCGACTTCCAACTGTAGATTTCTCCTTCAGTAACTGGACCAATTCTCAAGTGTTATTGGTCTGTAAAGCATTCATTTCTTCGATCATAGCATCTCACCACCCTGAATATTCCAATGCTTCGCTAACAGTTTTTGGTATAGGTACATTAGATAGGGTAGATAGAAAGATGTAATATAATGGGGACAACCAATGATAACTTAAACAGTTATACCTCTCTGGTTGTTGATTTCGAGTAGTACGTATACCTTTGCGTATGGCAATTGGTGGGGTCGCTGCATCTGATGATGTCATGACTGGAGCTGGTGACGAAGGAGCAAGAGATGAGTCATCGGGAGCTACCAATGTATCAGTACTAGGAGTAGTGGTATCATTATTATTGTTAAGAGGACGAGCATGTCGGGTGTATACTTGAAGAGGAGGAGGAGCTGTTTGAGAGTTTTCTGAAACATTGACCTGTTGTAGAGGAAGTATGGGTAGTGGCAAAACTTGAGGAATTAAACTTCTGCTTGTAGTGGTTGGTGTAAAATAGGGAGATGTTTCAAAAAATGTCACATCTGCACTGATAAACTATTTATTCGTTTTTGGATCATAGCATTTGTAACCTTTTGGTGAAGAGAGTATCTTAGAAAGACACAATTAATTGATTTCGGTTGGAGTTTGTCATTTCTAGTACTTTGATCATGGACAAAGCAAGTACATCCAAACACTCTCAAAGGTAGATGAGAAGGATTTGACCTGGAAAGAGAATTGAGTGAGGACTTTGTTGTTGCAACACAGTGGAGGGCATTCTATTGATCAAATAACAAGCAGCGAGAACAACATCCCCCAAAAAACGAAGAGGAACGTGCTGGTGTATAAGTAAAGTACGAGCAGTTTTGATGAGATGCCTATTTTTACGTTTGGCGACTCCATTTTGTTGAGGAGTATACACACAAGAAGTCTGATGAGTGATTCCCTGAGACGACATGAAAACTGGCAAAGGGAGAAGATAAGTACTCCTTGGCATTATCACTGTGTAATACTTTTATTGAAACACCAAATTGATTGTTTATCTCAACACCGTATTTTTGAAAAATAGAAAATACTTCAGAACGATTTTTCATTAGATATACCCATGTGCAACGGAAAAGTCATCAATAAAGGTAACAAAATATTGAAATCCTAAACTTGAAACAACACGACTAGGACCCTATACATCTGAGTGAACAATGTCAAACATATAAGTGGCCCTATTATTGACTCTTTTGGGAAACGAAGTGTGACTATATTTCCCAAGTTGACAAGACTCACATTCAAAAGAAGACAAAGTGGAAATACTAGGAATTAATTTCTAAAGCTTTGCGAGACTCGGGTGACCATAACGGCTGTGGAGAAGATCAATTGAGGCAGCGGAAGTGAAGGCAACTGGTGGTGGTGATTTTGACATGTGATACAGTCCCTGTGACTCATATTGTGTTCCAATCATCTTCCCCGTTCTCCGGTCCTGTACAACAACAAAGTCAGCCAAAAAAGTGACACCACAATTGAGGTGTTTGGTTAATTTGCTTACAGAAATCAAATTACATGGACAGTCAGGAGCAAATAAAACTGAGTTTAAGGAAATAGAGGGAAGAAGTTGCATGTCCCCTATTCCTTTTACTGCAGTTCGTGATCCATTAGCAAGGGTAACTGCGGAGATGGCTGTGGAATGAATAAGATTTGAGAAAAGATTCTGATTACCAGAGATATGGTCAGATGCAACAGAATCCAATATCCATGGGCAAGTGGGTGAAGACCTGGTTAGACAAGCAAAGGAATTACCAGTTTGTGGGTTGCCAGATAAAGGTGACTGCCGTGTAGCCGCTTGATACTGCAAGTAATCACTATAATCTTCTCCAGACAAAGTAATTGAATTGGACAGTTGACCATCTGTATCTTTACTGATCTGAACCATGTGAGTTGTACTACGATTGTTAGTACGTGGTGGTCGACCATGCAATTTCCAACAAGTTTGTCGAGTATGGCCTGGCTTGTTGCAATAGTTGCAATAGGGTCAAGAGTTTCTAATGTTCCCCCTTTGCTGGACATTTTGTTCCTGTGGATTTTCATGTTTCACAACTAATACAGATGTCTCAACGTTATTGGTATCATTTGTTTCTGAACCAATACGCAATAATCGAGCTGAAACGTCGATTAAGGAACTGATGAACTTGCGAAGATTTGATCCCTTATAGAACTCAGATCAGGTCGAAGTCCTTTTAGTGTTAGAACAATAAAGAACTTATCTCTTTGTTGCTCCTGTGTGGTGACACTTTCAGAAAGTGGCATGAGAGAGTCGAATTGATCTTTCAAGGTATCTCTAAATAACTCGCCATATCTTGATTATTCTGCTGAAGTTGAACCAAGTCTAAGACAACCTTGTATATACATTGTATGTTATTTGTATACAAAGTCTTAGCTTTAGTCCAAACTTTATAGCAAGTTTTACAAGATTGAAGTAGATTGAGTAATTTAGGATTCAAAGAGTTCCATAAGAGATTGCATAATTGAGCATCAATTCGAGTCCACTTAGTCCTTTCACTAACAACAATATCACTAGTATTTTTAACTAAATGATCCTCGTATCCTTGTCTCATAAACCACATCTCAACAGATGAAGACCATGGTGTGTAATTATTACTACCTTCCAATTTCATGGTAGTTATAGCACGAGAACTTGAAATAGAGGAAAACATGGATTTGACATCACCTGAATATTCAATTTTATCTGAGACATTAGTTAGAGATTCACCTTTCTCTGACATTATGGCTTCGACAACTAAATGAAATACCAAAAATAAGTTGTTTTTTTTGACTTAAGAACAAAAGGAGGACAAATATAAGAAATGATTTACAAAAAAAAGTCTTTCGTTAAAAGAACTCGAAACAGAGGAAAGAGAAGAACAAGGCTCCTCTTGACGACTGCAGATCTGGTAGAAACTATTTCAGATCTGAACTGAACAAGAACTTTGCCAGAAAAAGGAAGAAACAGCCGATGAAGATGATTGCTTTTCCGGTTGCTGAAATTTATAGGAGTGATGGGTAAGACTAGAATGAATGATTGACCCTCACAATCTCGGAATGAATGAAAGTTTGAGATGGCCGGAAAAACCTGCCAGAGGTGCTGATAGTAAAGGAAGATGCTGGAATAGTTATCGGGAATTCTATCAGAACAGTCACCGGAAAAGGCACCTTGAATCTCTACAAAGACAGCAGAGGCTCTGATACCATATTAATGATATAACTGTATTTCACTTCCTACTCAAAATGATAGATTACACCTAGAATATATACACAAAGCTAGACACAAAAGGTCGAGAGCAGATCCCTGAGATCATGCCTTTTACGTACAATATTTGACTATGTGTATCTGACACAATATCTTGACATTGATACAATCTGACAATATCTTGACATCACACAAGGGGCTGCTCCTCTACGAAGAAAATTGCTAGTTAGATTATCAGCTTTGTTTCCCTTTTTTTGGAATCTTAAATAGGGCTGAAAAATGGAACAGAACTAGAAGCCTAAATGGAAGTGATGTGACCTCTTAGGGGAGAATAAGGACCTCTTCAAGTTGTCTAATCTTACTGGCATTCTTCAAAGTGGATCCTAAATGGTATTGGATATTGGGTTCCACCTAAAGGATACATTGATTCTTTCATTAGCATGTTGTGGCATTTAATTCTCTTATATACTGTCTGTATCTTTTATGCATATGTAGTCTTTTTAAAAATTCTGCCTTTTCTCTTCCTTTCAGATATTGCATACGGGGTTATCGTAAGGATGCTCAAGAAGATTGGTGTTGTAAAGCATGTGACAAGAGCAAGGGAGTAATGTCTTCATCACGTGGACTAGAATATGAGTATTCTGGATCCAAGTTACATGCCCCTGCAAAGGTTTTTCAGAGTTCTGTGCCACCAAAGAAACGTGGTAAGTTTCCTGGTGGGCATTCTATTTACTGGGAAAAGGAGGTACAGACCGGGAAAACAAGATATCTACCTGTTAAAGAAGCTCTTGGTCTATCATCAGTGACCAAGAACTATCGATGTTGGATGAAAACTACTAGCTCCTCAAGAGTTGTGTCCACCAAATCCATGGCAACCATGACTCGGGAAAATTTTAGCAAGCCTTCTTTTCCTGAGAAGAGTTCAGTACAGCGGTCTTTAGGATCAGCAGGATATACAAAGCCTCAGAATCTTCAAAAGGCCAAAATCACTGAACAGAGCAAAAAACCAGCACAATCATCTAAAGGTAAGTGTTCACCAACTTCTCTTAGTATTCATTACTTGTTTTGATTTTTCCTCTTCTTATATCGTTATTCATCAGAAATTTCATTTTCTATCACGCTCTAATTATTATTTTTTTAAAGAAAAATAACATTGATATGTCTAGAGTTGGTATTATCTTTCAAAATGATTTACCATCAATATCTGAAAAGCTTTCATAGAAAAATTTATTTACATACTGTACTTCAAGCCAATTGATGTAGCCTTCTTTTTAGGTCCTGGTGGTTCTATCATTCTGGAGTGTAGGAGTCCCAATGCTATGAATGAGAGTCGAATGATACCTATGACACACCCTTGTGATCCTGCTCTAGATCCTTCCTGGAAGTAAGTACCCTTCATCATGCACCTTAATTACTAACATAAGTTAACACAGGGTAAACTGAGCTCCAAAAAAGTTCAAATTCAGCTCATCTCTGTTTTTGCATGGTAGCTTTTTGGATGGCCCATCTTTGCTAGTAGTCAGCTGACTAATTAATCTTTTCTTTTATCGCTGGATCTTTCTTTGCTTTCTTTTATGAACTCCATTGGTCTTTTCCCTATTGATTAGTAAGGAAACATATATGATACTTTTTAGCTAATAACATAATGTTGGTCCCCAAGGGGATGGCCTAGTGGTTAAGACGTAGGAGTAACAACTTGGCGATTCTAGGTTTGAATCCCAGCTGCAACACGAGGTGCACCCATCTGGCTAGCCTTGATAGGCAGCATTACCTTGCCAATATATGCTATGGCCTCCAATTCTTGCTCTGTTTCCACGCTTGTAGCTTGGTGCTGAGTATTGCTCCCTGGCTACTTCGTGACTTATTTGATACCAGCAAGTTAGACTTTTGCATATGAGTTTAAGAAATTCCCCTTGTGGGATGGACAGGTTGCCCAGTGAATTAGTTGGGGTGCATGCAAGCTGGCAGGGACTCCATTAGTATCACTAAAAAAGATGAATAGGGCAATATAGAATATATACCCAACTATGGGAAAGAGTTATGCTCTTACATAGTTGCAAGTCGTGACATAATGATAATCTGAATATATACTGATAATGAAATAGTAGTAAAATTGATTCCCATTATGGAGAAATTTCTTGAAGACTTGAAGTTACTGCCTCTCTATGTCATTGCATTATGGGCCATCTTATGTTTGCAGGTATGGAAAACAAGAAATTGTAGGTAAGTAGGTTATATGGGAGCCATACATTGTTTGTTTTCTAATTTTTTTTTCGGTTCTGCAACTTAATGAGATGTAGAGTGCAAAACGTCTTTTAGCTCGATGTGGAACTTTCTCTTTATTTTTTTTGTGTCCTTCAAACTTGAATATGCCTTTCGTTATGCGTCAAAAAGCAGAAAACTTTCCCTTTGATTATTCTGCAGACTATTTATATATTGAAGATTCTTTTTTTTTACTCGAGGAATTTGCACATGTCAACAGGAATACTGGTTCTCTTCCCTATAATTATTAATCTTTCTCTTGTTCTTTGCATTATAGGGGAAGTTTTGACATCTTAGGTGCTCTGGATTTTGCACCTGGGATGTTCAATAACTTTATTCATGCTCATCCTCCTTCCAAAGTTAGACGTAAGGTGTATGAGTTCTCAAGGCTATTGCCTGATACTCTTAAATTTGAACTCGTTCCACGTGGGGATAACTGGGCAAGTCTATTCAACGATAATTGTCCTAGCAAAGAAGATATAGGACTGTATTTCTTTTCAAGTGAGAGAGAAAGGTCAGCTGCTGCCTTATATATCTATCCAAATAGGGAAATGGTTGCAAAGTAGAAGGGCACCTTTGCCCAGGAAGTTTTTTACTAGAAATTGATTTGCATTTCCCATTATATGTAGGTCTGAGATATATATTGCTCTGGTGGAGTTCATGCGTATCAAAGATTTGGTGATGAGAACGCTTATAAATGATGCTGAGCTGCTTGTACTTGCATCCACAGCCCTGTGCAGTGATTCTCAAAGTACATTTATAATCTCTATGTTCTTTTCTCATTTTCTTATTTACTTTCAGTGATTTTTTAGGATATGTATATTCGATTATGCTCTGTAGAAGACCAATTTTCCTGTCTATCCAGAAGATTATGCCTTTTTAAATTGGGATACTTGTTTGGTTTCGTTTAAGTATAAATGCTTTAATGCGTTAAGTCATCAGGCCAAGCTGTAGAAGTACTATTTTCTGATTGTTATGAGAAAAGACGAGATCACTTATCTGCTCTTTTTGTCACTCGGGGGCTGAAAAATATGTAACTTGGATTGTTTTTTCTGTAGTTTGTGTGCTTTGAATGTAAGTTTAACTTGTAGCATGCAGGCATCTAGAAAGTCAAAAACATTGTTCATTGGAATAACCCTACACTTGTAAGAGATATATCACCCACTTCCCTTCTTTTCTTATTTTTCTTCATCAAAAAAGGAAAAAATAAATCTATATACAAGCTGCTATTGTCTTCAAAACACCTCGCATTCCTCTCTTTCCATACAGTTCACCATACACAAGCTGGAATGGTACTCCATTTCTTCCGTCTTCCTCTACCGCCCCCTTTTCCCCAACAATTTACCAACTCCATTGCGGTTCCTGGCATGGTCCACTTGAGGCCAAACATACTCAAAAAGATCTGCCTGGCATGGTCCAGTCACTTCGCAATGTAGGAGTAAGTGGCTATTGTTTTCAGCACTTCCCTGACATAGAAAACATCTTGAAGATGGATGGATTCCCCTTCTTTGTAGAAACACCCAAGGGTGTGGCCTAGAGGTTAATTAAATGGGTTGAGAACCATGAGGTCTCAGGTTCAAATCTCAGCATAGACAAAAATACTAGGTCATTTCTTCCCATCTGTCCTAGCCTTGGTGGACAGAGTTACCTCGTACCTGTTGTTGGTACGAGGTGGTAGGTATCCCGTGGAATTAGTCGAGGTGCGTGAAAGATGGGCCGGACACCACCGTTATCCAAAAAAAAACCTTTGTGGACTTTCATGAGTCAGACATGCTCTTGTGATCACCAACCAAGGAAAACACCTCACTTTCAATGGAGCTTTTGCCTTCATGAAAGCTTTTTACTTGCTGTCTGGTGGAGTACAAGAGGAAGTATGCTGAATTTACTGTGATCCCCTTCCTTGCATTCCCTTTCCATTTAATGGAATCTTCATTCTGAATTGTACCCTTGAAGGTCTCCAGGGTCTTTAGTAGCTCCATAGCTCTAGTGAGTAGTTACCTCCCAATCATTCAACAGTTTTCTAAAAGAAAAATTCCAGCCTTGCAAACTCTCAAGTGTCCTCAATTGTAGCTTCTGGTAATTGGCTTCCATTCCCCACTGCAAATCCCACATTTGTCATTAGATTTGGCCATTGAACTTTGATGGATCCCCATATGCACAGCTATAACAGGCTTGGTGCCCCAACTTTCCAGTTGTCCATACTTTTTAGCCACCGCAGAGTTTGGTTGTCAATGTTGTATCTCCATAACCATTTCATTAGGAGACTCTTGTTTTGTGTTCTCAAGTTTTTAATGCCAAGGCCACTTTCTTCTTTACACTTGGTGAATGTTTTCCAGTTAATTAAATGCAAACACTTCTTGTTTCTGTTTCCTTACCACAAGAATTTTTTCTGAGGGAATCTAGCTTCTTTTTCACCTTTGCAGGCAATGGAAAGAGAGACATTACATAAGTAAGGAATCCAAAACAACATTTATTAAGATAACCCTACCACCAGAGATAAATATTGAGATTTCCATCTAGCTAATCTCCTTTGTGCTCTCTCCACATCTCCACTCCAAACCTCCATTGCCTTATTCTTTGAGCCAAGAGACAGACTCAATATTGAAAAATATGTAACGTGGATTGATTTATCTGTAGTTTCCTTCATTTTAAAAAAGGAGATATACATGAGCCTTGCTAATTTGCTTTGTTATGTACTTGCCTGAGTTCTCTTGATGCATGCTTTAGCTATGGAGGTTCATTAAAATATTGGAAGGCTGACCTACCCTTCTAGATATGATTCTTTTAAGGAGGTTATTTGATAAATGATTATTGCATCAAAAAAGAAGAAGATCATCTGATAGTTCTGGAGCTACATCTCAACTTGTGGATGTTCTTGCAGGATTAAACAGTGAGCACTTCCTTTGGGGATTATTTCATCGCGTGGGACAAGATACAGTCGGATGTGCGGAAGGGGGCAGCAACGAAGTGATTGATATGACGATAAACATGATAGGGGGTGAAGATGTCTGTACAGCCAATGAGGTTGACATGGAGGGTTATCAGAATGAGGTTGGCATGGAGGGTAATCAGAATGAGGTTGAAATGGAGTTAGACATGATAGCTGGAGAAAATGTAGGTACGTTGGACATTGTTGTCAATGAGGTTGACATGGAGGGTTATCAGAATGAGGTTGGCATGGAGGGTTATCAGAATGAGGTTGAAATGGAGGTTGACATGATAGCTGGAGAAAATGTAGGTACGCTGGACATTGTTGTCAATGAGGTTGAAATGAACGGTTATCAGAATGAGGTTGGCATGGAGGGTAATCAGAATGAGGTTGAAATGGAGGTGGACATGATAGCTGGAGAAAATGTAGGTACGCTGGACATTGTTGTCTCGTCAACTACCAGAAATGGCTTTGATAGCTCTCTAAAAGAAACTGTTACTGCTGCTACCTGCAATGGGTCTGAATCAGTTACTCATTTCATTTCAAGAACCTCCGAGAGTTGCAAGGAACTGCCTCGAGTAGTCAAAAGCGAGGCTGTTGATGACGACTTCCCTCCAGGTTTTGTTCCGCTTCAACTCCTACTAAATGAGCGCGCCACCTGAGTTAATCATGGTTGCTGCCAGCTTCTACTGAAATTTCAATCAAGAGCATTAGGTATTGGAGTAACTTTCATGAAAGGATCAATTGCTGCTGTTAGCTTAGCTTAATGTTTGTTTCTGACAGTTAGATGGAAAATTGTTGTTTGTATTTCTGTTGTTACCAACTTTTACCTGTCGAAACTTTACTTCTCGACTCCTTTTGAGTTTTGAAGATGAGATCATCAAGTAGGTCAAGTTTGTGAAATTGTTGGTTGGCTATGTGTGATAGTGCAACTGCCAACTATTTTCATGGCATATTTACAGGTATGAGTTTGGTCAAATCGAGTAATTTTGTATTTATCCTTGGAAATATAATTAGCTCGCATTTGGCCATAGATTCTCAAATGTTTTGGGCAAGTCATTTTTTTTGGTGAACACAGGGTTGTGGATGCAAGTACAAGCAGCTCAACATCATTTATACGCATTCTCATCACCAAATCTTTGTTATGCATGAACTCCACCAGAGCAATATATATCTCAGACCTAAATATAATGAAAAATGCAAATCAATTTCTAGGATAAAACTTCCTAGGTAAAGGCTCCACTTCTACTTTACGACCCTTATCCCTTTTCCAGTAGATATATAAGGCAGAAGCTGACCTTTCTTTCTCACTTGCAAGGAAATACAGTCCTATATCTTCTTTACCCAGACAATGATTGTTGAATAGACTTGTCCAGATAACCCCACGCGGAACTAGTTCAAATTTAAGAGTATCAGGCAATACCCTTGAGAACTCATACACCTTACGCCTAACTCTGGAAGGAGGATAAGCCTGGATACAATTATTGAGCACCCCAGGTGCAAATTCTGGAGCACCTATGATGTCAAAACTTCCCCTGAAACACAAAGAGGAAGAGAGAGACTAATAATTATAGGGAAGAGAGCCTTTATTCCTGTTGAGTGGTGCCAATTCCTTAGATAAAAGAAAGATCTTCAATATATATATATGTAGTCTGCAGAATAATCTAAGGGAAACTTTTCTGCTTTTGGATGCTCAGTTTACCCTGTGTTAACTTATGTTAGTAATTAATGTACATGATGAAGGGTACTTACTTCCAGGAATGAGCTAGAGCAGGATCACAAAAGTGCGTCATAAGTGGATTCATCATTCCACTCGCATTCACAGCATCGGGACTCTTGAGCTCCGGAATGATAAAACCACTTCCAGGAATGATAATATTCCCTCGAGTCACGGTCACCATGGATTTGGTTGACACAACTCTTGAGGAGCCAGATTTTTTCTTAGATTGACCAAGTTCTTCATCAACAGGTAGGTTACTCGTTTTCCCGGTCTGTACCTCCTCCTCCCAGTTAATAGAATCCCCATCAAGAGACCTTACACGTTTCTTTGGTGGCACAGTACTCTGAGAAATCTTTGCATGTAACTTGGATCCCTCAGAGTACTCATTTTCCAGTCGACGTGATGAAGAAATTACCCCCTTGCCAATACGCCAACCCTCTGGTGCATCTTCACAGTAACCCAGCACGCTATTCTTGAATCGAAGAAAAGCAGAAATTTTGGAAACAGGAAGAGGGCTACGTGTGCGTAAAAAATACAGAGTATTTAAGAGAATTAAATGCCACATCATGTGCATGATAAAGGGTACTTACTTCAAGGGAGGAACTAGAGCAGGATCATAAGGGTGTGTCATAGGTGTTTTCATCATTCGACTCTCATTCGCAGCACCGGGACTCCCAAGCTTCAGAACGGTAGAATCACCAGAAGTAAATAAATTTTGCTATGAAAGCTTTACAGATATTGACGGTGTAACGGAAATCATTTTGAAAGATATATCAACTCTCGATATATCAATGTCATTTCTTAAAATTTTAATTAAGAGTATATTATAGTAAATGAAATTTCTGATGAATAAAGATATAAGGAGAGGACAAATCAAAACAATTAACTAATACAAGAGATGTTCGTGAACACTAACCTTTGGATGATTGTACTGGTTTTTTGCTCTGTTCAGTGATTTTGGCATTTTTGAGATTCTGAGGGTTTGTATATCCTGCTGATCCTAAAAACCGTTGCAGTGAACTCTTCTCAGGAAATGAATTTGAAACTTGAGCTCCAGGCTCGCTAAAATTCCCTCGAGTCCCGGTTGCCATGGATTTTGTTGTCACAAATCTTGAGGAGCTAGTTATGTTCAGCGGATTTCCATATTTATTGACGCGTGATGGTAGACTGAGTGCTTCTTTAACCGGGATATACCTCGTTTTCCAGGTCTGTACCTCCTTTTCCCAGTCAATACCTCGAGAACCAGGAAACTTGCTGTGTTTCTTCGGTGGCGCAGTGCTTTGACAAATCTTTGCAGAGGCATGTAACTTGGATCCCTCTGAATAATCATTTTCTCGTCCAGGTAATGAAGACACTACCCCCTTGCCCTTGTCACATTCTTGACAACACCAATCCTTTGGTGCTTCTTCAAGATAACCCAGTTCGCAATATCTGAAAGGAAGAGAAAAAGCAGAATTTTTTAAAACAGGAAGATATGCATAAAAGATACAAACAGAGTATAAGAGAACTAAATGCCACAACATGCTAATGAAAGAACCAATGTATCCTTTAGGTGGAACCGAATATCCAACACCATTTAGGAGCCGGCAGTGAAGAATGCCAGAAAGATTAGACAACTCGAAGAGGTCCTTATTCTCCCTAAGAGGTCATACACTTCCATTTAGGCTTCTAGTTCTATTCCATTTTCCATCCCTATTTAACATTCCAAAAAAAGGGAAACAATGCTGATAATCTAACTAGCAATTTCCTTCGTAGAGGACAACCCTTGTGTGAAAAGATCAACTTCTCCCTTAGACTATGTTTCTCGGACTCTTCAAAAATGTCAACTGGTGCGTTTGAGATTCTCCAAAAGTACTGTATTTTTGGAGAATTTGACACGGGTGCGACATCAAAAGTGTAGAGTCCACGCACCTTAGCCCTTAGAAATGGCAAATCAACCAAAAGAGAAGGGTTTTGGGACTGGGACAATGTTTGAGGTTTGCCAAGACCATATAGATATGGCACAAGGTGATGAAGCAAGATATGGCACAAGGTGATGAAGCAAGTACGTATCAGAGAGTCATGGCTTTCAGCTCGCCATGACTGCCCTTTCATGCAGAAAATCGAGAGAGAGAACTTACTGTTTTACACCGATAGCAGGTAACAATTGCTTCTTGAAAACCTATATCACCGTAAATTTCACAAATCTTTTCCTGCAAGTTTATACAGAAAACACAAGAAATTCAGAAGCTGACTGACTGTTGATCTAACTCAAGTGAACCTCATATGGCAATGAACTCGGATCAAGGAGCTCCATTCAGCTTCTTTTGTCACACAGAATATAGAGAGAGTAGCATATTTTAAAAAAGGACAAATGCGGACGTACTAATCTCATTTTTTTTTAAAAAAAAAGGACAAATGCGGACGCACTGATCTCATTAACATTGAAAATTTTTACAATGGGCCTCACACAACCAACAATATTTGTGTGAGGCTCCATTCATATTTTGACATGTAGATTGTGGGTCCATTTACTTACACAACCAACAATAGTTGTGCGAAGTTCCATTCATTTTTTGACATGTACATTGTGGGTCCATTTACTTACTTTATCACCTCTTCTTTCAACCACCCCTCTTTTTCTTTCATTTTCTTATTCTTTTTATTCCTAAATAATATCCAACTCCCAAATATATTTAAGCATTAATGTATTTATATATAAAGAAAAAGTAGTGAATATCTATTTTCTGAAAATAACTGAAATGTTCTTAGGATTGCATATCAAAAATAAGTTTATTATTCAACCTTAATAGTATTAAATTAACTAAAAAAGTTTCCAATTTTCTCAATTACTAGCTTTTTGAATAATATCAAATTAAAAAATGTTTGAATTTCAAAATGAAATTTGCGAATACAAAAAAAAGAAGATATTAGAAAATAAAAGGTTTCTTTTTAAAAAAAAAAAAAAAACTATTTCCTTGCATCTGTGGTAATTAGTTTGAGAAAAAAAAAAAAAAAAGGAGTTCCATTGTAAAAAATTTCGTATGTACTAGTTAATAGTTTACATCAGATGGAGCTCCATTAGGAACTCAATTCATTTAAACAAAAAAAAGAAGAGGAGGCATTGTTTTTATTTATTTATGATTTTTTTTTAAAGAAAAAGATAAATGCCCAAACGTGTGCATTTTAGTAGTGTGGCTTTTTTATGAGGTTTGTTTTTCAATTTTTTATTTTTTTACTTTTTATTATGTAATTTTGTTGAAATTTTTTATTTAATTATTTGTTTTAAACGTTTGTAATCGTGTTTTTAAAAAAATTTAATGATAAGTTGTACAATTGTCAATTTTGTGTAGGGTTTTGCGAATTTACAGTAAAAAATAATCAATGTGTTTTTTTCGTGAAAAAATCGAATAATTTATTTTATAATCTAAATAATTTTTACTGAAATTATCTTATTGTTTTATTAATTTAGAATGCATAAAAGATTTATTTAGCCATAATAAAGAAAAATATAATTTTATTAGAAATTAAAATTTTATTAAAGAACAAATAAATCAATTAAGACTTAATAAAAATTAGGCGGGTTGAGTTAAAACTCATCACCTAACCCGTTTTGATCCAATCCACTTTGATCTAAATAAAATTGGATCGAGTTGGATCTTGACCCATTTTGATCAACCCAAATTTAACCCAACCCATCCAATTGGCACTTATAAATACTACCCCCTCCTTTTAATTTATTTTTAAAAAATTTATTTTAAAAAGGATTTTTTTTTTTTCCTTTTTTCTATAACTCCTTAATTTTAATTTTCGATACGACATATTTAACACCATAAGATTACAAAATATTTTAATACATTCTACTATGTTTAGCTTAACATCATAAACATTCGAAAAAAATTATGTTTTAAATTTCGTTTAGCTTAACATCATAACATTCGAAAAAAATTATGTTTTAAATTTCGTACCAAATTAAAATCAACAAATAAAGTAAAACAGAGTAATATTAAACGAAAATCCAGGGTTTACCTTGTGGTCGTGATGACTGCTGCATAATTTCTTTTGCCTCGGAGGGTCCATTTGCGCTCCACGACGACACACCAACAAAATAAAAAGTTCGAACAGGTCCTACACAACACACAACTTTAAGGCATTAAAATTAAGTTTATACAAATAATATATATGTGTGTATATATATATATCATAGCCTTAACTTGGAGACATTTTTACAGGCAATTCAATTAGTAGATTGCATTAATCAAAGGAGATTTTGATACATTTCGTGTTTCTGCAGAGAGTATTGGACTACTGGGAGGAGATTCTTTCTCGTTGAGGTCCTTTATTTTTTCATAATTGTTTGTTTATGACTATGTAGTTTTGATAATTTCACTTGTACATTTTGCTACTACTAATGAACTTGAGGAAATTAAAATGACTCATATTTTGACATTTAACTAAAGTTAGGGTATGTTTGGTAAATTAAGTTGATTTTTAAATTATTTTATTTTTTATATTTGTAATTAAGCAAAAAACTATTATCGCAAAAGTATTTGTCTATGGGAATGAAAGTGTGGTAGGGGTGTGGGAGCGGTAGCTATGGGGTAGAGTAGGGTAGGTTTATCAGAAGGTAGGGAGTAAATAATTATTATGAAATGTCACTTATGAAATTTATTTTTCGACAAAAAGAAGTTGTTTAGAGAGTTGGTAAACACCCTCAATGCTTAGTCCTAACGTTATGAATTTTATTTTCCTCGGTATGAGGGTTCGAGTCATCAAAAAATTATAAAAATGTGAAAGCTCCTACAAAGGGTTAAAAAAATTTATTTTTCTATTTTACTAACGAAGTCATATAATTTTTTTATTTTTAAGTAACTTGTATTTGCTTTATAAAATTAGTAAAATAACAAGGGTGGCAAAATAATTGATCACACATAAAGTTGAGTAGAGGTGGGCTCTTACATCACTTTATAAAAAGAGTAAAATAACAAGGGTGACAAAATGACCGTTTAGGCATAAAGTTGAGCAAAGATGGGCTCTTGCATCACTTTATAAAATGAGGAAAATAACAAGGATGGCAAAATGACCGATTATGCATTAGGTCATATTAATTAATATAGATCAAAAGTTTTAAAACTTCACCAAGAATTATGATCTAAAGAATAAGATCTTTTTACCCTGATTGAAAGTTTTGAGTTCGAAATATATAAATGAAAAAAAAAATCTAGTAAAACGTGTTTTCCCTTCTTTACACATCGTGATCTGGAAAAATGCTCTATTATTTCAAAAAAAAAATTGTGAAAGAATTTACACAGTAAAATAGATAATCTATATGTCTAAATAGTTAATTAAACTAAAAATAGACGATAAATAATATATATATATATATATATATATGTGTGTGTGTGTGTGTGTGTGTGCGTGCGTGCGCGTGCATGTGTGCGTGTGTGTTCTTATTAAATTTATCAGACTATTCGTATAAAGATCCCAGATTGTAAGAGAACATACATGTAAACTAATGAAGTTTGATAGAATTTTACTTACAATTGAAAAGATAAAAGAGCACATATGAAATAATAACAAAAAGATAAACATGATACCTTTGAGATTGAAACTCTAGTCTCAAGCACCCAAATCAATGTGTTTTATAATGATTTATTGCTTAGAGATGCTCATATCTATAGGTGAAAATTACGCATAAAGACAAAAAGATAAAAGGAGAGAGAGTAA
This sequence comes from Capsicum rhomboideum, assembly GCA_031232105.1. Classification (NCBI taxonomy): domain Eukaryota; kingdom Viridiplantae; phylum Streptophyta; class Magnoliopsida; order Solanales; family Solanaceae; genus Capsicum; species Capsicum rhomboideum. The sequence continues at coordinate 8,388,040 of CP124716.1, forward strand.
ATATAGATTGCATATCTAAAATCTAGAAAGTATTAATAGATTATATAAAAACCAACTATTTGACTGTAATATCTTTAAGTTATGGTAACTCATTGGCGTCGATTTAAGTCAAAGTGAATCATCGTTATCCTTTCTATCCAGGTTATAGATAGAGTCGCCAAATGGACTTGGCCCTTAAGGTTAATCCGACCTGTCATTAGGGTGGGCTCAACTTAGCCCGTCACTAGGGTAGGGTTGAGTTATAATTTATCAAGCTCGTTTAAAATAAAGGCTTATAAAGTCAATCCGTTGGCCCTTGAGGCTTGACTAAGCTGGGTCGAGGATGATTCGTAGGTCAAAAAGCAATTTAGCTTAAATTAAAAAATTTAAAAGAAATTATGAAAAAAAAAAATAGAAATAGTGATCACCGAATAAATCTTAATATCTTACACAATACTTTACTTATTTAACATTAAATCCTAAACACCAAATATAGAAGTCACTTTCATGATTGTGGTTTCATTTAAACTTAAAATTTAGAAGAAAATTATGAAAAAAGAAGTAAATTGGATATTATAGTGATTACAAAATAAATCGTAGTATCTTACACAATACTTTACTCATTTAGCGTTAAATTCTCAATGCTATAACTCCTAATTACCAAGTATAAAAATTATGTCTGTTATAAAAATGTCCAAGCACTTATTGCTACTCAAAATTGATTGCACGATTTTTTACAGTGGTAACATTATTGATGTTTTATATGTAGTCATTTGATAGTGTTTAACTAATACATTTACATATGAATATAGACGAAAAATGAAGGTGTTAATTAAGCAACTTTATCAATGAATTCAAATACACTTAACAAAGTATTGGTGTCAAATATTTTATTAGTTGTCATAGAATTATGTACTTTCATATCATTATATGTTAATAAATTGGTATAACTATAAATTTGAATTTAGATTGAAAAGAATTTTATTTTTATTTTTTTTTTGAAAAAAAAGTCAAGTCCTTTATCCTTCTAAAGTTGAGTTGAGCTAGACATTTTAATGGCCTTTAAATGAATAATCGATCTATCCTAACCCATCAAATTTCTTACCCTGCATGGGTTGGACTAGGTTAACACAATTTAACAACTTTAGTTATCTTTTAGGGCTACATACCAATTGTGAAAGAGTTGTCCGATTAAGTTATGAAGTGAATTAGGTGATAAAGATTTCACCTTTATTTCTTATTTTAATTATTATCTATAATGATTATGTATATTTTGTTAGCTTGAACTGTGATAATAAGTGTACATGCTAAAGGAAAGAAGACTTTTTAAGTAACTCTTATTATTATATATCTAAGACTTACAAGCCTAATTTTGAAAGTTTTACTTTAATATTTTGCATGTTCGGAGATGTCTGATTTAAATTAGAATTTGATAAGAATATATTTTTAGTTTATTCCTAAAATGCCTTAACAATTTATGAATAAATTTTTTAGTTACAATATATTTGTGTATATACTTATCTTTTAAGTGTTTTTATAATTTATTAATATTTAAAAAAAAAATATCAATTCTATCTAAGTATATAGAGAAATTATTACTATATAAGGTAATATTTATTCAAAATGATTTTTCGATATTTATAATAGATGAAAAAATTTATGTGTTTTTAACCACAAAATTACGTAATACCCGAGCACATAAATGACTACTAAAAGTAAAGAAAATGCAATGACATGGTGTTGATACCTCCCCTCCACGTGGAAGTGAGGTAGTGTTACAATCATAACTGTTGAATTAATAACATATATAGCTATATGACGGTGACATAATTATTTTCTGACGAATAATTATGATCTTGACCTCCTAAATAACTTTTGAAATCTCCCATGATGGTTAAAAAGCTCTCACTATGACTCAAAACTCTCAATAGGTCACGCAGCAACTTAAGCTTATATTGTAGTAATAATTATTAATGTGAGTTTTTCCTTTTTTAGTTGATCATTACACATACATATATGCACTTCAACAATCCTTTTCCTCATAACTTTCACTTTCATAGCATCTGTAATACACACACACACACACACAGATATATATATATAGATAGATAGATAGATAGATAGATAGATAGATAGATAGATAGATAGATAGAGAGAGAGAGAGAGAGAGAGAGAGAGAGAGAGAGAGAGAGAGAGAGATAGATAGATATAGATAGATAGATATAGATAGAATTATAAAATATTATATTAATATGGATGTCCACTACTCTTCTCCATGATGTATAGTTACTCATCCACTACTACTCACCATTATTGGATTTAACTCTCATACCCCTTAACCTCCCCATAACCTTCATGATTAATGTCATGTTTATGACAACCTTTTGTATTCCTCTATGTAACACTATAAATAGAGGCACATGAGGTCATATTGTATTGACTTGAACATTTGAAAGAATAAGAAAACTCTCTTCTCTTGTCTCTAATAGATAGATAGATAGATAGATAGATAGATAGATAGATAGATAGATAGATAGATAGAGATAGAGAGATAGAGAGATAGAGAGATAGATAGAGAGATAGATAGATAGAGAGAGAGATAGAGAGAGAGAGAGAGAGAGAGAGAGAGAGAGAGAGAGAGAGAGAGAGAGAGAGAGATATAGATAGAATTATAAAATATTATATTAATATGGATGTCCACTACTCTTCTCCATGATGTATAGTTACTCATCCACTACTACTCACCATTATTGGATTTAACTCTCATACCCCTTAACCTCCCCATAACCTTCATGATTAATGTCATGTTTATGACAACCTTTTGTATTCCTCTATGTAACACTATAAATAGAGGCACATGAGGTCATATTGTATTGACTTGAACATTTGAAAGAATAAGAAAACTCTCTTCTCTTGTCTCTAATATCTTTTCTACTTTCTTGTTTATATTGTTCTCTTTTAGCTTAATTTTTTAACATATATATATATATATATATATATATATATATGTATATAATGCAGTAATAATTATTAATTTGAGTTATTCCTTTTTTAGTTGATCATTATATATATATATATATATATATATATTAATGTGATATTTAATCGTCGAAAGAAAATTGAGTCTAAGTTCAAATTCAAGGTATGTGAAAGCTATCTTTTTCTTTATTTTGGCATGATTCTTTTAGTTTTATAACTTTTGAATATAGCGTGTTTTGAAAGGTCGATTGTTAAATGTCTCTAAATTATTGTCGATATTACTCTTTGTCAAAAATTTATATTCGATAATGTTTGTTCCATGTCAAGTTGGGGGAGTAGTGTGTGGTGTGTATATTGTTGTGATTATCGAATTACGGTGATTGTCGGATTGATCGTATTATTATAATTGTGAAGTAGAGGGGACATGATTTTATATAAATTATGGGTGGTGTTATCATTTTGCATACATATAGATATCATGATGGTCTTGTCGGTCTGCATAGCATTTTGCATACATATAAATATCATGATGTTCTTCTCGGCCCGCATAGCGATTTGCATATTTGTGTACGAATTATTGGGTTAGTGAGATTGTTGTTATGGCACAATTTTCTTATGGCTTATACGTACATATGGTGTAAATTTATTGCTTTCGCCTTTGGGTTATGGATCATGGTGTTTTATTGCCTACACTACAGACATATTTATTTGCTATTGGGAGCGTTTCACCTGCACCATATGCATATTTATTTATTGTTTTTGCCTTCGACCTATGGATTGGGGTGTTTCGCATACACCATATATATATATATTTATATACTGCCTTCGCCTTCAGGCTATGAATCAGGGTGTTTTGCCTATATCAGCATTACATTGCATTTTATATTGTTGTATAGTGTGATTTTGAACTGTTATCATCAGCTGTGAACGGAACTTTTGAGGCTTAATGTTAGAAATGGACAATTTTGACCCGTTAGTTTGGACATTGAGTTATTAATAGTTATTTTGATCATTTTTCTTTAAACTAAAAGGACAATTTTGACCCTTTTTTTTTCCATTTTAAAGTGACTAATCACTTATATAATACATAAACTTAAATAACTTTATTGACCAAACAAAAAAATAAAAAATTATTAGGTAATTTCGTAAAATCAAGTAGCACTACAAGGAATTGACTCTACTAATTAACGACATCCTTATGCGTGATTATTTTATTTTAAGCTTGATAGTAAATATTATTTAGTCTAAAAAAATTTTATCTCACTATTTATCTATTTTAATATAAATTATGGATAAGTTATTCCACATAAAAGGTGGAATAAAATAATCCCAATCTAGGGATTGAGGGTGAGCATGGTATTGTAAATACTGAAATTTAATTTTTTTGATATCACGGTATTTGATATGCATTTTTAAAAATTTTACGATTCAATGTGATATTCGATTTTGATATTTACTGACGAATACCGAGATGCCATTGTTACATATATAATTTATATATATATATATATATATATATATATATATATATATATATATTATAATACTAGCAAATATATAAAATTATATTAGTACAGAATAGTTATTTAGGCGTTAGAACTTTGACTACTCTATTTTAATTGAAATTTCCTTTTTGTGTAATTGATTAACGAAGGAATTTGCCTACCTGATTCTTATAAATATCTCTACATGTGTGAGGTATTAGTATGATATAATTAAGACTTTTTTTTATCTTTTGAAAAATCGAAATCATAATTCTCTATTATATGAGTACATATAAGCTCTGAACTTCTTTGGATTTTTTTTGAGCCGATGGTCTAATAAACAACCTCTATTTATCACCTCTGCAATCTGTCATCCACAGACTCACTTTTTCTGATTATACTGAGTATGCTATTGTGTTGTTACGAGTAAATGTAAGTCGCAATCAATGAACTATGATTGCCTATTTACTGCATTTCAAAATATCGAAATCAAACTTTAAACTATCAAATCACGCTAAAATTAACGAATCAAAATTTTCAATATTGTACCATACCGTATCACTCACCTTCATTCCACACCATAAAGTATTCTTGTCATTCGTGTCCCACCAACCAAATTACCCCTTATAGCTAAATGCCAAAATATGAGTCACATTTATTTCCTCTACTAGTAGTCCATTAGCAGTAAGCAAAATGTTCATACAAGTGAAATTAACAAAACCAGAAGGTGATAAACAAACAATAATGAAAAATGAAGGACATCAACAAGAAAGAATCTCCCATTAGTCTATTAAACTCCGGTCAAATGTGCCAAAATTCTCATTTGATTAATCGAGCTTGTCATACTTTCTAAAATTTTATAAGGGCTGTGACATTTTTTTGTCTGAAAATTTAGTATTTAATACCCTAAAAATTGTGTAGGACCCTTTTTCAGACTTTTTTTTTCTTTGTCGGTGTGCCGCCGTGGAACTCCAATGGCCACTCATACTCCGAGGCAAAAGAAACCACACACAGTTCAACAGGCCCACAAGGTATAACCTTAGGTTTTTTGTTGAGTTTATTATATGCTCTTTTTTTTAATTTTATAGTATTTGTTTGTTTTTTCCATGGCAAATGTTCATGCGATTCTGCATTTGTTTATTTTATTTTTGTTTACTCCATGGCAGAGGCCGACATTCTTTTTGGGATGATGAGTTGTGTGCGATTGAAAACGTGTGTTTTTTTTAAAAAAAAGATCTTTTATACCAGATATAAAAGGCAACGTTGTAATTTTTATTTTTAAACCGGGGTACAAGAAGTAAAAATGAAGAGGGGATTATATAGTGAGAGAATCGAACTCTCACCAATAAATTAGGGCTCGTTTGATAGGAGGAATATGAGATAACTAATTCCCGTATTAATTTTAGGTAGAGTTTATCCATATTTGGTTATCTTGAAATTATAGTGTTATTTTTATTCCACATGGAGGGTTGAATAACTAATCTCGGATAATTAATTTCGTGATAACTTATTTCTCAATCAAATAAGTTTTAATAGTTTAACTAGTCTCAACTGAGCTACTAAGATTTTCGATAAAGTTGTAAATATGGAGTATTTAACTAGAAATCCATGGCAGAGCCCGACATTCTTTTTGGAAGATGATTTGTGTGCGATTGAAAACGTGCGTCTTTTTTCTTCTTTCTTTTTTTTTTAAAACAAGATATTTTATACAAGATATAAAAGGGAAGGTTGTAGTTTTTATTTTTAAATTGGGGTACGAGAAGTGAAAATGGAGAGGAGATTTTATGGTAAGAATCGAAACCTCACCGATAAACTAGGGTTTGTTTGATAGGAGGAATAAGGGATAACTGATTTTGGGATTAATTTTAGGATGAGTTTGTTTCATGTTTGGTTGGAATAAAATCGTGGGATAACTTATCTCGAGATTAATTATTTCGGGATTATAGTATTGTTTTCAAATCGGGGTACGAGAAGTGAAATTGGGGAGAAATGAAAATTTGGAGGGGATTATATAATGAGAATCGAGCTCTCGTAAGGGCTCGTTTGGTTAGAGAGACACGGGATAACTAATACCCATGGGATAACTTATCCTAAGATTTATAGTGTTGCTTTTATCGCACATTAAGGGTGGGATAAATAATCCTAGATAATTAATTCGGATAATTTATTTTCCAACTAAACAAGTCCTAATATGTCAGATAGTCGCAATTGAGCTACTAAAATTTTTGGCAACATTGTAAATATGGAGTATTTAACTAGATTTTTTTTTAAAAGATGTACTTCAGTTTACTTTATTGGAGAATAATTAGTAGAATATTTCGGATATCTGATTGTTGGATGTTTTAAAATGGAAACAAATCGAGTACATTAATCTAGTATTTTTTCTGAAAGATGCGCTTCATTTTACTTTGTTGGAAAATAATTAGTTGATTATTTTGGATTTCTGATTGTCGGATGTTGTTTAAAATGGAAAATGAGTAGATTAAAAAATAAAAGCGTAGATTAAGATTTAGAGGGTTTCCTATTTTACTAGGTTCATAATTCGTATAGTGGTGGCTGAAAATGTCGGTGTTTGCAACAAATTTTAATGTCATAGAAAATAAATTGCAATCACAATTAAAATATGAAAGAATATAATTTTATTGATAAATATTTATGGATAAAATAGTCGAATGCCGCACAACCAATTAGTTAATTACCAACTACACACCTATACTTCACGGGGGTCGTATTACCCGAGTCTCATTACCCCTGAACTATTTAAAACCTAAATTATTACCGCCTTAAAAAGACACAACCACATCTGTGTTGATGTGTGAAAACCAAGGGTTTGACACGTGTAAATTTTATTAATGTCGGCAACGGCTTTGACAAAGGCATTATTTGATGCTTTGATCTTCTTGTGAATATTTAAGTAGTTTATGAAATTTTGAGATAGGCGTAAGCTAGGGTTTAAGGTAGATAGGCCTCTAAGAATTCTTATTGAAATTGGGATCTTCATATAGAGTCTCACAAAATTTTGATGTCTATGATCCGAAAGAATTGTTGGGGTTTGTATTAGTTGAATCAGTGTTGCGTAAACTTATTTTTTGTGTAACATTTTTAAAATGTCTTTTCTGGTCTTGAGTTGGAATTATAGGATATCTGGCAAAAATATGCTGTACAAATTGATAATTGGTTGTATCATCAAATTGAATTTATTGCAAAATATTTGAAGTTAAAAGAAGTCATTAATTATTTTTTTTCTAAATATATCTGCACTGATCAACTCAGTAGAGTAGTAAGTTAAATAAGATGTTTAAAAGAGAGATAGATACTCTATTGAATATCATTCTTAAGGATGTATAGAATTACCCAAACCGATCTAGACACTATGATTTCATTATAAAAAATTAAACGTGCATCACAAAAAGATGCAGTACCTTGACAAAAGGAAGTACGTACGTGTGAAATAGTACTCGCATGATGAGGTGAACCCAAATATTATAAAAGAATATCAGAGAAAATAGGAGGATATAAGTTGTACCATCACCAACTATTGCTAGACTATTTCTCTATCATAAAAAAACCAGTTACCTAATAGGAAGTTTGAGGGTCATACTGTGTGGTACAAATATTTGGTAGGTTTGACCAGCTCACTAGATAATTTTCCTATGGTTAACAGACTTTGATGGATAATATTTCATCTTTTAAAAATTGACATATTCCTTCGGATGTAAGGGATGGTATGTTGCAGATACCGAGAATAGACTGTATTAACTTATGAAGTTCTCTACTTTCAAGTAAATTTGTCTAGTGTGTTTTCCTTTTATAAGAAACTTGAATTAAGTACAAGTGCTATGATAATATCGTCTATATCTTAAGTAGCTAGATTAAGAGTAAACCTTGACAATCTACTCAAAATATTGCCCTTTCCCTTCATCAATAGTGTGGTACTAAATTTCCGGATTTAATTGGCAAGCAATGTATCAGCTCTAGTGATCTATGATGTATATCACTGTCCAACAACTATTAGCAACTTCGATTTTATCTCCATTACGGAATACTAATCAATATGCTGCTGCTTGTTGGGTGCTTTTCCTAATTATTTTGAGTGCAGTTCAATTGTCCCAAGTCCTTATTCTATGCTTGCCCCATATTAGGATATTGTGTTGCTGTTTCAGCTACCAAGGATGTTTGCTTATACCTTGTTTTGCTAGTAATTCCTCTGTGTATGTATTAGCGGGTGAACATTAAAAATTTAATTAGCTTTAGAACATTGTACTCCAAAGTCAACTTACTGATTTGTTAAAACTTTAGGGTTGAAAATAGTTAAACATCAATGCATACTGCACAATAGAAGATGTAGGGGAGGATGTTAATAGCAGAGCAAATTTTGTCCAACGGTAAAAGATTTAAAGTATAAACCAACAAACTTAAATAGAATAAGTATGCAGATAAAATGTCTTCTTATTAACCAAAAGAGAAGCAGATCGAATTTCTTGTCATTTATTTACAATGGCAGGAAGAAAACTGATATTGTACCACTGGCTTTTACTGTCCTTTACCTCTTTAAAGTGCTTCCTTAAGAAGTTGTACTTGGTGGTGTTTCTGTCTGAATGAGATATAACCAAGAATATGCTAGGAAAAAGTTTGTTTGGATAATACTTGGAATGCACTGGTGGATATGCAGTATGCTTCTGCTGCAAAAGGGGGATTTATATACGAAATATAAGCATGTGAGCTAAAAGAAGACGAGAACTTTATTTTACTGATTATGATTTTTTTTTATTTTTTGAGAACTGGTACTGTTATTTTGCTGATTATGATTTAGCTATGAGTAACTGATGACATTTTGTTTCCTCATTCTTCATTCTGTTCGTATGGTAATCTTGATTCTGTGTGACAAAATATAAGCATGTCAGCTCTGAATTTCTTGTCTTTTCTGTATGGACTTGTAGGAAAAAAATTGTGAAATTTGCGGTGATATAGGCTTTCAAGAAGCAATTATTACCTGCTATAAGTGTAAAAATGTTGACGTGCATCAGTAAGTTCTCTCTCTCTCTCTCTCTCGATGTTTAGCATGAAAGGGCAATCAGGCGAGCTGAAAGCCATGATGGTCTGATTCGTACTTGCTTCATCACCTTGTGCCATATCCAGTGGCGGACCTAGCATATAATGAGGGGGTTCATCCGAACCCCCTTCGACGGAAAATTACACTATTTATACATGGTTAAAATTATTTTTTATGTATATATAGTAGATGTTGAACCCCCTTCGGCTAGTTCGTGTGTGCACTTCTAAACCCCCTCAATGGAAATCCTGGGTCCGCCACTGGCCATATCTATATGTTCTTTGTAAACCTCAAACATTGTCCCAATCCCAACCCCCTTCTCTTTTGGAGTTTTGGTTGACTTGCTATTTCTAAGGGAGAAGTTGATTTTTTCACACAGGGGCTGCTCCTCTACGAAGGAAATTGCTACTTAGATTATCAGCTTTGTTTCCCTTTTTTTGAAATCTTAAATAGGGATGAAAAATGGAACAGAACTAGAAGCCCAAATGGAAGTGATATGACCTCTTAGGGGAGAATAAGGACCTCTTCGAGTTATCTAATCTTTCTGGCATTCTTCAAAGTGGATCCTAAATGGTATTGGATATTGGGTTCCACCTAAAGGATACATTGATCCTTTCATTAGCATGTTGTGGCATTTAATTCTCTTATATACTGTCTGTATCTTTTATGCATGTGTAGTCCTCTTCCTGTTTTTAAAAACTCTGCCTTTTCTCTTCCTTTCAGATATTGCATACGGGGTTATCATGAAGATGCTCAAGAGGATTGGTGTTGTGAAGGGTGTGATAAGGGCAAGGGAGTAATGTCTTCATCACGTGGACCAGAAAATGAGTATTCTGGATACAAGTTACATGCCCCAGCAAAGGTTTTTCAGAGTTCTGTGCCACCAAAGAAATGTGGTAAGTTTCCCGGTGGGCATTCTATTAACTGGGAAAAGGAGGTACAGACCGGGAAAACAAGATATCTACCTGTTAAAGAGGCTCTTGGTCTATCATCAGGGACCAAGAAATATGGATGTTGGATGAAAACTACTAGCCCCTCAAGAGTTGTGTCCACCAAATCCATGGCAACCATGACTCGGGAAAATTTTAGCAAGCCTTCTTTTCCTGAGAAGAGTACAGTGCAGAGGTCTTTAGGATCAGCAGGATATACAAAGCCTCAGAATCTTCAAAAGGCCAAAATCACTGAACAGAGCAAAAAACCAGCACAATCATCTAAAGGTTAGTGTTCACCTACATCTCTTAGTATTCATTACTTGTTTTGATTTGTCCTCTTCTTATATCTTTATTCATCGGAAATTTCATTTTCTATCATGCTCTAATTAATTTTATTTTAAGAAAAATAACATTGATATGTCTAGAGTTGGCATTATCTTTCAAAATGATTTCCGTTACACCATCAATAGCTGAAAAGCTTTCATAGAAAAATTTATTTACTTACTTAGGTCCTGGTGGTTCAATCATTCTGGAGCATAGGAGTCCCAATGCTGTGAATGAGGGTCGAATGATACCTATGACACACCCTTGTGATCCTGCTCTAGATCCTTCCTGGAAGTAAGTACCCTTCATCATGCACCTTAATTACTAACATAAGTTAACACAGGGTAAACTGAGCTCCAAAAAAGTTCAAATTCAGCTCATCTCTGTTTTTGCATGGTAGCTTTTTGGATGGCCCATTTTTGCTAGTAGTCAGCTGACTGATTAATCTTTTCATTTATCGCCGACCTTTCTTTGCTTTCTTTTATGAACTCCACTGGTCTTTTCCCTATTGATTAGTGAGGAAACATATATGATACTTTTTAGTTAACAACATAATGGTGATCCCCAAGAGGATGGCCTAGTGGTTAAGACATAGGAGTAACAACTTGGAGATTCTAGGCTTGAATCCCAGCTGCAACACCAGGTGCACCCATCTGGCTAGCCTTGATAGGCAGCATTACCTTGTCAATATATGCCATGGCCTCCAATTCTTGCTCTGTTTCCACGCTTGTAGCTTGGCTTATTTGATACCAGCAAGTTAGACTTTTGCATATGAGTTTAAGAAATTCCCCTTGTGGGATGGACAGGTTTCCCAGTGAATTAGTTGGGATGCATGCAAGCTGGCAGGGACTCCATTAGTATAACTAAAAAAAAATAATAGGGCAATATAGAATACATGCCCAACTATGGGAAAGAGTTATGCTCTTACATAGTTGCAAGTCGTGACATAATGATAATCTGAATATATACTGATAATGAAATGGTAGTAAAATTGATTCCCATTGGGAGAAATTTCTTGAAGACTTGAAGTTACTGCCTCTCTATGTCATTGCATTGTGGGCCATCTTATACTTGCAGGTATGGAAAACAAGAAATTGTAGGTAAGTAGGTTATATGGGAGCCATACATTGTTTGTTTTCTAAGTTTTTTTTTTCTGTTCTGCAACTTCATGAGATGTAGAGTGCAAAACATCTTTTAGCTCCACGTGGAACTTTCTCTTTAAATTTTTTTGTGTCCTTGAAACTTGAATATGCCTTTCGTTGTGCATCAAAAAGCAGAAAACTTTCCGTTTGATTATTCTGCAGACTATATATATATATTGAAGATCTTCTTTTTACTCGAGGAATTTGCACCTTTTCAACCGGAATACAGGTTCTCTTCCCTATAATTATTAATCTTTCTCTTGTTCTTTGCATTATAGGGGAAGTTTTGACATCTTAGGTGCTCTGGATTTTGCACCTGTGATGTTCCATAACTTTATCCATGCTCATCCTCCTTCCAAAGTTAGACGCAAGGTGTATGAGTTCTCAAGGCTATTGCCTGATACTCTTAAATTTGAACTCATTCCACGTGGGAATAACTGGGCAAATCTATTCAACGATAATTGTCCGGGCAAAGAAGATATAGGACTGTATTTCTTTGCAAGTGAGAGAGAAAGGTCAGCTTCTGCCTTACATAGCTATCCAAAAAGGGAAAGGGTTGCAAAGTAGAAGGGCACCTTTGCCCAGGAAGGTTTTTACTAGAAATTGATTTGCATTTCCCATTATATGTAGGTCTGAGATATATATTGCTCTGGTGGAGTTCATGCGTATCAAAGATTTGGTGATGAGAACTCTTATAAATGATGTTGAGCTGCTTGTACTTGCATCCACAGCCCTGTGCAGTGATTCTCAAAGTACATTTATAATCTCTATGTTCTTTTCTCATTTTCTTATTTCCTTTCAGTGATTTTTTAGGATATGTATATTTGATTATTCTCTGTAGAAGACCAATTTTCCTGTCTATCCCGAAGATTATGCCTTTTTAAATTGGGGATACTTGTATGGTTTCGTTTAAGTACAAATGTTTTAATGCGTTAAGTGGCCAAGCTGTAGAAGTACTATTTTCTGATTGTTATGAGAAAGACTAGACCATTTATCTGCTCTTTTTGTCACTCGGGGGCTGAAAAATATGTAACTCGGATTGTTTTTTCTGTAGTTTGTGTGCCTTGAATGTAAGTTTAACTTGTAGCATGCAGGCATCTAGAAAGTCAAAAACATTGTTTCATTGGCATAACCCTACACTTGTAAGAGATTCTTTTCTTATTTTTCTTCATCAAAAAAGGAAAAAACGAATCTATATACAGGCTGCTATTGTCTTCAAAACACCTCGCATTCCTCTCTTTCCATACAGTTCACCATACACAAGCTGGAATGGTGCTCCATTTCTTCCGTCTTCCTCTACAGCCCCCTTTTCGCCAACAATTTACTAACTCCATTGCGGTTCCTGGAATGGCCCAGTTGAGGCCAAACATACTCAAAAAGATCTGCCTGGCATGGTCCAGTCACTTCGCAATGTAGGAGTAAGTGGCTATTGTTTTCTGTACTTCCCTGACATAGAAAACATCTTCAAGATGGATGGATTCCCCTTCTTTGTAGAAACACCCAAGGGTGTGGCCTAGAGGTCAATCAAATGGGTTGAGAACCATGAGGTCTCAGGTTCAAATCTCAGCATAGACAAAAATACTAGGTCATTTCTTCCCATCTGTCCTAGCCTTGGTGGACAGAGTTACCTCGTACGTGTTGCTGGTACGAGGTGGTAGGTATCCCGTGGAATTAGTCGAGGTGCGTGAAAGATGGGTCGGACACCACCGTTATCGGAAAAAAAAACCTTTGTAGACTTTCATGAGTCAGACATGCTCTTCTGATCACCAACCTAGGAAAACACCTCACTTTCAATGAAGCTTTTGTCTTCATGACAGCTTTTTACTAGCTGTCTGGTGGAGTTCAAGAGGAAATATGCTGAATTTAATGTGATCCCCTTCCTTGCATTCCCTTTTCATATAATGGAATTTTCATTCTGAATTGTACCCTTGAAGTTCTCAGGGTCTTTAGTAGCTCCATAGCTCTAGTGAGTATTACCTCCCAATCATTCAATAGTTTTCTAAAAGAAAAATTCCAGCCTTGCAAACTCTCAAGTGTCCTCAATTGTAGCTTCTGGTAATTGGCTTCCATTCCCCACTGCAAATCCCACATTTGTCATTAGATTTGGCCATTGAGATTTGATGGATCCCCATATGCACAGCTATAACAGGCTTGGTGCCCCAACATTCCAGTTGTCCATACTTTTTAGCCACCGCAGAGTTTGGTTGTCAATGTTGTATCTCCATAACCATTTCATTAGGAGACTCTTGTTTTGTGTTCTCAAGTTTTTAATGCCAAGGCCACTTTCTTCTTTACACTTGGTGACTGCTTTCCAGTCAACTAAATGAAAACACTTCTTATTTCTGTTTCCTTACAACAAGAATTTTTTTCCGAGGGAATCTAGCTTCTTTTTCACCTTTGCAGGCAATGGAAAGAGAGACATTACATAAGTAAGCAATCCAAAACAACATTTATTAAGAAAACCCTACCACCAGAGATAAATATTTAGATATCCATCTAGCTAATCTCCTTTGTGCTCTCTCAACAGCTCCACTCCAAACCTTCATAGCATTTTCTTTGAGCCAAGAGACAGACTCAATATTGAAAAATATGTAACGTGGATTGATTTATCTGTAGTTCCCTTCATTTTAAAAAAGGAGATATACATGAGCCTTGCTAATTTGCTTTGTTATGTACTTGCCTGAGTTCTCTTGATGCGTACTTTAGTTATGGAGGTTCATTAAAATATTGGAAGGCTGACCTACCCTTCTAGATATGATTCTTTTAAGGAGGTTATCTGATAAATGATTATTGCATCAAAAAAGAAGAAGATCATCTGATAGTTCTGGAGCTACATCTCACCTTGTGGATGTTCTTGCAGGATTAAACAGTGAGCACTTCCTTTGGGGATTATTTCATCGCGTGGGACAAGATACAGTCGGATGTGCGGGAGGGGGCAGCAACGAAGTGATTGATATGGCGATAAACATGTTAGGGGGGGAAGATGTCTGTACAGCCAATGAGGTTGACATGGAGGTAGACATGATAGCTGGAGAAAATGTAGGTATGCTGGACATTGTTGTCTCGTCAACTACCAGAAATTGCTTTGATAGCTCTCTAAAAGAAACTGTTACTGCTACTACCTGCAATGGGTCTGAATCCGTTACTCCTTTGATTTCAAGAACCTCCGAGAGTTGCAAGGAACTGCCTCGAGTAGTCAAAAGCGAGGCTGTTGATGAATTCCATCAAGGTTTTGCTCCGCGTCAACTCCTACTAAATGAGCGCCACCGGAGTTAATCATGGTTGCTGCCAGCTTCTAGTGAAATTTCAATCAATAGCATTAGGTATTGGAGTAACTTTCATGAAAGGATCAATTGCTGTTAGCTTAGCTTAATGTTTGTTTCTGACAATTAGATGGAAAATTGTTGTTTGTATTTCTGTTGTTACCAACTTTTACCTGTCGAAATATTACTTCTCGACTCCTTTTGAGTTTTGAAGATGAGATAATCAAGTGGTCAAGTTTGTGAAATTGTTGGTTGGCTATGTGTGATCGTGCAACTGCCTTCATGGCATATTTAAAGGTATGAGTTTGGCCAGTATTTATCCTTGGAAATTGATTTAGTTAGTTTGGCCATAGATTCTCAAATATTTTTGACAAGTCATTTTTGGGTGACGTTTCATCTCGTGTTTGACAATAGTTTTTGGGAAACATATTTCACTTTTTTAATATATCCCTAAGTTCTAAAAACTATTAGAAATGACAAATTGCAACGCCAAACAATTTTTGTCAATATTTTTTTTCAAAACTACTTGCACTTTTTATGGTCAAACGGGTCCTTAATACGTGTAACGTATTAATTTAGGAGCCAATAATTAAATAGAATAGGATTTCAACTCATAAGTATATAATATTTCTTGATTATTGCTTTAATATTTTATTCTATTGCTTTAATACTTTATTCTATTTCTAATCCTCATTCAGAGCTATTTTAATAGGTCTCAACTGTCTCTTTTGCAAACAAATTTCACACTTCTCTATCTTCTTCCAACTTTATCAGTAGTTGTTCAGATTATTTGTTTTTAATTGAGTAAGATTTCAAAAATTAATTACAAATATTTTGTTTATCTAATTTGTCTAATTCACAATATTTTTGCTCCTTGTTTGATTGATTCACTAATCGGCAAATCTTTTTTTTTATTTTATAAATATGTATTGTTCAAATATTTGCTTGAATTCTTATATATTATCCAATTATCAATATATGATTATCACTCTTCTTTCTCATAATTTGCATCATCAATGAGTACATACATACTGAATATATAATTATATATTAGTTTTATTATCTCGTCATTTTGAGGCCGAGTTATCATTATATTTTTCACTAATTTTTAGAGTTATGTGTAATCTAGGTAATATTCATAATGTTATATTATGATATATAATTCTTTGAAATTTATCTATTTAAATATTTTTTTCTTATCAACAAATAATTTCCCTTTATTTATATAATATTTAATTATTATTCTATTTGAATTGAATATTCATTATACTTACATATAAATAATTTATACACATTCAGATGTTGAAAAACAAATAGTCTTAATCATTCAGTATCCAGATCTAGAGATAATATCTTAATCATTCAGATATGCATTCAGACGTCTGAATCTTAATAAAAACAAATGCAGCCTTAGTGTCTCTTCTTTTTTCTTTTTCTTTTTTAAAAGTTTTTTTTCTCTCATAATTTTAAGTAGGCATTTGGCCATAAATATTATTCACAATATTTCGGAATACGTTTTCACTTTATTTTGGAATACTTGTTTGGATTCACTTTTTGCACCTTTTAATTTATTTATTTTTTCAAAAAAAATTATTTTTTTTATTTTCATAAATAACCCAATTTTCATAAAATTCTAATTTTTTAAAATTTATTTTTATTTTTATTTTTTAATATTTTTTAACTTCAAAAATACCTCATTTTCAAAATACTATGGCCAAACACAATTCCAACTCTATTTTCAACTTCAAAAATTTCAAATTAAATAAATATATCTTTTATTTCCATGGCTAAACGGGTCCTAAGTCTGAAGATAATGTTTGAGACAAATTTGATCCAATAAGTAGAAGGATCACAATTTTTTTTTAGTTATTTCTAATAGGTTAAAACATTTTTGGTCTAATAAGTGGAAAGAGGGGGACAATTAATTTTAATATTTTTTTAATGTTAATATTGTATTTACTTGCTTCTAAAATGTGTGTAGTCACACACTTTATTCAACTCAATCATCTTAATGCTACATAAGTTCGGTCAATGGTCAAAGGAGTTTAAAATATTATATTTTATAGGATTTAAGGATTCATTTAACAAAATAATAATTAAGAAAGTCCAACCGACAAATCAAGCCAAGTATAAGAGCCGCATGTTATTTTATCTTGTTTTAAATATGTCAAATGAGAAGTTATAATTAAATAGTTACTCCATCCGTTTTGAAAAGAATGACCTGTTTTGACTTGATACGTAGTTTAAAAAAATAAAAAAGACTCTTGAATCATGTGATTTTGAATTAAATTTTTGTCAAATATAACAAAATGTCCTTTAATCTTATGGTCTCAAACATGCCACATGAAAATTTGAAATTAAAGTGTTGTCAAAGAAGCAAAGGAGTCATTCTTTTTAAAACTGATTTAAAAAAAAATAGATTATTCTTTTTGAAATGGAGGGAGTATTAAAAAAATTAGTATGCGTACCCGCGCATCGCACGGATAATATTAAAGTATTATTTTTAATCATTTTAGATTGTGATGTTTTGTTCAATAAGGACAAAATTTAATATTTTTTATTTTTAGATTTTTATTGTTCGCATTTATTCCGTTTAAAAACTCTGAATAGTAATATGTATATTATCTAATTAGTTCATTATATTCTCAAAATCATTTCAAAATTTTACCTCCCCGATCCCCACCCTTTTCCTAACCAAATCTATATGAATATGGACAAAATTAAAAATTAGTAATAGTTTTAAATTTTAAATTTTTATTCTATTGGTCACATCTATTCAGCTTAAAATTTATGAATAGTTATATGTATATTATATAATTACTTTATTATATCCTCAAAATTAGTTCAAAAGTCTTCCATGTTAAATCATATTACCTTAAAAAAAATTCAACTATCTTATTATTTTTCGATGAAATGTGAAGAACACCCCCCCCCCAACCCCTCTCCCACCTCCCACCTCCTACCTCCCATTTCCACCTCCACCTCCACCTCCATCTCCACACACCCTACTCCCCTATCCCCTCACCCCCCGCCTCCACCCCCTACCCACTCCTTCCTTACCCAATTCCCCCATCTCTAATAAACTCTATACGAAAAAAACAATCACGTAATTGTAAAAAAAAAAAAAAAAAAAAAAAAAAAAACTATGTTTCATATTTTTTTATTATATTATTCATAATTTAAAAATATTAGATTGTTAATATTAGAACCGTCAAAATGGGCTTGCCTCACCAATCCACTATTAGGGTTGGGTTAGGTTATAATTTTTTAGGAGGAAATTATCTTGTCTATATTTTTTAGATTGTTTATTGCAAGTTGTAGCAATACTTTTGTATAATTGCAAGTTGTAGCAGATTTTAAAAGATTTATTGAATTTTCATTTTTTAAATTTATTTAGTACATATATATTAATTAAAATCCCTCCTAATCTTTTGTGTATATCTCTTTCCTCTCTCCTCATTAACCATGTTATATTTATCCAATGCTTAAATTTAGGGATTTACACTTATCATTACTTAAATATCCGTTTCTTACATTTTGAAAAAAAATTACAATTATTTACTTTCTCAAGTAATATACATTTGTATTTGAATTTATTAAAAATATTTTTTTATTTTTTATATGTATGAAATGAGTGTATATAAATTGTTTTACTTAATTTTTTTTTCTATATCAGTTTAAAAACAAACAAGATTAGTGTATTGATTGTGTATGAGATATGATATCGTCTAACTAGTTTGTTATACTTTTATTTTTGGGGTCTGAAATTTATATAAAAACGGGTGTATTTCATTATTTTTTTAATATAACGTGATACTTTGTATTTTGAATTTCTTTTTATTATTTTCAATGATGATAAATATTTGTTAATTTATTGAACTTTCGTTACCTATAATGAAAAATTGTTGTTGTATAAAGTTTGTATGATTAATGTATGAATATTGTATGTGTAGTGAATGTTTGTAGATTAGTTCATCTTTTAAGAAGATTTATTAGATATTACTCACCTTAAACACACAAAAAGAAAGACATATCAAAAACGTAACCATACCAATTTATATGCACAATTCATACATCTAAATCTCTTGACCAATCCATTAAACTTTGTATTTGAATCATACATAATCGCTTCAACATCGAAATCTTTAGGTCTTCCTGTTGAAATTATAAAGAATTATTGATTTACAATATTTCAGAATTAAGTAATTGAAAGAAATATGAAGTTATGAATTAAGTTATCTAAAAATTGAAAAATAAGCACTAATATAAACATAAAAAAAAAAAAAAAACGATTTTGATTGTTACATGAACAATTAGAAAATATATTCATCATGTATAAAAATAATTTGTATTATGTTTTATCCTCCTAATTTAAGTATTTCAATTAATTGTATGTTTTCTTGTTTCATAACAAAAAACATAAAAGTGTGTATTCATTGAAAATAAATAAAATACATGTTCATATTTTCACACAATTGAACTATCGTTTTTAATTTTTTCCCTTCGAATAACTACAAATTCAATTAAAATACAGTAATCAGTATTTTAATCAAATTCTCCGCCTTAATCACCACTCTTAATTGAGAGATTTTGTGTTAAAATTAGTATATGATGTTGATTTGTTGCTGAATTAAGAAAAAGAAGAAGAAGAAGAAGAAGAATAGTAAAGAAGAAGACGCAACCTTCTAGTTGAAAAAGGAAAAACCCTTTTTTGAGAGAAAGAAGATTGAAATAAGGAAAAAAATGTTTGAGAGATATTAGGTGGAATTGAGATTTTTCTATTTTAAATTTGCTTTTAATTCATTTTTTTCTTTTTTGTTTTATTAAAAGTTGTTATTAGTTCCAATCTAAAAAGTATTGCTATAACTTACAATATACTATCTAAGGATCTATATTTAGATTTTTTACCCATTTTTTAGCCCATATAAAACTGGGGCTTATAAGCCCAGCCCAAGTCAGTCTACTGGCCCTTGACGCTTGATTGAGGCTGGGCTGGGCTGGTCCGTAGGCCAAAATACTTTTAATTTAAATGAAGATTGTGAAAAGAAGTAAAAATCAAGAATAGTAACTATTGAATAAGTTTAATAGCTTACACAATACTTTATTTATTTAACGTTAAATCCTAATCACCAAGTATTTCATTCATGATTGTTGTTCAATTTAAACTTAAAATTAAAAAAAAAAAATTGTGAACAAAAAGAATTTAAAACTATAAATAGTGATTACTGAATAAATTCTAGCTAGTATCTTACATAATATTTTACTCATTTAGCGTTAAATCCCTAATACTAAAATTCCTAACCACCAATATAAAAATTGCATTCACTATGAAATGTTCAAACACTTGTTGCTACTTGAAGTCCATTGCACGACTTTACTCAAATTCAAAGCGGTAATATTTTTAAGTAAATTTAAATATTATTAATTTTTTATATATATTTTTTGATATGTTTATCTAATTAAATCTACATATGAATTTAGATGAAGGTGATTTTTATTAAGACAACCTTATCTATGAATTCAAATGTACTTGACGATGTATTGGTGTTTAATATGGTATAAGTTATAGTAGAATATGTACTTTCATATAATCATATGTTAGAAATGTTAACAAATTTTCATACCCATACGTTCAAATATATATTAAAAAGAAAAAAGTTAACCAAAAAAAAAAGACTAGTAAAAATGAAGGGCTAGCATGCGACCCTCTTAGGGTTGGATTAGACCATATGTTTTAAGACCCTTTAAGATGAAGGGTTGGCCCGTTCTAGCCCATCAAACTCTTTGGCCCGCGAGTCTTGGGCTGAGTTGGGTTGGGTCAGCCCATTTTGACAACTCTAGTTAATATCCCTCCCCCCCACGCACCCCAAACCAAATTTATATGAGTAAAATAATCATGTAATTGCAAAAAAAACATTATTTTCATATTTTTCTCTATTATATTGTTTACAATTTAAAGATTTCAGATTGTAAAAAATAATTTAAATTTTTATTCTACTGTTCCACCATCCCTTCCATTCAGATTTATAAATAGTAATATTTGTATTTATAAGTCATTGATAGCCCCTTAAAATTGTTTGAATAATTCATTTGAACACCTCAACAGTCTTTTGTTCCTATTAGACACTCAAACCTTAAGAACGTTATACCTACTAAATACAAAATGATAATCAATGTAACACATATCATGCGTGTATCTCACATGCTAGTGTCATAAGAAAGCCACAAATAAAATGTTGACACGTGTCACATGGGCCCGAAATAATTATAAAAGATGAATTTATAATTAAAAAAATGAAAACTACTTTTAACCCTTACAACAAATAAAAATGAATTCTTTCTCTACGTAAATATGTAAAAGTAATGTAGTATGTTCCATAGTCGTCTTTATATGTATTATTAAGATAAAAGAAAATGTAATATAATAATATATAACAAAATATATTTATTTTTATTCTTTACACAAATGATATGGTAAATCTCCTTTATATATTTCGAGTCTCCATTGTACTTGTTAATTTTTCAAATATTCATTTCGCATTTTTGAGATATTTATATATATCAGATTTGTTGGAAACTTCAGCTTCCTTAGGTACATCTATGACCAAAAATAAATATAATGTTAATCAAGTAACAATAAAATTATTAAAATTTAAATAAAACATGAAAAAAATCCTTGATAGTTATTCAGAAAAATTTGATGAACATTGCCTATAGTCTCTTTATCCATGGTGGGTACATATGTGATAAAAGATAAATATAATGTTAATTATAAATAAT
This sequence comes from Capsicum rhomboideum, assembly GCA_031232105.1. Lineage (NCBI taxonomy): Eukaryota > Viridiplantae > Streptophyta > Magnoliopsida > Solanales > Solanaceae > Capsicum > Capsicum rhomboideum. The sequence goes on from CP124716.1 coordinate 8,409,976, forward strand.
AATAAAATAATTAAAAAGTTAAATCAAGCATGAACAACATATCTTGGTGATAAGCATTACTTATAATCTTTTTATCCTTGGATGATAAAAGATAAAAATAATGTTAATTATAAATAATAATAAAATAATTTAAAAGGTAAATTAAACATGAACAACATAACTTGGTAGTTATTCGGAGAAATATGATGAGCATTACCTATAATCTTTATATCCATGGTAGAAATTCTCTATGACGAAAAAAAATATATATTAAAATATTAAGTATATGAAAAACATATCAGTACTAAACTTGAGAATAAGTAAGGACATAAATATGAATTTATAAATACTAAATTTGAGAATAAAAATTTCTATCCATTATTCTACCGTGAATGTACACAACAAAATAGTATTAAGGCACGTAAAAAAAATTGATCAATACGTTTGTGAATAAAACAATTGCAGAAAATTCTTTCGAAATAGAAACAATAAAAAGAGAATGAAGAAACTTTGCACTGATATATGTGTCACTGAAGGGGTATATATAAGAGATTACAAAGTTGAATTTCATGCAAACTAAAATTTTATTCAAATTCAAAATTGCATATAATATCAATTTGTTAGAAAAGATAAGATTCTAAAATACCATGGTTATCTTATAGTTTACATATTTGAATTTGAAAAAGAAAAATTGAAATTGATGATATCTATTCTAAATATCATAATAGGTTTTTTCCCTTCTTGTACCCTTTTATCATCTTTTTTATTTAAAAAATAATTAATTTTTTATAAATTTATATAACTCTTCTCTATTATTATTATTTGAAATTCAAATTTTAAATCTTTGAATTTGAGAACTCCAACAAAAATGGAGTAGTTGAAATACGTTACTTTCAATAAATTAATAAGCACTAAATAATAAAAATAATTAACAATAATTAAAAATTGAATGGGTTAAAGAATGTGAATTAAAAAACACGATTTTATTTGAAGTTGTATTATCTCCTAGGTTTATTTTGTGGAAGTATAGTTCCACAAAAATAGATTTTGAAACAAAAATGTAGCATATGTATCTTATATATTTTGAGGAAAGATTATTATTATTAGTAGTAGTAGTAATAATAATAATACTCTTTTTCTTCTTCTTGTTGCTATTACTGTTATAATTATTATTATATTATTACTAGTATATGTACCCGCGCGATGCGCAGAATACTTTTCTATGATATCATTAAAAAAGGAGTGCTATCTTTTTCATTTGAAATAATAAAATTAAATTTTAAAATATTTTACTTTATCATATTTACATATTTTAGATATTTTGATACGAAAAGAATGAAATTAGTTATCAAATTTCGTTGATGATTTTCAAAAATAATAAATGTAAAATATTAAATAATTGTTATTTTAAATATTTGTAACCAATTAAGATATTTGATTTCATTTTTTAATTAAGATATAAGGGCAGCCCGGTGCACTAAGCTCCCGCTATGCCCAGGGTCCGGGAAAGAGCCCGAGCACAAGGATCTATTGTACGTAGCCTCACCTTACATTTCTGCAAGGGGCTGTTTCCAAGGCTTGAACCCGTGACATCCTGGTCACATGACAACAACTTTACCAGTTACTCCAAGGCTCCCATTCATCTTTCATTTCAACTTTTACGTTTTATGTCTATTAATTCGAAATCAATAATTGCACTAAAAGTACCTATTTGTGCCTAATTCCAAAGCTTCTTATTCCAATTTTTAAAATTTACCTCTCAACTAAAAACTAATTAGGCTCATTAAAAAAATTAAAGATTTTTTCTACCCCCCCCCCCCAAACACACCCAGTTTTTTTTTTTTTAAAAATAATTTTTTATCCTACCTACATCTACAACCCCGCATGCCCCACCCTGCCCTACTTGCACCACCCCCACCACAATCCCCTGCCCTCTCCCTCCCAACCACGATATTCTTCACTTTATCCTTACTCATTCTGTTGTTTTGTATAATATATATATACAAATGCTTTAGGAAAATATTTTTTACTTGTGTACCGAATAAAAAAATGATCAGAAACAACTTGTTTTCTTAAAAAATATTTTCCTCCATACCGAACACATCCGCATAGTAAATTATTTCATGCTATCGAGAAAAATTATTTAGTTAATTAGTAAAAAAAAAATCAAAAACAAAAAGTAAGTTAAAAACTCCATATTGGAATGTCTCGTTCGAGCATGTTAAATCATATTACCTTGATCGAAAGTTCAACTATCATATTATTTCTCAATAAAATGTGAAAAGAAAAAGATTCTACCCTAGCCCCATCTCCACCTCCATTTGCACCCCCACCCCACCCCTAACACACCCTCAATTTTCATTTTTTTTTTAAAAAAATCTACTCCACCCCCAACCCACCCTTCCCGACCCCAATCGCCCCACCTCTAATCAAATCTATATGAAAAGGCAATCATGTAATTGTAAAAAAAATTATGTTTCATAGTTTTCTTTATTATATTATTCACAATATAAAAATATTAAGTAGATTGTTAATATCTCCCCCTCCCCCCTCTCCCTCCCCACCTCTAACCAAATCTATATCAGTAAAAATAATCATGTAAAAAAAGCTTTTACATCTCATGTTTTTCTTTATTATATTATTTAGTGCTACAATTTATAGATTTCAAATTGTCAAGAACAATTTAAATTTTTATTCTATTGTCTCCTTATCTTTTTCGTCTAAAATTTATAAATATATATGTACAGTATTATCTAATTACGTTCATTATATTTTTAAAATTAGTTCAAATTTTCCTCTCCACCATCATCTCTCCCCCCCCCACCCCCACCCCCCACCCCACCCCAAACCACCCCCGCCCACCCTCAACTTTCTTTAAAAAAAGAAAAAATTTAAAAAATCTATTCCCACCCCCCTCCCCACCCATTCCCTCCACCTCTAATCAAATTTATATGAAAAAACAATCATGTAATTGTAAAAAAGGTTTTAAATTTCATGTTTTTCTTTATTATATTATTCACAATTTAAAGATATTAAGTACATTGTTAATATCCCCCTCCCCCTCCCCCACCCCCTACACCTCTAATCAAATTTATATGAATAAAAATAATCATGTAAAAAAATATTTTATATTTCATCTTTCTTTTATTATATTATTTATTACAATTTATAGATTTCATATTGTCAAAAACAATTGAATTTTTTATTTTAATGTCGACCTATCTCTTCCGTCAAAAATTTATAAATATATATGTATTATCTAATTTCTTTTATTATATTCTCAAAATTAGTTTCCCTCCACCCCCACCCCAATCCTTGGTGTACATTTTTTTTACTCTATTTTAATTGTTTGTTTGTTTTTAATTTGACTTTGAATTAAATTATTTTTTATGTTACACTCAAAAGGATTTGAGGTTTTTTCTCTCTTATCTCAAAATATAGAAATTAGAATAGATAAGTTTTACTATACATAACAAAATAAATGCAATATAGATTAGAAAAAGACTTCAAAATAATCTAAATTGTTAAAAGTGAATATAATTTAAAATTCAAGTAAACACTTTCACACTGTCGAAATATAATTTTATTTCATATTCTATGATTTATCTTCGTGTTCTTTATTTTCTTCTTTATATAATGAAACTAATGATGTCCAAAATTACTAAAAAAATTTACACATAAATGTAAATTTGCAAGTAAAATTAAAAGAGGATTAATAAATTAAAATATCTAAATGTCTATAAATCTGTTTTATAATCCTCCTAATAAAAGTAAATATGTGAATGTGATATTAGGTACAGAAATCAGACAATTATGAATTGCATACAATTGAATTAAATACAGAAAAATTATGAAATAAAATAACATTAAAAAGAATAACAATAATATCAAATACATATTTTGAAAAACTTAAACTTTTCAACTACACCATCAAAATTTCTGCTTCGGTCGTTATCTATTATTCTCTTCTCGATATTCCTTTTTATTTCTTTCGCAAGTCAGCAATAGCAACAAAATTATCTCTAAAAAAATAAGAATAAACTCTCAAGAACACTTTTTGATAAATTAAATAATAGAAACAATATTAATTTGAAACCAGTTTACCGATTAATCTTTTATTTATGAAGTCGTCTTTTCAATCATTACCGGTTGATTTTTTCTCCTAATCTTATTGGGAGCTGTTACCATTTTGTAGTGAAGGCGAAGAGCCACGAGAATAGATAGAGACAACTTCAATGGATGTGGACTTGTTCCTCTTCGTTTACGTTAATAGAGGACGATGAAGATGTAAAAATCATATCGTTCCTGCATATAAAAAAAAATATTAAATCAAAAATATTTTTTTATAAAATGAAAAATATAAAGAATGCAGTAAACATATTCACCAATAAAGCTAATAATATAGGAGTATATATAAGAGACACTAAGAAGCTAGACTCCATTCCAATTTAAATTTCATTTAAATTCAAATTTCAAATATCATATTAATTTGTTAAAGGAAGATTAGTTTGTTATTCTTTCTTATCCTTACTTTTTTTTTTAAATATAATATATATTTACCTAATAATTTATATATTTAGATTGAGATAAATATCTGAAAGCAATCAGATCATAACAACAATAAAAATAACAATTATTATTATTATTATTATTATTACTCCTCCTCCTCCTCCTATTATTATAAACATTTTTGATAAAATAAGGGTTCAATAATAATTATTTATCTGGTATAAGATTCAAAACAGTCCAATTAAAGCTCTTTTTATTACTATCTACTACTATTAATACGTGCCTACTACTCTTTTAAAAAAAATTATTATTATTATATTTTTTTATCTTTCATTTAATATTTAAGCAAATGTATTTCAAATATAATATGTTACTACTGTACTAATACTGCCATTAGTACGTACTACTACTATTGTTGTTGTTATTATTATTATTATTATTATTATTATTATTATACTATATATTCAAATATAATATATTACTAGTACAAAATCAAATATACATACTAAAGAATTATTATTATTATTATACTATATATTCAAATATAATATATTACTAGTACAAAATCAAATATACATACTAAAGATTAATTTAAATAACTTTTTTTTTTAATTGGTTAAGTTGGATAAGATCAATTCAAATTTCAGAATCATATTATCTTTTATGTTATTAATTTATTAAAATTACAATGAGAAATAATTGTTACTACTACTACACATAGTACGTACTACTATTATTTATTATTATTGTTATTACTGTATTATTATTATTATTATTATTATTATAATATTTTTATCTTTCACTTAATATTTAAATAAATTATATTCAGATATGTTTCATAACATTTAAATTTTAAAAGAGATAAGTTTATGAAAGAGTAAAGTCTATCTAGAACTCTTCAACTATGAGTTTCTATTTTTAAGCTAAAGAAAAAAATTAATAAAGGATAATGTATTTTCAAATTCAAATATTTAATATTTTTTAGTTCAAAAAATTTATTACAATACTATTTACCTTTGTCCTAAAATTGGCACATGGCTTCTCAATAGCTAGCCACTTGACTTCTTATGGTGCTTCTACTTTTGCTTTTATATATAAAGAGATTATTATCTTTCATTTAATATATAAATAAATTATATTCGGATATGTTTTATAACATTTAAAAATTAAAATAGGTAAGTTTGAAATAGTAAAGTCTATTAGAACTCTTCAATTATAAAATTTTATTTTTAAGATAATGATTTTTTTAAAAGGATAATGTATTTCAAATTCAAGTATTTTAATTTTTAAAATTTCTAAAATTTTATTACAATATTATTAGTCTTGTCCTAAATCTGTACACTTGGCTAGATTTTACGCTGTCACTTGGCTAATTTGTGGTGCTTCGTCCTCTGCTTTATAATATGTATAGATATATAGAAGATTTATATACATAAGATTTGTCGGAAACTTTAGCTTCCTTAGGTACATCTATGACCAAAAATAAATATAATGTTAATCAAGTAACAATAAAATAATTAAAATTTAAATAAAACATAAAAAACATCCTTGATAGTTATTCAGAAAAATCTGATGAACATTGCCTATAGTCTCTTTATCCATGGTAGGTACATATGTGATAAAAAATAAATATAATGTTAATTATAAATAATAATAAAATAATTTAAAAGTTAAATCAAACATGAACAATATATCTGAGTGATGAGTATTACTTATAATTTTTTTATCTATGGTAAATATATTGATGATAAAAGATAAAAATATTGTTAACAAGTAAAAACGAACGGAAAAAATATTAAAATTTTAAAATGAAAAAAAAAAACACAAACAAATTGAAATGATATGGATTTTCGCTCCACTACGTTTCAATTTTCAAACAATATTGGGCTTCGTGTCAAAAGTGGGCTTTTCCTTTTCTCGTAGGGCCCGTACAATAAAAAGCGTCATAGATGCTTCCTTCCATTTTTCCAATCACTGTGTACACAATCATCACTATTTGTCTTCTTATTCACTTCCAAAGTTTCCATCAGTACTCTCCAATGGCTTCCGATTCTATTAGGTCATCGGAACGACGACGTGTTGGGCTGATATACGATGAACGAATGTGTGTACATTCTGATCCAGATGATCTTCTCCCGCCGGTGAAGCCACAGAAAGTTCGGAAGCCTCATCCGGAGTGTCCGAATCGTATTCGTGCTATCTGGAACAAGCTTCATTCTTCCGGAATTACTCAGAGGTATATTTAATCTTTATTAACAATCGATCGTTTTATTTTCAATTTTTTTTTTGATGTTTACGTGCACCTGGACTAATTCTTTCCGCCAGCAACATATATATATATATATAGGTTTTTTCTTCTTCTTCTTCTTTTTTTTTTTTTTTTTTTAAATAACTATGGTATCCGGGCTAGCTTGTGCGCACCTGGATTAATTCTACGTAATACATGCCTCCTTTCACCCGTTATAGATATCAGTTTTTTTTTTTTTTTTAATAAATTTTGGTGTCCGAGCCAGCTTGCGCACAACTCGATTAATTTCACGGGATATATGCCTCCTTTCACCAGTAAAAGGTATCAGGTTAATTATTTTTTTTAAATAACCGTGGTGTCTGGATCAATTGTGCGCACCTAAACTAGTTCCATGCGATACCTGGCACATCTCACCGGCAACATGTATCAGGTTATCTTTAAAAAACTTTTTTTAATAATTGTTGTGTGTGGACCACCTTGTGCACACCTCGACTAATTTTATGAGATACCTGCCACTTTCCACCAGTTACATATATGTCGTTATTTTTTAATTTTTTGTTTTGTTTTTTTTGTCAGATGTACTGTTATGGAGGGAAAAGAGGCGGAGGATAAACATATAGAGTTGGTTCACACGAAGAAGCATATTAATTTGATTAAAAATGTTAGTTCAAAGACGGGGTTGAGAAGAGGGGAGCTTGCTAAGAAGTATAATTCCGTATACTTCAACGAAGGCTCTACAGAAGCAGCTTACCTTTCTGCTGGTTCTGTCATTGAGGTAACTAATCGTGTTTATTACTTTCTCCGTTTCATTTTACTTGGCCGCTATATCAAAAGTTGATGTTTCATTTTACTTGTCTTTTAGCAAATCATGAGAGTTCTATTACTCCCTTGTCCCAATTTATGTGGCACAATTTGAATTTCGAGAGTTAAATAGTTTAATTTTGACCATGAATTCAGGCATGTAATATTTAAACTTTTTTAAAATAAAATTTACAAATTCGACCACTACATAAAAAGTAGTACTTTAAGTCACAATAATTAACAATTCAAAATATTTAAAAGATATATGAAAAATTACGGTCAAAGAAAGAATTGGTTGAATCTCAAAATCTCAGAGGTGCTACAAAAATTGGAATAGAGGCGAAACTTTTGTCCCATACTACCCTTAGCATTAAATAACTACATAAAGTAATAGTCATCAAATTTAGAGTTCAAAAGCATCATTAATAAGCTTTGTTTAGTGAAATATACTTCTAATTAAAGCTTTCTTAAGGGGTGTGCTAGGTCAACATGAGCCAAGTAATATGAAACGAGGGAGTACTCAGTCTTTTTATAATTTATCAGAAATTGATGCATTTCAATGGCGATTATATATGATGTCTTCCTTTTTAATTGAGTGTTTGGTTGGAGACTTTGTAAACTTTGTGAAATTAAGGGTATTTTGTAATCTGCTTTTTGGATATTGTATCGTGGATCTTGTTTTTTCTCGATGATTCTTTTACTTGTCCTTTGCTGTGTATTGTGATGATCAATTGTTAGTGTTCTTCCATTATTGCTGCATCCATGATATTCTTTAAAGCTTTGATCTTGAGTGCACCATATAGGTTGCTGAGAAAGTTGCCGAAGGAGAACTAGACTCCGCCTTTGCCATCGTCAGGCCTCCTGGACATCACGCGGAAGAAAATCAACCAATGGGATTTTGTTTGTACAACAATGTTGCTATAGCTACACAATATCTCTTGGATAAAAGAGTAAGAGTTAGTTTCAGTTAGTGAAACTTACGGTGGATTCAAATCTTTGATCAGTTTTGTGAATCAAATCAAAGGTTTTACATATTGTCCGGTTAATTTCCTTGCAGCCTGATTTGGGGATCAAGAAAATTTTGATTGTTGATTGGGATGTACATCATGGAAATGGCACTCAAAAGATGTTTTGGAAGGACCCTCGAGTACTCTTCTTTTCTGTGCATAGGTTCATGCGAAATCTCCCAAGTGCTATTCGTTTTTATCCATTCAAATGTGGCACTTTAGATAGAAATATTTTGAGCTTCGAGGAAAGAATTTTGGCTCAAACTTCACCCATCTCTATTATCTTCTTTCTGCACTGCTTGTATAGTGTTTATGGTATTTCTCTACCTCTTGAGGGCTTCAGGATGTAATAAGCTGACAAAGATGATTGTTTGCCTAAAAAGGTGTCAAATTTAGTCTCTTATGGTGTATCATTTATGGTCTTAATTAGGTATGATTCTGGAACTTATTATCCTGGTGGTGATGATGGGTCACATGTAATGACTGGTGATGGGCCGGGAAAAGGTTACAATATAAATGTTCCTTGGGAGCATGACTGTTGTGGTGATGCTGACTATCTTGCTGTGTGGGATCATCTTTTGATTCCTGTTGCCAAAGAATTTGGTCCTGACATTATCCTGATCTCAGCAGGATTTGATGCAGGTTAGCTAGAGCTTGGTTTTATCCTCCGTGGGTCTTCTCATGATTTTCCTATAGTGTTTCTCCTTTCTCGTCTTTTTTCTCTCAGCTTCAATTTTTGTTTTAAGGCTTTTCAGCTTTACCAATGTGTTGACTGTTATTGATGTCTGCATGGTACAGTGTTTGAATCAATTCTCTGTTTTACTTTTAAAAATCATTTTCCTTGTACCTGATGTTTGTAGCTTCATGTTTGATTTTAAACTTGACTTGGACTTTCTTTAAGATAAGGTAAACATTGTTATCCTTAACCTATGAGACTAATCAGCAACACTTTTACTGATAATTTGTTCTTGAATTTGTAACTGCTTCTATTGTATTCACTAGTATCCTTGAAAACTTTGCATACTAAAAATTGACAGCTCAAAGTCTTCCCAACTTTGTTACTTAAAATTGGCTTTCTCAAAGACAAAGATGATTCTTATTTAAAGCTTTGCGGTAGAGGTAGGATAATGCCTGAATGTGTCTGGTGTGTGGTGCCATGTCCTTGTAAATGCAAAAGATGGTTGTTTCCTATACACATGCCTTCCAGAAATCTATCTAGTTTTGAACAACACTAGGATCTTGGGAACATGTGCATACTTAGAAAGAATTGTATGATTACTGCTATTTGTATTTCCAGACAACCCTTTTTCATTTTTTTAAAACCCATTTTGTTAGTACAAGTCGAGCAGCAGGGAAGAGCTTCCAAAATCCTACTATCAAGAAAAAGGTTATGAGCGCTTATCTAACTTCTAGCTTTTAGGAATGGGATTCCTAGGACTAAGACCGGTAAAGCCGAAGTATACAACTGTAAAACAGAATTTACCTCTAGAAAATCCATTTCTGAAGGTATCCAGTTTAAGGATTCTTTAAAAGTGGGTTAAAACCTTGTCTGTTGTAATAGAAATAGGATTGTAAGCTTTTTCTCAAAAAAAAAAAAAAGAAATAGGATTGTAAACTAAAGTGTTTGACACATAGATACTACTAGTGATTGGAAAAAAAAAAAGAATTTGGTCTTTCACTTGAATTGACTATTCCTGCGATTTTGATGCAGAAACCTATGTCGTACTTCTCGTAAGCTATTGTTTGGGGTTTGATTTCCTATACATGTGTTGGTTCTTGAATCTTCTGTAGCTTTCTTGTCAAGACCTTTTTCATTGGATATTTAGTTAAAATGGAGTAGGTTTGGCAACATGAGATGATGAGACATAGTAAAATCCCCGAACTAACATTATAAATTACTTTTTTCTTGCTTTGCTCTCATGTATTCAAATTGGCAATCATAGTTTTCTTGCCGACTAATCTGATTCAACAGTCTTTAACTGTTTTGATGTTTGATGTGATAGCTATTGGTGATCCTCTTGGTGGATGTTGTGTTAGTCCACACGGGTATGCTGTAATGTTGAATAAGGTGAGATCTAAGTGATTGTTGCAAGTAGTTATGATTTTTTTTTTGACAGTGATAGTCTTTGTTTTTCTTCTGTCTATGTCATTGTCCAGGCATTTATATATATGCTCTTTTTTCCTTTTCTTGTGATTTGTTTCTATAAAGTGCATGTTTAGAGACTACTTAACTTTTTTATTTGCATATTTTAGTTGTTGGTGTTTGCCCGAGGCAAGATCGTGATGGCACTTGAAGGTGGATATAATCTGGATTCTATAGCAAATTCTGTCCAAGCTTGTATTGAAGCGCTATTACAACAAAAACCGATTATTGGAACTTTAGAGGCTTATCCATTTGAATCCACATGGCGAGTGATACAGGCTGTAAGGATGTTTCTGCCTAGCCAATTGTGCTGCTCCTTCTTCTTCTTCCTCTTTTTCCTTTTTATCTTGTTCATAGCCATAAAGCATATTCCCGACTAAATTGTGTTAGTGACCCAAATTTTCTGCTCGTTAAGAGTAACTTTTTGGCCTTACGGCTTAAGGCTTGTGTACTTAGGTTTTCATTGTACACCATAAATGTGTTCAGGTACGTAAAGAGTTGAGTTCATTTTGGAAAATACTTGCAGAGAGATTACCAGAGAAAGTAACTAGCATGAGAACTCCTTTCATTCAGGTCAGATTTCTTTATCTTGCTATTTTAGTATCATTAATAACCTCCTCGAGAACAATTCCTCCAACTCAAGTTGTTGGGGCTTGTGTTGTAAGTCGCGGTGGGAGAAGGCATATGTTTTGAGGCATGAAATATGTGCCTTTTAGTTTTTACTTGTTACTATTAGAAAAGAAAAAAATAGTTAAATGCCCCCTCAATCTATTTGTCAATTCTCAACTACACACCTATACGTTACGGGGATCCTATGACCCCCTGAACCTTTTATTTTCTATATTATCTAACCCTTAAACGCTGACCTATCCATCTAAACCAGATATATACGCAGTCATCATGGATCCCACTTCTTTGCCTTTCCCCTTTGAGAAGAAATAATTTACATTTTCTTCAGCTATTGATTTCACATAAATTTCTTTTGGGAAGACGATTTCTCTGGATTGAAGGTTCCAATGGATGAAAGCTTTTGAAGATTTTTCTTGAATTGCTGATTCTTCTTCTTCTTCTTCTTTTTTTTTTTCTTTTTTTCGCATGCTATTATCTACATGTTATAGGCCTTTGGATGAACTTCTTGAAAAAATTAGTTCTAGAGTTTGATTCCACTTTACATATAGGAAACCCTCAAATATAAAATGTTAGATTGGGGGAAATAAATGTTAGCACAAACATTCAAATTTCCACAATTCTTTGAGGCCAAAGATTTTGACTCAGAAGACCCAATTTCCTTCTTTTGAAATTGGGGAAAATGGGCATCAATGGTGGTGTTAACATCACTGCAAGTGTAAATCTTGGAGATTGTGACATTGCTCTATATGGATCCCATTTTAAACCCTAAATCTAAAATTGGAGAAGATTACAAACTTTAAATCTTCAAATTTTGAAGAAGAAGTTACAATTAAAAGATTTGACAACTACTTCAAGCTTTGAAAATGGCAGAAATAAGGAGGAAGAAGAAGATTATTGGGAGAAAATGGCTAAGAAATTAAAAAAACAAAAGTTACTGTTGGAGCCTTAATTATAAGTTGATTTGGACTGCCACGTGTATATTTATCAGAAAATGAGTGTTTGATATAAGTTTTTACGCGCCTAGAGAAAATGTTTTCACTTTCTATGACATGTCAGCGTTTAAGAGCATGTCAGCGTTTAAGAGTTAGATAATATAGAAAATAAAATGTCAGGGGGGTCATAGGACCCCCCCGTAAAGTATAAGTGTGTAGTTGAGAATTAGCTTATAAGTTGGGGGTCATTTGACTATTTTCTCATTAGAAAAATAAGAAAAACATTTTTTAGAAAAATAAAAGATATAGTTAAAATGAATAACAAGCGATGTAAGAGAGGGAGAAAAGGTTGTGATGCAATGAGTGATATGTTGAGTTTTGAAAATCATAGCGCATTAGGAATTCTCTGCCAATCGGAAACAACCTCTCTACCTCTGAGGTAGGTGTAAGGCCTGCGTACGCTTTATCCTCCGTAGACTTCACTTAGTGGGACTATCCTGGGTATGTTATTGTCGTAGGAAAGAGCCTATAAAAGAGAGATCAGATGCCCTTTCCGATGCAGCTCATGATGCAAAAAATTGTCTGCCACGGGATGTAGAGTTTGCTTATACCTCCACATACGGTAGCCTAAGGCTCATAAGAGGCTCCTTGTCCCAAAAACGTTCTATTACACATAGTCATATGAAACCAAGTTGGCATGGAGTCATGATAGGAGAGCCTTGAGCGGAGTCCACTGTTAATGGAATTTGAATTCCTGATGTCATTTAGATCGTTGCACTTCTTTGTTATGATAACAATACTATCATTTTGGCAATTATCTATATATATTAAAGCTAGGCATAAACAAGGTGATGAGACACCTCTCTATGGCCAACAATTACATTTTTTATTTTTTTTTGACTTTTTTCTCCTCCCTCTCCCTTATTTTCTAATTAAAGAAGGATTAATCATAGATAAGTATATTTATTGACAGTCATTAAAGATTAATCAATTATATCTAATAATTCTACATCAATTACATTGTTTTTTAAAAAAATTTCCGCACAAGTTTCAAACACAGTTAATTTCTCACCTTATTTTTAACTTTTACATAAAGTCTCAGTTATAAATTAATTTTCACCTGGTTTGTAGAAATATGTAAAATACAAAGCATGAGGTAAGTCGACCGAGGCCATTTTGTACTTACAAAGAATCTTTTATCCTATGCTTTTATTGAAACAACATCAAACTATATTATATGAATAACTTTTGCTTTATTTTTCAAGATACCAAACTTCAGGAGATCCAAAGCGGGAACCGAACATCGGGTGAGAAATCAAAGAAAAAAAAAGGTTCAAGGCTTCTGCTAAAGCGTTTAAAATCTCATTGATTTTAAGTAGGGTGAAGCAAGAAGAAAAAAGAATGTAGGAATTAGAACTTTTGCAAAATTTCGGTCCTGCAGTTACAAAGTAATATTATATTTTGCAATATAAACTCGTGTATGAATTCTATTTTTTTTCTTTTGTCATGTCTACTTTTTTTTTTCATTGATGAACTTTGAATGTATAGGACAAAATAATGATAGTGTTTAAGGAAAAATTGATTTGGAGGGAATTTCTTAACCCAAGGGTGTGGCCTAGTGGTTCAATGAAGTTGGGTTTAGCACTATGAGGTCTCAGGTTCAATTCCCAACAGAGACAAACACTTGGTGATTTCTTTCCATCTGTTCTAGCCTTAGTGGACAGAGTTACCTGGTACCTGCTGCTGGTGGGAGGTGGCAGGTATCCCGTGGAATTAGTCGAGGTGCGCGTAAGCTGGCCCTGACACCACGGTTATCCAAAAAAAAAGTATATAAATTGAAAAACCTGATTTTTGTTGAAAAAAAGTATATAAAAGTATAAAGTATCCAACCAACCTTATGTATGAATGTAATTATTTTTTTCTTCAATCATGTCTATCTTTTTTTCGTTGAAGCACTTTGAATTTATAGGAGAAAACAATGATAGTGTTTAAGAAAACCTGATTTTGCGGGAATTTGCATAAAATTAGAATATAAATTGAAAAACATAGGTTATGGGGTAACAGAAGGAGAATGAAAACGAACAATGAGGAATAAAGGGAAAAAAGGAAAGGAAAGATCCCATATAATATGGCTGAAATTAAATTTTATTTAGCAAATAACGATTCAGCTAGTTTGTACCATATATAGAAGTATTAGTTTATTCCTTATATCGTCTCCTTGAATCTATCCCCACTTTTGTGGGAAAATGCTGGGTATGTTGTTGTTGTTGTCGTCTCCTTGAATCTGTATTATTGTTCTAATGGTTGGAAATTTTACCTAAAGTAATTGGGATATTCTTAAACACATCATTTTCTCTTGTACATTCAAAGTGCTTCAATGAAAAAAAGGTAAACATGACAAAAGAAAAAAATAATAATTCATACACGAGTTTATAGTGCAAAATATATCATTACGTTGTAACTGCAGGACCGAACTTTTGCAAAAGTTCTAATTCCTACTTTCTTTCTTCTTCTTGCTTCATCCTACTTATAATCAATGAGATTTTAAACGCTTTGGCAGTAGCCTTGAACCTCTTTTTTTTTTTTCTTTTTCTTTCTTTGGTTTCTCACCCGGTGTTCGGTTCCCGCTTTGGATCTTCTGAAGTTTGGCATCTTGAAAATTAAAGCAAAAAGTATTCATATAATATAGTTTGACGTTGTTTCAATAGGAGCACAAGATCAAAGATGCTTTGGAAGTATAAAATGACGTCGGCTTACCCCATGCTTTGTATTTTACCTATTTCTACAAATGAGGTGAAAATTAATTTTATAAATGAAACTTTATGTAAAAGCTAAAAATAAGGAGAGAAATTAATTGTGTTTGAAACTTGTGTGGAAAATAATTTAAAAAACACATGTAACTGATATAGAATTTGTTGATTAATTTGTAATGATTCTCAATAAATATGGTATATGATTGATCCTTCTTTAATTAGAAAATAAGGGAGGAGAAAAAAGTCAAAAAAAGAAATGTGTAATTGCTTGCCATAGAGAGGTGCCACATCACCTTGTCTATCCGTAGCTTTAATATATATAGTAGTTTTATTCCATATATCGTCTCCTTAAATCTATACAGATTATTGATGTATTGTTATAATTGGAAAGGAGAGGTATAAAGTAAAAATGATTAAAGTCTCATTTCCTAATTTGCTTTTCTATTTTTAGTTCATTCTAATTGGACTTTTCATTTAGGAGTATATATATATGACAAGAAGAATATAACGGAAAGCATAAAAAAGTATTTACTAAAGACTGATATTCCTAAAAGTTATCTTTGCATAATTGATAAGTACTCCCTCCGACCCACCCAATTTATGTGACACCATTTGACTAGGCACGGAGTTGAAGAAATAAGGGAAGATTTTGTTATGTTTACCAAATTGCCCTTATTAAAGTCACTTTAGTGCTTACTTTACACGACCGCGCAAAGCGCGGTTAGATTTACTAGTAGTATAAGACCCGCTTTTTCCGAGCTCTACTTTTAGTTGCCATGTCATTGGATGCAAGTACCTGAGATCGCTTTGCTGCCATGATTCCTAAGTTCACTGGTTGGCGTGAACTAATTGATTAGGAGCTCAGTTCCTACAATTAGCGCTGGCAAGATGCTGTGCAAGGCTTAAGATATGAGGGGACACATACTAACCAATGGATGCATTGTGTGCAAGTATCTGTTAGATATTGATGTTTTGGATGTATTATTAAGCTTTACTATGCTTGGGAAAATTTTTGTTGGCCAAATGCTTGTTGCTCCTTTTACTTTAATTTCATTTAATATGCTTGTTTCTGAGACCAGGAGGTCACGGGTTCAAGCCTTAGAAACAGCCTCTGGCAGAAATGCAAGGTAAGGCTGCGTACAATACACCCTTGTGGTGGGGCCCTTCCCCGGACACCGCGCATCGCGGTAGCTTTAGTGCACCGGGCTGCCCTTTTTATGCTTGTTTCTGTATTAAACTTTAATAGCTTTTGTAACTTTTATTACAGGTCGTTAGCTCTGATTCTGAAGATGAGTACGATACCTTTCCTAACAGGGTATCACAAGATTTGGAGAAGGATATTGAGAATGTAATACAACCATTTTCAGACCTGAAAGTTAATGATGGCCCAGGCATAACACGTATAATATTATTTTTCCTTGCAAAAATTTGCTCTTTTATTTCTGAAGATGGCTTTTAATAATCTTTGAATTTATGCAGGTCAAGCTAGCACTATTTCTCACACTTGGAGGGCAGAGCTTTCGAAGATTGATGTATGGTATGCCACATTTGGGTCAAATATGAAGCTATCAAGGTTCCTTTGCTATATTGCAGGAGGACAGGTATAGCTATCATGCATTCTTTTGAATGCATATTTTCATTATAAACCTCCTGCATCATGGAGTTGTGAATTGTGAAAAAACTTTAAAATGCTACTTTTGGCCACTTCCTCGCTAAGTTTGTGCCTTAAGTCTTCTTGAATTTCTACAGCCTCATCTTCCTTCTTAAATTTCAGAATGATCTTGAAACTTACCTCATGCAAAAGCCGAATACCACTGTTCTATAGTAGTATGCAAAAGTTCTTCTAGCAGTTGAATAGTTTCTGAATAAATTACCAAATATGTTTCTCCAAGAAAAAGGACAGTATACATAATCAACCCCCTAAACTTGTCCTGATGTGTCATTCAAATACCTCAACTGAGGGCATGACCTACAAACCACTGAATATCTATGCATAATGTAATTATTGAACCCTTCATGGAGAGACAATCAAGAAAATAAAGAGCGGGTAGCTCATATGCGGCTGATGTGACAAAGAAGTCAAATAAAGAAAGACATGTGGCTCTTCCTAAGTAAAACTTAATTATAAGGTCTTTTGAAAAAATAATCTTTCTTTACACGCACACCCCTCACACCCACCTCCCCTTTGTTGTTCGTTCATTCTTCTTTTCAGAGAAAATATGTAGATTGAAGACAGCTTTTAAGATGTGCGGTATTCGAGTATAAAACCAAATTTCAAAATTTGGTGCTAAGAACCTTAGTTGCTTGTACTCTTCACTTTAGGTGTCGAACCCGTGTCGGCACGGCGTGGGTATGGGATCCGTATCGGATATGGTCAAACGATTTTGGTTACTTTGACCAAAATCGATAGAGAAATCCGAAACAAATAAATGAGTTTTATTCGAACTTAACAGTAAACAGTAAAGAGATGCATATGTACTTAATAATAGTTACATAATCGAACTTGCTCTCAAAAATTCGTGCATTACTTTCCTTCCAAATAGTCCGCCAGAATTTAGGCATTTTCTTCTAGGTCTATTTTTTGATATTTGAATTTAATTTAGCCAAATCCCCACACGTATTCGTATCGAGATCCGTACCGCGGAATCATAAAATTTAGATCATGAAGGATTTGACCTCTAGATCCACCCGCCGAGTTCGAGCAACTTAGCTAAGAGCCTTAATTGATCTTAGTATTCATAAATTAGTGGATTAAAGCTAATTATAATACTAATACATAGAGTCAAGTCAAGAACTTAGATAAAAAGGTGATCTAAACTCCTAATTCAAAGAAATTAAAGACAATAATTAGTATAAGACTAATTACCTTCTTTGATTTACTTTAATAATTACTAAAATATTAAGTTAAGAACTAATCCTATCTACTAAAGAATGTTTCTTGTAAGGTTGCAAAATAAATCCATAATCGCTACACACAAAGGTGTAAAAGAAGAGAAACCTCTCAATAATATTAATAATAATGCTCTTCCCAATAATAACAAAATCTATCTCTATATATAGGGGAAACTATCCTAAATAACATGGGATTCAATTCTTACTTTTATGGAAATAATGAATACTAAAACCTAATTAGGAAACTTTTAAACTACAAAAGCATGTAAAATAATGTCAAACTTCTTCCCTAACAAAATAAGGAAAAAGTGGCATAATATGCACCTAAACACATGCCTATTCTTGACCCAATTTGGGCGTGAATCAGCCCCCTTGTGGGCAAGATTTCTGCCCATCTTTGAGCAGAATTTCATCTCTTTATGGGATGAATTTTCATCTACTTTCTGGGGTTCCATTTTGGGCCCTTCTCCTCCTGGGCTCCATATGTGTCCAATCTTCCTCTTGGACTTGGACTTGAACCGTGAAATACTTAGACTTCACAATAATTCTTGGGTTTTTCTTCTATGATAAATATCTTCTTGGGCTCATCCTTGTACACTTCTTTCACTATAAGCATCTTCTTGATTTCCCATTCAAACCTGACAACCTTTAATGGAGGTATGCCATGGATGCTATCACTCCACCTTCTGCATCAGGAAATAAATGGCATGCCCATTACCAAGTTCTCATCTTTCCCTTCAGTTCTGCAATCAGTTTTGCTGTTCAATTGTGTGTTAGGAACTTCTCATTCAAACAATCCATCCTACTGAACGATTTGGCTTAGATTCCTTTGTCCTAACAAGCAGAAGAACGAAAGAAAGTTTAAATTAGAAAAGAGATAAAACTAATTATCAACAGCCTGGTCCTAGAAATGCCAATATTAAGAGTTCTAAACTGAACTTCAGTAGGAATTAGGTCACTAGTGTATGGTTTTTTGCGAAGGTAGGTTGTTAAGTGGTGAATACAGCATCACTGATCAAAGGAATGGGAAAATTGTTGGAAAATGGATAGAGGGGGTGAAGGGAGTCTGCAATTCATCTGTGAGCATGAAATAGTGGAATAGGTGTACTGTTTTGTGGGCCTTATGGCGTTATTTTTTGAAAAAATAAAATGTATTGGATACAAATTTGATGTTGGATTTAAGAAGATTTATGGTGTTTGAATTTGGTATAGGACTCAAAGAGGAGGATCACTGAGTTGAAAAATTCGGCAGGAAAAGTAGTTACTTGAAATGGCTGAAAATTCATTTACTGCGAAATCTTTGTATCTTTGTCAAGTTTAAGGTGCTATCTATGCAATTAGACCTGAATGATGGAAAAACACTTCTTACTAGGATTAATTATGTAGAACGTTGCCATGTATATTACCACCTTGAAATGTTTTTACATATTTGGGTCATCATGATTCCGCAAAACTTTAATGATTCTCTGTTAGTCAGGCATCTTATAATAAGAAACTAGTCTAATATTAAGATGAGATTGATGCTGGTGGAAGGGTAAAGAGTATTGAGCTTTCAGTGCGTCTCTATGGTCTTTTTATGTATTTCATAGCAGCAAAATAACTTCCAGGTGGAAGGCATGCGAAAGCCATGTATTGGTTCGTTGGATAAAAGCAAGCCAAAGGAGATCAAATGGGATACTTTTCCCCATCGCCTATTCTTTGCTCGTGAGCATACAACTACCTGGGGTCCGGGTGGGGTTGCCTTTCTTCACCCTGAAAGCAACAGTGATGAAAAAGCTTACTTGTGCCTATATAGGATAACGTATGACGTTCTTTCCTTTTATCTAAAATGTTTCTCCTTATTGATAATTAGGAGTTGGCCATTTTGTTGGCATTGTTTAATAAAGACCTTCTTCAGCTTTTGTTTAGAATTATAACTTAATATTCTTTTTTTCTTTTTACAGGCTTGAGCAATTTAATGATGTGTTACTTCAAGAGAATGGTCCGAGCTTTGACATGAATTACCCTTTGTTTGACATGACTGACTTACAATCTATTGAAAACAGAAAATCTGTTTCAGTGGAGGCTGTCAAGGTATGATTTAAGTTCTCTGTATTGTTCTCATGAGTAATATTCTCTACACTCCCATATTAATGGCTCAAATAGTTAGCAATTAGCATATAATGGTTCAAAAACTATAAGATTCAAATGGGCATAAAACAATGGTTGCATAAGATATAACCATATATTTTCTGCTAATTAGTTCACTAATAAACATTCCAGGCTGTGTTTGCTAATAGGGAAAAGGGTCAAAAATACCCCTCTACATTGATAAATTGGCTAAATTTGCCCCTCGTTATACTATTGGGCTAAATATACCCCTGCAGTTATACTATAGGGCCAAATATACCCCTGTCATTAGCAAAGTTATCAAAAATACCCCTCTTTCTAACATTTCTCTATCATGGCAAGGAGTGAGCCACGTGGCGTGACATTTGGGTGAGAAGGATGCCACGTGGCATGCCACCTCAGCATCAGATTTTTTTCCTCCTTCATTTTAATTTGTTTCTTCAAATTTTAGTACTTAATTATTTATTTTATCAATTTTTTAAATAAATAAAATATGTGAGTATTTAACACACACAAAAAAAGATGAATTACTGATCACTAATCACTATAAAATCCATGGCGGTGTCAACTTTTCCTCGCATTTCGCTAACCTTCAACCCCCATTTTTTCAGCACCTCGTCGCCGGACTTTTCAAAATCCACCACCTTCTCCGGAAACTTAGTTTCCAAACTCGCCGCTTTTGCCCTTTACAGCTCGACATGAGGCATATCTTTTCTTTCCGGCGCCTTTGGTGGTGGTTCTCTTTAGTTGGTGAGGAAAGTTCGACGTTTATTAACAATGACGGTTATTTTATTTTAAATAAATAAAATATGTGAGTATTTAATTTATCAATTTTTGTAAATAATTAATAAAAATTGAAGCAAAAAAGTTTAAAATGAAAAAGGAAAAAAATTATATGCTGAGGTGGCATCCATCTCACCTAAATGTCACGCCACGTGGCTCACACCTTGCCATGATAGAGAAATGTTAAAAAAAAGGGTATATTTAGCCCAATAGTATAACGAGGGGCAAATTTAACCAATTTATCAAAGTAGAGGGGTATTTTTGACCCTTTTCCCTTGCTAATACAATAAGGTATTGGGGTAGAACAATTGCTACTCCTATGTGATGGATAGAAAAGTTTGTCCTGACAGTGAAGGATAAGGAGGAAGATTGTGGTTGGTTGACTGCTAGCTAAAAATAGTTGAAGTATTGATGAATCCCCTTAGTATTTAATTCGTGAGGATGTTCGATGTTCTATACCGGGCATGGTTACACCTGTATTAACGAGTTAATCCTGTAGGGTTAAGGGCGAGATTTGTACACCAACAACATACCCAGTGTGATCTCACAAGTGGGTCTGGGGAGGGTAGAGTGTACGCAGACCTTACCCCTACCTTTTAAGGAAGAGTGGTTGTTTCTGATAGACCCTCGGCTCAAGAAAAAACATTTTAAAAATTTGTAGAGCTATTTACCTCATCAAAAAGGATCTGGAAGGACTGAGATGGGAGGGATGGGGAAGCTAAGACCTTGTTGATCGGTTCAGTCATAATTAGCCAAACAACACAGAATTATCAGTTCTCAGGGATGATCATTCGAAGACTAGTAATCCTTGGTAGGAAATCACAAATGTGCCACCAGATAAGCTCAATAGGATGTGGATCACCTCCTACATTGCGGGCTTACCATGCAATTATGGTGGGATATGTTTAGATAGTTTCGCACTCCTTGGGTAATGCCAAGAACTGTGAAAGATTTGATGCTCAGTTGGAAGAGCGGGAGAAGGCGGAGAAGACGAAGGGCCTGAAACATTGTTCCTATAGCGTTAGTGTGGATAGTTTGGGGAGAGAAATAGGAAAGCTTTTGAAGGTGTAGAGTTGAGTTTCATGCAATTGAGGAGTAGTCTCCGCTCTTATTTTCTTTTGGTGTAAACAGAAAGTTCCTTCTTGCTTAGAGGACTGGGTGGATTTTGTAGAGCTTCACATTTTGCAGAATCTTGATCGTTTGGTATAACCTTTGTATACGACCAATTTGGTCATGTTTATGAATGAAAATACTTTTACTTGATTAAAAAAAAAATAGATGGTCGATCTATTGTCACTGAGTTTAAATTGTGTTAACACACTATTAAGTTGTCAACAAGAATACCATATCTTGGGAATTGGGTCAAGTATAGTGATGAAGCCAAAAAATAATCCTAAGAAAGATAATTTATGCACTGAAAGTGTCCGTTATTTTATTAAAAACAGCAATCATAAGTTTCTCCTGTATCTTGAGTTTATGTCTCTGCCAAGAAATTTAGGGCCTCTATGTTGTGGATACGTGGAAGTAAAATTAATTAAATAATTAATTATTATTTTAAGTAGCTTTATTTATTATTCTAGAATAGGGTTTTATGTTTTCTACTTTCATTAGGATTAGACTTTCTAGAATAGGGTTTTATTTTTCCTACTTTCATAAGGATTAGACTATTGCTATAATACTCCTATTTAAAGGTAAATCAATACTCTATTGAACTCTAAGGTTTCAGTCTCCCTTTAACGAGCTGAATTCACAGGGCGATGTATAAATTCAGCTAGTTAAAGGGAGACTGAAACCTTAGAGTTCGAGAGCTCCGATTTCTTCAGCTCGTTAAAGAGAGGGATGAAACCTTAGAGTTCAATGGAAGAGAGAACTCTAATCTCTTGTTTTTTGCTGAAATATGATTTATTCTTCAAAAAACCCTTTAAATAGGAGTATTACAGCAATAGTCTAATCCTTGGAAACAGCCATGTGACCAGGAGGTCACGGGTTCAAGCCTTGGAAACAGCCTCTAGCATAAATGCAAGGTAAGGTTGTGTACAATACACTCTTGTGGTGGGGCTCTTCCCCGGACACCGAGCATAGCGGTAGCTTTAGTGCACCGGGCTGCCTTTTTTTTTTTTTAGTCTAATCCTTATGAAAGTAGGAAAAATAAAACCCTATTCTAGAAAGTCTAATCCTAATGAAAGTAGGAAACATAAGAATAATAAATAAAGCTACTTAAAATATTAATAAATAAAGCTACTTAAAATAATAATTAATTAATTTTACTTGCACAACACACTAATAACTTGCAACATCTTCTTTTTCTATTTATTTTTCCATCTTTTTAGTAAACAAAATCCTTTACCTGAGCTTGGGTGAATGGTACTGTCTGGGGTTGTTTAATGTGAAAAGCTTAATTACTCATACTGTCTACCCCAGCTGATTTAGGAGTGAGAGGTAGTTGATTGATTGATAGTAAAAGATGGGGAGTATTCCTTGAAAGAGAGTGTAAGAATCTTGGAACTACAGTATGGTTATCAGTTTGTGCACCAAACCTGTCGAAGCTTGATAACAGGACACAATAGTTTTAATCCTATCCTAGTACTGTTCACTCTTACCCCCTGCCCCATACGTCTGGTCTTTGCTTGACATAACTTTGAGCTAGGTGATTTTTCCCATTGTATGATTTTGCTCGACTTTCATGTAGAATGGCTGGTACCACAATGTGCTTTTCCTGGGAAAGGAGAACGGTACTCCCATTTTGACAATGACGTAAGCATGTTGTCTTATTTTTTATGCTCTTTCGTTTATGTATTTTCTTGTCCAACTGAATCTCATCCATCACTTTTCTGCTTCTCCATCAGATGCCAACTCTCAGATGTTGATAACTTCAAATCAGGTAAAGTAAGTGTGTGCAAACCATCTAAAGAATATGCCAATACTCTGATTAGAGGTTTGGTAGATGGAAAGCAGCTATCGGAAGAGGAAGCCACCACTTACATACAAGCAGCAGCTAGCAGACCATTGTGACTGCAGTTTCCTGATTGTTTCTTTATTTACTTGTAAATTGAGAGTGCAGTTTGGGTTATCTGCTTGATAATTACGCGACTACTATGCCTAGTCACGTATGCTCCAGAAATGTTATTGTACCATATTTTTTGAGGAAGCAACTTCTTCCCATTTGGTCAGGGTGTACGTATAAATTGTTAGGTTCCTGCTCTCATTGCAGTATTTTGGCTTAGCAGCGAAATGTATTTTTGTCTATAATTACTCTGGTCACGTCCATTGAATTTGCCAGTTAGAAGCTGATACTGATTTTTGTGAATGAATGTGTTCGTTATTGTGTGATTTAGAAATTTTACGTGTGCAGTTCAAAACGACAGTTTTTGGTATTCAATTATTGTACAGTTGCATTGATATTTATTCATTCATTTTGCGAGTCATCAGATGTTGGAAATGGACCTCGTTTAAGTCATGGGATGCCGACTACAGCAGCCTCAATATTTATTCCCCAGCGTCATCAGCTTCAGGTAAATCAGTGTCGAATACTTTGGAAGCGAAGAGAAATTACTGAAGACTTGAACTTAACCATAACATCAGGATCCTGTTAAATATCAATTCTTGGCTACTGTTGGATTCACCAGTTAAAGTGTTAGCTGTGCAAACTACCATATGTCAGTAAATTTAAGGTGCATCATTATTAGAAATGGTCTTTCATTTGCAATGAACATCATGTAGAGATACAAAATTCTTTGATTTCTAACTCACTTGAATATGGTATAAAATGATGATTGCTAAATCGTACACAATGATCTATAAACCATAAAGAATAAGGAACAAATAATCCGCCCCCAACCATCCAGCAATCAGCTTGAATTGCCGTCAATGAGGATTATGTAGTATCACCGAGATTTTAGTTTAGCATGCCCTGTTGATCCTAGATGCTTGTGTAACTGATTCCTGTGGTGTGATGGGAGAAGCAGATAATTAGATATGAAAAAGAAGAGAAAAATATAACCTCATTAATCAATATAAAGATTCATGACTGAGCCTGCATCAGACCTTGAATCGAATTCCTCCCCACATGTATCACATAAGTTGCTAGAAGATTTCGATTTTGCCTGAATCAAATGAAACTGTGTTAACAACACACCCAATGTAATCCCACAAGTAGGGTCGGTGAGGGTAGAGTGAACGTAAACTTTATATCTACCTTGGGAGGTAGAAAGGGTGTTTCCGAAATGAAACTGTGTTACAACACATAATTCCAAAGCTTGGTCACATTCACAAACACAAAACAAGACAACTAGTATAAGGTTCTTTATCCTTTTAAAAGATTCACTTGAAACCCAATGAGTATAAGGAGAAATGAAGAAGTAAATTCTCAAAAATTGTCGAAGAGTGGGGACAGGAAAAAGAGAATCACAAAGAGATTGACATCACACAAGACAGGATTATTTTCGACACATTAATATTTGACTACCTTTTGTTTCCTTCCTTTGGTTGCGTCTTTTGATTTGTTTAATTTGTCCTTCTTCGCGGTAGTTTTCTTGTCTGTACCTTTACTTGTAACTTTCTCACTATCTCCTGAAACGTCATCTCCTTCGTGATCATTTGCTGTTTCTGCTGAAGTCTGGGATGACAGTCCTTGGCAAGCTGAGCTCTCATTATTCGCATTATATACCTCTGTGTCGAGCTGAACTTTTTCACTATTTCCTCCTCTTCGTGCTTCTTCTTCTTCTTCTTCTTGTGCTCTCCGGTTTCTTTGTTTCCGGCCACCCCTATTTTTCCTAGTACTTCTAAGATTATTATATTCCATGAAGTCCATTTCATCGTCACCGGTTTCAACCTGAACATTCTTTGCTGAAGTTTGACGATTGCCCCCTGGACCTGCATTCTTCCTACTTTTGCGGCCAGATATCATAGCTTCAAGTACACTAGCTTCGTCATCTAATCCGAGTTCATCAGCCACTCCCTTTAAATCACGACCACTTTGATAATTAGCGGTCTCATCTTCCTCGCTGTGCTGAACCTCATCATCCTCAAGCTCATCTTCTTGAATTTGTGTACTATCTTTGAAATGATCTGCTAACTCATCCACCCCATCATCGGCAGATAAATCAGTTGCTCTATCAGCATCAGCTACATTTTGCTCCTCACTTTCCTCATCCTCCACCAACTCAGCATATTCATCATCTTCATCATCAAAAGCTTCTCTCAAAGCTGCCACCTTTTCCTTATGCTTCTTAGACTGCTCGTGATTTTTCCACTGTTTCTCGCTCTTGAACTTCTTCGAACACACCACACAATACAATTCCTTCTCACCTGCCTTGTTCTTCTCGTCCTCATCCGATTCCTCTTCAATTCCTTCATCTTCTAACTCCTCAGCTTTCGCCCACTCAGGCTCTACATACTTTTTCGCTCTCTCAGCCTTCTCTCTCTCAAGCTCCTTCTTTCTCTTACGTTCCTCTTCCTTTTTCTTCTCCATTTCCTCATTCCTCTTCATCTGCATATCAATCACTCTCTTATCTCTCTTCTTCACAAACTCAGCCAATCCTCTAACAGTCTCATTATATTCCCTCCGCGCCTTCTTCCTCAGCTTCTTATTCTCATCCTCCATCACTCTCCTCGACTTTCTATTCGGTCCCGCCATCACGTCATACTGATCTGCCCAACAAAAATCCATCACTGTAACAAAACCTAACCAATAGCTATAAAATGCCGTCACCTGAGCGTACGGACTCTCCAAATTCCCCATCAACGGAGCTTCTTTCGGAAACTCCGTACCTAATTTCC
Organism: Capsicum rhomboideum; assembly: GCA_031232105.1. Taxonomy (NCBI): domain Eukaryota; kingdom Viridiplantae; phylum Streptophyta; class Magnoliopsida; order Solanales; family Solanaceae; genus Capsicum; species Capsicum rhomboideum. The sequence continues at coordinate 8,436,540 of CP124716.1, forward strand.
TCGCAAAATTCAAATCGTTCTGATATATTTTCTCGAATAAATCACCATACACCTTGTAGAATCCTTTTCCTTTATCGGAATATCCAGAATAGACCGAATTCGAAAAGAACGAGAACAAGTCAGGGACAGAACCGGAATTTCCCGAATTCGTCGGACCGGAATTCGAGAAAAGTATCTGAGAACGATGCGAATCGTACCACGCGCGCTCACGAGCGTCGGAGAGAACCTCGTAAGCGTTAACAAGCTCCTGAAATGCAGCTGTAGCTTCGGATTCCGGTACGCCGGATCGGACCAGCTTATCAGGGTGGCGTTGTAGGGCGAGTTTCCGGTAGGCGGACCGGATTTCGTCGGCGGTGCAGTCGCGGTTAACGCCGAGGACCTCGTATAAGCATCGTTTCTCCGCCGCCGCCGCCATCATCGCCGGGGAAGAAAGAGTAGTTTTCTTTCCTCCTGTTTGGTTGGCGCTATTAGGGTTTTTCAATGGGAAAAAGGAGGTTGGTCGCTTAGGAGCTGTTTGGCTGAAAAGGAAAATTAAGGAAAATTGTACCGTGTTTATAACGGACTCCAACAATCGTGTCCAAAACATGGCTGGTATATTATGTCAATAAAATACAGAATTATTTTATTTCGTGTTTGGCTGAAATAAGAGAGAACAACTGTGTGGAATGAAGGAAACAAAAATGTCCAATTGTGTAATACAGCACAAGTGAAATTAGAGAAAAAGAGGCTGGAAACTTTGCTCAATAACCATCTTTATTTATAACTAGTATAGTGTACGCGCGTTGTACGTGTACATCATGTCAGGGTGTTAATCGATATAAAATGTATAAAATAAAAACAAATTATTGAAAAATAGCAAATGAAGTTAAAATAAAATATAGTAATAATTTTTTTGATGATTCACGATATTAAATTTCAATAGATTCAATTGAAGTTTGAAGGAGGGAGTTTTTATTTTTTCTTTTGTTCGAAGAGTGCAAACACGAAAAAGCATATGTTATTTTGATATAATAGTAATTTTATATTTTTTAATTAAGGGCAGAAAGTTCAAATCATATTTTTAAGAAATTTAAATAAGGAAACTTAAGAAGAAAATATTATTTGATTGCAAAGTCCTAAATATTAGAAAAATAATTAAATTGACCATTTTGTCCAAAATAAAATCGACTTTTAAAGAGTAAATACGCGCTTTAATTTATATAATCGTTTCTTATTTGAAAATTTTAATTAGATAATTATAATTCCTTCAATGTTACTTTTGCTCAATCCTAATATTTAGGACTTTTTAATGCTCTTTTCGGTATTTATTTGTTCTAAAACAATGAACTTACATACAATCCTCATTAAGGAACCGTAATACTATTAAAGTGAAAGCTAAAACATCTTCTAAATAAAGAAATGAAAGATTTTTAAAAAAAGTAAAGGGAACATAACTAAATTTTATTTATTATAGAATGTAATATTAAGGGAATTCAAGATTACTAATATTACTTTGATTTTTGAGTTCAAGATTGATATTCTAAATAACAACAATAATATAGTCTCACAGAGTAGGATTAACGGAGATTAAGATACACATACTTTACCTCTACCTCAGAGGTAAATAACTCAAATCATAACAATAGGTCTTACAAACAAAGATTAGAGGCTTACAAACATAAAAAAATGGTGTTGGCCACTGCACATGTTAACCAAACATAAGGGCTAGCGAAAACTGAGAGACAATGTGAGACACTCCACTTTTGATTTAGACTGATCATATAAAGCTTGTTGAATGAAAGAAGCCCCACGAGTCAGATTCAAAGCTCTGCACGTTATAGTTCACATCACAAACATTATTTTTCTAGACGGTTCCATCGATTTCCTGTCCACAAGCTTGAATTGATTTCTTTGAGAAGGGCAGAAGAACAATTGCTCTAGAAATTGCATCTGCTAAATGGCTAGCTTTACCCACGAAAAAACCGAAAACCCTGATCTACAAAATATGTGTTATCATTTAAGTTTTATTTCATCAAAATAGAAATAATTCATGAACAAAAAAAAGATACCCGTACTATAATTATATAATAACATACTCAATGTGGTAACACACGATAAAACTCGATTCACAAGAAATAATTATACAACAATACAATATAACAATAACATACATATTATTCTCGATCACGAGAAATAATTACATTAACAAAAAAAATTACCAAATTAAGGAGACCAACTTTTCTCCATCGACATTGATTAATAACACTTATTTTCTGGTCACCAATCTAAAATTACCCATATGAAATTAAAATTGCATGTATGAAATTATCATCTATTTGGACTATAGATGTAACTTCTTCTCCATAACCCACTTTTTCTCCATAACCCTAACGACACTAAAAGAACAAAACAAAAAAAATTAAAGAACCTATTTCTTGAATCCATATTTTGCAGGTTGAGCCGGTTATATAGAGAAAAATATAGTGGCTAAGGACAATAAATTCTAATTGACTTACTATAACAAAAACCAAATATGTATTACTTCAACTATGATTCTACTAATTAACAAAAGAAAAACGCATCCAATAGTATAGGAAAAACATAGACCGACACAATTTTACGATATATAGATCCCTTACTATGTTAAGACTTCGTATTATTAATTCTTCTAATTCTAATATAGTTCTTACCATATATTGTTTCCCACCATAATTTTAAATATAATGATAATTAAAAAGTGAAAAGACAATTTTATCTATTGCTGAGTGTTTTAATGAAGGACAAAAAGTTCAAATCACTTTTCTAAGGGTCTTGACACTTTTAATATATTGTAGAAGATTGTAGATGTAGATGTAGATGTAGATACTAGAAAATCAAATTAAATTAGGATTATAAAACTTATTTTAATGTGAATTTGATAAATAAATTTTAATTAGACATGAATTAAATAAATATCAAATACTAAATCCTAAATAAATTAGATTTTCTACTTAGATTTATTTCCTATTTAAAATGTATTAAAATGATAAAATTTCATATAAAATGTGAAATAGCTAATCTCATGGAATTGAAATATCGCAACTCGTGTCTATTCCATTATGAATACAAAACAACCTTATGCCAAATATGAGTAGTATGTACCTATTAAAAGAAAAAAACTCCTCATTTTTTCAATGTTACTTATTTAATTTTTATAACAATTAATTTGTTCATGGACATATTTAGTCTGAAAAGTTTCGAATGTAGTTTAAAAGGTAAAATCTCAACATAAATTATTTGATCAAAATTCATTATAAATTATTTGATATCGTTATTTATATGAAGATCTGCTTCAAAATAAATATTTCAAGACAATAAAATGTAATGTCAAGGTGAAAAATATAATACAAATAATGAAGAAATGCATGATGAATAAATTATCAGTGTACGTATATTATAAGTAGTTAGCTAAATATAAAGCCTATACAAATAATGCAAAAGGTAACGAATTCAATAAAAAGAGACATTGACAGGGATAAAAAGTTGTATAAAGCTCACACAAATTGAATTAAATGAAGTGCATTACAGACGAGATCGGAGAAAAATTGATGAAAAGGCACACATTAAACAGAAATGGTGTAAATAATTTCATAAGCTCTTGAATGTAGGGGGAGACATAATATTGTGCTAAGAGAGTTGGAGCAGTTCAAGCGTCGTAAAACTTTTGGGTATTGTAAGTGCATAATGTCTATGAAAGTTAGGGAGGCAATTTAGAGGACGAGAAGGAGAAGAGAGTGACCCGACCAAATGAGTTCTCGATGAAATTTTAAAAGAACACATGCAAAATAAATTTACTAACTGAGTTGTTTATTGTTGTTTTTTAAGACGACTATAATGAAAAAGAAGTATGGTAGTGTACAATAATTTTGTTGTACAGAAAAAGAGAGTTATCTTCAAAATTGAAATAACTATAAGTTAGCTACTACGCTACACTATGAAAAATTGAGAAAATAAACAAATTTAAAATTTATAGCTAAATAAATATATAGTATTTAAGACTCAGAAATATTGATGAAGCTGAATCGGGTCATTGTACTTTGACCCATTCGTGAGCGGCACATCTAACGACGTCGTATCACGTCAGTTTTATAACACTGTCGGGGTATTCGGACCCTTGTACTGTATCTCAGCTGACATTTCAAGCGGACTGTAAACCCTAGCGTAATTTGGTCGATCTGCGAAGAGGATAAGCCGGAGGAAGAAGACGATACCGATCAGATCAAAAATGGCGATGGCTGCATTGAGGCGTGAAGGAAGGCGTTTCGCTACACCTCTCATTTCTCCCAATCCTGCTAATTCTATTAGGTCTTCTCTCATTCCTTCCCAGTAAGTTTTCCTCTAATGCTATTTTTTTTTTTTTATCATTTTTAAAACTCCCGTTATGTGTGGGGTCTGGGGAAAGGCCGGACCAGGAGGATCTATTGTAAGTAGTCGTACTTGCATTTTTTGCAAGAGGATGTTTTCACGGCTTGATTCCGTAACCTCCGTGAATCAAGATCTGTAGACAGCAATGGCTCGCATTGCTTTTGGGATAGAGGGGAAATTAATTGATTGAAATGTATTAAGTGTGAATTGATCCCTAATCGTCTAGGTAAATAACACAACATCCAACCAAGTGCACCATTTAGCCTTCTTGTAGCATGAGTGACAATAGATAATGTTAAATCAATTTCAGAAAGTATATACATAAATACCTAACAGCCTCTCTACTTCGCCTGAGGTAGTGGTATGGACTGCGTACACTTACCCCCCAGACCCCACCTGGTGGGATTACACTGGGTATGTTGTTGTTGTTGTTATATACATAAATACCTACTTTTACAGAGAGACCACGCCCCACGGGTTTACGTGTCCCATTCTTAGCCTATAAATTCGTCCCTGGTTGTAATGGTGTTGTTTGAGCGAATTTGTGCGCACCTAAGCCAACCAAGGCTCAGACAAATGGAAAGGATTCACCAAGTTTTGCATCTGCTGGAATTCAAACATTGGTTCCCGATGTTTCCACTCTAAAACTCTTCAACTGTTAGGTCACCACTAGATGGTAATTCCTTTTTTTTTTTTTGTACAAGAGCGCATTTATCAATTATGAAGCTTCAGCTAGCAATTTAGGGTTGAAATTACCTCACGAGTTTTGGATAACAATATTTAAATTTTGTATAAAATCTCTATGAAGGTTATTATTCGGTTGGTGAAGTAATTTGGTTCGAGAAATTAGCACAGTCCACGTTCTTATCTATGACAAGGGTGTTTCCCCTTTTCTATTCAGTCAAAGGAGGTAGCTTGCTTTTTATTCAATCTATAAGGAGGAGAAACGCAAAAACGTTATTGCTGCTTCTTCTTTTCTTCCCAAAGTGGTCTGCATCTCAAAATCCTCAAAATTGATGGTTTATGTTGGTAATGCTTGTATAAAATTCACTGGATTGAGATTTATTGGTGAAGTGATTTTATATTTTTTGCAATTGGATATGTCCTTTTTTTCAGATTTAAGAATATACTAGTTATTTGGGCAGAAAGAAAGAGGTTACCTTAAATTTTGACCTTATATAGACTTGTAATTGACATGATCTGAGCTTGGATAGTGATTTTGGAACTTGGAAGAAGTACAAACCGTTAAGAGTTTTTTGGAACAGAAGTTGTAATGAGAACAATTGTTGAAATGGATGAAGTTCAAATAATATCTATTAATTGTGACTTCTTTTGGATGGACTACGGGGGTTGCTGCACTGATATGAAGTTTGATCCATGGGCCTTTATGTATCAACAGGAGAGTGACGATCTCCCTCTCTGCATCTATAACAGGCTCATGCTCAGCACCTTGTCTATTATTATCCATTATCCTGTCCTATTTTTAAAATAATCCTTTTCTGTTTCGTAGCATTTTACTTTTTTTATGATCTACATTTATATGCAGGGAACCAGTCTCGTCAGGAGTTCGATGTATTTCAACTCAAGTTGGTAAGAGTTAGCCATAATCGTTTGATGCAGCCCACTTTCCTTTGTCACTCCTATGTTCTCGTGAACTTTTCTACCAATTTTCTTGTTGCTACATAAAGTGTTCACATTGAGCATTCCCTTGGCCAGTCAGAAACCGGATGAAGAGTGTTAAAAATATCCAGAAGATTACAAAGGCTATGAAGATGGTTGCTGCTTCAAAGCTTAGAGCTATTCAAACTAGAGCTGAAAATTCACGTGGCCTATGGCAGCCATTTACTGCACTTCTTGGTGACACTCCTAGTAAGTTCATGATTAGCTAGTCTGGATCTAACCAAATTCTTGTCTCACATTGCTTATGAGAATGCATGTTCTGTGTTGAGATACTTCATAAATGTGGGAAAAAGGATAAAATGAAATTGTCCTCCTCTCTCTGCCTGTTGATTTGCAGTTCAATGTCAATGTTAATGTTCTATGTATTTGATGCAACAACTGAATAATCATCTTGTGGAAATGCGTGTTGTTGATGAAACTTTCTGAATACCTTTAGCTACACCAGAGTTTGTAAATTTGATGCCATCAACTTTAAGCATTCAACAAGATTTCAATCTTTGGCTGGTAACACGTCTAATGTTTGCTTCAGGTGTTGATGTCAAGAAGAATGTTATTGTTACCATTTCTGCAGACAAAGGGCTTTGTGGTGGAATCAATTCTACATCTGTCAAGATAAGCAGGGCTATGCATAAGTTGAATTCTGGTAAACTGCAAGATTGTTTGATATTGAGTATATATATTCTAGAGGAATTTTTTTAGTATTGCTTTATTGTAATTGCTAGGTCCTGAAAAGGAAAATAAGTATGTTGTCTTGGGGGAAAAGGCAAAGGCTCAGCTGGTGCGAGATTCGAAAAAGGACATTGAACTGATCATGACTGAGTTGCAGAAAAATCCTCTTAACTACACACAGGTTATGATGATTTACATCTTCCTTATTACAACTTTGTGTGAAGCACACCCACTATTTGTTTTCCTTATTGTTGCCAACTATTTACTGAGTAGGCTCACTCTCTGGTGTAGATTTTTCATTTGCCTTACCTTACCCTTGTCGCTGGTGTGACATGGCTGATGGAACTTTGTGCAAGATATAGTCATAATACTGGCAAATTAGCAAGAGACTGGATGTACTCGTATTAAAATTAAGAAAAAAGACTGCACTTACATTTATCGGATGCTTGCACACAAACATTGAATTACCCGTATCAGATACTTGCGTATACCTTTTTTTGTAGGGGTACTTTCACACACCTCTGTTTTTTATAAGGATACTCCTTAATTTAACCAGACATTAGCCGTGTCCATGTAATAGAGGCTCACATTTTTTTTTGGTTTGATCTGTACATGAATCTGTGATCATTAGCCGTGTCCATGTAATATAGGCTCACATTCTTTTTTTTGGTTTGATCTGTACATGATTTTATGATATAATCTATGTGTTGCATTTTCTTACAGATATTGTAGATATTTGAAAGCTATGTCTCACTCGCCTTTATTTTCGTTTTTTCAGAATGTCAACTTTGGCAGATTTACATTCTTTTTAGTTTTACACATGTAAAAACAGACTGTTAGTTTTACACGTGTAAAAACAGACTTACCTTTTATTCAAAAAAACATTTGTAAAGCAAGCAGTTTGATTGCACAGTTGCAACTCCAAATTTCTGTGTATTAAATGAAAATCTTTTTTTGAGATAAAGGTAACTTATTAGATGAAAATCTTATAGTGGCTGCAATACTTATGCACTGAAAGAATATAGCAGCAACTATCTATATTGATTTCTCTAACCTTTTCCTTCTACTCCATTCCTCTTGCAGGTTTCTGTGATGGCAGATGACATCTTGAAGAATGTCGAATTTGATGCACTGAGGATTGTTTATAATAAATTCCAGTCAGTTGTCTCATTTTTGCCAACAGTGTCCACTGTACTATCTCCAGAGGTGCCTAAACTGGAAGATCTTGTTGTTCACTATGTTTCTTTCTGTTGTGAGTATCTGTTTTTTGGAACAAGTCTTTGTGGTTTAATGTAGGTTGTGGAGAGGGAAGCTGAATCTGGTGGAAAGCTTGGAGAGTTGGATTCATATGAAGTTGAAGGCGCTGAGACAAAGGGTGAAGTTCTTCAGAACCTAGCTGAATTTCAGTTTTCTTGCGTAAGTTTTACCATTTTAGTGTTAGAATTCTCTAATTAGCTTGTTATTTGATCTTCACGGATTCTAAATAGTCTGTATTACTGATTTGGTAGTGGGAGAATGAAATCAGTCTTGACCGTTTTTTCAGATAGATATATTGACTGATAATATAATGGTTTCTTTCAAGGTGATGAATATGATACTAGAGTGTTCTAAAATCGGGTAAATGGCAATGTCTTTTCCAGGTTATGTTCAATGCAGTTCTAGAGAATGCTACTAGTGAGCAAGGAGCAAGAATGTCTGCTATGGATAGTTCCAGCAGAAATGCTGGTGACATGCTTGATCGTCTCACCCTTACTTACAACAGGTCTTACTTTTCACCCTGTCTCTGTAACACACGCATTTGCACTGCCAAGCTCTCATACATGCATACTCAATCAAACCGAAAGACATGTTTATCTCACTCAAACTTGGCTTACACATACCTTGAGATGCTCCACATGTAAAAATTTAAATAGCTAAAACTCCTCAAAAGCACCCTAAGCTCTGTACTTATTGCACATGCATATCTACATTTATGGAGTTATGAACCTACCAAAAAAAAAAAAAAATCTCCCTCGGTGCCAATTTTAGTGTCTTGGTTTGACTGGACACGGAGTCTTAGAAACAAAGGGAGACTTTTGCATCTTTTGGTCTTCAATTAAAGATGTGTGTAGTGCTTTAAATCTTGTGGTCTTAAACTTGCTATGTGGAATGTTGGAATTGTAAATCTTACTAAATATAGAAAGAGACACTCTTTTTGGGATAGACCAAAAAGGAAAGTTAGACACTTAAATTGCTACTAAGGGAGTTCTATCTTAATTGATGGCCATCATACTGCAGATTTGCTAATCCTACTGGCTTTATATGCACCACTTGTAGTGACCAATGGCTGCTGATTAGTCATTGCTTACACAGATGGCGTTTGTATAATTATGAGGATAGCATATAATATAGAATGTTGATCAGTTCTTTGTTGTCTGTCATTTTAACCAGTCTTCTGCTAATTTTTCTGTGAACCAGAACCCGTCAAGCATCTATCACCACAGAACTGATAGAGATCATATCAGGAGCATCAGCACTGGAGGGCTAATTGCACAAGTTATTGCGTTTATTTGACGGAGACAATAAAAAGATGTGTAGGCTTTCTTAGCACCCTGTGGTGACCAATTATCAGTTTTGGTTTATGAATAATCTCCTGGTACTTTATTTCTGGGGAAAAAAAGTTGGTTTCGCTGTTGCAAAATAGTCCAAATGCCATCTGATCTGTTTCCTTTCGTTCTTTGTACTGGGCCTGAACTGGGCCTGAATGGCCGCAACTTGTTCAAGAAAATTTTCTTGAAAAGCTCTTTGCTTTATACACATGTTTTTGGCTTGTTAGTTGAAATCTAGACCCTTCCGTCAAGTTTCTTCCCTATGTGAGATATTCTGGTCCAGTGTATGGATTTGTAAGTGTTTCTAATCTAATCTGGTTCTATCAGCCTAAAAAGATGTCTATGAAACATTTACAACCATGGCAGTTCGACGATATAAACATATGTATAGTTTATATTTGCGCTCTTGCAAAGGTACGCAATTTCTCCAGAATGAAAGTGCATGTTTAGACGATTGTGTTTTTCTGAAAGAAGTGTTAAATCATCCAATATGTTTAGGATGGAGTCTGTACACTAAATGAGAAATCTCAAATGTTGCCCTTGGAACTTGTACTGGGCAATATTTTGTCTTACATTGTTCAAAATTTTGTAAATATGAGGAGCATTAATGATCAGTTACTGATAAAAAGGTACTATTAATGCATCAGTTTAGTTTAGGTTTCTTTTCAGCTTAACAGCAGGTGAAGACGAGCTCTTGCAATAGAACACCACCTATTTTTTTTAAGAGAGACCATGCATATGTTACTTTTCTTACTACAATCTATTGTTGCAAAATTTTTGATAAGCAAACTAGAGATCACTATTAATCTGCTGCAGATAACTATTATGTTATATTATCTTTTTTGCTACAATGTTGTTGCAGAAGTGTTTCATTGTCAATGTTAATTTTGCTTCCATCGACAAAGTTAGTGCAGGTAAATGTGTTTTTTGGCTTTCCTATCCCTAATCATGAGTAAGCACATCCCTTTTTTAGGGGGTTGAACATGGATAGTAAATACTTCTATGCACCGAGAAAGGATTTGGACCCATATGAGACTTGAGTCTGGAACACTGCCAATAGGTTTTTTGACCCCGATCATTGTAGTGTTTTCTTAGAATGTCTTTTTGTGGAAATAGTTAAAGATTCTCGAAAACGAGTTCCTATTTTCTTATGAGAACTTGTTGAAACTTGGAATTGTGATATGCTCGTAGCTTATGTGACACAATTCGACACAGGAGCAACCGAACTCCTTGTGGTACGTTTAAAGATTGTTTACTTCGTCAAATGCTTAATCCGGCCATATAAGCTTCCTTGCCTACTGATCTGTTCAAGACTAATGGTATACTATTTTATAAGTAATTTGTGAGTTACTATATGTTTGGAGATAATATCGCTGTTTAAAATACCAACTCTGTAATCCAATGATCTCTCAGCACAGGAAAGACAACTCAGATATTTCTTGAAAGCAAGTGTCAAATTCAACCAAGAAGGGGAGCATAACCATTGATATTTTAGCTCTCAAAATAATCATGTTGTCAATTCTTACTTGTTCTTGTTCCTATGGTACAAGTAAGTCTTGGTATTGGTTTGATTGCAAGATGGAATCATCTTACTGACTCTTGTCGTTATCGTTTATTAAAAAGAGGTGAATGGTAGTGGTCCCTTTATCCTGCTAGGTTCGTTACAACCCATGAGAGAGTAATGCGTAGCTGCTAGCTACATCGGAGATCCCCACAACGTGACAACATGTCTTTAACTCCACCTTTATAGGGGCTTTGATTTCTTCGTCGTTGATTTTTTTGGGTGTGTTTGGTAGGAAACAAAGAGAAAATGTTTCCCATGTTATTTTCTCTCATATTTTATAGTACTCCCGCATTCCTTTTTACTTGTTACATTTCACTTCTTAGTCAAATTGTATGGATTTTTATCAACATTTTAAGATGTATTTTTTCATTATATTTATATGAAAAGTATCACAATTTGCAACTTATAGTATTTTTCATATAGTTTTCGAATATCTAAATTTCAAATCTAAAATATTGAATTATTTTAATTCAATGTAGCACCGAAGATTAGTCAAATTGACTCTCATAAAGTTAATTATAACAAGTAAAAAGGAACGGATGGAGTATTTGATAAGTAACAGGAATATAATGTGACAAATTAACTTATTTTTGAGGATATTAAGCCAACCAAAAATGTCAACAAGTATTTCAGAGATCTTGTAGTACTTTCTTCGTCTAGGCACTATCGAAAATACTCTCTCTAGTTTCTCCAAATTTTGCTTAAGTATATTATATTGTTGTTGAACTTGCTTGAGGTGAATTTTATGAGCTTTTAAAAGTTTTGGTTGTGGTGTTAATAATGTCCAAATATATGATTTTGATCAATTTCAGTAGTGGCTGTTGGTTCACTTGTTGCTCTCAGTATTTCCCTTTAAGATAAAGTCAGTTCCCATGATAACTACTAGTGTTGCATGTGGATTATATTTTTTAAAATAAATGGTTCAAGGACCTTATTTATTTTATGCAGGGTCCAATGAAGACCATGGTTCCAACTAAGTTGAGATTTCACAATCACCCCCCACCCCCCACCCCCACCCCCACAATAAAAATATTCCCTCTCCGTTTAGAAAAAATTATAAATAAACAGTTAGCCGTTAGATATTTTGAAATACGCATGATATAAAAAAATATACCAATCACACGGTTCTCATGGCCTTCTTCAAATATTTATCTACATCTATATAAGATTTAGGTTTATATTTTATAGTTATGTTATACTGTTGAACTTTAAAGAATCGAAAAGTAAATATTAAATGAAAATGTAGACCTAGTCTTTCGATTGACAATTGCAAGAATGTGACATTGCATTTACATAATTTCATCTTCAAACAGTAGAACAAGTTTTGTTTTCAAAAATTGACATCGGTTGAAATTCTCTATAGATCTATTTTCATTCCTTATTAATTATTGAAAAAACCACTTCAAGTTGAATTTGAATCAATCTATGAGTTATTGAAAGGGCAAGCTATCTATTACTATAATTTTAAGGGCATTATTATCATTACTATACATAATATATCGAGATCAAAGAATGTACTTTACTCTAAAATGATAATAACATGAATAATAATAATATTGTCAAACTCTAGATAAGCTCGTAATAAAATTCATAAATCGTGCACAATAATACTATGAGTGGTAATACCATCAAATTCTATATAAGTTTGTAATAAATTCATAGATCATGCACAATAATAGTATGAATGATTATATTGTTGAACTCTAGATATGCTCGCAATAAATCCATACATCGTGTTACCAAAATCGCTATATTTTTACATACAAGCAAATTTGATAAAATCTCAAAAATTATTACTTATTCAACAATTTGTTACCATTATTATATAATCTATCTTTTAAAAAAGAAAATGCCAAAATAATACATCGACAGTCCTTTAAACTTGTCATGACATTCCATTTAGACACTCGAACTAAATTCCTTTTCAATTGAACACCTCAACTCCTAATAAAATGTTTCAATTAGAAACTTTCGATTCAATTTTTTAAAAAACTTTTTTGTGTGTTTTTATTCATCAATTAGATAGTTAAAGTTAACAACATAAAATATGTCATCTCAAGTAGAAAAATGTATGGGGCTTTACAATTTATTGGAGTGAATGCATATAATTAAAGAAAATTTATAAATTTATGTGGTTAATTTAATTATCTAATAGACAAATAAAAACACATATAAAAAAGATTCCCAAAAGTTGAATATATCTAATTGAAACATCTTATTATGAATTCAAGTGTTTAAGTGAAACACGATTTAGTTCGAGCATCTCAATGAAATATTATGACAAGTTTAAGGGTCGGTCATATAATAAACCTAGTAAAAAATTACATACTATAATCATCCATCTCCATTTGGCTATAAAAGTATAACACCAAATAAACCATATATTTTTTTTTCATCCAATTAGAGAATTTCTTTACTGTAAAAACCTTGGCCTTTCTCTTTAGATAATAGGGGGCAAAAATGAGAGGAGGACCCAAATCTTCAACAAATGCTGCAATCTTGTGTGACCCTTTTCTCACCAACCTGTGAAAAAAAGAGTGAGCTTTTCTCTATTTTGAAAACCCCCAAAAATCATTTTCAAGATTCTTTTTTTTTTTTTTTTTTTTTTTTTTAATAGTTTTCATCAACCTTACAGTTCTTTAGTTTATAGTGGTGGTTGAGTTGTGGTGAAATTGGTTGGTTTTTATTGGTGGGTTTTGTACTTCTTCTGTTCCTTTGAAATGGGTAGTCTTTAGATTCTTTTGTGTGTGTTTTTTAAATTGGATTTTTTATTTTTTATTTTAAGGAGGATTTTTTTAGGGAAAAATTGATTCTTTTTTTTTTTTAATTGATGCGTCGTGCGTTGCAGAAAGGATATTTCTGGGTATGTTTTTTAGGGATTGAGGTTGTTGCTTGTGGTTGTTGAACATGGCTTGTGATTGTTCTTAAGGTTTTACAGGTTTGACAAGTTGTGTTTGGTGTTTCTTGATATAGAAAATTGAATATTTTTAGACATTGATTGTTTGATTCAGGAGTAATCTTTCCTCATTTGGTGATTTTCCCCTCTTTTTCAGGGTTGGTGGTTATAGCTTCTCAAGTTTGTCTTTGTTTCACTTGGAGAAATTGAGGAAATTCTTGTTTTTTTATACCCTTTTGAATCAAAGCAAAGTGGTTAGTGTTAACTTCTTGTTCATTGTGATTAGTGCCCTCCAATTTGATATCTCTGGTGCTTATCTTGTTGTAGCATTGGAGAAGTTTTAGATGATTCTAGCAGGGAGATTCCGATTGTAGAACTAGGTCTCCGATTGTAGAACTAGGTTAGTATATCTGCTGTGAAGATTGCAGTGGACATGGATATTTGGGTTGTAGCTGCAGCTGCTGGTGCTGGGTATATAGCTCAGCATTGGAAGAACCTCTTAAGAAATAGGCATGATTTGTTAGAATCATCTCCTGCTAGTCCTAGTTTAGTAAGAAATGACTCATTAATGCGTATGCATCAACTCCTGGATAAGAATTGTTCCTCCCCTGTGGAGACACCGAGAAAGAAACTAGGTGAGTTTGCTGCCGAAAGATTGGCTTTCCATGATCCGGAAGTGGGCACCAGTAGTTTGGCTGGTGAAAGACTAGGGATGTCATGTGATCCTGATAATGTCAATTTGACCTCTGGATTTCCGAGTGATAGAGAACTTCAAGGGGGTCAGGATGGAAGCATATGTGGTAACATCAATGAACTGGGATATGACTCATTACTTTCCCCTTCTACGAATGAATTGACCTTTTCTTATGGTACTTCAAGAAAAAAGAGCAACCTTAGGAGTAGAAGAAAAATTGGGCATCTTATAAAGCCTCTGAATTCTCTAGAAAGCTGTCTCATGGCGCAATTATACAAGGAACATGGTGAAGACTATATTTTCAGTTCAAACTCTTCACCATGGACTCCAACTGTGCGGCCTTTTGTAGTTACTGACGGGAGCAAAATTATAAGCAGAGCTAATTCTAATTCTTTAAATGCCCCAAGAGGTGCTGGACATCATAAGCAACAGGATAACTTTTCACCAATGAATACTGTAGTCGGAGTCCCTCAACTACCTAATGTTGGATCCATGGAGCTCCTGAGGAAAGACAAGGTGAAGGATCATTCCAGAAGATTTAGTGATTCCATTGGAATGAACAATGGGAGACACAGCAGTTTACAAGGTACGTTTTACTGTTTGGAGTCTGATTTTTTCATTGTTTCCTTGGTAAAATTTAATGAAATAGATACATATTATTTTTCAAGATTTTGAACACTGGAATAGCAACATTCTTTGGAAAATTTTAAAACCAGTAGAACCATGGGATGTAGCTCCAGATAGTTCCATCAAGATATTATGCTAGCGCACAGCTGTGCAAATAGTAGTTAACTTTCACATAGTGAAACTCATGAATGATTCGTCCTTTTACCTACAACAGTTGATGGAACACAAAATAAATTTGTAAGATATAGTCATTTTTTACCTTAATCAGTGTCATGTCTGTTTCTTTCTTTGGATTTCTACTTGAGATACTAAGACTTTAAAAGCTCTCTGCTGTCCAAGACTTTCCTGCTAATGACACAATAAGTGAATAGAAACTACTATCTTTATAATGGTTTACTAATTTCTATTTTTTTGTTGGACAAGATATACTAACACTCTCCTATAATCCACCCTTTTATGGTTGTCTTGAATCAGGATCATCTCATGGTGTGCTTCTTTTCTGTCTTGGAATATCTGTGGGCATAGTATCTTCTTTCTGGAAAAATAGAAAGGAAATGGATAAATTAAATGAGTTGCTGAGACAGTCCGAGTATTTGGTTCAAGATCTACAGGAGGAACTTGAAATGAAAGATTCATTAACTGTGAAAGAGCTTGCCACTGAAGATTGTGAGTCACAGGATACACTTAATTATTCCTCAAACCATGAAGCTTTACAGGCACCTTCCCCTAAAGGGAAGTTGGAGAAGTCGTCAACAAATTACGATGAGGACTGTCAAAGCCAGAAGACAGAGGAAGAATCTAGGAGTAAAATTGAAGCAGAGCTTGAAGCTGAACTGGAGAGGTTAGAATTAAGTATGAACTCGTCTAGGTTGGAGGGGAAACTCGCAGAACTAGATGAGGTAAGAATGCTTTCTGATTTATTCATCTCTATGCCTCTTTCTTTTTTTTTTTTGTGAAGCAACTCTAATATGCAATACAAATTGCTTACTTGGATACTCCATTCTTGAAAATACAATTATCTTATCAGAGAAGTTAACTTAGACACTATATGCACTTAAGCATTTTGGTCCAACATCCACCAGTTGGTTGACTTCGCCAGCTTATGAATTTATGTTTTTCCAAGGAAGCTCTAGAGTTTATGGTTGGTACAGATAAGCTTGATTTGGGTTTCATGGGTATATAGTGCTTGAGTTTTCTAGTATAGTGGGCGTTGGAAGTCGGAACTAAAGGACAATGAACGATGAATCCTATGCTAGAGTCTAGAGTTTGAATATTGAAACTATTTCATAAGGTTAAATCACGCAACAAGGTAGTGGTTATGATCGATCCGATAGAAAGGAAGGAATAGTTGTATTTTTTGGGTGTGGGCTAGAGGAAAACCATGGTGTCAAGTTAAAAGCCTAGCAGAGGCAAAAGACACTAGTTGGTTTCTTCCCATTTGCCTAAACCTTGGTACCCGGTACCTGTGCTGGTGGAAGGTAACAAGTACTGGTGGAATATCTATGGAGCACTTAAACACTACAGTGAAAAGTATGCCTCAATCCTAAGTTGGGGTTGGCCATATGAATCCTCACTATCCATTTCACTCCATTTGGAGCTAAACTTGTTTAAACTTGTATGCTATGCAAGATAGATACTTCCATCAGTTCTTGCTATCTCTTTGTTGCTTATAGATTTCTGGTGGGTATGTTGCATATTGTTGCTGAGCTCTTTTGTATCTAATACTTCTGTTAGTAGGATGTGTAGCTTATATTGATTAGTCATATGATCAGAACTAGTATCTTTATTGAACTCTATGAAATTCTCTTAGACATTATATCCTGACACTTTCTTCAGGTTCTCCCAATTTTGTGCTCTCACAGCTTTCTTGTTCTGGATAGTATAGGTAGACAAACTTTTCCTTTTTTCATCTTATACTATGTCAGGAGGGCTTTTCTTTTGAAGTTTGAGAAAATTTTAAATCATGATGTTTCTGGCGAATAAGTTTTTGTGCTGACTCTTGCTCTGTCGGTTAGATTTGTGATCTAGTGTGCAATTTAGGCGTATCTTGTGTTTGCATTCTTTCTTTGTGTTGGAGATCTTCTTAATGTTTTCTTTTCCAGATTTCTGTTGAAATTTTTCAGTTTTTAATCAGTCACTATGATTTCTAGCTTTTTCAAGAATCATCAATTTTTCCTTGATCCTCTAATGAAGAAGTTTTCATGTCTTTACTAGGAAGACCATTAGGTTTATGATTTATAGGATCAGTATCATCTATATTTGGTTTCTAGAAGTAATCAAGGTCGTAGTTCGAAGAATTCTCAGGAGAGTCCTCAGGTGAGACTTAGAAGTTATGACTGATTCAACTCTTTTACATCCACTAGTAAATGAAAAAGAATCTCATTGCTATACAACTTAACCTAGAGCCAGGTGCTTCTGTAAAGAGAGAACGGAAGAAAAAATTATACCTGCTACATTAAGCTACGCATGTATAATTCGTCTGCTACTTTAGAGAAGCTTTAATAAGTGTTCAATCTTTTGCAGCTTGATCCAGACTTTGTGACAGATCTAGCCAAGGGGGAGTTAAGAACTGAACTCTTTAATAGACAAGCCGGAGGTCAACCTTATGCAGATCAGGATGGTAGCGGGACCTCGACTCCTCATCCTGTAAACTATGCTGTCTCGCCAAGAGAGCTGAGATTGCGGCTGCACGAAGTCCTCCAATCACAATTAGAAGACCGGGTCAAGGAGCTTGAGATGTCACTTCAGAACAGTGAAAGGAAAGTTAGGTATATGGAAGCAGAACTTGCAAGTTCTTGGAGGGACTCCTCGAACAGTGAAGGGGGTTCTTCTTCCACCCATGGTAGTCCTATAGCTAAAGTAGAACAACGTACAGTAGACCAGACAGTGGCAATCAATTTATGCGGGGATGCTTTAGATGCATATAACGAGGCTTATGCCGTGTTCACAAGGTTAAATTCAGAGGAGGAGGATGTTGCTGTTGCATCAGGAGTTAAGGACATCAACCACCAAGAAAACTCGCGTTCACGCGAGCATAACTTTGACTGGAATGAAAATGATAGGATGAGTGATGGAAGTGATGATGAGATGGAAAAGTTGTTAATTAGGCATCTTGTAGAGAAAGCCAGGAAAGGCTCTCCAGCAGTTTTAAATGTGCAGAGGGCATTGTTCTGCCTTGATGATAATGAACATTGATACGTTCACAACATATAGATAGTAAAAGAGGATAAAATTTTTTGCAGTTAATTGACTGCTTTCATGAAAACTTATGAGCCAATTTGCCTGTATTCTCACAGATGAAGCATTCTTCAGACCCCCAAATCCCCTGCCCCCAAAGTTCTTAGCACAACTTTTGAGCTTTTTGTTCGAAGTGATCAGCTTTGAACTAAAAATGTCTGCTCTTGCTCAATGAAGTGGTCAGCGAATGGATTGAGAACTATAACGTTCGGGTTCAAATTCCAACAGAGACAAAAAAAAATACTAGGGTGATTTCTTCCCATCCGTCCTAGCCTGGTACTTGTTACTGGTGGGAGGTGGTAGCTATCTTGTGGAATTAATTGAGGTGCGCATAAGCTGGCTTGAATACCACGGTTGTCAAAAATGTCTGCTCTTGCCCCCCACCCTACTCAAAAGAAAAAGGGTATGCAATATTTAATTTTAAAATTAAAAAAAATGATGGGATTATAGTTGCAACCTATATGCACCTCCCAAAGGCTATTTGAGTTTTGTGGTCTTTAACTTACCTTTGAATTAAAGAGGTATCAAATATAAAAAAAGATATTATTTTTAAACTAGCCTAAAAAGGAAAATAAAATACTGAAATTAAAACGAAGTAGGTATAATTTCCTGTTGGTAACTTTAGCTTACTTGCCCTCTTTTCCTTCTTACTTTTTTCCCCATTACTATCCCGCAAATTACATCTTTTATTTTAATCATTTTCCAAAAGCCCTTTAAAGAAAAGTTACCACGTATTGACTTTGTGATTTTAGAGGTTTAATGAATAATTTACTTTTTTTAAAAAAAAAATGCTTTCCATCGTATGTGGGCCATTAGCTAATTACTAAAAGGGCGTTTGGTTGGAAACAAGTTATTTCGCGATTAGCTATCCTGGATTAGTTATCTCATGCTCAAGGTAGGATAAAAATAACACTATAATCTCGAAATTAATTATTCATTGTACCAAACGAGCCCTAAAAATTAATCCCCACTTGCCAATTATAAAGACATGAGTCCTTAATCTCCTATGACTCAAACACTTCACTTTTCTCTTTTCTTTTTAGTTTTTAGAGTCCTTATTATACATATATTGCTCCATGAAAGTAATTCATTAGGTTTCGGCTACTGGGAAAATTTGGCAAAGCTTTTAGACTTCAAAGGTTTGACTACTACCGTCTTCATTACTAGAAATTATTTTTTTGTTCACGTTAATAGGAGCGGATTCAAGATTTTAAAGTTTATGGGTTTCAATAATGATCTCAAATTAATATACAAAAATAACTAAGTTTAGGGTTCAAAAGTTTTAGATATTTAGTGAATTTCTTATAATGATTTGTGCAAAAGATATTGGATTCCCGTAAACTCGTATGCATTGCTCTGCATCCACCATTGTTCATGTAGCGTGTTTCTCATATTATGGAGTTCAATTTTTTTTAATTTTCTTTTGTCTTTTGTGTAGAGGTGGTGTTCAAATTAAATTACTTTAGTTCTTTCCCTGGTGTTTTTACTATTAAACTTTTTATAATGTTCTTGTCGTCCGAGGCGGCTGTAGCTTTTAAATCACATTGTCGTGTTTGTTTTTTGAGAGTCAAGCTGACTAATTTAAAATTTAGATATTAAAAAAACTATACACAAAGTACTATATGTTGCAACTTTTCTCATGTTATGAATTTAATGAAAAAAAATAATAAAATTAATCAAAACTCAAATAGTTTAATTCACGAAAAGCAAAACATGACAACTAAGAGACTACATGTATAATGGATCCACGGGTAAAAATCTAAAAGTTGAGTCTTTCAGATTAAATAAAATCTTGAGTCCGCCTCTGCTTATCCTCTAATTGATTAATTAACGTATTATTTCTCTCATGACTAGGCACAATATGGAGGAGAAAAAGAAAAAGACTCTCAATGTGATCTCTAGTTTTTTCAAGCGCGGAAATAAGAAGCAAGAGGCGATAAATTCACCCAAAGTTGAAGACGACCAATGGATTTTTCTGCTAGAGAATCAAATTGATGAAAAGAGAGCGAGTTACCATCAAATTGATGAAAGGAGAGCGAGTTACCATCAAACTGATGAAAGGAGAGCGAGTTACGAACAAATATCAGTATTCCTCGTTGTGCTTGGTATCGTGCTGATTTATGTCAACTATTTTGATGTGTTCCTTGTAATAATAGGAAAGGAGGGTGGTACCATTATCTCCAGAATCATTAACTTGGGAGCTGCATTTGTTATCACTGTTACTGGTTTAATTATGTGGGGTGACAATAATTAAGGACATGGAGAATCAAGGCCTTTAAACACTAGGTTTTCTTTTAATTATAATTTCTATATTTTAATTTGTGAGTCAATTTACTTCTTGAGTTGAGGTTGAAAAAGAGTAATTGAGAGTTTTGATGTCATAGTTTATTGTCTTTGGATTATTGTCATAGTTTATTGTCTTTGGAATATTGTTGTGTGGCTATCACTTTTGACATAACATTCCTGGTATTAGTGTGATTTCACAAGTCGGGTGATTTGAGGAGGGTGAAATGTATGCAAACTTTATGTCTACCTTTTGAGATAGAAAGACTGTTTTCAATTGATTCTCGACTCAAGAAAAACGTTATCAGAAACATATGTATGCAAACTTTATGTCTACCTTTTGAGATAGAAAGACTATGTTCAATTGATTCTCGGCTCAAGAAAAACGTTATCGGAAACATATTTGACATGAACCAATGGAGCTTTCTTTTGCTCAAAATAGAGTTCAAAGTGTATTTTATTGTCTTTGAGTATTGGTGTGATCTTGGATCAATAGACTATCATGTCAATGATCCCTTAGATAGTGTGCTTTGACAGAGTACTTAAATCCTTTTATGAGCAATGCAATGATGTGTTCATTGTGAAATCCTCGTATTCTAATAGTTTGGCATGTTAGTTCTTTACTAAGAGTTATACCATCATATCATTTAAAAAATAATTACAAATAATTATAAGTAACTTTAATTAATAAGCATTGATTGATAACTTAGTTAAAATAAATGATAAGTGACCTAAATTAACTTATGTTATCACTGTATACAACCCTTTCTTATTCTGTCAGTGTTCTTATAATTCAAAATATTGTGTTTTATTGAGTTTAAGAGTTTAGTTGATAAAATTGTGAGTATAAGAATCCAATTGACAATCTGAATCAAGTACAAGTGTCTCCCAGATCATTCAGCCCAAAAATAAGCAAACATAAGAGCTAAGGAAAATTATTATACAATACATCTAATAAGGTGCCACTCATCGTTAAATTGGGGCCAGACTCATTAAGCACAAATTCACAAATTCGGATCTAATACGGGCCGGGTTACCTTTTTGTGAAGTCTCTCAAGATCCAAAGTCAAAATTGGAAAGTTCCCAAATTGTCTGAGACCATAAACTCTGCACCTGAAAATCCAAAAGCAAATTCTCACCACCTATTAAAATCCAAAAATTCTTCCAATTATTCCCAAATTTAATTCAATTTTAGTGTTCCAAATGGACGAAAATTCAAAACCCAAAAGCGTTCTTGATTCCCTAGGTGAAGAAATAGTGAGAATAATAACACCTGTTTCAATTTGCATGTTGTTGGTAGTCATTCTTGTTACAGTACTAAACAATGATTCAGATTCCTCAAACCCCTCATTTACCTCAATAGCAACAGTTGCTTATAATGAAAGCAGCTCAGACTCAAATTGGGACAAATTAAAAGGTGCCCTTTTGAATGCTTTGGTTTTTGTTGTTGTTGTCACTGTTGTTACATTCCTTTTAGTGTTGCTTTTCTACTTTAGGTGTACTAAATTCTTGAAATATTATATGGGGTTTTCGTCTTTCCTTGTTTTGGGATTTATGGGTGGTGAAATAGGTATTTTCTTGATTGGGAAATTTAGGGTGGATATTGATTGTGTTTCGTTTGGTTTGATTTTGTTTAATTTTACGGTTGTTGGGGTGTTGGCGGTGTTTATGTCGAAGATGGCGATTGTTGTTACTCAAGGGTATTTGGTTGTTATTGGAGTGTTGGTTGCGTATTGGTTTACGATGTTACCTGAATGGACGACTTGGGTGCTTTTGGTTGCGATGGCATTGTATGATCTTGCGGCTGTTTTGTTGCCGGGTGGGCCACTAAGGTTGCTTGTCGAGCTTGCGATGTCTAGGGATGAAGATATTCCGGCTTTGGTTTATGAGGCTCGCCCTGTTATTAATCCTGATTCGGTTACAAGAGATGGTTTTGTGCAAAGGAGAGTGTGGAGAGAAAGACGGGAGAATGAATTTGGCTCCGATGAAAATTTGGATTCTAGGTCTAACTTGAATTCAACTGTCAATTCTAGTTTGGAATCAAGTTCTGGTCTTGAAAGGCGTCCATTGATTGGTCATGACGAGAATGAGAGGAATGCGGTTGATGTGGAGGATGGTCAAGTTCCAAGAGCAGATTCTGAGCTTGCTGCACCGCTAATTCAACATAGGATAAATGTCCGAATGAATTTACAGGAAGGGTCAAATGATGATTTTGCACTTGAAGGTATTGGTTTGGGATCCTCAGGTGCTATTAAGCTGGGGCTAGGAGACTTCATATTCTACAGTGTATTAGTTGCCAGGGCTGCGATGTATGATTTCATGACAGTTTATGCATGCTATCTTGCTATTATAGCTGGTCTTGGTATCACTCTGATGCTTCTTGCATTTTATCAGAAAGCTTTGCCTGCTCTTCCTGTGTCTGTTCTGCTAGGTGTCTTGTTTTATTTGTTAACTCGGCTATTGCTCGAGACCTTTGTTGTACAATGTTCGATGAACCTGTTGATGTTTTAGGAGCATGATTTCCTTGTTGACAATGGATTACTTTCAATTTAATGATAATTCGTCACTCATATCTGTGAATTCTTATAGCATCTTTTTTATTGTTTTGACCATGTTCCAAGTTGGCCGAGTTGCAAGTCTGGATAGATTAGTTGTAGTAGGTAAAAATTGTTTGTGAAATAAAAGGAAAGCAGGTAGTTCTTGTATAACTCATCCGAGAAACTGCAGTTCCCTGTAAATGACCAAAGTTTCCATTGACCTGCAATTTGTTTGAAAAAGAATCATGATGCATAGAGTATACTGGAGAGATTGAACATGAGTCTACCAGATCATTGGTTACATGATATGATTACTCAAAGATGACGAGGTTTTGTTTATGTTACTGAATTACTTCCAACAGTGGTGGCATAATCTTGTTATTCTTTCTAGTGTTTCTCCATACTGCAGAAAGGTAGTAATTGTACACGCTTTTAGTACTTCCTACAATTATATGTTCCCTAATTGGCTTCCCAGCACTAGTCTGCAGATTGAGTGTTAAATGCAATAGGGCTCTTGACTTGTTGCTTAAACCAAACACTGTATTAGGTGTGTTGGATTTTATACATAGCAAAAGAATGCTACTATACATATGCAGGATTTAACGGTATATGAATAACTTAGCTTCTGACTAGCTGTCAGATGACCCCGTAAATGTATCAATCACCATCATATTCGCCCCTAGCACTACTGTTCCCTATACAGAGTCAAGACCTTCACACCAACAAAGGTTTTACTTTGAAAACTACAGTTATAAAGGAGAAGACTTGGAGCGAATTTTACATTAATTATGAAGCATTAATGATACATATGCTCAGTGACAGTCAAAGGGTACTGAATTTCTGCATCGAAAAGAGTGTTAACGAGAAAAGAATAAATCAAAATGATTTGATAGGATGATGTTGTGGCTGACAAAGAAGCTTAGCAGAACGTCTAAAAACAATAGAGAAAAAGAAAAATACAGCGAGTACGTTGAAATACCTTGAGTTGCAACCAATTGTGTGGCTAGAGGTCAATGTAGACAGTGAAGAAAACCAAATTTTCATCCCAACAGCAGCAAACAACGTTGGGTGATATCTTCATTTCTGCCTAGAGCCTTGGGGGACTAAAGTTATTCGTACCTTTATTAGGGCTGGTGGGAAGGTAGCAGGTCTGATGAATAGTTGAGGTGCGCTCATTTGATTGGATAGTCGATGTGTGTACAAATTGAGCCGAACAACATTGTTATTTTATTTTTTTAAAAAAAAAATGAAATTCCTTTTGATTCCCATTCTTTGCTCTAGAGCCCGTACTCATACATGTTTTCCCTTTTACCTGTACAGATGTACTGAATGCCATGACTTAAAACTAGTACTATTAATAGTCCTTTCAAAGTTCAAGCCGCCTATGTTTACTCGGGCAAAGTCAATTTTTACTTGTTGGGCCTGTCTTTCAGACTTTCATATCTAAAGTGATCTTCTGTTTTCCAACCTTTATGGCTCAGTGGGACCAATTTTAGCCTATGTTGTTCCGGCTTTCCAAAAATATCATCAGGTGGGTGTTGGATCCTCCAAAGTGGTGCTTGGTGGGGCAACCTCCTATGAAAATTTCGCCTGCTGTGAGCTTTATACAGTTGGTTTCAAGCTCGGAGAGAAGTGAAAAATTGTAGTAGGTTGACAACCAACACAAGTTCGTCTATTGAATTCAGCACATAGAGAACCAAATGGCGTGACCCAACTAAGATTGAGGGGTAGTTTCATTAATTATCTTGTTTCATTTTGTAGTGTTAAACTAGACAAGACGATTGATTGTGTCAGGTATTATACACAGAGAGTGGTACGCAGATTAAAAGGAATGCATATACCATAAAGTTGAAACACTAGATTGAACTCGAGGACTATGGAGAACTGTACATTTCATGTGTGCGTGTGTTGTGGGGTGGGGATTACAAAGACACTAATGACTAATATTGATAAATTACAAAAGATACGACAGTTGAAGGCTAAATGCAAGAAAAAAGAAAGAGCATACACTACTACTGTTATTTAGCCATCACCTTCTCCAATTATAATTAAGTGACTTTGCTGAACCTTGAAAAAAGTCCAGGAGATACTTCTCCAAGTCCTCTTCTGTGTATTTGATGTGCTTGTCACTGAGAGATTTCTTCACCAGTCCAACAAATGGCCGGTAGGCATGAACAACCTTTAACGCGGTTGAAATTCTCAAATCCTCTCGAAGCTCAATGTCTGGAATAGTCCATCCTGTCTGGTTCTTGTACACATCCTCAAAAGCAATACTGAAATTTCTGCACCTCTCCTTCAGAACTGCCTTTCCTGACTTCTCATAACCGGTTATCAAAGATAGGATTGGAATCCATGTTATTCTCTCGTAGGTTTTTTCGTGCTGCACATATTTTACAATATACTTTTTTATCCACTCATCACCAAAACAAGTTCTGATTTTGGAGTTCTTGATTTTCTGGACCATGTAATGGATGTTGTTCATCAAAAAGATGTGCTTCAAAGAATCATCTTTATATAAATTGGACCTATGTTCAAGGTTGGATTCAAGCATGGATGCTATCGACTGCAAGTGAAGAGCCAATGGACATGGGAATTCGGAAGAAATGTCGAGCCTGACCAGCGCATCGACAACTCCACCCGAATTCTGTGTCATTCTGTCCTCTAGAAGGAACCTCAGGGTATCATAATATTCCGACAGAAGCATGAAATAATTGATAACGTATTTGGTTAGTGGGTGAACACCTCCTCCTTGGAAGGGAGTTGTCGAAGTGTCTGAAGCAATGCGATTTCCCAACCCCAGAAAGATTGCTTTTGCAGAATCTCCAAGACTTTTCAGTAGTTCATGGTACTCCACTTGAATGAAATTACCGTGGTTTTCACAAAACAAAGCATCCACATCTTGACAAAGACCTCTTAGAAGCTCATACATATCGAGTAAACAAAAAAGACGTTCTGGTTGAAGGGGGCCAATAGCTACAGCTTGGCCAAAATTCAAGAGACACAACATGGCATCCTTGGAACACTCAATGAAACAGGTTGAACTAACAGATCCAAACTCACCAAGAAGCTGATCAAAGAGGTTTTTCTCACTAGGGAGATAGAATGCAATGACATTTTTCGTTGCCTGGCGCCACTTCTTAATTCTGCAATTCAAGAAAGTCCAATCCATTCTCAGCACATCTTCAATGCTGATTTGTTGCATACAGAAAAGCCTCAAGTATTCATGCAATGCATCTTTCCAGAATCTGATAAAAACCTGGCAAAATTCCGGAACGTAATGTGAAGCGAACATCAGATCTGCAATAGACTTGATATGAGGAACAACACCTGGATGGACCAAATCCATTATACATTCTTCTGATTCAGCTCTACTACTGTCCAGGCAAGATGTTCCCTCAACTGAGTCATCCTCAATTGAGACCATCGACTCCTCATCAACAACAATCTCTTCACAAGAGTGGAACGACACATATTCATGCCCAAAACACTGCTTATTCTGTGCAAGAATGTAGATAACTTCTTCCTGCAGCCTTACCATTGCCGTTTGCAACACACTGTGAGCTTGGCTAACAAGTCTGTTTTGTTTCCTGTTCTTTTTTTGCACCATACTTTCCAAGCTCACAATTATAATCCGAATTTCTTCTACATTTTGCAGATACTCAAGAAGTTCAGAAGGACCAGCATCCCATATCTTCAAACAATTCGACTGCAAGGTCATGATCTTTGCCTGAGCCGACTTAAACCGACCTTCAATCTCTCTGAGACTTGTGTTCTCATCCTCTTTTGCTTCGGCCATAGCAGTCAAATGAATGTCAAGATCGGCCAGAGTTCTTCTTGCTTCATTGCTCAAGCTCGTCCTGGCTTGTAGTTGTAACGCCTTCACAAGGTGATGAGCTGCAGCAATTACATGTTGTTCCGCCAATTTATCAGCATCCATTTTCAGACAAAACGTAGAACAAATTGATTTAAAGTAAAAGGCCTAAACTTTGGATGATCCTTCCCTTCCTGAATCTTCAAACCAACCCCAAGCTATATTTTTTTTGATAAATGGGTAATCAAGAAGGACAAATGGCTGCTCTCCACCCCCTTCCTTCTATATGGGATCAGAATTCAGAACACAAACTAGGGACCAGAAAATACCCCCCTCAATTCCTCAACAGGTCAAGATTCTCTAATGAAAGAGGATGAGTTCAACAAAGGACACAAAATTGGGATGTACATCTCTTAAACCCTTTCAGGATCACTAACATTAAAAGATTAGCAGGCATCATGGGATGGAGATGAAAACTTGTCAAATTCCAAAGAGAAATGAAAACAACCACAAATCACATGATTGCTGTATAACTGAAACAGCAAGAAGGATAAATAAAACTTCAAGTCAAGATTGTGCTTGTTTCTTGAAGCTTTTTAGAACAAATAATATCTAAAAAAAAACATAGTAAAGTCAGGGAAAATGAAATGAAAAGATAATTAAAAACAAAAGTTTCTGAATAGAAAGATTACACTTTACGCGTTAAATTGGAAGATAATAGTCCAGACAAAATAAGGACAAAAGGGTACATAGACCATCGTAGGAGAGTATTGGAGGATCGAAATTTGTTTCGGTTCTTCCAACAAGTACCTTTCCACTAAAATACAGGAACTTTTGTGGTCAAAAATGAAAAGAAAGAAACTTCCTGGGGTTTAATATTTTGGTTTGTAAACTAATCAAAAGCAAATTCAGCTAACGTAGACTAAAAGTAGGCCTTTGACCATGAAAATTAAAAATGTATTCACTTTATTTGAAATTTTTTAAAGTTGAAAATAGAGTTGGAATTTTGTTTGGCTATATATTTTAGAATTAATATTTAGAATTCAAATGTATTTTTTTAAAAAATATAAAAAAAAATAAAATAGAATTTTATGAAATGAGCTATTTTATGAAAATAAAAAATTTAAAATTATTTTGAAACAAAATAAATTAAAAAGCAAAAATAGTGAAATCAAAAATTGTGAAAACATCTCTTGTTTTTCAAATTTCCAAATACAACTAGTTGTATTTGGTTTATTTATGGCCAAACAAATATTTCGAAATAAAGTGGATACGTATTCCGAAATACAATGAATACAATATATGGTCAAACGGTCCTTAAGACTAAAAAAGTTGAAGTCGTTTCTTTCTCATTATAACTAAACCCCAGAATTTTCTAATTACATAATGGTATATGCAATTCTTGACAGGGGATTGGTCTTAAAAGAGAGTCTTGGATTAACTGATAAAGTTGTTGTCACGTAATTAAAAAGTCACGAGTTTAAATAGTGGAAACAACCTCTTGCAAGAAATGCAGGATTAGTATGCGTATAATAAACCGTTGTGGGATAATCTTTCTTTGAATTCCGTGCATAACAAGAGCTTTAATTCACCGGACTACCCTTAACAGCGGATTAGTCTGTGTTTCACTCAAGGTGCCTTTTTGACTACTGACTCTGGTGGAGTATTGAGAGAGAACGTAACTAATTAAGGTTAACGTGTTAATGAAATTGCCCAGTCAGACTGACGTAAGTGCGTACGTAATACATATTGCTTTCGCTTATGTCACCTTTTTTAATTTACTTGCCATCTTTGTGGGCTGAAAGAAGTACTATAACTCGACTTGTTTCAATTTTTTTGTCATACTCGTTTGTTTTTTTAAAAAAAAATAAAATAAATTCATAACTCTTTAATTATACTTTTTCCTGTGACATGATTAATATCACAAGATTAAAAAATATTTTGATATATTATATAAATCTTTAATTTAAAAATCATAATATTCCTTTTTTTTCTTCTTAAATTTTATGTCAAATTAGAATCAAATAAATAAATTGAAATAGGACGAATAGTAGAATGAAAGTTCAAGCACACCTTATATGTTCACACTTCACACTAAGCCGTAGATGCATGTATTTGTACCCAGATGTTTAGCACTTTTCATGAATAATTAACAAACATTTTCACTTAATTTGACCTATTTACTATAACTACTTTACATAATTTTTGTGTAAATTATGTAGACAATCCGTGAAGGTAAATATTTATTAGATAAAAATTTATTTACACATGATATGTATATTAAGTCAATAAGTACATACATATGTTTACACATAGACTTTCAAACTTTCACCTAGTACAAAGATTTTAAAACAAAAGCTAAAAAGAATGTTAAATACACAATTTTGTGGATGTCATTTAAGTACTCTTATAATGTATTGAAGAAACTTGTAATTAAGCAAACAATATGCAAGCAACTCAAGCATACAACTTGCAATCAACTTCAAAGATTATTACGTCAATTTTTTAAGAAGACATGTTATAAGTAATTCAAACAACCATTTTGTAAATATCCTACGGAAAGTCCCACAATAACCTTTTTTTTCTCTATAAATAAAAAGTTAAATCAGTTTATTTGTACATTAAGGACAAGAGAAATAAAATGTCTCCCTCTGGTTTCACAAATAATTTATGTCCTTTTGCTTGTACTTTTATTATTATTATCTTATTAAAAAAATAAAAATCTTTTTTGACTTGTTTGTTTAATTACATTACATTAACGTGTTGCTTTGTAAAATGCAAATGCATCCAAACACGGTGTTAATCTGGTAACCGTATTCCGGAAAGAAAGTAGTTTGGTCACCATGGATTCCAGCGAGAATATCGGTGTATTGCCGTGTAGTTTCCGTGTGACAATGTTCATTGATCACTGTTGTTCCGCCATTGATTTGAGAGAATAAGAGAGACTACATGAATTACAAGGGTCAACGGGTTCTCTTGGTTTTCACATCAACTCCCAGGCCAGTCGTCGCTGGCCGGCAATTATCGGGACGACGACGACGACGACGACAAAGTATTACTTTTGCAGCTCTTTAATCCAACCCTTTTTTTGGGCTCCATAGTTCGATGGTTCGTTAGTTAACTGTTTTATTCGAAATATTCTTAATTGTGTCATATTTCTGATGGGTGTATGCTTTGGTACATTCTTTATTGAGAGAAAGGGATATATTCGTGTATAGCGGGAGTTTAGTGTATCGGGCTGCCCCTTTTACTCCAGGACCTGCTTCTTAACTCGTCTTGATTTTAGTGAGGTAGAAGGCCTAATTGCTGGGTAATTGGACTAAGAATACTAAATAAGATAACATTTGCACTTGTATTTCCCTTTTGTGTAATTTTGGTTAACTCTTAGTACATTAGTGTTTTGTCCCTGTAGTGAGGTAGAAGGCCTAATTGTTTTGTTGTATTTATGTTCTGTTACTATCGGTTGTTGTTGTTGTTACTGTTTTTGTTATTATCTGATGTTTCTTGTACTTCTGTTCCATCTTGTTCGGACCTCTTTGGATTGTTTTTCCTTGAACCGAGGGTCTATCGTAAACAACCTCTCTACCTCTGTAGGGGTTAGGTCTACGTACACTTTATACTCTCCAGACTCCACTGGGTATGTTGTTTTATATTAGTGTTATTTGAGAAATGATAAATTAGAGATCAAACAGGTACTATTGATTATGCATTTTTTTCACTCGGTTTATTGTTCTTTTAAGCTAATAACTTGATGGTGTAGTGTGGAAGGCTTTGAAAGCAAGAACCAACTAGTTTCTTGAAGTGATGCTATGATAAACATATTTCAGAACCATTTGGTGCACTTGTCTGACAATTCCATGGAGGCTATTTTTTTTCCGCAAGTACCAACTATGGAGGCTACTTGGTTAACTGAAGTTCATAACTAATTGATATAAGCTTTTCTCTTAGAAACCAATGGATTGGAATGCATTGCAAATTCTTGAACAGGAACTTTTGAGCTAACGTGAAACATTAAGATAGAGTCCATCACATATCAGGAAAGCGGATCACCTTTTAGAGGAATAACGCCGTTAAGCAACTTTGGACCTTGGCTTAGTCAAAGAAGAAAAGACTGAAGACACTAGTCTCTACTTCCTTATAAAAAAAAAAGACACTATTATACTTCAATATGACAATGAGTATGCAAGAGTGCATTTCAAGCTCAGTCATCCGAAAACCTTGTTTCCTATGGCCCTTACCTTTAGTGTCACCTTGACTGTTGGTCTATAACTTATACTATTTTCTGAGGGATGATTATGATTGGAGAGAGGAACTCTATAACTGTTAGAACATGAAACACATATACCTTTGCTTGTTTCTTCTATCCTTCTATCAGTGGTTATCCCTTTGCATACACACAGGCAGCCCTTGGGCTCAGGAATTTTCTCATAGTTTGCATAATTTCAAGATGTAGTGACTTATTTTTGTTTTTGCTAATGAAGATCACGGTGACTCGTTTTAGCTTTTACTTTTATCTTTGATGCAATGAAATTGCTTGGTCTACAAGAGCTTGAGGTGAAATGTCAAAAAACACTGCTTTTGTGTCACGCAAACTGTATTCCTCGAAGCACATCTTTGGCTGACATTGAATTGTTAAGACATCTTTGTTGATTGTAGCCTCTTACGTTAAACATTGCTGTCTAATATATTGGAAGAATGTGGGTTTTAAAGCAACTTTAGGCCTGGTTGCAATACTTTCCGCCAAAGTTTTAACATGTAATAAAATTTTAAAATGCTACAGACAACAAATCAAACAGAATAATGGTTTTCTATGGCACAAGCGTACATACAAGAACTCAGCAGTACATGCTTTTTCTTCTGGTGTTCGCTCTTTGGCTTTCCAAATCTCTTGTTTAGCACGGGCTGTAGAATGCATGATTTTCTTGACTGTAACCTCAAAAGTGGTACAATCTTGTCCTAAATCAGTATCACAGAAAGTAAAGTTTTCACATGGAAATCGTTGTTGCAAGCATAAGGCCAAACAGATAGCTCATTGTAGATAATTCACACCTGAAACTTTAATTTGAAATTTAAATCATTGATTGACTTGAACATTGAATTGACTCTGATTTCAGCTCTTTCTATGGCAGCAGCAGTTTGAACTCTTTGGCTTGGCATGGCAACTTTGCATGATGAATTTAGTCAGACGTCTTCAGCTATGGAGCCTAAGCATGCTAGTGCAACTGATGGAAAATCAGGGTCACCTCCTACCCTTGCTGTTACAGGAGTTAAAGTCCCCCCTCGTGATAAAACTTTAAGTTCCTCAGACTCTTCCTGCAATACATCACCTAACTCGACACTGAATGACCCCTTTGGCAAGGCTAATTATGAATCTGATGATTACACTGCTAATGCTAATAACTTACCTAAACTTCATAAGGATAAAAAATCACGGTTTTCAGACAACAAAAATCATGTTTCTGGGAGCCCTACCATTAGTAGGGAACTCTTAAACCATGAAGTGTCACCTTCCATGTCACAGTCAGAAGCGACTCAGTATTTTTCCAGGTCAAGCTCTGGCAATTCGTCAACCACAGAATCACCTCCTATGCAAGTAATGGAGCACTCCGCGAACAAATCTTATAGGATCCCTTCTTCAGTGTTTGCTAGAGATGAGTCCTCAAACCCAGCAGAGTGGAGTGGAGCTTCTCATGAATCATTATTTAGCATTCACATGGGAACTATGAGTTTTACCAAAGATGCTAGCTTTTGGCAATCGGGTGAGCTGGGTGGGCTAGGAACTCCTCAAGACTTCCCGACATCCCCTGCTATGTGTGACTTCTCTCCCTGCCAGTCAAGTCAGGAGATGGAATTAGCTGAAGAGGAGGTCTCAAGGGGAAATGAAGATCTAAATCATGAAAGATCTCCTGCTGATAGACATACTTCTCATAAATCAATGGAAAGTGGAACAAGCACAATGTCTTTTGCATTTCCAGTGTAGGCAGTCTACACTCAAACTCTCATATGATACACTGGCAAATTTTTGTCCTTACTGTTCATTTAGAATGTCAACAATCATTTCTAGTGGGAACATTACTTCTTTCTATCTCTCTTTGTGCATACAAGTATAGTGGAACACCTACATTTTGACACCAAAAACTAACAACTGTTGGTCCAGAAATTATTCTCTCCTTCTGCATGACCTTGCTACTTACTACGAACGTATCTTGTGGTTTCTTCATTAAAATAATTGACTTTATATCTGGACCCTGACCTTCCACTAGGTAACATAGACATGTATCTTTTGATAGATTTCTTTTTCTGATCCTCATTTGTGTGGTAGGGTCAGGGTTGGCACTTGAATAGAATGTTAGGGAAAAACCGAAAGATTAAATGAATTGTCTCTGTATAGATATGACTTTCAAATGGTATCAATGTGAACATTATGCTTCTTTGCAATTTCTATATGTATGCCAATATTTGGCACGTGCTTTCATATAATATTAATGAGAGATTGACCGGACATCTGTCTAAAAATGAAGGCTGGCAGGGAATCTGGATAAAAATTATTCACAGCGCATGCCTGATGCTCCAATTAAGTCTAGCCCAGAGCAGAAACAACCTCAGTTAGAATCACCAGAGCTGCATGCAGAACTGCTGTCTCAATCAGAGCCAAAGACCCCGATAGCAACTGAAAATGCAGGGAAAACGAAATGGATTCCTTGCTTCTCATGCTGCTCTTTCGGTTCTTAGGATTGCTTTCCTAATTGTCCCTTCGTTTCGGCAATGAATCTTCATGACACAGAATGGTGGTTGCATGGTTCAAGGAATAATACGATTAGTCCAGAAGTGCTGGTGGGAGTTAAGGCAATGAAGTGATCATCGTAAACCTCCTTCCCAAGTCATGATGTGGTGCATGCCTGGCGAGTTTGGTAGTAAAGGAGCAACAACATTCATAAAAAGGACTTACAAGTTTCGAAACTGGTTGGAGAATATGCACAAAGCAATGACCAATTAACGGTTGAATATAAATTTTGTTTGACAGCGCCACTTTGATGCATTTGGTAAAGTATGATGACATGATCATCCAGTTTATTGGTCTGTCCTTTGAAGAGCTGTGTGTTTGGTCCAAGAGTTCTAATTACAAGATTATGAAGGCCTTCATCAAAAAACCTTGCTTCCATTTATGATGCTTGTGTCAAATGTAAATAAGCAGGAGCCTTTTTTTTCCAGATTTTGTTTGATGCTGATGAGTCTGAAATTAGAGACCTACATGTTTGTAAGTTTCCTCCATCTATTTTTGACATGCAGTGTATAGATGAAGTTCCTGATTGATTATCGGTTAGTTGTAAATCAAAATCTTCACTGTAATAGAGAAGGAGAAATCTTGTTTCTTCCTACTGCCAAGAGTTTTTATATGTTCATAATATACAATCTTCTCACTGAAACTTGAATTTTTTGCTGTGTCTCCCACTTCCCTCTCCCTTTCCCTGCTGGGGATTAGACTGCAGTTTTTATCTCTTAATAGTGTAATCTGATAGACTGGTCATAATGTGTATTTGTGTTTGCTATTTTATTGGTGCTTTCTTTTAAAAATTATACCAAACAGGAAAGAAAGAAATTATGCTCATTGCTGGTGAAACATGCACCAGACATTTGTTCTAGCTTTGGTTGTTTCTAATGGCGAAAAAGGAATGCAAAGAGATGAAAATGAGAGAAGTATAGTATATAATTTTTTGAAACATAGAAATTAATACTCTCACTTATCTCTTCCATTTTGCTTGTACATTCTTCCAAGTTTGATCCAGAAATGTGCCAGGTTTCATTTTAAAACAAAACAAAATCCATTTCAAGCCCCAATCAGAAGATCCATTTACTGAACTAATACTTTTGTTAGGATGGTTGTTACACTGACTTACGTAATGTTTCATAATGTATTGTATGATATGTTGTACTGTACCGTATTGTTTTGATGAAAAGAACGTATGGATAGATTGTATCATCTTCTGTCGTTATATTAATGTCACACATCAACTATTTGAAAGATAAACCTACCAGAAAATTAGAATACAGATTAGAGCTGCTATAAAAAGGTAGGGTAAAATATAACATAAGATTGTTAAATGATAACTAAAAATTGAAAAAATGAAATGATTTTTCTAAAAAAAATGTAACAACGCAATCCCACCAATCGATCATTACACAAAATGAATTTTTTAATTGTTATGTGTTAATGAATTAAAATAACAATCCGATACAATAAAATTAAAATACTAACAATCAAAATAAAAACTACTGTATATTTAAACAAAAGGTTGTAGGTCCTAGGAAGTTGTAGAGACAAGGGGCCACAGCAAAATGTAGGGGTTTCAAGAAAAAAAGAAACTGAAAAATCAAAGTAATAAAAGATTAGATCACATAAAATCTGCGTATACTTTGGTTTTATGCTAAACTAATACGTAAAAAATGGAAAGATTCAAAATTAATGTGTATTATCCCAACTTATTTATTTTTATCTTCCGTTAAACTTTGGACCTGTTCAATTTTATCAAAACGCTTTGTAATTGTCTTTATCATTAAAAGAGCTCCAACGTCATATAAATGAATCCATGTTAATAAATTACTCAAATTTACCCAATTATTTTTGACAATAATTTAAAATTACTAGTCTACAACTTATTTTGATTTTGTTTAGGGGTGGACATAAAAATCGGAGAACCGAAAAAACTTACCGAACCAAATTAGTTCGGTTCTTTGGTTTCGATTTTTTTTCGGTAATTCGGTTCTTCGGTTAGGATAACGATTTATTAAAAGTTTTTTTAAAAAAATAAATAAATAAATCATTTAACTCATGTTTGACCCAAAACTTTTCAACACCAAGTCTTAAAGCTCATACCCAATTACCCCATCAACATTTACCTTCTATCCTTA
This sequence comes from Capsicum rhomboideum, assembly GCA_031232105.1. Classification (NCBI taxonomy): domain Eukaryota; kingdom Viridiplantae; phylum Streptophyta; class Magnoliopsida; order Solanales; family Solanaceae; genus Capsicum; species Capsicum rhomboideum. The sequence continues at coordinate 8,472,419 of CP124716.1, forward strand.
TTACTTTTACATTTTCCTATTTTTTAATTTTAATTCCTAATATACTTATATTTCTAATTGTAATTCCTAAAATTTTTCACACAAATACTACCACCGTATTGTCATATGAAAAATGAAGCACTAAAATGATATGTATTTGAAGTTGTCCTCACTTGATAGTCTATTTGTAATATTTTAGATTTTTTTTTGTCTTATATTTTGATTCGATTCTCATTTTATTTTTTATTTTGCACCAAAAAATCGACTTAAAAATACCGAACTAAACTGAAATCGAACTTGAAAAAATCAAACCGAACGAAATTAGTTTGATTCGGTGTTCGATGTACACTTTTCCAAAATCAAAAATCAAAGAACCGAACGTCCACCCCTAACAATTTTTGGTATACAAAGCTCTTATATTTTCTAGTTGGGCTATAACATTGGAAAAACTTGAAAATGACTATTCTACGGTAGAAGTAAAATGACATAATTAATACTCCTTTGTCCCAATTTATACGATTCACTTTTTTTTTTAGTCAATCCCAAAAAGAATAACACATTTATCTATTTAGTAACAATTTAATTTTAAAATGCCTATTTTACCCTTAATGAAATAACAACACAAACATCTTAGACTTATTCTAAACCACAAATTTTAAAAGTTTTTTTCTTTCTTAAACTTTGTACCAAGTTAAACTAACTCACATAAATTAGAATGGGGGAGTACAATTTTTGCTTTAGGGGGTTAGACTAACGTTATAAGATGGGATATCCCATGGAGAAAATTTACATCATGTTTGATTAATGGTATAAATTTATCCCGAAACTAATATACACCATCAACCAAACATGGTATAAAACTAATACCAAAGTTAATCTTAGTATAACCGATCAACCATAAGACTATTTTATACCACCTCTCATATGGTATAAAATAGTTCAGGAATTATAATCTTGAGATAATTCAGTCTCTATACCAAACGATCCCTTATACTAGGTGATATTCGTCTGAAACATATATGGAGTTTTTTTAACCTAAAACAAATACTCCTATTTAGATTTTAATTGACCAATCACAATTAGAACGAAAAAGAAAAACGCTTTCTTCAAAACAAATGCTTATCAATAGTACAGTAGTATAAAATTAAAAACAAAACCTTTCCCTCCAATAAAATATACTACTCCGTAGAACCCAAAATATATGGCGGCAAATTTAACAGAGGAGTTTTGTTTTTCCCTCGGAAAATGACTACAAGTTAAAACATTTCCCGCCATTAAAATCAAATGAATAATTTTCCCCCAAAATCCAAAAAAACAAATCCCCGCCAAAATCTCTCTAGTACAAAACCCCCCAGTTGTCCTTCATTTCTCAACTATTTTCTCTCTTCTCTCTGCCTTTCCTTTGCATTTTATTTAGTGTTTGTTCAATAGAGAGGATTCTTGAAAGGGAGAGAAACAATGACGAAAATGGTTAGCCCAGATGCCATTTCGACTATTATAGCCAACCCATCGCCCGATTCTTCTTCACATCTCCCTGAAATTATCCTTCAAGTTGTAGATCTCAAACCCACTGGCAACAGATACATGTCAGTCTTTTTTCTCATTTTTTATTTTTCTGTTTGTTCAAAAACTTCCATTTCATTCAGATCTATTATTTTTATACTGTACTCGATTTGTGACTTGTTATTTTTCAGATATGATGTAGAATTGCTTCCAAATTTGTTGTCTTTGTACTTGTTAGTCATTCATATAAGTTTGAGTTGAGGGTCTATCGGAAACAACCTATCTACCCACAAAGATAGGGGGTAAGGTTTGCGTACATCCTACATCCGCCCCAGATCCCATTTGTGTGATTACACTTGTATTTGGTTGTTGTTGTTGTTGTTGACAGATTGTTTGTTTTATAGATTTGGGGTTTTCTCATATGACATATCTAACTAGATGAGTTTCATGTGTTGTTTCTTATGTTTTATTGTATTTTATCATCACATGATATATTATAGAAAGCGTGAATAGAATATTCCATTTGCAGGTTTTCAGCCAATGATGGAAAAAAGAAGATTAAGGGTATTCTTCAATCCAGTTTGTCATCTGAAGTTATATCTGGGAACATACAGAACTTGGGTCTTATTCGGGTTATTGATTACACCCTCAATGATATCCCAACAAAGAATGAAAAGTAAGCATTTTTATGATGATTAATGTTTTGTTTAATTCGTTTTGAAGGTTTATATTTGATGTTAACGAGTTGATTAATTTGCTTTAGGTACTTGATTGTAACAAAATGTGAGGCGGTGTCTCCTGCTCTTGAAGTTGAGTACAAAGCTGAAGTGAAAAGTGAAGAGATGACTGGCATTGTCTTGACACCAAAGCAGGGAGAAACTGGAATTGTTTTGAAACCAAAACAGGAATTTCAAACTAAATCTGCTGCGCAAATTGTACATGAACAAAGTGGAAAGTGAGTTTTTTCTGTTCCTTTTTATTTTTTCTGGTTTGTTAACAGATTGTATATTTTGATATTTATGTACTGAATAGTTAATGATGTTTTATGTGGGTTAAATCTCAGCATGGCACCATCTGCTCGAATGGCGATGACAAGAAGAATTCAGCCACTTGTTTCATTGAATCCTTACCAAGGAAATTGGACCATTAAAGTTCGAGTAACTAGCAAGGGGAATATGCGAACTTACAAGAATGCTAGAGGAGAAGGCTGTGTGTTCAATGTTGAATTGACGGATGAAGATGTAATGCACAATTTCAGTTATCTAATAAACTGGATGTTTATTCAACTGTTTGTATTACTAACAAAGATTTACCTTTTATTCAGGGAACACAAATACAAGCTACAATGTTTAATGAAGCTGCAAAGAAGTTTTTCGACAAATTTGAATTGGGGAAGGTCTATTACATTTCAAAGGGAACTCTTCGAGTTGCTAACAAGCAGTTCAAGACTGTACAAAATGATTATGAGATGACTTTGAATGAAAATTCCCAAGTTGAGGAGGCTATTAATGAAGCAGCTTTTATTCCAGAAACAAAATTTACCTTTGTCCCAATTGATGAATTGGGTCCATATGTCAATGGCAGGGAGCTTGTTGGTAAGAACTACCCCCAATGCTTAAATTCTTTATGATATAGCCTTTCACCATGGAGTAATGTTTTCAAGTAATGAATTGTAGATGTTATTGGAGTGGTCCAAAGTGTATCTCCAACAATGAGCATACGTAGGAAGAGTAACAATGAGACAGTTCCAAAGCGTGACATAACTATTGCAGATGAGACGTATGTTTAAATGATTTATGCCTCTCTTGTAGATTTTAGCTTTTTTCTTGCAATGTGAAATTTTACACCTTATACTTTATGTATCAGGAAGAAGACTGTTGTAGTGTCTCTTTGGAATGATCTTGCCACCAATGTAGGACAAGAACTGCTAGACATGGCTGATAAATCTCCAGTTGTTGCAATCAAATCCCTTAAAGTTGGAGACTTTCAAGGTGATTTTCCATCTTCATCCAGAACTTGTTCCTGTATACATGGTCTTGTTATTGTCCCAATCTCATAGTTCCTTAAATTGTTTTTCAGGAGTGTCTTTATCGGCATTAAGCAAAAGTAATATTGTTGTGAATCCCGATTTACCTGAAGCCAAAAAATTGAGATCTTGGTATGTGACTTTACTTTACTGAGTTATTGATTTTCTCTTATAGTGTCAGTTGTTTAAAAGGTCACTCTTTTGTGTTGTTCAGGTACGATTCTGAAGGTAAAGAAACTTCACTGGCATCTGTTGGTTCTGGTATGAGCCCCTCTACCAATAGTGGAGCAAGATCTATGTACACCGATAGGGTCTCCTTGCTTCATATAACCAGTAACCTGTCCCTTGGCGAGGACAAGGTATATATTATTAACACTTGCTGAAGATAATTAACTTGATTTCAAGAGTAATTTTGATGCTATGTTCTTTAGAAAATGAAGCTCACTGTACTGAGAAAATAGGACTTGTTAATACATGGAGCATTATGTAACATCATTGTATTGAACTGTTCTTTTTTCCTGTTTGGCAGCCTGTGTTTTTCAGCATAAAGGCATATATAAGTTTCATTAAGCCTGAACAAGCCATGTGGTATAGGGCATGCAAGACATGTAACAAGAAAGTAACTGATGCTGTTGGGTCTGGATATTGGTGTGAAGGCTGCCAGAAGAATGATACAGAGTGTAGTTTGAGGTGAATATTGGATATGGTCATCTTAAACTTCCTATCAACCTATAATGCTTGCTTGTATCCTTACCTTTATGTGTTTTTTCCAGATATATAATGGCATTGAAAGTTTCTGATGCAAGTGGTGAAGGATGGCTCTCTGCATTCAATGAACAAGCAGAGAAAATACTTGGATGTTCTGCTGATGAACTTGACAAGCTTAAATCTGAGGTAGAACAGTTCACCAAACATCTCTTTTTGGTGCTTGTTTTACGTCTCAACAGTTTGTTGTTAACTTATCTGAATATTTCTATTTATTAGGAGGGTGAAACTGCATATCAAATGAAATTGAAGGAAGCTACATGGGTTCCTCATCTTTTCCGGGTCAGTGTTGCTCCACAAGAGTACAACAATGAGAAAAGGCAAAGGATAACAGTCAGGGCTGTTGCTCCAGTTGATTATGCAGCAGAATCCAAGTACTTGCTGGAAGAGATGTCTAAGATGAATATTTCTATGTAATGAGGCCAGCCAAATTGAGAATATTAGATTTATTTTTGTTATATTTAAGCTTGATGAATGCTCACTAGGATTGGTTAGCAAAACAGTTGTAAATATGTTTTATCCTTGTTGCTTGATGGCAATTCAGCACTTTGAACTTTAGATGAATGCACCTTTGGCAGTTCTGCACCTTATCAGATTTTTGTTGTGTATTAAAACCTATACATGGGCAATTTGTTTTTGGTTCTTTTTAGTGCAGTTTTTTAACACCTGGTAGAGATTCAAACCATAAGCTATGATAACTGTTTACCAGAATTATTATACATTCCTGCAGGGACATATTTATGGCATCAGTATAACTATATATCTGCTACTGTAGAAATCAAGAATTATCTGAAAAAAATGTTCCATAATTCTTATAGAAACTAGTTCTATGAGTCGTTCATAAACTTTCAACAATATCTGATTATTTCTCTTTTATTAAATAATTCTAGAAGGGAGAAACGGTACGTCTACATGATGGCTTTTTAAGCCTTGGTTGTGGAGTTGAAATCGGCACATGTAATTTGGCGGAACAAAAGGGATGAGCTAAAGCCAAGTGTTGATCTAGCAAGATCAAACTGTAGAAGATTGTCCTCAAGTTGATATCCTCCTATTACTATTGAAGTAGTAGGTTTAACCCCTCCATTCACAAATGCTAAGCAGATCACATCTTGACTAACTTCCACCATTGAATTTGCACCAAAAATCCTCCAATAAACTCGTGTTGTCTGCAATACAAGATCAATGGCAGGAACAGTTGGTCCAACCCTCGTGCTACCAACACTTTTTGAGCTGAAACAAGTCTCGAAAGGTGCCACAGCAGCCACTCTGGTTGCATTAGATAACTCATCTATGAAAGCTTTAGTCACAACATCATAGATGGAAGATTCGAAGATTGAATAAGGACTCCCTGTGCTGATTTTGGTTCCACCATTTCCTCTCTTGTCAACCGCAAGCAACTTTTTGTTAATTGTCACTGGTTTGCCATTGACTCTAATAGATTTCACTCCAATGAAGTACTCTGAGGAAGGTTCATTCAAGAAAGGAACTGATCCAGTACCAAAAGGGTTGGTGATCAACGGTGTAAAGATAAGATCTTTAGAGGCATCAATATTTGGAAGTGTCATGCCATCACCAAAAAATATGACACCAGAAGATTGTGTGGATGAACTCAAACAGACAGCAAATTTTCTTGGAAAGCTGAAGATTTGAGCTAATTGGGAAGGAAGCGCGATACTATTCCTTCCCAATCCAACAGTCCCTTTCACCCCACTAGCCAAACCTTCAGTCAAGAATGTAGGAACACAAGTGAAAATGAAATTTGGGATCTTAACAAATTTACCAGGATTTGATCCATCAGTAGATTGTATCGATAAAACATCTTCATTAATTTCACCACCACTATATAAAGTCTTGATGAATGGATTCTCTGGGGTGTTATAACACGCATTATTGTTGCAGCCAATTTTAGGAGCGGTGGTGCAGTTTCCACAAGTGTCAACTTTGGCAATGGTACATTGAGGTGAGCCACAAAGAGCCGGTCGATAAGTGGAACTCACGTAACCATTTTCACAGTCTACCCATAGAGTTTGTCCACCAAGATGAATTGTTAACTTGATGGGCACAAGGGGAGTTCTTTGACCAATTTGTGTGATGTATTGAAGAGTAGATGAATCTTTGGTCACAGGAAGTATGAGTGCTTTGGGCTGGGGAGATGTTTGGCCTATGCAATAAGAAGCAATGGAGAGAAGTGAACAAAAGAGGATCAAATAGTAGATAGTGAAAGCCATGATACAAGATTAAGATGTGAAGTGGAATTATGAAGATTATTCATGTGGTGATTTATAGAAGCAGTATTCTCAAGTCAACTCCGCAGCTTGTTTAAATAAGTCAATGATTTGGAAATGGATATGAGTAATGACCTGTTACATATATATATTGTCGATGAGGAAGAGAAGTCAACAAATTGGAATACAGCTGCGTAATTTGACTTTTGAACCATGCTATGGAACTAGCGAGAGGGGTGGCTCAAGTTAGTAAAATATTGCTTTAAGCCCTCAAAATATGGAAGTCTCAAAAAATAAATTTATTAGTGAACTTTATGATTTTATTTTCATTTAAAACAACATTAAAGATTGTAAAAAAAAAAAGAGATTAAAATTTAGATTAAAAATAATAAATAAAAACTATCTACCCTTTACCACAAATGTTTTAGAACTTTGAATTAAATAACACAAATCTTGGTATTAACAAATAAAGTTTTTACAACAACATCCAAGGTAATGTATTGCAAACACATGACTAGCATCTTGTTAAGTAGAATTAATCCTTAGTTTTATATTATTATGTGAGGTTAACTAAATGTTTTATGTCATTTAAGAATACTATATTTTTAAAAAGTAGGTAATAATTAAAAAGATAACTCTAAATTCTTATCTTCTTTATTGATGTAGGTGCAGATCAGACCCCAACCCTTTTTTGCATAGATATCGCATTGCATTTGCTCGAAATCTCGTATTTTCACCAAATCAATACTCCTCAATCTCAATTTTATGTGATACATTTTTCTTTATAGTCTATTAAAAAAATGTCATAATTCTATACTTGGTAATAATTTAATTTTCAAATTTCTCTTTTACAGTTAATGAAATGATTTATAGTCATACAAATATCAAAAAGTTTGTCCGAAAGATGGACCTGAATGAACGTATCAGTGAAAGAAAGAAAGAGACAATGGAGGCGAGCCTGCAGAGATGTGAGAGCCACTTTTTATGTCAGTCGAGATTTTTGGTGAAATGAAATAGGGAGTTTTTAGTCGAGGTTTGAAATGAGGAGTGTGGCGCTACTGTGTATTTGGAGATGATGGGCCATACACTACGATAGTGTGTAGTCTACGCACTACAAGCACAATCATCTATTATATTTTTTTTTGAATAATATAATCCCGGGTATATTAGAATGTAATGTAATATATATACTTAGCAGTTTAAATAATTTTCACACTCGAGAACTATAACAAATAAAACATGTATATCATATTTAAATAAGAAGACCGATACATTTTTTTCCCTGCCAGCAATCCCAGAGTCATACTATATAAGAACCATTTTCTGCTGGTAGTCCTTTATGCTTTTATTAATTGCTTTTTTCCATCCCTCTGCTTAGAATTTCTTTTCCTCGTACTAAATATTTAATTGGTGTCTCAGTGTTACTCATTTTTCTATTTTGACAACCAATAAATTATTTTATTAATGCATAAATAGTCTCAAAGAGTTAAATTATGTGATAACATCATTTACAATCCAACTAGACAACAACAATAACATACCTAGTGTATTCCAATCAAGTGGGGTCTGGGGAGGGTAAGTGTACGCAGTTCATATGTGAGATAGAGAGGTTGTTTTCGATAGACCCCCGGCTCAAGATAAAACAATCTAGAAAAGGAATAATAAAAGGACAAGGTACAATAGAAATTATCACACCCAATAATACCATAAAACGACTCACCAAGTAATATAACAAACAATACAACAGTCTGAAATAATACTAGTATTATAGCCACTAACACGGATAACAAAGTCCTCCTACCTACTAGCATTGATGCACTCGTTCCTACTATCCTTATACCCTAATCTGCCTCCTCCACACCTTCTTATGTAAGGTCATGTCCTCGATAAGCTGAAGCTGCTCCATGTCATGCTAATCACCTCCCTCCAATATTTCTTAGGTCTAGCTCTATCTCGCCTGAATCCATCCCTAGCCAACCTCTCACACCTCCGCACTGGGGTATCTGTGCCCCTCCTTATCACATGTCTGAACCATCTCAACCTCGCTTCCCTCATCTTGGCTTCCACCGAATCCACTCCCACCTTATTCTCTAATCCTATCTTTCCTAGGACACCCACACATCCATCGTAGCATTCTTTTCTACGCCACCTTCATTTTTTGAATGTGAGCTTTCTTGACTGGCCAACACTCCGCCCCATACAACATAGTCAGTCTAACCACCATTCTGCAGAACTTACCTTTGAGTTTAGGAGGTACCTTTTTGTCACACAAGACTCCGGAAGCGAGCCTCCATTTCATCCACCCTACTCCAATTCGATGAGCGACATCTTCGTCAATCTCTCCATTCCCCTGAATCACAGACCCCAGATACTTGAAACTATTTCTCTTTTGGATAGACTGAGTATCAAGCTTTTCAACCACATCATACTCATGCGACACCTCGCTGGACTTACACTCCAAATATTCTGTCTTAGACCTACTCAACCTAAACCCTTTAGACTCTTGGATTTGCCTCCAAACCTCCAACTTAACATTCACTCCACCACGGGTCTCATCAATCAAGACTACATCATCCGTAAAAAGCAGACACCAAGGCACCTCACCTTGAATTTGCCACGTCAAAATATCCATCACCAAGACAAATAAAAACGGGCTAAGAATCGATCCTTGGTGTAACCCCATCAAGACGGGAAAGTGCTCCGAGTCCCCTCCCACTGTCTTAACCCGAGTCTTGGCTTCGTCGTACATATCCTTAATCGCCCTAGCATACACCATAGGTACACCTCTAGCCTCCAAGCACCTCCATAGAACCTTCCCGGGGACTCTATCATAGGCCTTCTCTAAGTCGATAAACACCATGTGCAGGTCCTTTTTCCTTTCTCTATACTATTCCACCAGTCTCCTAACGAGATGTATGGCTTCAGTAGTCGAGCGTCCTAGCAAAAATCCGAACTGATTCTCAGAAATAGCAACAATCCTTCGTAAGCACAACTCTACTTCCCTCTCCCAAACCTTCATAGTGTGACTCAACAACTTGATACCCCTATAATTGTTGCAATCCTGAATGTTACCCTTGTTCTTATACAACGGAATTATTGTACTCCACCTTCAAGTTTCAGGCATCTTTGCCGTCCTGAAAATTATGTTAAACAACCGAGTCAGTCACTCAATACCTACCCCTCCTGTGCACTTCCAAAAATCCACCGGAATCTCGTTTGGCCCAGTCGCTCTACCCCTATGCATCCTACGAATAGCCCCCTTAACCTCCTCAACCTTAACGCACCTACAATAACCATAGTTGCGAAACCTCTCAGAGTGCTCCAAATTCCCCAACACAATGCTAGTATCCCTTCCTTTGTTTAGGAGCTTATGCTTCACTTGGTCAAGTTCCCGAGCCCTCCTCTCCCTAACCTTGGCAAGCCTGTACGACTTCTTATCACCACCTTTACCATCTAACGTTGTGTATAAATTCCTGAAAGCTGCATCCTTAGCCATCGTAACCGCTAACTTTGCCTCTCTGCTAGTAATCAACTGCTCTGTGCTATTTCGAGTCATTTTTTTAAATTTAAAAACAAGTTACACATGGATTAAATTGCGATACATGAATGAATCGGTAAGGTTAGAAATGTTTATTTGAATGATTGAAGCCTGACTCTCTGTGTTCAATGATTAAGCAGAGAAAATACTTGGATGCTCTGCTGATGAACTTGATAAGCTTAAATCTGAGGTAAACAGTTCAGCGAACATTTCTTTTATGTGTTTGTTTTTTAAGTTTCGACAGTTTTTGGTTAACTTGTTCGCAATTCAGCACTTTGAACTTAGATGAATGCACCTTTAGCAGTTCTGTGCCTTATCAGATTTTTGTTGTGTGTTAAAACATATCCATGAGCAATTTGTTTTTGTTTCTTTTGAGTGCAGTTTTTTCACACTGGTAGTGAGGGTTGGGGACTAAAAACTTAGCTGATTTTTAAGGAATTAACCATCCAATGTGTTTAATATATAGGATGTTAATTGTTAAGCCATTAATTAGGCTGATTCTTAACGCGTACATAATTTGAAATTCAAACCATAAGCTATTATAACTATTTACCAAAATTATTATACATTTCTGTAGGAAATTACACATGGCATTAGTATCAATATATATCTGCTACTGTAGAAATCAAGAATTATCTGAAAAAAATGTTGCATAATTCTTATAGAAACTAGTTCTATGAGTCGTTCATAAACTTTCAACAATATCTGATTATTTCTCTTTAATTAAATAATTCTAGAAGGGAGAAACAGTATGTCTACATGATGGCTTTTTAAGCCTTAGTTGTGTAGTTGAAATCGGCACATGTAATTTGGCGGAACAAAAGGGATGAGCTAAAGCCAAGTGTTGATTTAGCAAGATCAAACTGTAGAAGATTGTCCTCAAGTTGATATCCTCCTATAACTATTGAAGTAGTAGGTTTAACCCCTCCATTAACAAAGCCTAAGCAGATCACATCTTGACTAACTTCCACCATTGAATTTGCACCAAAAATCCTCCAATAAACTCGTGTTGTCTGCAATACAAGATCAATGGCAGGAACAGTTGGTCCAACCCTCGTGCTACCAACACTTTTTGAGCTGAAACAAGTCTCGAAAGGTGCCACAGCAGCCACTCTGGTCGCATTAGATAACTCATCTATGAAAGCTTTAGTCACAACATCATAGATGGAAGATTCCAAGATTGAATAAGGACTCCCTGTGCTGATTTTGGTTCCACCATTTCCTCTCTTGTCAACCGCGAGCAACTTTTTGTTAATTGTCACTGGTTTGCCATTGACTCTAATAGATTTCACTCCAATGAAGTACTCTGAGGAAGGTTCATTCAAGAAAGGAACTGATCCAGTACCAAAAGGGTTGGTGATCAACGGCGTAAAGATGAGATCTTTAGAGACATCAATATTTGGAAGCATCATGCCATCACCAAAAAATATGACCCCAGAAGACTGTGTGGATGAACTCAAACAAACAGAAAATTTTCTAGGAAAGCTGAAGATTTGAGCTAATTGGGAAGGAAGTGCGATCTGATGCCTTCCCAATCCAACAGTACCTGTCACCCCACTAGCTAAACCTTCGGTCAAGAATGTAGGAACACAAGTGAAAATGAAACTTGGGATCTTAACAAAGTTACCAGGATTTGATCCATCAGTAGATTGTATCGATAAAACATCTTCATTAATTTCGCCACCGTCATATAAAGTCTTGATGAATGGATTCTCCGGGGTGTTGTAACACGCATTATTGTTGCAGCCAATTTTAGGAGCGGTGGTGCATTTCCCACAAGTGTTAACTTTGGCGATGGTACATTGAGTTGAGCCACAAACAGCCGGTCGATAAGTGGAACTCACATAGCCATTTTCACAGTCTACCCAAAGTGTTTGTCCACCAAGATGAATTGTTAACTTGATGGGCACAAGGGGAGTTCTTTGACCAATTTGTGTGATGTATTGGAGAGTAGATGAGTCTTTGGTCACAGGAAGGATGAGTGATTTGGGCTGGGAAGAAGTTTGGCATATGCAATAAGAAGAAAGGGAGAGGAGTGAACAAATGAGGATCAAATAGTAGCTACTGAAAGCCATGATACAAGATTAAGATGTGGAAATCTGAAGATTATTCATGTTACTTATGATTTATAGAAGCATTGTTTTCAAGTCAAACTCCTTAGCTTATTTATATAAGTCAATGATTTGGGAATGGATATGAGTGATGACTTGTTACAGCTATTGTCGATGAGGAAGAAAAAGTCAGCAAATAGGAATACAGCTACGTAATTTGACATTTGACTTCTGAATGCTCCATAATTTTGTTCGTGTTTACACCAAATCAATATAACTTAATGAAAATATACATTAATTGACCAAATTAAGTGATAGTCACGCATGTTCTTACACATTTCATACATTCTTTGTTCCATACGTTTCATACTTCAAAATTCGCTGACAGCTACCAAACTACAATGCCGACATTTTTTCAAGTGAGACGCATTTCAACACAACTTCAACTTGCAAATCCGTTTTAGCAACTTAATTTCAAATAATGCAAATTTTTAAAAATATTAAGCAAAAGATCTAAAACTTAATTTCAAATAATGCTAATTTTTAAAAATATTAAGCAATAGATTCAAGTTCGAATATTTCTCTTCTTTCTTGTTTCAATAATTGTTATTTCAAAGATAAGAATAGGAAGTCAAAATTATAATTTTTTTTCTTTTGAATTGAAATTAAATAAGGAAATAAAGTGATGAGGTTCCTCCGGCTTTTTGGCATAATACCCCCCAACGGAAGGCTCGCACGATGGGCTATTAGCTCAGAGGTAGAGCACGCCCCTGTTGTTCATATCCAAACACCTATCTCCAGCAAACTACTAACCTACATGGAAAATTGAAGCCAGAGCAGATTACAACGTGCCCCTTCATAGTCCTAAAGAGCCTGTAGCACCTTTTATAAGACATAGCGCAAGAAACGACTAAATCTGGATAGTGATTTTAGCATTTTAACAATTACATGCAGGTTCGCATATGAAACAAAGTACCAACAATGTAAGAAGTGTTGATGAAGGGCTTCCTGGCTGTTAACAACAGGCATTATTGTTGCAACCTGGGCTACAGGCATGAAATGGCACTCCACAGGCATAAGATTTTGGTACATGACCAACTAAGCTAGCTCTTTTCAGACTCCCGCAAGCGAGAAATTAACAGGAAAACACAAACAATAATTTCAATTTATTGGTCCTTCGTATTTTTCCTTCTGCTCTTTCCCTTCCATGTCACAAACATATATAGAGTATTAAGAAATTTCAAGTACTACGAGGCATCAAAACACAACTTAACAGAGCTGTCCTAGACAATTGAAGATGAAGCTATATCAACAATAATAAAACAATTCTAGTTCATAAAATTTCATTCTTCATTCAGAAAGGAGAAGGGGAGAGGGGAAGGCAGAGATTAGGTCTTTATCCAACTGGAACTCAAGCTGAGAATGAATATCAGTCGTCCTTCAGATAGCCATGAGATCACCATACTGGCGCATCAAAATGATGGAACCAGCAAAAAGAGCTGTAGCTCGAAGCAGTTTCTGCAAAAGCAAAATGCAATAAATTAAGGTATAACTATATAAAGCAAAATGCAACCAACCTATAATTCTCACAACCAAATGACAAACTATAAAACCCAGAAAATGACTAAAACTATGGTAGAGATTTAGTCAAGAACCCAAATCTGATCACTCACACCCAAATCATGTCAGGTAGACACGAGCGTGACACGTGGTCTTGAGGTATCTGTGCAACATAGACATGTGACACAATGGTTAAGACACTATACCTAGTAGTTTAGCATTGTCCTAAGCTTCTAGTTTCCTCAAATAACCCTGCCAATGCATTAGCAAAACAGGCACGCTTGTCTTTCTCACTCAAGAACAAAACTCAACTTCCTTTCTTCATGTGACTTCTGGATGTTACATTCTAGACGATATGCTGAATTTTCTTATCGAAAGACAAAAGAGTCCTCTCACTAAAATATTATTAATTTGTTGTTAGGGACATTTAATTTTAGGCAAAAAAAAGGGTACAATGCTAACCTACTGAGTGGTCTTAATAAGTTAGCATTGCACCCACATCCTAGTTTCCTTGAATGTCCTAACATCTCATTCAGAACTATTAGTGTGAGGGACTTCTTTTGTCTTTCCACCAAAAATCTATAGAATTTGTTGCTTCACATGGAAAGTCATAGCCATAAGTCTTTGTTTCTGGCCTATGCAATAGAATAACCGTCTTCTCACAAAAGATTTGATTGTCAAATTGTTCGGACTTATCATGTGGAGTTGAAGAAGAGAAATGACATAACATTTGCGTAGTGTAATTGAAGAAATGCAGGGACAGAAAATTTTTGCAGAAACAAGAAAATGATTTCTACCTATGCTAAAGAAGATGAATATTTTCCTCTGTGCCTTTTTCTTTTTTAGTGAAGGACAACAGGTCCCTATTATTAATATGCTATTGAGGGTCCTCTTTAAGGAAGTTTAAAATTGAATACAATGCTAACGCCTAACATATTACATGGTTATAGTAGGTTAGCAAAACCCTTGTACATGTACACAAGGTTCGGTGAGTCATAATTTATTTCCTATATGTGTTAGAGAGAAAGCGTGATTTGAACAATGAAGACACTAAATATGTATTTACACAAAACAACAAAGAATAAAAATGGAAGATTTTATGCTTGAACTAAATGTTCAACAAGAAGATCTTATGTGTTTCGTGAAACATGTAATAAGAATTAACTGGACTCATGTAATTCAAGAAATCAAACTGGACTTTTATTCAATCAACTCATTAATTCTAATAACACGTTTTAGAAAACATATAAGATCCATCCTGCTGAATATTTGATTTTAGCAACAAATCAACCAAATTGTACATCATTGCTTTCATACTCAGTGGCAGAACTAAGCAGTGCAAGGAGGTTCAACTGAAACCCCTTCGTCGAAAAATTATACTGTACAATAGAGTAAAAATTTATCTTTTTTATTATGTGTGAGCTGTTGAATCTCCTTGACAGGAAGAAAATTTAAGTATAGTGGTAAAGGTGATTCAAAATTATTTTAGGCCACGTTCAAATTACAACTGTGATATTCTAAATCTTTTTTTTTTTAATCCCCTCACATAAATTTCTAGTTACGCCAATGTTATCATACTAAAAGGAAAGCCCCGTGCACTAAAGCACCCGCTATGCTGATTCTTTCTAATCTTCTATCAAATTTCTTAAGATCCAAATATAACAGCTTTGAAGTTTTATAACCAAGTAAACCCGATGAAAACGCTTTTTCAATTCATGAGATCAATAAGCCGGACTGCCGATGAAATCTACAACAACGGAAGAAGAACTCAAGGAGATTACCTTGTTGAGATTCCATTTTTCTTCGTTGTGAACCTGAGAGTGCCAGAAATCTTTGACCTTTTCCACTGATATCACCGAGTACGCCATTCAAGCTTTTCGAGAGAGAGGGGAGTGCGACCGAGAGAGCAGCAGAAGGGGTTAGGGTTTTTGAGCTATTGGGCTTTTGCGGGTTTTATTAGTAGCCAATTTGATACATGGGGCGGACTAGACAATCGGGTCACCCAGCAAGGGCATTTTAGGATTTCTATTCTACTTTTTAAAAATAAATAAATAAATAAATAAAATCTCCTTCAAAATGTACTCCTTTTTACTCTCCTCGTCTTAATTTACCTGGCACACAAGGAATAAATGAAAATTTTAAAATTTATGATCTAAAACAAATCTTAAATATTTATATTAATAATAAATCAGTAATTTCATTAAGTTATTTCTAATTATAAAAGTATGATTTTTTAAGATAGATTAAAAAGGAAATGATGCAGCATAAATTGGCGAAAAATGAGTAATGAGTATTTTTTTTATGGAACATTTTGTCTTGATTTCTATAGTATCTTGTAATGGTTTCTTTACTCCAGTTATTTCCTTTTCTGAACTTATTTAATGTGTTGTTGCTTGAGCCGAAGGTTTATTGAAAACAGTCTTTCTATGTCAAAGGTTTACTGAAAACAGTCTCTCTATGCCAAAGGTTTACCGAAAACAATCTCTCTACTCCTAAGGTTTAGCGAAAACAATCCCTCTACTCCAACATAAGAATAAACTTTGTGTACATTCTACCCTCTAGCCTCATTTATGAGATGAATGTATGAAAATACTAGGTGTGATAGAATCAGGAATGAAGTTATTCAAAATAAGGTGAGAGTGGCCACCGTGGTTGAAATGATTTGGATATGTGATAAGGCGAGGTTCAAATGCCCTAGTGAGGAGGTCCGAGAGGTTTGATATAGTAGGTACGAAGATGGGTAGAGTAGACCGAAGAAGTATTGGAGAGAGGTGATTAGACATGACATGACTCATATTCAGGTTACCGAGGACATGACCTTAGGTAGGGAGATATGGAGGACGTGTATTAGAGTAGAAGGTTTGTCGGGTTGTTGTCGTGCAGTAGTCGTTGTATGGTAGCTTAGAGTTTAGTCGTAGATATCTATCATTGTTTTTGTTTATCGTGTTTCGATTATCGCACTATTTTGTGGCTGATTATTATTTTTTCTGATCGATTTTGCATTGTTCCTTTGTTAGTTGTCATATAAACTGTTTTTCTCTTCTTTGTACCTAGATTTTTTACACTTGAGCCGAGGGTCTTTCGGAAACAACCTCTCTACCTCCCCGAGGTAATGGTAAGATCTGCGTACAGTACTTTACCCCTCCCCAGACCTTGCTTATGAGATTTTACTAAATATATTATTGTTATTATTGTTATATATTGGGTATGTTGTCGTTATTTTCGTCGATTAATATTTGAAAAAAAATACTAATACTACTACTATAAAATTTGCTTCTTGTTTTCATTAAAAAAAAATAATACTATATGTATGTTAAAAGAATTTTCCATTGAGGAAAGTGAGTGGACGAGGCAAGCAGGCATAGGACCAATATGTCCAACCAGATACTGACGCATGGACAACCGAACGGCTAGAATTTAATCAATACATTTCATGCTATCTTCTTCTCATGGTTATGGCCTCACAAAGATCAAAACATGCTTTAGCCAAATAATTGGACCAGATTGTACAAGAAGAAGAAGAAGACGATGATAATGGACGCTATTGGGATTGCACGTTTCTCTGCTTCAAATACACCACTTCTGATCCGATCCATGGCTACTCAAAAACCAACTCCATCCGCTACCAAAACAGTCACTTCTAAAAAGGTTCCATGTTTATCTACTTACTTACATTATGTCTCACCATTTACATTAATTAATACTCTCTCCGTTCACTTTTACTTGTCATGTTTTACTTCTCGAGAGTCAATTATATGGACTTTGACCAAATGTAATTTTAAGATGTAATGTGATAAGAATTGCAACTTATACTATTTTTCGTGTAGTTTCGTACATCTTAACTTTAAATTTAAAATAGTGAATTAATCTTATTCAGTTTAACTCCGAAAATTAGTTAAATTGACTCTCGTGAAGTGAAACATACAAATAAAATTGAATGGAGGGAGTAGTGCATTAAAAAGGCAGTCCAGTACACGAAGCGTAGGAGTAAAGGCCACAATCCTTGGGGTGTGACATAGGCAGTCTATCATGATGTTTCAGTGATGGTTCCACCGGTTGCATCCATAACTTAATAGCTCATTGTATGTGTTTCTAAGAAAAGGAATTTATTCAATTGCGGGGGTTTCAAAGAGGCGTGAAAGTGCTTAAGAACTCTTGAATGGAAAATAGATGTAATTGAAGTTCCTTAGGAATTGGTAATCTATCTTATTTCCGATAGTGATAGCTGACAATTGAAGAGTTACTCTTAATACGAATAAGTAAAACTCTGGTATAGCCATTTCTAGAGTTGATTTCTCAAATGGTCACTGAACTAATAGTTATTATCTCAGAAAGTTACTTTCTTTGTTGAAGAAAATTTGAATCAAGAAACAAGACGATTTTCTAAGATAATAACTATTAGTTCAGTGACCATATGAGAAATCCACCTGCTATTTCTATATATTCAATGTACTCTATATATAGAGGATTACATAGATCAACAATGCATATATGATGAAATTCATTTGTGTTTAATTTACTGCAGCCAACAGCTGTATTTCCAGTTGGGGAGAAAGGTCCTCGGCCGAGCAATTCATCATCTACACCACCAGTGAAGTTATTGACAAGAGTGGAACAATTGCGGCTGTTAACTAAAGCAGAGAAAGCTGGTTTACTATCAGCTGCCGAGAAATCTGGACTCTCTTTATCGGCAATTGAGAGACTTGGTCTTCTTTCCAAAGCCGAAGAATTGGGCATTCTTTCTGCAGCTACTGACCCTTCAACCCCATCTGCACTCTTCAGTTTGAGCTTGGCATTGCTAGTTGTTGGCCCTGCTTGTGTGTATCTGGTGCCTGAAGATTACCCTTGGCAAATTGGTTTGCAGGTTGTGGTTGCTTTGCTTTCTGTTGTTGGTGGCTCTGCCGCGTTTGGAGCCTCAAATCTTGTTTCCACTTTGCAGAGAAGTTAAATTGAAATGTAAGCTGCAAAATACTTTTTCTGTTAGAAAATTTATCTTATAGTATAAATGTTTAGTTTGTTCAATCTTGATTTTTTGTTGATCTCTTTCAATCTAAGATATACATTGTCCTGATCTGCAGTTTTTATCCTAGCAATGTAGTTTTGGCATCTCATTGCGCATTTTTAACTGCTAGGGTGAAAACTAACGCCGATATATCTTTGGGTCTAACATATAATTCAAGTGGCTTGCAAACAGGATGTCATTGCAATTTCAAATTGTAGTGACATTCAATTTGCATGACTACAGAACATAGGCCAATCAATATACGTGACAATCTGAGGTTTATTTAGCTGTTCTTTTCCTTACTCTCTAAAGACCAAATACTACAATCATCTTCCAGCAGGAAACTTAGATGAGTATGGAGCGCGAATAGCTGAAGTTAATGCCCAATGCAATGCAAAACTCTTGTCATTTCTTGATTTGTGCATGTCATCCTTGTGCAAGGTCATTCTAATCTTCGCTGTATCGTTTCAAATGTCCCAGAAGGGACGCAAAACTCTAAAGTACATATAAAAGGGAATTGCTAATACAGGTGTATATCTTTCGAAAGACACTGTGCCACACTTGAATCTCGATGAGCTTTGCAAACTTGTTGGGGAGACTGTTGTACAATATAACTGCACTGTTCTGTGAAGGCTACCCAACTAGTTGAAAGGGTCAGAAACTTAGCAGGACTTTCTCTTTCTGCTGCCATCAACGTAATACTAATGCACATTATAATTTATGCATCAGAGTAGAATGGGATTGAAAGACTATTGCACAGTCTATTGATTAAGTGGTGTATCAACTAATCTGGATGTTATTGCATTTTCAGTCTCTAGTGAGATTGAATGAGTTCAGAATATCAGTCTTGTTGCTCTTCCATTGAGTCAAACATAGGCCAATATAAGTGTCAATCCTTGGTATGTCAAGCGAGTAGTTTTTCCTGACTTGCTAACGATCAAATTAACCATCATCTTCCATCAATCAACTCACAGAGTGTGGAACCGCTTGAATACATGAGGTTAACACCAGAGGCGTATCCAGGATTTCAACACCATGGGGGCACCATCATCTTCAAAATAGATATTTAATGCAATTATATAAAATTTATGGCGACAACAAGTTGAAGAACAACCTTCATAATACTATATTAACAAAAAAGTATCATTAACTTACAATTGACCTCGGCGAGTTTTCATACTTTGAAAACGGTCAATAATAACATCATTACTTACATTTTTAAATATAATACGTTCTATATAGCAAATTAAACAACCATTCAAAAGATCTTCATCCATCCTATTACGTAGATCATTCTTTATATACTTCATTGATGAAAATGTTCTTTCCACACTTGCGGTAGCAACCGGTATAATCAAAGTCAACTTCACAAGTAGCTAAACAAGTGACCAAGTTTGATCTAATTTTGTCTCTATCATCACTCTAGCAAGATCCTTGATTCCCGACAAGTTGAGAAACTTGCTATCACACTTTTGAGCATAGACAATGAAATCATCAAGTTGAAAATCAAGTTCTCGAAGCTCTTTATCACCAAATTCACTCGGATAATACTCGGCCAATTTCATTAGCCTATTCTTGTGAAAATTGGCAAATGAATCAACCGGACTCAAACTAGCCATACCGAGGAGTAAGTCACTAGTTACTACATCAAATCAATTATTAAGCTCTTGAAGTGCCAAATCTAAAAGCATGGATATTTAAACATTATATTTACTTATAAATTATTTTTTTTTAATTAAAAGTAACACTTACGAGTTAAAAATAATAATGTGAATATAGGGAGTTGAACCCAAAATTACAGGTAAAAAGGTGCACCCCCTCTATGTGCACATTTATCAATGGACTAAAAAATATATATTTGACCATGGGTTCACCCATTACAAAATCTTAATTGTCAACAAGAAAATAGTAATACTATACATAGATTAGGTAGGGGAGGATGGGTGCATGTGAACCCCCTCCCTACCAGGTGCATACGCCCCTGGACTTAACACCCAAATGTAACTTATAACTCACAAAACATGCATTTGAAAGGGAATTGCTGAATGCTGACACACATTTATATCTTTCAGAAGTCAGATTGCCATTTGGTTCTAGCTGGTTCTTTAACACACTTGAATCTTAGATAAAATTTGCAAACTAGCTGCGGAGACTGATGTGCAACTTTAACTATACTGTTCTGTTCTGTGATGACAATTGACATAATTGTCAACTAGTTGAATGGTTAGAACTTAGAAGCATAATTACCTTTACCAACTAGTTGAATGGTTAGAAGCATAATTACCTTTGCCAACCATTCTATTAGAACTGAAAACTTCAGAAGAATGTTGAATACATTTCATGACTTAAGTACGCATGACATTGCTCTTTATCCTTCTGAAAGTAATGCAATTCATGTACTAATATTCTTCTCTGGTATATTAAGGTACATATGCATATTTCATATTGCTAAGTTTTCCCTTATACGTCTCTTACTTCCATATAGAAGAAGAAACAATCTTTTTATTAGGAAAATCCATGTCAGGAGCAATTAATCAAAGTTAGACATCAAAAATAACAATGGCTTAACTGATTTCTGTTCGTTTGGTACATGAGATAAGAATAATAATCCCGGAATAGAATTTTGGATTTTATCCCATGGTTGGCTATGAGTATTATTAGTTTCAAAATTATTAAAATAATTCCATGAGATATCATATCCGATATAACACATACTAAATGACCCCTTATTGTACTACCAAAATCTTCCATGGAAATAAACAAAAAAGGAGCTACCCATCCCCAAGCCCATTCAACGAACTGGTATCTACCCAAAGCCCATTCGATGGCCTGAATTTTAATGGAAAAATTACATAGATATCCTATATTTAGAAAATATTTACCATTTATAGCAATATGATTTTTTTTTTCCAGATATTCAATTATAATACATGTATATTGCATGCATAATTCACTTTTAATACATATTGCAAATTTCTTACCTAACAAACATAATACATTTTAAAACACTTATAATACATCTGTATTGCATACATAATTCACTTTTAATACATAGTGCAATTGTTGTAAATGGTAATAAGCAAAAAGTATTGCTACATATGGTAAATATTTTCTAAATATAGGATATTTATGTAAAAAAAAAAATTCAATTTTTTAATAGGCACGTTAGTCATTTGACCGGTCGGACGAGAATATTGATAGCCAAAAATATACAAAAAATTATATATTACTTTATGTATAATATATATTAATATAACTATTATTTTGATGGATAGATATGCAACAAAATTATCCGAATCTCTTTTTAAAACCTAAAATCATCTGACTTGGTGCTCTCACTTTACAGAATGTTACTTTCATCATCTTCTTCTTCTAATTAGTGCCCGTGTTAGTCTTTTGTGAACAAATTAGTCAATCTATAATCAATAATATTAAGCACATTTTCTTAGATGGAATTGAATTCCTGCTGCATTAGAGCTCTAACATGACACCACGATTCAACCAAAAGAGCTACCCTATTATTCCGTCTATTTATTTAGATATGATGAAAATCACAATTAATTACCTAGCTTAGAAAAGTCTTGATTGGCATATAAATTACTAGTATCGTGTTATCAACAAACAAGTTACGTTAGACAAAATACATTTAATTTGATTGAACCGAATTTTATGTGTCCAAGGAAATACTGATAAGTTCACTTTTATTTGTCCAATGGTTTTTACACCATCTATTTTAAGAAAGGATGATTACGTAACAAAGCAAACTTCAGCCTCTAATTATCAAACACAATTATACTTTGAATTTTATAGTTGATCCCTAAAAATTATGTCATCTCCTTTAATCATGTCATCAATCTCAATTGGAACATGCTTGAGGTGGACTTATTGAGACTAATGTGTAAAATAAAATGGTGATATTTTTAAGTGGTTAATTTGTCTATGTAATGAGCAATTTAAAACACGTACAGTTTTTTTCGATATTTAAACCAAAAGTGTATAATAAGATCATATATTTAGATACTAAATTGAAATAAGCCCCAATACAAGTGTCTAAATGAATTTTAAAGTTTTGAACCGTGGAGAGAGTTTAGGCTGTGGGTGGGGGTTGGGCACAATGTTGGTAGGGTGTTGGTTATGAGTACAAATATAGGAGGACTAGCAGTTTAGCTTTTCTTCTGCAAAGTGATCAGAAAAGTTATGCATTATTGGAAGCATGCATTTATCATTGAATTCATCACGTCTGGCCACCCTTTTTCATTTTTTTTCTTTCTTTCAATAGAAGACATTAAACTGTGTGTGTGACAGTGGGGAACTTATGTTACTACTGCGTATTGGGATCCGAAATAACTGTCTCAACTGAAAATGACACTACGTAACAATTACTGCCTCAAATCCCTACTACTTTCTTTAACACTTCACTGACCCAATTTGCTTATTTATTGACTCTAATTTTGTTTGACAATTAAACAAATTGTAGGCAATCAGACAAAGAAATTACTAAAACTTGGTAAGATCGAGTTGGGCGAATAACGTTATAACAAATTATTTAGCTCATCTTGACCCAAACTATTTCAATCCAACTAATTTTTGGGCAAATGACTAATTTATCGATTCAACTATTAGGAGATTGTCACGCCCCGAATCCCATCGGGACATGATTGGCACCCGTAGCCGATAAGGCCCGAGAGAACCAAGCCTTACTTCTATTCCATCATGTGCATGCCACAAGAAACCCATAATCGCCTAATGGCTTTAGATACCAACAACAGAATTCATGGAACATGATACATATAAATACGTACGCGAAACTTGGCCGTTGAGGCCATTAAGTCAAAAACGACATGTACCTTCTTACATTCATACACCCACATACGTCTACAAAAGCCTCTAACAGATGCATTGACCAAAACAAACTAAAAGTCGGGACAAGTCCCCGCTTTATATAACGTGTACAATACCAAAACATATGTACAACTGTGACTCGACGAAGCTCCGATCTAACTGGAGCTCACCAAAGATCCGCAACACCGGCAACCTACTGTGAAGGCCTACTAGTACCTGCGCCTGCAGCAAATAAGGTAAATTCCCCAAGAGGGGTCAGTACGAAGAATGTACTGAATATGTAAGGCTCAAATGAAACTGTAAACAACATAAAGACTTCATTGGAGTTAAACACAAGTGAGTAGTCAAAGTTAAGCATTTGGAAACATGTATATTGCGTTCATTGCGTTCATTGCGTTCATTACTTCTTTATCTCAATACTCAATGATAACAATGTACCCGGGCCCCTACTGATCAGTGGGTCTTTGCATGACTTATCGTCATGTTGGGATCGGGTCGAGCTAGGCTTATGCCCCTAAGACCTGCCACCCATAATCAATGCCTCGGGATCGGGTCGAGCTAGGCTTACGCCCCTCAGACCTGCCACCCACATCGGGATCGAGTCGAGCTAGGCTAGTGCCCCTAGACTTGCCACCCATACTTGATCATTGACCACATTTGCATTACTTTAATCTTTACTTTGAGATTGATACAATGATAGTCATAATATCACTTGAACTTTGGAACATAACATTGTTGGAAACTTTGAATCATTAACCAATGAGTGAGAACCATGTGAATAACTTGGCAACATAACATACTAGCACCTTGACACTATTGGAACCATTGGAACAATAAGCAATGACCAAGAGACATAAGTATAAGCACTATTGAAACATTGGAACATAATTTGGAACGTTAACCATGAATATGAGACATGAGATTTACCAATGATCAACGAGTGAGAAATATATGACAACGACCATAGATAAGCGGATATGAGATACCTTGGTACATTTCGGGATAGGACTAGTGGAATGTCAATGTGAATACTAATTGCCGTAGAAAGATACGGACAGAGTAACCTTACATACCTTGTATTCTCAATACGACTATCCAACCTTAGATGTGCATACAATGTCCCGCTCCTTCTTTATGTGTCACTCTACAACACAACACCAATAGATGACGGGATTTACATTAACCATCAATGACTTTACAATTGCATATAACATCAATGAGGTACATGTTTGCCTTGAAACATGTCATGTCCCACTTGACACAACCATTCATGAAAGTATTATTCCAAAAATTCCATAATATTCCCAACATTGACCAATACATGATAATTGATACATTTCACCACAACACTTCTCCTTTACACTTTCTTATCCATACCACATCACAAATAATCCATCAAAGGACCTTAACACAACTCATAACACATATCGGCCAAAATCACACATTTTCCACTTATGGACAAGAACAAGTTTAATACCAAAAATAACACCATACATGTTCCTATTTTGTCCATACCATGCTTTTTCATCAAAGGCACAAGGCCTAATTCAAGTTCAAATCACCAAAATAGCATATCTTACACCAAAAGCAAAATACACTATTCATCACCTAGTCAACACCACTAGCATAATATACATAATCTCCCATGCATATAATATGTTAATCCATGATAAGAAATACTTACCAAGGCTTGGAATATGTTGATCTTGTCCAAGGAGTCCAAAGGAGTTATTTTACTTTAGGGTTTGGAAATGAGAAATATTGAGAAAATATCTTAAAGGCATGAGAGGGTTTTGGGAAATAACAAAAATCTGATCTTGGGGCCTTTATATAGACCCCAAGTCAAGCTTAGCCACTTGGGAGCAATAATTGAGTATTAATGGCAAGAATGGGTCATTTTGCCCTTGGGCCATGTCTTTTAAATTCCATTTTGGGCCTAACTTTGGGCCCAATAACCCATATCCATGTGACCCATCACATTTCATGTATTATTTACCATATATCTCATGTTTACATATTTCCATAATGTCACGACATTATTCTCTTACGAGATTCTCATTCGTCGCCTCGATCGCAAAAATAGGAATTCTAGTCACCCTTGGTTTCATTGGACATTTTGGAGCACTATTCACATTTCATGAGTTGATCATGTAGGAGTATGTAGGAGTGTATTGAAGTGTTTGAAGCTTTAACAATGCTCAATTAACTCCAAAGAACCAAAAGAAACCATCGAGAAATCGTCGTAGAATTGCGTTACGAAACGATGCCGGAAAGGCATACTTATTGTGCCTTGCGCCACACCCCCTGAAACAGGGTAGTGGCGCAAGAATATGGACTGCTCTGAAGTTTTTTCAGGCTGGTGGCTTGCGCCACACCCCTGAAACAGGGTAGTGGCGCAAGTTTCAGCATTTTGCTGAAATTTCCGGCCACTAATCCAACGTTTACGTATCGTCCAATCCCTTATCAAAACACTACAAAATGCTTACTTAGTGATCTTAACCGTCAAGTAAGCATGACTTAAAGTCACCAAATGAGGTTAAAATGTGTGCAAGTTCTTACCCAAATGCTCCACGACATCACAAAACACTTGCCACAAAAACTCGTCACATGTACAAGGCCAAATTTCAATTTTTATCATCTTTAACATTTACAAATACATCCTTATAACTCTCGACACTTAAGTAATTCTTATTCAATGTCCTCAAGTAGGGTTGGGAAGGTACGGGGTGTTACAGAGATGAAGCTCCAATTTGGGTGTTGAAGAAGAATTTGTCTAAATCTTATTGTTTCACTCTGTTTTATGTGCATCTGTTTAGTTAAGTTGTATAGTCATTCTTATCAGGGATTATTCCCTCCATGCGTTGTTGTAATTGAGGTATGGACATGTAATCCACCTCTAACTATAATTTTTGGTGATATGCAAAGATAACACCACCATACAGCGAAAATTTTTAATAAAAAAATTATCGATTCAACTTATTTTGACTCCACTAAATTCAGTTGAAATTGCCAATTTGTCATCCCTATTTATAAAATCCAATCAGATGCGTTCTTTTTAAGGATAAATTCATAGATAATAACTCAAACTTACTTTATTTCATGCACTAAAGCTACTAATTTTTTGTCTTTTAAGGAATAAGGCAGTCAGTTTTACTATTAAGTCTCACAAAATTTAGTAGACTATTTTTTATAATTTAAAAACGATCCTCCTTGGAGTAACTGTTAAAGTTATTTGCCATTTAACCAGTAGGTCACGGATTCAACCCGTAGAAACAGCCTCTGGGCAAAAATGCAAGGTAAGATTGCGTACAATAGACCCTTGTAGTCTGGCTCTTCCCGGACCCCGCGCATAGAGGGCACTTTAGTATACCGGGCTGCCATTTTTAAAAAAAAAAAAAAAAAAAAACCCTCCTAACTCCTAAGTATTGCTAATCCAGCACGAATGGATTATGGTGTGGTCGAGAAAAAGCATTGCCTCTCTGGCAATTAGAGGCTGGGATTGATGTGCAGACTGTATTCTCTGATATTGAATACTAAAATTTTAAAAATATGTAAGTGACAGTTTATCCTATAACTTGTGAGGTGAGAAAATGAATATGGAGCTGGATGCTATCACATGTACACCCTTCTCTGGGCTTGAAATAGCGCAGTCCATTATTCATTCTGTTAGATTAGTCTGCAGAAGATCACTGTTAGTATATATATGGGACGATCCTCCCTTTATTATTTCTTACACTGGTGGGGCAATAAGCTTATTTTTATTTTTATTAATTACATAAGGGCCGGGGTAGGGGAACTAGGGGAAAATGGAGGAGGGGTATGAAAATCGAACTCTCACCAACAATGTAAAAGCTCAAATAGTCAACCGAGTTATTAAGATCTCCCGGCAATAAGTTAATCATCCATTTCTTGCACATATTAGTTTTTTTTTTCCCTTGCTTTGCTTTCACTTTTTTCAAGCACAAATTAGGCTTCTTTTTTTTTTCTTCTTAATCCCTCTCCTAGGAGCTTCCGTCTTTTTTATTATCTTAATGACTTGGATTCATAATCTTAGGGTTATATATGAATGGTGCTTATCATATGAGCACCCCTTCATATATATTCACACAAGCTAGCTGAATATGTTTCTCCGGGAAAATTGTTTGGGAGCTTAAATTACTAGGATTTAATTCATAACTGATTTGAATTTTGATACATTTTATTTAAGCCGAGTATCTATCGAAACCAACCTCTCTATCACCTTCACACGATTAGGGTACGGCCGGTACATACTTTATTCTCCATACACACTTGTGGAATTACTTTGGATATGTATGTTATTCTTGTAAACTAGGAGTTAATTAGTTTTTGCCTACCAAATTAGTTGCGATTTACATGCTGAAAATGTAACTAGCAATTTGCGAGATTTTTGAGCTATGGTTCTAAACATTAGGTGCTCAATTATGACTAAAAATTCAGTAATGATATCATTAGCTTTTGGCCGACTCTGATTGTAGCCAGCTCTAGTCTCCTAAGCTGCGGCAATCTTTTTAATAGAAATTTTAGTGGCATAGTTGATTGGTTATTTGAATTTTCAGATCATTAGGAAGGGTTCGATTTCTCATCTTGTAATCCATTGCTTTAATTAGCCCCAATTTTTTGAAAATATAAAATCTATCTTTTTAATTGTTTTCGTTAGGGTTAGCGGTGGTTAAAGTAAGCTCCACATTTTAATTTCAACCGACCCTCTATACATTAACTGTGTAATACGACTTTGGGTACTCAGTACAACAGAATCACTGTTGAAATTTGAAAATTTGATTCAGTAAAAAAAAAGTGTTTTTTTTTCTTATACTTGAAATTTTAAGATGAGATAGTCACACCATCAGTCCATCACTTCAAACTGGAAGATATCTCGAGTTCCAGTCTTACCATTAATTCACCATTCATTATCAAAAAGAATTTGTACATGTTTGGCTCAGGAAAACGAATCAAGCCCGTAGGCCTTAACTAAGAGGCGTGTTGGCGATATAATTAAATAAGTAAAAGTATGCTCCCTCAAATAGCTCAAGCGTTTAGATTATTAGATGATATAGTCATATCGTTCAACGAAACCAAAATTTAGAATACATTTTATTAATACTTAATGTATATATACTTCAAAACGGAAAGCATAATGCAAACCCAAATTTGCCTTCGAATGTTTTTGTCATTCCTGCTGATACAGTGTTACCTTTCCTTCACCAGTTAATTAATGTCGATTTTTCCAAAGATGGTACAGTAAAAATGGTTGGAACTGGAAGAATGATTGGTTTTTATTTTTATTTTTTTTGCTTCTTAATTTTAATAAGCATAGAGTATTTTAAATAGTCAGCTTTAATAACAGAAAATCTGCAGAATAATTTCAAAGACCTAAATCATCTCAACATCCTAATCTATCTAAAGTAGACTTCTCCTCCTACAATTAAACTATCATTATTCTAATAAATCAGCAATAATAAAAACAGTCTTCAACAATTATCCAATGGAACAGTTGATTGGAAATTTGATCATTCTTTGTCATTTTCTTCTACAGTAAAATGGAAATTACTTTTTTCATTCGAAGACTATAGCTCTCTTTGAGGGGACTTATACAAAGTCCATTCAAATGTTAAAAACATGTGTAGTTCCTTTTTAGTACTATATATACATATAAGACTTGATGAAAAAGATTTAGGTGATCATAGTAAAAAAAGGTAGTTCGGTGCACTAAAACTTCCGGTATGTGCTAGGGTTCAGGAAAGGGCAGGACCACAAGAGTCTATTGCACGCAACCTCACCTTACATTTCTGCAATGTGCTATTTTCACTGCTTGAACTCGTGACCTTCTGGTCACGTGGCTTAGGTGATGGTAATTAAATTAATTAAGTAGCTGGTTAATTAATTTAACTTAGTAAAGTCCAAGTTGGTGCTGCATGCAAAAATCTCACTGCCAAAATGCTACAAGTGGTCCATTACTGTGTGTACTAAGTGGCAATTCTTTTAAGAGCTTCTATCTATATTATTGGTTGGTCCCTCATCTACAATAAGCATATATAGTCTCTTCTTTCATCTTCCAATATAATAAAATCTCTTCCACCTAATATTGCACCACAACTTTGGGATACCACTGTCCACAAGTTTATCTATTTTTTTTTTTCCTTTTATATACTTAATTAATTACTGAACATTCTTATTTTCATGTGTTTCCCAATCTTTCTTCATCATAAATTGCAGAAACAAATTGTAGTTTCTATCAAAGAATAAGATATATGGTACTGTACCACCAACTTTTGTCAAGTATTTCTTTTACTCCATCCTTCCTAATTTATGTGACACTGACAATTGACACAGTTTAGTTTTAAAAAGAGAGATTTTTTTAAATTTGTAGTCTAAAACAAACCCTAGAAACTGGCGTGACTGTAAATTATTTCATTAAAGGAAATATGAGAATTTTAATGTTAAATTATTTCTAACTATAGGAAAATGACATTTTTGGGACGAACTAAAATAAAAATATGCCGCATAAATCAAGTAGGCGTTTGGCAATGAAAATTAAAAAATTTTGGAGTTGTGTTTGGCCATAAAAATAAATTGAAGTTCTTTTTGACTTTTTATGAGAGAAGTTGAAGTTACTTATTTTCACTTTTCTAAATACAATTCCAAATAGTATTTGTAATTTTTACCGCCAAACACTATAATTTTTACTAAAGTGAAATAATTTTTCGGATAAAAATGTAAAATTCTCATGGCAGAACGGGTTCTAAGATAGAGGGAGTATTTCTTTACTGCTTTACTTGTCTAGGCAAGCATATGTAATAAAGTTTCTCCGACCCAATATATCAATGTTATACGGAATTTAACAAAAAAAGTACTTTGAAATTTGTAATTTAAAATATGCCATAGATATTTATGTGATTATAAATTATTTTATTAAGAATAAAATGAGAAGTCCATGATTAAATTATTTCTAAATATAAATTTATCGTTTCTTTGGACAGACTAAAAATAAGAACATTACAGTGTACCTTTCATAAGTTAAAATTGGTGGAGTAACTTGGATGATTAAGCATTTATTTTGTACTAGTAGTAGTTAGCAGAAAAGCAGTAAGCCCTTTTCTTTTTTTTCCACTCTAGGATGGTCCCTGTGAGGTTAACAGCGTACCTTTCACTAGCAATTAGCACCATTAAGTACTAGTATGACAAGCTGAAAATTAATATGTGAAACTGCTAGATGACTAGGTTGTTAACTAATTTACTGTTAAAACAATTCTTATTCATGATGAATAATAGTCTAAATACGAGAAATTAAGTTTTTTTATATTGCATTTAATTATATGCGTTATTTAACTAGTCTGTTAAGCTTACTACAAAGAGTTACCACAACTTAACTAATAGAAAAATCTTCAATATATAAAACTTAAACTCATTTTGATCAACCCTACAATTCAATTACGTGTCAGCATGAGTAAGCGCCACGTGTCCACGGATTTTCCATACTTCTACTTTCCTCTCTGAAATATGACATAGTCATGAGAATCTTAACATTTCTTCTTTTTTCCCCAAACCATAAGTTATCCTGCAAGTTTATTCTCTGCATATATGAGTTGTTTCTCTTGGTCAAAATTTGGTCCAGAAACTCATTTTGATGCAAGTCTAGGGGAGAAATTATAAGAGAAGTTAAATGTCATCAACCGTTGTTAAATATTTCATGTTGAGGTTGTGCTAGCTGCTCAGAAATCAAGAATACAAGTTGTACTTTATTTCATACAAAAACCTAATTATGTAAGTTCAACTTATGACCTTTTTATAACCTTCGAAATGTTTATACAAAATCTTAAACCATCTATGAAGATTTTCTAGATCTTCGTCATTCTTACAAAGTTTTGGTTTTAGTGTAATTACTTTGGAGGTTCAATTTGTTAATGGAACTTAAAGCAACCCTAATTTTATTCACAACTCCAATTTTTTTCAACTTGCACATAAGTTTTGATCTTACACAAGAAATTTTCACTAATTAGTCTTCTCTTGATGGGATATAGATCTCCTTATTTTCGTATTTTTGTACGCAACATAATTTGCAATCGATCGAGCTTTAATTTACTTCATTTCTGAAGAGTATATTCTCTCGATCTAATAGATGCTTAGTATTTTTCGTTGTGTTGTTGATTTCTAGTAGATCGATGTTGATGAAGAACGACAAATGATATCATGAATTCAAGTGGAAATAATTTTCAGACGAAGCAAGAATCAGGTGGAACCACCGATAGTAGATTGAACTCAAAGACGACGACTAGTACACCATCAAGTTCAAGGCAGTGGGGAGCCTTTAAAAACCCAAGAATTGTACGCGTATCGCGTACTTTTGGAGGGAAAGACAGGCACAGTAAGGTGTGCACCATAAGGGGCCTTCGAGACAGGAGAATTCGACTTTCAGTCCCCACTGCAATTCAATTGTATGATCTTCAAGATAGGCTTGGGCTCAGTCAACCTAGCAAAGTTGTAGATTGGTTACTCGAAGCTACTAAACATGACATCGATAAGCTTCCACCACTTCCAGTTCCACCTGGATACTTCACACGGTTTCAACAACCCCCTCAGGAGTCTGACGTTCATGATATTCAACAACTTCGTTCTCACCTGTTCAACGCAAATTTGCCCTATCATCATCCATTTGATTTGGATAATTTGAGACAAAAATCTAAGGGGATTGATTTAGAATCAGGCACATCGGGGAAAGACAAGTCAATTGCTTCAAACGAGCAAGAAAACCACCACGAGGATAATATTGGAGGATATGGTCATGAAGTTTCAGCTCAGAGTTTCTTTCCATTAGGAAATCGATCTCCTAATTTACCCTTCAATTCGTACTATCAATGGGAGCCTAATTCGAGCTTGTCTTTAGCTCAATTTGGACAATATTCGTCATCATCCCAAATAGAAGAATCTCAAAATGATTTTCCTCTATCATTGGCATCATCATCAGGCTCTCAATTGTATTTCAATCCAATAGCTACAACATTTCAACCTATAGTTCCAGCTCCTTATATGAACAATGAGACTGATTTGAGGCAACTCAATCATTTCAACTTCTTAAGCTCAAGTTCACAACATAATGTCCTTCCAATTAATAATCCTATTTTTCCAACTACTCTTAGCTTGATCAATTCCCCTATGAAACCCTTCAGTCTGAATGATGATCCCAGATGGATTAATTCAAGAGATGACGATGATGATGATGATGACGATGATGATGATGATAACCAACCACATTAAGGTCGCGCCAATTAATTCTTAGAGTATTGGATTGATAAGAAGAAACTGTAATATCCACTGAGGAGCGTTATGGCAAACTCCAAGATGTTGGAAAGTTCGATGAGGAGGAGCATTTTCAATTCACTCGAATTCTCTTGAGGACAAGTGAAGGAAATGATTCTTCTTTACTTCAAATATTTTGGATTGACGTTGTCCCGGAATGTCTTGAGCAAACATAATCGTGCTACATTCCCTCTTCACAGGTACAACAAATATAGTAAGAAATTTTATTTCTAGTACCATATAGGTTTATAAAGTTTTTATCTCTATTCAGAAATACACTATATTATTTCAAATTAGACAGTTTCTATTTATTACCACTGCGTGGTAACTTAAATGATGAGCATTATATATTTGTAGTTCTTTTTTGGGTGATTTCAAGTGGTATAAATCGACATTTTGGGTCGTAGCTCCTTTTATTATTGGAATTGTATTAACCTTTTATACAAATTGAAAGCGTGTTTAGCATTAATTTTTGCAGTTTAGATTTCTTAATACTATAAGAAGTTGTCATGCTGAAGCCCTTTATAGGTGCTATTGAAATTTGCATGATTATGTCATGTCCTTTAATTGAAATCTCGATAGTAGAAGAGGAGAAGCTCCAATCGGAGCAAAGGCTGTGTCTGTTCATCTCAAAGTTTTACTGATCTTGTAATTAAGTATTAATCTTACTCAGAATGGTTCTTGGATTGCTTGAAAGTTGTTAGTGTATGTTTGTGAATATATAATTGAGTAAATATATAAAAATTCTCTCTGACAACTTATTAAGATGTTAGGTCAAACATTCCAATATGATATTTGAGCATGCATAGGGGTGCTTGCTGAGTTCCAGTCTCACCGACACTCATTATAAAAAAGGACTTTCTTGTACTTAGGGCCGGGTGTACTTGGAGATATAACGAGCAATCACCAACATATATACTTCCTTAGCTTCTTTTGTGTTTGATGAGAGCTATTCATAGAACATTTAATTAGAGTCATTTGAATTAATTCTATAGATTTAAAATCTTTAGTTTCTGAACTAGCTGAAATACGTGGGAATAGCCCTTGTAAATATTTACTTGGATTTAATGCTATTTATGCTGCAAAGATTTCTGCATGGAACAATGAAAGACTGTAGTAAATATTGATAATTATAGATTTTAAAAAATACCATATCTTTGCAATCCCATTTTTTTCTTCTTTTCTAGGAGTATCAATGTTTTTTGATTTCATCATTGTTTATAAGCACAAATACAGTGTACACTGCTATATATTATATACACGTGGATATACTTATTATGCGCGTGTATACACAGTGTATCAATTGACAACTAATCACAAATGGTTTTGATTTTTAAGGGGTGATGACTAAGAGAATTGACATTGCTTTTCCTAATAATCTATTCTAGTTTATAAATTAAGCTGTTATTTCTCTATAAATTACAATCAAATTTTTTTCACTACTCTAATTAATCTGCTACTTATTTATAATTGGAACTTGGAAGTAAGAATCTATGAGTCTGATGAGCTAGAATATTGGCAGATCTAGGACTTAATTGTTTGTGAGACCACAACCAAGTTTGGGACCAGAAGCATGTAAAAGTATATTCCTGGAGCTTGAAAATGTATTTTATTATTTATGTTGGTAATTCCTCTCCAATAATATCCAATTAGTATGGAATTTTATGGTTAGAATAATGTACTCCTGGTTGAGAATATAATTAAGTAAATAATTAAAAATGTGTTCTCTCTAATAACTTAAGTTTTTAGATGAGATGGTCACCCACTTTAACATGGCCCGTGAAAAGAATCATGCCTGCACGTAATCAAGGGACTTGTTGAGTATGCTCTCTCTAACAGCTTAAGTTTTAATTTTAGATAAGATGGTCACACACTTGAATTTTATGATCTGCCATCTGCGGAACTAAATGTCTGCAAATTAAAGAACTAATTATTTGTTAGTTGCTTACTAAGTACTATATTAATTATTATTACTAGACCCTATTTGCCGACCTAATTAACCTCTCGATTCTCAACTAATTAACAGGCTTGATAGCATTATTAGTATAGTATAGAATAGTACGTAGTAGCCATAGAGGAAAGTAATATTTCCTTGCATGTTAAAGTCCACCTCCTAACCTCATCATGATTAATGGTGTCAAAATAAGTTTAATTTGCCATTAAACTGATTAAAGATTCAACAGTGCTTGAGCTAAACCTAGTTGTCCTTGATATATATATGTTCTCATACTCCATAATCAGAGAAAATAAATCTGCATATGCTAGTATCGCTGGAAGTACAATAAATACTCCCAGTCCCAGTGTTTCAATTTGGTAGTCTTAATTTGACTTGACATGGAGGTTAAGAAAGTAAAGAAGATTTTTTGAATCTTGTGATCTTAAATTAAAGACGTGTAGAATGTACCAAATGCTCTTCCTAACGGGTTAGTGGGAGTAATGTTATATGCATATTATATACCAAAAATTTAGCGGAAGACAAATAAGTCGTTAAATTTTAAATAATACAAATTTGTTCTATTTCCTAATTATGATTAAGAATTATTGATCAAATATACTTGTAGTAGAGACAAGTTAAAAAAGAAACCTTAGAAATGAAAAAGAAGCCTCCAAAAGAGGAAAAGGAAGGGGTAAAATGAAATGAGTACAAGCATGGAAGGAAGAAAAGGAAAGGTATATTGGAATCTATAATTTTTCTATGCATGACTATACTGTATTACTGTGTGTGAAAGGGAAAGGAGATAAACAAAAGGACAGATTATCAACATTGACACTAGATCCAAGAACTCCTTTTTTCAAAAAGAAACAAACTCCAACTTGGGTTAAGGTGCTCTTTCACTAAAGTGGAAAAAAAGGTTTATGTGGTCCTTAGTTAGAAAATAAAATAATGTATAGTACTACTCTCTATTGCTTTTATTATAAGTTTGGACATGAAAGAGAATTTATTTTAACAGATATTATACATTTAAAATTGAATAAATAGAATTTATTTTAACAGATATTATACATTTAAAATTAAATAAATAGATACATGCGTCCTATGTGGCATGATACTTATAGAACGTCATACAAGACGCATGTGTTACTTATTTAATTTTATATAAGTTTAAATGTCTACTCATATACACCCAAAGTTGGTAAACATAGATGCTAGCTGAGACCAAGTTAAAGAGCATGTTTATGTATTATGCCTAAAAAAAATTAATACTAATAATTCTGATAAATTGTTCTTACACTTTAATTTAAATCTTATTCTAATAGGGTTCTAATTACTTATACTCTTGAATGTTTGGGATATATTCTTTTCGATGGATAAATAAGAAGAGGTCTCACAAAATGCAATTGGCATAGAAACTTAAGAAAAAGATTAATGGAAAGAAAAGAAGAAAAAATTTATTTCTGGAACAAATTTTTCAGTTTATTTAAAAATTAATGTTTGATCATGAAAACTTTATATTCAATTCAAGTATGAACATTCTTTTAAATATTCTTTACACAAATTATAACCAACACTACTTCATCTTCGATCCCAACTCAATAAAAAAAATTTTTTTAAAAAAAAATCTGAATCTATGGCCAAATGCCTACTTAGTAGTAAAAGAAGTGGCTAACATATTTAATTACCTTTTTCCCTCTGGGGAAAGGAAAATACTATTCCACGTTAGAAGTCTAAGATAGTACTAATGTTATCAGATCTCCTGTGGTCCAATACTGATTTAGGGTGTGTTTTGTATGAAAAGTTTTCCTAGAAAATATTTTTATGAAAAAAAAATATTTTTTTATTTATTTATATTTTTTGATGTTCGGTAAGAAAGGAGAAAATATTGTCCCAAGGACACTTCGGTATAAGCTAGACAGATATTATGACATCGAATCCGGACCCATGTCCCGATCTAACGTGGAACCCAACCCTGAAATCAACCTATAACTTAGTCGAGTCTTAGGTCGGGATCGGGGGTTTCGTCACTATTCAGGATTGGTTCCTAGGTCGTGGAGGGTCTCGAATAGAGTCAGATCTCTGCCTGGGATCGAGTCTTGGGTTGGATCCCAAGTCCATGGGTTTCTCCAATTGGGAGATCCCGAGTCGATGGGGGGCAGGGGGCATGGGTCGCGTTATAAGGTGGTAGGTTGAGGGGCTAGGGGTCGGCGGCGTTTGGGTGGATTAAATAGTTGGGGTGGGGTGGCCACTGGCCGATGAGGTTGAAAGAGAATTTAGAAAAATGTTTTTCCTACTTTTAGTACGAAGAACATGAAAAAGTTGAAAACTGTTTTCCTTAAAAACACCCTTAGGACACAAACGAGAAAAACAAACCATAGTTTACTTGCATAACTTATTTATTATAAAGTTCTTTTTTTGTCATAGCAAAATTATAGTATAATTCTCAATATTACAGTTGATTGCATAAATATAATTACATGATTATAAAAATTCCTTCTTGAAATACAAATTAAATAGTCTTTTATTTAGATGAATAAGTAAATAAAGCTTAATGTGTTTCATATATACAAGGGTCCATTATATCTTTTATTATGTTTTATTTTCTGAATAGTCTCATTAAATCTTGAGTTCAACATTACCAAAAAAATAAAAATATCTTGAGTTCAAAACCCAAGTCTGAATCAATTAAGAAAAGAAAGAAAAGTTATGGTACCACAATTTCCAAAACTTTTTGATTCAACAATTCCACAAAATTAAGGATCTGTCAAATATCAGTCAAAGAGTCTCTATTGTAACTTTGCTTCCAAAATTCTCAAAGATTGGAAGATGTACTCCTATGATGAATGAATTGTTGTGTAAAGCCTAAATTAAAGCTGCCATTTGTACATGGGGACAACTAAAAAGTTATAAAATAACAAACTACTTTTTCCCCTCACTTGAAGTATGTCGCTACTAATTTTATTTTCCTCACTAAATTCTACTGAAATTTTGAAGAGCCTATTAATGGTAATACTATTTGTTCTGTATATCATTTCCAAAGCATTTTTTAAGCTATAAATAATCATTTAATTGCATGGTTTGCCCTTCAAATAGGTAGCTTTTTAATGTTTATCTTTCAAATGATTTAATCTTTAATTTTTCTCCTTAGTAATTGAACTTATACCTAGCGGGGAATAAGTCATTTAAGGGCGCGGGACATAATTTGTGAAATATTATGGTACGAAAATACAAACTTATGCCCCGCGAGAAAAGTTATTTGTCTTGAGAGCAAAAATTAAAGACTAGCACAGAATAAGAAGTGCAAATAACCCCTAATGGGTCCAATACAATTGTGAAATCGGCCCAAATAATATAAACACAAGACGCAACTACAAGGCCCACAACTTTATCAAGAAGTCTTACATGATAAGTGCATAGAAGTAAGAACAATCAATTTTGGTTCTAAATGGATCATAAGAAAATCACATGACATTTCTGAATTCTGATCAGTCATTTCAAGATTTTCAATTCTAAGCATCCATTAGTGGATGGGGGTGGGCGTTCGGGGTGGGGTGGGGTGTTGAGTCTGAATGAATATTTTTTTATTTAAGTTAATTAATACCATGCACCGACGATGAAAAAACTTTTTACATTATAATGTTATTTTAATTATTTGGGCGACTTCATTAATTATGAGTTGAGCGCTTAAATCATTTAGCCCTGAATAAGAGGGTGACGCATTATATGTGTTCGAATTTACTTCTTTTTTTTTTTTACTTTAGTATCTATATTAATGATATAATACTTACCTTTTATTTTAGTCTACAATATTCTATAGTATATTTACTTTATTTTCAAATCTACGTTAATTGTAAAATATTTAGTTTAGTATTTATAAGAAAAATAACATATTTTCTTTAATTGCTTATAAATAGTGATGCACTATTCTATGTGAATTAATATAAAGAGTTATCATTTATTCTCTTTTCAAATTTTTCTCTAGTTTCTTTGATTCATAACAGTATGAGCATACCAACGTGCACAACATGTCTAGAAGCACATGAGAATGTTCATTTGCGGATACTATCACCAATATTTAATACCAGGTCATTCTAGTTATTCTTTGGGACGGAGTTTGTAAGAATAGTTATTTTTGAACACTTAAATGTTTCAATAAATTCAAAAGAATTGCAAGAGGAGTCTATTTCTTAGTTCAAGATAAAATACTAGACGTAAGAAAGTGACCAATAAATATGGGAAACAAAAAATTCTAATACGGCTCAATATGGATATATATAAGTTAAACTCAACCGCAAGAAATTCCGTATATGACTCTGATTAAGATTAGCTCAAGGATTACAGTTAATTACACCATGCATATATTAAAAGAACATGATTAAAAAAAACACCCCACAATTGAAAAATAGTTTTGTAATTCACTACACTATTATAGTCTTGACAAAAGATTGTTAAGGACTAGGACAATATTATCATAACACTCCCAGACACGTGGCACATCCTTATCCCTAGCTGCAAAATCCATTCTTGAAACATTATTGAACAAAACTGAATACATTTTCCTCAATTCAGGCCTTTGTTTACCTGGTTTAGCTTGAATTATAGTATACATGTCTTGTTTCAACAAAGCTGAACTTTTTCTCAAAACTTTTTGAGTTTCTTTCCATGATTCTGCCTCTATTAATTCTTTGACTTGTAATAAATTGTGTGCATGTATTTGAATTCCATCTTCTGCTTCTTCAAGTGTTTGGTCTGGAGTTGTGATTCTGAAATCAAAGCTGGCATTGGCACTTTTTTGTTCACTTACAAGTGTGAATGAAGTTGTGCCTAGAATTAGTGTTGTTCTTCTGGTGTAGTGATGGGAATTGAGGGACATTTTGCTTCTGTTTTTAGCTTTGTTAGGATTAGAAAAAGGAAATGGGATTAATGGTTGGTTTGGTTTTTGTACTAAAGGTGAATGTAGTAGTGACATTTTAAGATGTGGAGTTTTTGATAGTTTGATTCAAGATTTAATAAAATGATTATTTGGAGAATAGTTGAAAGAAAAATCTGGGAAATGATAAGAGAGTTAGTAAGTAAACACAATGAAAAAGAGAGAATTTAAAATAAAAAATGGAAAAAAGCCCCCGGCGAGGATCGAACTCGCGACCTTTCGCTTACGAAGCGAACGCACTACCACTATGCTACGGAGGCATGTTGATATTTAGTGTTACGAAATAAAAATTATCTAATATAATTGTTGAAGTCGATAGCATAATTGACCGATCTAATCAGGTACATTATAGTAAACACGTTTGTGTTATGATATAAATCAGTAGTATATATATTCTTTTATTTTAAAACTAAATACTCAAACTCTCAAATTATATGCAAAAAATCACTTTTATCTAACGAAGTAAATATAAAATAGCTAAAACGAAATAATACGAAAGCAAACTAACATAAAAATTGCAAAATTCTTACATGTCAAGTAGTATTACATTTGATAGGAAAAACCAAAAAGCTTATTCTGAGTCGAGGAAGTTCCTTGAATGGTATGCACCCTCACCTCCAACCCTAACGTTGTGGGTTCGAGTCACCTAGAGAGCAAAAACAGTGGAAGCTCTTATGGATTTTTTTTATTTTTATTTTTTTTTAAAAAAAACATGTTTATTCTCTCTTTTTAATAAGATGTGAAGATTGTCTTATACCATATAAGAAGAAAAATTTTCAATCTGATAAATTTTAATCCCACTAATGAGGTGAAAATTGACCAATACTGTATATCGTGTATGATTTTGAAATGAAGAAAATGTGTGTGCAAATAAATCACAATACAAGAATGTTTTGATTTAGCTGTTAAAAGAATCAAAAACTTTGCACAAGGGGATGCTAAATAATGCACAATGGTACATTTTCTGCCTAGTGGTCTTCACTAGGTATGTTGGTAATACAATTAAGTGGAAATTGCTCCTTTACAATAAATCAAAAACACAAATGAGTATTCCTTAATTATTTTACTACTCAATATAATTAGGTGAAAAGGAAAACAAAGAAGAAGAAAAAAACAAAGAGAAGTCAAGAATGGAATGGAAGAGATGAACTACTTTGCAAAGAGCTGTCTACGCCTAGTTGGTTTTGCTCTTAAACCAGTACCATCACCTCTCACTATCTCATCAACTAAATCTTTAAAGATCATCCGCTCCACGTCCAGGACCACACTCGATATCTCACCTGTAAAAACTGTCCAACTCTCTGAACGATGCATCACGTCATCCAGGAGTATGTTTTTCCACTCATCTTCCTCATCCTCCATGGTGCATTTTGATGGTTTAGCTTGAAGTTGTTCTATCTCCGAGCACAAGTCCCTCAGAAGCCTTTGGGCATTCAGGGTGCTCTTTGCTAGCTTCTGGGACGTCAACCATGGCTCGTAACAAGGTCCCACTAGCACCAATTTTCCAGCAAGACTCTCATTAACAACATCAAAGATGAGCTTCCTACGGATCTTTTCCTTTGGATTAGACTGCCTCTTCTTATCATTGCAGAATTCCTCCTTAAGTAAAGTGCTTGCCTTGGTTTGTTCCAAGACTAGGAACAGCTCAGGGTTGATCGGGTGACCTGATGGATGGAACTGGAAACTTGTTAGGCTTGAGCCGAGATCCCTGAGAAGGAGTCCTGAAGCTAATAAGATCTCTGAAATGTATCGGTGGTCAGGGTTTGTATTCTCACAGAGAGATGCAATATAATCCGTGCGAGCCTCATCATGGTTGGAGTTCAATCTTCTGAGTTTCTGAACTAAATTCTCAATGTTCTGCAACTTTTTTCTATTGATTTCCGAGGAGAGACCAGAACTGGTGGCATCAATCATAAGAGCATTAGATCGATCACACTGTGGCGGACTGGAATATTTATCAGCAGTGTTGCAGCTTTCATCTGTCACAAAATAACAGAAATGAAACAAACAAATATTATCCAACTTCTTAAGCAGTGTACATATCCTGACTAGTCAAGACTGTTTTGATCTCTAGAAGGACAAAGGACTGACAACATAATAGAGACTCGCATTTACCCTCCCCATACCTCACTTTGTGGGATTACACTGGGTATGTTGTTGTTGTTGTTGTTGCATTTGATATTTCTTGCTGAATGTTGGCTATAATATTCATTTACGCAGCTTTAAAATATTTGCAATTGATCTTTGTTTTCTCACTAGAATTAGAGCTCCAATCTGTTTAGTTTTGAAAAACAAGGAGATCCAAGTGCAGTGATAAATTTGTGCCCAATTTGGATGGCCTGATCTTGAGCAAGCATAAAAGCCAATACATTTAAGGTTTACTACTATTTTCTGTTGTTCCAGCTGACATAAGTGACCAGAACATGAAAGCATAAAAGCCAGAACTGACAAATCTAGTGCACATAAAGACCATATAGATGTACACATAGATATAAGTGCCTTTTTAACTTTAACATGTTATTATTCCATGTTTCAATTTGTTCTCTATAAGTGATTATAGTCTCTTGCTCTAGTTGGGTCTGAAACTCCTAAGGAACCAAGCTTGTGCATTTGCTTTCGCTGTTATGGAGAGATGCTGATCACACTTCAACATCCTAAAGATTTCCTTCCTCCTATTTTTTCTTAGGCTGTCTTTGTCCTATGTTATTCAGAGATTTAGTCTCCCTTCTACTTATTTTTCCTGTTATATTATTAAAATCCTGGTGGCATTCACTTATTTGTATAGCGATGGATGGATCACTACCAAGTGACTATTCCTAATCAGACGTTTATTTCAGCATACTAAATCTACAAATATATCACCAACATGACATCCACATAAGGTGCTAGTACCATTTGTTATTTCCATTCATATTTGCTTATGTGGACGTGCTTTTAATTTCTTCACAAAAATACTAGGGGAAAGCAGCACCTTTCATGACTTTTGGAGTATGCTTCACAGGAGAGGGTGATTCATCCATATACACAGCATTATCAAGAACCGAGACA
This sequence comes from Capsicum rhomboideum, assembly GCA_031232105.1. Lineage (NCBI taxonomy): Eukaryota > Viridiplantae > Streptophyta > Magnoliopsida > Solanales > Solanaceae > Capsicum > Capsicum rhomboideum. The sequence continues at coordinate 8,515,139 of CP124716.1, forward strand.
GGACTTGGATACTCTGGGGCAGGTTCAGCTAACATTTCATCCTCAGAGAGCACCAGAATTGATTTCTGAAATGGAAGTCACAGCGTCAAACATGTTGTGGTATGGTTCAAGTACTCTATATAAGGCACAAATGAATGGAAGTTTCTTACCTTCTCTACCAAGTCACATCTCAGGTAATTGGATGCATCAATAGAGGAACTCTGGCTGCTTGTCACCTCGAGAGAGCGCTCGAAGCTAGTGACTTCAGAATCTACTTTTGATTCTGTTACCACATTCCCATTGGATTGACCATGGCAACTCAAATTCCTTGATTCACTACTAATCTCACTCACATGGTCATCATGTTGCTGGATGTTTGAAATTCTTGGTCTTCGCCTTCCACCTGGGGAACTAGCCTCTGTATGTTGCTTGTTTGACTGTCTCCTCGATCTGTTGGAATCGGATGGAGGTGTGGGTGGCCGAGATCTTTTCTCTAGCTCCAGTTTATTCTGTTGCAATCTTGGGCTGATGGCACCAGAGCTCTTTATTGAGCCTGAAGTGCTCTCTTTAGAAAGCTGTTGGGACCTTGTTGAAACTTGTGGAGGTTTCGAAGTTCTTCTCGCTTCATTGGAATTCACTGGATTGCTGCTATAACTAGTTCTGGAGTGATGTTCTTTAGCAGCTCTGCTCGTAGCATTACCCTTTCTACCGACAGAGTCACCACCATGAGGTTTGGGGAAAGTGGATAAGCCATCAAGTGGAATCATCGAAGAAGAAGGAATATCAGATTTTTCCACTAATTTTGCTGGCTTCATGATCACTATTGGGGATTCAAAGTTCGAATTTAGTCCTCTTTTTGTTGGAGCAGTCACTTGATCAGTCTGCCTCATTCTCTGGTTTGCCAGTTTCGCACTCTGTGAAGGACTTGAAAACTTCTGGTGATGCTCTTTCTGACCAGTAAAATTTGAACCCTGCTCCTCCTTTTCCGTCTCCAGTAGGCCCTTTGCCTGCATTGCTTCCAATATCTGTTTAAGAGCTCTTAGATCCTTGCCTGAATGGGTGAATTCTAGATCCTTCCATCTCTTTTCTATTTCGCTGTAAACAGAAGGAAAGGGGTGTGCAGGCTTTACTGGAGCTTTTGTTGTCCTGGATATAGGTTTCTCACACACCCGGGTCCTATCAGGCTGCTTCCAGGGTGCTGGTTCAATGGGAAACCTGGAGATAGGTTTCATAGCCATATCAGGGTTTCTCCACCGAGGAGAAATAGGTTCTTTCCACAGGTTCTTAGAGGAATTAGAAGTTCGGATAGGTTTGCATGGATCAGATACTTCCGAAGACCTTGGAAAAGAAACAGGTTCTTCAAATTGAGAAGATTTGTTCAACCCCGTCTTGCTGTCAGTTGATGACATGGCACCAGGTAGTGCTTCAAGACCCATTAGTTTTGCCACAACACTAGGAGGACGAGCCTGAGTGCCAGATGTTTGGTGCGGTGTTGGTGACTTTGAATTGGTACTATCACTATCCTTCTGCATAGATTTTGAGGAGAAATTAGATTTTGGTTGTGAGTTCAAGCTTCGTACTGGACTAACTCTACTGTCCAAGGAAAGTCTTGGAAGCTCTTTAAGCTTAAGAGTGGATCTGGAAATGTCTCGCTGTTCAAAGGGTACAGGATTTGTTTCCCACCCATCATATGAGAACCGAGGAGCCTCTTTTGAGACTGACAATGAAGAAGTATCCTTTGAATGATACGATAATGATCTCGTAAGTTCCCTATGTTCGCTTGAGTACCACGGTGATTCCCGAAGTTTAGCAAGAACTCTGAGAGATTCCTTAAGATCAACAGGTAAATTCTGCTTCCCATTTGGGCCCGAATCATAAGCCCCATCAAAGTTTTTCAAAGTCTGCACAAACCTTGGGGAATCCCCAAGCTTCGCCATTGATTCTGTCACCTCTTCTTTCATTGTAGGTCCAACTGAGAACCTCTGAGCTTCTCTATTCATAGAGTCCTTAACCACATCCCGAATGTCAAGAGATTGCCTACCAAATTGTGGTGATGCATTTGGTTGGCCTGCAGCTGGTTCCCTTGAAGGAGTTTCAGCAAAACTTAGTCGATCAAAAGCTAAGGGCTCTTGCTGACTTGTTTTATTACAATCAAGAGAAGAGAAGGAAGATGAACGTGAAGAAGATGAGAATGATGGTCTCGAAGATTCTGTAGACAATCCTTGTTTATCTTGCACAGTCTTGTTTGTGTGGCTTTCCTGCAACAAAAAGCAGTGTCATCAAGCTTTCAACATATGATATTAAAGAAATTCAGCTGTGAAAAGATACAAGAATCATTAAACACTCACAGATTTGATGAGATGGAAAGAAATAAGTGGACTTAAATCTTACACTTCATTAGATAAAATTATCTGAATTACAATTTATAACAGAAAGAAGAAAAGAAACCAAATTATCAGACGTCAGTCAGAAGTCTTTGGCATGCAAACATATAATTTGGCAGTGTCAATGTACTTGTCCGTCACATTCAAGGTGAGCTGTTTGAGTTAATGACCATATAAATATCCAAACAAGCTTAAATGTAAATATTTTTCAAAGTTGAAAGAAAAAGAGAGAGGAGAGAGACAAGAATTTGGCACTAATAACTCTTCTTTTTTTAAAAAAAATGAGATGTTAGCACTAATGACTCTTACCATAGCTGCTGATCTTTGGTATGTGCTAGTGTACTCTTTTTCAGAAGTGCCACTGCCTATGTGAGAGCTGCCTGTAAGAAATCAGATTTTACATGATGTTACAAAAATGGTTCTGTAAAAAATCAATTAAAAATCCTGGAAAATATTGAAGCACCCCCTTGTTATATCATCTAATTGTTAGATACAAGTACAATATCTCAAATATATCATTTGAAGAGTCCTAGAAAAATGAAGCACTTTTGCTATATCATCTAGTTGTTAAACATAAGTACAATATCTCTAAATATCATCCAAAGAATCCTAGAAAAAATTCCTTTGCCTAGTAGGAAATTGTGTGACAGGAATTGTCACATTTTGAGAACCAGATGGTAAGTTTCAAGTGTTGACATGAGTACATGGATGAATCAGAGGAACTCTTACCTTCATCAAAGGATAACACAAGTAAATGGATGAAGTAATGATTTACATTTTCAACAAACAATCAAACACCAGTCTATTGTAAACACATTCTACAATGAACCTGTATGACATATTAGAATTGGACACAAGGAAAGATTACCAGAAGTGAGCCTTTTGGGGCTGTTTCCGATAAGGCGCCTACTAGCAAGCATACTTTGGCGATCAAATAGTTGCAAGATCCCAGTCATACATCCAATTTGCTTTTGCAAATCTTGATTGTCTTCAGTCAATGAATGCAAAAGCTTGGCAGCCATAGTGTAGTCCCCTCCTCTTCAACAACACAACCTATATAGTCAAATCCTCTTTAAACTTACTACTTTTTTTTACAAGCCAATCAGTGCATTATCACTTAGCTCTATATAGTCAAAGTCAATATATCTTCACAAATCACAGCTGGAGTCAATTCCTCACCACACAAAGCACACAAGAATCTGGAAACCTCTCCTAGGCACCATAGTAGACCACCAGTAGCCTTTTTTTCCTAAGAAATTGGTCAAATGAAAACCCAAACTTCAGCTTTTACAATATTGTATCTTCCAGAGCCCTTACTGATAAAGTTTCACTGTCTTTCACCTAATTTTGCAAGGGGTACTTACTACTTACCTCATTAGATGTCAAAATCATCATCTAGCAACAACCCCATATACCAAGATTTGATTTTTAACACTGAGAAATCAAGAAATGGACTTGTTTTTCTCAAGAAACTTCACAAATTTGCCCAAAACTTCATGCTTCAATACTTTACTAGTGAAAACAAGAACCAACTGACACACCCCCTCAAGACACAATTAGTTCTTTTCAGCATATAAGACCAAATTACTCTTGATTTTCTTGAAAGCACCAGAAAAAATCAAAGAACCCAAAAACCAAAAAATTGAGCCAAAAACAATGGTAACATCAAGAAAGTGAATATCACTGTAGATCCATAGGTAAATGCATTAATGCTGTTTTCTTGGAGAAGAAAAGGAGGAACAAACAACAACCCAGAGATTGAAACAAGTAGCACAGTAGTATTAGAGAGAGAGGGCATTACATGTGCTTGCCAATGAGTTGATAGTGAAGGAGGAGTTGGCAAGAAATATTAAAGAAATAGTAATGTATACTAATTAATACTATTATTATGCATTTTAATGTGAAGGGAAAATGGAGAAGAGGAGGGCGAGGGGGTGGGGTTGAGATGTTTTTGCAGGCTTTACCCTTACCTGTTACATGTGGGTTGAATTACATTGGGGATGGGTTGGGTTGAAGATGCAGATATTTTCATGTGATGCTGTCAGCTCATGAAGCTAATTAAACCTCATTTTTGTTTTGTAAACATCATTAATTTAACTCATATGAATCCAATTTATGTCAATCATGGTGTTAAAGGTCAGTTAGCACGAGAATTTTAGTAGTTTCGTTGATTATTTAATTAAATTTTTATTTTATTGGTGAGAGTTCGATAATTCCTTTCTCATTACCCCTTTTCCTACATTCACTTTGTACATTTAGAATTTCTCATATGTACGAAATAACTCGAGTCTCTAATACTATCACAGTCTCACATTAGCTATAAATGGGTTGTTCATTTTTTCATATGATTTTAGATAATACTCAACTTATGAACTGCGGAGTAATTCTTTTTTATTGAGTTAGGTTGAAAGTTTTTTTTATTTTAATGGTATCAGAGTTACTACCCATTCAATTTTGATTTATTTAATATTGAGTCCCATTATATCGTCCACATTTGAGATGTTCCATCTTAGAAGTGTAGAGGGTGTCAAGTCGGGAGAAGTGAGTTTTTTGGTCTCTTTTATAGGATCATGTGTAATACTTATCTTATGAGCTAATTTTTTTAGATTAAGAGTGTGTTCGATATGAAGGAAAATGTTTTCTGAAAAATATTTTTCTATTTTTTCATGTTTATTTGACCAAAAAATTTTGGAAAATATTTTTCTTAGTAAAACAAATTCCTTCAAACTAAGAAAAATGACTTCTTTAATCAAAGTAGGAAATACAAGTTGCAATATTTATACCACTCTCAAAATCATCCACCCCCATCCCAAAAAAAAAATAAAAAAAATTACCATACCCTACCCCCACCCCTTACAAGCCTCCCCCCCAAAAAATTTTATTTTTTATTTTTTTAAATTTTCTTTTTAAAAAAAATTTCAAATTCTTACCATACCCCCACCCCATACCAGCCCCAACCCCCAAAAAAAAATTTTAAAAAAATTTCAATTTCTTCCCCCCCACCCACCCGCCTCTCCCCTCCCCCACCCACCGAAAAAAAAATTAAAAATTGTTTTTTAAAAAATTTCAAAATTTTTTCTTACCCCACCTCCCCCTCAAAAAAAAATTAAAATATTTTTTAAAATTTATTTTTAAAAAAATTTTAAAATTTTTTCTTACCCCACCCCTTACCCTATTCATTCTCATTATTTTATGTTAAATATATGCAAACGCTTTTAGAAAATATTTTTTTAATTGCGTGAAAAACATTTTCCTCCATACCAAACACACCCTAAGTTAGTTTAGTATGCATTTTATTATCAAAATGCTTAAATAAATTGTTAAAAATCATTAGTACTATTTTTTTTTTGTCCCTTTTCCCTTGAGAGTAAGCAACAACTTACCCACCTAACAATTTGCTTTGATAGCTTTTCCTCACTATTTCCTTTTCTTTTTTGGGAAAAGAGGATGGGGTAGTTCTTTCAAGAATATTTATATGCTGTAAACACATTAAGCGTAACATGTATAAACAGAAAGATCAGAATCAAATTTCTTTTACAAATGAATGGAAAGTAAATTAATACTAGTAGTAGTAGTTTGGTGAGACATGCCAGTTCATGAGAAAATAAAGTTCCAAGAGTAATTAAGACCTATCTTCAATATTGACTACTGAGATTTAAATAATGTCAACTTACATTAACAATGAACAGACTAGCATGTATTTTATTTATTTATTTCCATAGGAAATTTTTAATACAAATAAACAATGGAAGAATGGTCAGAATGTAGATTTAAAAAGAGTACAGTTTTCTTCCTATAATCATGATTAATCTTTTTAATATGAATGCCTCAAATCATAATCATGGTTTACACAAACTGGCACAGAATTAAATGGGTGGCCGGCCGGTACTAATGAAACCACTCATTATCTTGTTGGTACTTAAGGGTTCTTTAATGTCAATAAGAGGTGTCAGATAAGCGGGTCGGATGGGATGGACGGATCAAAATGAGTTGAGTTAATAAACGTATTTTGACTAAAATATGTGTCATAACTCAATTCATTCTATTCTTATTACTCCCTTCGTTCCTACATAAGTGGTTCTTTAGCCTTTTGATTTTGTTCATAAATAAGTGGTGTTTTAGATAATCAAGAAGACATTAATGATAATTTTTAATTTTACCTTTTTTAAAATAAGAGAGTTTTACATAACCAATAAATTATTATAGAGATACATCTTTTTCCAGATATTTATTAAGGGTAAGCCGATAAAAATATTCTTTGTTTTCTAGGAATGAGTAATTTTTTAAAGATGTGACTAAATTAAAACAACCACTTTAGGAATGGAGGGAATAAGTTTTAATTGTTTTATTTATTTTTTTATAATTTTTTAACACCTATTAAAATATCTTTTTTCTTATTATGGTTATATATAAAAGATATCAAATAAAATAAATTGTCTTTTTATGGTCGGATCAATAATTCGTCAAAATTTGCTGATTATATTTTCATGGACTAATTTTGTTACCTCTAGTATGAACCCTTGTGTACAAACGGAAGAATTAAAAAAAAAAAAAAAAAAAAGGGCAACCCGATGCACTAAAGCTCCCGCTATGCTCAGGTCCGAGGAAGGATCCCACCACAAGGGTGTATTGTACGCAGCCTTATCTTGCATTTCTGTCAGAGGCTGTTTCCAATGTGTACAAACTGAAGAATGGTAGGATAAAATTCACAAATAGCCCTTTTAGCTAATGTTAGTAAAAATAACAATCACTTTCATGAAGTTTTATTTGTTAAATTTAAAACTCCGTGATAAAAACTTTTTCAATTACAGAATTAAAAAATGTGACTTGACTAGTCCATGCTATTACTACAAAATCATACTTCTATCGGTCCATATTATTTATTTTTTAAGATTTTTGTACGTTCTATGATAATATATTTAGTCATAAGAGAATTTATAAATTATTATTTATATTTATCTCTTTCTTAAATGTATCAATTGTTTAACACAACTCCTGACTCCACTTGTTTAATTTGAACAGTGAAAATAGTTTTGAAAAGAAATGATAAATGACCTATTCTTCTAAGATGTCAAACTCTTTAATAAATTCACTACATCAAATGATTATTTTTTGAAACGAAGTATGTACTGGCAATATTAAGTTATTATACATTAATGATGTAAAGATCTTTTGTAATTTATGCAATTTAACATGCATGTTATAACATATTATTTATCATAATTTTCTTTTCCTTGACATAATTATCATATAAATATAAGGATGCGTCACGGGTAATTTTTTTTTTAAAATATATCTTTTTGATTTTATAAAACATTGATTTTGTATTTTGGATTAACTGTTAGAGGCTAGAACTAGGTGTTGGGGTATGCATGAACATAAATTTAAATTAAATACAAATTAATGAGTCACTATTTCATGATGAAGTTAAGGCTAATTATTGGCCATTTGACCCTATTCAAAAAGCAGAACCCTTGAATATTTTCAAACTCAATTGAATTACAATTTTTTTTTGGCAATTTTCAAAATTTTGAAATATTTTAAAATTATGTTATAATATCACTTATAAATATTTTGACTATACCGTCTTTTCTTTTTTCAAAATAAGTACCAATGAATATTCTATGCTTATTAGTTTAGAAAATCACATCCAAAAACTTTAGAATATATATATATATATATATATATATACATATATATATATATATATATATATATATATATATACATATATATATATATATATATATATATATATATATATATAGTTCTTGGGACGACGTGTCACAAATTAAAAACCAACAAACACCTAATGGACTGACTAATTAAACCACACCATTTTCAACTATAAGATTGAGTGGTTTCTTCGATCGCTCTAAATTTTGATGGACATAGTTATTCAATATAAATGTTGGCAGGAGGTAACATATCACTTGTTGAGTTATTAATTGAGGTGTGTGTAAACTGTTTCGAACATTAAAATTATCAAATAAATTAACAGAAAAGACCAATTCGCTTAATTAAAGAGAAGGATCAAATTACATTAAGAAAAAAAATTGAACTCTTAAGGATAAAAAGGAACCTCAACTAACTATGGGAGTACGAACAACGTACGTAGGTGACTATGTAACAAAAGATTTTGATGGTGATTTTCAGTTGTATGCACACCTTATATTATATCTTTAAGTTATCTTTTAAGTATATGTGTTTTTTTGTTTTAAATTCATTTGGTGTTCGATATTAATTATTGGGGTCTGATTAAATTCAAATTCACGCATTACGGAGTTCATTCCTGAATGCGAGCCCAACAAGATTTTTTTCATTCTCATGAACTCAAAACCTAGAACTCTAATTAAGAATGAAGATATGTTAATCATTCCACCACAACTTATGTTAGCATCCTTTACGCTTATGTATATGCAATGTTACTTACGTTGCATGCAAATCTTTTACCAGTAGTATATGCTTTCATAATGGGTATTCTATTGATTTATGCTTTGCCACGAGAATCTTTTTCCCAAATTTTGCTTCTTCTTCTTTTTTTTTTTTTTTTTTTTTCTCCCCCTCTTTTTGGAGTAACAAAATTTTCATACATAGTTTTGAAAGCAAGAAATTCACACTCTAAGAAATACTATAGTTAAAATGCTTTAGTCATTGCTTGATATTAGTGAATTAGCCCTTTCTTGTTTGATCTATTCTTTACAACTACCTTTAATTAATTTCCTCAATTTTTATCATATTGTTAGAAATACGCATATGGAACCTAATTAAAATATAATGTGAAAAGAATAAAGTCGTGGTCCATGGTCACCCAACAAACCTTGTTTGTACTTTGTGCCAAACCAAACACATAAATTAAAGATAGGGAATTCTTAATTAATTAGATCTTACCTTAATTTAAACAAGAAATTAACAGGTTGCAGTTGGCATACGTGTTGACTGTTAAGCTTAGAATATTAAAAAACAGGCCAATTATATTACTATGTTAAGTTCTTCTACCATGCATATTATAGTTATAATTATGCCAAATGTGCAAAACTACGGTCAAATCCTTTTTCTTATACTAGTTTAATTATATGTCAGTTGACATTCTTTAATTTAAAAAAGTTCACCCAGAAAAAAGATATACACTCCTTCCTGTTTGATTTATTTGTCTTAGTTTGACTGAGCATGAAATTTAATACTAAATAAAAACAGATTTTTAAATCTTACAATCTTACATTAAAGATACATATATTGTATCAAAAATGTATTTTAATTTTGTGATCTTAAATATGCATTTGTTATATTGAAGGTAAAGAGTTTCCAAAATTAAGAAAAACATAGTATCATTTTTAAAACAGAATAAAAGGTAAGACTTCCCCCACCCCAAACAAGTTGTTTCAACAAGTTCTTTGGCTCCAAATTTTGGGAAATTTCATGTTTATTTCATTATTTTCTTTTTTGTCGTTTGGATGAATTATGAATTAGAAAATCATGTTTTCGAATTATGAAGTACTCTTATATAAGTTTAAAGAAGAATAAATGACAAAGTTTGATGATGACCATTCAATAACATTAATATTCTCTTCTGTCCATTTAAATGTCCTTTAAAATTTTGGAGGCTTAATTACGAAAATTATTTAATAAATTAATCATACGTGTTAACTGATTAAATTACTTTGTATCTCTCTTTAAATGTTCATAAATTTTTAAAATATTATATAAATAATTTATTAGAGTAAAGATAAATTTTTTTTAAAAATTAATTAATGTCTTCTTAATTTTCTTAAATTAATACTTATTTTGGACCAAATTTATTTAGTTAAAACGACATTTAAAATAGCTGGGAGATAATACTCTCCCTCCATCTCAAATTATCTATGTGATTTCTAAAAATAGTAGCCTCAAATTATTTGTTATTTTAGAAGTTCAAGACAATTAATTTTTTTTTTTTTTTCAGTTTATCCTTAATAGTAATTGTTTTTGAAGACTACAAACATCTTAATAGAATAAATATTTAATAAAAAGAGATTATATCGTAAAAATATAATTGATGGTAAAATAGTTTTTTTAAAAAAACTCTCGTAATTAATATTTTCTTAAAGGGCGAGTAAACGAGAAACACATCGAGTAATTTGAAAGGAAGAGAGTAACTTTTAACAAGGACCAGAAATTAAAATTTGATAAATCACAACCATGTGTAGCAAGTTTTTTGCATGCATAAATAAATATAAACTTTCCCGCTTCAATTTGTTTGTCTTTTTTTTTTTTTATATAGTCTATTTAAAAAAGAATATTTTTTTCTTTTTTCGGCAACTTTGAATTTCAATTTTTGACATGGCATGTTTAAGACCATAAGATTACATTCCACACATCTTTAGTTAGACCACAATTTTCAAAAATCTTCTTCACTTTCTTAAACTCAATATCAAATCAAAATCAAACAAATAATGGAGTAATAATACAGTAGTAGGATCTATGCACTTTGCATCATGATGAAATATTGTTAATATGATTGAATATATATCAAGGCAAAAAATGATGTTGACATGTAGGTCTAGACAAGAGACAGAGTGGTTTGAGCAAAGGGAAATAGGTGAGAGGCACATGCATAAAGTGCAATAAGCTAAGAAAACCATTCCACATGCATGTGAGGTGCCTTTAATTTAACTCTATTAGGCAATAACAACTCAATCATAGTACCCCATGTTCTAATAACCTACATTTCTTTCAATCCCTACTATGTTTTGATTGCTACATTATGCCCAACTTTTTCTCCCCCAATCCTACTTTTGCATAACATAAAAAAAAAATCTTAGTGTAAAGTGACATATCATTGCATAGAGTTGCGTAAGATTATCTTTTTTCACCAAAAGTTGGGTCTCAACCATTCATAGTTTATCCGATTTAATCATTAATGTGCAATTGTGAACTTGTGAGGAGCGAGAGAGGCCCCATTAATGTTCAATTTCATTTTTCTTTTAAAGTTTTATCTGATGTTCAATATCTGTCTTAGGATTCTGACTAATTGAATCACGGCTAAGTCCAATTATAAGGAAAAATGCTTCTCCTTAGGATTTTCTTTTCATTTTTAAAGCTTCAATCGGAGATCAATGGCTGAACAAGTTGCATACGAGATTCTCTCTCTCTCTCTCTCTCTCTCTCACACACACACACACACATATAAAATATTGAATCCCGTTGATATATTCGTTCTTTTTATCGTTCGAATCCTTTTATTAAAAATTATTCCTTCATTAGTAAACGAGATCTCTAGTTAAAAAAAAGAAGGATCCTACGACCTACATACTCTATAAGGGGTATCTTGCAAAGTTTTTCTTCCAAATTCAAGAAAAGAAGAAAAAGACAAATTAAGGCTACTACTCATTAATTATTCTCAAGTAATGATATTTCTTGAATGCAAAAGTTTACTCTTAGTAGGCGTTTGGCTATGAAAATTAAATTTTTTGGAGTTGGAGTTGAAGTTAGAATTGGAGTTGGAGTTGGAATTGGAGTTATGTTTGGCCATGAAAATAAATTTGACTTTTTGTGAGAGAAGTAGAAGTGAAAAAAGTGAAAACAAGAAAAAGTTGTTTTCACTTTTCCGGAATTTTTTTTCACTTTAGTGAAAAAAATTTCATGGTCAAACACCACCACTTTTCACTTTTTTCACTAAAGTGAAAAAAATTTCTGGAAAAAAGTAAAATTTATCCATGGCCAAACGGGTCCTTAATAAACTTTTGGCTATCATTTCTGAAGTAAAAAAGTAAACTCTAACTTTTGTTTTTTGTTTCGAAATATTACCAAACTTCTAAACCTAATTGTTGGAGAGTAGTTTATCATTCAAGATGCACTTTTTATAAAGCCCTAGATTTGGTTTACCTTTTAGGTCATCCAAAAGGGGTCACGTAGATGTAATAAATGAAATTAGGTAAGCAAGAGAGTTTTTATCTATTTGTGGCACTTTCACTTTCATTAAATTGCAATTCATGTATCACATTTTGTAGTCATTGTGAAAGCAACTAGTTGCTTAAAATTGACAACCAAAGTTATTGCGCCCGTGACATTAGGGACCAGGAGGTTGAGAAAATAAGGTTTTTGTGGTTACACATCACCAAAAAAAAATAATAATAATAAGGATTTGTCATATATAGTCGCATATCCGTCTAAAACTAAAAATAGTCGATAGATGAAAAATTCATGTATAATATATGTATGATCGAATAGAATCAATATAATACCGACTAAGAAAAGCAAATCATAAATTTTGGTCAGCTATTTGTCAGTTGAAAGAAATAGATGAGACAAGTTTTACGGATGGAAGATAAAATTGAAGGAAATAAATAATGGCTTATCCAACCATTCTAAAAATAGACAAAAGATATATAATTTATGTATAATGTGTATGGTTATAATGTGTATGGTTATATATAATCAATATATATATAGATTAGGAAAAGTAAACCGTGAATTCGATCAGTTATTTTTGAGTTGAAAAGAAATAGATGAGACAATTTTTTTTGGATGGAACTTGGAAGATACAAATGAATGCAATTAAGCTAGCCAGATCATAAAATAAATTCCCAAATCTAAAGCACATGCTAAGACAAGTTGATTATAATTAGTTACCAAATAACTTCACTAGTGAGTTGGTTGATAAAGGACAAGGAACCTAAAAAGTATTCTCATTCTAACCACAAACACTCCTTTACACTATCCTCAAACATATTTGGGCTCTTCATAGCTGTCAAAAGGACCCAACTATGGACCACGACCACCATTATTTGGTTGATTATGATCATAATTCATAATTGTGGGCTCATTTTTGTATGTGTATCCAGAAATGAGAAATATAAAATTAAGTTCAATGTTCCATTTTTATTTTTATTTTTATTTTTTTTTGGAAGGGAAAATGATAAGAAAAATAAAAGCAATTTGAAGTTGGTTAATGCACATGGAACCATATGGTAGGTATTTATAATTAAGTTAAGCTATATAGCTTCTTAATAATGAAAAATATATTATAGTTGAGTTGAATAGACATATATAATAATATAAAAGGGGTAAAGTTATTATTAGACAGTGATAGGACAATTAAATTCTAACTACCCTCGCACATTAGAGAATACAGAGGGAGATTGTGATGTTGACAGTGACGAAGAAGGTGAGGAAGTAAAATCTTGAATTCAAAGGGGCAAAACATTGGCTACATGATAATTTGTCAACTATTATTGCATGTGCTTTGCTGGTCACAGTGCATCAGTCTGGAATTTAAGGTACAAAACGAATTCAATATGATTAAAAAAACTGATAAATCTGACCAATCAATTTGGGAATTTGTTCTGTAAAGGAAGTAAATTTTGCTATATGAGCTGCCTACAGAAACAGTTGCCTTCAGATTCAACAAACCATTGACCTAACACAGAACTGGAGAGTGATCAAAAAATACAGCAGAACAATTGTGTACTTGTGAGCCGGGAGCCCGACTATACGTCTTTGTCCTTAGACGGAGTAATACAATATTAACTTGCCTTGGTTACAGCTTGCTACTAGAATATATTTGGCTGGGGGAGGAAATACTTTACAGTATTGAGTCAGGGATGAGGCTACTATATCAAAAAGCTTTTCAGTTGCTGTGTTTGAGCAAAACGCAAAAATATCCAATGCCAACCAAAGCAGACATCCCAGCTTAAGAAATCCAAAGGATTGGGCCAACTATTAGTAAGACAAAAAAGAGTTCGCAAAACTTAAGTGTTGCATCAGTATTGGTAAGTTGAGCATCTGTTAGCACCACTATGTTCTGGAATGCATGTAGCGGCTTCAATAACCTTGTAATAGTAACGCCAAGATGCATTCTTCTCCGTGATTGGTCTTTGACCAAATGGATTACTCTCTACATACTTCTGAACATTTTCGGCCATAGACAGTCCTTCAAGATAAACGCGTAGATCACCCTCTGGCCCTGCTGTCAATTAACGAGATGAAGCTTATTTAATCCCTGACAGCACTAAATTGGATGTAATACTACTATATCACTATAAATAGATTGGATACAATTCTATTCAAGTCATATATATTCATGCACACACAGGGGATACAGCTATCAATCATAACTCTCACAAATAGAGAAATTAGGATCATAGATAAGTTTTTTCATGCCTCGACTCTCCCTCGGTTCATTCGGAAATCATGGTAGTCTTTTCATGGAGATTATTGGGAACGGAAATGTGCCTGGGGTTAAGAACGACGACATTCCTAACCATAACATCAAATAAACTCCATGAAAGTTTTGTTTGCATAATCCACTCGTTCATACTCGAGTTGCTCAAATCCAGTAGAAATATCAGGAATAGCAGGATCAAGTAGGGTTGAACCAAATTTATACACATTAACGTAAAGTACTTAGTTATATAATTGTAAAGTATAGATTTGAGAAGAAGCTGCAATGTGGGAGACTATTAAGTACAATTTGAGACACAGTTAGAAAAGATAAAAATCGAAGGAGAGAGTTCAACATCTATTTGCACGATATATAAGAAAATTTAGCTATTGAACCCCCATCATTCTCCCAACCAGGAGATGAAGTGAAGTCCAATAGCCAGAGTGCAAACTTAAAAGTCTGACTACCCATCATAGAGATAGAGATAGAGATAAAGAGATAGATAGATAGATAGATAGAGAGATAGAGAGATAGAGATAGAGATAGAGATAGAGATAGAGAGAGAGAGAGAGAGAGAGAGAGAGAGAGAGAGAGAGAGAAAGGCGCACCTAATGAGTCATCTTTCTCATCCGTGTAGAAGTATGTATTTGGAAATACTGCTGTGTTTGACTGAAAATAAGAAAACACAATGCACAATCATATACTTTAAGGTCGTGGAGGAAGGTTCCCAGCAACAAGGAAAGGATTAATACTCACTGGATTACACAAGGCCTTGTAAGGAGAATCGTCCAACAAAAGTGTGTTTGACTCATCATATTCACCACTCTCCCATGGAAGATCTGGTTCAAACTTCTGCCATAATTTTTTAAGCTCCTTCAAAATAATTGGCCTGTCTCTCCTCTTACCAACAACAGGGAAACCAGTATCAGTGCAATGGGATTGATCCTGCATAACATTCTAAGTTATTGTACTGTGTTGAAAGATATGAATGAAAGAAAATGTAACAGGAAAAGGCTAGGCTGTCAATCTAGTTAATCCACATTCATTATCAAAGTTATATGAAATAACAAGTATATCTAGTCTTTCATTTCCTGAATTTGTAGAAAACATGCAAATATATAAAAGAACATTTGATTGAGGGAAACAAAATTTTGATTGATTAAGATAAGCAATGTAGCATGAGAAACTATAAATAAGCGCTTCAAGGGTTTTTTGGTACTAAAAAGTCAGTTTCAAATCAAATGTAGGAATAGATTATTCATGGAATATTCCATTGGTCCAATTTACCAAAGCATTAGATCCTCTCCTTATGATCTTTTTATCCCGGGATGTCCTCCATGAAACCTACTAAACCAAACCTCAGGGATTCTAAGATATTTTTCGGTCCTCCAGCAAAAGGGAAAATCAAAAGAGAGAAAACTGAAAAGAGATGAGTTGAAGGAGAGAAATCGAGAAAGAGAGAGAGAAGCTCCACCCCTACAGTCACTGAAGCTATAATTACTACAAATATCAAAGGACAGTGCCATTAAAGATAATTCCCTGCATAAAAGTATACTGGAGCATTCAGTATTGAATTGGGATAGATTTTGGATCATGTTCACTTGGTCGATGTAACCTAATAGGTGGTCGTTACTCTGCTTAGGAGTGATCCTTCGAGTATTCTGGGAACTTGCTTAAAGAACTATATCTCACACGTTGCTCGGCAGATGTTCACCCCACTCCACCCCCTGTACAGATGGAGTAGATTGTCTTATTTTAAAAGGGGAAAAAGACTACAGATTGAATTCCAGACATCAGACAAGAAAGGCAGTTCTTCAACTCACAACGATAGAATTCAACTATCATACTCTAAAGCAATACAGTCCTTCAAATCACGACGAACAAAAGAATGGCGACCACCTAAATTACAGCAGAATCCCAAATATCAGACAATAAAAACAAATATTCATTGAAAATAATAAAAAGAAGGATCATGCCACCCAATCCAAAACAACACATGCGCACACACGCACAAAAGATGGTGATATATCTATGTATAATTATTCGAGACCTATTTCCTACCTGACCCAAAATGCAACAACAAAGGCTCTTTTTGTCCAATTTCAAAGTTTAGAAACAATCTCCACAAATGAAACAAGAAAACAAAATGCATGGACTAGCCGTAGCTCAAATTTATTAGTTTTGAACCCATCAGGGGGTGATCATATACAGCTTTATAAATGCCATAGAAAGACACCAGGAAAATAGTAAAATAGAAGAAAGCATAATATAATCTTGGTGCTCATACAAGAAAGACCCGAAATAATTTGTGCTTTTTCACTTGGACCTGATTCTTGTTTTAAGTAGGTATAGTTTCCTAGGGCTGGTTGATCTCCAGATTTAAGGAACCAGGCATTTAGTGATGCTTACCAACAAAATGAAATATAACTTTGACCATGCACCTGAAGTGCTTAGTCATTTCAACAGTACATTAAAATCAAAGCTCACAAGATTTTTTGTTTTGTTCCTGGTGCTTTCAGGTTAAAGTTTACAGAATTGCACTGATGCTAATTTATGATCTTGAGGAAAAACAGATATTTACCCAACAGAAGAGCAATTTTTCCTTGACATTTCCCAGTAGAAAATCAAGAACCAACTCCACATTCTTCCTGCAAATTTTTGGACAACACACATAAATATGATTCCACATACAAACTTCATAAATATGTAAGTAAACAAAATTCAGAAACTACCTGATTCTCGATGACCAAACACCTACATTAAATTTCTCGAAGCAGAAATGCAGAAAATCATCAAGAAAAGGCCTTTTGAAAACTGGTCGAACAGACGATAACTCAGTTAGAAGATTTTTCAAGAGACAAAGTAGACTTCAGAATAAAATTATTTGATCAACTCCTACCTGCTTTCCCTGAAACAATGGTGTCCACTTTGAAACCATATTGCACATGTTGAAGCGGAACAATATCAGCAAGAAGTCCGTTCAGATCAAGTACTAGAAGCTTTTTATTTGAACGTCCATTAAGTGCTCTCCTCAATGGAGGGACAGTCGTGAAATTTGTGATTTCAGTCTTCTCATCCATGAAAGCACACATTCTTGAGGGGGGAGAATTACTTTCAGCTAAAGATCGACTTTCCCCATCAAAAATCTCATTGGTTGAAGACCCAAAAGCGCAAGCATAACCATCTTTAGCGAATTCCACATGATGTACCGCATTCTTGATAGTATCGCATGCAGAACTATTACTGTTATCTATTGAATTATCCATTGCAAGTATTTTCTTTTCATTCCGATGCTTAACAGATGAACTTCCACCAGCTGCCTTCACTAAAATATGCTGCGCTCCCACTGATGCGATCTCATCTGTGGTTATGACTTCTTCATCCAAGATTCGGGAGCAGCATGATAAAGACAATGGGCCTGAATTAGTGACTTGTGTTTTGCTCTCTTGAATCACAACAGATGAGCCAACATTCTCCGTGAATGCTGTTAAAGTGCTTCCAAGAATACTGGAATTCCTTCTCCTCTTTCTGAAATAGGTTATTAGTACTCTCGGTCTTGGATGTACTTGTTGAATCCTTGTAACAATGGCAAAATCATTAACCTCAATAAACTCACTGCTTTCAGCAGGCAAAGTGACGTCCATGTTAGCGAACTTTGTTTTGCTCTCTTGAATCACGACATCTTCCACAGTTGCTGGTATAGTGCTTGCAAGAGCAACAGAATTCCTTCTCCTCTTCCTGCAATATGTTTTTAGCACTCTCGGTCTTGGATGCATCTGTCGATTCCTTGTTTCAGATGCAAAAACAGTGCACTCATCAGGCAGAGTAGTGCCGACATTAGTGGACTTTGTTTTGCTCTCCAAAATCACAACATCCTCCACAATATTTGGTATACTGGTTGAAAGAGAAACAGAATTTCTTCTCTTCCTGCGATATGTTATTAGCACTCTTGGTTTTGGACACATCTTGGGCTCCTTGTCTCAATTGCAAAATCATTAACCCAATAAACTCTGCAAAATGATGTCTATGTTGGGACTTTGTTTTGCTCTCTGAACCACAATATCCTCAAAATTGCTTGTATACTGCTTGCAAAAGCAATAGAATTTCTTCTCTGCTTCCTGCAAGAGGTTATTAGCACTCTTGGTGTAGAATATATTTGTGGGCTCCTTGTCTCAAATGCAAAACTGATCTCATTTAATTCACTGCTTTCAGCAGGCAAAATAATGTCTATCTTCAGGGGCGGATCTACATGGAGCCGAGGGGTTCATCCAAACCCCCTTCGTCGAAAAACTACACTGTTTATATAAGGTCAAATTTTTGTTTTTAGTATATATTAGATGTTGAACCCCCTTAGCACAAACCAAATGTGTAGCACAGCAGTAAAGGGGGTTCAGACTTCCCCATTTTGTCCAAGTTCGACTCTGGGTGAATACATTTTCTCAGCCTTTTCTGCTTCAGGCATGTGAATGTGTGTGTGTGTCCTACTGCTCCCTTCTTTCTCATTCTTTTTTTAAAAAAAAAAAAAAAAACTACTCTCTTTGTCAATTTTTTCAAAAAGCTTTATATTATAAATTTATTCAAAATTTTAAATTTATGGTTTTATTAAAATTTTAAATTAATATATAATAATTCTTGATTTCAAAAAAAACATTATTATATATTTAATAAGTTTTTTAACATAAATATTTAATTTAGATAAAAATTGTTGAATTTTCGAGTAGTTCATTCAATACTTCAATTCATTAATCTCACTACAGACTGTCTGAAAAAGAGCTCAAACAAATCAAGGGCTATATAAGCTCACTCATATATGATCCGACCCATTCATATATAGTCTGAGCCGCTCATTTGCCAACACTATTAGCATACTTGCTTTTTTCCGAACCCCCTTAATGGAAATCCTGCCTCTGCCACTGTCTATGTTAGTGGATCTTATTTTGCTCTCCTGAATCACATTATCATCAAAATTGCTGGTATCTACTGGCAAGAAAAATAGAATTAAGTCTCCATTTCCAGCAGTAGGTTATCAGCTATCTTGATCTTGTACATAACTCCCCATCTCAATTTCAGAAGCACTAACCTCGATAAACTCGAGGTTTTCAGCAAACAAAAGTGATGTCAATATTAGTGGATTTTGTTTTGCTCTCTCAAATTACAGCATACTCCATGATTGAGGGTATACTTCATTCATGCAAGAGCAATAGAATTCCTTCTCTGCTCCCTGCAGTAGATTATTAGCACTCTTAGTTTTGGATATATCAGTGCACCTCATCTTGACCTCAATAAATTAATTGCTTCAGCAGGAAATTTGATGCTTATGTATTGGCAATCTTTCATCACAATGCAATTTGTTTAACATCAAATCCAAACTAACAGACAAGCAATCCTTAGATATGCCAATATAGAGACCACACTAGGTTTGACATCTTGATTAGCATCACTAGGGTCAGAGAGAATACCTTCTAGTATCTACTTCCTGCTCACGTATGTTCTTAAGCAGATATACATTGTTACTATTGCTTATCACCACATGGAGATAGACATCGATGTTACCGTTGGTTTATCACCATATCTCCTTCGCAGCATGTGTCAACTTGCAATTTTAAACTTACACCTTTAAATGAATGGCCTCTTCCCTGCTACTGGAGCAAAAGGTGCATGTTTACAACTAACTATCATTTTCTTTCGATTGGTGACTAACTACATTATTTTCAAGGGACAGATTTGTCTCTTCAGCTAGTTTCTCATTGTCTTTTACCTTTCTGTGGACTCATATCCACAAAACAACGTCTTGCTTGTGAACTGGTTTTAGTAAGAAGACCAGTGATGCAAGTTTATTTCTAGAGATGTATTCCTATGGAGTGGAGCTTCTAAAGCATGATCAACACAAACTATACAAACTCACAATAAAATCACCCTCCTATTTTGCCTATTTTCCTTTTTTTTGTCCCTCCATGTAATCGATGGCGGATCCAAGATTTTAATTTGACAAGTTTAATCTTTATAATGGAAGCCCTCGGCCAAACGAGTATTCTACAGAGAGCCGACAACGAATTCCATTAATAACTGGCTACCACTGAGCCAAAATGATGGGTTCAAGATGTGTTTACTGAAATTTTGGTGATATTTTACCTATATAGCTAACTCCACATTTGAATTACAGGGTTCAGTTGAACCCATAGCTTGTTAGCTATATCCGCCACTGCATGTAATGAAGGCAGCGACATAAGTGCTATGCTTCACCTCTACAAAAGCAGCACTGCTGTTAATGCTATTTTTCAGTTCACCACATCCTTAATATTTCTCTTCTTAGCATACATAATCTGGGGGGCGGAGAGCGGCCAATTCCTGGATACCAATCTTACAGGTTACTGCTATGCATCTTCTTCACAGACTAGTCAACCTCAATACCAAGTGAAACATCACCAGAAATGAGAATTCCAATTTCCCATTGCTACTTATCTATCCCTATCCGTTGAATATCATATGCCAACTATATGTTAACCAATGTTTACTGACAACAATATAACAAATGAAAAAGATAAACTAGGTTAGTTTTTTTCCCCCAAAATCAAGCTAACATGAGTTTTAGCGCAAACAAACACTCCCTAGTCAATACTTGATAAAGATACTAACTTCCTAGGATTAGCAACCTCAAAGCATCACCCACTGTCCGATTTCGTCAAGTCCTTGTGTTTGAGCTTTCCCAAACTCAAATGTAAGTACACTCCATAAAATTTCTTGATACTATGTCACAGTCTAAAAAAGGGAAAATACCGACAAATTAACACTCACAGTTTATTAAGCACGCGTAATATAAGTAAGACAAGTCCAAAAGAGTTAGTATTTTTTTTGTAATGATCCAGCTGTTTAATTAGTAATTAAAAGTTAGTCACACTCAGTTAATGGTTTGCGTTAGCTGATTACGAGTCATACGGATTCCACGTGGATGGCCAAGATTAGATTTTTACCAATAACGATTCAAATTTGAAATTATAACACATATATATATTTACTTCACAGCAAAGGCACTGAGCTAAAATTTGCTAATATTACCGGTACTCTCTCGTACCTTCTCTCTCTTTCTTCTCTGTTATTAATTCACGAAGGTCTTCTCCTAAATTTCTTTATCTTCTTCTGTTTTCAGATTGCGCTGAAGCTATGGATTATAGTTGGATCACATCTGAACTTTTCCTTATTCAGTGTATTTCCTTTTTCTAGTTCATGTTGTAGATATTGAACTCATTTTTAGTTAGTAGACTTTGTTCAATTTCCGTTTAATTGAATCAGTTTAAAGCATAATCCACATTCAGCTTCTAGCATTGCCATAGCAGTAGATATACATGAACAAACACGCTCAGATCATATTATTCACACAATTTCCAGAATGAAGTACAGTTGAAGCACAAATAAAACCTAAAACCTCAAAATATATAAACCGAGCACTTGAATCTATCATAAAAATATAAATTATAAGTTACGGAAACAAAATCTGGAACAGCCGCAGATGAGGATACCTGAGAGAGAATATGTAGAAACTTCAAGTTGTTGCCGTGATGAGCTTTTCTGAAACACAGAGTGAAACAGTTGAGTTGGGGGAGATGGAACTATGAAGAGGAAGAATGGAAGAAAATAGTAGGTGCAGTTTTTGTGTATTCGAAGAGATTGCGGGGGGTTTAGAATTAATATTGGTATTTCCAAGGGCAAATCGGACGGGTCAGCAAATGTCTACAATCACGCGCACACGCAAAGAGTAAATCGTTTATGATCCTATGGCAACTTAGTCCCATATCGATTAAATGGCAAGTTCGCGTTAGACTTATATATCCTTAGGCTTTTTTATTTTAATAGCTAGTTATTAAAATGTAATTCTTTTAAGGTTGTATTAAATTGTGATTCGAAAAGGGCTATCTGAAAAAGAGTCTCTGTGCCCATCGTGACTCGAAAAGCTCTACCTGGGAAAAAGCTACCTACACAAGTAGAGTGAAAGCTATCCGAATGAAGCTGTTGAGGACGACGAATGCGGAGCATGATGGTTTGTTATGATTAGGGACGGAGCCATCTTTGAATGAACCTCCTTTAATGAAAAATTATACTATTTATATATAGTTAAAATTATTTTTTATATATATAGTAGATGTTGAATCTCCTTTGACTAGTTCGTATATTTACTTCTGAACACTCGTAGTAAAAATCCTGACTTCGTCACTAGTTATGATCCTATTGCAAGGTATGAGATTTGAGTCCCACATCAATTAAATAAAAAGTTAGTATAAGACTTATAAAGCCTTAAGTTCTTCCACCTTAATAGCTAGTTTTTGAATGTGATTCTCTTAAAGTTGTATCATAAATTAAGACGGCACATACGAGCCACCGCCAGGCAATGATGGCGCTTCGCTTCTTTTGTGAGATACGAAATCTTTTCACAATGGCAGTAGACAAATCTCCATAATCTCTCATTACAAATGCTGAAATTTCTTTGTTATCTTCACTAGACCTTATACTTCTATGGGAAAATAATTGTTCCCATTAATGCTTTATTATGATTTTAATTTTTATGATATTTGATTTTTCACATTCAATCTTTAATTAATTAAAGTAAGTGATTTTAATCCTTTTACTAATGATGGTTATCTATTTTAACAGACTTGTACTATTGTGAAGGACAAATACAATAAAAAAAAAACATTATTATTATATAATAATAATTTTTCTTTTTATAATTTATCTGGCAAAATATCATGCAATGAAAACACTTCGTCTTTTTTTAAATTTTTACTTTAATAAACTGTTGTTTCACCAAAACTGATTTTGTTTTGCATTTGATTAGGAAAAGAGAACCCACAAGATAAATAAAGAGATGGAGATAGATCTTGGTCCATAAAAAACAAAAGCAACATAAAAATAAAAAAATTGTTTTGTCCATGGATCAATTTTATCACTTCACAACAAATTTCTGATGATTTTTCGATTGCATAGTTCGTTGCAAATCATCTAACTCAATAACCGAATAAGTAAACGCTACTCTTTCCGATCTATTTCCATCACCAGCAACCTCATTTTCCAGGCTCCACCACCGTAATCCACCGCCTTTTTTGAAGTCACTATCCAATATCTCTTTCACCTTGGTAAATTAGTGTTTATCTGATTTGCATATTTGATGTTTTTTCGGTAGCTTAAATTTAGTAGGTGATGGATTTGTCTGTGAAGAGAGGAAGCTATGGAACATTTGCAAACGTGTAGTTAGGCTTTTTTGTTCGAGCAGGAAAAAAAAGATTTTTTTGTTTGTATAGAAATGTTCCTTGTTGTAAAATGTCATATTTGCCCTTCACAATAATATATATTTGTCAAAAATAGATAACCACCATTAGTAAGAGGACTAAAATCACTCACTTTGATTAATTAAAAGTTAAATGTGGAAAGTCAAATATTACGGGGATCAAAACCATAACAAAGTAATAACACAGGGATGAAAATAATTATTTTTCCTATTTTTATTGTTAGAGGTAGAGAGATTGTTGAGATTTTGGCCAAAACTATCCCTATGAGGGTAGGTTTAACTTTTAGGGTGTTTGAATTAACTTATTTTTAAGTGTTTTTGACTTTTCAGCACTTTTTAATTTTTAAAGGTATTTGATAAAAAAAAATAAAAAAAATAAGTACTTTACTTTAAACTTAAAAAATACAAAAAAAAAAGAAAAAAAAAGATCAAAAGTCAAAAGTAGGTTGTCATTTGCTTTTGACTTTTGATTTTTAATTTTTAAATCACTTAAAAAAAGTTCATTCAAACACCCCCTTTATCCTCTAAATATAATCCTGAGTACTATTTGTCCTTTAAGTTTGCAAAATTTGTACACTTTTAATCTCACTAACAAAAAATACTCCTAAGATAGTGTTAAACTTAATTTTACTATCACTTATCATTCATATTTTACTTCCATCGTCATCTTAAGAAGTTCCAAGCAACAAATTCCTCTCTTATTAATGCATAAACAGAGGGGTAGCTATCGAAAACTTTTATCTGTATAAATCAACTGAATATGCCAAAAAATTCTTTAAATTAATCTACTAATCTAATTGATATGCATGCAAATTCTTTAGATTAAAATAAATCAAATCTGCTAATTTTTAAATTTTTACAAGTTAGTAGCTTAAACAATTAAAATATTCAGTTGGTTTATAATATAATATCAATTATATAATTCAGTTAGTAGCTCAAACAACTAAAATATGCATATAAATTAGATTAGTAGATTAGTGGAATAACATAAACCAACTGAATATTTTAAACATCAAGTTTTTAGAAAAAAAAATCAACTTCTTTTTCACCCTTCAAATTTGCTAATTTTCGTCATTTGTTCAAATACTCACCATTATTGCAGTGATTTTTCTTGAAATTAAATTATATTATGGCCGTAAAATACTTACCATAACTAGGATTTGTTCTGTCATTAATGCTCCTAATAATAATTGGATGAATCAAAGTAGTGAAGAAGTGATTTCATCTTTGTTACAGGCTTACAACCTTCTTCTCCAATTCACTTTTTCATCTTCGTTACATTCTTGAAATCATGTGCAGATTACATGTTATAAGTCTGTTAGTTTTCTAACTGGAGGTGGAGTTCTTTGTTAGTGAGATTAAAAGTGCACAAGTTTTGCAAACTTAAAGGACAAATAATACCTAGGATTTTATATTTAAAGGATGAAGTTAAACTTATTCCCAAAGATAAGGGATATTTTTGGCCAAAAACTCAAAGATTGTTTATAAACAATATTTATGAAGACATAAGTAGTAATAATAGCCAAAAAAAAAAACAAAAAAACGCGTACACGAGATAACAAATAGTAATAGGAAACATAAAGTTAGAAATATGAAAATAGTAAAATAATAAATTATCGAAAATAATACTAATATACTAGCCAAAAAGACCTGGAGCAAAATTATTTATTACTAGTATTCATTCTTCTACCTGAATCCTCAACCTCGTTTGTTATGTCTTGTCTGATCAATTCTTGATAGTTTTTTGGTCTATTTTTATTTCACCTTAAAATTCTCCGATGTCAACCTCTCACACCTCCTCAATGGGGCATTTGTGTCTCTTTGTTTGATATGTTCAGACTATCTTAGCCTAACTTTCTACATCGTCTTGCCCGCCTTCAAGTCCACTTCCACCTTCATTTCTGATGATATCTCTCATAATAAGTTCACACGTCATCTTAACATCATTATCTCCGCAGCTTACATTTTCTAGACATGAGAGTTATTGACGGACCACCACGCCTCATACAATAAAAAACTATCTAATTATTACTCTGTAATACTAACATTTAAGTCTTAGTGACACTTTTCTATCGCATAAAAAACTAGATGGTAGCCTCCATTTTCAAGCACCCAACATCAAGCAATGTGTCTTTATCAATCTTCCCATTTAATTTTCTAGGATAATAGCCCCTAGGTACTTGAAACTCCCTATCTTGGAGATAACTTGAGAACTCAATCTCACCTCCATGTTAGCTAAACGAGGCACATCACTAAACCTGTACAGCTGTACTTCACACACCATGTCCTAGTCCAGCTCAACCTGAAACATTTTGACTCTAGGTTCTATTTTTGATAATCGTAATATCAGGATCAGCTTGCGCGCATCTCGACTAATTTCACGAGATATCTGACACCTCTCACCAGCAACAGGTACCAGGTAACTCTGTCCACCAAGGCTAAAACAGATGGGAAGAAATCACCTAGTGTTTGTCTCTGTTGGAAATTGAATCTGAGACCTCATGGTGCTCAATCCAACTTTATGGAACCACTAGGCCACACCCTTGAGTGCTTTCAACTCTAGGTTCTATGTCCACATCTTTAGACTATCGTTAACCCTTAAGCATCTCGTTAAAAATACAATGTTATCAATAAACAATAATATGCACCAAGACATCTTTCCTTAAATGTGTCATGTCACAATATCCTTCGCCAAAGTAAATAAAAATGAACTCACAATTAATCCCTGATATAGTCCTATCGCAATTGAAAAGTGATCTGAATTTTCTTCCACTATCCCCATCATGATAGTGTTTTTATATATATGTTACATGTAGAAGAAAAAAATTGAACAATTGATAAAAGGGAAAAGTAATGAAAATAGGTATTAAACTTATATTCAACCGCGGAGATAGAAATTCAATGCAAAATAATTGAATTAAAAAAAGTAGATTGTGACAATTGGATATGAAATTGTAGATCTTAAGAAATTTTTTGAGCCTTTATTTTTAATAAATAAGAAAATTTAACAGTTTATATATTATATATGTTTTATATTTAACTTTTTTTTGAGATATAATTTTTTGATAAAGGGATTTATTTGAAAATATTTTCCTTCTTGCTTTCCCCTCTTATCAGTTGTACACCCGGCTACACTTATCTTATAAATATTTTCGCATGTACTACTAGATTAAGAGCTTTTTTGGATGGCCTTATAGTTTTTGGATTATAAGGCAAAAGCTTTTAAAATTTTAAGGAAAAATGATCTAATAAACTCTTGTACTTGTATGTTTTTGTATTATGAACCCTCCTTGTCATCCCTTTGTCAATTGAACCCTTAAACACATCGGAACACGATATTTTAAATTATTTTTTTGACATGTCATCCTATGTGACATTTTTATCCAAAGTACGTGTGATAAACACATTTTAGACGCGTGAGGTCTTCTGAAAAGGCAAAATTGATCACTTTGGATGTTCATAATACTCATCTTCTTCCCAATTATTTTAATACCATTGTTGATCAAAATTTGAGCTTCTTCTTGCCTCTCCTTGATTTTTTCTCCAAATTTCTTCTTCATTTTTTTTTTAATATTGTTATTCTTGTTCTTCATGTCCTTTTACTTATGTGGTTATTAATCGATTTTTTGGTTTATTTTTGTTGCTCATTCACTTGTACTGCTCAACATATATATGTGCTATCAACTATATAAACCTTTTTCTTCAATAATCTCTCTACATACAACCTTCTCCTTCTCCTCCATAATCTTCTGACCAGATCCACAAACACCAAGAAAAGAAAAATTCATCTCTCCATACAATTTCATTAAACAATCAAAAAGAAAAAAAAAATTAAATCTTTCAGCAATTTCTTCAAACACTCAAAAAAAAAATTAATCTATCTCCATTTTCATTAAACACTCAGAAAAAAATTTAAACTTTCTCAAATGTCATCAAATACCCCCAAAAAATAATTTAACTTTCGCCAATTTCTTCAAATACTCACAAAAAAAATTAAACTTTCTCCAATTTCATCAAACGTCCAGAAAAAGCCAAAATTCTCAAAAAATCACACAATAATTATTGCAAAATTCCTAAACCCTAAAATATGACGTTTGCCTACTGAGTACTGGTTACGCAATTTCCGTCGAAGCCATTACTACACAATAAATATCTTTAAAAAAAAGAAAAAGAAAAAAAACTTCACTTTCACTCTTTTCTCCGTTCGTCTTTTCGTCGATGGAATCTATATCATCGTCTTCAATTTATCTTCATCACACATCCACATATATGAAAATAATAGACCAAAAACAGTGAAAACAAACAGATATTATTTTAGGCTAAGATGAGGTTAATAAACTTACAATGAGAGACTGGAAATTGCACTCACCTTGAAAAATGGATAAGATTGTGGGAGTGAAGGTGAGAAATAGGGGTGAGAAAAGTATGGGGGTCTATTTAAACAAAGAGAAAATGAAATGAACTAGAAGATTTTAGACTTTTAACATGTAATTTCCTATGTGTCATTTTTAAATGATGTGGAAATTGACGTGTACTCAAGTGTATTACACGTACTTTAATTGGATTAGGAAAGGGTTTAAAATGTTGTGTTTCGATGGGTAAGGTTTCAGTTGGCAAAGAGGTGAGTGAGAAGATTCAGAATACAAAAACATACAAGTAAAAGGGTCTATTAGACTTTTTTGTCAAATTTTAACTTATAATTTTTGACTTATTTTTATCTTTTCAGTTAAAAATAAATACTTAAAAATATTTTCTTTCTTACTCAAATACTACTATAAAAATGCTTAACAACTATTTTAACTTAAAAGTACTTAAAAAGTCAATTCAAATAGGCTCAAAGTGATTTTGACAACCACTTTTTGTAAATCTTTTTTTTTTTTTTAATTATATCAGGGAAGGGGGAATGAAAAGAGGAAGAAAATGGCATGAGATTTGAACCTTCCACTTTATAATTGTGAAAAAGTAGTGAACTTATCAAGTGAATTAGTCCTTAACTCATTTCAGTAATTATTTTTTTAATCTACTTCCTTGACTCTAATTATATCACACACTAAGACTTTTCTTTGTAAATTGTCTAAAAAAGAATATTATACTACCTTTTTATCATTTGAAATAATGTAATTTTTTAAAAAGTGATTCATAAATTATGAGGAAGGGTATCTCAGCAATCACTTTAGTCGTAAGTAGAGCTTTTACGACTAATTTTAATTCCGAAAGAGTAATCACGTGCAGTAAAACAAAGCTAAAAGGACAGGCAGACGGGGCCCAGGGGTCAAAAAGACAATTTTAAAATTCAAAAAATATAGGAAACGCCTCCCAATATCACGTTATTAATTTGCACAAAAATCCAGCCATGCAAGCAGGCACCCACTACACCTAATAGTGTTTCAGATATTTCCATTGCTTCCGTGCCCCGTTAGTTGGTACTTATATAAAGCCCTACCGCTTTGCAATCATTTTCTCCACAGATCTGATCCGAATTCCGAACTACTCAGGTACCTGCACTCCACTCTCTCTTTTTGCTCTTGCTCCATTTGAATTAATCTCACTGTTGTTGTTGTAGTTCGTCTACTCTGGATCGGCGTTTTGGTTTAGATTTTGTGTATCATTTTGCTTTTTTCTGTTTTTTTCTTGTCCAAAATTATTGTGGTTTTGGATCTGAGTTTATAGACGGCTGCTGATATGACGAGGTTGAGTTTTTACTTTTTAGCGATTTATGATTGCTTTTCGGTTGATTTGCATGTACGGTGTTCATGATTAACTGTTTTATGTGTTGTTGATTATTGTTGTATGTATGTGTGTGCAATGTTCTTCGCTGGTTGACTGGCTGGCTTTCAGTGTAACTGGCAGAGTTTCGATATGATGAAACTCCAAAAATTATCTATAGGAATTAGAAGAAAAGGATAATACCGATTTATGATTGCTTTTCAGTTGATTTTCATACACGGTGCTCATGATTTACTGTTTTATGTGTTGTTGATTATCATGCATCTATACATATGTGTGTGAAATGTACATCCTTGGCTGGCTGGTTGGCTGATTTTTCCGTGTAACTGGCAGAGTTTTGATCCGATGAAATTCCAAAAATTATCTAAAGGAATTAGAAGAAAAGGATAAGTTTGATAGAACAAATCATATAGTTGAGTCGACAGTGGTTACTAACTTGTTTGATGATGTTTCTGGTTCTGGATGATTTAACAATTACTTACTATGCGTGCATTTCCTGTAATCTGATGTTGCTTTTGCGATCTGCAATGTTGTATTGGGCTGGAGATTGTGTTTTTGTCTAAATTTTGAGTGCATTACTCGATTTCCTTGGTTGCAAGGTTTGGTTGCTAATTGAGGGATGTTATCGTGGTTTCGTATGTGAGTTTATAGAATGCTGCTGATATGATGAGGTTGAGGTTTTAGCAATTTATGGTTAGCTTTTCGGTTGATTTGCATCCACAGTGCTCATGGTTTAACTTTTTAATTTGTTGTTGATTATCATGCATTTATATATGTGTGGGCAATGTACATCAATGGCTGTCTGGCTGGCTTTCCATGTAACTATCAAGAGTTTCGATCTGATGAAATTCCAAACATTATCTTAAGGAATTAGAAGAAATTGATAAGTTTGATACAACAAATCAAATATTTGATCTGACAGTTGTTACTAGCGTTATTTCCGATGTTTCTGATACTGGATGATTTAGGAATTACTATGCCTGCGTTTCCTGTAATCTAATGTTGCTTTTGCAATCTGCAATGTTGTATTGGGCTGGAGATTGTGTTTTTGTCTAAATTTTGAGTGCATTACTCGATTTGCTTGGTTGCAAGGTTTGCTTGCTAATTGAGGGATGTTATTGTGGTTTAGTATGTGAGTTTATAGAATGCTGCTGATATGCTGAGGTTGAGGTTTTAACGATTTATGATTAGCTCTTCAGTTGATTTGCATCCACAGTGCTCATGATTAACTGTTCAATGTGTTGTTGATTATCATGCATCTATATATATGTGTGTGCAATGTACATGGCTGACTCGCTGGCTGGCTTCAGTGTAACTGTCAGAGTGTTGATCTGATAAAAATTATACAAAGGAATTAGAAGAAAATGATAAGTTTGATATAACAAATCAAATATTTGATTGGGGCGTTGTTACTACTGTTAGTTCTCAATGTTTCTGGTTCTGGATGGTTTAACAATTACTACACGTGCATTTCCCATAATCTGATGTTGCTTTAGCAATCTGCAATGCTGTATTGGGCTGGAGATTGTGTTTTTGTCTAAATTGAGTGTACTCGATTTCCTTTGTTGTAAGGTTTGCTTGCTAATTGAGGGATGTTATCTGGTTTCGATAGATGGAGTCATCAATGATAAGTCTCAAAGAAAGAAACGATAATTGTGTCACAGGACACAGGTGTGTAATTGGCCTAAATGGATACAGAGGGACGACTTCTAATATCATAGATTCAGATAGATATGAGTTCTACTTCTGCAGCTATTTCGTTATTATCTATCTAAGTGGATCTTTTAACATGACAAACTTATATATATGCGTGTTTATTCACAAGATATTTATGCCAGTTTTAATGTTATCCTACGTTGTAGTCATATATTACCAAGTTCTGAATTGTCTTTGTACTAATAAAAGAGAAGTTCTGAATTATCTTTGTGATTTCTCTGTAAGATATGATTAGTTTCTTATAGGGTGGTTCATGGGAAAGAGAAGTTATATACTGAAGTCGGAAGCAGAAGTAACTTATATAGACTGAAGTTTTGGAATTTGAAATGTATAATGTTCTTTCATCTCTTTATAAGTTTCTCTCAACATTCAGTTGAACCTGGAGGAATCCATTTAGACCTAATGGGCCATATGTGATACTGTCAGTTTAATTTTTTCTCACACACATAGTATAGTTCATCTTTATGAGGTACACTGCAGTGGGTCATAGAGC
Source organism: Capsicum rhomboideum (assembly GCA_031232105.1). Classification (NCBI taxonomy): domain Eukaryota; kingdom Viridiplantae; phylum Streptophyta; class Magnoliopsida; order Solanales; family Solanaceae; genus Capsicum; species Capsicum rhomboideum. The sequence goes on from CP124716.1 coordinate 8,546,860, forward strand.
TTATTTGTGCTTCATACTTTTTGTTTACAATGTCTTGTAATCTTTTCTGAGATTGTGTACTGCTGCTTTGAGCAGAATCAATCATTTAAAAGTTAGAGATTATGGGTCGTGGAGTCAGCAGTGGTGGAGGACAGAGTTCCCTGGGTTACCTCTTTGGAGATGGTGGTGAGGCTCCAAAACCTACTATCAAGAAGGTAGAAGCTCCACAGAATCAGGGACCTACTACAAGCGATCCACAGAAGCCTACTGCAACTGCAACAGCCCCAAATGTTAATATGCAGATTCCAGCTGGCATCCAGGCGCGCAATTCCAATAACTATTTGCGTGCAGATGGACAAAACACTGGGAATTTCCTCACGGTAAGATGAAAATCATCTTTCATTCTAAATCAGTTTTACAATGTCCTTGCAGATTAACTTATCCCTCCTACTTGTTGGTTCTTTCTTATGATTCTCATCAAGTGAATTAGTTTTTGAATGGCTGCTTTCACAAGGCGAATTTGATATGGAAGCAGATTTTTTTAATGAAGAAATTTCTTTTCCATTCTCTATTTAGTTCAATTCTATGTGCTCATTACATTCTTGATTCTATAACCTCCTTCAGTTCTTGCTGCTTCAGTAGTAGCACTTCCGATTTCCAAGTAGGTCCATCAATAGGATAGGTTCCTTTTATTACCTTTTCTAATTGTGGATAAAAACATCTAATTTTTTCCTAAAGGAAGTTCTTTTCCATTGGTTGTTTAGTTCAACACTACGTTCTTCTTGCATTCTTGATACTGTGACATCACATTTCTGTTTTTTGCTGCTGCTTAAGTTGTAGCACCTACGTTTTCCAATCATCCGGGATTGTTGCCATCATAACATGTTACCAACTTTCGGTTTGGGGGGAATATGAGGACTGAACCATCCTGTTCTGAAGATATTCTTTTCCATTTTTCATCTAGCTCAGTTGCATATGCTTCTTGTGTTGCTAATTCTGTCACATTTTATTCCCTGCTTCTTGTCTAGCTCAGAGGGTGATATTGTCTTGTCAATTAAATGTTTGAATCTTGTCTCGTTTCAGGATCGCCCATCTACCAAAGTTCATGCTGCCCCAGGTGGTGGATCTTCCCTGGGTTACCTGTTTGGCGATGGCAAGAACTAGCTCCTTCTGTCCAAAGATGAAACTTAGTCATGAAAAAATGACGAGACTGCTGTTACTGAAACTGTGAAAAAAATGATGAGACTGCTGTTACTGTATGTTGGTTTATTTTGTGTCTGGGGAAATAGTGTCGGCATTCAGATGATCCAATTGTAATATGATAATCCTTTCCTATTCACTGTTGGGATATACCCAAAGCTTCAACTGTGAACAATCCTCAATGCTTGCTTAAGGAAATCAAGTTTTAGTTCGTGCTACTGTTGTTCTAGGATGCAATCATTCTAAAAAAGCTTAACGTAGTCTCCCAAAGTGATTATGTACATGCATTATACTGATCAATTGCTCTTATTCATTTTTAGATGTATTAGTAACACTATGACATCGACAACTGGAAGTTTTCGGAGTGGTACTTCATTGAATATCAGTATTATTACGAGTGAAAGCATTTTAAGTTGATACCCAATTTTCAGTCCAAAAGCCAAGGGTATCCATGGTTGAGTTGGGTTGGTTCTCAAATCAATTTATTATGTCTTTCAAATGGTAGAATCGAATCAAACCAATTAAGTTGGATTTTAACCGCATCCTTTTTGTCAGTTTTTTTATTTTCAGTCACATATTAGATTGACTATACTATATCATTTGCGAATGACATAGCATCGATAACTTCCAATGTATCATTAACTCCATTGTGCGTCTCGTTGATCAACTATATTATTTGCGAATGACATACACCACGACACAATATGTCGCTTCACTAAAGAAAATAAAAACGGATTAAGGGCTGATTCCTGATGCAATTCCATGATGATCAGAAAATGTTCTTGAGTTACCTCCAACTGTTCTCACTTGGTCTTAGCTTCATTGTATATATCTCAATTTTCCTAATGTAAACCACAAGTACACCTCTAGACTCCAACATCTTCATAAAATCTCCGTAGAAACTTTATCATATGCCTTTTTTTTTTAATTAATGTCGATGTCATTTCATAATAAAAAGGAAAAGAGGACTATATTTTCGTCCACCGCACACCCCCAAGCAGCCAGTACCATTCACAGAGGACACTAACGAGAAGCACCAGCCACCTTCAAGCCTTCATATACCAATTTAACTAAATCGGATTACCAGTTGTTTCTTCATTTTGGCCATTGAACCAACTGCAACTTTGCTTTATAAAGGGAGAATTATATGTATGAGTGCACTAAATATAATTTTAAGATAATATTTATATAGTCAATTTGATTTAGTTATTTTTTGCTTAAAACCAAAATCAAACCAAATATTATTCTTTTTTAAAATTAAAACACAACCAAACCAAACCAGAGAGTGCTGATTTGTCTTCAATTTGACTCGATTTTTCAGTTTTTCGTTAGATGCCTGCGAGTCAACGGATATGCTGGAGTAAGTACACTTTTAGGAGTAGACGCTGCAAAAAATGATTATGAAACAGGCCAGGGGGGCGGATAACACTTCATAGTAAATAAAAACAGCTTGACTGGAAATTGGTAAATTGTCTCCTTCCAACTTTGGTGAAAGTAAAGCTACTAACTACTATTAGCTTAGCTAGTGACTACACTACATGAATATGATTCTTTGTTGCTTATAAAATCATATATGATCCATTGGGAATCTTTACCCAAAAATATCAGACCTAAGGAAAATAAAAATGTGATATCCTCAAGCAGACTGTAGAGATGAAGTGGTTGAATTCCCTCCGTCATCTTCACGAATGGTTCTCATATTGACAAACCGTCCCGAGGCCATAAAGAAAGGGGAATTCTAGGGAATGACAAAATTGCACAAGGCTGATCAATGTTCCATTGATTCTTATCTCTGCAAAAAGGAATAAAGCAAAAGTGAACTAGCAATCTAACATAATAAGGACAATATGTACCAATTAGTTGAGGAGCAGAAAGTCTCCTGCTGTCTATTTATGGTGAACTTAACATGCACCAAGTCTTTTATGAGAAACACCACTGTTATAAGAGCATAACTGATACGCTAAGATAAGAGGTCTGGGAGCAAGCATCTTTAATACATCTCTATAATTAAATGTTTAGTAGTAAAATTACCTAGACGACTACGTTTAAGATAAAAGAATTTGATCGACACAATCTTTTTCCAAGCTGTTTATGGATGAGGAGGTGCACGGATGCTCCAGTACGGAGGTGTGAAAGGCTGGCTATGGATGGTTTTAGGCGGGTAGAGGTAGCCCGAAGAAATATTGGAGGGAGGTGATTAGGCATGACATGGAGCAGTTACAGCTTACGGAGGACATGACCCTTGATAGGAAGGTGTGGAGGACGCGGATTAGGGTAGAGGGTTAGTGGGTAGGAGTGCGTCCGTATTAGTAGGAAGGAGTGTTTGTTTGTGTCTGTGCCTGTTGTTTTTTGCAGATTCTTGTTCGTGGTGTTTTGGTGATGTTAGTGATTTCGAATAGATAGATTATAGTATTATTTTGTGGGTGTCTTGTTTCTTTTATTATCTAGCGATGTGTCATCTCTCTTTTTTTTTCTTTTTTTTTTTGGTTATTGTTATCTGTTCTGAGCCGGGGGTATATCGAAAACAACCTCTCTACTTCATCAGAGGTAGTGGTATGGACTGCGTACACTTTACCCTCCCCAGACCCCACTTGGTGGGAATACACTGGGTATGTTGTTGTTGTTTGATAATGTCACTCCAAAAATGGAACAGTAATCAATTCAATGGCGCAATTCATGTTCTTATCTTATAGGTAAGACATATAGTTCTGCCAACAATTTAAATAAATGATAAATCATCAGAAAGAGGACGTCAAAGCCAATTTGTCCCAAGAGTTGGGCCTAAATAGACCAGAGGTCTAGTTGTTTGAGAGTGCAGAAAGCAGAAAGATTAGAACTGAAGCAGATAGCCAAGCTCCTATCCCAAGGGAAACCAACAGAGATAGAGATGCAATGCTGCCCGGTAGAAACCACGCAATCTTACTCCAATGAACATCAAGCTCCTCTATCATATGTAAAAATCCATACAAAGTGTTTTAGTTATTTCAGTGAAAACAGGCAAAGAGCAGCCTTTTTCTGCTTTTCTAAGACATACTTGCCTCAGCAGACTAGCTAAGATATTGCAAGAGACAGCACGTAATTGGAACTTAGGGAAATTATCTAGCACATAAAGGGTAACAAATACAAGAAGAATTGGATATCAGAGTACAATAGATCTTTGTGAATATGTGTTCTTAAAGAAGAAAGTCCACTTCATCTTCATGCCGCTAATTTAGCTGGGGCCACGAAAGGAAAGGGTTGCTGAACCCACGTAGTGTAGACTTATCCAATATAGAGACAGTGTTAGCATCCATGGTGACATACTTACATTAAAGAACTTCAATAAAGCTTTGGAAGCTAGAGAGAGATCGAGAAGGTGCTTATCGTGGAAGATGAGCCCAAGAATTATGGCAAAGAGTGGGCTAAGTGCTATACGTTTTCCGTGGTCCAAGTCTAAATCCAAGAGGAAGAAAATTGAGCCCACGTGAAGCCCAAGAGAAGGGCCCCACATGAAGCCCAAGAAAGGAGCTAAAAAGGCCCAAGAAAGGAGGCTGAAATTTCTGCCCAAAAGGGCCGAGAGGGTAGTGTATACGCAAACCTTACCCCTAACTTGGGGAGGTAGAGAGATTGTTTCCGACAGAATTACACGTCCAAAAGGGCTCAAATTCATGCCCAAGTTGCAGCAAAATAGGCGTGTGCTTTTTTGGTTAAAAGTTTTGACACTTCTTTCCTCTTTATGTTAGGTAGTTTTGGAAATTTTACCAACCTGGAGGAAATTTTACACCTCCTTAAAGATAGACTTAAAAGCAGAGGCCATACTGGTGCATGGTTCAAAATACCAAATCTTACAAGACAAGTATGGGAGTATAACATGTACCTTCAATAGAGGATTCACGAGTCAGTTGTTCCAGAAGCATTCTCCTTAGAGACCTTAGTACCACGATCTACTGCATCAGTCACCATACTGCTTTCCAAATTAACATCATGGGACACGTCATGAACCTGCTATAGAGGCACTTGATCAGAAATCATGTCAAAGTAAGAGTTCAGAAATAACCCGTTTTGCTAAAGAAAGAGGTACATATAGTGAATCACGCAAGACAAGAAAGCAGCAGCAATGGAAGATATGTAGCTCTAATAGTAATTATAACTCTTTGGGCGATTCACTCAGGAATCAACCCCCGTGTGTAGAGCAGATACTGATAAAGGCCAGTTATAAAACGGAAATCAGAACTTTAAAATTCTCAAACATGAAGGAAATGCTTCTCTTTTTGTTTCACTTTACTGCAGAGAGAGAGAGAAATAAAGAGTGGAAAACGACTTCTTTGAAGAGAGAGAACCAAAAGCTTGAACCATGGTATATGTTATTTGCTGATATCGCTTCTTGACACATGTAATGCTGGATTTGAAGAAATAGAAATGAAGTCTAGCTCTAGTGGAGAAAGTTGAATATGAATTAAACCAATAGAATAAAGGAGTTTTTGACTAAAAAAGAAGTGACAGGAAAGGAAGCAACACAGCAAGAAGAACTCCTTTTGAATATCAACTCAAAGCCTTCTTTCCTTACTCGTTAGGTTGAGTGTTATATCGAAGGATTGATATAGAGAAAAACTTTTTATATTTCTTATCTAACCCCACCTACCATGGGATAATATGTTAGTTAATGAATCAGCGAGGGTGTCACTCAAAAGCTTGAATTATGGAACACTTAAGAGAGTAAGAGTATTAGGATAAGTATCACATCAAATTTAGTTAGCATGAGAAGAGTGAAGTTAAGGTGAGACTAGATGGGACTGTGAGGCCAAAATGCAAACAATTTAGATATTTAGGCTTGTAGTTTCAAGCGAATGGAATGATAGATGAAGTTGTTACTAATAGAATTAAAATCAGATGGTTGAAATGGAGAGGTGCTATCGGGGTATTAGAGAAGGATGCCTACCAATGTGAAAGGTAAGTTAAACAGCTATAAGACCGACAACGTAATATGGTAGTGAGTATGGGCCGCTAAAGTTCAACATATATCCATAACATGAGTGTTGCAGAGATGTGGATGTTAAAATGGATGTGTGGTCAATAAGATTAAAAATGACTATGCCAAAGGGTGTGCAAGTAGCACGGTTTGGTCATATCCTACAGGTATGCATCGAACTACATATGCACAGGCCTACCTGTGGAAGTATGGCGTGTGAAGGTGTGACAAAGGGACGGCATAGACCTAAAATCACATGGAAGGAAGTTATCCCGAAAGACCTACAAATTTTTGGAATCAATACAGATATAGCTAAAGATAGGGCACAATGGAAGAAAGAACAAAAAATCTATATAGGGTGATATCTACTAGTTGAAATATGTTTTAGTCTTGTTAGAGGACTTCTAATATTATCATTATTACTTATTTGTATCTAACTTATTTTTCACTTCTATTTTTATTTGTTATGATGATGACATGATTTGAGCTTAAATGGACATGTGAAGGTTCATATAGCCGACTCCAACTTGTTTGGGACTGGGTGTAGTTGTAATTGCAGGCTTGAAGCAAACTTAAGCATGTGGTTGAACAGGACTTCTACATGTGGATTGACGTCTCAAATTGCCAAGAAGAGAATACATCAGAGCTTGGTCATAAAAGCCTATATCATTAACCAAACTTGAAACTATCCAAATTTGTTGCTACCTCATAAGCTTTGTATATAAAATTCTTGCTATACAGTCTGATGGTCATCACAAATTCCTCATGTAATATCAAGAGGATGAAGATAGAATTTTGGCATGTGTCATGTCCTCACGACTGCATTGTAACTGAAGAAGAAGATGAAGATTGAATTTTTGGAATGGAAGTGGCGAGCCCGAAAATCGTTGCGTAAAAGCTGCAACCACCCATGGTTGCATGTCAAATGCTAAAATTAATTCCCAAATATAGGAAATGTTGCAAGGTGGGGTAAGAAAAATGATCTGTACAAGCTAACCAGAAAGGAGATTCCGTGTTCTTGTGCAGCCAAGCAGGTACTAGTACAAATCCTTCTTTAAGATGGTATAGCACAATTAAACAATTTATTCCAAAGAAAGAAGCTATAACCTCATGGGCGGTTTCAGCTGTAGCACCTCCAACTGGGGCCTCATTTCTGATAGAATTCCCACCGGAGACATCTGCTTGCTGGAAGTCGTTTACATTTGTTTCTGAAGGTCTTGTAACTTCTCTAACAGAATCATGGTCGCCATTCTGCTTTTCTCTATCAGTTTCAGCACTTCCCGTATTCCTAATTTTGAAAATACGATAACATCATCCAAAAGGCAATAAGTGAATCAAAATTTTGAAAATACTGAAACTCTGCTACTCTTATCTATCAAATGTAGAAAACAGATGATCATGCACCTGATAGAATCATTACAGGGAGTCTGTTTAGGTCTTGGTTTGTTGGAAAATAGTATTCCACGAAGACGTTTTCCATCTATAACAGTTTCAACGGTATATCCATCTGGAAAATTCTTTGTGACCTTGGCTTGAAAAGTCTTCTTCCCCAGAGGAGTCTGGTACTCGTTCAAATAAACGTTCTGCCGACCTGCCACAATATCAGTGCACCTTCAGAGGTCAGTTCAACACCAGTGACACCAGTTTCCCTGCTTCAACCATTGATGGCACTAGTCATTGTATCACTTGTACAGAGTATTACACAAAAAAGATACTATTTATCAGACAACATATGACATGCTAGCACACTTTATTTTCCTGGAAAAGAAGACTCAAAGAAAAGTGAACATGGTCAGTATCAACTTGCCAAACCACATTAAACTTTGCCCATAACTTAGAGCAAGAAACAAAAATAAATCTTTTTCTGTATGTGTATATATATACAACAACATACCCAGTGTAATCCCACACATCTGATCATTCTCTACCAAGTTATTCCTGTCTTTAAGGTCTCCTCTTACCAAACATATTGTCAATATAAGATGATTAAAGAATGGCTGGCTACAAACAATTAACACAATCACATTGAAAAAGATTAAAGTAACTCATGAATGCATTAACAAGGAGCGGCTTCAGTAAGACAATTCTCAGGAAGTAAAAAGGTGGGAAACTAACAACAACATACCCAGTGCAATCGCACAGGTGGGGTCTGGGGAGGGCAGAATGTACAGACCTTACCCCTACCTCGTAGAGATAGAGATGCTGTTCCTGGTAGACCCTCAGCTAAAATAAGGCCTGCCAAACAGTTTGGGAAAAAGGGGACAAAGATATGGGAGCAATAACACCAACAAACAGGAGAAAGAATAGTAACGAAAGAAGGATAATGGTAAGAAGAACTACAAGGAAAGTGTTAATACTACTGGTAAGAAGGAAGGTCAAAGTATGACCACTAGGCCTATCTCGCAGGGAAGCGAGAGAACTCTCAAAGGTAGGATACTACAAGTAAAATCAACAAGATATGAAAAAGTTCCTCACATGGCTGTGTATAGTTCCCAGGCAGTTGGTGATGAACATTAGCATTACTATTTAATCCAGTAAGAGCATTATAGTAGGGAGAAGCTAAAGCTTGTTGTTCCTGGCATTTCAACTTCAACTGCTTCCTCAGAGACAACTTCTCTATCCTTCTTTCGTCTCGTTCATCCTCTCTAGTAAGGCCTAGTGATATGAATATAAAACAAGATTCAGATATTTATCAAAGGGGTATCTAGAAAGTTCAAAATAAATGTTGTAACAGAAATAAGTCAATGGAAAATAATGTGGGTTTGTTGGAGGATTCGATGATAGACCTGTATGTAGACAATGCATGTCCTCCAAGGGTTTAAGGTTCTTATCACAGCCACCTATGAATACAAGAGCACCTCCCATGTGTGGATCTAAACAATCCCCAGCTACTGCAAATCTGGCGGATGGGCCCTCACCAGTGGGAATGACCTCACTCCATATACCAGCAGCTGAATGAACATTCGGAAGATACAACAGCATACAGTCAATTGAATATAATGTATCTCTTTAATACACAACAATCATGACAAACAACACAGAAATCGTAGAAACTCTCAGTTTAGAGGTTAACTGAAGCATATATTTTCCTGAATATAAATCTTACATAGCTTTTGTAATTCTCAATGATAAATGCTAACTAAGATCCACCAATCGTCACTTGCTAAATGTTTCAAAACAATATAGAAACACTATGATCTTAAAATAATAAATTTTTTATTAACAAGTATCCCATTGATGTGGAGACACATTTTTTTCATCAAGTAAAGATTGCATTGATAATAACAAGGCCATCTTGGCCGTATACCAGAGGTAAACCAAAGAAATGAAAAAACCTACAAGATGTTCTCTCCAAAAGACACCCAATCCTCTATACAAACAGGAACTACATGGGTGCACCAAAAGAAAATAAGGGATTGGAGCCTACTTCCCAAATGAGCAAAGCTCATCTCCACCCCTTTAAAAGCTCTCCTATTTCTCTCTTTCCAAATGTTGAGACACGTTATGTTACCCCATACATAAAGAGACCAGTCCAGACAAGGACAGACACAAGAGAGAAATTTAGACAAAAAATTTCCCAGGTATTTGGTTAGAAGAAAGTAATTGCATTTCTTCCAACTCAAATGCTCTATCCCTCGTCAAGTATTACCGAAAACAAAAAGAGGGTTCCATGGAAAATAATGCACTTGAAAATTCAAGGGGAAAAACATGGGACACATTCCAGATTAATAGAAGTCCCGTCAATAGGGGAAAAAATGCACATGAAGAACCACAAAAACGAACTCATTTTGTGAGGCTTCAGCGTAAGAAATGATAAATGCTGATTGAAGAAGAGCAAGAAATAGAAAAAAGAGAAAGCACTCTGACCACAAAATAGTAAGGCATGACCAATATCCAGATAACATACCAACATCAAGCATGTAAACGTCATCAAATAGGCTCTGATCATCAGTGAAACCCCCAAAGACAAAAAGATTCTTGCCCAATGAAATGGCTGTATGCCCACCTCGCGGTGGCAAGATCTGGCCCGTAGTATTCAACTTGCACCAAGCAAGGGTATCTATGGAAACAGGATGCCAAAATTGTCATAAAATGTAGATCTAGTACTACAAAAATAACTATGATACAATTGTAACTTTTTCTAAATATAACATCAAGAGTGAGTTTCTTAAATACCTGTGTCAAATATATGAACATCTGACTGATAATAGTTAGATGTGTCTTGACCACCTATAATTATGATCTTACTGTTCCAAGAGGAACAGGAATGGCTCTCACGCTTACTTGGCGGAATGCCTGATGGCACAATGCGTTTCCAAACCAATGTCTCTGAAAAATGACAAGAAGTATTAAAAGAACTTGTTTATGTAATGGCCACCACCAAGGATAGATATATCCATCTTTGTAAAGTATATGATCTGATATCTATGACATGTTCAAAACCATAAACTTTATAGAAAAGAAAGCTGTGTGAGATCTTGAAACTGGATTTCTAACTATTGTGCAAGACTTTGGGATTTATATAGCAGTAGAATAGAAAATGCATATAAACACAATAAGATAAGAAAACTTGAGTTCACCTTAGAAGAGATCATCTTCTCAACCACCGATTTCCTCTCCGAATATGAGCTATTAAGCAGGGGAGATTTCGTTTACAACTAGTTCCAGAGGCTAGTGTCAATTCCTAAGATAACTCCTGTTTTTCTTCACTTCCTCTTCCATTGCTACCACAAGTTAGAATTTGTATTCCTACCTTCCCCAATGCCCTCATATTTTTATCAGTAGTTCCACAGTTTTTAAGGTTTTCACACTACCACGTTGTTTAGCACGAGTCATAATGAAAAATTCTTCCATCCTTGCACGAACCATACTAGCTAACTGCAATCTACCACTGCCCATCTTAATATAACACACACACACAAAGAGAGAGAGAGAAAGAGAAAGAGATAAACCTGTATTCAATACATAAACATCATCATAGAATATTTCAGCGTCATCAAATTTTCCGCATCCGCCAAATATAAAAAGCCGTTTACCAATAAGTGCTGCACTGTGGCCTTCCCTTGGATTAGGGCGATCTCCTCTTAGGCTGGGCGATATCCATGTATTTGAAGCTAAAAGAATGTAGATTCAGCAAATTATTAGGTAGAGAGTAAATCATTGGGAACAACTGATAGAACTACTTATAGCTGCTAACTTTCAACATTAAAACAAATAGAAGAGCAGAACATTTTTCATCTCATGGTATCATCTCTCTGGAAAACATTGCTCATTTGAAAATAACAAGTTATCTTGAAGCTCTTACATGGTTTCTAATATGAAAGACCACCCTAAATCTTGTAAATAGCCCCAGATCTATGGAATAAGAACTATCTCGGATCTAAACCAGAGTATACATAAGTTCCTAGATAACCAGAATTATTACATCTCATGGGTTTTCTTATTCACACAGTTGTTTTTGTCCACATTTTTTGTACTATACAGCAACAAAGAGAAATGCAGTGCAGCACAAAATGTAATGACTTAAGAGTTGTCCTCATACCATTAGACTATATATCACCTCAGAACATTTGAAAATTGTAATTAGCTTCACACAGACAACAGAGGCAACTATTAAAAGACTAAGCACTAAAAGAAATGATGGTTAAGATCAAAAGCACTAACAAGTGTCGAAAATATGCAAATCGTTAAGAGGCACTCTCCCATTTGTGCCCCCAAACACAAACAGCTTATCTCCAATGGTTGTACAACTGTGGCTGTCCCTTGGTGAAGGCAAAGCTCCCTTTGTCAATGGCTCGCTCCAAATTCTGTTAACTGAAAATAACAGAACAATGTAAGTACAGATATACAAAACCTCTCTCCTATCCCTGATGCAACAAAACTTGCAAATGCACTGAGTATGAGTAAGACCAGTAGCCAGAACTAAATGAACTCGAACTCGAAATACACATTGATCATTGACAGCAATGGGAAACTGAAATTCCTAAAACCCTTTCAAGAACTAACACTGAAATTATAAACCAACAGAACATAAATCCCAAAATCTTCAAAACAAAAATCCATACAAGAAAACCCTAAAGAATGCAAACCTTCAACAAGCAAAAACGTACAAATTCCACAAAAAATCAAGAATTGACTAACACAACAAATAGAAGGAAACCCACAAACAAGAAAAACAACAAGAATGCAAAGAAATAATTTTTACTTGAAAAAACACAGCATACCAGTATCAAAGACATGAATTTTGTTGGTATGTCTGTTGTCATCACCAAAGCCCCCAAAGACATAGAAAAACCTCCCCCCTTGTACAGCATTACAGGTGTGTCCCCACCTCTTCCCAGGCCCACCACCTCCATTTACAGCCACCTTTTCCCATCTCATCATGTTTAACAACAACTCCAGTGAAATCAAAAGTGAAGATTAAGGTTAATTGAGGCAAGAAAATAAATGTTTAAAGAAGCAAGAGAAACACAGAACTAGTATTTAAAATGGTAAATTTTGATTAATGTAAATTGGGGTTCAGGCGTTTTCCATTGCCAATGTCTCAGATTTTTGCACTTAATTTGGTACATGCAGCGACAAAGCAAAATAGAAACGGTCTCAACAAGTGTCACAGTCCCCGGACACTGCACAGGGAGTGCAAATTGTACTCATTTTACAAACTTTGGGGACTATTCTGTAATAAAGTAAACTTTAACCATATTATATGTATTCTTTTGTTTTTAGGATTACATGTCACTCAATAAATAGTTTGTTTATAATTACTATCTATCTATATCTATACTATATTAAAAGTGTGAAGGTTCTTATAAATATTGTTTGAACTTTTTGCCTTTCATTAAAACATTCCATAATAGACAAAATCTTCTTTTTATTATTTTTTCTAATTTATTATTTAATTATATTTATAATATTAACTCCTAAATATATGGAAAGAATTGTGATAGAATAAGGACTTTTAACTCCTAAAATATATGGTAATCTTTTTTTTTTTCTGTTGTACTAGGAGTCCTAAAATATGACTTACAAAATATATGGTAAGAAATCTAAAATATAACTTGTAAAAATATATGGTAAGAGATGAAGAAAGTATTTATAGACATGAGATGAAAAATGGGTTGTCCATGGTTCTCGAAATTTCAGCAAAGAAAAGGGTATTAAATTTCGTCAGCTGAAGGATGCATATTTGAACCAGTTGCTGCAACTTGTAAGTGTACCAGTTCCTTTCAATTCGTTTTGTATATATAGTTATAATTTTTTAAAATAAAGAATTTATTATATTAGTATTAACCAGAACATATGTCAATGATCTAATTTGGCCTAGACAATTACTGGAGCAAAGACAAACTCAACGTGTCCTAATACTTTATATTATAGTAGCAAATAAATAAATAAACTATTTTGGGAGGAAAAACTAAAAAGAAAAAAAGTGATAGAGAGGTTGTGATTTTATCCGAAAGTAGTATATTTCTTTTTAGTGTTTTGTATCATTTTCAATTGCTTTGGTACTAATGTTTTTATTTAACTGAAAGTCTAAAAATCAATTAATAAAAAAGGCGGCATTAGTTTTATAGAGTTAACTAACCAGGATCAATAATTGTTTTAGGAACTTTTCATTATGTTTTCTTAATTTAAATTTTATAACATAGAAATTTAAGTAGTTTTGAATTTTTCCACTCACGAATATCGAGTACAAAAAGAATTTTAAATGAGTTTGAATTAATTTTTAGGGTTAATTAAACTAAACATTCTTGTAATATGACTCAATTTCGAATACACTCTTAAAAATTAAATATTTATACAATATGTATTATTATTATGTAGGATTTTCATTATATAAGAAGTTTAAATATTCTTAGAAAAAGAGAAATAATATCATAGGCAGTAGAAGTACAAGATTTTCAAATTATAGGGGGTGAAATCGTCTAATTTTAAAATTCAAGATATCTTCACATACATTAAAAATGCAAAGGTCTTTAAAAATGTGATTTGAATTTTTTGTCCTTCACTAAAAGATTCCACAAATAAAATTGTCGTTTCCTATTTTCTTTATATTTAATGATAAAAAATCAACTAAAATTTAACTTAATAAGACCTTAAAATTAAAAGTTTACCTTATACAAATATTTCCTTATAAAATTTGGCATTTGAGAAAAACGGCAGCACAATTTAGTAATTATAACCAATCAATTGTTTTTATAGTTTAATTAATGTACTTAGAAAAAAACAAAATTAGTCGAAAGATTCTTCTTAGATTTAGAATTTCTTAAGTATATAATTATAACCAATTGATTTTTTTAGTCTTATCGCTTTTGTTAACAAATAAAAAATAGAAAAGCACAAATAAAGGCGCCTGCCATTGAAAGATTCTTCTTAGATTTAGGATTTCTTGAGTATAATCAATCAATTGATTTTTTGAGTTTTATTATTGATTTAGTAAATAACAAATAGGAAAAGTACAAATAAAGACTCCTACATATTGGGTAATGATTATAGTTAATAACTAAAGGGAAAATTATTTATTGATTTTTTCAAACTGGCCAAATATTTTTGGACATCTACTTTTAGTAACATGGACAAATAAAGAAGGACGAAGAGAGTATTAACATAAAACTAAACCTGTTCGAATTTAATATAGTAGGGGTAAACGTGCAATGCGCGTTCCCATAAACTAGTATTTAAAATGTTTTGACCTATGATAATCAGTAGTAGTATTTTGTGTAGCTTAAATTTTAAAATATTATTAATCACGGTCATAACGAACTTTTAAAGTCGAATTTAGGATAAATTATTTCTCACGCAATGAATATTTGTTTATAATCTTTACTTTAAAGTCGTGACGTAAGCTAATCAATATTTTGTTTAGTTTAAAATATGGTTAAGCAACTGTCTTAGCGAACTTTTAAAATTAAATTAGGGTAAATTATTTCTCTTACGATAAATAGTATGTCTATAATTTCTATATTTAAGTGTCGTGACTTACGCTAATCAATACTTTATTTAGTTCAAAATATAGTTAAACAACTATCACAACGAACTTTTTAAATCAAATTTAGGATAGAGTAATTCTCACTTAATAATTTTTTTTTCATAATTTTTACATTTAAGTGTCTTGACGTAAGCTAATTAATACTTCTGTTTAGTTCAAGATATAGTTAAACAATTGCTATAACGAACCCTTTAAGTTAAATTAGGCAGATTAATTCTCACACAATAAATAGTTTGTTTATAATCTTCACGTTAATGTCATGGTGTAAGCTAATCAATATTTTATTTAGTTCAAAATATAATTAAGCAATGGTCATAATGAATTTTTAAGTCGAAATTAGGATAAATTACTTCTCATACAATATATAGTTTGTCTATAATCTCTACACTTAATTGTCATGGCACATGCTAATGAATATTTTATTTACTTCAAGATATAGTTAAACAACTGTCATAACCAACCCTTTAAGTTAAATTTAGGGCAAAGGAGAAAAATCCTTTTCTCTTATGTCAAAACCAAATAGTAAAATTCTCAACCATGTTTGTTAAAAATTCCGAATTACTTATTGCACGATGCGTAATTTTGTTTATAATTTCGACAGTCAAATGTCATGAAGTAGGTTAATTAATATTTTGTTAAGTTCAAAATAGGTTAAGCAACGGTCATAACGAACCCTTTAAGTCAAATTCAGACAAATTACGTTTAATATAATGAATACTTTATTCATAATTTCTACATTTCAATATCATGCTATCAATAACAATAACTAATCAATGAACTCGAAGCACACATTGATCATTGATAGTGCCTGCGACCCTTGAAAAAATTAAGCATTTGCCTTAGGCCTCCAACTTAGGAGTCTCATTTCTTTTAGCAATAATAGATTATAGATTTGTTATTAAAAAAAATATTAAATACTATTTTTAGAAAAAATAAACTTTTATACAAATGAGAAGGAGTTTTATTTATCTAGAAGACTGTGTCTCAAGAAAAATTAAATGCATTGATTATATTATTAATTTATAAAATTATTAGAAAAAATTAATTATACAAAAATTGTTAACAATTTTTCATCAAAATTAAAAAAATAGACTTCATATAAAAAAACATTTTTTCTTAAAAATTTAAGGCCTCATTTGATTTTGGCCTTAGGCCACTAATGTGTTTGAGCGCCCCTGATCATCTAAGTTGCGCAAACTCTTTACTTTCAATGTCGCACCTGCGTCAGATTCTCCAAAAATTCACTACCTTTATCGAATTCAACATGCATCTGTTGACATTTTTAAGAGTCCGAGCAATATAGCTGATCATTGGCAACAATGGGAAAGTGAAATTCCTGAAACCCTTTCAAGAACTAACATACAAATTGTAAATAAACACGTACATAAATCCCAAAATCCATGCAAGAAAATTCCTACATAACCAAACAGATAAATGCCACAAGAAAACAAGAATTGACACACACAACAATTTGAACAGAAACCTAGAAACAAGAAAAGGAACAAGAACACAAATAAATAATTTTTACTTGAAAGAATGTAAGAAAAACCAACCTACCAGTATCTAAGACATGAACTTTATTGATTTGTATGTCGTCTCTGTCATAGCCACCAATGACATAGAGCAACCGACCAATTTGTACAACGTTGCAAGTGTGTCTCCACCTTTGGCCAGCCCCATCAACTCCATGAATAACAACTCTTTTCCATTTCATGATTAACAACTCCAGTGAAGCCAAACAAATGCACAACAGCACAAAGCAAAGCAAGAGTGAAGATTCTTGGTTGGGGACTGAAAATAAAATGCGAAAAGAAGAAAGGGGAAAAGCGAGAATTTATATTGATGGATTTTGGTAGCTCCATGAATGAGATTACTGTAATCTAATTACATGCAAAGACAAGCAAAAATGAAACGGATATTAGTAACAAGTGTCAACAGTCTTCGGACTTTGGAGTGGATATTCTACTTATTTCACACCAGGGGCTATTGTGTAATAAAGATTTAAGTTATTTATTTAAAAGTTCATTTATTTTGGGGTGTTAAATAAGTAGCACTCTATTAAAATAAATTAATTTAGTGTGCGTGCTTTGTACGTGTGTAAAATGTCACTAATAAAAAATATTTATTTAAAAACAAATGTTATGTGTGTATTTCATACTCTAAAGAATAACATAAATATTATTAAATAATATATCTTAGTTATAAATAAATATCAAAAGAAAAAATAATTTTTTTGAAAAGTACGTGCATTGTACGTGTGTATCGAGTCAATATAAAAGATTACATATAAAAAGACTGAAATATATAATATTGCAATTGAAGTTACAATACATAAAATATTATATTTATTTTAATATAAAAATGTGTATTCTTCTAATTTTTAATTTTTAACAGATAGTCATAACCAAATCTCTATAATTGTTATTGATCAAATCTCATTCCTTCTTGTTTTCAATTTTTAAATTTCGATAAAGATGTGCCTCTTAAACTCAAATAGAATATTTATTATAACATGATTATGAATAAAGAATGTGAAACATTTCTTGTGATTTATTGGTTAGTCCGTTGTCTGTGCCATAATCACCAAAGACGATGTAGAGAAGTCTACCACCTTGTACAGTGTTGCAGGTGTGTCTCCACCTTTGACCAGCCCCATCAACTCCATGAACATCAACTCTTTCCCATTTCATGATTAAAAAGTTTGATGAAACCAAACAAATTTACTAATCAAAGCAAAAGCGAAAATTCTAAGTTGGGAACAAGAAAATAAAATGTGAAAGGAAGAAAGACGAAAAGAGAGTATTTATATAGCTGAATTTTGGTTGCCCCATGCATGAGATTGTTGTAATCTCTACATGCCAAGAAGACAAACAAAAGAAACGAACATAACAAGTGTCAACAGTCTTCGGATGCTAGAGTGAAAATTCTACTAATTTCACATTGGGGACTATTATGTAATAAATATTAAATTATTTATTTAGAAGTTTTTTTATTTGTGTGTGTGTGGGGTGGGGGGGTGGGGGGGGGGGGAGGTTGTCAAATATGTAGCAGTTTAGAACGGGTTATAAAAATAAATTGATTTAGTGTACGTACTTCGCACGTATATAAAATGTTAATTAATAATAAATATTTATTAAAAAACAAATGTTATTTGTGTACTTCATACTCTAAAGAATAACGTAAATATTATTAAATAATATATTTTAGTTATAAATAAATATCAAAAGAAAAATAAAATTCTTTAAAAGTATATACGTTGCACGTGCGTATCGAGTTAATATAAAAAATTATACATAAAAAGATCGAAGTATATAATATTGCAATTGAAGTTACAATATACATAATATTATATTAATTTAAATATAAAAAAATGCGTATTCTTCTACTTTTTAATTTCTAACATAAAGTCATAATCAATATCTCTATAGCTGTTATTGATCAAATCTCATTCCTTCTTGTTTTCAATTTTTAAATTTTGATTAAGATGTGCCTCTTAAACTCACATAGAATATTTATTATAACATGTTTAGGAACAAAGAATGTGAAACGCTTCTTGTGATTTATTGGTTAGTCCGTTGTCTGTGCCATAACACCCAAAGACCTAGAGAAGTCTACCACTTTATACAACATTAATTGCAGGTGGGTTTCCCCCTTTGACAAGCCCCATCAACTCCATGAACAACAACTTTTTCCCATCTCATGATTAATAAGTTCAGTGAAGCCAAACAAATGCACTAATCAAAGCAAAAACGAAATTTTTTAGTTGGGGCAAGAAGAAAGGAAGAAAGTAGAAAAGTGAGTATTTATATAGCTGAATTTTAGTTGGCCCATGTATGAGATTGCTGTAATCTCTACATGCAAAAAAGACAAGCAAAAAGACAAACGGAGATAACAAATGTCAACGCTCTTAAGAAATTCTACTGATTCACATTGGGGACTATTGTGTAATAAAGATTTAAGTTATTTATTAAAAAAAATTATTTTGGAAGTGTTAAATAAGAAGCACTTAAAATAGGTTATTAAAACAAACTAGTTTTTCAGCACGTTCGTCGCACGTTTATGTTGATTTAAGTAATATATGATTTTGTAAAATAATAAAAATATTATTAAAATAAAATTTTAAGGAAATAATTATACATGATAAAATATGAAGCGAAGAAAGGAAAAAAGAGAGTAATTATATTAATGAAGTTTGATGGCACCATGCTTTGAGATTACTGTAATATCTACATGCAACCAAAGACAAACAAAAGAGAAATAGACATTAATAAGTGTCACAATCAATAGGGAGTGAAAATTTTACTGATTTCACAAACTTTGGGGACTATTGTGCAATAAGAATTTAAGTTATTTATTTAAAAATTCTTTTATTTTGAAGGTGTTAAATAAATATCACTTTAAAATAGATTATTAAAACAAACTAGTTTCTTTGCACGTGTATGTTGATTTAAGTAATATATGATTTTGTAAAATAGTAAAAATTTATTAAAATAAAATTTTAAGTAAATAATTATATATGTTAAAATGTGAAAAGAAGAGAGACAAACAACGCACCAGTGTCAAAGACATGAACTTTATTGATTTGTATGTCATCTTTGTCATAGCCACCAAAGACATAGAGAAGCCTACCACCTTGTACAACATTACAGATGTAGCTCCACCTTTTACTAGCTCCATCAACTCCATGAACAACAATTGTTTCCCATCTCATGTTTAAAAACTCCAGTGAACCAAACAAAAGCACAACAACACACAAACAAAAGTGTAGATTGTTATCTGAGGGCAAGAAAAGAAATACATAAAACAAATGTGAAAAGAAGAACGGAAAAGGAGAGTATTTGTATAGCTGAAGTTTGGTCGCATGCAGGCAAAGACAAGCAAAGGTGAAACGGACACTAACAAATGTCTCAGTTTTCAGGTGCTGCATCAGAGTGAAAATGTATTGATTTTATATATTGTGTAATAAAAGATTAAGTTATTTATTTGAAAGTTCTTTTATTTTGGAGCATGTTAATACAAATGATTTTTAGTATTAAATAAAGCAATAATAAGTTGTGCTTTATAATTTACTTCTTTCGTTTGATTTTACTTGACCCCATACTAGAAATAGATGTTTCAATTTACTTGTTCATTTTCAAAAATCAAGAGAGTTTTGTTACTTCTTTTTCATAGTACCCTTAGTATTAATAGTCATATTTAGAGTTACAAAACATCATTAATAAAGATTTAAGTTATTTATTTAAAAGTTCTTATATTTTAGGGGTATTAAATATGAACTAGCACTTTGGAATGGTTATTAAAACAAACTAATTTCTCTGCATGTGCGTTGCACGTGTATGTTGATTTAAATAATATATGATTTTGTAAAATAGTAAAATATTATTAAAATAAGATTTGAAGTAAATAATTATATATGATAAAATAATATAAATTTCTGTGAATGATCAATAATTTCTCAGTTTATTTAAATTAGTGAAAGTATTAAACTCAGACAAGAAAAATCCCACAGGAGCAAACTAATAAATGCCACAACAAAACAAAAATCGACATTAGAAATTAGAACGGAAGTAAATAATTTTTACTAAATAAAAATAACGCATCAGTGTCAAAGACGTGAATTTTATTCGTTATTCCGCTATTAATGTCAGTAGCCACCAATGACATATAGAAGCCTACCACCTTGTACAACGTTGCAAGTGTGTTTTCACCTTTGACCTGCTCCATCAACTCCATGAACAACTATTCTTTTCCATCTCATGATTAACAAGTTCGGTGAAATCAAACAAAAGCTCTAATCAAAGCAAAAGCGAAGATTCTTGGTTAAAGGCAGGAAAATAAAATGTGAAAGGAAGAAAAGAAAAAAGAGAGTATTTATATTGTTGGATTTTGGTTGTCCCATGTATGAGATTACTGTAATCTCTACATGCAAAAAAGACAAGCCAAAGAGAAACGAACATTATTAATAAATGTCAACCGTCTTCGGACCTTGGAGCGGACATTCTACTCGTTTCACACTGGGAACTACTGTGTAATAAAGATTTAAGTTATTTATTTAAAAAAAAAATTATTTTAGGGGTGTTAAGTAAGTATCACTTTGAAACAGGTTATTAAAACAAATTAATTTCTCAGCACGTTCGTTGCACCTGCGTGTTGATTTAAGTAATATATGATTTTGTAAAATAATAAAAATATTACTAAGATAAAATTTTAAGTAAATAATTATACATGATAAAATTTAAAACGAAGAAAGAGGAAAAGAGAATATTTATATTGCTAAAGTTTGATCACACCATGTTTTGAGATTATTGTAATCTCTACATGCAAGCAAAGACAAGAAAAAAAGAATGGACCTTAACAAGTGTCACAATCAAGAGGGAGTGGAATTCTACTGATTTCACAAACTTTGGGACTATGGCGTAATATAGATTTAAATTATTTATTTTAATTTTAATTTATATTTTGGGAGTGTTAAATAAATAGCATTTTAAAATAGGTTATTAAAATAAATTAGTTTCTCAGCACGTTCGTTGCACATGTATGTTGATTTAAGTAATATAGGACTTTGTAAAATAGTAAAAATATTATTAAAATAAAATTTTAAGCAAATAATTATACATGATAAAATAATATAAATTCTTATCAATGATCAATAATTTCTCAGTTTATTTAAATTAGTAAAAGTATTAGACTCATATAAAACGTAATCTAAGAAAGTCGGCCACTTTACATTTCAGAAGTATTTGTTTGAATTATAGAATAACTTTAAATATACAAAATTTAGCCTTATCATATATTTTTAAGACCTTTAATTGGTAATGCATATTTGTAGTAACACTCTATGACTAACTTTATGTGTTGTAATGTCCGATACACTTTTATATTATGTATGTGTATTTGGAGTTGACTTATTTTGTATATGCGCTACATTGTATATTTATAACTAAGTATGATTTCACTGACATCGATTCTTTATAATGTGTTTATTCAAAACTTGTCAATTCCTTAAACTTGTTAATATTTTTCATTTAGATACGTGAACTAACTCAAATTTCAATTGAACACTGCAATTTCTAATAAAGTGTTCGAATTTGACACTTCCAATTCAAACTTTGAAAAAAAATATATTTGTGTGTGCTTTTTATTCGACTATTAGATAGATAAGTTTATTAAGCAAATAAAATATGTCATATCATTTTATTATACGCATCAACTCCAGGTAGAAAATGTCTGGGGTTTTACAGCTTATTTAGCTGAATGCATATAACTAAAGAAAATGACATATTGTATATAAATGACTTAACTACCTAATAAACGAATGAGAATACACGAAAAAAAAGTTTCAAATTTTATACCGAAAGTGTCTAATTGGAACACTTTATTAGGAGTTGATGTGTTTAATTGAAACAACGCTTAGTTCAAGTATCTTACTAAAATATCATGGAAAATTTAAAGGGCCGATTTCTTTGTATACATTAGCATCAAAATTAGGAAAAATAACATAAACCTTAACTTACCATATTTACATAAATCTTCATCCTTACAAAGTAATTACAAAAATCTCAGCTATCAGTTTCTCTCTCCAAAAACACTGATACATAACATTACTCCTCCATTATCGATTAAATGTCCTAAAAGTGCGGCCGAAACACCTCCATCACCGACCAAAAAATTAATCTCTTCCAGCGGACCACCACCCACCAGCGAAATACCTCCATCGCCGCCCCTCTATCACCGTTGAACCCAATTCCTCATCTCCCAACTCCATTAAAAAACAAATTGAAATAGACCCAACACCACCATATCATCACCGTCTAGCCTCTGTTGCGGTGTCACCACTATCTCCATTACTCCGACCAGTTTTCGGTGAAGCTCCGTTAAACCCATCCAAAAGTCATTGTCAAATATGTAATAGAATGAATATACATCACGGGATTGGCTAAAAAAAGTACAAATAGAGGGAGTTCAGAGATTCGTCAATGAAGGTTGAAGATGATGATGTTAATGGAGATACATAAGAATGATGTATCTGCTAAAGGAGTTCGAAGATACATAAGAATGATGTATCTAGTTGAAAAGGACAAAAAGATACATCACTCGACCTCCACAAAGTACAAAAGGTATGTATCTTACTGAATATTAGGTTACAGATACATAAGAAAGATGTCTTTGGTTGAAAATCTGACAAAAATCATGCATCGGAATGTTTTTTGTGCTACTGATACATAAGAGTTATGTATTGGTACTTATGTATCAGTTGATTAGTTCGGTACTTATTAAACAGATTGTTATGTATCGCGTTAATTGCTCAGTTAATCACGCGAAATCTGTTACTTTCCATTTTTAAAATCGATTTTTTCGGTAATTATCTATCTTTGTTGGATGTATCAGGAGTTAATTATGTATCAGGACAGAGCCAAACTCGGAATTTTACTGTAATTAAGCAAAATGTCGAGATTTTCTGTAATTATCGGGATTTATGTTATTTTTCCTCAAATTTAAGCAAATTTTGCACCACAGTAATACAGTACTAAAGCATCGACAAAATAGCGAAGTACATTAAACTGAAACCTTTAACCTCCTGTGTTAAGCTTGTGTTTTCCCAGCCGACTCGCACATGACCGTCTTTTTTTTTTAAATTGAAGAGTCGGACTCCCTGGAAAAATATCATCTCGTAAGTTTTTGGAAGAAAGACGCCAAAATAGCTTCCATATTCAATCATGTTTTACCAGAATAAAAACGTTCAAAGAAATATAATTAAAGATAAGTACATTAATGTTTCTTTGATTCTGATAATCAGATTTCTAATTCTTTTTGCAATCCTCCTAGTAATTTGTAACCATTGAATATCCTAAAGAAGGAAATTATTGTAACAAAGGCAAAAATGAAAAACCATGGACGGTGGCTGTTCATTAGAAGAAGATGTGTGTGGACCAGTGCGTATCTTATTTTCTCATAAGTTTGCGAAGAGTAGCATCTATTCACCTGTTGGGATTCTGCTAAGTGTTGTTTCATTTATTTAATCTATAAATATGTTATTAATTTTTTAAAAAAGTTAAGTTAGGAGGGTAATTTAGTAATTTAATTTTTAGTTAGGAGGGTAATTTAGTAATTTAATTTTTGATTAAAAGGCTTCCCACTTTTAAAGTAGTACTAGTTTCTACGTGTGTCACACGATAATACCATACCAATTATATTGTAAAATTGTATAAAAGAAAAAATTGTTGTACAAACACAATTGATGTAACAAAATTCATGATATATAGGTGTTTTGAATCAACACATATTTTTAAATCATCAGAACAGATAATTAGGTTGCAACCAGGAAATATGCATATTAACCAACAATTCAATTATAGAAAGTTTTGATCCTCAAAATCCTTGCGGAACTTACCCCAAAGCTTAACTAATTTATCCTAATTTGGTGGCTGTGGCTATGACAGTGACCGTGGAGAAACCAATAAAGTTCACGCCTTTGACACTGATGTTCGTTTTTGTTTAGTTCAAGAATGTGATTAAGCAGTGTTCATAATAAACTTTTAAAGTTAAGCTTTGGGTAAATTACTTTTTACACAATAAATGTTTTATTTATAATCGCTACATTTAAGTGTCGTGAAGTAAGATTAAACATTTTGTTTAATTCAAGATATTGTTAAGCATCTCTCATAAAAACTGTTTAAGTCAAGTTCAGAATAAATTACTTATTGCACAATGAATATTACTATGTTTATAATCTCTATATTTACGTCATAAAGTAAGCTAATTAATATTTTGTTTAGTTCGAAGTACGATTAAGCAACTATTATGGTGAACCTTTTGAGTCAAATTTAGACAAAGTACATTTAATACCATGAATACCTTATTAATCATTTCTACACTTCAATATCACGAGCAAGTCAATCAATCTTTGATATTGGTTAACAAGATATCGATTCAATTAATTATGAAAATGATCAAGTTGTTGGATAGCCTAATTAATCTACTTCAATTATAGTAGTTCTTTTTAAAATTGTGTATTGTAAACTATCATGTGCATTTCTAAACTCATAATAATACTGGGATTTCCATCTAGTTAGTATATAGATGCTTTTGCCAAGTCCTGAAATGGTTAAAATCAGAAGTGGCGCATGCAAGATTTGCACATATGATATGGAACTACTGTCATTTATGGAGTGATGATTATGGTAAATGTGAATACAAGTTCATTCAACATTAGTACTTTGCTAACTCAGTTTATCAGGTGGCTTTGCTTTGAACAAAAATGAAAATTAGCAACTCAAATTTATGTCCCTCCAACTGCCATCCCATTCTTGTTCAGAAGGTCATCATGTGTGACACTTTCGACTATTTGACCATCCGAACCAACAGCTACAGTATCCGCGCTCTTGACTGTGGAAAGCCTACGAGCTGTGACAAGAACGGTTTTACCTTTCATCTGGGAATCCATGGCATCCTGCATAGCATATAAACACATTTATACAGGAGATTTCATGCCATTTTATGGTGAATATTAGCTTCAAGAACTTTATATTTAGTTCCAGTATTACCTGTGGTGTAGGTGCTTATGAGATATTTCTACCAGAGAAACCCCGTTCAGCAAGATCTTCCCTCTAGCATTAATACCAAATCTAACGAGAGCATTATTGTATTGCTTCTGGAATTTCAAATTCAACTGCTCCCTCAAAGACAATTTCGCTATCCTTTTTTTGTCAGGTTCATCCTCTCTAGCAAGGCCTGGTGATATTGATATAAAACAAGATTCAGATATTTATCAAACAGATGTCTAGAAAGTCCTAAAAAAATGTTGTAACAGATATAAGTATAAGTCAACAGAAAGTAATGTGGATTTGTTGGAGGATTCGATGATAGACCTGTATGTAGATAATGCATGTCCTCCAAGGGTTGAAGGTTCTCATCACAACCACCTACAAATACAAGAACACCTCTTTGGTGTGGATCTAAACAATCCCCAGCTACTGAGAATCTGGTGGATGGGCACTCACCAATTGTGAAGACCTCCCTCCATGTACCAGCAGCTGCATGGACATTCGGAAGATACAACAGTATACAGTCAATTAAATATCATGGATCTCTTTAATGCACAAAAGCTATGTAAGATTTATATTCTGGAAATATATGCTTCTGTTAACCTCTAAACTAAGAGTTCGCCCCTTCCCCGAACCCCGCACATAGCGGTAGCTTTAGTGCACCGGGATATCCTTTTTTTACATAGCTTTTGTGACTCTCAATGATGAATGCCAACTAAGATCCATCAATCATCACTTGCTAAATGTTTCAAAACAACGTAGAAACACTATGAACTTAGAATAATAAAAAAAAATTATTAACAAGTATCCCGTTGATGTTGAGGGACCATACAAATTTGATGAACTAAACCATAATTCATACAGTTGAATGTATGAAAGATAGCAAAATTAATTAGTTTCTCTAGTCGTTTGCTAGACTCATCTACTTCTCCCTATTGTTTGAGCAATTTGCACTGAAATTCTAGAGACACATATTGTTGCGCCATATATAGAGACCTCTCGGAACAAGGACAGACACAAGAGAAATTTAATTTAGACAAAAATTTGCCCAGATATTTGGATAGAAGAAAGTAATTGCATTTCTTCCAACTCAAATGCTCTATCCCTCTTCAAGTGTTACCAAAAACAAAAGGAGGGGTCCATGGTAAATAATACACTTGAAAATTGAAGGGAGAAAAACATGGGACACATTCCAGATTAACAGAAGTCCCAATTCCCATCATTAGGGTAGAGAAAGATAAATGCTGGTTGAAGAAGAGCAAGAAACAGATAGAAGACAAAGCATTTGGACCACAAAAATAATAAAGCATGACCAATATTCCGACCATTTTCAATCACATCTATTCTCATTAAACAACATGAAAGTTGCCCCTCCCTCATCTCTGCCATTATCGCCAGCTCAAATCCATCTCAAATATTGTAACTTCAGTTCAATCCTACTTTCAGAAGGAGTTGTGGACCTGTCATGCTCTTTCGTACTCTACCCAACATTGCCTTCTTTGCTATATCCTTGTGTTTATTTGTTATTTGATTTTTTTAATGCTTATCCCTCTATTACATGACGAGGGACTAGAGGCTTCATGGAACAGCTGAAGCCATCACAGTATAATAGTTTCAGTTGTTTGGTTTTTCTTTGATAGGAAAAGAGTTAACAAGCTACATGATCCAGCAAATTAAATAACATACCAACATCAAGAACATAAACGTCGTCAAATAGGCTCTGATGATCAAAACCCCCAAAGACAAACTGGTTCCTGCCCAATGAAATGGTTGTATGCCAAGCTCGTGGTGGCAAAATCTGGCCTGTTGGGTTCAACTTACACCAAGCAAAGGTTTCTATGGAAAAAGTACGCTAAAATAGTCATAAAATGTATAGAAAAATAACTAGGATACAATTGTAACTTTTTCTATATATATAAATTCAAGAGCGAGTTTCTTTAATACCTGTGTCAAATATATGGACATCTGGCTGATAAAAGCCAGATGTGTCTCGACCACCTATGACAATGATCTTCCTATTCCAACATGAACAGGACTGGCCTTCACGCTTACTTGGCGGAGTGCCTGATGGCACAATGTGTGTCCAAACACATGTCTCTGAAAAATGACAAGAAATATTAAAAGAACTTGCTTATTAAATAGCACCAAACACTTGCTTCTTTATATATATATATATATATATATATATTTATATGTATATGATGTCTATGATATGTTCAAAACCATAAACTTTATAGAAAAGAACACCGAGAGCTGTATGAGATGAATTTCTAACTATTGTGCAGGACTTTAGGATTTTATATAGCAGTAGAATAGAAAATTCATTTAGTCACAATAGGATAAGAACAAGTTGAGTTCACCTTAGAAGAGATCATCCTCTCAACCACTGATTTCCTCGCAGAATATAAGCTATTAGATGCTGAAGTTTCTTTACTAGTACTTACAACGGCTAGTGTTCAATTCCTTAGAGAACTCCTGTTTTTCTTCACTTCCTCTTCCATTGCTACCAGAAGTTAGAATTTGTATTCCCACCCTCCGTAATGCCCTTATATTTCTATCAGTGGTTTTTAAAGTTTTTCACACCATCACGTTGTTACTCGCAAGTCATAATGAAAAAATCTCCATACTTAAACATACCATACTAGCTAACTGCACTCTACCATTACCCACCTTAATAACACACATACACACACACACACACACACACAGAGAGAGAGAGAGAGAGAGAGTAGCAAACCTGTATCCAATTTGTGAATATCATCATAGTATATTTCAGTGTCATCAAATTTTGCGCATCCACCAAATATGAAAAGGTCTTTACCAATAAATGCTGCACTGTGGCCTTCCCTTGGATTAGGGGCGTCGCCTATTAGATCGGGCGATGCCCATGTATTTGAAGCTAAAAGAAAGTGGATTCAGCGAATTATTAGGTAGCGTGTAAATCATTGGGAACAACTGATAGAATTTCTAGTATCTGCTAACTTTCAACATTTAAACTAAGAGAAGAACAGAACATTTTTCATCTCATGCTACGATCTCTCTGGAAAACATTGTAATCATTGGCAACAACTGATAGAATTCCTAGTATCTGCTAACTTTCACCATTTAAACTAAGAGAAGAACAGAACACTTTTCATCTCATGCTACGATCTCTCTGGAAAACATTGCAACATTAGAAAACAACAAGTTATATTGAAGCTCTTTCATGGTTTCTGATATGAAAGACCACCCTAAATCTTGTAAATAACCCCAGATCTATGGAATAAAGAACTACGTCGGATCTAAACTGGACTATTGATGGTGATTCTCCAATCTTGTAGAATATAATGCAACATAACTTCCCAGATAACCAGAATTACTGCACTTCATGGATTTTATTGACGTTTTTGTACTACACAGCAACAAAGAGAAATGCAGACAAAGCAGCACAAAAAGTGATGACTTAAGGGTTTATCCTCATACCATAAGACTATAGACTACCTGAGCATAATTGATAATTTTTATTTAGCATCACACAGACAACAGAGACAATTATTAAAAGATTAAGCAATAAAAGATATGATGGTTAAGATCATAATGACTAACAAGTGTCCAAAATATGCAAATCATTAAGAGGTCCGGTCCCATTTGTGCCCCCAAAAATAATCAGATCATTTCCAATGGTTGTACAACTGTGGCCACTCCTGGGTGAGGGCACAGCTCCATCCATCAATGGCTCGCTCCAAATTCTATTAACTGAAAATAATAGAACAATGTAAGTATAGATTTATAAAACCTCCTATTCTGATGCAACAAAACTTGAAAAAACGTAAGAAAAGGAACAAGACTGCAAGTAAACAATTTTTAGTTGAAAAAACGTAAGAAAAACAACGCACCAGTGTCAAAGACATGAACTTTATTGGTTTGTATGTTGTCTCTGTCATAGCCACCAATGACATAGAGCAGCCGACCACCTCGTACAGCGTTGCAGGTGTGTCTCCACCTTTGACCAGCCCCATCAACTCCATGAACAGAAACGCTTTCCCATATCATGTTTAACAAGTTTTGTGAACCAAAAAAAATGCACAAAGCAAAGCAAAAAAGAAAATTCTTAGTTGGGAGCAAGAAGAGAAATGCAGAAAACAGATGTGAAAAGAAGAAGGGAAAGGCGATTACTGTATATACAATGCTGAAGTTAAATGGCACCATGTATAGAGATCACTGTATCTCAACATGCAAAACAGACAAAGCAAAAGAAACGGTCATCAACAAGTGTCAAGAGTCTTCAGACACTGCACAGGGAGTGCAAATTCTACTGAGTTCACATTGGGGACTATTCTGTAATAGCTAATCTCCGTGATTAATTATCCCGAGATTAGCTATTCCGGGACTAGTTATCCCACCCACAATATGGGATAAACATAACACTACAATCTCGGGATTATTTATCCTATGCATTTTATCCCAACCAAACATGAGATGATAAACTCATCCTAAAATTAATCCCAGGATTACTTATCCAAATTAATCCCAGGATTACTTATCCTTATCCCTTCTACCAAACGAGCCCTAAGTATTTATTTAAAAGTTTTTATTTTTATTTTGGAGATGTTAAATAAGTAGCACTTTAGAACAGGTTATTAAAACAAATGAGTAAAGAAATAAAGAAATAATAAGTTGTGGTTTATAATTTATTTAGTTCAGAATATGGTTAAGCAACTGATGTAACGAACTCTTAAAGTCAAGTTTAGGACAATAGATATAATCTCTAAATGTCGCGACGTAAGCTAATTAATTTTTGTTTAGTTCAAATAAGGTTATGCAACGATGATAACGAACTTTTAAAGTCGAGTTTAGAATAAATTACCTCTTACACGATAAATTGTTTGTCTATAGTCTCTATATTAATGTGGTGAGTAAGCTAATCAATATTTTGTTTACTTCCAAATGTGGCTAATCAACGATCATAATGAATTTTAAAAGTAAAGTTTAGAATGGATTACTGCTCACAAGGTAAATAGCTTGTTTATAATTTCTATATTGATGTCGTGACGTAAGCTAATCAATATTTTATTTAGTTCAAAATATGGTTAGATAATGGTCACAACGAACTTTTAAAGTTAGGTTTAGAATAAATTACCTCTCACATGGTAAATAGTTTGTTTATAATCTCTACATCAGTGTCCTGACGTAAGCTAATCAATATTGTGTCTTGTTCAAAATATAGTTAAGCAACGGTCATAACGAATTTTTAAACTTTGGTTAAGAAGATTACCTCTACATGATAAATAGTTAGTTTATAATATTTGCATTAATGTTTTATCGTAAGCTAATCAATATTTTGTTTAATTCAAATATGATTAAGCAGCGATCATAACGAACTTTTAATTTAAAGTTAAATTTTGGATAAATTACTTCTCATGCAGTAACTAATTTGTATATAATCTCTAAACTTAAATATCGTGACATAAGGTAATCAATAAATGATGACTTAAGGGTTTGTCCTCATACCATAGGACTATAGACTACTTTTAAAATATTTGAAAATTTTAATTTTGCATCACACAGACAACAAAGGCATCTATTAAAAGATTAAGCAATAAAAGATATGATGGTCAAGATCATAATGACTAACAAGTGTACATAATATGCAAATCATTAAGAGGTCCGGTCCCATTTGTGCCCCCAAATCATTTCCAATGGTTGTACAACTGTGGCCACTCCTGGGTGAGGGCAAAGCTCCATCCATCAATGGCTCGCTCCAAGTTCTATTAACTGAAAATAACAGAACAATGTAGTGTAAATTTATAAAACCTACTATTCTGATGCAACAAAACTTTTAAATGTTTAGTTGAAGAAAACGTAAGAAAAGGAACAAGAATGCAAGTAAGCAATTTGTAGTTGAAAAAACGTAAGAAGAACAACGCACTAGTGTCAAAGACGTGAACTTTATTGGTTTTTACGTCGTCTTTGTTATAGCCACCAAAGACGTAGAGAAGCCTACCTGATACAAGCGGGATTACCCCAAAGATCCTCACTCAAGGTAATTGGCGTCCTTTTAGAGATGAAGAGGAGTATTGTAACCCACCATGATGATTTTGGCGATAAAGAAGTCTTGTTGATGAAAGTATTTGGCACTTGGGTCACTTTTGGGCCCACTTAGCATTTAGGGTCACTTTTGGGCCCATTATGTAAGAAGGTCCATGGCTATAAATGGTTAGCTTTCTTCTCATTTTTAGGGAGATGATTATTGATGAGTTTATAATTGAGAGTGTTTTTATGTTAGCTTGTTGGGAGCTTTCTTGATTGTAAGAAACGTTGATTGTTCGAGGTTCAATTCCTCTTACGGTTTTAGGTGTTGACGGTAATACAAAGGAAGGTCTTCGGTTCTTATACCTTTGGTTGTCTTTTTTCTTATCGTTTAGTGTCTATATAACTATCCTTTTACTTTATTGTCTTTACTTTCCTCTTTGTTCGTCTTTTCGTATCCGTGTTTCCTTGTGTTTGTAGTTTCTTCATCTTTTCGTATTTTGGTTTGTATCACTACCACCTTGTACAGCATTACAGGTGTGGCCCCACCTTTTACTAACTCCATCAACTCCATGAACAACAATTCTTTCCCATCTCATGTTTAAAAACTCCAGTGATCACCAAACAAAAGCACAACAGCACATAGCAAAAGTAGCAAAGATTGTTATCTGGGGCAAGATAAGAAATGCACAGAACAGATGTGAAAAGTAGAAGGAGAAAATGAGAGTATTTGTATAGAAGAAGTTTGATCGCATGCAGGCAAAGATAAAGAAAGGTGAAACGGACACTAACAAGTGTCACAGTCTTCAGGTGCTCCACCGGAATGGAAATTGTATTGGTTTCACATATTGTGTACTCCCTCCGTCCCATATTAGTTGATCACCTTACTAAAAATATATGTTTAAAATTACTTGTCCACTTATTAAATTAAGATAAAATTAATTAAACTTTTTTCATTGTACTCCTACAATTAATAGTCTTTGGAAATATAAAACAAGTTTGTAAAGTTCCAATAGAGTACCTTAAGCTTAAATTAATAAAACCATACTTTTTATTTGTGATTTCTTAAGGAACATGCAAAAGTGAAAGTGATCGATCAATATGGGACGGGGGAGTAATAAAAGATTAAGTTATTTATTTAAAAGTTGTTTTATTTTTGAGCCTGTTACTACAAATTATTTTTAGTTAAATAAATATAGCAATAATAAGTTGTGCTTTATAATTTACCCTTTCTGTTTGATTTTACTTGGCCCTATATTAGAAATAGATGTTTCAATTTAGTTGTTCATTTTTAAAAATCAAGAGAGTTTTGTTGCTTCTTTCTCATACTACTCTTAGTATTAATAGTCAAATTTAGAGTTCAAAAACATTATTAATAAAGTTAACTTAGTAAAAATACACCTCTAACTAATTTTTTTAAGAGGTGTGTCAAGTCAACATGAGTCAAGTAAAATGAAACGGAGGAAGTATTTAGTTCAAGATATGGTTAAGCAATTATTGTAACGAACTTCTAAAGTCAAGTTTAAGAGGAATGTACGCGTCTCGTCGCAAAGGCTCATTTTTCGTTATGGGTCATAAGGCTGGTAGCTCTATTGATTTCCCACGCTATGAATAGTTATGTTCATAGTTTTTACATATCGTCGCGTAAGCTAATTAATATTTTTGTAGTTCAAAATATTGTAAAGCAACAGTCATCACGAACTCTTACAGTTTTGTTTTAGAATAAATTACTTCTCAGACGGTAAGTAATTTGTTTATAATATTGTGGCGTTAGCTAATCAATATTTTGTTTAGTTCAAAATATGGTTAAGCAATGGTCATAAAGATATTTTCTTTGGGTTTCTCACCCGGTGTCCGGTACCCGCATTGGAGTCCGACTAAATCCAAATTAGCACCGGGAAATCCTACATTGGGGGGTAAAACACTCCTAATAAAGGCTACTCCATACTCATGGGGACTCGTGTCACGACCCAAATGGCCATGAGTGGCACCCACTCTAATATTTCGGTGGGAGAACCATCTAACCCAAAACATTACCCAATCATTGCAGTCAATATTAAGAAGGGGCTATCATAAAAAACAACTTAATATTAATAAATCCAAAACTAATCTTTAATTATTGCGAAAATCAAACGAACTACTTATTAAAATCCCCAAGACCCGAAAGTCATCGTACAAGAACTTCTAAAATAAAAACCACATCTAGAAGAAATGTCTAAAATAACAAAAGATAAAGAGTGTGTCATTGTCCGAAAGAAGGACAAGAACTAATATGATGATCCATGGCAGCCTGGAGATGAAGTGCTCACCCTTGGATCGAGATCAACTATCAAACGCTAGAGATGAGGTCGTGTCTGAGCCTCTGGAACACTTTCTGCACTCAACAAAAGAAGAGTACAGGGTAGTATCAGTACAAGCCACTATGTACTGGTAGGTATCATAGGCCAACTCAATTTAATAGCATGTATACAACATAAATCAAATAACAAGTAGACAGGCATAACACATAACAAGTAATTCAATGAATCAGTAAGTACATCAATGACGGGCTAAACAATACCCACAAACAAGCCACATAATCAACAATAATACCATGAGTAACAACTATGTCCTTCTCAGCCTCACAATTCGAATACCATTAATTTGTTATCAGCTTATAAACCACATGATCTCTCAAAACCAACACTAATATGTACACATATGCTAAGGGACTTATTTCTGCCCAACTAGTCATGACCTGCAGGGGACAATCTAAGTCCATGTACCGTACCGGCGTGGTACCCGATCCTCCAATAATAAATAATATCAATATCCATATTCGTACCGGCGTGGTACCCGATCCTCCATAACCATATTATGTATATTTTACCAAATTCACACTACCTCTCAAGATACAACACAATGTACTAAATTTACAAGTACACTTATACTCATAAGGCAAG
Organism: Capsicum rhomboideum; assembly: GCA_031232105.1. NCBI lineage: Eukaryota > Viridiplantae > Streptophyta > Magnoliopsida > Solanales > Solanaceae > Capsicum > Capsicum rhomboideum. The sequence goes on from CP124716.1 coordinate 8,581,471, forward strand.
TCGATCAAGTTTAATTTTCAATAATTGTTCATACAAGCATCAACAATCCAAATATCATCAAATTCAAGTATGTCCGAAGACCAATCAACAAGCATCCAATTTAGGAGCATACACACAATTAAATCGAGTCTAAACTCCAATTAAACCATAACCTACCTCAATCGAGGAATCCAAATACAAGCTACTTTGCAAGGCTCTTGCCCTTCCGTAAAGCTTCCGAATGGTCAAAATCTGTTCAAATATATAATCCCCATAAGAGTACGAACTAGTACGTCAAAATTTAGCTAAAACGGATCATTATTCAACCCCCAAATTAAGAATTCTTAGTCTAAAAAAATCCTAATCCTAAGACCTAAATTTTTCGGTATCATAACTGTTGATCATAGTATGAAATTCTAAAGCATGATAGGAACAGTCTGTAACTGCAGTACTTCAACTAGTATATAGGACCATTTACTTCCAATCCAACTACCATTTTCACCTAATGATTAGTAATCATTATTTTGCCTAACATGTGACATTAGTAACAAGTAAATTTACACACAATTTTTATCAATTCACTATACGGTCCCTACCTATAAATTCAATTCATCCTAATTTCTAAAAGAATAACAGTGGAAAACTTTCTTATAATTGGCTACTGCCTCACGTCCATAACACTAGAAATATAACCACTATAAGGAATCAAACCTGGAATTTAGAGAGAATTTTCTTCGACCTTGTGATGTGAACTACCATTGCAGCCTTCGTGCTCCCTCTTTACCCTAAATATCTGATGTTATTAATGTTATATATGGTAAATCCTACCCACTTAAATTCATTCTTGTATTGGCCACATAAGTAAATAAATTATGGATTTGGCCCATTAAATTACTAATTAAATTAATTATCTAAAATACCAAAATTTCGAATAGGTCCTCATAATTTGTTCGGAACCCCGTGAAAACAACCCAATTATGTAAATTGACTAAAAAGCAAGTTTCGGGCCTATTGATAACACTAAAATATCAAATAGAGGTCGTCTTGACCGAAGATTGACCGTGATCAAGCTTAACCTTATTTAACTCAAGAACCCAATCAATGACTTAAATCACTTTTGAACCTCGAAAATTGGTACTACCCATCCCCGTAACTCATAAATCACATATACAAACTACGGGGAGAGCTAAAATGGGAAAGTTCACAAAACGACTAAAAGTGTCGTTACAACTCGAATCCGAGACCTCTGGTTAAGGATGAAGGAGTAGGTCATAAAGAATTTTTAAAGTCAGATTTAGGATAGATTATAATCTCTCACACGGTAAATAGTTTGTTTATAATCTTTACATTAACGTTGTGATGTAAGCTAACCAATATTTTGTTTAGTTAAAAATACGACTAAGCAACAGTTAAGCAACGATCATAACAAACTTTTAAAGTCAAGTTTAAGATACATTACTTCTAACGCAATAAATAGTTTGTATATAATCTATACACTGTAATGTAAGCTAATCAACATTTTATTTAGTTCGAGATATAATTAAATAACAATCATAATGAACCCTTTAAGTTAAGTTTAGGACAAATTACTTACTGCACATGCATATTTTATTTATAATAATCTCTGCATTCAAATGTCATTAAGCAAGTTAATTAATATTTTATTTAGTTCAAAATATGATTAAGTTATGGTCATAATGAACTTTTAAAGTCAAGTTAGAATAAATTATTTTTTACACAATAAATATTTTTTTATAATCTCTACATTTAAGTGCCTGAAGCAAATTAATCAATATTTTATTTAGTTCAGGATATGGTTACGCAAATGTGATAAAGAACCCCTTTACGTCAAGTTTAGGACAAATTAGTTACTGCACAATGCATATTTTGTTTATAGTCTCTACATTTACGTGTTGTGAAGTAAGCAAATTAATATTTTGTTTAGTTCGAAATACGATTAAGCAACTATTATAAAGAAAACATTTAAGTCAAGTTTAGAACAAATTACTTATTGCACAATGCATATTTTATTTATAATCTCTATATTTAAATATCTTGATGTAAGCTAATCAATATTGTATTCACTTCAAAATATGATTAAGTAATGGTCATAACGAGCTTTTAAAGTTAAGTTTAGGTTAAATTCTTTTTACACAATAAATATTTTGTTTATAATCCCTATATTTAAGTGCCGTAAAATAAGTTAATCAATACTTTGTTTAATTCAAGATATGATTAGGCATCTGTTATAAAAAAACCTTTGTCAAGTTTAGGACAAATTACATATTGCACAATGCATTTTGTCTATAATTTGTATATTTACATCATTAAGTAAGCTAATTAATATTTTCTTTAGTTCATAGTACGTTAAGCAACGATTATAAATGAACCCTTTACGTCAAATTTAGACAAATTACATTTAGTATAATGAAAAATTTAATAATAATTTCTACGTTCCAATACCGCGAGTAAGCTAATCAATCTTTGGTATTGGTTAAAAAGGTATTTGAGTCGATTAATTATAAAAATGATTAAGTTATTAGATGGTCTAATTAATTCACTTAGCTACTTCAATTATAGTTCTTTTTTAAAAAAAAAATTGTATTTCTGAACTCAAAACAATTGTACATTTTTGAAATTATCCCTTTCTGCAACTCACTCAAAAACCTTTCAGTATCTTAGCTAGTATGGATGTTTTTCCTAAGTTTTGAAATGGTTATAATCAGAAGAGGTGCATGCATGATTTGAGGCATATGATATGGAACAATTGTTACAAATCTTGTCATTTATGGAATGATGATGATGTCTGCTCCATACACTTTCTATATGAGAATGCAACTTCACTGAACATTTGTGCTTTGCTAACTCATTTTATCAGGTGGCTTTGAACAAAGATGAAAACTAGCTATCAGATTTATGTCCCTGCAACTGCCTCCTCACCAGTGCTGTGTAGATCCCATTTTTGTTCAGAAGGTCATCATGCGTGCCACTTTCGACTATTTGACCATCCGAAACAACAGCTACAGTGTTTGCACTCTTGACTGTCGAAAGCCTATGTGCTATGACAAGAACGGTTCTACCTTTCATCAGAGAATCCATGGCATCCTGCTTAGCATATAAACACATTTATATAAGAGATCTCAAGTACTTTAGTTGAACATTCAAAGGAGATCTATGACAGGCAGGTATCAAATTAAAAGCACACCTGAACAAGGTATTCACTTTCAGCATCCAGAGCACTCGTGGCCTCGTCCAACAATAAAATCGTTGGGTTCATCAGCAGCGCTCTAGCTATTGCAATTCTCTGTTTCTGACCACCAGAAAGTCTCAATCCTCGTTCACCAACATGCGTTTTATATTGTTCAGGAAATTTGGATACAAATTCATGAGCATTAGCCATTTTCTGTTCAAACAGCAATGTGATAACAGTTAGAATCTTTCTGGAAGACTTTAATCAGGCATTAACAGCATTGAAACTTACAGCTGCTTTTTCTATATCATCAATGCTTGCTTTGCCACCCAATCCATAGGCAATATTTTCTTCGATGGAACAGTTAAAAAGAACAGGTTCCTGGCTCACTATACTAACCTGAAATTTTTCGGAAGAAATATGTACTTAGGAATAAGCTGAAAGAAAGTCATTTTTATCTTTGAGAGGAGGAGCCTTAGGGTATGGACATGCTGAAGAATGGTATGGTGAATATTAGCTTCAAGAACTTTATATTTAGTTCCAGTATTACCTTATGGTGTAGGTGCTTATGAGATATTTCAACCAAAGAAACCCCATTGAGCAAGATCTTCCCTTTAACGGGATCATAGAATCTTTCAATCAAATTTGCTATTGTAGTCTGCAGCAAAGAATTCATGAGTTCTCCTTCTTTTTGACGAACTATAGAAACTTCGATGGAACTTTAATGACACAGGGTCTTACCTTTCCACCACCACTTGGACCAACCAGTGCAACCTTTGAACCAGATTGTAGTTTCATAGTTATACCCTGAATCAACAGAAGGTTTTCCCTTTTCTGTCAGCAACCATTCTTTTTCATGTAGGTACAAGATAAGAGGAGATGCTTCTCACCTTGAGGACCATGTGGCTAGGACGGGATGGATAGGCAAACCAGACATCATCCAGTTCAACCTCTGCAGCTTGATCACTGTAACAAAAGCAACCAACATTTGATTTAATCTTGTGGGACGTGACTGGCTATAGAAGCACAATCTGAATATTTTTTTGAAACTGGTTAACTTTAGCACAATCTGACTATGATAGTCACAATTTTGTCTCTGATCATGAGAATTAGAGAGGTTAAGTGCTTCATGCTGAAAGTTCTGATATGATGGAACAAAATATATTTTGTCATGAGGAAGTGCATGGATGCATGTCAAAATTGAGGATACGAGAACAGCTTGATGCAGCAGGACAGCCAGCTTTTAGCAAACATCAAAAGAAATGAATTTGCTATTACAATGTGAGAACCAACAAATGAGGACACCATCAAAATGCATGCTTTTATTTCTAGGACAGCTGGATATTTCATTATAAAAATAACTTTTAACACCCAGAAAAGCTAAAAGGCATTTTCACGTTGGTCACCAGTAGCATATTACCAGATGAGTTATCAAGCATCTGTTCATAAATTGTCTTCCCATGAAACTAATAATTGTTTATGCCACAACTGGAATCTTTTAGCAGTAAAGAGGTATTGAACAACGAACTATTGGATTAGGCGATTAAAGGAACAAACCCCAATGGACATAGGTTTCCTGATTTTGGCATGGATGATGTGCGATCCAAGAGCTGAAAAACCCGTCTGCTGGCTCCAGCAGCTTTCATTGCTACAGTATATAATCCAGAAAGTCCAGATACGGACGATCCAACTGTAAGAATGTACAATTGTTTACGTCGTTAACAAAGGATCTAAGATAGAAATTAATAAATGCTAAAATATTACATAAGTTATGGCGCATCAAAAGTACATTTCACGTCGGACATTCATTAAAAGACAACCAGTGAGGGAGTCACCTGTTAAGCTATAGAGTATGAACGATGTAAGAGCTCCAGGTGTCATAGCGCCTTGGATAGTCAGAGTAGCTCCGTATATTACTACTACAATAACTGATAGAGTAGATGCTGCATTTAAGCTTCCAGAGAAAAGGCCAACCACTTTCTGCAAAAGAAAACATGAGATATCAGGTTTTCCTTCTCATCCTCTTACCATCTCTCTCTCTCTCTCTCTCCCTCTCCCATCTTTTCTTGTCAGAGGTGGAAGAATTAAGCAACTCACAGCTTGTCCAAGCCCTAGCTTTAAGGTTTCATCAACCTTCTCAGAATAGCGTGAAATCTCATAATCTTCCTGCGCAAATGATCTCACTGTGCGTATGGCGCCAAAAGTTTCCTAAACACAAATTTCACCTTGATTAGATTAGAATAAATTCTCTCCATTGATAAACCTCTAGGATACCATGTTGCTTAGAATATTGAGAAAAATAAGAAAAAATGTGAGGTGGTAAAGGATAAACATTTTTGAAAAGAAATAAAGGATACATAGTAACTACCAGCAAACATTTACTTCCCAGCAACATGGATATTCATAAAACACTGCAAAAGACCCCACGGCAACTTGAACTCAACAGAATTAAGTAACAAGACTTTGTAGTATCATTTCTTTGTTGATGGTTATCACATTGCTTCAATGAGTATAAATAACACGATTTCTCTTGGATGGCAATCAAGTGATGGCGCATTTATGAACTACTTTAGAACTAGTTCAAATGAAAAACTCCATGCAAACATTCATTTCCAGAGGATGTAATATTTAGTTTCTACAGTGGTTCATTGCTAGGGGTCCAAACAGCAATCACTATGTCAATGCGAATTTGGAAAGTCTACTTCCCAAGAACTTCAACTAGGATACAACAGTGCATTTAACATGCAAGAATGAATATTAACAGAACCAGTTAACGTTCCCATACTTTGTGTAGAAACGACAACCTATATGAGCAGAGTGACAACCTCAGCAATGGACGAGGCTACTGCTGCAGCAGCTTGAGTTTTGTGGGAAAGTTCACGCATGTAGCGACCAAATCTGCGTACTGCAACTGATATGACTGGTACAACAGCTAGCGACAACACTAGATTTATATTTGAAAAATCAGTAAGAATATAAGATGATAAAAAGAAGCTAGAAGGTAATAGAAAATCAAATACTATGTTGTCTTAAAAAGTTTTTATTTACATGTTAATTTCCATGATGTTTGAAACATAAATCCAAGACCAATAAATGCAGTAGCAAGATTCCTCAAAGCCTCTGAAAGATTAGTAGTTGCAGCATTCTTTATGATCTGGGTATCTTCAGATAGCCTACTGAGGAGCTCCCCGGTTCGAGTAACATCGAAAAAAGCTATCTCCTGAAGATTGCATTTGTCTTTCAGAAAAAACTCAAAGGATGGAAAGAAAAACAAGACCAACGCTAACAAAGTGAGAAAGATAAAAGCCAATTGAAGGATATTAGCGAGGAGTATGTCTTTACCTGGTGAACAAGGTGACTTAGCAGGTTCTTTCTCAACCGAGCTACTACCCTTTCACTAGCAGAAGAGAATAGCCATGCTCGAAGCGCTGTGCAAACAGAACTGAAAGAGGCAATTGTTGCAAAGTTAGACATAACAAAATGCAATTGAAGGGAAAAACCATAGTGGAGGGCCAAGTGTCTCATTATGCCCCCTTCCCCGTGAAAGCCTAGAATAGTAGAATACTACCTCCAAGCAATGCTTCAAGTTACCGATAATTAAATTGAATATTTTCTTTAGCGGCATGAAAAGAGAGAAAGAAAGTTGGCCAAAAGTTGCAGGGAATACCCAACGATGACAATCAGAAAGATTTCAAGTATTGTGTTTTTGACTGCATTTAAAGCTTCTGATTTCTTCTCAGGTGTTTGGATATCACCTGAAACTATATCAATTATCTTTCCCCCAAATTTTGGCTGCAAATTGAGCATTAAGTCAGTGATAAGAAAGTCTAGGAGATCCAGCTTTTGCTTCAGTAGAAAAGCAATGAACCGAAAGAAGTGCCTACAATCAAAATGCTTGATGTTGCTGCAATCAGCAAAGCAATTGTCGCAAATATCAAACTTCCTGCTTCAGGCTTCGCCTGCAAAACAGGAGCATGTTAAAAGTTCGATTTAACTCCAGTTTCCACACAGTTTGCCAACTACGGACACAAACAACATCCACTTACAAGTGAAAGGACTCTGCCAAATCCCACATTTGGTGCCTGAAGATGAAGATGAACATAAAGTTAGCTACTTGTACACTACGATGGTTAGTAATATACATTGATTTGAAAACGTGAAAACAAAACTTAAGTTACCGTAACAGAATCACCATGCTCAAGGTCTCCTAGCTGACCATCTTCAGCATCTCTCTTTCTCCCTAACTATAAAGACGACACCAACAGTAAAAAACAAAACGAATAATCTGCTAAAATACAGATCATCTACTTGTCCAATCAAATTCTAAAACCACTAATGTGATGCTCCTCATTCTAAGCAAAATATCATTTACAATATCAACTCAACATAGTTAATCACAAGGAAAACTACATGCTCAATGATTTGGTTAGGAATCTCAAATAAGTTACAACATAGAGACACCTTTCTATGCAATAAACTTCAATTTAGACAAGCTTCCTTAATCCTAACCGAAGAGAGAAATGGATTAAGTCAAATTTAACCAAGCTAAACACCAAGAAGCCTATGACTGTAATTTCCGCTTACTCTTTAAGATAACTTTGAACCTGGGGCCGTTTGGTAGATGGGATAAAGATAATAATTCCGGGATAAAATTTGGAATTAAACTTTACTCCATATTTGGTTTGAGGTATTAGTCAATCCCGGGACTATTTTATCCCACTATTACAGTCTCACATGAAAGGTGGATAAAATAGTCCGGGGATATCCTGCTTATCCCATCTCATCCCGTGTACCAAACGACATGCAAATACAATCAGAACTTGGGTTAATTTGGTAACAATAACAAACATCATGACCTAACAGCCTAAATTCATAAATTTCAACACCTGCGATGTGACAGAGCAGTAAAATAAATGGTACGAACCGCAACTTTGCAAAAACCGAACAAAGAAAAGGGTATTTATATATATAGTTAATAGATGAATATAAGAGTTGGAAGAAAGTATAGTAAAACTTTAAATGAACTTACAGCAGGTCTGTCTAACAAAGGAGTTCTAGCATTACCGAAGTCATGTCCTGAATACCTGTCCATCGATTAGCTTAACGAATCGAGTGTGGTGGTCACAAGTAGAGCTGAAAAATTCAAAATCGAATAACAAAGTGTGGGCGAGGGAATGGTGAAATGGGTAGGTGTTACTGTGAGTATATAATAGGGGCTATATTATTAGTTAGGAATTTCTTGGAGACCAAGACGTAAGACCCCATGTTCGTTTTGCTGTGAATAAAGACGGATTTGGGTTAGGTAATTGCTTATGTCATTTGCAGCCCTATGGAGATTAACTATTTTGTCAGAGAAAATATGGCAATTGGAGGGCGGCTAATTTAAAATGTTGATGAATTTTGAATTTTGTATCTTAAATTAAAGATAGGTAGAGAAAAGAAGTTTTACATTTAATGTAGCTCCTAAAGTTATTTTCATATGATCAGTATGTCATAGGATTTAAGCTTGAAAATAATTTTTTATAAAAATATAAGATAAGATTGTTGAGCTTTTGTGGTCCGATCTTTTTCAAATGTGGTATTAAAATTCTCTTTAATTAAGTGATTTTAAATATATCATGTGAAATATTAAAATTAAAGATAATACCTTTGCCTATTTTTTTCTGGTATGAAATGGTGTTTTACCACCTTGTTGGTTATAAATTCTAATACGCCACAGGAAAAGTAGTCTCGCCACATACAAGTGGCTGAAAGTAACAAGAAATGAGTTGCTTCCCGGAACTTGTTTGTAAAGACGGAAATAAGTCGTTAAAATTGAGTCCGGAGTCTAAATAGTTATTTTTTAAAGTTAAAATATCGAAGGGGACACTTCTTTTTCAAAGTAACGAAATCGGACAAAACGCTCAGCTTTATCTCTTTGCTCTGTCAGAAATGACAGTTGGCCAACTGCTGCTACTCACTCTTGTAAACAAAGTATTGTAGACCAAGCGATTTACAAAGTGCTATAGGCCAAGCAACTTGTAAAGTGTTGTCCTTGTAGAGACTTGTACTTTTTTAATTATTTTTTTTCTAAAATAACTACGTAGCTTTTGTAGCTCTATATAAGCCTCATTTGATTCTCTTTTTATCGAAGTTGTTTCTTGTATTTTTTTAAATTATATTCATACTAATCAAAATGAATGAGACTAAAGTAAGAGTAAATTTATATTGGGGTGGTAATGTTTTATATGAAGCCAGAACCGGTTATGTAAGATATAGTCGACGGCCTATAGAGGTTCAAGTGTTTTCATTATCTCGTAAATGTGAGCGGTTGCAACGCTTATTAAGGAACAAAATGGGTATAAGCGATCCTGAAGATGTAGTGGTTATCACTGGACGATATCCAACGTCCTTTTCAGTCAATGGAGTTACAATGTACGGTGAGACTTGTATTTGAAATGAGGATTTTTTACCTTTATTTCTCCGTACTATTGAAATTTTTGGCATTGCAATTATTCGAAAATATCGTATTCGTACCACTGCATAACCATAATAGGTTCAACCTAACTCTGTGTTGCACCTCATCTTCTGGGGAATCATCAGAAAAGTGTGCAACATAATATGGGACAAAATGAGTAATTCACATTTTCACCTTAATTTTATCACTAATTAACTATAGTTGAGTAAAGTAAGCATTACCATGTCCAGGACCCAGTAAGCATTACTACAAAAAGCTAGTTATTTTAGAAAAAAAAAAAAAATTAAAAGTGTTACAAGTCGCTGCAGGGACAGCACTTTACAAGTTGCTTGGCCTACGCCCTACAGCACTTTGTAAATCACTTGGCCTACAACACTTTACAATTTACAAGAATGAGCAGCAGCAGTTGGCCAAATATCATTTCTGATAGTGCAAAGGGATAAATCGCTCAAAGCTGAGCATTTCGTCCGATTTGGTTAGTTTGAAAAAGGAGCGGATCCTTCGGTATTTTGGCTTTAAAAAATAGCCGTTTAGACTCCGGACTCCGTTAAAATTGCCGTGATATTGTGTGGGCCTGCATTTGTTAGTTGGGATCCGTGACTTTTTGAGCATCTTTTCCATCTACAAAATAAACGGGTAATATTCTGTGCATTAAAGCAATTCATATAAAGTGACAATATAAATTTATTGACTTTAATTAAGTGTTAAAAGTACATATAGAAATACATAACAAGTATCTATTAGTTTGCTTCTTTCTTTTTTTTTGATAGTTTTCACGTATAACTTGAAAGAATATGGCAATTAATTGGATAACAAAGGCTACTAAAGTAGACGTACTTGTGAGTTGTGATACATGAGCTCAGTTTCTACAACTTATCGACCTTAAACTGTTCCATGAATGGATTTATAAATTTCTTGGAAAAGGGAAAGACATGGAAATGGCCTATAATTTTTAGTGAGTGGTTGGTTGCTTGGAAATTTAATAGCAGCAAGTCCATGCGTTGACTCTAGTCTTGTTCAAAAGAATATTCTCACAGATGTTTAAAGTACTAAAATCTAATCATATAACATCATTTTCCACATCTTGCACGCGTGGCTTTCCACTTTTTACCTAAATAAAATTAGCCTATGCCCTATAGGAATGGCATTTCATGCTTATCCCTACCAGAGGCGGACCTACATTGATTTAAGCGGGTTTAATTAAACACACTTCGTCGCAAAATTTTGGGTCTTTACCTGTATGAATTCTTTGTAAAACAAAACCGGATTTCGTGGCTTCCTCGAGGGAAGAAAATTCTCTTTGGGATGGTCCATCGCAATCTTCTTTGTGGACGAAAGCCCTTGAGGGTTGGAGAGCTTCCCACTCGGAGGCCAGTGTCAATCAACACGACCCCAATCTGCCCGACGAGCCTCTTTTTGCCCCCGCCGCAGCAGCGGTTGATAATAGTATATGTAAATAAAATGCTTGACAGAATTGTGAGGCATAGCTTACTGGTCAAGCGGGTTCAATCTCTCCACTGAGACCCACTATCAAATCTTAGAACAGACACTCTTTTAAATCTTTTAGCTTTTAAAGATGGTGGGTCCATGCATTAATGATGCAGTCAAGTAGACTTCTTCTTTTCAGTTTATTATTTGAAATTGTTAATAGGAGTAATAATTTTGGTTATACATTTATAGCTTTTAAATAGTACTTTTATTATATTAGTTAATTTTTTATTTTTTTTGTAATCTATAAAGCTGTGTATTTTTTCTTCTTCCTTGGTATATACGAAGGCTAGGTTAGTACATTTTTATTCATTTATTTGTTTAACTAAATTATTTTTTTATTTTATTTATGATTTTTCAAAATTGCTACATTTTTAGTGTTATTTATATGAGTAATACTTAACATTTTAAACTGAAGATATGTGAAAATTTTCAATTTTATTAGTTAAAAAGTTAATATATTTTTGTTAGGAAATGATATTTTTATGTCTAATTATTTATTTCCTTTATAATTAAATATATACATATATATATTATCGAGTACCATTGTGCTCTATGGTAACTTGAACCCACTTGAACAAAATTCTAGGTCCGCCACTGATCCCTACCATAAAATGAAATGGGTCATTAGCACTTCTATATCTATTTTCTGCTAATCTTTAATTTATGTTCCTCATAACAAACAATTTTTTAACGAATACATAAATTTATATTTCTGTAATCATAACATATCTTAAATTATGTCCGGAAATGACTTCAAGTTATGTCCACTAGGCATAAGTTCGATTATTAAAAGATAAAAATTAAAGACCAACTTATTTGAAGAACAAAACGTTTCATTAAATGAATGAACATCTGTTTGGAATTGGGCTTCATCCTAGACAGAATTACATGCAGGCCTGTAGTTATGTTTTCATTGCAAGTATTGGACCCTTATGTCCAAATGATTTTGGTTCAACACTTCTGGGTTTCCTTTCCACACCCACTTGCTGATCCCTGTGACAAGCCCATAGTGAGCATCCTATACTTGTCAGAACTAAATTGGGCTGAAATTGCAAGTGTTCTGTACATTTTCCATACCTGCAAACCTTTTATTCCTAATGCCTTATCAAGAAATTGTTTCCTGTCCTTCAATTTCTGTTGCTTTATGTTGTTTCTTGTGCTTCGATTATCGTATTATTTTGTTGTAGTTACTACTGAATATGTTTTGTTATAAGTTCACTTCAGTTATTTCTTTTTGGACTGTTCAGTGTGTTTGATTGAGTTGTTGAGTTATTTACCTAGAGATCGAATCAGCGATCGATCCTCGCTTAATACATATTTCCTTTTTTTTTTAATGGCGTACTCATGTTCTAGAAATTTTAGATTCGCCTTTAATGAGAAGTGAGAAATCACCAGGATTCTAAATGATGTCACTCTAAGATTCTATTTGTGAAAATCACCATTTAAGTAAATGTGGTTTAAATCAGTTTTCAAGTGTGAAATTTACTCACCTTGATCGTAGGGAAATTATTTAAGTTATTCTCATAGCAAAACCTCATAAAGTAAAATAAAAGGAAAAAACAAAACTTACAAAGTCAATGCAAGATAATATCTTAAATTGATATGCCATAATTTCCAAATTCCCAATTTACAACATGCTATAAAATTACTTATCGAGGGAATTTCATGTAAGGCCCCAAAAAATTTTCTTGACCTTAGTATTTCATAGACTAGTTTACGCTCCAAAAAACAAGTCTTGAGTCCCTTGAATCAAGCCAAATCGTTTAGGATCCCTTCCGAACTTAAAAGTGAGTTTTTAGAAGTAGAAATAGACCCGTTCGCCGCGAAAGCTCAAGGACCTTCACCTTGAGCCCCGCGCCGCGGAGCACGGGAGAAGGAATCACTGGAAGCCATTTCGAGCCGGGAGGCACGCCGCGCAGCCATGTGTGGCGCATTGGGACCAGCGCCCTGGACCCCCTCCCACGACATTATATTTTTTCAGTTTTCATTTTATATTAGGGGCACAATGATCTTTTCTCTTTTAGAAACCGTCCATCATATACTAAATATGCTTCGTTACGTCAAAAATCCTCACACTCTCAAATCAAAACCCTCTATTTTCCTCTCAAGCTCACAGCTTTCAAGTTTCAAGGAAAATCAAACTAGGGCTCCAAATCCAAAGGATTCCTCCCATAGTTCATCTCCGAGGTATGTAAGAGCAACACTTTCGTGAGGAACCCTGTTCTTCCCCACAATTCAGTCTAGTTCTTTGTTAAGTTCATGATTTAAAGTTAGGGTTTTGAGATTTAATATCTCTAAGTATTGTTCTTGGTTTTGATAAAAATTTCTTGAATATTTCTTGAATATGTAAAGCTAACCCTTCGTGTGGGAATCTCATTCTCCCTACAACCAAGTTATATTCTTAGTTTAAGCCATGGATCTTGTTAGGGTTTTTATAAGAGTTGAAATTCTTGAGTTTACTTCTTGGTCTCTTGATGATATTCTTTGAATATTCTTTGATTTTTAGTAGTAATTGTATGAGTTTGTAGTCTTTTCTCTGGATTTGATTCCTTATATACGTCCCTTGAGTCATCAAGTAAAGTTTACGAATTTCATTAAAGTTATCGAGAAACCTATTTCATGACTTATTAGATTATTTATGACATCCATGAAATTTGATTTAAAGTTTTCAACTATATATTCATGAAAAATTTGCCAAGAATCTTTATGATATGATCATGTCTTGAAAAGAGAATAGTTTGTCGTATCTTGAAAAGTTAAAGTTAAGAAAAGTTAAAGAGATCTTGAGCCAAGGCTGACAAAGACAGATATGTTCATGATACAATATTTTGAGCCAAGCATGATTTTTAGAAAATGTTTTAAGACTATATTATGAGCATCTAGTATGTTTTGGGAGGGTTATTTAGCACCGAGTTGGGTATGAGTTCGAGGTCACCTGCCCCAGAACCACGTTGCCACCGTGGGCCTTCGGGCTATGTTTTGGATCCATAAGTTATGTTTCGTCTTATACCCTGGCAAGGTAGGAGATGACTCTTCTCAGTGTGGGCAAGATATTGGACTCCATGTTGCTCACATGATTTATGTCGGTTAAGAGAAACTCCCCAAAGAAAACTTACTTATTTTGAGAAAATATATGATTGGCAGAAGCCACCAGTTTAAAAAGAGTTTTTATGAAGCATTGTTTTCAATTTTTGTTCAGACTTCAGTCATTCATTTTCTAGTCTCAGTTTTAGTTTGATGAATTGTATTAAAGTTGTTTTATTACAATATTGTCATTAATTTCTTTCAGGCTTACATTTCACGAAGTTTACTATTTAAGTTTTTACATACTTTCAATGTGTTTAAATAACTTATCCATTGCACTACTTTAGTCCCGACAGCTTTGCAAGAAAAGGTCAGTAAGTCTTTTGTTCCACATCTCCTCACCCATGTCATATGTTATGATTTAATTCAAAAGTTTAATTCGATTTCAGTTTTCATTCCACTATTATGTACCAATACATTCAAAGTATTGACACTCTTTTTGGCGCTACATCATTGGACGTTGTAGTGCCCATCTTTCAGATATGCAGGCTCATGTATAGACTCTTCAGTAGACTATGATATCAGCTTAAGGGAGTTCTCATTCTTCTGAGGACTTATCAGTATCCCAGTCACTAGTTTCTTTTGTTGCATAAAGGTCGGCGTATTCATAATGTTGTAGAGGCTTCCTAGACATAGTCAAGTCAAGTCAGTTGTATCAGTTTTCAAACATCTGAAATCTTACAGTTAATGAAAGTTTAAGTTATTTTATTTTATATTATTTTAATTTCTCTTTGTTTATAAAAGCTAGCCCATATTTCCATTTTCCGTATTTTATTAAAAGTTCAGCTTTATTAGTTGCATGTCAGGTCAAGGGTTCGTTTGGAATCACTCGTGATTCTAGGTGCCTTGTCACGTCCAGAGTGTAGGCTCGGGGCGTGACATTTCACTATGAAGACAAAAGTACAATCAATGTTGTAGGGTACAATGAAAATGATTTTTTTGTATCTAACTGTGAAGTATGATAAGCATTGCCCAAAGTGGCCAATTGCCTCTTATCCAAGTTACTAGCTATATAAACATAAATCGGCTACCAACTTTAGTATACTTTCAAATATAGATATTGCATGAGATCTCAACATGCCTCATTTGCCTAAACATTATCAAAAGTTGTACCAACCAAAAACATTTTTTTCTCACTCTTGGATGTTGAAATTCCGAATTAGGTAGATGGTATCAGACAAAATGTTTAAAAAAAAAAATTTTCTTGGTTTTATAGGTTAGATATTCAAAAGCTTAAATTAAAGTTTGGTAGGAGATGAGTAGGCTGACTTATGACCCATTATAACTCATCTTGAACCAACGCACCGTAGCCCAAACAACCTTTGATAGGTTAATAAAAGTTTTTGCACATATTGTCCCTATTTTGGAGTGATTTCCAATTTTTGCCCTCAAATATGATGCCCTTCGTAAATGATACAAACCACTTCTCCAATGCAAACAAAAATATTTCTGAAATTATTCTAAAATTGTTATTCTTTTTATCCCATCTGATGATACTCTTTCCCTTTTAATCTGTCACAGAAAAAATATCATCATTCTATAATTAGAAATAATTTAAATTTAAAATTTTTCTTTTACTCTCAATGAAATAATTTACAATCATATAAATTTTTAATATTTGTTTTAGATCATAAATTTTAAAAGTTCTTTTTATAAAAATAAAAAATTATGACAAATCAAATGGTGTCACGTAAATTCGGATAGAGAAAATATATAATTTCCCAAGTTTATACTTGATTCTTCCTCAATATAAACAGATTTCTTCCCCATCCAAACCTCAACTCACATTCAAGAATTTAACCTACAAAACATAATTAAGAAACCGACAAGATCACCTCCACTTGGTTTAAACTTTTAATAATATAATTGGAAGCAAATCTATATCTAAAATTGGAAGAACAAAAGTAAATCTTCTTTGTCATGTTGTCTTCGAAATATTAGGCCAAACGTAAATTAACAATTTTCACTTAAACACGAGTATACATCAAACATATTGAATAATAGATTTGTCTCCATCAAAATTGGAATCTAATAATTTAGTGTTTATAAAAGGTGTGGAATATAAGTCGGAATTAAAGGTGATGCATTACTATAATTAAGAGTGCTTAGCAGCTGTATTATAAGGCTGCTAACTACACTATTACTGTCACGAGCGGAGCTAGAAGATTTGTTTCGGGTTCAACCAAACTCAATTTCATAATAAAAAATTTAGTAAATATGTATAAAAACTTATTTAGAATCCAGTTACTGATATCCGATGATGCAGTTCATAAAGTTTAAATTCTGATTTGCCGCATAAATTCTTCAATAGAGAGTGATTCAACAAGAGAATTCTTTACGATCCATTATTTATTTTTTATTAGTATAAAGTTGCTTGCATACAAATCTATATACTTTTGTCAAAAAAGCGTTGGAAGTTGGTGTGTGTGGCTGCCCCAGTAAAGCACAAGCCCTTTAATTTTTTGTTTTAGGAACAACTTTTTTTTGGCATTTCATGTTGCTGGTTGGATCAAGAAAATGATTTGAAGTGAAGAAATTATACCCACAAAATTAAAGTTAGATTTGGATTCTCAAATTTATGCTGATTGATACGAGGCCTATATATAAAGAAGGACTAGCAAGAGAAAGAAAAAAAAGTAGATATTTGTATTTACTTTATAGTTATTGCATCATGAGTCACGACTATGTCGAATATTAACAGCACAAATCTTACTATCAATTTGAACTCCTGTATCTTAATTAGTAGGACTGTGTAACATATGATTTACATGAGGCTACGCAAGAGGAATATATATTGTAGGACTAATATAAAGAAATTAATAAACATGTTGCAAGTCTTCAAAGAGAAAAAAACATGGTCAAACATTATTTATATTTATATATATGGAATTTGGTATGAGATTTTGGTATGAGATTGATATTCCAATCTTTCAATGTATTGATTTTATTACTAGCTTGGTCGTGAATTGATCGAGATTTAATTTCTGAACGAAAACTTTGAAAAAAAATAATAATTTAAGAAAAGAACTTCTAAACTTGTTTTCCAAATTTGAAGTTGAAATAACGAATATTAATTTGAAATGATACCTATGGAAAAATGAGTAATTAACCGCAGAATATATATTATTGGACGTAATAACGCCACTGTTGTTGTCAAAGGATGGGACTTGACAAGAGTCAACCTTTACCAAAATTTGTCGTAAGTAGGAACTTTGCAACTTGCGCCTTTTTTATGAAGATATTATTAGGAACAACTTGCAACTTATTCCAATTTATATAGTATAATTTGATCGGCACATAATTTAAAAAATAAGATATTTTTTTCGTTCTATTTTATGTGATTTATTTTATTTTTTTTGTTCATTTCAAAAAAAATATCATATTTTCTTATTTGGTAACTTTTTAAAAGTATAATTACTTTTTTATCCTTGTTGATCCCACTTATAAGGTCTCACTTAATTAAAAATAATAGTAGTACATTTTTAATAAAAGGAAATTTAGTAAACATCACCAAGTCTTTTTTTATTTATTAAACTCCGTGTCCGATTAAAGTAGGTCACATAAAATGGGACAGATGGAGTAAGATTTTGTTATGTTTAATAATATATTCTTATTAAATTTATTTTAGTGCTACTTTTTAATTGACTTTTTCTTATTAAATGGAATCCAATGACGATAAAATGGAAATTGTGTCATTAAATAGTTGTTAAGTAGGAAAATATGATATTCTTTAAGAGACGGACTAAAAAGAAAAGTATGTCATATAAATTGAGACGGAGAAAGTATTTTTGTCTGTTCTCGAGTGTTCATCAAATTTTGTTGACAGAGACCAAGCATGAAGCAACCACATTTTTTTGAACTGCAAGTTGTTGGAACTTGTTGATCAGATATATAGGATTCCGATTCCAATTTGGTTTAGATCAGTATGAAGATTTTCTTTTGAAGAACTATTGTATACGTGCAGTGGTGGAGCCAGGATTTTCATTAAGTGGGTTCAAAATTGGAAAAAGTAAACATACAAACTAGCCGAAGGGGGTTCAACATATATTATATATACATAAAAAATAATTTTAACCATATATAAATAGTATAATTTTCCGCTGAAGGAAGTTCGGATGAACCTCTGGCCTAAAGGTGGCTCCGCCACTGTATACGCATATTAAAAGTTTGAAGTTTATAAGTTTTTATAACGATTTGGGTGTTGGGTTCTAAGTGATAAAAGTGAATGAAAAATAGGGGAAAGAAAAATGAAGAGAAAATATGTGTTCACTTTATAAAAGGTATGTTCAATGTGGGAGAAAGGAAAATCCTTAAGCTTAAATATAGAAATACTCCTTCATGTGGAAAGTGAGGTAAAAATAAGACAACCCTCATGCCGTCGTCGTCGCTCGTTCGGCTTTGACAAATAATTGAGAGATTATGGGCCCGTTTGGCAATAAATTTTTTTCACTTTTTTCCGGATTTTTATTTCACTTTAGTGAAAAAAGTGAAATTTCGTGTTTTTTGGCCATGAAATTTTTTTCACTAAAGTGAAAACAACTTTTTCTTGTTTTCACTTTTTTCACTTCTACTTCTCTCACAAAAAGTCAAATTTATTTTCATGGTCAAACATAACTCCAATTCCAACTCCAAAAAATTTAATTTTCATGGTCAAACGCCTACTATTTTTTAGACAAAATTCATTCAAAAACTTCCTGTTTGGAGAAAGTGCTACCGCAGGTCGCATGTGGCCCATCTGCGGCCGCAGATGGGGTCCGCAGGTCATCCTGACGTTTCAAAAAGTTGCAACTTTCCACTAACCATTGTTTCTTTTCAGAAAGAACACCTTTTGGCTATAAATACCTGATTCTTCCTCAAGTGTTAGTGCGAAAATTTTGAAGTAATAAACTCTTCTTCTTCCTAAAAACTCAAGTGTGATTTACAAATCGTCGGGTGCATTCGTAGTTCGACAGAATTTGAGGTGCCGCTATTTTGTTGAAGTGATTCCCAGGATATACTCCATAACCTTGGGTACTTGAGGGGAATAATTTCCTTAAAGACACACCATGAATTCGGTGGATTTGAATCTTCAATCCTAATCTCTTTCTAAATGTTTGGTTTTGCTATTTTCTAGAAAATAGTTTGAACTTCATTCTGTTGTTGTTCATAAGTTGGATTGAATTTATTGTTGAAGTTCAAAATTACGAATACAAAGTTTGAACTTCATTTGATTGTTCATACTTTAGTTTGAATACTAAACCCGAAAAATAACATCGGGTTCACAACCAAAATAGATATTTCCTCAGTCTCAATTTAATTGGCACCGTTTAACTTGACACATAATTTTGAAAATAAAGAAAGACCTTTAAAATTTATCGCCTATAACAAACCTTGAACGATTGTGCGCCAATAAATCATTTTATTTCATTGAAATTTTAAAGTTAAGGTGTTTCTAACTGTAGAAAGGTAAGCACCCGGGGGTGTGGCCTACTGGTTCAATGAAGTTGGGTTGAGAACCATGAGGTCTCAGGTTCAATTCTCAACAAGGACAAACACTAGATGATTTCTGTAGCAGGCATGCCGTGGAATTAGTTGAGGTGCGCGCAAGCTGGCTCGGACACCACAGTTATCAAAAAAAAAATGTAGAAAGGTAACATTCTTTTTAGAACGGATTAAAAAAAATTAATGATGTCAGATAAATTGAGACAGAAAAACCAAATTATATTTATATTACATGCAGAGTGCGGATATAGAAGTCTCACTATGGGTTCATATGATAACATGAACCTAGTAACTTTAATCTAAATCCTGTATATATTTTAAGAAACCTACTAATTAACATCAATTAATATTTGACTGTTAATTAAGTTATTATAATATTAACTTGAAATAACTATAAGAATCCATAATTAAACTTTAAATCATGAATCTCCCTTTTGTTACATGGTCGATCCTCCTTTGAACCACGACACTATAAATACCTAATGATAGACCTTGCACGAAAGGGAAGTTTTTGCATTGAACAAATTCAACATTCAGTTTGAGATGAGATTAGAAGAGGGTCACCATCAAATTGACCTCAAAAATGGACAAGCAATTACTTGATGAAGGTATATCCACCTCCAAATTAACATAAAGCTAACAAGAAAGCAAATAGCTAGGTTGTACAAAGAACCTTAAAAAAGGAATGAAAGAGAGTAGGAATTAAAAATCAACCAGGGGCACGTTCTTGAAAGAGACTAGGACGATGTTAACAACATTAACCATATTACTTAGGATTCTTTTAGTTTAAATCTTTGTCCTTTTATTAATTTTGTCTTCGATTGTGATGTTTATTAAGGTCCTTATTTGTAGACGATACTGTCACGTCCTTAATCACGTACATTGTGCGGCACTTTGATAACTTAGGATTTTGCTATGTCAAATCATACTAAAACATCAAGAATTAATGTAATAAGGTTACGAAGTCAGAACACCAAAGAATTCCAAAGAAATTATTTGCATTACAAAGTGCTTGATTGCTTTTTTGATGCGTCATATAAATGCAAGACCCCATAAAAATAAAGTCCTCTTCGGAATTCTCTACGTACTTAAAATCATTCAAAAAAAGTTTTGCCAGGCAATGCATAAGTATCTAGAGTGATATATCTTCCTTAGAGACGAAAGTATGTGTGAGATGACAATTAAGTGGCACGATGATATGACGAGCCATCACATTTAAGTTGAAATGATTGCGAAAAGATCAAAGGCGGTGAAGAAAGGAAAAAGAAAATCTTGAAACAGCAGCCATTTGTAAATTGTAGTTAGTTACTTCAATCAATTAACACAACAATAATTCTGCTACTGTTCATAGACAATCTCAATGCGGCTACTGAAAATCAAGATCGAGGATATTTTGTATATTATTAAACACGTGCAAGAACAAGGTGTAAAAAATTTTCTACATATATGGTGGAGCTTGATTGAACACAAACTTTATAATGATTTCCTCCCTCTTTTGGAATGATCGACAAATATCTTTATGAAGGCATTGCAGAAATCTCAATATGTTTTTCTCTTGTGCTAGTTGAGCATTTGTGATCTGCATGCGCCAACTTAAGAGGCGTGTTAGGCGTGTAAAGGTCAAAAACATATTGAAACCAAGTTAAGCCTAGGCGTCAACTTAACGTCAATTGCTGGCTGTTCGGAAAACAGTTTGAGGCCAAGTTGTATGCATTTTACAGTTTGTTTAGATTTCCATATTATTTAGGAATTAGGACTAGGATTTACTAGAGTAGCACCTAATAAAGACTAGTGATAATTGGAATTATGCTCCTCGATTTTGATTGAGAATTTAAAAGCCATTTCTTTCGCCACTAATCTTATGCTATGTGATCTTTCTGGAGTTGAACAGTATGCCGCATATTTATTTATTTTTTCCTATATTTATAGTACGATTTGATACTCAGAAAAGAGAAAAAGAAGATATACGACAAATTTACCCAAAAACAAAAGGAGTACAAAGTTATTCCTCCAGTTTCTCTCTTATGATCATGTGGTTGTTTTGACTGGACAAAAAGAAAAAAAAATTCACAAATATCTTAAATTTTATTTATTTATTTATTTTTTTAAAAAAAACAAATCTTGTCTATCATTTTTATAAAGATAAAAGAATACTGTAATCAAAGACAAGTGAAAAGTTTTTAAGTTAAATAATTTTAAATATGAAAACATGTTTCTATTCTTTTAAAAATAAACTATTAAACTAAACACACAGAAATGAGCATTTAATAAAATCGAAAATAACATAATATATTGGTCTATTTTATTTTAGGTGATATCGTTGAGACATCAAATAATTGTTTCAGCATAAGTTTTCATATTCAAAATAGTTGTAGGTATAAAGGAAAAATTTTACCCTGGGCCTTATATTCCACCTAATACGTGTATGAGGCATTTAACTTTCTGCCAAGTGGACTTATTGGGCCCCATTTCTCAAAGTCATATTCCACTCTTCTTTGTTTCTTTCTCCCTTGCTCTTTTTGGTTATTTTATTTTTCTTCCACAAATTATCTTTTGCTCAAATATTTTGAGGTATTATTTCTTTATTTTTTTTATAGAGAATTTTACATTGTGCAACATATTATAGAATTTAATAATATAAATGGCCTAATTTTTACATCTTTTCATAAATAGCAAATTAATTTCAATTTTAGCATATATATATAGAATTTAATTAATGTGCAACATAATTAATATTTTAAAGAAAAAAATTATACCAAAGATCCAGAAAATGAAATACTCCCTCCATTCACTTTTAGTTGTCACTATTTCGCTTCTCGAGGTCAAGCTGCATGAACTTTGACCAATATTTTAATATTTATTTTTTCATCATATTAATATGAGAAAGATTACAATTTATAGCATTTTTTGTATTGTTTTCGACCATATAAATTTAAAATATTAAATTAATCTACTTCAATTTAGCTTTAAAATTTAGCCAAATTGACCTTGAGAAGCGAAAAAATGACAAGTAAGTTGGAGTTGGAATTGTATTTAATCATACTTTTTGCACTAAATACGTAGAATTTAAATGTATTTTTAAAAAATATGATATTTGATTTAAACATGAAATATAATTTAAATAGTGTTATTTTATGAGAATAATTTTTTTTAAATAAAGTAAAAGTGAAACAAGGGTTTACCTGTTTTTCAAATTTCAAATAGAATTTTAATTGTATTTGAAACTTTCATGGGCAAACACTGATTTTCAAATAAAATGAAAAAAGTTTTTAAAAAAATTGAAAAACTTTCACGGTGGATCCTAAAAAAAAAGTGTAACAATGGAGAAGGAATAGAAATAGAAAATAAGCAAAAAAGAAAAAGTCTAAGAAAAAGAGAGTTTCCGTTGAATTGTACATAATTGTTTTGATTGTATTGAGAAATGGGGCCCAATAAATCTACTTGGCAAAAAATTAAATGCCTCATACACATATTACGTGGAATATGAGGCCCAGTGTAAAAATTTTTGGTATAAAGATCTTATTTATATATAGAACTATCATTATTGTTTCAATTTATGTTTCTTAATTTGATTGAGCATGAAATTTAAAAATATACGAGAATACGTTTTCACAATATTTGAATTTTTAAAAAATACCTCAAGAGGTGTTTTCACTATTTTTGAATTCACTTTTTGCACTTTTTAATTTATTTTTAAAAAAAAATCTAAATTTTTTATTTTCATAAAACTCTAAAAATTTTAAAATTTATTTTCACTTTTTATACTTTTTAACTGCAAAAATACTACAGCCAAATACAATTACAACTCTATTTTCAACTTCAAAAAAATCAAATAAAGTGAATATATTTTTGTTTTCATGGCCAAACGAATCCTAGATATTTAAGAATAAAAATCTAGGAGAGTAACAAAAATAATACTAATAAAAAAAAGGCAACGTTGGACCATCTTTTAATCTTTCAGTGTAATCCTCGATCTTCATATCTCCTTTCTCTAGAATCATGTTCTTGATAAGTTGTAAGTATATTATGTCTTGTTTAATCGTCTCACTTAATTTTTCTTCAATCTATAACTCTATTTGTTTCAATTTATGTGAGTTAGTTTGATCTGACACGAATTTTAAGAAAGAAAATAAATTTTTTGAAATTTGTGATCTACAATAAGTTTAAGATATTTGTGTGATTATAAATTATTTTAATAAAGATAAAATAAATATTTTAAAATTAGATTTCTACTAAATATAAAAATATATAATTTTTTAAAAATTAACTAAAAAAAATGAATCATATAAGTTGAAATTAGTAAAAGTTATTTGTCTTTTCAATCCCATTATAATCAACATCACACAGTACACCTACTGTGTGGGGTCTGTGAAGTCCTGGCATTGGAAAAACCATCTGAATATGTAAGAGTTGGTCAAAATAAATGAGTGAGACAGTTGATCGTTGGACTATATGGAGTGTAGATATCAGTGTACTTGGAGCTGGAGGGTGGCCTCTGTAGCATTTGTCTCCCCCCTAACCCTATAATGGGGTTCGTTTGATGGTACAACACAATCTCCATAGGCCCAGTTTGAGGATCCTTAGTAGGGTGATCAGTTACACGTATGCGTACTCTCCCATTACTCATCAACCAATACATTTCGTTTTCAACTAGACTAGTCGTAGGAAAACAGGAATTAGGGTTTCAACTTCTGATTTTTATTTTAACATTTATATTCCCTTTAACATATGCTATGAACACCTCTAACTATAAAGGAAAAGATTTTGAGGGACAATTGTGATTTTAATCATATAATACATATATTAAAGTCATTGCATTACTAATGCATGTCATAGATTTTAATGCATTAGTTATATACTCCTTAATAGTATCATAATCGAGTACATAACTAATGCAATCATAAGTAATTCAACATTTCATACTTTGAAAGATAATTGTGACTTTAATTTTAACATTTATTTAACATATGCTACGAACACCTCTAACTATGATAGAAAAGATTTTGAGGGACAACTGTGACTTTAATCATATTAATGCATGCATTAAAGTCATTGCATTACTAATGTCATAGATTTCAATCCATTAGTTATACACTCCTTAATACCAAATAGAGTGTATAACTAATGCAAACATAAATAATACATAGGATGAACTCACAACACCGGAGTGGTCTCTCCATTTTTTCACTGCTTCGTCAAACAATAGCCGCCAGTCATTTCTCACTGTCGGTCAGCGAAACTCCGATCTTTGGAGAAGCTTGGATCTCCGGCGATGCTTCGAGCTTCGGCGAAGCTCCATCTCGGCTAGCGAGTCTACGACGGTGATCCTTTGCTCTGGCCACAAACAACAAACAACAATCTTATCCCCTTTTATTCATTTTCTACGGCCAAAAAACACCACCATAGTCTTCCCCCTATCCAACTGTCTTTTCTATTTCGATTTCGACTAGATCTGAACATTCAACTCCAGCGATGTGATGTGAACATCGTTGCTTCCGATTTCGGCCAGATCTTGTGGCGGTGGAGCTCGTACAATTTTTTATTGTGTTGAAAAATGGTGACATTGGAGAGGGAAGTCAGTGGTGAGGGAAGCCATTTATGGAGGATTGAAGGTTATTTGGATGGTTGTTTATGTTGTTCCGGCGATGTGCTTCTCCGGAGTTGAATTTTTCGGGGAAGGTGATGCCATTGTTGTTGGACAATGTTTTTAAAAATGGACATTGTTGTTGGACAGTGTTTCCATTCAAGGTGGTGAAGTTTTTAAAATTGTGTTAAAGTTGTATTAAAATTGTATTAAACGTAAAGGATCGTTGTAATATAATTTGAATTCAATATTATACATTTTTATGAATATGGAATGTTTGAAATTCACGTATAATACTTATAATATATTTGTATTAAAAATATTTTAGTTATATATATTTACTACGCATATTGAAACCCGTCTTTAATACATATAATATATTGAAGTCAAAATGTATTAAACGTAAAGAATCGTTGTAATACAATTCGAATTCAATATTATACATTTTTTATAAATTCGGAATGTTTGAAATTCATGTATAATACTTATAATACATTTGTATTATAAATTTTTTAGTTATATATCCACCACACATATTAAAATACATCTTTAATACGTGTAATATATTGAATTCAAAATGTATTAAATTTATTGTTTATTTTTTTCTCTTATTAATGATGTTAAAAACGTATTATAATGAAATTTGAAATATTTAAATGCTATTCAAGTTAGTTTATGTGTTACTATATATTTGTATTAAAAATGTTTTAGTTATATATATTCACGACGCATATTGAAACCCGTCTTTAATACGTATAATATATTGAAGTCAAAATGTATTAAACGTAAAGAATCGTTGTAATACAATTCGAATTTAATATTATTCAATTTTTATAAATTCAGAATGTTTGAAATTCACGTATAATACTTATAATACATTTGTATTATAAATGTTTTAGTTATATATATTCACCACACATATTAAAATACGTCTTTAATACGTATAATATGTTGAATTCAAAATATATTAAATTTATTGTTTATTTTTTTCTCTTATTAATGATGTTAAAAACGAATTATAATGAAATTTGAAATATTTAAATGCTATTCAAGTTAATTTATGTGTTACTATAGCAAAATTGTGTTTAAAAATGTATTATATAATGTATTTTGCTATTTTTGATTAAAAAAAGTTATGCGTTCAACTCGTGTACTATAACTGATAAATAAGACTATATATTTATACTATTTATTTATATACCCCTTCTTGAATCCATGTGGTTGAATTAGAAATTATAACCGAACACTGATGTAAAATTATGTAAAAGATTATTTCAGGAAAATGTGAATAATTCTTGTGACCAAACGACTGCTAAGGACATGTTTGAATATGATTTCAAATCATTGCCTTTAAAACAGGTTAATTTGAAGTTGCAATTCTATTGTGACATGTAATATTAATTTCTTAAATAGTATTTTTTTTTTCTTATTAACGTAAAAACACCACAGTTTTGTCAAAACTATAAACTTCTCCAACTCTTATGCCATCTTACCAGATGAGTGAATCAAAGTTCATGAACAAGGTAGTGAATCCGACTCTTATGCCATCTTACCAGATGAGTGAATCAAAGTTCATGAATAAGTAGTGAATTATCCCAAGACACCGTATTAATAAATCACAATGTAGGATTGCATTGTCTTGTTTCCCTTAATAGTAATTGTAGAACTATTTTTGTAGTTTCTTATTCTTCGATTTCTGATACTATTTAGTGTTTCGTGTAATTCTAGTATAGTACTATTTTATTGCAGTATTGTTCTACAACATTAACTTCGAGGTAAAAATAAAATCTGCGTATACTATATACTTCTCAATCATCGTTTTGTGGAAATACACTTAGTAGGAAATTGAAATAAAAGTTTGCTCACATTTAACTTTGGAATGTCGGTTTTAAATCAAAACTTAAATTTGACCTTCAAAATCTGATGGTCAAACAACTTTAATATCTAGTTTGACTATAGAGTTTGAAGTTGAAATTTGAAAATTATAATTTCTGAGTTTGTGATTTTTGAAATTCAAAGTTGTGTTTTAAAATGAGTACTATTATTTTTAAAAAATTTGAAGTTCTATGTGTAGAAGTCCCAAAAACTCATCTGAATAAATTTTTGAATATTTAAAAATTAGATTTTTCCAAATTTGGTTACCTAAATAAGTATTTAAAAATACATTTTCAGAATGTAATTCAAAATTTATGGCGAAACGTATGCAATATATTTGGACGATTCGAGTGTTTTTAACTTTTTGTTGAGGCAGTGATTATTTTGTTGTTGTTAGAAAGTAAAAATTGTCATTAATAGTAGTACTAGTCTACTACAATTGGTGTAGATGGAGGAGACTAGTAAGAGAAAGGCTAGAGTAGGTAGTAATGGGTGACTTGAATAGAAAGGCAAAAGGTGATCGATCATGCAGACGGCGTTTGCAGTGGATTCACTGTCCTCGCAAATCGAAAAACAGCACAGATGGTGATGGTGATGGAGATGGACCAATTCTTTCTCGTGCAAGAACCTTTTTAGTACAGAAGGCAACTATTCTGCACTGCCATTTGCCAACCTGGGGGGCGACTCTCTCACCACCACCTTGAACCAAGAGATACAAGACCTTGCGGGGTGGGGGTGCATGGGTGTTGTAACTACTAGCTTGTAAGAACAAAATAGTGTAATTGTTACAGTACTCTCCTCCACTCCTTTCATAATTTATCTTAGTTAATCAAAATTTATTCTTCTACTGCCATGTGAAAAATCGAAATAGAAGTGTTTTTTTAAAAAAGAAATATTTTTTTAAAATTGATTAAAAAATAAAAATAAGATAAATAAATTAAAATAAAGAGAATGACAAAGGGATAAATATACCCCTAAAATATGATAAATGATATATATATATATCCTTCGTCATACATTGGGTATACATATGCTTCTATCGTCAATAAAATGGTACGTATATGCCCTTCACACTAACAGTAGGGACATATATGTACCCAAAGTATGACGGAAGGTATATACGTAACATTTATCATAATTCGGGGGTATATTTGTCTCTTTTTCATTTTAATTTTTCTATCCCAAATAATTAACCCAAACCTACTACCCGACCTAATAAACTTATAGAACCTGATTTCAAATCAACTCGACCCGCCCTCTATTTTTTGTTCCAAACCCAGTATTCCCTATGTTTTTCTCTTACACGTGAGCCTCAATCAAATTGCAGTGATTGGTCGATGCTACTAGTTGGTATTTACTGATTGGAGGTAGTGGAGATTAGGCCGGAGCTACGGGTGCTGCGATGGTTCACCAGTGGGGTGTTTCCAGTTCGACAGAGATGGTAGCTAAATGGTGTTGACTAGTGGTGGGTAGTGTTTTTCCGATGAAATTTCGCTGAAAATTAAAACGTGAAGGGTTCAATTTATTTGGTGTTGTTTGGGGTGTTATGGGTTAATGGTTTTTTTATAAAAAAATTTGGTAGTAGTGGGTGTTATTATATTGTGTGTATATATTGTTATAGGGGTAGGAAAAACACGTCTGTTAGATAAGAGTCTCTTGGGTTGTAATTGGGATCGGGTCGGGTAGTAGGTTTATTGGATCGGATTGTGGGTTTGGATTAATTATTTAGGATAAAAAATTAAAATGAAAAAGGGACAAATATACCCCAAACTATGATAAATAGTATGTATATACCCTTCGTCGTACTTTGAGTACACATATGTCTCTACCGTTAGTGTGAGGAGCATATACAGGGGCGAATCTATGTACAACTGTGGGTGTGCCACGGCACCCTGACATCTCGATCGAAACTCGATGTATATGTGTGTGTATATATATATACTTAAATGTATTATTCTCTTTACGAAAAAGATACAATATACTCTTAGAGCACCTGTGTAGCATGAAAGAGTTTGGGAGTCGTTTGGCATAAGGAATGAGATAAACAAAGTTATTTCGATTTGAGATATCTCATTATTTATATGAGATAACTTATTTTATCATAATAGCATTAATAGTGAAATAATCGTCAAATTATTATCCTTTATTAAACGATCCTAAATAGTTGAAATATATGGGGAGAAAGAGACTAGAAACAGTTGGTAAATAAGGCGGTTCCCCAAATTTCTGAACTGGGCAACCAAGATGGAGATTTTGGTTAATGTCGCGCCTTATTTGCAGGCGTAGGGCAGATGGCAATGTGATTATGAAGCTTTACAAACAATTTTTTTAAAGTTAATTGTCTTTTTTATTTTAATTTAAAAGGAATTTGCTAAATATGATATTTTGGTAGAAGTAATTAATAGGAAGAATTTAATATTAAAATAAGTATTAAAAGAGGTGAATATAATAAAACAGAGTTTGGCAAATATATTCTTTTTATCAAAGATAAGCATAAGGATGTCGGTGTGACAGAGCGAAACGTAATGAAAGGTCTCTAAAATTATACCTTAGGACATTTTCAATCACCCTCTATTTTTCGCTCTAAACTACAAATTTTAAGGGGAAAAATAGAGGGTGCAACTCCAATCACCTTTCAAATTCCCTTCTAACTCTATAAATAGAGGGGGTGAATAGGAGTTACTATTCATCCACTCTATTTTACTTTTTGATTATAATATTAATATTTACATTAAATAACATTTATAATTTAACATATTATAAATTATATTCGGTAATTAATTAAGTCCCTAATATTAGTAATTATTTTCTAATATAATATTTTTATTATATTAGTTTTAAGTTTTATTAGTTTAATTTTTGTATAATTTTTTTTAAAAAGAAATATAAATTAGTTCTATTATAATTTATAGTTGTACCACAAATATGACCATCACAAAAATTAAAAGTGCACGTGTAAAACGAGTACTTAAATTAGTACACAAAACACTTGATACAAGATAAAATTGTTAAAAATACAAACATAACATAATAATTTAAAAAATTACAACAATAATTTAGTAATCTGGTAAGTCCTTTGAATATGACATGCATATTTTGGTTTGCTTGGCACCAATAATTATATTAATGTCTTAGAGTCATCACATTTGTTTTCCAATCTTGCTAATGGTATTTGCTCCTCCCCCCATTATATCATTCAAGTAAGAGAATACAATATGGATTATTAGCTAGCTAACGGTATATAACTAAAGTGGGCTACAATTGTGGAAACTATTCATGAGCCATGTTTCCAAAAGAAGAAATATTTCGCGATGAAACAAGAATAGTGCCGAAAAGATGTTGAACGTGCATTTGGGGTTTTGCAATCACGTTTTACAATTATCGCTGGACCGTCACGTTTTTTGAGAAAAGAAGTGCTACATGATATAATGACTACGTATATTATACTGCGAAATATGATAATCGAGGATGAGCGTGATCTTAATGCACCAATTCAAGATACTTCGGAAGCTCCATATCCAATGATAGAAATGGTGGTAGATGAAAATTATCGATTTGAACAATTTTTAGCTAGACATAAAAAAATTAAAGACAAAAATGCTCACTTTGAACTTCGTAATCCATTAATAGAGCATTTATGAGACCAACGTTTTAATCTTGAAAGTTCAATATTTATGTAGAAATTAAAATAAATTTTACCATGATGTAATATTTATTTAATTGTATTTCATCAATGATTTCACTTTTATTTGAATTGTCCATTAATATGAATAATATAAAATATTTGCTTGCAATTTATGTTATTGAAAAAATTGGAGTAAAAAATAATTTTGTATTACATGAAGATCTTGAAAAGAATATGAATTTTATATGATAATATATATATACACATATATAAAATACTAGACGCAAGAGCCCGTGCAAGAACGGGCCCAACATATTCTATTTTTAAAATTTTTAATTAATATGATACAGATAAATTTTGGAGAGTCAATTAATTTTTTGTATGAATTTTAATATTTTAAGTTCTTAATTTTTGTGATATGTAATATTTTTTAGATAATATATGTTACTCTAGCCATTTTATTTATGTGGCACTGATGAAATTTAGAGAGTCAACCAATTTTTTTATATAATTTTTAGATTTTTGTATGATTTTCAAATATTTTAAATTGTTAATTATTGTGATTTATAGTATTTTTACATAACTTTCAGATAATATATGTTACTCTCTCTGTCCCAATTTATGTGACACTGATGGAATTTAGAGAGTCAATCGAATTTTTTATATGTGGTTTTACATATTTTGAATTGTTAATTATTGTGATTAATAGTACTTGTTACTAATTTTCAAATAATATATGTTACTCTCTCTGTCTCAATTTATGTGACTGTGATAGTATTTAGAGAATCAATCAAATTTTTTATATGTTGTTAATTATTGTTAGTTATGATACTTTTTACTTTATTTTCAAATAATATATGATATTATTTTTGTAACAATTTATGCAGTACTGATAGAATTTTTAAATTAAAATGGAGGAAATAAAAAATTAGAAAGAAGAGGCGGTGGAAGCTGACAGGAGGACCTCCATTTGCTTCCTACCGTTGTTCTATATAATATAAAATATATATATAAGATTTAAGTTATGAAATAAGAAATATAAATGAAATAAAAATAATAATATAATATTAAAAAAAGAGAAGAAAATTCTTTTTTAGAATGTAAAATAGAGTTGTGGATTGGAGTTGGTATTCTCCAAATATAAAGAATCTCTATATTTATAATGTAAATAAGAGTGTGATTGGAGATGATTTATTATATACTATATTATTTTATTTGATTAATATAAAAATACTCTCTCCGTTTCATATGATACTAGTATACATTTATTTCTTTTCTTTTGTGCAGTAATTTGGAGTCTCTTCAACTGACAAGAAAATAAAAGAGAAAAATTTCGCCTTCATTCTTTTTGCCCTCGATCTATATATCTGGCCTTGTATTGTCCACTGCGAATATTATGTCTATCCAAGAAAAATATGTACCACCAATAAATTTCACTAACAAAAGAAAAAGCAGAGGACGAAAAATAAAATACCATAATAGGAAAGAAGGAAGTAATTAATAATGTTTGTTGTTCTTATCCCTTCTTATTATGATTATTGAATTTATATTTTGGGGAACTCGACATAAGGATATCGACTTTCAGTCTCTTGCTGAGATTAACAAAATTTCTGCAATACACAAAAGTCGAAACTCTTATATCAAGTTACTTTTGTGTATTGCAGGGATCTTGTTCGTCTCTGAGAGAGATCAGAAGTCGACACCCTTATGTCCGACGTTCCCAAAGATATAAATTCATTAATCATGATAAGAATAACAACAACATTATTAATTACTTCCCTTCTTTCCTAGTATGTTATCATTTTACTTGGTTCTATATGGAGAAAAAGTAGAAGTTTTATTTTACTTGTTCATTTTAGTAAATTGAGAAAGTTTTAGTATTATTATTTGTACTATCCTTAATATTTTAGTAAATTGAGAATATTTGTATTAAAAATTTTACTTAATATTACATAAAGTAGTATTGACCAATTTTACAGTCCAAAATAGCATTAATAAGGTTTAATTAGTAAAAATATACCTTTAATTAAAGTTTTTTTAAAGAATGTGTCAGGTCATTAAGGACCAAATAATATGAAGCAAAATGTGTACTTGTCAATTTAAAAAATCAAAAGAAAATTAATTACTTTTGTCTTTCAAATTTACCATTGACATTAATTATTATGCAATTAAGAGCAACGTAAATTAATAAATATTTAAATATTAATCAAAAACATATTGATTAAATTATACTCATAATTAATTTTTTCTTAAGATTCGCGCAAAACCTTATCCTACAACTAAATGGAAGCCGAAGGAGCACAATTATACTGCTTTATATATTTCTTTATCTTGTAGGAATTTGACCATTAAAACTAAAAAATTTTAAAGTTGGAGTTGTGTTTGACTATTAAAATAAATTGGAGTTTTCTTTACTTTTTGTGAGAGAAGTTGAAGTGAAAAAAGTTTTCACTTTTCCAAATACAATTCCATGAAAATTAAAAAATTTTGAAGTTGAAGTTATGTTTGACCATAAAAATAAATTGGAGTTCTTTTTAACTTTTTGTGATTGAAGTTGAAGTGAAAAAAGTTTTCATTTTATCAAATAAAATTTTAAATTGTATTTGAAATTCTTATGGCCAAACATTATAATTTTCACTAAATTAAAATAATGTTTCAAAAAAAATGATAAATTTATTCGAGTAGAAATTATTCAAATGTTTTTTATTTTGACACCACAACAAAGACTTCATAAGAATATCATCTATAAATTTCACATGGCTGAAATAATTTTGCAAAAAAGTTGCCAAATTCCAAAACCATTATAAGAGAAAAAGATGAAGGATATATTTTCTCGAAGGGGTATGAGTATAATTAAATTTCGAGTGTGTTTAGTATGAAGGAGAAAATGTTTTCAATTTTCTCATGTTTGGTTGTTTAAATGTTTTCCAAATCAACTTATTTTCCTCAAATTTAAAGAAAATGACTTTCCTTCAAAAAGTAAAGAAGACATTTTCCAAAACTCTATTTCAAATTCACACATCAACTTTCCACACTAACCAAGGTCTCGGGTATCGATTTTCGACACTAACCCGAAATCTGACTCCCGATTCTTGACTCGGGAGACGGGGTCAGGAGTTGGGGTCGGTTCTCGGGAATGGAGTCGCGGTCGTCATCGTGGGTAGGGTGCCGAGCCTAGAGTCGGGGTCAAGTCCCGGATCTCGGGTTGGGAATCGAGGTTGGGTTTCAGGTTGGATGTCAGGGTTGGTAGTCAGGGTCGAGTCTTGGGTCAGATGTCGGGGTCGGGGTCTGGTCATGAATCGGGAGTCGAGGTTGTGTCTAGAGTCGAGTGTCAAGGTTGGGTCTCGGATCTCGAGTTGGATGTCGAGGTCGGGTCTCTGATCGAGAGTCAGGGTTGGGTCTCGAGTCTGGTGTCGGGGTCGGCTCCCGAGATGGATCTCGGATCAGGAATAGAGGTCTGATCTCAGGGTCGGGTGTCGGGGTCGAATCTCAAGTCGAAAATCGGGGTCGGTACTGGAGTCGAGTCCCGGGTCTCGGGTCGAGAATCGGGGTGGGGTCTCAGGTCGGGAGTCGGTGTTGGGTATCAAATTGTGAGTAGAGGTCGGGTCTTGGTTCGAGGTTGGGTCTCGGGTTAGGAGTCAGGGTCATGTCTCGAGGGCGAGTCTCTGGTCGGGTATCGAGATCGTGTCTCAGGTTGAGAGTCGGTTTTGGGTCTCGGGTGTTCAGGTTAGGTATCTAAGTCGGGTGTCATGATCGGGAGTCGAGTTTGGGTCCCTGCTGGTCAGGTATCGGGGCTGAATGTCGGGGTTGGGTCTCAATTCGGTTGTCGGTGTCGATTATCAGGTCTGGAGTTAGGGTCGAGTCTCGGATCAGGTGTCAGAATCGAGTCCCGATTGGTTGTCGAGGTCAGATCCCGATTCTGCTATCGGGTTCATTACCGGGTTTGGAGTCTGGGTCGGGTGTGGAAATCGAGTCCCAATTTGGGTGTCGGGGTTGTGTCCTGGATCGATAATCTTAGTTGATTTTCGGGTTAGAAACTATTTTTCAAAAAAGTCTATTTTATTCTTTAGCCAAACACTAAAAGATATTTTCTGAAAAATATTTTTTATTCACCAACTAAACACCAGAAAATATTTTTGAAAAATGATTTCCACTCACCAACCAAACATGAGAAAATAAGTAAAAAATCAACTTATTTTTCATGAAAAATTTTTCTAGGAAAACAATTTCCATGGAAAACATTTTCCTTCATACCAAACACACCCTCCATGTTTATAATCATGGAATCCTTGCCCGCGAAGACATGGTTGAGTGGTTGGGAGGTGAGTCTTCCATGTGGGAGATCTAAGATCAAATCCATCCGTGGTTTACATCACAGTGAGCAGGTTACCACAAGTGTTCATCCGAAGAGTAGACGCCGTGACAGAGATTTTAGGTTTCTCTGGGGGTTCCAAAAAAAATAAATTATTCATGTGTATTAAAATTTGTATACCTTATACAACATATTTGATTTACAGTCTAAAGATCCGCAGAATTAATACATATATAAGCTAGAAGAGAATCTATGTATTATTTTACGAATAATAAAAACCAGCATAAAATAATACATAGATTCTCTTATAACTAATATCTGCTTAACGATAACAAGCTACCAAACGATCCTTGATGTCCAACTGAATCGTCACCGAGTTATTTGGTTGATAGATTAATTATACAAAAATTGAAATGTAAAAGTTGTTTGAGTAACAATTAGTATGGACCTTGCAGTGTGCGATCTGAAATAGTTGGGGTTCAAATGCGGATACCGAACACAAAATGGGAAACCAAAACAAACAAACAATTAGTACTAGGATAAAATGTTACTCCGTACTTGAAGAATAAATAATTTAAAGGTTGTTATACGACGAATACAAATAAATTATGAATTGTTACACAATTAATAAATTAACATTAACATAATGAATAAAAATAACTTGTTGCTATTGGTACTTTTTATTGTATTTCCTTTTTTATTTGTTTGGTATATTTTATCTGAGCAAGGTCTATTAATACTGATTGAAGAGTGATTCTAGTAAAATATTTGTTTTAGGCCTTAAAAAATTTTAATAGTAAATTTTATTATTTTGTTTTTATTTAAAATAATATTGAATATTGAAGATTGTATAAAAAAGGTATAAAGTATATTTTCTTGTCATTATCAATTCAATATTTTTATTTAAATTCTTATATTATTTATTAAAATAAATTTGATTATGTTAGAATAAATTTGATTATGTTAGAATATTCTTATATATATATATATATTATATTCAAAATCTTACATCTTTCAATTCAAATTAAATTCTGATTTCAATTTAAATATTTTTTCTAAATAAACTCTTCTTTTTTATAGTCCAAACTTATCAATCAAAAAAATATATCTTCTTATCATTATGAATTCAATATTTTTGCTTAGATTCTTATTAGATTTTATTAAATAAATTTGATTATGCTAGATTACCTGCCTTTATTATATGTATGTATATAGATATAGAAAAATAATGAAAAAGAATAATTAATTTTCTTATTAACTCTCTATTTAACCGTTCTCTCACGCTCTTGGTCTTCTCCACAACTCCACTGCCACCTTCTCCTTTCCTCTCCCTCTCTCTCTCTCTCTCCAAACCTATTACACATTGTAACTGTTAGCCACCTGCAAAAACATCTCAAAAATGTATTCTGAATACTCTCTGCTCTTCCTTCCTTCTACTGCTGTGCTCAGCTATGAAGCTCTTTTCTTTTTTCTCCTCTTTCTTGCTGTTTTCGCCTTCTGGCTTACCCCGGGTGGGCTTGCTTGGTCCTTTTCTAAGTCCCGTGTCTCCATTCCCGGACCCTCGGGGTTGCCTGTTCTTGGTCTTGTGTTGTCTTTCACTGGTTCACTCACTCATAGGCTGTTGGCGAAGCTTTCTAATGGCTTGAAAGCTGAATCGTTAATGGCTTTTTCAGTTGGGTTCACTCGTTTTATAATTTCTAGCCATCCCGAGACTGCAAAGGAAATACTTAACAGCTCGGCTTTTGCTGATAGACCAGTGAAGGAGTCTGCTTATGAACTTTTGTTTCATAGGGCGATGGGTTTTGCGCCTTATGGTGAGTATTGGAGGAATTTGAGGAGGATTTCAGCGACCCACTTGTTCAGTCCTAAGAGAATAGTGTGTTTCGGGGAGTTTAGGAGAGAGATAGGTACAAAGATGGTGACTGAAATTGATAGTTTGATGGAGATGGATGGACATGTTATGGTGAAAAGGGTTTTGCATTTTGGGTCACTGAACAATGTGATGAGAACTGTTTTCGGTAGAAGTTATGATTTCAAAGGAAAAGATGGGCGGGAGTTGGAGTATTTGGTGAGTGAAGGGTATGAATTGCTCGGAACATTTAATTGGAGTGACCATTTTCCTTTGTTGGGGTGGTTAGATTTGCAAGGAGTTAGAAAAAGGTGCAAAGAGCTAGTGGCTCGAGTGAATATTTTTGTAGGGAAGATCATTGAGGAACACATGTTTAAGAGGGCTAAAAATGGTGAAAAAGGTGCAGATGAAGGTTTTCATGACTTTGTTGATGTATTGCTTGATTTGGAGAAGGAAAATAAACTCAGTGATTCCGACATGGTTGCTGTTCTTTGGGTATTTTTTCTTTTAATATTTTGCCCTTCTCAAAATATTCATTGCTTCATGTTATTTAACTGTTAAAACATGATTTCTCTAAATAATCTATATTATACATTAAGAACTTGTGGAAACTAGTAGTTATTATTGTTTTTCGTTTGCTTCAATCTTTAGATGTTATGTGTGTGGCTTATTGTCTCTTTACTGTATCGGTCATCGCTTTTTTCTCTGTTGTTTTATATTAGCTGATTCTTCTGCATTGATGCTAAAATATATCCGCATAATTGTCTCTATCAGTATTCTTGTGATATGGAATCTGAATAATTTTGCTTTAACTTTGCATGATAGGGGCAGTGCTGATATTCCCTTCAAGTCTTTATCCAATTGTTTTTATTCAGTATTATATCCTTGTTTATTTGATGTTGTTTCAGCTTTGAGTTGTGTATTAAGAGAATATACATTTGTTTTCTTCAGGAAATGATCTTCCGGGGGACTGATACCGTGGCCATCTTGCTAGAGTGGATTCTTGCAAGGATGGTGTTGCATCCCGACATTCAAGGCAAAGCTCAGTGTGAAATAGACTCCGTGGTTGGAACTGATAGAGCCGTATGTGATTCAGATTTGCTTAATCTTCCATACCTCCAAGCCATAGTGAAGGAGACTCTTAGAATGCATCCTCCTGGTCCTTTACTTTCATGGGCAAGGCTTGCAATTCATGATACCAAGGTTGGTCAGCACTTGATCCCTGCCGGTACCACAGCCATGGTGAACATGTGGGCTATCACACATGATGAGAAGATATGGTCACAACCCGAAGAATTCATGCCTGAAAGGTTCCTGGAGGAAGATGTAGCCATCATGGGTTCTGATCTTAGGCTCGCTCCATTTGGTTCTGGGAGGAGGGTGTGCCCCGGCAAGGCAATGGGACTTGCTACTGTTCAGCTTTGGCTAGCTCAGCTGCTTCAAGGATTCAACTGGGTTCCATATGATAATGGTGTGGACTTGTCTGAGTGCCTCAAGTTGTCATTGGAGATGAAACACCCTTTGGTTTGCAAGGCTGTTTCTAGGGTTCATTGAAAGCTTTTTTGGTTGGTTTCTATGTTTTGGTTTGTAGGCTTGCTGCTCTTTCTTGATTGTAACCATGAGTTTTGTCTCTTTAAACCGAAAGATCAGACTTGTTTATAAGTTATGCTAATAGCTGTAGTATCTTTTTTAAGCTGTCTTAGGGAGAATAGGATAACTAATGGTACCGTTCAATTGGTACCCTCATGCTAGGAATTTGTTTGTTGTTGTCTTTGGTGTGGTTTTGCAAGAATTTCATCTTGCACTGTACACTACTTTCTGCATATCCAAAGCAAATATAATTTCTATGGTGTTCTATGAAAGATTGAACCAGTCCCATTTGCTCTTTCCTACTTTGCTATATATGTTTTTCGTTGTTCAACTTGATCTAATGTTACATGTGAACACAATATTTTCTTATCATTTTTTTGAGATCTTTGTTAAATTTGTGTAAACAGTAGCATGCAAGTGTAAATGGCCTTTTCTCCATGGAGAGTAATGGTTTTTTTCTTCCATGTTAGTTTAATCTCTTCTCCTTGTTTGTCCTATATTAACATATGTAATTTTGGGGATTAATCACCTGGTCCATTTTTTGTTTTTTACCTCGGGAAGGAACTAAAACTAATTAATAATTATTAACCATGATTTAATACACAAGCCGTTTCAAGTAACTGAAGTGTAGTGCATAACTATCAAGTCATACGTTACAAATTTTCATTAAATATCATGTGATTAGTGTCCATTATTAGCTGTAACTGTTAAAGCAGTCAACATTTTAGGTTACATGTCTGCTAGAGTAGAAAGAGAAGGTTGGAGAATCCAAGAAATACAAATCACAAGACTAATCAAGAAGAGTGAATGATACTCTCTTCATCCATTTTTACTTGTTCAGTTTATAAAATTAGGTAATTTATCACTAATTTACAAAATAGTTTGTATTATTATTTTTAGTTATTTTTTAAAATATTAAATTTTATTATATTTAAAGCGTGAGTGATTAAATAAAATTGAGATTTTATATTTTGCTTTTGAATCGATATGCCAAGTTACTATATATTGAACAAATAAAAATAAACGAAGGAGGTACTATATATACAAATTAATTTGCATACGGTAATATCCTCTCTTAACCTGTATTTGGAGTCATGTTGTTGTTCGTGTGGGTGGGTGCGCTTTTCGATCTTGCGATAAGCTTTAGTCGTTATTTGTTGCTTTAAGTAGTAACATGTTCCGCTGCAGAAGAAGCAATTATGAAACAACCGTTCTTTGTTGGAATTTCGAGTACGAATATTCGGTGTTATAAGGAATGTTGGGACTTTACGTTACCTTAATTTGAAAGGAACTCTTATTATATCTACCTGCGATTTGTCTAATACTTAATCAGTTAAGTTTTCAATGATCTGATGCTGTTATAATATGCCAGCCCTACCTTTAATGCTGCGCGATTGAATGTTGACGTAGTTTTGTTTTAACTGTTGGGCTTAGTTGGAGTTGGTTTATTGAAACGAAAAGTGTAAGCAATATCATGTAAATATTGAAAAGAACTTGTCGCGGGAGCAGCCAAAAAACCAAAGACTCATTCGACAACAAAAAAAGAAATTTCGTAAATAAAGAGAAAGATCTTCCTCTTGCTTATTTGCTTGTGCTTGGCGTGACAAATGCGTTGGAACCATTGCTATCGTATCTTCGTATGCAACCAAGTCTCGAATAATTGATGTTTAGTATTAGGCATTGAAAAATAATTTGGGGAATAAGTAATTAATGCTAAGGATAAAAACATAAAAAAATAATTGTTTTTTCTTAGTACGTTAAAAGTGACAAATAAATGTGAAAATCTGTTTTTGAAATAGTGGATAAGTAAAAGTGAGCGGAAGGAGTATTACCCTCTAATTAGTTTGCATGTACGAACCCTCACCAACAAATCAAAAATTCAAATAGACAATCAATTGACTACTAAGATTCTCCACAACAATTATATTTATTTTTATTAAATAGCAAATTTTTAATTCAGCAAAAGAGACCCTTCATTAGTTTAAAGTTAATTATCATTTTAAATGTTTTATTAAAGTTTTATAATACATGTATCTATTTATTTCACATTCTATTCATTATGTGTAAGTTGAACGATTCTTTATGTGGAAACGAAAGAATTATCCTTTCGTTTACATAAAGAATCGTTCAACTTACACATAATGAATAGAATATGAAATATATATATATAGTATTAATTTTGCTATTTTTTAATTCTTTGTTTGATAGTGTTTTTAATCTATGTATAATTAAGATGCCATATTCAATACTATTCTTATAGCAAGTTATGACATTAACAATACGAGATATTATTTTATGCTAATACACCTTATTTATTTTAATACTACAAATTAAACGGCCGATAAAAGATAATATCAACATAATTAATTCAACATTTACTAATACACCATATTTGGTAGAGGGATAAAAGTAGTATTAAAATTCATTTAATGTTTTTAACATCAAGAGAGTATTATACTACCTTAATCCATGTTGATGAAACAAGATCCTCATAAGATCTACTGAAATAATAAACAAAATCGTTTATACTCTCCTAAACTTATAATTTGTTCTAAATTGCCTTGTCCCTTTTATCAACTTTATTCTTTGGTAGCTTTATTTTGTGCTCTCTATTAATTCTTAGCTAGAAAGCATAGCCTTTTGAATGGAGCTAGTAAAGCAAGCAAACTACTAAGATTCTCTTGCTCTCTCTATATTGCTTGGGGGAATTTTTGTTTATGATCAGATGATAACAAAACAACAATGTGGTAGAGAAACAAACAAATGATTGAGGAATAAGAACCCAAAATTGATATGGTGATTGATGGTATATAATATCCAAATCCTAACTAGCCATCTATAAAATTGTACTAGCTAAGTAGAATAATTTGGGAAGGGGAGCCTTGGAGTAACTGGTAAAGTTGCTTCCATGTTATCAAGAGGTCATGAGTTCAAATCGTGGAAACAATCTCTGACAAAAATGCAAAGTAAGACTGCGTACAATAGATCCTTGTGGTCCTGTCCTTCC
This sequence comes from Capsicum rhomboideum, assembly GCA_031232105.1. Lineage (NCBI taxonomy): Eukaryota > Viridiplantae > Streptophyta > Magnoliopsida > Solanales > Solanaceae > Capsicum > Capsicum rhomboideum. Next base: position 8,622,995 of record CP124716.1, read on the forward strand.
CTGGACCCACGCATAGCGAGAGGTTTAATGCACCAGGCTGCCCTTCAAGTAGAATAATTTCCTTTCAATATAATTATGTATACCCATACATAATAAAAGTTTTTCTCCTTTTCCACACCTGTATATATTTAAAAAAGGAAAGATGCAATTAGGATTTGAATATCCGATATTCACAGTTTTTTCCCATCAAAATCAAATGCAACTTGCCTTAGCCTCTTCTCTTTTGCTGATTCTCAGCCAAACCATTAATTCTCATCTTTTATTTATTCCTTTGCTCTTCTCATCTCTTCCATGAAATTCTAGAGGTGGTAAAATCAACTCATTCGCGAGTAATTCTTTTTTATCAATATCCCTTTTTATCCATATCCCGGTTTTAACAAGTTGAATTATATATGGCTCGTTTGATTTTGACCTAACGAGTTGAATTCAAAATCATCCATCAAATTATCAAAACAAGTAAAATACAAGCCAAACCCACTAAGGCGAATCTAAGTTCTGAACATTATGAGTTTTAACTTCAATATTCTACCATAACCTATTTGATTTACTCGCTTCAGAATCTATTATTTATACTCATCTGGTGAGCTTTTTTTTTTTTTTTTTGACACATTTACGTATTTCGAGCCAAAACTATTAGGTCCGGATGAAGTCATTATAAGTTACCTTCTACATCTATCCCAACAAACCCAAACAAACAAAATCGAATTTAGAATTGTGAATTATGCAAATTTTGAAGAATATTTGCTTATAATTGAAAAGGACTACATTAGCTTTCAAAGAAAATTTTAGCATGTTATTTGATTTAGATTTATTTTGATCAATGCAAATCTTAGCATGTTAAATTTGAATCCATTTATTAATTTGACTCAACAGGCTCATTTGCCACGTCAACGCCATGTTCACGTTCTTCTGTTTCTTCTTAGTACAAGTAGTACTACTTATTAGGCTTGTGTTTCTCATGTAGTAGTAGTACTACATGAAAAACCAAACAACATGTCCGTACAGAACTTTATCCAAGCTAGGACGTGTATGGTTGGGATGATGATATATATAATATATATCAAAATTTGGATTCTTTCGATAAAAAAGATATGGCCTAAAGCTTGATAAAGAAATAGGAATATTGTAAGGAAATAAGGCATCTCTGATTATTGCTCATTCCTTTTGGTATGTGTTTGATATTTATTTCGCGATCCATTTATTTTAAATTTGCTTCCTTCTTTTATTGCACTTGAGTTGAGGGTCTTTCGAAATCAGACTCTCTACTTCCATGATGTAGGAGTAAAGTTTGTGTACGCTCTATCCTTTTTAGACTCCACTTGTGTGATTATACTATATATGTTTGTTGTAGTTGTTCCTTTCTCTTATTATTCCATGTATATGATGATGATGATGTAGGAACTGCAAATTAGCGAAGAGAATATATATCATAAGTGGACAGGGAAGAGTAATTATTCCTTTGACCACCAATAGCTTTTTTTCTTTATAAAATTAATATTTTCTTGTCTCTCCAACTTCTCTTCCAAGTTTTTCCCATTAAAATTTCGAATATTAGTTACCTACACCACATAATTTGCATGGATTCTCTCTCGGGATTGTGCTGATTATTTTCTTACTTTGTTAGATTTGTTAAGGTTCCCTTTGCATTTATTTAACATTATAATGCTACAACATGACTAATGACTTGTTCCAATTCAAATTAAGGAATAATTACGATCAAATTAAACTAGTAGTTCTTTTATATCCAGGTTAGATAAGAAGAGCGTTGCTTATACGGACTATACTGTCTATCTGTTAACTGTTTTAGTACAAATAATTAAATAGGGATAGTTATCGATATATACCGTTCGGCCAACTAGTTTACCGAAATGACCAAGTGTATATGTTGTGTATACTGAATATTCAGTATAAAGTATATACAACTTATATACTTTATACACATTTTGTAAACTAATTGCTTGAAGTACGTTGAGGGAAGTAATTTTCCCAATTAAGTACTAGGTGCCTAATCCAAAATTACATCAAAAGGTTAATCAAGGTCTTAAGAGTGGTTAATTAATTGAAGAAATCAAGTAGACCACATACTACCATGTAGTTTCATTTAAATTCAACTTATGCCATCATCATATCAAATAAAATATATAATAGTGGAAAAATAATTTAAAATTAAAGGTAAATATCCATAATAAATGATTCTTAGTAACTTTTCAGAAATAAAGGAAACAACTTGTCTATAAAATATTGAATTATATTGATACATAAAAGTTTTATTACACTCAATGGAGGAGTCAGAAATTCAAATAAGAAATTAAAAAGACTTTTATGTCGAGGGATTCAATAACTTATATATATATATACCAAAAAAAATAATATATTTTTGCCCTATTACGTAAGTATATTTTTCAACCATTTGCACATGAACCTCTCCCTCCACTCGTAATTGTGCTTTCGATGAATAAGTGAAATCCTTTGTTAATTTGTTTAGTTTTTTTGTTTTTTTTTACTGGTGAGTATGTGTAAAAATATTCGTACAGAAAATCTAGTGTAAATATTCGTACAAAAAATCTAGTGTACTTTTTTTCGTTTTCCAGGCAATGGAATAGCATGAATATGGTGAAAATCAAATAATGGAAAAGTTAATTGCCCTTTGGAATGTAATCTAAAGAATAAGTTCTTCATTGTGAAGTTACTATAAATGATGATAAAAACACAAAATGGGAAGTGCCGGTGAATATACCAATGAAAATAAATATCGTAAGTCCAATCAAAATCAAGAGGCATGGCAATTAAAAAGTGTTTATCACTTAGCTGTACTGATTCTGCTGATGATCATGAATTCAAGCACATTTCTTATCATATATATTGCTTCCGTTAATTTATTTGTCCTGCTTTTCTTTAATTTTAACTTTTTATATAAAATATTTAAGATCACAAGATTAAAAAATATTTTGGTACATTCTAAGTATCTTTAGTTTAAAATACGATTCAATTTTTATTTTTTTACTTTTTAGATTCCATGTTAAATCAAATACAAACAAACAAATTAAAATGGAGGATGTAGTATTTATGAAGTTGACAGTCACTTAGTCGTGGGATGCCCTATGATGATGATTCTGAGTCTCATCTTGGACCCCATGATAATATGTTGCATGTACTATATATCATTTTATTAGTTACAAATCCCTTATCTCAACAAGTATGATGGTGTGCATTATTGAATTATATGATCCCCACCTCATATAGACTAATGAAGGGTCATTTAAATATATGTGCGTGCTGACTTTAGAATGTTCAACGAAAAGAGCGATACAAGGAGATGATTTATCATCCGCACTTACAAATTGAATGAAAGAAAATATTTTATGAAAAATTTATTCCTGTAAAAAGATGTCATATAGTTAAAATAACTTTTAAAATGGACTACAAAACTAAATCTCCGATCCTGAGAGATGCTAAGATCTAATATGTTCTGGATTATATTATTTATTTCTATAACTTTATCAGATAATTAGGCAATGTTTTTATTATTAGTTTAATAATCATGTATGCGGATGATAATTACATACACTAGTGCTTAATGTTTGTAGGACATGTTAAAGAAACCATAAACAAGGGGTACCCTTTGCTTCTTATCTTTCATACAGTGTATGTCTCTGCTTGTGAAAGAGCCCTTAAAATACAATTTCTATGCCAATTGCAAAAGTTGGACAATTTAATACCATATATTTTGCCATCACTATGTGCTGTTCTGAACCAATTTTGACACATCTAAAAGATTCACCTTAAACACTGTAGAACATTTGTATATATGTATTCTTAATTAATTAATTAAGTATCATATGATTAATTAAACAGGAGTTTGGGCTCCTGGCTCTAGTGTGAATGGGGATCCACAACAACTAGCTCAGCCTGAAACTGCCTAATCTGGCCTCTTTCTTGCTTTTTTTTGCCCTTTATCTAATGACAGCATTATGGCATGTAATGATGTTTAAGGGCATAAATTAAAGACGGCATGCTTCATCTGAAAGAAACCTTGATAAAGTAACGTTTATTATACACGAAAAAACTGCTGTATGGAACAGGGAAACATGATCTTGTACCCATGAAAATGACACAAAGTTTTACTTTTTTCTTGTGCATTATTTAGAGGGTAACTTAATTAATATATGCGTACATGTTCTTTTGATATGAACTTAAAGAGTTTATCTTTCTTTAAGATCATCATTTCCTGATTAGCTCCAACCAGAAATTTGGCTCAATATAGATAGACAGAGAAGACAAAATATGGGTCAAAGAAGGTTATAAGAAATGCAATAGATGAGGGAAGAGAAGTATCATGCAGTTCATGCTTGGGATATTTGGATAATGAATAGAAAATTGCATGCCATTTTCATTCTTTATCTGTTAATTTGGAGCGCATTTGCTGTGAATGGTAAAAACAAACAACCCAGCTTTTTACGCATGATTTCAGGGCTTACACATTCCATGCACATAATGTGCTATTCCTCTGCATGGAACCAAAATCAACGTATTAACTTTTCACTGAACTTGTGAGCTTTTGCCAACGTCCCCAGGTTAGCCATTTTGTGTGGGCTGCCCCGGGAAGATCCGTAGAATAGACGTTGACCACAAGGCCATCTTCGTGGGAGCTACAACAACAACAACATACCCAGTGTAATCCCACAAAGTGGGGTCTGGGGAGGGTAAAGTGTACGCAGTCCATACCACTACCTCAGATGAAGTAGAGAGGTTGTTTCCGATAGAACAACCAGTATTCGACAAAGGCCGCTGCTATAAAATCTGTAATGCCCATTTTGGCAAGTAATGGCTGAGAATCAGCAATATACTCATATCTACATTAATTATACAACCTCTAATCTTAGTTATTTTAAGATGAAAACTTGGATTTTAACAACAAAAAGAAACGCGTTATTAAAGAAAACTACACATCGAAAATTTGGAAGGAATCAACCACAGTATGTAGTCTATCCTTCATCTTTTCCCATCTCCTCTCATTTGCCCCAGTTGTCAATGTATAGAACTTTCCTGCATTAGGATTCATCATTCAAATGGAAATATTAGGAAGTTTAGGCATATTCAAATACCATGTCAAACAGAAAAGAAAGAACTTGTCATGATACAGTGATTTTAGACGCAAAGACTAGGAAATACAATAGGAGGGGGGACGAGGATACGCATAAAATTGAACCAGGGAAGTCTTGGGCTGAGGCTGACTGAATTTTACCTTACGTTCAAATCTAAAAATAAAAAGTTTCTCGTCAGTTCAAGACATTCATGAGGTCATCACTATCATATCTTACCATCAAGTTGAGTTGTTGCATGAAAGATTCAAAATTATAGATACAAAGCACTCAGGCTGGGCAGTTAAACAGAACAAATATAACAGTTGATAGAAGTAATTGTACTGCATAAAAGGGCAGCCCGGTGCACTAGAGCTACCACTATGCACGGTGTCCTGGGAAGGGCCCCACCACAAGGGTGTATTGTACGCAACCTTACTTTGCATTTCTGCCAGAGGTTGTTTCCAAGGCTTGAGTAGTTGTACTGCGTATATAATAGAAATTATTGAATGCATCAACATTTTAGTTTTAAGGGGTTTGAACCCTCTTCCAATAATTCACTTCTTTCTTTGTTATCCCTGATAAACAAAAAGGCCTAAATATACTAACATGCTGACAACAAAGACGGTCACTGATGTCCGATCACTTGCATGATTCATGAGTTTTGAGGTAGAAGTAAACTAATAAACCTTATTGTCAATGTAGATAAAATTATCTATATAAAAAGGGAAGCCCGGTGCACTAAAGCTCCCACTATGCACGGGGTTCGGGGAAGGGCCAAACCACAAGAGTCTATTGTACGCAGCCTTACCATGCATTTGTGCCAGAGGCTGCTTCCCTTCAGATAAAACTATCTATATATGATTTCATAATATCCTATGTGAGAATGCATGAGACTAAATTAGTTCTTGCTAAGTTGACGACCCACAGGTTAGTGAAAAAATCACTGCATATCATTTTTCAGGCTCAGAGGAATGTCTTCCAGATTTAAATTGCTGCATCTTTCAACTAATTAGTGCTAAACAAAAATAGTTTAAGAACATGGCAATTGGCAGGTAATCAAGCTCTACTCCAGAAAGGCAGGAAAATGAAATCCTTTCCTTATTCAGCCTTGTGGAAGGAGTTGAAACAACCAAGTCAGCAAAGAAGTAAACATTCTCCATAGCATACACATCACAATTAAAACCTAAGATACGATTCATACCATTGCCTATGCAGACTACAGTGAGTGCATGCCGAGTATAATTTGGGGCTTGTGCAATAAACTCGAACGTGTAATAGTTTTTTCCATCAACGTCACGCTACAAATGATCAGACAATGATTATGAAATAAATTTAGATACATCAAATGGTTATGTAAAAGCTGATATTAGACAATGCAAGCATGATAAAAAGTAGTAGCATATAAGGAAAATAATAGCTTGCAGAATTATGCAAAAACATGATGATATCCCAGTTCTCATTTTACTAACAAAGCCATGATTTCTGAGCCAGTAGTGAGCACCAGGAAGATGCTTGTCATTTGACAAAACCAAATGCCAAGCCTCACCAGTTCTTATGAAGAATCTATGCACTGTTGAAGTAAAGCACGCAGAAAAGTCAAGCTGTACAGCTGTTTACTGGAAGTATCAACATTCCATGTGTATCAACATTTAATTTTCTCTTCTTCATGGGCTAAAGTTTTTTTTCCTTTCATTAGTACAAAGGGGAAAAGACAAGCTAGATGATTAAATTACATTATGACTCTCACCTCATGACTGGAGTCAACCTGTCTCTTTAATAAAAGGCCGCTAGACACTGTCTAGTGGTATAAACTTGCCCAAAAAAAAAAAAAAAAGGAGTTAGTTTTTCTCTCTCTCTCTCTCTCTCTCTCTCCTTCATTCGTTGGGAGTCGTGTAGGTTTCGTTTTAAAAAGTTTCATTACCTCCTGGAAAGACTGCAAAAGGGAGCAGAACTAGGTGGGGTTACTAATCATATTTCCTTGCGATATATTTCAAATGTGACAACGAGGTGATGTGTACCAAAATATAGAAATAAGTTATCTAGTAAAGTTATATGCCATTTCTAGATATGATAGCAGATGAAGAAATAGCTTAACCTTACTCTAGTGAAACCAATCTAAGCAATTTATGGCCTCAATTTAAGAACAACTAGAATTGAAGCATGGGAAGAGCGAATCATTTCTGTCTGTGATATGGAAACTGATCGTTGGTCTTCCTAATCGGTTAAATACATAAACAAAAAAGGATAGGCCCTACCGAAGAACTGGAAAAATATTGATCATCTATTTCTGAAAATGAATCAAAACTAGGTGATCAATACTTTCTAGTTTCCTAATCGGTTATCTTACATGATATATATGAATTGGCACTAGCTGATCCTTAGTAGATATAATTCAGGATCTCGTATAATAACTGATCTTAATCTAGTAATTCAATCCAATGCAAGATGGCTTTAAATATATGCCAAGAAATATGACGTGGATGGCATCTAAAACTAATTAGGAGGACAACAGAGAATAAAAAACTCGTGAAAGACATGACGGCTAAACTGCAACTTCATTGTTAATGTTTTGTCATCTCTTGGTATTTATCCAAACCAAAAAAAAAGAAGAGGAATCATTCCTTGGTAGAGATTTGAAGAGAGACCGCTTTTCTGTAAACCAAGATTTTCTCCTATACTCGTGCTCTCCAAATAAACCTCAGTGTCACTAGAGAGCTATGAGAATATTGGAACACAGACACATATTTGCCACAGCATGAACTGTAAAACGATGGGAGACAAATACATGCCTTTCAAGCAAAGTGCAAGAGAACTTCTGAAACGGTTCACTGAACTGGAATTAGAAAATTTCATGACCAACTGCTACACAGTTAGAAGAAAAGGATAGAAAGGAAAGAAGAAGAAGAACTCTAACTTGACTTCTGTGAATTGACCACATTAACACTTTTACCTTTTGTTTTAAGTTCTCCGGGAACCGCAACAGAGGCGCCCACAACGTAACTTTAAACATTCATATTCATTCTAACATAAGCACCACAGACATAGTTGTTGTTGCATCAACATAGCTATACAATACATAAGCTTTCTTTCTCGTAAGGGGGAATGGATTTTTTAAGGGTATAAAACATCAAAACATGTTAATCAATTGATTCGATCCAGAAGGAAGATATATAAGTCGGTAACATCAAAGATGCTAAGGCTCTGAAAGGTTTATTCAACAGTAATACCAACGTCGTTCAGTATGACAAGCAGTCAAGGATCAGTTACATATTTTTAGTGATGGAAGAAATATCAAAATACACACCTCTGATGCTTCAACCAGTTTTGTTTTCTGAGAAGGCGACGCTAAAAACTTTTTTATTAAAGTTTCAGCAACCTGTAAAATAAATAGTTTCTGGTGAGGATCACATTCATGAGTTTGCACAAGCATAAATTACCAAGAAATCCATTAAAAAGACTGACTACCCTTTCGGGCGAAATAATCCAAAACATCCACACAGTTAAATCTAGCCCTTTTTATGTAATTATCTGGGACAAATAATCTAGCATTTCAACAAACCTGTTGTGGTGAACCAAAATCTCGTATATTCTCTTTACTGCTTGGTATCACATTTACACTAACACTTTCTAGTGGTTCAATAACATCTTTGAAAACTTTGTCTTCACCTTCAACAACAACTTCCTGGGAAAGTGTAAAAATAGATAAAGAACAGTTAAAGAAAAACTGAATCAATGGATAAGACGAGTTTAATTTATATGGCGCAAGAATGGCTCAGGAATTGAAAATTACAACTATATTATTTTTTTAAAAAAATAGTTAAACTATATGAATGTGACTAAAATTTTCTAAGGAATTTATGGAGTAAAGATCTGAAATTGCTAAACCCAGAAATGCAGCTCCATACTCTTGTTTCTCAGCAAATTGTTTACACAACTATGACACTTGAACAAAAGACAACCGTAAAAGAAAACCAACAGAGAAAATTATAGTCATCAAGTGCAGACTGACCTGCCATCCAAAAGGATAGAGGAAAGAGTATTTATCCTTCTTGTCCGTGACAGGCAGAAATCCCTTCTTATTTTCTGCAGCAACTGATCCATATCAAAGGGTGTACTCTTAGGATATCAGCCATTAAAATTTCAAGAATCAACAAGATACATGAACAATAACTGTGTGAGATACATCACAACTTCATTTAGAGAAATTTTGAAACAAAAGCATAGGCAATTAAAAGGCTAAGATGCTGCATGAAGACATTTACATGATGTTGGTGTCTGAGAAGTCATCAGCAATAATGGGGCAATTGTTGGTCCCATTGCAAGAAATTGACGCCTCCCAAGTCTCTCTGTATGGAAACGAATAGAGGAATATAGTGAGTAGTCCACCTTGGTGCCGAAAGGTCAATCAACATAGGACAAGATGATGAACTAGCAGCACTATTCCCACATTATATACTCAGAACAAGAGCCTATTATGAGCATATGGGTTGACACATAACACAATGAACTCAAAGGCAAGGTCATCAAACAAACAATGTTGCAATTCATGGATGCAAAGGTTGGATCCACTTTTCTCATCATTAAGAAGTTGTATCCTCTACATGGAAGTAAATTCCTTTTATGCTCATCAAGACAGCAGGTTAAAGTGAACCGAACTAATATAATCACATAAAAACCAGTGGAGATTACACGAGAAAAGTCCTAAAATAGTCCATTATCTTTCAATTTGGACACAAAATCATCCATGTTCTTTTACCTGGAGCATTAATAGTACATAACATTTGCCAAAATGGCGCACACTTTTAGTCATTTCCTACACTTCCTTTACATTTTAACAGAGACAAGAGTTTTGTGCTCATCACGTGAGATGTTTCCCCAACATAACCCGACGTTCATATCCCTTCTTCACAAAAAACAATCTTCTATCAGAAACTAATTTAAAGATACCATTTAGAGGAAGATTTCAACGTATATTACAGCTCAAAATATTGTTTTGCCTCAATAATTTTTAATTACTCAAGAGTCCACTTCAAAGAGAAGGCTTCATGAAAAAGAATGTTTGAAGGCAAATAAGTGAAACAAATTTAGTTCTATCTAGTCTGACTGAACAAAGATTTATCCTTTACAATACATACAAGGATGCATGAATTTTGTTTTACAACCAATTTAATCAGGATATAGAAGAAGACTTTTCATCTTTCATGGCCACTGAAGAGCTCACAGACATGTACTGATTGGGTACAAAGACTGTTATGAACAAATTGGGCATGCCGATTGCCAGTTCACCACATCCGTGGAGCTCTAATGGTTCTCTAGCGATAAATTTTGACAAATATTTTGATCGCATAAGCCCAGGTTGATGATGCTGGGACTGAAAAGGAACACTTGACTAAAAGATTGTTTTGTTGTTAGATAATGTGGATGCAGTATTTTCAAAAGGTATGTGTCTCATTCTGTCTGATAAAAGATCATGTTTGGTGACGAGCTCCATCTCTGTTAAGATTTTAACGGAATTTTTGGGAAATGATCAAAAGTTCACCATTTTAGCAAATATTATGTACTGTTATCATAAAACTAAAAGATTGAACTTTAAAGCTTAATGCTCAGTCACATTTCATCTCATTAGTCAATGCCTTACTTAGATATATCTGATTTGACAGCTCGATCGGACTGTGTTACAAATTCGAAAGTAATCTAACCTTGGCAAGAGGAAGTGGAAGTGTCGGTCACATTCTCTGACCTGATAACACATCCAGGAGCTCTATGGTTATGACCACTCCTAAACCACCCCAATTGATGCATCACATCCACCTTTATAAATGAAAACAAACTTCTAAAAATGCGATACATTATCAGTGCTAATCAAGCTGTAAGAAGAACTCGGATCGTTACCTGAGATGATGCATTTGGCAAGTACACATGATACGGGGTAGTCCACTTTTGCACTAACACCATCTCTCAAAATCCTAATCAAAAACTCCAACATTGCGAAATCATTAAATATATATATATATATACATACACATTTTAGTTAAATGAGTACAGTGAACTTAGTACGCTAACAAAGCAAACCTCGAAAGACGATAAATCACACAATAAAAGAGAAATATGTCAAAAGAGACACAATAATTTAACGTGATTTAGTCAATCGAATTAACATTGACAAATAATCGACAAAATCAGTTACCGTACAATGTAGCTGCTACCGGTGAAGGAGCGTTTATTCCACGCGCTTACGGGAAGAAGAAGACAGTTGGTTTCAGTTTGTGCAATCTTCACATCATCTAATATCTCCCTCTCAATTATCCACCCAACTCTTCTGCTCTCCACCCATTGTATGGATGAAAAGACTTAAATGCCCTCCCAATTTTAAAAATAATTATTATTTTCCTCTCCAACTTTGATTTAAAATTCCAAATTCAATCTCCAATTTTAGATAATAGAAGTAAATATTTTCCCTCCTATTTCAATTAACTTTGAATATTTATTTTACCCTATAGATTATCAACTTTTATCTCTTCTCATATTTTAAATAACATGTACTTTTTTCTTTATTTTTTTAGGGATTTTCTTATGGAATAACAAAGTCTTACTTTTGAATTTAAAAATCTAGAATCAAGCATGTAAGTTAGTAATACTGAATAATGAAAGAATAAACATAACGTAGCACAAGGAAAGAAAAGAATAAACATAACCTAACAACAGAAAAAAAAAGAAAAAAAGAATAAACATAACATGAATAAATTGCTCGTATCAATGATCTAATGATAGCAATTAAAGCTCAAAGGTACATTTATGCAATTTGAATTTACTGTATATTGCCTGACTGCAAAGAATTAAGATATCTTTACTCATGTTGATTTAAATCTGAGTAAACTAATACGATGATCATAAGTGATTCTGCACCTATGGAAACATATAGATTAACATGGATATATGCAAATTTGGATAGGTCTAAGATGACACCGTAGAATTGGAGTTACTACGTTGTACTTGTATTATTGTATACCAAACTTCATAATTTATGTTAAGCACTCGAACAAGTGTTAAAAATTTAAGGCTAAACGCGTAATATTTAGAAAATACAACAGAATGTACTAGTTTAGCCATATTATATCAATTTTGTAAAGATAGCATTTATGATCACTTTTTAAATATTTTTTTTTTTATTTTTTTTAGTAGTGATGAAATTTTAAATTCAAAAATAAAAGTTCAATGATAATATTCTGAAATTTTACTTACAAAATTTAAAACTTTATGCCAATAATAACAAGTACTAGTACTATCTGTTTTTTCAATTACATGAAAAATAATTCTTTGTGACCCGTCAATTTTCAGGTCACAGAAGTAGCCGAAAGGCCCAAAACAGAGAGCCCAGAAACGAGAACCCCATACTCACTGTAACAGTAACAGAGAGGGTTTAACACTCCGCCATAGCCGTCGCCCTTTGCTCTTTCTCTCTCACACACTACACACACTCAAAATGCGTCGACTCACCTCCACGTCAATACTCCGGTCAGTCCTCCGCCGCTGCATTTCGTCATCGGCGGTGACGAATCAAATCCACCAACTTCCTTCTTCCCAACTCTCCCTTTCCAAAACCCACTTTTCTACTCCAGCCCTCCCCCCTTACAACCCATTTGCCTTTTCCCAGTATTCCACAACTTTCAGATCCTTCTCTTCACGAGTTGTGGATCAAGAAGAAACAAATGCTCGGTCTCTTTCGTCGGAGCTTGTTAAGGAACTGGACGCGGAATCACTATCAATTCCACAAAGACTCGATCTCTCTTTCTCCCATGTTACCTTAACGCCTTCCTTAATCCTTACAACACTCAATCTTTCACCAGATGCAGCCCGAACAGTCTTAGGATTTTTCAAATGGGTTAAGGGTAAGGAAAGTTTTAAGATTGATGATGAGGTTGTGTCGTATTTTGTGGATTATTTTGGAAGGAGAAAGGATTTCAAAGCTGTACAAGATGTGCTAGGTGAGGGGACAGGGTTAATTGGAAGGAAGACTTTGGAATGTATTGTTGATAGACTTGTAAGGGCTGGGAGAGCTACTCAGACAGTGGCATTTTTTGAAAATATGGAGAAAGATTATGGGTTAGTTAGGGATTTGGATTCATTGAAGTTGGTTGTTTCTAGGTTGTGTGAGCATGGGTTTGCTAGCTATGCTGAGAAAATGGTTAAAAGTTTGGCTAGTGAATTTTTCCCGGATGAATATATATGTGATATGCTGATAAGGGGTTGGTGTATTGATGGGAAACTCGATGAGGCAAAGAGGTTAGCTGGGGAGATGTATAGAGGAGGTTTTGAAATCGGGATTTCAGCTTATAATGCGATTCTTGATTGTGTTTGTAAGCTGTGTAGGAAGAAGGATCCTTTTAGGCTACAATCTGAGGCAGAAAATGTGTTACTTGAAATGGAGGAGAAAGGTGTTCCTAGAGACGTGGAGACGTTTAATGTTTTGATTACTAACTTATGTAAGATCAGGAAGACAGAGGATGCTTTGAATCTGTTTTATAGGATGGGGGAGTGGGGTTGTAATCCTGATGAGACGACGTTTTTCACTCTTATTAGGAGCTTGTACCAGGCTGCTAGAGTTGGAGAGGGTGATGAAATGATAGATAGGATGAAATCTGCAGGATTTGGGGATGCGCTTGATAAGAAGGCGTATTATAATTTCTTGAAGATATTGTGTGGGATTGAAAGAATCGATCATGCTATGAGTGTCTTTGCAAAGATGAAGGAGGATGGTTGCAACCCGGGATTAAAGACATATGACTTGTTGATGGGAAAAATGGTTGCTCATAATCGTGTTGACAAAGCAAATGCACTATATAAGGAGGCCGAGGACAATGGATTGGCAGTTGAACCAAAGGCGTATATGGTGCACCCAAGATATGCAAAGAAGAAACCCGCTTCTGCCAAGAAGGAGAAGAAGAGGTTAACGTTGCCAGAGAAAATGGCCAGAAAGAGGACAAAGCTAAAGAAAATTCGCCTAAGTTTCGTTAAGAAACCTAGAAAAATGGCCCGCCGATCATTTTGATCCCTTCTGTGTTGGATGATTTTGAGGGAAATTTTCCAGTGGTATGCTGAAAGTTGTTCTCCCTCTTCATTTTGACAGGCCTTGACAATATTAGAAATAAAATTTTAGTTTACAACAATGCTCTCCTTTACTTTTTGTTGCTCTTTGAATTTGTAACTCATGAATGAATTTATATTTTTGTATCTCATGAATCGATTTAGAATTGTCAGTTCTGAATGTGTCTATTCTTTCTACTGCGTAATGATGCCTACAGAACAAACTTGCCATCATCTCTCCTTAACATATAGTAACGTTATAATGCTTCGGATGAACTTGATATATGGGGGGTTCTCTTTTGACGGATAAATCTGTATTACTTGTGACTAGATTAATTGGCAGTCCTTGGTATTGAATTCATTGTGCAGTTGTCTGTATATGCCCACATATATTCTATTGGTTTATTTGAGTTGGATGCAAGAACAGGACGTTCAAAATAGATTGTTGGAATCCTCACCTCGAGGTGCCCTTTAGTCCAAAAGCTGTTTCTTCTAGCATATCTTGTGCATTACCTTTCTCCTCTATGCTGTCAATTAGAGTTGTTATTTACTACTCTGATGCGAAACTCAAATCCCAGATGTCCCTTGTAGGTTCTTCATCTTTGGGCAAGATTTGTGAATGTGCAAGGTTAAATACTCTTATTACGAAAGCAGGAGTTCCACCAAATAATTCTTTGTTTGTCTGGAGGTACTTGAAAAATGTTGCATCTGCAAAATCAGTACTTTGGATGAGGAAACTGATGATTTGCATGGTATTCTCTGTAATTGGCGACTATAGAAAACTTAGGTCATGCGTTCTTGCTATGTAAGATTACTTGTTATCCCTGTCAATCAACAAGACTGAGGTTTTCCTAGTTTTATCGACATCTAGTTATTAGCCGAATTTGCTCTTTCAAATGAAACATGTGGAGTCTCTTCACATGATAATGATTTACCTTAACTGGGTTTTTGTTGCATGATCTTGGAGAAGAAGTGAATAATGGGACTGAATGGATGAAATGCCACTCAACATGATGTGGTTGAGTATAGTGAATATGCTTGGCAGATTATTGTGGAAGGATCATGGAAAAAGAACAGGACCAGATGATGTCTCTTATGCAACAATATAGAAAACTTATGAGATGAGGTAGAAGAATTTGAGTAGTGACTCAAATACAAGATTGAGTATAACAAAATGTTCTGCACATATATGTGCATTTTCGATGTGTGATCACGATATTGTAACTTTAAGCAAAACTTCGATTGCAGCTATTACAAAATACGAAGTACTTGAGGATGGTGTCCACTTAGCTTACACTTCAGCTAGGTTGTCGTTGTGTGGAGAATGTACTGAATTGGACTATAATATTCTATGGTGTTATTTATGACCGATACACCGATAACTCGGATTTCTCAAAATGAGTCTTGCATAGTTTGTGCCCTTTTGCCTGAGGAAACATGCTATTGAAGCTGAGATACAACTGATTAATTTCAAATTGGATTTTGTGGTTGGTACTTAGTAGTTAGTACTCTATTCTTCATGCATCTTGCCAACAACCTATAGTAACAATAACCATAACACAAAAAATGGTGTCACTGTGAAGCTTTATTACACTTTGAATAGGGCATATAAGAAGATACCATCATAATCTACTTTCTATGAAAATAAAATAAAATAAGACAAGCGCTCAATACATTTTGGGCAAATACTATATAGTTTAACCAGAATGTGTGCACCTGTACCAATGGGGAAATTCACCCACCCACCCACCCCCTCCCCCCAAATATCCTTTGGGGTCGTTTGATTGGTGGGATAAAGATAACAATCTCGGAATATTCCGCGGGATTATTTTCCTCAAATTGAAACGGCAGGAGTAGTTTACTTTTTTTTGTTACGAAAGTGCTGATGCACATAGTACAAATCTTGGCCCTGGTTAAGTAGTTATAAAAACTTGGAAGTTTTTGCATGGATTGCCGCTATTCGGGTGGTCTTTAATTTTTTCCCCTCAAATCGGTGGTCTTTAATTTTTCCCTCTACTTCTTATTTACGAGTAATGAAAATTTGTGGGCCAAAGTTGCCTTAGCTATGACCTAATTTCGCAAGACAAAAGTTTAGAGAACTAGGAATTATAACTATGTGGGTTTTGATACTGAACTTATATATGTCTTGTAAGACATAACTTGTGCCTTGTGATTTTTTTTCCAGTGCAGGTGCTTTCGACCGTTATAGGTAATGCCCTTAAAAACTTTGACCAATTTTGGGACAATTCTCCTTAACAGACCATAACAGATAAGTGTAATTGCAGAGGATGATCACCATCACAAATTTCAGCTACCGATTCAAATATACATAGTGGACACTCGTCGCTCAACATCCTAACCTCAACAATGCTACTCAAATCTCCAGCTTTCCATACAAGCCTCTCATGCCCAACATATTCACCTGCCAAGGCATGACATAGATCAACCACTTGAAAATTCGGGTAAAAGTTGCTAATTCAACTTTCTAATAGACTTGTTAGTTCCGCAACTCGAGAGAAACACAAAAAAAACAGGGTTTTCTTTATAAGAAGAACTTTTTTTGTTTTGGTTCCAATTCAATACTAAACAAGTCCCCAACCTATCAACCAGTAAGCGCTCTACCTCTTTGTTTGATTCATAAACAGGATATACATATTCTTGGTTATGAATATTCAAGAAGTGGAATGTAATAATGAGTTTACAATGCCCTTGACAATTTCCATAACTTGTGAAGACTTATAATGAAAAACTAGGTGCTTAACCAGAGTTTTCTTATATAGATATTTAATGATTATTGTGCCATAAAGTGCAGACAAATTCACTAGTTGAAAGATAAGAACGAAAAAAAAGAGAAAGAAATGTGATGATGACACTAAAGTATTGGATTTAGATGAATCTGCTAACCGAAAGCTATATTTAATAAAATTAGTTTTTATGTGTGTATCACGTGCATTTCATGCCGTACGTGCATTGCATGTGCATTTTGTGAAAAAAAAAATTCACGAGACTGTAAAAAGTTCTTAATTTTTGTTTGTCTCAAGTTTAAGGCTTTAACTTAATTTTTTTAACCAATAATTTCAAATAATTAAGAGCCACCAATTATAAGTTCACTCACAATATAGCCGTCCGCTGTCCATGACATCACATCCCACTTGACTATTATGCTTCTACTCGGGTCGAGTGAAGCATAAGCGTCTGCATATATGTGACGTACAAAAATAAAATTTTAATTAGGGTACACGTTGGGAACCATTAGAACAATAATAATAATATTAAGGTTTGAACTGAACACAAAATAATATTTGAAGATAAGAACAAAAAAATAAGAAAGAGGAGAAAAATGGGATGATTACCGAGAGAAGGGAATAACGTGCTGATCACTAGCTAGCACATGTGAAAAGAATATGGCAAAGTGGGGGAATTTGACTATGGAAATTTACATATGGCAAGGTGTTTTTCAATCAAATAAGCGAGGGGAAAAATATTACTCCCTCCGTTTAAAAAAGAATGACCTACTTTCCTTTTTAGTCTGTTCAAAAAGAATGACCCTTTTCTTTTTTTGGCAATACTTTAATTTTAACTTTCCACGTAGCATGTTTAAGACCACAAGATTAAAGGGCATTTTGGTACATTTGATACAACTTTAATTTATGACCACATGATTCAAAAGTCTTCTTTATTTTCTTAAACTCCGTGTCAAGTCAAACTAGGTCATTCTTTTTGAAACGGAGGGAGTATATAAACTTAGTATATATATATATATATATATATATATATATATATAAGGAGAAGAGGTAGATAAATTTATATTTGTGTGTATGTGTGTGTTGGGTTAGGGAGATGGTAGATAAACTTGCGCTTGCATGTGTGTTGGAGGAGAACAGTAAACAAACTTGTGCTTTTGTGTGTGTGTTGGGGGAGAAGGGTAGATAAACTTGTGCTTTTGTGTGTGTATGTTGGGGAAGAAAGGCAGATTAGCTTGTGTTTGTGTGTTTGTTGCAGGAGAAAAGTAGATTAGCTTGTGCTTTTGTGTGTGTGTAGGTTGGGGGAGAAGGGTTGTCACGCTCCGAACCCCGTTCGGGACGGACTGGCACCCGAAGCCGATATGGCCCGAGAGAACTAACCTATGCTCATGTACTCTCATATGCATACCCTCGTGTGAATCATACTATACCTCGTGCAACTGAGCAAAAGTCATGGAAATATGTACAATATGAAACTTAGCCGTTAGGGCCATTTTGTCAAAATGAACATACATATCTACATACTGTTCCCATATACATCTACAAAGCCTCTACAGATACATAACTAGGACAAACCTAGAGACGGGACAACACCCTGATCTATACTCATATACAATGCCAAACAAAACCCGAAGTAACTGGAGCTCACCAAAGATCTGCAAATACCGTCAATCTACTGGGGAGGCCTACTAGTGCCTGCACCTGCAACATGTAAGGTAGGTCCCCCGAGGGGGTCAGTACGAAGAATGTACTGAGTATGTAAGGCTGTAAGAAACTGCATGAGAAAATACGTACTGTACTGAAACCATTACGAGAGAAATAATTATTATGGATAAGTCTCCGTTCTGTATATGAGGAAATATGTTCATCGCATTTATTACTTTCATTTCTGACCCTTCGTCCATATCATCATCCGTCAAATAATACTAACACTTACATGTACACAGAATAACATGTGTATAATGCCGGACATCCAGCTGATCAGTGGGCATAATACAAACCGGAAATCCAGCTGATCAGTGGGCCATAATGAAAATATAATGTCATGCATATGATACCGGACATCTAGCTGATCAGTGGGCATAATACAAACCGGACATTCAGCTGATCAGTGGGCCATAATGAAAATATAATGTCATGCATATGATACCGTACATCCAGTTGATCAGTGGGCATAATACAAACCGGACATCCAACTGATCAGTGGGCCATAATGCAAATGTAATGTGATGCATATATCAACAAACATCCACCTTATCAAAGAGCCATAATATCGTCTAGTATGAAAAATATGATGTGGGACCATGGTTCATTACTTCTTCTCTTTACTTTTGAGATTGATACATTGGTAATTATACGGCATTGTTATACCAACAATACCCCATTCATGCCATACATTGACCACAAGTTACATTCCAAGCATTTAAGATGACTATGAATTACATGAGTCCCTTATAATATTATTTAACCCTTTACCATACCATTCATGGCATTATCATACCAAAAATACCACAATATTTCATACATTGACCAACACATGATAACCCAACAACATTTCACCACAAAGCTTCTCCTTTACACTTTCTTATTCCCACCATATCACAAATAATCCATCAAGTCACCTTAATACACTTCATAGCACAAATCGATCAAAATCCCATAATTTAAACATGTAGAAAAATAGAAAGTTATGGACAACACCACCATATAAGTTGAGATATCATCAACACCATTCACTTTCATCAAAACATCAAGTCCTTTTTTTCAAGTTTAATTCACAAGGATTACACATCTTTTTGTAAAAAACCCAAGTACCATATCCAACACTTTCTAGCATAACCAATATGATCTACATAGTCTCTTGCATATAAGATATTAAATCATAAGAATATACACTTACCAAGACTTTCCAAATGATGATCTTGTCCAAAGAGTTGGCTTAGGGTTCTTGAGACATGAGAGAAATATTGTTGGGAAATTTCTAGAATAGCATGAGAATGGTAAAATGATAGAAATATGATTTTTTTTCCACCTTTTATAGCCCCTTAATGACCCTTTTTACTCTCACACTTGGTCCAATAATAAGTCTCTACTTGGCCAAGATGAATGGGTCAAATTTCCCATATGGGCCATGTCTTTTATCCCAATTTGGGCTTTAAATTGAGCCCAATTTACTTGACCCAATGAAATTAATAATTCCTCATGTTTAATGCATTTCATACACTTTACGACAATAGTTCCACTCACGGGATTCATATCCATAGCCTCAATCCCAAGAACAAACAATTCTAGCCCCGGATGACCTATTTTGACCAAAAGGGTAAAATCGTTATTTTGACACCAAATTCGTTCTCGAGTAATTTTATCATACCGATATAATATTTCATTTATTTCGTGTATATACTCGTGGTTGTATAAGAAACGTGACAAAAATCGGCTTGATACGTCCCCGGGCACCCTTGGGACTTAAACAAAATTTCCAACTTTTGAAAGGTGCGCAGGGACGGCGTGGCACGCTGCTTGGCGCGCCCCTTTACTGCCTCTGGACTGAAAATTTCAGCCCAGAGCGGCGTGGCACGCCCCTGGGCGCGCCCCTCCTTATTTTTTTCCAAAATTTTTGTTTTCGACTTTTCTTCGCGGGTTTGGTTAGCTACTTCAAGTCCTATTCTTTAACTTACTTCTTAGCCTTAATATGCTTTGTTTAGAGGTCCTCTTAGCCTCATGTTGAACCCCACAAATGTTTCACGAAATTCATAAAACATCTCCTATAAAAGGTTAATCACATGTATGAAGCCAAATTTCAATTTTCCTCATTATTAACATTACCAAATGCATACTTATGGCTCTCGACACCTAAGTAAACATTATTCAATGCCGTCACATAGGGTTGGGAAAGTACGGGGTGTTACATTCTCCCCCCCTTAGGAACATTCGTCCTCGAATGTTAACAATATCGCTTCATTTGTAGTCATTGCATCTTCATATTAGCATACACATACGCAAACACTTAAGGCTTCAAGGATACTGTCCTTCTATTGCTCCACTTCCACATTTTGAACTTTTTTTTTTTTGATTCATTTACTCAACTCATGTATAACTAGTGCACACAATCTATCTTGACATTAAAGTCCTCCCTCTTGCGTAAGCTCAACTATCCTTGTCGAACGTCGATTTATATTCTTTTCAATTCAATTGAAATAAAATAGATCTTGCGCAATACTCCCCCCCCCCCCTCCCCCCCTTTTTTTTCCTCACCTCTACTACAAGTGAATACTCTGCCTCACTTTACATAAGAATTCTTTCATCTGGAGTTTCCAATAGACGAACTCCCATATAAATAGTGGTGCCATATCCTTCAAACAAATACCACGATTGCTACCGATTTTAACCAACCTCACATTTAGAGAACTTTGCCTATAATATCATCTCTAAACACGATCTTGAACACACTGAACAATGGCTCGAATACTCTATTCATTAAACCCATAAAACTATAAGTGCCTTTGCTAGCCCAATAGGAATTCGTGGTAACCATACCTTGTTCGTAATACTATCTTGGGTATATCATCATCACGTATTTTTTTTTCCATCTTATCCTCATTTATTTCATCACTTCATCATCCATTTATTCATTCATTCATTTCGTTCCTTCATCTTTCCTAACCCCATCACTAATCAAACAAATCGTCAACTCTGGGAGGGAACTGTTAGCTTATTCCGTTGTCGATAACTGACACACATTCTCAACGTACTATCTTGCTTTTGCACAATTAACACTGGTACACCCTACGGGGGGTAGACTAGTATCTTTCACATTAGTAGCTTTATCGTTGGCATCCGTCACTCTGACTAAGCAACATATGTACCCTTTTCATTCAAGAAAATTCTTTGTGGAAAATGAAGATTAGTCAATGTAATGTGACCACAACATTTACTATACAAATGCGACATAACTTGGGGAGAGATTGATATACTCACTTATGAGAGATTCATACATTGAGGATCAAGACACTATTTGAAACACACAAAGCTTACTTCGTTTCTTTACTTCTTGAGATTGATATCTCTAATTGAGGGATAGATATAGGAGATCACACATTACCTCTTCTTTACTCTTATGAGATCTTATGAGATTGGTACTTCTACTTGTGAGAGATTGATAGTCATAATATTATTGGATTTTGGAACATGACATGATTGGAAAGAAATGCTATTCAAAATAAATAGATTCTCTATGCATGGATACTTCCCTTGAGATAGATACATTATTGGAATGTATCTCATGATTGGAACTTAGGATTACTAACCAATGAATATGAGTTAGGTGAATCATCATTGACCGATGCATAAGGGACGTATGAGTAATACAATTCAATAACCGGGAATGGAATACCTTTGAACATTTCAGAATAGAACAAGCCCAAAGTCAATATGAACAATACGTTGTAGAAGGATATGAAAAGGGAAAACCTTACATACCTTATCTTCCCAAATGTAAATACACAATCCAATATGTGAGCACAACAATCCCGCTCCTTTCTTACTCTACATCACAAGTACACAACGGAACCAACATTAACCACCAACTACCTTACATATGCATACGACAACAATGAGTTACATGTTTATCTTTAAAATGTCATTTCCTTTTCTACAATACCATTTACGGCATTGTTATACCAACAATACCCCATTCATGCCATACATTGACCACAAATTACATTCCAAGCATTTAAGATGACCATGAATTACATGAGTCCCTTATAATATTATTTCACCCTTTACCATACCATTCATGGCATTATCATACCAAAAATACCATAATATTTCATACATTGACCAACACATGATAACCCAACAACATTTCACCACAAAGCTTCTCCTTTACACTTTCTTATTCCCACCATATCACAAATAATCCATAAGTCACCTTAATACACTTCATAGCACAAATCGGTCAAAATCCCATAATTTACACATGTAGAAAAATAGAAAGTTATGGACATAACAACACCATATAAGTTGAGATATCATCAACACCATTCACTTTCATCAAAACATCAAGTCATTTTTTTCAAGTTTAATTCACAAGGATTACACATCTTTTTGAAAAACCCCAAGTGTCATATCCAACACTTTCTAGCATAACCAATATGATCTACATAGTCTCTCATGCATATAAGATATTAAATCATAAGAATATACACTTACCAAGACTTTCCAAATGATGATCTTGTCCAAAGAGTTGGCTTAGGGTTCATGAGACATGAGAGAAATATTGTTGGGAAATTTCTAGAATAGCATGAGAATGGTAAAATGATAGAAATATGATTTTTTTCCACCTTTTATAGCCCCTTAATGACCCTTTTTACTCACACACTTGGTCCAATAATAAGTCTCTACTTGGCCAAGATGAATGGGTCAAATTTCTCATATGGGCCATGTCTTTTATCCCAATTTGGGCTTTAAATTGAGCCCAATTTACTTGACCCAATAAAATCAATAATTTCTCATGTTTAATGCATTTCATACACTTTACGACAATAGTTTCACTCACGGGATTCATATCCATAGCCTCAATCCCAAGAACAAGCAATTCTAGCTCCGGATGACCTATTTTGACCAAAAGGGTAAAATCGTCATTTTGACACCAAATTCGTTCTCGAGTAATTTTATCATACCGATATAATATTTCATTTATTTTGTGTATATACTCGTGGTTGTATAAGAAACGTGACAAAAATCGGCTTGATACGTCCCCGGACACCGTTGGGACTTAAACAAAATTTCCAACTTTTGAAAGGTACGCAGGGGCGGCGTGGCACGCTGCCTGGAGCGCCCCTTTACTGCCTCTGGACTGAAAATTTCAGCCCAGAGCGGCGTGGCACGCCCCTGGGCGCGCCCCTCCTTATTTTTTTCCAAAAGTTTTGTTTTCGACTTTTCTTCGCGGGTTTGGTTAGCTACTTCAAGTCCTATTCTTTAACTTACTTCTTAGACTTAATATTCTTTGTTTAGAGGTCCTCTTAGCCTCATGTTGAACCCCACAAATGTTCCACGAAATTCATAAAACATCTCCTATAAACGGTTAATCACATGTATGAAGCCAAATTTCAATTTTCCTCATTATTAACATTATCAAATGCATACTTATGGCTCTCGACACCTAAGTAAACATTATTCAATGCCGTCACATAGGGTTGGGAAGGTACGGGGTGTTACAAGGGTAGATTAGCTTGTGCTTGTGTGTGTATGTGATGGGGAAGAAAGATAGATTAGCTTGTGCTTGTATGTGTGTTTGTTGGGGGAGAAAGGTAGATTAGCTTATGCTTTTGTATGTGTGTTTGTTGGGGGAGAAGGGTAGATTAGCTTGTGCTTGTGTGTGTATGTGATGGGGGAGAAAGGTAGATTAGCTTATGCTTTTGTGTGTGTGTTTGTTGGGGGAGAAGGGTAGATTAGATTGTGCTTTTGTGTGTATGTAATGGGGGAGAAAGGTAGATTAGCTTGTGCGTGTGCGTGTGTGTGTTCGGAGAATATGGTAGATAAGCTTGTGCATGTGTGTTGGGGTGGATAAATTTGTGCTTATGTGTGTGTGTTGGGGGAAAAAGGCAGATAAACATTTGCAAGAATGGAGGGTTAACTACTCCCCCTTTGTGTAGAAATTATCAAGAGACAATGTGGAAAATTTCTCGTTACTCTTTACTGTACCATCTCCAAGTGTATATATACAAGTATTACAATGATCAGAAAATAAATAATGTTAAATCCTATCCTACTTGTAATATTCTTATTGGCTATATACAATTTTCTTAACTAACTTCATTCTCTCTCTATGCTAAACTTGTGCTTGTCACATGCTTGTAAGGAAGCTTCCTGAAGGAGATGATGTGGACGACACAAATCTTTCTTTAACTAAAATTAATATTGAGGGCCTGATTTGTGCCACGTCATTGCTGACTATTCCGAGGCTTAAAAACACTTCAAATTCTTTGAAGTGTGTTATGTTCGAATATATAAATCACTCTTCTTCTTTCTCTCTGATAGTTTCTCCACCATTGATGAATTTGAGTTCAAGGTCTGTGTATTCTCAACATCCCCCCTCAAGATGGAGGGGAGCAAAGTGACACCCATCTTGTGAAGAATATGATGGTGAGAAGGCGCCGATAAAGGCTTGGTGAGAATGTCAGCCGACTGATCTTTGGATGGAACAAAGGAAAGGGAAATGAGACCGGAGAGATATTGCTGTCTAACAAAATGACAGTCAAGCTCTACATGTTTTGTTCGCTCATGGAAAATCGAGTTTCGAGCAATGTGCATTGCCGCTTGACTGTCGGAGTATATTGGAACCGGTAAGGATGGTGAAATGGACAGATCTGCAAGGAGACGAGTCAACCAGGTTAGTTTGGCAACCAAACGTCTCATCGATCTATATTCCGCTTCGGCGGAGGAAAGGGAAACCGATGTTTGTTTTTTCGACTTCCAGGAGATAGGAGATCCACTCATACTGATGAAGAAACCATTGATGAAACGTCGGGAATCCTTGCAAGAAGCCCAATCGGCATCGCAAAAGGCAGAAATGGAGAATGATGGGGAAGCAGACAGGAAAATTCCTTGATTAGGACTACTTTTCAGGTAACGAAGTACTTTTATTCCTGCTGTGAAATGATGATTGCAAGGCTTTTGCATAAATTGACTTAAAGTCAAAACAGCAAAGCACAGATCTGGCCTTGTGTGAGTTAACTAGTTCAACTTTTCGATTAAATGTCTATAAATGGTAGGATCTGACATGTAGTTATCCGAATTTGCAGAAAACTTACAAGAGGGATCCATGGGAGAGGAAATAGCCGACAAATGAGAGATATCAAACTCTTGGAGTAAATTCAAGGTATATTTTCGCTGACTGACAATAATGCCATGTTCTTCTCTCAAAATTTCCATTCCTAGGAAATAGTGTATAAGACCAAGATCTTTAATTTTAAACTCTGCATGAAGAAAAGATTTGAGGGATTGAATCTCTGCTGCATCATCTCCTGTAATAAGTATGTCATCCACATACACTGCCACTATAGAAACCAGATCTCCATTTCTTTTAGAAAATAAAGAGTAGTCATTTAGGGATGCAGTGAAACCTTTGAAAGTTAAAGCCCCGGCAAGCCTGGCATACCATTGCCTAGAGGCTTGCTTTAAGCCATAGAGAGAATTTTTGAGTCGACATACCAAATTAGGCTGTGGTGGAGGCATACCAACTGGAAATTTCATATAGACTTCTTCTTGCAAATCACCTTGCAGGAAGGCATTGTTCACATCAAATTGTGACACCATCCAATCCTTTTTAGCTACAATTGATAGTAAACACCTGATAGTGGTCATCTTTACCACTGGGCAAAGGGTTTCATTGAAATCTATTCCTTCCTTTTGAATATCACCTCTAATTACCAATCTTGCCTTTAGCCTTTCTAGAGAACCATCTGCATGGTGTTTGACCTTGTAAACCCACTTACAAGGGAGAGCTTTTCTACCTGTAGGAAGAGAAACTACATCCCAAGTATGGTTGGACTCTAAAGCTGCAATTTCTTCTTGCATGGCCTTGACCCAACCAGGATGAGTAGAAGCTTGAAGATAACTAGTGGGTTCTGTAATTTCTAAAACTGATTGAATAGTGACTTGATTAGGTAGAGAAAGACCAACAAATGAAAGGACAATGGGTTGGGGTGGTGTAGTGAAACAAGAATCAGTTACAGAACTAAGAAAGATAGTGTTGCAAAAGTAATCTTTTAGATGACTTGGCATAATGCCTTTGTTGGATCTGGTTGATCTTCTCAAATCAGAATGACCAGGAGCTTGAGAAGGTGTATTGGGACTGGAAGGAGGAACATGATCTGGTGGAGAAGTTCAGATTGGGTTGGAACTAGAATCTCTAGGTGCAAAAAAATCAGAATCATTAAACACCTCATTCTCAATATTTGGTATAGGAAAAGTGAGGCATAGGTCATCATTAGGGCTCATAGAAAAGGGAAATATTTCTTCATAGAAAGAGACATCCCTAGAGACAAACACCTTCTTACTATTTAGGTCCAACAGTTTATAACCCTTTTGGTTACTGGGATAGCCTAGAAACATACAAGCTTTGGCCCTTGGCTCAAACTTAGCCCTGCCATGTGCTAAAGTATTGGCATAACATAAACATCCAAAACATCTTAGATGTTGATAAGAGGGTGATTTATTATATATGATATCATAAGGAGTAGCATCCTGTAGGACTTTAGAGAGTAATCTATTAATCAAGAAAGTGGCAGTAAGAACACATTCTCCCCAATAAGCCATAGGAACTTGAGATTGAAATAATAGAGCTCTTGCAATCTCAAGAAGATGTCTATGCTTCCTCTCAACAATGCCATTTTGTTGAGGCGTGGCAACACATGAAGTTTGATGAATTATACCTTGAGATTGGAAGTAGGTAGTGGCTGCTATGCTCTTTCCCAACTCCAGAGCATTATCTGATCTTATCACCTTTACCTTAGTGTTGAATTGCCTTTCTACCATCTGTAAAAAGCATTGCAAAACTGAAAATGCATTGCTTTTAGTTGGCAATAGATATGTCCAAGTACCTCTGCTGTAATCATCCACTATGATGAGAAAATACCTATAGTTATTATAGGTGGGTACTTTATAAGGTCCCCATGTGTCAATGTGAACAAGGTCAAATTTGGCCTTAGTAGATTTGGGACTTGTAGAAAAAGGCAATCTAGTTTGTCTTGCTTTAGGACATATATCACAAAAACAATCAAGATCAGAAGGAAT
Organism: Capsicum rhomboideum; assembly: GCA_031232105.1. Taxonomy (NCBI): domain Eukaryota; kingdom Viridiplantae; phylum Streptophyta; class Magnoliopsida; order Solanales; family Solanaceae; genus Capsicum; species Capsicum rhomboideum. Next base: position 8,650,704 of record CP124716.1, read on the forward strand.
AGAAATAGAACTGAGATGTTTCAATGATGAGAAAGGCAAATGCCCCAATCTAATGTGCCAAAGTTTTACATTAGAAGTAACAGTACTACATATAAAAGAAACTGCATTCGAGACAGACTCAGAATTACTAGAAATATTAAACGGAAAAGAAACAGAATTAGGAATATCTCTTGATATAATTGGCATTTCTTTGGTAGAATTGAAACCAGACTCTTTTATATTTGGCTGGAGCAGATAAAGTCCCTCCTTAGCTTCACCAAAAACTTGAGGCCTCCTCATTGAAGGGCCCTGCACAACACACTTGTTTGATGTAAAGAACAAGCTAGAATGAAACTAACTGCAAAATCTATTTACAGACATGAGATTGAATTTGAAACTTGGAACATCTAAGACATTTTCTATAGCAATATCTGAGAATAAAGAGATTGTTCCTACATGAGTGACTAGTATGGTATGACAATTAGGAAGATTAATAGTCAAAGGGACTTCAAGAAGACACATAGAAGTGAAAAAGCTTGAATTATAACACATATGTTCTGAGGCACCTGAGTCTATTATCTAGGTATTAGACTTTAAAACTGAAAAACATGAACTAATATATTTCAAGATTGTACCAGCTACTGTATTTGCATTAATTGCATGTCCTCCACTTTTATTTGCTGCCTCTTCCATTTTCATTTGTTTGAACATATGGACAAATTAATTGTATTGCTCCTTACTGTAGTTTTGATTGGAAGCAACAGTGTCAGTATAGTTGTTGTGTTTGCTTTCAAAGTCCTCCATAGACAATACTGTATTTCCTCTGATTTGTCCCTGAAAACCTTTCTCATTTGTGAATTGAAAATCATCAGGAAACCCTATTAATCTATAACAGTCAATTTCTTCATGACCTTGTTTTCCACAGTACTTGCATGACACATTAGGGTTATATTTCACTTTCTTTCCTTTGAACCTTTGACTTGGCTTTTGAAACCTCTGTGACTGTTGGGGATTTACGGATCTGGGAAATTGATTCCCGAATTTCTGAGTAGCAACAATTCTTTGAATCTGCTTCCCACCTCTATATTGATTTCTATTCCCAGTCATGAAACCACCAATTCCAGCCATAAAAGCATTGGAATCAGAGGGAATAATAGGGTTCATATAGTTTTCCCTCTGATGTTCATCCTGTAGGATCAAAGAGTATACCAGGTTAATGTTAGGTAAGGGGTTAATCATCAAAATGTTACCTCTGGCTTGTGAGTATGTGTCATTTAATCCCATAAGGAATTTGATAAGCCTCTCATCCTGCAAAGACTTCTCCAGTTTTTGTTTTCCCTCACAAACACATACACAACTACATTTGATGTTTGAGTTAAGGGAATCCAACTCATCCCATAACCTCTTCAACTGGTTGAAATAGCCTGCTATGTTGTTATTACCTTGTGTTAATCTGCTAAGCTCTTGTTGTAGGTGATAGAGCTTTGCTCCATTGGATTGTCCAAACCTCTGCTCCAAGCTTATACAGAGATCCCTAGCAGTTTTTGAGTAGATGACACTGTCTGCAATCTCCTTAGACAGTGAATTCAAAAGCCAAGATGTTACCATATCATTACATCTGCTCTAGGTTTGTAGATCTGGAGAATCATCAGAGGGTGTTGCTTCAGATCCATCAATAAAACCCAATTTGTTTTTGGCTGAAAGGGCAATCAGGACAGATCTCTTCCACCCCTGATAACCCTTTCCATCGAAAAGGTTGTTGATGAGTGTGATACCAGGTGCATATGATGGATGAAGGTGATAAGGATGATTGGAATCAATGGATGTTGATCTGCCTGCAACAGTTGTTGCTGCAACAGGTGCTGTTGCTGGTTCACCCATTGCCAAACGAGAAAAGAAGAACAGATTTTGAACAAATCTGGAAGGGTTTTAATCACTGCTCTGATACCATGTAGAAATTATCAAGAGACAATATGGAAAATTTCTCGTTACTCTTTACTGTACCATCTCCAAGTGTATATATACAAGTATTACAATGATCAGAAAATAAATAATGTTAAATCCTATCCTACTTGTAATATTCTTATTGTCTATATACAATTTTCTTAACTAACTTTATTCTCTCTCTATGCTAAACTTGTGCTTGTCACGTGCTTGTAAGGAAGCTTCCTGAAGGAGCTGATGTGGATGGCACAAATCTTTCTTTAACTAAAATTAATATTGAGGGCTTGATTTGTGCCACGTCATTGCTGACTATTCCAAGGCTTAAAAACACTTCAAATTCTTTGAAGTGTGTTGTGTTCGAACATATGAATCACTCTTCTTAAGAATTTGCAATTTTTTGGTTATACGATATTCCTGGCAATAAGTTGATGATGATCGAGTCCCTATTAAAGCAATGAGGTGTGTTCCTTTGAATCTTGAACAATCTCATTGCTCTATAGCTTGGCCTTCAACTGCACTTTAAATTTCGTCTTTATTTTTTATCCACGTCCAACCCCAATATCATTTTGGTGCTTGAATATGGCGATATTTTTTATAACTATATATTATAAAAACGATTTGTTTTATTTTAAGAAAATTGATTTTGGTTCGGCACAACTTGATAAACTTGTTTGTTTATTTCACCAAATTTTTATAGAAGATTTGCTCTATATTTCTCATTCTATTTGAAGAAGTCAAACACCTCCTACAATATATTTAATCTTGTCTTGTGTTGTACATTTATATTTTTTTTATTAATAATCTAAAGAAAATATTTTGTTGTTTTAAACTATGGTTGTAATCAATGCTACATTGAATTAATTCAACTGTTATATATTACAAATAGCATTTGTACACCATATGTGCATTTTGTGCACCCCACGTGCATCTTGTGGGTTTAATAATTATCCGTTAAAAAATATTTGGGTAAGTCATGTGACATATTGCATACTAAAAAAGAAGAAAAAATGAACAAATGGATTGGGCCAACTGCCTATTCAAATGACTCAAATATGTTATCAAAGCCTCAGTAATTTTACAATATCACACGCTCAAAGCTTGTTCTGAAGCCAGATACAAATTGAAGAGATTTTTGGGTACCATTTCACATCTTTTTTTTTTCTTCACAATTGTCTATTTCATGACCTCTCACACATAAGTTGAAGTTTTAGCCAGCAAGCAGCTTACTGCACAAGCAGATAAAATATGGTCCATGAAATAGATAATGGCACGATAAATTGTCTATTTATGCAAAAACACCCCAATAACTCTAAAATGTTGATCATAAATAAGGGTAAGGACTTGGATTTGGATTCTCTGGCCCAATACTAATCTCCAGCCTAATCATAATGATCATAATTGAGCCTAATCAGTATAACGATCCATATTGAATACCCATGATAATGCAGGCCTAAATTTACTAAAAACTCCATGTCTTCACTAGCTCTGCCTTGAATGAAGAAAAAGGCAAGGCAGCTCAAAGCTTTCACTCTCTCAACTCCATTAATTAAAGGGGAGAGAAACATGAAAAACGTAAATTAGTTTGTGATTCCAACTCGAAAAATAACACCATTTAAGATTGACATCACAATATCAAAAATCAGTATGCATTATCTCAAAAATTTACCTGGCTATATATATAGAGAGAGAAATTAACTACCATAATGCTATACATAGAGAGATTAACTAGCATATCAATTATTAGATGTTAAAATAAATTGGACAAGTTCAATACTTTATTTTTTTTTAATAAAAAAATAATAGAATAAGCTTACATTAAAAGTTCAAATTCACACATATATACTAATGTGCATTTAGTAAAAAAAAAAATTGTATATATATTAGTGTTATACATATATATGTGTGAGTTATACATCTAATGTTAAAGGAGAAATCCATATATATAGTGTTAAAAGTTACTTTTAACATACTAAAGAAATATATTTATGATCAATCAAATATATAATATTAAAATTTAAAATTATGTGTGCTATGCTTACGATATTTATATTATATTGAATATGTAATAGTAAGAAAGAAAATTAGATTGGACTAATATATATATATATATATATATATATATATATATATATATATAAGAATTAAAATGAACAAAAGAAAGATAAATAAATATGCAAAAATAAGAAAATTAATATCAATTAGAGAAAAGATATAAATATGTGTCCCTGTTGATTTTGGGAGATCTCATTTAATATATTTAGTTGATTAAATACTGATGCAGATTTTTATAAATTTGTTAAAAATAGTAACAAAAGAAAGATAGACAAACATGCAAGAATAAGGAAAATAATATCATTTATAAAAAAGCTATAAATATGAGCTCCTGATTTGATTTTTAGAGATCTCATTTAATATATCTATTTGATTAGATAATAATGCGGACTTTTATGAATTTTTTGTAAATGGCAACAAAAGAAAAATAGATAAACATGTGAGAATAAGGAAATTATTAATACTATTTACAGCAAAAATATAAATATGAGTTCCTCATTTGATTCTGTTAGATCTCATTTAATATATTTATTTGATTAGATACTGATGATTGATGCAGATTTTTATGATTTTTTTAAAAATGTTGTAAATTATACTATCTATGATAAAATGCAAGAATTATCTTACTTATACAATCAATTATGTGAATATGTTGTACATGATTTTTTTAAGTGGTTATCATATTTTAGTCACTGAACACCTAAATGCACACTATAAAATGAAGTGATTAGTCTCAGAAATATATAAGTGAAGTAAAATAATTATAGAAAATAGAAATGACAATTCCTAAAAGTATTCTTCTTTTAATTGCTGATTTTGTGGCAACTTTATTCTATTTCTGTATAGTTTTGGCTACACCAAAAGTTGCAACATTTCATACGAGCTATTTTTGTAAGTTTTCATTTCGTTTGAATTTATTACTCTTTAAATTTTACTAAAGAGAAAAATCAATATTTATACTAAATTTCATAATTGTTGACCTTTAATAATAATCATAGCAAGCATTAATTTTTGATAATTAATTGATAGCATGTCATCAAATAGTACTTATTAGTCATGAAATTTTACTGTTTAAAGTTTGGAAGTTATCTATCGCTAATTCTTGATTTTGTAATGAAGGCAAAGCATACACAAGTTCAACAAACGTCAATATACATAATATGTACATATATTATGTGTATATGTCTGGTATTTTTTGAATTATAGTCTATTTATTTATGTCGCTTTAATTTCTCTTTTTTTTAACTTCCATTTATTCTAATAGCTGTCGATGCAAATAAACGTGCAACTAATTTGGGTCCATGTGACGAACTTTGCGATGAAAAATGTTGCTTCACCTTATGCGAAAATTCCTTTAGTGAAAGGCACCCAAAACCAATTTGCAAGGACTTTGGACTTGAACATCTTGTATTTGTACCGTTGATTGTTGACTAATTTTCCCTCCACTATAGTTTGTTTAATTGATTAAAAGGTATTATGAGTGACGAGTATCATTAATTGCTAGTGAAAAGAATTTTGCAAGTGCTCTAATTAATTCTATATATAAAATAAATAAATGGTTATACATGTTTTGAAAGAAGTGTTGTTGAGTTTGATTAATACGTAGTTGATGTATTTGATAAAATGTATTGAAATTGAATAGTAAGAATTAAAGTCCAACTTATTTTAAAGGATAAAAATTAAAAATCAACCTATATAAAGAGCAAATCATGTAATTAAATGTCACTTCCATTATTCGTCATAGGATCCAACTACTTTTTTCGAAGCAAATCGTGTGTATAAAGTTCATGTTATATTTCTGAATTTAATACGAATAAAATAATATTATATACCTTTTCCATTTTCTTTTAGTTGTCAAGTATACTAAAAATAGTTGGTTCGCAAATACATATTAATTTAAAAAATTAAGAGAGAATTGATTACTTTTTTCTAACTTTGCCCTAATATTAATTATTTTAGAACCAAGAGAGACGTCAATAGGCAAAAAGTAAAGAATTAATAAAGGAATGTATGAGTCAAATTACACTCGAAATTAATTTTTTCTTAAGGATTATGCAAAATCTTATCCTGACAACAAAAAAAAAAACTAAAAAATACAACTTTCATACAATATTTATACAAATTGAATACAATTACAACAAAATACAAAATTTAAGATATAATATTTCTGTAACATAAGTCCTTGTTCTACCATTATTCATACAATTTTATACTTTGTGTACTATCAATAAATTCCAATTGATTGTTGTTATTTTCTTTTCGGAGTATAGGAAACTTGATATTCAACTGTCAATATAGTATTAAAAGTTACTTTTAGCATTCTAAAGAAATATATTTATATTGTATCAAATATATAATATTAAATATTATATGTGATATGCTTAGAATATGTAAAAATACGAAATTAATATCATTTATAGAAAGATATAAATATGAGTCCCTAATTTGATTTTGGAAAATCTCATTTAATATATTTATTTGATTAAATAATGATACAAATTTTTAGATAGTATCAAAAGAAAGATATATAAACATGCGAGAATAAGGAAATTAATATCATTGACAGAAAAGATATAAATATGAGTCCTTAATTTGATTTTGTGAAATCTAATTTAATATATTTATTTGATTAAATAATGATGCAGATTTTTATAAATTTTCTAAAAATTGTAACCAAAAAAAGATAGATAAATATGCGAGAATAAGAAAATTAATATCACTTACAGAAAAGATATAAATCTGATTCCCTGATTTGATTTTGAGAGATCTCATTTAATATATTTATTTGATTAGATAATGATGTAGATTTTTATAAATTTTCTAATTTTGATAACAAAAGAAAGATAAATAAACATGCAAAAACAAGAAAATTATTATCATTTATAGGAAAGATATAAATATGAGCCCCTTATTTGATTTTATGAGATCTCATTTAATATATTTATTTGATTAGATAATGGTGCAGATTTTCATGAATTTTCTATGATAAGATGCAAGAATTATGGTACTTATACAATCAATTATATAAATATGTTGTACATGATTATTTTTTTTAACTAGTTCCCATATTTTAGTCAACGAACACCTAAAAAGACACTATAAAATGAAGTGATTTGTTTCAGAAATACATCAGTGGAGTAAAATAATTATACAGAATAGAAATGACAATTTCTAAAAGCATTCTTCTTTTCATTATTGGTTTTGTGGGAACTTTGTTCTATATAGTTTTGGCTACATCAGAGGTTGAAACATTTCATGCGAGCTATGTTTGTAAGTATTTCATTTCGCTTTAATTTATTGTTCTTAAATTTTATTAAACCAAAAATTCAAGATTTATATTAAATCTCTTCATTGTTGACCTTTAATAATAATCATAGCAAACATTAGTTTTTGATAAGGCTTAAGTCATCGATAGACCCTTAAACTTGTTTCGAGATTTCACTTGGACCCCTCGACTGACCTTTGTACCTATTGAACATCTGTACTACTATGGATTTGAACCACTTAAACACTTTCTGCCGATATGACTTAATGAGTGTACAACACTTCAAAATAGGCGCATGAGAAGTGGTTTTTTTGTCAAATTTCTTTTTCTTCTTTATTGTATTCTTGTTCCAAATTCACCACCACCTTCCGCCATTTTTTCTTGCCGAAAAAAATGGAGTTCATCACCCAAATTATACTTCCTCTCTATCTCTATCTCTCTTCCTCTTCCTCTTCCCAACCCCCGCCCCCGCCCCCACCTTCTCTTTTTCCCAACAAAACAAAATTGGATTAGAAAAATATTAAGAACAAATCCAAAAAAAAAAACAAAAAAAAACACTACTTTAAAGTGAAATGAAGAAAAACACGTAAAAAAAAAAAAAAAAGAAATATGATGTATTCAAGGGGAATGTTATCTTTACGTGTTCTTCCTCATGTCACTTTTCAAATTCAATTAATTTTTTTAATTATTAGATAAAATTGATTCTTTGATTGTAATGATTTGTCAATTTTTATGTTAAAAGATGACATTTTTCTTGGATTTGTTGAACGAATTTTGCATTGATTTTTGTTTTGGAATTTTATGCCATTGATGGAGCTTGAAATGGGGATGATAGCTTTTGACATGGTAGATGAAGGTGAAGGCGGGTGGAGGGGGTGGCGACGACGGTTGATTAGAGTTAGGATTTAAGTATTTAATTTTTTTTACTTATAATTTTTATTTATAAATATTTTTTTTGAACTCATCTACCACATGCACTAATATAATTGGTCATTTTGCCACGTCACCGCGCGTGTACTACACCCATTTTATATTTTTGGTTGATTAACAAAAAAGTGTCTAATAGGTATATATTTTGAGTGGTTTAAGTATTCAATAGATACAAATGTTAGTTGAGGGATCCAAGTGAAATCTCAAAACAAGTTTAAGGATCTGTCGATGACTTAAGCCTTTTGATAATTAATTGATAGCCTACCCTCATCAAATAGTACTTATTAGCAGGGGTGAATCTATTAAGGCTCGTGGGGGTGCCACACCACCCGCAAGCTTCGACCGAAACCTCATGTATTTATAGGTTATATATACAGAATATATAAATATTATAAACCTAGCACCCAGAGGAAAAACGATCTCCATGGTGCCAGTGGTGATCGTGGAGAAGGTGCAGGATTGAATCCTGCTTAAAGGCATCCTTCTTATTTATTTATTTTTTTTGGTAATTTTGACTTGTTGCATTAATTAGCAGGAGTTCATCTTTTATTACTTTTATATATATATATATATATATATTTGTTTCTAACTGTTATTGACTTAGTTTTAAATTTAATTAACAATTATTATTGACTGAATTAGTTTATTAGTCTTTCCCTTTTTTTAATTGCTTATTAGTTACTGTTTGTTTAACTATAAAGTTCAAAAAAATATATAAGTTCTCTTCTCTCTCCTCAATTTAAAAAATCCTCATCGTCATGTTCTTGGGTATCTCTTTTTTGATTTCTTTACACTTGTGAGCAATAATTGATATTCAGCCAAATTTTTTTAAAGTGTTTTTAAATGTATTTTTATCAGAAGTACTTTTTGAAAAAGTGCTTTTTTAAGAATTTTTTTTATTTTAGCTTATGAAAAACATAACTTCTGCTTTCTAGAAACACTTGTTTTCTTCCAAAAGTTTGACCAAACATATCACTTTTTAAAAATAAGTATTTTTGACCTCTCAAAAGCTTGGCCAAACATGTTATTAATCGATGAGTCCATTTGACACTCGGAAACTTCAAATCCTAGATTCGCCTCTGCTTATTAGTCATGAAATTTTAATATTTAATATTTCGAAGCTATCCATCGCTAATTTTTAATTTTGTAATAACTGCATAGCATATAGCGAATTCAACAAACATTAACATACATAATATATACATATATGATGTGTTTATGTCCGCTATTTTTTGGATCATAGTCTTTTAACGTTAATTTAATTTCCTTTTTTTAACTTGTATTTCTTCTAATGCAGCTGTCAATGCAAATGCATGTCCACTTTATTTTGGTCCATGCGATGGGCTTTGCAATGAAGAATGTTGTTTTGCTAAATGCAGAAGCTCCTTTAGTCCAAGCAGGCACCCTACACCACTTTGCAGGGTGGTTGAAGAAGGTCATAAGATTTGCACTTGTACCATTGTTTGTTAATTTTCTCTCAAATATAGTTGGCTTAATGGATTAAAAGTTATTATGAGTGATGAGTATCATTAGTTGTTGATGGAAAGAATTTTGAAAGTACTCTAGCTGATATATATATAAATGATTGTGTGCTTTGAAATAAGTGATGCTGCGTTTGACTAGTAAGTAATTGATGTATGTGATAAAAGTGCATTGAAATTGAATATTAAAAATTAAAGACCAACTCATTTAAAGGATAAAAATTAAAAATTAATCTTTTTATTGAGCAAATCTTGTAATTAAATGTTACTTCCATTGTTGTCATAGGGCCCCCAACTACCTTATAGATAGAGTGTTTAGCGATTGTGGTTTTAGATGAAAAAGAAATTAGAACAGAGATTGCCTTTGTTACAATCGTTTATAGTCCTTGTTTTGAAAGTTTAGTGAGGAAAATCCTCGATTTTTTTCATTACTTCAACTAGTATCGATTGATGGGAGATATATATATGTAGATTAGTACAATTCATTATTTACTGGCATATTCAGGATTTTAAGAGAGATGGATCTAATTTTTCAACTCAATCCATTTATTTAATGAAATAGAGTACCTTGTTTCTTTTTATGGGAGCACATACATAAATGAAATTCCTTTCTTGTACTATACAAATGAATCAACTAATATAAAACTGAGAGTTGGAGGACACCTCAATGCTATTCATTAACTGATAGAACCTCTTCTCTTCTTTCAATTGCATCTCTCAAAGGAGAAAAAAGCCCCCCCGCTGACGATGGGAAAGCAAGGGCGTCTTTTTTCTCTTTTTTCTTTTTTCTTTTCAAAGCAAATCATGTATAATTCATGTTATATAATTCTGGAAATTTAATACTAATACAATAATATTATATACTTCCTCCGTTCCCTTTTAGTGTCATGTATACTAAAAATATTAATTTTCATATATTTGTCAATTTAGAAAATTGAGAATTAATTATTTTTTCTAACTTTGTCCTAGTATTAATTATTCTAGAATTAAGAGGAATATAAATAGACAAAAATTAAAGAATTAATAATGAATATATGAGTCAAATTATGCTCCTAATTATTTTTTCTTACACGTTATGCAAAATCTAATCCTAACAACTAAAAAGAAACAGAAGAAGCACAACTTTCCTACAATATTTATACAAATTTAATACAATTACAACAATATACAAAACTTAAAATATAATTTTATGGAATATGGAGTAACATAAGTCCTTATTCATACAAAACAATTGGAAACAGGCTTGTTTGGTCCAAATTTCTTCGGACTAACAAACATTGTAACATGGGTCTGCTTACCTAATTGGGCTCGAGCAATTCTCAAAATAAATCTTCAATTTTCTTGCCTAGTATTGTGACCCAAGAGCAACAGATAAAATGTTAAATAGAAACTCTCACTGCAGATAGTGTTGATGGACCGAAAATATGAATTGGATTATAGTGAGCAAGATTTTGTTCTCATAAGGAGGAACTGTAAAAATTAGCTAATGAGATATATATATAAATGATATTAATTTCCATATTCTCGAATCTCCCATGTTTCGAGAATATGAAAATTAATATCATTTATAGAAAAGATATAACTATGAGTTTCTGATTTAATTTTGTGAGATCTTATTTAATATATTTATTTGATTAAATAATGGTGCAGGTTTTCATAAAATTTATAAAAATGGTAACACAAAAAAGATAGATAACATGTGAGAATAAGAAAATTAATATCAATTACAAAAAAGATATAAATATGAATCCCCATTCTGATTTTGAAAAATCTCATGCAAAATATTTATTTATTAAATAATGATGCAGATTTTTATAAATTTTCTAAAGATGGTAATTAAAGAAAGATAGATAAACATGCGGGAATAAGGAAATTGATATCATTTATAGGAAAAATATAAATATGAGTCCATGATTTGATTTTGAGAGATCTTATTTAATATATTTACTTGTTAAATAATGATGCAAAATTTCATTAATTTTCTAAAAATGGCATAAATTATGCTTTTTTATGAAAAGATGTAAGCATTATGTTACTTATACATCAATTATATGAATATATTGTACATGATTTTTTTAACTGGTTACCATATTTTAGTCAACGGACACCTAAGAAAACACTATTAAATTATGTGATTAGTTTTCAGAAATATATCAGTGAAGTAAACTAATTGTCGAGAATAGAAATGACAATTCCTAAAAGTATTCTTTTTCTCATTATTATTTTTGTGGGAACTTTGTTCCCAATAGTTTTGTCTACACCAAAAGCTTCAACAATTGTTCGTAAGTATTTCATTTCGCTTCAATCTATTGCTCTTTAAAAAGGAACGGATGAAGTATTAGTCATGAAAATTCATTGTTTAACGTTTAGAAATCATCCATCACTAATTTTTGATTTTGTAATGACGGCAGGGCATATAACGAATTCGATAACCGTTAATATACATAATATGTGCATATATTATGTGTATATATCTGCTATTTTTGGATTATAGTCTATTTGTGTCAATTTAATTTCCCCTCTTTAACTTCTATTTCTTTTTAATATAGCAAACAATAGATGTGACTATAATGTGGGTCCATGCGACGAGCTTTGCGATGAAAAATGTTGCTTTAATTTATGCACAAGCTCCTTTAGTGGAAGGCACCCTCAACCAATTTGCAAGGACTCTGGACTTGCACAAAGGACTTGCATTTGTACTGCTGATTGTTAATTAATTTTCCTCAACTATATTTGGGTTAATTGATTAAAAGTCATTATGAGTGATGAGTATTATCAACTGTTGGTGGAAAGAATTTTGTATTGATTCTATATATTAAATAAGTAAATGGTTATGTGTGTTTTGAAATAAGTGATGTTGTGTTTGATTAATAAGTAATTGATGTATGTGATAAAAATGTATTGAAATTAAATATTAAAAATTAAAGATTAATTTATTTAAAGAATAAAAATTAACCTATTTAAAGAGCAAATCGTGTAATTAAATGTCACTTCAATTATTCGTCATAGGATCCAACTATCTTTATCGAAGCAAATCATATGTATAAAGTTCATGCTATGTTTTTTGGCAATTTAATAAGAATACAATAATATTATATACTTTTTCCATTCCCTTTTAGTTATAATGTATACTAAAATAGTTATTGCTAAATATTTGTTAATTTAAAAAAAGAAGAAGAGAGTATTAATGATTTTTATTCAACTTTGTCCTAATATTAATTATTCTAAAATTAAGGACATAAAGAAAAAAAAAACTAATAAGGAATATAAGTTAAATTACCCTACTAATTTTATTTTTATTAAGGATTATGTAAAATCTTATCCTAGCCACTAAAAACGAAAAAGTTACGAAGAAAGTACAACTTGTACAATATTTATTCAAATTTAAACAATTACTCCCTCTGTCCCAATTTATGTGATGTAGTTTGACTTGACACGGAGTTTAATAAAGAAAGGAAGACTTTTGAAATTTATGGTCTAAAATGAGTCATAGATGATTGTGTGGTTGTAAATCATTTCATTAAGGGTAAAGTGGGTATTTTAAAGTTAAATTATTATCAAATATAGAAATGTGTCATTCTTTTTGGGACTGACTAAAATAAAAAGTGTGTCATATAAATTGGGACAGATGGGAGTACAACAATATACTTTGTGTACTATGCAATAAATTCCAATTGATTGTTGTCATTTTTCTTTTCGAAGTGTAGGAAACTTGTCCAATTCTCATCTTACTCCATCCGTCCTATTTTAGTTGGTCATCTTATTAAAAATAAATGTCCCATAATATATTAGTTGATCACTTACTAAATTAAGAAAGAATTAATTAATTTTTTTTCCATTTTACTCCTACAATTAATTCCAATTCCAATGTTCATTCCTATGCTCAATGAATATCATTTATATGGGTAAAGGGTAAAATAGTTAAAACCATCACTCCATTTATAATTTATTAATTACCGTATAAAATGGAATGTGCCCAACTAAAATAGAACGGAGGGAGTAACTCTTTTCTTTCTTCATTACGAATTCTGTTTTTTTTTTTTTTTTTTTTATGATCAGGATATTTACTAATCATACAAACACTAAGGCCATTAAGGACAAATAATGCAGTTACTCCTTCCTTTTGTATTTACTAGTCCACTATTGACTTGACGCATTAATTAAGAAATAATAAATAATATGAGTAATTTTACTATATCACTATTTGAATATAATAAATCTAATACTTTGAAAAATATATTGGTTAAAATGGACACAAATGAGTAAATTATCTATTATTGGATTATCAAACTTTACAAGTATTATTGAACATCTATTTTTAGTGACATGTACAAGTAAAAATGGACATATACAAATTTAATACAATTACAACAACATACAAAACTTAAAGATATAATCTTCTTTAACATAAGTCCTTGCTCTACCATTATTCATACAATTTTATACTTTGTGTACTATGCAATAAATTCCAATTCATTGTTGTCATTTTTTTTTGGGAGTGTGGGAAACTTGATACTCCATTTCTCATTTTAACTCTTTTCCTTTTTCATTAAGAATGAATTTTTTTTTCTGAATTAGGAAATTTATTAATCTTACAAACACTATAGTTCATTAAGGACAAATAATGCAGTTATTAATGAACAGGTCTTTTTGGTCTAAATTTGTTCGGACTAAAATATTAGCCACTGACCAACAAATGTTGTAACATGGGCCTGGTTAACTAATTGGGCTCGCCCAACTAATGAGTTTCAGGTGGGCCTAGTATTGGGGCTAGATGGGCTGCAAATATGACTTGGATTAGAGGAAGTGGGCGATTTATATTCTCATAAGGAGGAATTGGAAAAATAACATAAACATACACCCTAACTTATCATATTTACACAAATTCTCATTCTTACAAAGTAATTACAAAAATTTCTATTAATTATGTATCTTCATTGGATGTATCGGGAGCTAATTATGTATCTCGACAGACCCAAAATCGGAAAAAATATTCCGGGAGCTAAATATGTATCTTTACAAATGAAAAAATGTATCTTCGTTGGATGTATTATGTATCTCGACAGACCCAAAATCGTAAAAAATGTATCGAAACCTAATTATGTATCTTTACAAGGAAAAAATATATCTTCATTGGATGTATCGGAGCTAATTATGTATCTCGACAGACCCAAAATCGGGATTTTCAGTAATTATGCAAAATGTCGGAATTTTCTGTAACTAAGCTCCAAACTGTCGGGATTTATGTTGTTTGGCCATTATAAAAATTTCAAGATTTCAGAAATAGCTACTTAATATTTAGGCAATAAATGAGATACCATAGCTAAAGTTTGCCTAGGGCGTAACTACAATTTAGTTGCTAAATATACAAATTAGAGATTGTATATACATATTTAATTTTGCTTTAAAGATTTGTACATGAGTCCCGAAATTTGCTTTGTATATAAATACAAACCTTTTGAGATTTGCATATGAGTCCCAAAATTTGCTTTGTATACAAATACACATGTATATGAGCTCCGAAATTAGAGAATCCCATGAAATTAGAGATTTGTATATTGTATATGAGCTCCGAAACATACAAATACAAAATAAATAGATATTTAGCTATTTAATCTAAACCTTAGCTGTAAATAATAATTATCTTAAACATTAGTTACGCCTGATAATTATTACTTGATGCTTTCTACTCCACGTAATTTTTCCTCTAAAAATTAGCTAATGAAATATATTCAAATTATGAAATTCCAATATCCTAGTTCTTCTTCTAAGCGTTTTCCAGGTTGTGAATTTTGGCAACATCATGTTGTAGTGTCACATGAGACGAGACGATATGCTAATTTTAACGAACTTAGTTTTTATGTAGAGCAACAATATGGATATCGATGAGTCTGATTTTGATCTCTTGGCATGGTGGAAATTAAGTGAATATGAAAAAAATTTCCCCTACTTTCCAGAATGGCCCGTGCTATATTAGCGGTTTCCATGTTTACTACTTCCTCGGTTTAAAAAAAAATGACCTATTTTTTTTTAGTCCGTTTAAAAAAGAATGATTCATTCCTTTTTTGGCAACACTTTAATTTCAACTTTCCACATAACATGTTTAAGACCACAAGATTAAATGACATTTTGGTACATTTGACATAACTTTAATTTAAGACCACAAGATTCAAAAGTCTTCTTTATTTTCTTAAACTCCGTGCCAAGTCAAAATAAGTCATTCTGTTTTAAACGGAGGGAGTATTTAGATAGATTGTTTAGTCGGGATACATTTCAAATATATGGTTCTAAAAGGTTCCATAAAAGTAAAATGGTTTTAGTGTTCTATTTAAGCAAATTTTTCTTCTACAAGCAAGAAATCCTCTCCTATTTGAATTCAAAAGTGAATTTCAATTTATCCTTCTGAATTTTAACCTATGATTGCACATTTTCAGAAGTTCCACCCTGCATTATCTGATCACTTTAGTATTTGAAGCTATATTCTGGGGAACTAAATTCCTACCTTTAATAGTAATAAAAATTAGAGTTTTAAAGTATAATTAATAAAATTAATTTAGTAAAATAGATCTCTAGTTAAAATTTTGTTAAGGGGCGTGTCAAATTAATAGGGATCAAAGTAATATCATATGGAGGGAGTATATAGGATAGTGACCCATATATAGAAAAACCTTCCTAAATATTGATGTAAGGCAAAATAGTATACACTATCTTTGATTTATAGACTTTATTAGTGGTCCTAAATTAAATTGTATATCGACCTTATCTCTACACTTTGGCAGTTTTAATGGAAACGTTGAAAATTTCCTCAGAAGCTAACCATACCATTAGTGCCCTAAATTAAATTCGAGTAAGTCATAATCACAACGAAGAAAAACAAATTTATAGTCTCATCTAGTGACAGTCGACTCTATAAAATCTATTTCACCCCCTCCCCATTTGAATACTTCCTCTAGTCCATTTTACTTGTTAGTATATTTTATTTTGCACATATCATAAGGAAAAATATTAATTAGAAGCTGATTTAACTGAGTTATTCTTAATTATTATTTCCTCCATTTCTTTTTAAGTACTTCTTTTGGCCTGACTACATTCTTTAATAAACTACTCACTCATAGAAAATTAAAGGTAAGTTTACCAACTTACTCCTAATTAAATTTTATTTCTTTTTAAGTTGATATTGATTACTATATTTAAACTCAAGAGCAAATTAGGAAGATCGTGGTGAAAGTATTTTTGAAGACTTAAATATACACTTATTTAAGAATAAAATTACAATCCAAAAGAAGCACTTAAAAAGGAATAGAGGAAATACTCTTTTTTATTTACTAATATTTTTTTCTTTTGCACCACATTAATATTATTTTATATTTATAATCAATGATAAAGTTGGAATAAACAACTAACTATATCTTATTTTTTGAAATGACAACTTTTTTTAGATCATATATTTTTAATAAGGATAACAAGTAAAGTGACGAGGAAGTAGTGACGTTAATAGTCCATATATAAAGGCAAATCCTTGCCACTACACATTCTAATTCCCTCTTCTTTCTCCCTGTCTATTCCCAACACAAAATAGTATTGGTCACCCTTCCCAAGTCTTCAGCACACACAAGTTTTTTCCATCCATTTTATCCACTGATCAGCAATGGAGGTCTGTCTCTGTTCCATATCAAGATCATCAATCACTAAATTTGGCAGTTGTGCAATTCTGATAGCCTTGTTGATTTCTCTTATGTGTTTTACGTCTACAGGTGAGTTTTATTTTCTTTGTCATCATCCCATTTACCACTAACTACTCAAGTGTTCCTTTTAAAAAAAAAATACAAGGAATCTTTTTTGTTCATATCTATCAATTCTGGCAACAAAACTAGCTGATTTTGCACATAGAAATGAATATCATAGTTTGCTTCAGAATGTAACATTGCTAATATGACTGTTTCATTGAATCGAAAAGAAGAGAGTCAAAATTACACAAAGGGATTATGATAATCTTGAATTTTTTCAATTATTTTTTTTTGGATAGAATTTGATTAATTTTGATGGTCAAACTTCAAGTTGGTGGTCTAGAAGAATTAACTATTTAGTTAACGTAGGAGTATTTTGTTGTCTTAGGATCCTTGACGTAGCCAATATAACCTTGTAACATTAAATTCGCCTACTTAATGTTTTTTAAGTAACCATTTGCATTTATAATGACTGGTATATTGATATTTTAGCAATTTGGTGCTTAAACTGTGCCTTAACTAATTTTTTGGTTGGTTATTGATGAGTTAGTTCACATTGGTTAATATTAGATTCATCTACCAAAATCTTACATTTATAATGCTCGGGACATCAAAATTGTACGGTGATACTGTGGCTTATGCATTTTTGTGTTTGCCAGGTTGATGAGTTAGTTCAGATTACTGATTGTTGTTGTCTCAGTCACGAGGACGAGTTCTAAAAATTTTAGTCGTCTCTACGAGAAATTAAACTGCTACTGTAGTAATTTTTGTTTGGTAACCTTGAGATTGTCCTCTATGTCTAGAGCTTGAGTAAGTAGTTTACTGTTTGCTGAATATTGTTGCAGATGCTTATGATGTACTCGACCCCAATGGAAATATTACAGTCAAGTGGGATATCAAGTCTTGGACTCCAGATGGATATATTGTGAGTGTATTTTCTCTTATTTTACTAATGAAATGTTGTTCAACATCTCTCAACAAAGGGCAGAGATGACTCTATGTAGAAAGGGCATTTGTTGTAGCTCTTTCTGCAGAGCACAAAGGCCCCTTACTTATATAATCTTTCCAATCTTAGCAATTTTAATTTGTCAAAGGTTTAGGGAACCATAAGACAGTTTTCTTTGAGTTCACATTATTTCCATATCTATTTGAATGAGTGCAAACATAGAAGTTTAATTTATTTAAATTGGTAGAAATATTACTTGTCACTTAAAATAACAATTATAGCCTATATATACTTTTATCACAATTGTGTTTGACCCAAAACGTGTTTTTTTCTTTTGAATTAAGCAGGCTATTGTTGCAATATATAACTTCCAAAAGTATCGTCATATTCAAGCACCGGGGTGGCAACTGGGTTGGACATGGGCAAAAAAAGAAGTAATTTGGAGTGCAGTTGGAAGTCAAGCCACAGAGCAAGGAGACTGCTCAAGATTCAAAGGAAACATCCCTCATTGTTGCAAAAGAGGCCCAACCATTGTCGACTTGTTGCCAGGAATTCCGTATAACCACCAAATTGCAAATTGCTGCAAAGGTGGAGTAATTAGCTCGTGGGTTCAAGACCCAGAGAAAGCTGTTAGCGCATTTCAACTCAGTGTCGGTCAAGCAGGAACAAGTAACAAGTCAGTGAGGTTGCCAAAAAACTTCACCCTCAAGGCACCGGGACCTGGATATACCTGTGGGCCTGCAATGAAAGGGAAACCAACCAAGTTTACAACTCCAGATGGAAGGAGGTTCACTCAAGCTTTGAGTAAGTTACAGTGGGTTATAACGCTATGAGTATGCAATGGTAGTTTCTTTCGGTAATTGCATGTTTTTTTTTTCAATCAAGTATATTGTTATTTCTACTATGTTCCTTTACTTTCTCGAGACCTTAGTGACATGACACATCCGTAAATGATGCATACCTCTCTGATCATGAAATTTTCCTAGTCTATACTAGTAAAATTAAAGATACAATCATATTAATTGTATCTTTTTCCTTGCAGTGACATGGAAAGTTACTTGCACATATTCACAGTTCCTAGCTCAGAAGACACCCACTTGTTGTGTCTCATTGTCCTCTTTCTACAATGACACAATTATAAATTGCCCGACTTGCACATGTGGTTGCCAAAATTACATAACTCAACCGGGGACATGCATAGAGTGAGCAGACACTATTTTCAATCTCAAATTCTACCCTTCTTTACTATTTTGGTTTCCAGAAGTTCTTACTAATCGTCTGATATTTCTTTATGCTCTTTGACAGGCCGGACTCCCCTTATTTAGCTTCAGCACTTCGAATTTCCGAAAAGAATGATTACAAACCTCGTCTCCGGTGTACTAAGCATATGTGTCCCATTAGAGTTCATTGGCATGTTAAGACCAACTATAAAGCTTACTGGAGGGTAAAAATTACAATAACAAATTTCAACTATAGAATGAATTATTCCCAGTGGAATCTTGTTGTTCAGCACCCCAACTTTGAGAATCTCACCCAGATATTCAGCTTTAATTATGAGCCACTAGTCCCGTATGGTCCCATTAGTGAGTAATCTCTTACCTTGACAAGGAAATGCAAATTTTCGTAAAAAATTGAGCTCTCTAACTAGCTTCTTTTGAATTTGATCGTTTACAGATGATACTGCTATGTTTTGGGGAATCAAGTATTACAATGATCTACTAATGCAAAGTGGACCTTCTGGAAATGTCCAATCAGAGATCTTACTTAGGAAGGATAAATCGAAGTTCACCTTTGAAAAAGGATGGGCTTTCCCTCGTAAGGTTTATTTTAATGGTGACAATTGTGTTATGCCACCTCCGGATGTCTATCCGTACCTACCAAATACCAGTGCCCACATTGGGTTTATACTATGGCACTCTTTGGCCACAATTTTGGTATCTCTTATTCTATTATATTCACATAACTTGTAAAATTATAAGAAAGAAATACAATTGAAGTAGTTCATTGCTTCTCATGAAGAGAGTTTCCTACCCTGGTTAATATCAACATTAAATTTCTTCAGCAAATTCAAAAGCATCACTTTTGCAACTTCAACTTCACCCCAAGATTCCCAAATGTGAAGGTTTACTTGTGATTTTGTAGATGTAACCACTGATTTGGTGTGTTCCAGTTCAATTGCTTGAGGTTCAACACATGCATTGTATATCCTTGAACATATTATAACACTATATGATAATGCGTCAGTGCCTTACACTTCGAGAATTTTGTTGTACACTAGTGAATGGTGTTGAGAAGACTTCATATTTGGAAGTGGCAGAAACCAAAAATTTTATACGTAAGGAAATTGTTATCTCCAGTGATACAATAAAATAAACAAAGGTTCAATTTCACTATTCTCTCCTCATTCATGCAATATATAACAACCTAAGCAAGCTCTTCATGATGGAACACAATCTAAAAGTTACGGGAAGTGCCAGTAAGATATGTTGTTGCCATCTTCTGTTACCAGGTGAGAAAAATCATCAAAATCGTGCAAATTGCAGTGCTTGAAAATGAAAATGGCCCGTTTTCAGCAGAGTTGGGCAAAATTGGGTATGAATCCGGAGGGGGGAGTTTGCATTCATCTCCATTGAAGTAGACTCTCCGGGGAAATCCCCATCCCGACTTCAGCGTAAATGTATTCTTATCCTTTTGCATAAGCACCTCAGACTGAACATTCCCCGAAGGTCCAGCTTCCATCAAGAGATCATTGTAATATTTCATACCATAGAACATGCCAGTGTCATCTGTTAGAAACAAATGATTGTTAAGTTCCGTTCAAGCTTGAGAAAAGAACTAAATTCACATTCATATGCACTCACTAATGGACTGGTAGGGCATGATAGGCTTGTAGTTGAAGCTGAAAACTTGAGTTACATTGTTGAGATTAGGATGTTGTGCCACAAGTGTCCACTGTGTATGGTTCAATCTGTAATTGAAGTTAGTGATAGCAATCTTGGCTCGCCAATAATCCTTGTAATTGAGTTTGACATGCCAATGCACGCGTATTGGGCACATGTGGTGGGTGCATTGTAGTAATGGTTCGTTATCTTTTCTTGGAGTGTTTATTCCCTTTCTTTTCAGTTTTTTGGAGTCTCCCCTGCAGCGTCAAAATCCCAGTAGACTAATTAGCAAATGTTAATTGGAAAGATTCAACGTATGCAAAGGATACCTACATGATGCAGTTGTGTTTATGACTGCAACCACAAGCACAAGATGGGCAAGGAGTGATGGTGTCGTTGTAGAAAGTTGAGAAAGAAACACAACATTTTGGGTACTTGGATGACAGAAACTGAGAATAGGTGCATGTCACATTCCAGGTCACTGCAGAGTAATTATTACATCAACCTGATTGCTTACTGAAATGCCGATAAATAGAGGAAAAAATAGAAGCAGAAAAGGGAAAATTACTCATTGCTTGAGTTTTTCGCCTGTGATCTGGAGAAAGGAAAACTGTGGATGGAACTATCTTTGCAGGGCCACAAGTGTAACCTGGTCCTGGACCAAGCAGACTGAAATTCTTGGGTAGTTTTACTGTCTTGTTTGATGTTCCAGCAAGTCCAACACTAATCTGAAAGGAAGATACTGACTCTGAAGGATCTTCGCCCCAAGACGCAAGAACACCACCTTTACAGCAATTGCTGAACTGTTGGTTGTAAGGAACTCCAGGAAGCAAGTCAACAAGTATAGGATCTCTCTTGCAGCAGTATGGTACACTTCCTTTAAACTTGGAACAGTCACCTTGCTCTGTTGTTTCTGCTCCCACTATGGACCATATCACTTCTTTCTTTGGCCAGTTCCATCCTAAAGTCCATCCAGGGCTCATAATGTGCCGATACATTTGGAAATTATGCATTGTTACTACAGCCTGGACGAATGTTTCAGATTATCATTACTCGTATAATCCTTCGTTTTGTTCAATGTTTTACGAAGATACTTACCACATAGCCATCTGGTGTCCAAGACATGACATCCCATTTTATTGTGATGTTACCAAATGGATCCAATGGATCAAATGCATCTGAAGGTCCAAAAGAAAGAAAATAATATATAATGGGCCACAATAATATACAATTTGTTATCTATAAGTATGTACTTTACCTGCATGAGGCAAGATTGAAGACAAAACGACTGCGAAAAAAATTATCTTTGCTAGAGGAAATAAGAGTTGGCATTGATGGGAGTAATTTTTCCCCTCAAAAGATATTCTTTTCTGAGACATCCTTAGTGTAGTATATCTTGATGTTTTAAGGATCTTATGTTTTTCCCTAAAAGAATGAACTTAGGAGTATTAAAAGAGGGAATTTTAGATCATGACGATGCCACACCTAATGGTTGTTGGGTGCTTTATGCCACAATATCATTTTCTCACTCCCACTCTATAATTCTCTCTCACCTATTTTGGTATCTTTCAAAGGGTCATCAAGTTGAAAAAGGCGGGAGAAAAATGAGACATTTGAACGCAATAGCTAAGCAGTCATTTCCTAGGTGGGATATATCATCAGCCTGATTAGTGAGTTCACTGTCAAAACTGGCCCTTTGTTAGGTGTTAAGTCATAATTGTTCTTGATTATTTATAACAAAAATTTCAAATCTATTACCCCTAGCAGTGAAAGAATCCTATTTTCATGGGAATATTAAGCAATCATTATCTGTAACATTGGTTAAACGAATTCAAATAGTGGAGATTTTTTTCCCCTTGTATGTATTCCCTTTTAACTTTGTTTAATCTTCTTGAGAGGATTTTGCGTTGGTAAGAGTAGAGTAGCTGTGTCACGGATGTGTTTCAAGTTGAAGAAATCCTAGCGAACTTGCGTGCTCCAATGCCTTGCATAGAAGTATTTTGGATTACGAGCTCGAAGCTTTCATTGTAACAAAAAGTGAACAGAGATGTCGTAACAATTTGAGCACCAACTCTCTGAAGAGGGCTCTTCAGAGTTATGCTTCTTTATCTAATTCGCTCTAGCAGAACCAATTCAATGTAACGTGAAACACTAATGGATTTATAGGCTTGAGTGCTTCTCCGACTTAATAGATTAATATTCGGGTTGGGCTCTCTTGTACAGTCAGAACTGGTCAATCAACGTCTGAGGCCACGACTTAGAGTGGTGACCTGGTGGAGTGTTAGGAGTGGTTGGCCTGGACATAGGATGGGTGATGCTGCTAGGGCGCTAGGAGTGGTGGCCTAGATCTAAGAGGGGTGCCAACCATGACCAATTGGACCAAAAAAAAAAAAAGAGATACCAGCTGTTTGATCAACTGGACCAGATGGGTGTCAGAAGTGGTGGCCTGGATCAAAGAAGTTGTTCCAACCGTGAGAAACGAGGTCATTGATCCTCAAGCTGGGGTGGTCATTGTGTCTCAATGGTCCCTCGTTGGTTAAAAGGAGAAATCCTAATGGATTATTGCCTTGAGTAGGATCTCCCACCTAATAGTCTAGCCTTTGGTTTGGATTCTCCTGTTTAGTCTATAACATTAAAGTAGCAGACTGCAAAGTCAAAAACAACATAATTTTGTGAATAAGCAGTATATCTCGCTGGTTGTTGACAATAAATTACAGTAGGATCAGACTTGGCCTTTCGAAGAGGTGCTCCTTGTTTCATGCCCAAAAGAATTTCCTTCGAACCTGCTGTATCAATCATTTGACATCTTATGGCACTCATTGAATATCTATAAGAAAACTGGATAATTTAAGTGAGCTCTGGTTAAGCACCTTATTTTTCGATAAAAGACTTAACTAGATTTGGAAATTGTCAAGTGCATTGTAATACTCATTAGTACATTCCTGTTCTTGAATATTTATCTCTAATTACAACCGTCAGCTAGGAATACCAAGAGAACCAGAAAAATTGAAGTTGGACAATGCTCTTTATCTGGTGCTGGCAGAATTTGGAAGATATGGGTAAGATTCAGGAGATGGCATCACACACAGATTGCCATTGAAGTAGACCCTTCGAGGGAAAGCCCAACTTTTCTTTAGAGCAATTGTTTTACCATCCTTCTGAAGTGTTAAATCCGAGTGAACGTTGCCTTTTGGTCCAGCGTGCATCAGGACATCATTATATGATTTTCTCCCATAAAACAAGGCAGTATCATCTGCATAGTTAGAATATCATCAGCCTGATGAACGCCTTGGCGGTCTAATAACCAAGAATATGCCTGTTTTTCTTATGAATCAAATAAAAAGATAGAGGGCATACTAATTGATGTGTAGGGCATGAGAGGCTTGTATGCAAAGCTTGAAACTTTGGTAGCATTGTTGAGGTTTGGATGTTGAACGACAAGTGTCCATTGTGTATAGTTGAATCGGTAGTTGAAGTTTGTGATGGTGATCTTCACACTCCAATACCTCTTGAAGTTTGATTTAACATGCCAATGCACATTGATAGGGCACATGTGTTTTGTGCATTGCAGCACTGCCTTATTTAATTTCTCTAGCGCATTTCCACTCGGTGTCTTCCTGCAATTACACTTCTTGGTTATGATCTGTTTAGGAGAATCATTCAAGACTTTCAAAGTTTTTTAGCTGCTTAACGAGGCCAATTTTTACTTGTTTAATGTAATATGTGCAGTGGATCAGCACCTTCATAACAGAGAAAAGTATTACTTACTGTTATTAATTGAAGATATGAACTGTCGGAAATGCATATAAATTTTACATGACACAGTGGCTACTGTTCCGGAAGCCACAAGAACACGAAGGACAAGGGGTGATACTTCCATTGTGAAAAGATGAGAAGGAAACACAACACGTTGGTTTCGGGGAGAGTAAGAACTGAGAGTAAGTGCAAGTCACTCGCCATGTCACTGGATATTGAGCGTAAAGATTCAGGCTTTTGGAGACAAACTTAGCAAACAGTATTTACTTTCAATGCACAGTTGAAAATCTTGAAGGACTTACTTATAGCCTGTGTCACTCGTCGACCATCAGGTGTGACGAAACGAGTGGGAGGGACGATAATAGCCATTCCACAGGTATAGCCACCTCCTGGAGCCAGCAAAGTGAAATTCTTGGGAACTTGGACTGTTCTGTTTGTATTCCCAGCAGAGCCTACGCTTATCTGAAATGCAGAGAGAGAAGCAGAAGGGTCCTTTCTGTATGATGACAAAACACCACCCTTGCAGCAATTAGCAATTTGCTGGTTATATGGGGCATTTGGCAGCAAGTCAACAATTGAAGGATTTCTCTTACAACTGTGAGGAATATTGGTTCTGAACTTTGAACAACCGCCTTGATCAGTAGCTTGTGCTCCAACCATGGACCAAATTACCTCATTCCTTGCCCACGTCCATCCTAAAGTCCATCCAGGGCTCATTATTGGACGGTACATTTGGAAATTGTTCATTGTCACGACTGCCTGAAATTTCGGGAAATTTATGAACCAAAAATCTCAAACTGCTTATTAAATTTTGAATAGTATAATAGTATATTAGTTCATATATAATTACCACATAACCGTCGGGAGTCCAAGAAACCAAATCCCATTTGATTGTTATGTTTCCTTTCGGATCCAATGCGTCATAAGCAGCTGCATTTACACGTAAGGAACTCAAATTAGACTATATAGTATATACAGAAGCTATCAGTACATTCAAGCATGACTAAGATTGAATTTTGAATGTTGAGAGCTAATGCAATACCTGCACCAGAACATAGCACAAGAAGCATAATTGTATATGAGTTCCAAAAGATCTTGGACTCCATGGTGAAAAAATATGTTAAATTTCTCCAGAAAATAAAAGAACTTTATCTTCAAGAGCAACAAAAGATGGAAGAAAGAAGAAATAGTCTAGCAATAAACTATGCTAGACCATGCAATTACACATCTCTAAGCCAATGTATCTATCAAAAGAAATAAGAAAAAAGAAATAGTGCATTGAACGTGTAAAAGAATGGGAGAATTTTTTTGATAAGGTTGAATAGAAGGCTGGTTCCTAGAAGCAGACTATTGAATTATTTATGCTGCAATCACTCTTTGACAACTTTAAGGGAGTTGACTTTGGCTTGTTATGTAGACTTATTACTATACCAATATTGCTAGAAATACCTCAAAAGTTAAACCAAGCTACTCCTTTTGTTCACTTTTACTTATCCAGTTTGGAAAACCAACATTTAATTTGCCATTTTATACATATTTTACCATTATTTTTAAATACTATTCATTTCCCAATATTAGAAGACTTGTAATAATTAAAGTGACGGAGGGAGAAATCCTAGTGTTCTTTACACTGTTCAACGAAATAGAACGAGTGGCTACTGCAAGTATATTAATTCGAATCGTTTTATTTTATCCGTAGCACAACACATTCTCTTAAAAAATCACATATGTAGAAGTTCAGAATTAGAGGATTAAGCAACTTACAGTGCTTCTTAAGCAAGTAAAAGGAACTAGCATCAAAGTTAGTTATAAAATCCTTTTTAAATAATGTGTTGATTTGATTCTACTTTATCATAATGAAAACTTCTATATGCAAAATGGTTGTTTATTTGTGAAAACTGAAAACCAGCTGAATATTTGATTTAATTAGTAGATAGTACAGCAGTGCCTGAATTTCCTAAACCCAAATAAAAACCTGAACTATTGTCTAATTCAACTACCACCTAGTTTCTCAGTCTAGTACTCCTATATTATATCTATATGTTAACAGCCTATAAGACTCGAATACCAGACCCTAAGGTACGGGTAAAGTCTGCGTACACTCTACCCCACTTGTGGAATTACACTGGCTATATTGTTGTTGTTGTTCCTCAAGGATACATATTATTTCTCCCCCATAGAGGAACTTTGCCATGTGCTCTTTCATTCGGAATGAAGATAGCAGATACATATTATTAGGCCTTAACATGTTGGTCTAATGTCTCTACAAATTATTCATTTGTTATGTTCTTCACCGCAGTAAATAAGTTAAGTGATTGAATAGTAGGATAGAGAAATTTGATGACATGTATATTGGACAGTTTTTGATTCATAATCGCATACATATATAGATGGATTTTCTATTAGAATATGTCATATTCCTCTTACAAAGTAATGGTAGCACTGTGAACTTAATATTGTCAGCAGGTTGGTGACAATTGGATGATTTGAGTCTGCTCTATAATTAAGCATCTTATTTTTCATTAAAAATGTTAACAAGCTTTGGATATTAGTCAAGTGCATTGTAAAACTCCATTAGTCACACGCTTGGAATACCAAGAGAAACAAAACAACCAGAGTTGGATAATGCTCTTTATCTGGTGCCAGCAGAACTTGGAAGAAATGGGTAAGATTCAGGAAATGGCATCACACAAGGATTGCCATTGAAGTAGACCCTCCGAGGGAAAGCCCAAGTGTTCTTTAGTGCAAGTGTTTTTCCGTCCTTCTGAAATGGTAAATCTGAGGGGACATTTCCTTGTGGTCCAGCTTGCATCAGGACATCATTATATGACTTTCTTCCATAAAATAAGGCAGTTTCATCCGCATCGTTAGCATATCATTAGCCTGATAAATGCCTTGGCGGTCTAATAACCAAGAATATATCTGTTTTTCTTATGGATCAAATAAAGAGATAGAGGGCATACTAATTGATGTGTAGGGGATGAGTGGCTCGTATGAAAAGCTAGAAACTTGAGTCACATTGTTGAGGTTTGGATGTTGAATGATGAGTGTCCACTGTGTATAGTTGAATCGGTAGTTGAAGTTTGTGATGGTGATCTTCACGCTCCAATACTTCTTGAAGTTTGATTTAACATGCCAATGCACATTGATAGGGCACGTGTTTTGTGCATTGCAGCACTGGCCTATTTACTTTCTTTGGCACATTTACTCCCTTTCCACTCGGTGCCTTCCTGTAATTGCACTTCACGGTTATGATCTATTAAGGAGAATCGTATATGAACTGTTTCAAAAATTTTATATCTACTAAACAAGGGCCCCAACTTTTACTTGTTTAATGTATGATGCACATCAACACCTTCATAACAGAGAAAGTATTACTACGACTATACTAATTGAAGATATGAACAATGGGAAATGCATAAAAATCTTACATGACACAGTTGCTACTGTTTTGGCAGCCACAAGAGCACGAAGGACAAGGGGTGATACTCCCATTATGGAAAGAAAACAAGGAGACGCAACATGTTGGATTCAGTGAGGCTAGGGCCCCAACTTTTACTTGTTTAATGTATGATGCACATCAACACCTTCATAACAGAGAAAGTATTACTACGACTATACTAATTGAAGATATGAACAATGGGAAATGCATAAAAATCTTACATGACACAGTTGCTACTGTTTTGGCAGCCACAAGAGCACGAAGGACAAGGGGTGATACTCCCATTATGGAAAGAAAACAAGGAGACGCAACATGTTGGATTCAGTGAGGCTAAGAATTGAGAGTAAGTGCAAATCACTCTCCATGTCACTGCATTATTAGCAGAAAGATTCAGGCTTTTGAGACAGACTTATCAAACACTATTTTCTTTCAATGTACGGTTGAAAATCTTGAAAGACTTACTTCTAGCCTGTGTCATTCGTCGACCATCATGTGTGACGAAACCATCATCAGAAGGGTCCTTTCCGTACGATGCCAAAAAGCCACCCTTGCAGCAGTTAGCTCTTTGCTGGTTGTAAGGTACATTTGGCAACAAGTCAACAATTGCAGAATTTCTTTTACAACTGTGAGGAATGTTAGATCCAAACTTTGAACAATTCCCTTTATCAGTAGCTTGTGCTCCAAGAATGGACCAAATTACCTCATTCTTTTGCCACGCCGCCCATCCTAAAGTCCATCCAGGGCTCGTTATTGGACGATACATTTGGAAATTGTTCATTGTCGCTACTGCCTGAAATTCGAAAAATTCATGAACCAAAGATCTCAAACTGTTTATTAAATAATAGTTCCCAATATAATTACCATATAACCATCAGGGGTCCTAGAAATCACATCCCATTTGATTGTTATGTTTGCGTTTGGATCCAATGCGTCAAATGCAGCTGCAGTTACAAGTTAAAAAAACTCAAATTAGAAATATGAATGCAATAGAAGCTCTAAACACCTCCCTGCAACAATGCAATACCTGCACCAGAACATAGCACAAAAAGTAGAAACACTAATGTATACGAGTTCCAGGACATCTTGGAACCCATAGTAGAAACTATGTTAAGTTTTTCGAGAATATAGAAGAGCTAAACGGTCTAAATTTCCTGAAATGAATCAATCTTCACACCAGAATATCTCATCGTAGAGCTTCCATTAATAGTTTGAGATTCAAATGCACATATCTATGCCATTGTATTAAAATGCAAATAGGAAGTAGAACGTGCAAAAGAAACGAAATTGAAAAGTTCCCATAGAAGGCTAATTCCTCGACATGCAATTGTCAAACAACTATTAAGGAGTTGACATTGCCTTGCCAGGAAGATTTAGACTTTGTATCAAATATTGCCTTTGCTCGATCTACCTTAAAGAAACTACTTCCGTTTCGATTTGTTTGTTTTACTTTCTTTTTACATTCTATGGATCTTTAGTTTAAGACCATCAATTTCAAAAGTCTTTTTTATTTTCATAAACTCTGTATCAAATCTAAACCAGACAAACAAATTGAATAGAAGGATTAATAATGTTCTTTACATTGTTAACTGTTAAGTGAAGTAGAACAAGTTGGTCATTTTTATTTTTTTTATAAAAAAAAAAAAAGGCAGCCCGGTGCACTAAAGCTCCCGCTATGTGCAGGATCCGGGGAAGGGCCTGACCATAAGGATCTATTGTACACAGTCTTACCTTGCATTTCTGCCAGAGGCTGTTTCCAAAAGTTGGTCATTTTTTTTAAATTTTTTTTTTTCTTTAGAAAAAAATCTTGTAAAGGAAACCTTCTTTGTAGAATAAACTCCAAAACCTCAGAATAGAT
This sequence comes from Capsicum rhomboideum, assembly GCA_031232105.1. NCBI lineage: Eukaryota > Viridiplantae > Streptophyta > Magnoliopsida > Solanales > Solanaceae > Capsicum > Capsicum rhomboideum. The sequence goes on from CP124716.1 coordinate 8,680,963, forward strand.
TTCAAGAGACAATTCACTTGAACAATTCCAAGAGCCAGCAATGTTGAGAAGATGAAGAGACCACTCTTGAAGAGCTAAGAATTAGAGGATTAAGCAATTTATAACGCTTCTTAAACTGAGCATCAAAGTACATCACAAAATCCTTCTTAATAATTTGTTAATTTGATTCTACAGGGCAAACCCTCACACTCGCTAATTAGTAGATAATACTTTCTCCGTTTCAATTTTTGTGATATCGTTTGATTTGTCAAAAGAAAAATTTTAGAATCTCGTGGTCTAAAACATCTCTTAACCATTTGTGTAGTTATAATTGTTTCAGGATAAGAGAAATTTTAAAGTTAAATTATTTTCAACTAATTGTGCAAACAATGACATCCCAAGCAGTGTTTTAAAAGGCGGGGGCGTGAGACGAGGCGTTTTACATAGAATGGGTGAGACGTAAGCCCCGAAACATGGGGCGTAAGTCCTAAGGATCTACGGGGCGTATATCTCATGTATCTTCATTTTTATGATTTTATTATTAAAAATATAAGTAAAAACAAAATTTTCAATGATTCTATAAATAATTCAAATAAGTCACCAATAAAATAAAAAATATTACAATTATTATTTGAGAAAGGTAACAACAACAAAAATGATATAGCCAAGATAACCTACAACATCAACAACAACATATCCAGTATATTTCCACAAAGTGGGTAGAGATAATCTCTAAAATCAAAATCAAAATCAACATTCATCTCCACATCTACTAGTTGTTCCTTCTATCAACTAATATTTCACTTATTATTGTTTATATATTCAAAGCAGGAGAATGATAAAAAAATTGTAATATCATTGACAATAAATAAATAAAGTTACTTTGGAAACATAGTGCTATCGACTCTCTATCCTATCAATTTTTTTTTGAAACTAGTAACTTGAAGAAACTCTTTTTTGTCAATTTTCAAACACAATTATTTAAAAAATTATTTATGGTTGTGTTATTTTCTATGAAACTTGATTTCTTTATTTACATATTTTAGAAAAAATCACTACAATATGATAAGATAAGGTATAAATATCATTACATCAATAATAAAAAATATGATTATAGCAAACATACTTTAAAATAATAAAAATTAAATTTAACGCCCGAACGTACGTTTTATGTCTGGGACTTACGTTTTTACGTCTGGGGCTTACGCTCCAAATTTTAAGACTTACGCCCTATGAATCTACATTTTTTATTTGCGCCTTGGAGCATTTTTACTATTTTTCGTCCCGAAAACACCTTTGAAAACACTGATCCCCAAGTCATCCAATTTTCTAACAAAAAAGGTACAAGGCCAAAATCGTCCAATTGTATTCGAAGAGACAAAGTATAGCCAATGGTTACAACAAAATGTGGGCCCACAGTAGAGGACGAATTATATGGCAGCAACTTTACGTGTTGCTCCCCTTCTCGTATCTATTGGCTGCTTTGAAGAATTTTGATGAAAATGCAGACTCTTTCACGCGCCGCCAGTTGATTGAATCCTCCTTACGTTACCTCTTTTATTTTGTAGATTTTTTTACTTTTCTTTTGGTGCACAAGGACAATTATAGGAAATTACAGCATCCAGAAGTTAACGGGAGTAGTTAACTTAACAAAATGGCACAATTCTATCCATTCTTTCAAATGTAATTTCTAGAATATCTGGCAAAACAGTTTTTAGTAAGTCTAATATCATCAAAAATGTTCTTTTTCGCCCCCTTCCTTTGCTAAAAGATATGCTATCCTCCTATTTTTCTCTTGACAATGCCTTATCACCAAGTCCTTCAATCCTTGCATCAGCAAACTGCATTCACTAATAATAGCAACTATCATGCCCCTGTAATTCTAATAACACCCCCTCTTAAGTTTATAAGAGTGATCTTTTCAGGGAAGTTTTTACCAAAATAAGTTATTTTTTAAAACAATTCACCAAAGTAATATCTTTTGTAAAAACTTTACAAAACTAGTATAAACGTTGTTGGCAGTAACGTATTAGCTTTTAAAAAAATTAACGGACCACAAGGAACAGTAGACGATGTTAAAGTAAGAATCGTTACTGACAGTAACGTTTTTGGCTTAAAACGTTACCAACAGTAACGTTTTTGGCTTAAAATGTTACCAACAGTAACGAGACTCTGCGTCTCTGCCACAAATGTTGCAGAGTCTCGTTACCATTTGTAACGTTTTAAGTCAAAAACGTTACTGTCAGTAACGATTTCTATGTTAACGCCGTTTTGGTCCGTTAATTTTTTTAAAAGCTAATACGTTACTGCCAACAACATTTATACTAGTTTTGTAAAGTTTTTACAAAACATATTACTTTGGTGAATTATTTTTAAAAATGGTTTATTTTGGTAAAAAATTCTCTTTTCAGGCATGTTACTATTTCTGTTAGATGGACGGTCAAACTCAATGAAATTACTCTCACACTATCAATAGCTAAATTAAAATATTATCCTTTTATTTATAAAGTAAGAACATGTTTTTGCTTGAGAGGTCTTAAAATTCACGAAAATCCATTTATAAGTAACGATTGTTCAATTTAGATTCTTATTCTAAAATTTTCCTAGTCAATTTAGCTCATGTGTTTGCTTAAGAGATCTTAAACTTCATAAAAATCCATCATTGCAAAGGGAGAGAAAATGAGAGTATCAGCAGATGCCTGTCTGATTTAGCTGCATCCAGCCATGTTTCCAGGCGGGCGGAACAGGTAGGGCCAAGAGGTTTCATTCGAATTCCTTCAACAAAAAATTATACTGATTATATATGATTAAACTTATTTTTACGTATATATAATAGAGATTAAACCTTTTCTTAGACTTCTTTGTGTATCCATTTGTTCATATTTTGAATTCCTCTGTGAAAATCCTGACTCCGTCACTATTAAATTTCAAGAAGACAGTTCAAACCTCAATCGAATACAGCTGCAAAATAATACAAGGAGATGTAATACTAGTAGTAGTAGTAGTACGTAAGTATTAGAAATTTCACAGTTAGTCCATCAGACTTACCTTTTCCCTTTCAAAGTTCATCTGCAGGGGATAGCATAGCAACAATCAAATATAAGCATGAGAAAAGGGAGAGAATACCGAGAACCCATAGGAATGGGTGGAATTGGAAAGCTTTCATATATATATATTCCATGCCAGGAAAAAAACAAAGCTTTCCAACCCACCAATCCCCAGAGATTTTCGATAAACTCATCTCCTTTTTCAGATCTGCTCAACTAACATTTTCCACCAGTAGTACCCCGAAATACAACCTAGTTTGTGTATATATGTGAAAACTGAAGCAGAAACAAAGACTTTTTATAAGGCAAGAAAGACTAAAGTGTGGTGTGGCGGAAAGAGCTAGGAAGCTGAGTTGGTAATAATATCGACTCGAACTTATGGATAAGAATCCAGGGACGTTTTATTGCTGATTAGCGTTATGCAAATACTCTGAAGAGGAGCTTTGGAGTAATCGATAAAATTATTATCATGTAACCTCACAGGTTTAAACCTTGAAAAATACTGCGCATAACTATATCTTTAGTGCACCGAATTGCCCCTTTTTTTTAGTGTTATGCAAATACTAATAATGCAAAAATTAGTTATGTAAAATTTAATTATTTATGTATTACGTATATTATTTTTTATGTTATATAAATAATAAATAAATTTTTTATAACTTATACATGTGTTAATTAATTATGTAGGATTATAAATTAACAACTATTAAAATACTATCAAATATGATACCACTAATTAGGTTGATTTTAGTACATAAATAATTTAATTTTGGAAAAAAGCCAAATTTATCCCTATTCTTTAAAAAATTGGCTAAATATATCTTTCGTCATATTTTGGGGCTAAATTTACCCTCGGTGTCATACTTTGGGGTCAAATTTACCCTTGTTGTTAAAAAACTTTTTGTATGTATCCTTCATTTAGCTGAAAAACTCAAATCAACGTTAAATGCCTCATTTTTTTAAAATAAAACACACTCTACTCTAAACCTCCTCATCTGACCCGACCCATAAAAAAGACACAAACAAACATACCCCGCCTGCAGTTCTATTGGTCGAATTTTTCGAACTCAATGTCCTAATCTCGTTGAGAAAATTCAACCAACAGAACTGAAGAAGGGGTATATTTATTTGTATATTTTTTGTGGGTCAGGCGGATTAAATTAGGATGTGTTTTATTTTTTAAAAAATGAGGCATTTAAAGTTGATCTGAGCTTTTCTGTTAAAGAAAGGATACAAGTGAAAAATTTCTTAACAATAAAAGTAAATTTGACCTCAAAGTATGACATCGAGGATAAATATAACCCCAAAATATAACGAATAATATATTTATCTAATTTTTTAAAGTATAGGAGTAAATTTGACTATTTTTTTCCTTTAATTTTTAACCAACATAGAGTGCAGTCTCGTACGCCTATTCATGATGACTTGTTTAATAATCTGGCCCCCAACAAATTTTATAGTCCTTCTACCTACCCATGGGACATTAGTTGTGTTTCTCTATGCTACATTTTAATATTATAATGAATTATTGTTCGTCTTTTAACGAAATTTTGCAGTACTATAAAAAGATGAGATGTTTTTAAGCACATGGTTTTTGTTATAAGAATATCCCAAGGATATTCGTTTGAGTGAAGTGTTAAAATCACATCTAAACTATCCCTTTTTTTGAGTTTCACACCTAAACTAATGGAAGTGTGAGAAACACACCTAAACTATCACTTTTAATTTGAGAAACACACCTAAACTATAATCTATAGTTTGAGAAACATACCTAAACTATCACTTATTAGTTTGAGAAACACACCTAAAAGTTGACTAGACCAAATATTTGCTTACAAACTCTTTAGGTGTGTCTAGCCATTAAAAATCAATCCACGTGACATATTTTTGTTCTTTTTTACTAACACATTATTTTTTTTATTTTTAAAATATTTTTATTCATTTTGAGGTGTGTTTCTCAAACCAATGAGTGATAGTTTAGGTGTGTTTCTCAAACCCTCAATAGTTTAGGTATGAAACTCAAAAAAAGAGGATAGTTTAGGTGTTTTTTTGACACTTCACTCTTTAGGTGAAAGTAACGTGGGAGTCGTGCTTTGTCGAAATGAGATCGATACCATTGTTTATTGTCGGTGCTAAAAGGATATGGAAAATTTGTAATTGGTATCAATTGGTGTTCACGGTACATTTGTTTCAAAACTTCGGTTCTCAAATCCAATCATTTGGGAAGTCTGTCATTATTTTATATATGCATATAATGTGTATAATATAATATATTACATAATTAATACATCTTCACGGAATGTATATAAATTAAACAACTGATGTTTTCGACAAAATGGACCAAGTTAGAAGGGCATAGAAGGAAATGTAATGACGAATTGATATTAGATGATGTTAAATTTTTTTACGTATTTGGTGTTTATATGGAAAAAGCATATTCATATCATGTGTTTGTATTTAAGTATTTATTTGATTACTTAATCATGATAAGTTAAAATTATTTAGTGTAAATATTGGGGTACAAGTATGTGGTCCAACCGTCTCATTTTAACTGTCACTTTGGTTCTTTTCACGCTATTATGAAAAATAATAAATTTATGATATACCTCCACCATTTCTAAATAAGTGTTCTTTTTGACTTGGGCACACCCTTTAATAAACGACGCACACCTTAAAAATTAAAAGTAATTTTACTAACTTACCCCTAATTAAATTTTATCTCTTTTCAAGTTGACATTGAGAAATATTTAAACTCAAGGACATATTAAAAAAATTATGATCAAAGTATTCTTGAACGCTTAAGCATACACTTATTTAGGAATAAAATCACAACCCAAAAGAAATACTTATAAAGGAACGGAGGGAGTAGTTTACTTAAAAAAATTACTTACTTCTTTAATGTTAAGGATATGGTTGGAAATAATTGTCAATTGTCAAATGTCAACTTTAGTATTGAATTTCTAAAACGACAATTATTTTGAGATAATTTAAATAGGAGGGTGAGGATATTTTACATGTTTGTGAGTGAACGCTTACTTGATAATCACCACAACTCATTGTGATTCCAGTTCTACGCATTTTGAAAGTGGGCCTCAAGCTAGACCTGCTTCAATTGTAATTAGAATAAATTACATAATACTACATCTTAGTTTACTATTATTATCTAAAATTTCAATTCCTTTAAATAATTACAAAAAATTTTATTTTTACTTTATCTCTTCAAATCATTGATACATCACATCTACTCCCAAATCTCAAATCCAATTTTTTTTATATCTAAACCATCAAAATAGCCATTACATTCTTTCTTTTTTAAAAAAAAAAAGAAAAGAAAAGAAAAAAAGAGAGAACTCTCTCAAGGTGTAATTGCTCATCCAGAAAAGAGCACACAAGGTGTAACTCTTGCAAAGACAAAAACTTTATACCTTTTGAGGGTAGTTTCGTTTTAAATCCGCCTAAACGAAGCACACAAAGCTTTGGCAACAAAGATTGCTTCAAGCAACTTTTTATATGGATATGCGGTCTCAAACTCTATGCACACTCTTTGATATCACAGGCTACCAATATTTCAATAAATAATATGATAAATCTACCTTCTTGAAACTCCATATAGAAATATTTTGGTTTTGCCGATTTGCTAGAATTTGATCCACAGCTACATCAGATTTCGAATCCCCACCATCAGATCTCGAATCCACGACGTCCTCCATCATCACAGCTCGAATTCACGACGACGTACAAGACAATTCAAGCCATGAGGAATTCTGGAGTTCGGAGATTCATCAATGGAGGTTGAAGATGATGATGTTAATGAAGATACATAAGAATGTTGTATCTGTTAAGAGAGTTCGGAGATACATAAGAATGATGTATCTGGTAGAAAAGGATAAGAAGATATATCACGCGATCCTCCACCAAATGTACAAAAGTTATGTATCTTACTGAATATTAGATTAAAAATACATAAGAAAGATGTGTTTGGTTGAAAATCTACAAAAATCATGTATCGAAATGCTTTTTGTGCGCTTATGTGTCAGATGGTGATGTATCACGAGTTTTAGCTATGTATCGCGATAATGAATGAAAAAATTAAAATTTTACGTAAATATGAATATAGTCGAGATTTTATGTAATTAAGTACTAAATTGTTGGGATTTATGAAAATTATGGATTGAGCTTTATGGCCCATAAAGTGGCCTACTATCATGTTCTAGATATTACGTAACACTTCTATAATATTAGCTAATCATCATGTTACAGCGTTAGAAACACTTTCAGCTGATTGCGGGTAAATTGTGCTAGTATGATGGCTCACATTTTCCACCCAAAAAACAACCACTCATTTATAAGTGGAGTTTGATTATTTATTTATTTTTGTCTAGAAAGATAAAAGAAAACATTGGTTTAAATTGAAATTACTCCCTCCGTTTCAAAATATTTGGCCTTTTTGCACTTGACACACCCCTTAAGATGTCAATGATTAAAGGAGTAATTTTATTTTTTTACCCTTGTACTCTAATAATTAAATAATGATGATGGGTATTGAAATCAAGAAGTATTTAATTGATGACATGCATAAATTGCTACTTACTAAGTGCCTATCTATATTCACTTACTACTCCAATACATAATTGACTCTTTATATTCACTAACTACTCATACAGTATCTTTTGTTTTAATGATTTTTTTTTAACGAATTATTTGCTCCACAAAACTAAACAAGAGAATTTTTTTTTTAAATTCACTAACTATTCATATGGTATCTTTTGTTCCACAAATCTAAACAAGAGAATTTTTTTAAAAAAAAAAAGAAGAAGAAAAGATTTCATATGTTTTAACGAACTGCAATCAAAAAAGGAAGAAAAAGAGTCACATAGGTAGTTGCCATTCATATTTAATACCCTTGAAATTGATGTGATACTTAATGTAATACTAGGGGTAAAACTGGAAATGCATGCTCAAAATATTCTTGATTTTATAAGTGGGACAAGTATTTTGGAACAAACAAATATAGAAAGTAGGCCAAGTATTTTGGAACGGAGGGAGTATGAGAGATCAAGTGGGCCGGGAAGGTTTTTTTTTTTTTTTTCCCATTTGGTGTCCGGTATTAGTATTAGAACCCAGATTAATTCGGATCGCGTACTGCAGGACTCATTCTGGGGATGACGCTCTCAACAGAATTTTCTCCATACCTTGGACTTGAATCCAAGACCTCTGATTAAAGGTGGAGTAGTCTCACCACTACACTACAACCCATGTTGTTATCATGGGTAGCATTATCGAACTAGCCTCCCGGGTTGGGACAGATGAAACCTTATCGTTTGACCATAATATTTTGATAGCATATAAATTTATACTCAATTCATTTAAAATTGATTGACTTGTTTTGACTTGGAATGGAGTTTAAGAAAATAAAGAAGACTTTTGAATTTTGTGGTATTAAATTAAGAATATGTCAAATGTATTAAAATTTCCTTTAATCTTATGGTCTTAAACATGTCAAGTGAAAAGTTATAATTAAAGAGTTGTTAAAAAGGAAAAAAGTCATTCTTTTTTAAACGGAATAAAAAAGAAAGTAGCAGGTCAACCAAATTACAACGAATGGAGTATATAAATAGCGTAACTTAGTAAATTATACCTTGTAACTATTATCTTTTTAATGCATGAAAAAAGCTAAATAAGCGGTTAAATTGGATATAGGGAATAGTTGAATTTGATGTAATTACTAATATCGTAAAAAGACTTTATTTTTGTCATAACATAATTAAAGTGCAATTACAATCGTAATGTTTGATTTTACAAGTGATTATACAATTAGAGTTTTAAATTTTAAAAATAAAAAATAATGATAAAAATAAAAATAAAAAATGGACGTTAGTGTTTGACAAATATGTCCATATAAGAAATAGAGAAAAGACATAAAGTCATCACTCAAGTTGTCCGAAATTTGAGAAAAGACACTTAAATTTTTGAGTATCCTATTACCCAATTAAATAATTCTGAAGTTATATTATTACATTCATTTTTGGAAAAATTATGTAAAATGTCTGCCCACTATAATTTATTTTTTTTTTTTTGGCAATTAAAAGAAATTTCATTAATCACCAAGTGAGATCATTACAAAACGTGGGTGAACTAAACCAATTCAGTCCCTACTCAGTATGCCACTATGCCTCATTCCCCAACACCTACTAATAGCCCACATTACAATGAATCAATACAACAAAACAGCCTGGGGTTGCTTCTAACTCGAATACACAATGCAATCTTCACCTGATGCACCAGTACATCTATAGTACTCTGCCTATGCTGAAAAATGCGTGCATTTCGTTCCATCCATATACTGTAAATGACTATTATCAAGCTCGCTTTGAGCAGCATTCGACTGGGACATCTTCCTTTGGACATCTGCTGAACCCAACGCCATTCATTGCTCCAAGCTACTATGCCCCTAGTCCATCTTTGCCAACGTAACACTCTTCGCCAGATTTCATTCATGAATTGACACTCAAAGAACAGGTGCTCTATAGTCTCCATTCCAATACCGTAAAAAATGCATGTTGGATCCACATTAAAACCCCATCGCAGCAACTTGTCTTTTGTTCTCAATTTCCCATGTAGGCACAACCATAAAATGAAGTTGTGTTTGGGTTGAGCTAGGTTGTGCACCAACAATTTATTCCATGCAATATTTTCAACTTCCCCTCGCAGCCTTTTGTAATCCATAGTTAGCTGAAATTTTCCATCTAAAACCAAACTTTGAATATCTCCTAGACTTGGCCAATACTTTCTTACATGTAAAATTTTCCTTATCATCCAAGCTGCTTGCTTGGGATTCTCCATTGATTGAATATTTCTGCCCACTATAATTATTAACAAGTAAAATGATCCAACTTTGTAAAAATTATTCAAAATGGCCAGTGTTGTATATTTTCTGTAATAACACACATTTATTATCAATTCTCTCTTACACACTACTCCATCTCTCTCTAAGCTTTCCTCTTTCAATTTCTGCCATTTTCCCCCTCAAATTCTCTGTAAATTCCTCCAATTTGAGCTTCAACGTAGGTACATTCCTTCTTCTTTGTTGTTTTTATGTGCATTTTGCTTTGCTTTGAGCTTTAATATAGGTTACTAAAATATCTATTTGGTTGATTATTTGGTGTTGTTAATATCCATTTGAGGGGAAACATTACTATCTCCATCTTGAGCAAGTTGGGACTGAGTTTTGCATTTCGTTAGTTAGAGCTTCGTCACCTGAATTTGAATTTTTCTGACTGTTAGGAACCCTAATTCCTAAATTCTACGAAATGTGCTCCAATTCAGTAGGGGCTTTTGAGCTGGGGAGCTGTAGCTCCTTTCCCTGAGCATTTTGGTATTGAGATTTGCCGAAAAAGTTCACCGGAGCTCCGACGTCGGCAACAGTTAGTACCTCGGTGGAGATGGAGCTCGTTTTTGATTTGTTGGTGTTTTCTCTACCATTAAAAACTATTTGTTGTTGACTTTGTTGTTTGTTGGTTTTGTCGGACTTCAATTTAGTCTGTGCTTGGAGCTCACCATTAATGGTGGAACTCAAGAAAAACGGGAAGATGAGGAAAGAGGTTGTGGTAGGCCTGTGCACGAATCGATTCAGATCGAATTTAGCTATTATCGAATTGAAATTTTAAATTTCGATTTGTTAAAATCCTTATCCTAACTCGATTCATTCTAGGTCCAATTCAATTCATTTTTTATTATTTCGATTTGCTCTTACGAATCGAATTGTTCGAATTTGAAATTTCAACAATCAACCATTTTCATTTCAATTTTAGAGCAAACATAATAATTAAAATACTCTAAATGTGGGTCTGGGCTATTATGAGTCTGCCTTAGATTTAGGTTTGTAAGTAATTAATAAATACTAAATATCGTTATTATATATATATAAATTTCGATTCTCGAATTGATTCGAATTATAAACACCCACAACCAAATTCGATTTGAAAAATTGAAATATTCTAAAATTAAATTTGTAAATCGATTCAAATTGTCTAATTCAAATCAAACTATTTGTACATTAAATATACATGTTTATACACCATTTATACAGTATTGATACATGTTTATACACTATTATACAATATTGATACATTACATATACACTACATAACTATTTGTACATTATATATACATGTTTATACACCATTTATACAATATTAGATACATGAATAAAAGTTGTATGGAAAAAATTTGAAAAAAAATGAAAATGACTTTTTTTTTGAATTAAAAAACGCATAAAAAAAAGTTTTTTAAAAAATTACTGTTAAAAAAAAGAAGAATAAGTAAAAAAAAATGGCCTAATGGCTATTTTTGTTATTTTGGTTGTAAATAAAAACTTGGCTATTTTTGTTGTAAACTATTTACTTTTTTGTACATATTTGAAATTAATCCTTCATTTTTTGTCACCTATCCTGAAGAGTGCATGCACTCTCTTTAAAAGAGTAAGCAACTCAAAAAACGATTATAAATTTACTTTTACGAAATTTTCTTTATAAAATTTATTTTCCTATTTGTCATGCTGAATTTTTTTTCCTTATTCCTTTTTTTTCTTTTCTTTCCTCTTTCTTCTTCACAGATCAGCTGTCATGGTCATTTTCTCCGCCATTTTTAATGTCGTCAATTTTGTCAAAATTCTATTGACCTTCTTTTACTGTTATCGCTTCAATTTGTTTCTTCAATTTTAAAATCTTATCTTAAATAATCCACTCATTTCAAAAAATTCTTCAAAACCCAATAAAATGAATTTTAGGAATTCAAAAACAGAGGAAACATCTAGCTTTTTGAGAGTTTCATCCCAACTCTATATAAATCTTTATTTGATTTTTTTTTTAAAAAAAAATATTTCCTCACCTAACAAGTTGTATGATAGGTTGAAATCAACTGACACAGACAAGGAGAAATTTAATAGGCTAGCTAAATACAGAGCCCACCAAAAAAAGTTAAAAAAAATTGACATAAAGGAGAGAGATATTCAGTCATGACCCATTTGATTTAGGCAAAAATCAAATGCAGGGTTCACATAAAGAAGATTTTAATAGTGAATTTTAATTTGAAAAAAATTAATTTGATATATTGATTTTTCAATTTTAATTTTGAATTGGCGGTGATTTGGTGATAGACACGATGGAGATGCTGTTGTAGGTGATGGTAATGGTGGCCACACCAAAGAATTATCGGCAGAGGAGAAAATGATTGGGGTTAGGAAGACATAAACGGTTGGAGAAGAAGGAAAAGAAAAAAGAGACCTTAAGCTAATAAAATAGGGAAAAATCAAATAAAAATAAAGATTAGAAAATAAATTAAATTTAACACGTAGCAAGCAATAATTGAGGCGTGGTTTACACTTTCTTTCTAAAAATTGGGATCGGCCCAAAAAGGTATATTTGTATCAGTTCAAAATTATTTCGTGGGGTAATAAGACCCCCGTAAAGTTTAAGTGTCTTTTTGCAAATTCGAGACAACTTCAGTGATGGCTTTACATCTTTTATCTATCACTAGTATTAAAGATACATAGTATTATTTTTTGAAAATATAGTATCAAATAATTATTTATAATTAATATTATAAAAATAATTAATATATAGTTTTTAAGTAAATAATATTTTAAATAAATTAACTTCTTTTTTTTTTTTCAACTTTTAAATAAATTAACTAATAGAGTATTTTTTTTTTTCACTAAACACTTTGCAAGAACATCATGATCGCAAAACTTGGTTGTTACTCAATAAGATAAGATTATAAAGTAAGGTTATGTCCTCTTAGATTTCTGCTCAACTTCATTTTTCTTAAATCTCTTTCTTTGATTCCCGAGCTAATTAATTATGCAATTATTAGAATATTTAAATTTTTATTTATCGGATAATAAATCACAAATTATAGTAATTATAAAATATTTACGATAGACAAATCATGGAACCATCCTGATATTTCTAGGATGCATAAATTATTATCACATTCAGTTGTGTTGAAAACCACACATATAAAAAGCATTAGTAATAATGTTGAAAATAATATGTATAAAGATATCTCTGCCCGATTTATACGTTATCGTTTATCCTGAGATTGATATAGTTGAATTTGTATGAGATAAAAAATACTTATGTTAATTAAATTTTAATTTTAGATTCGTTTACTAACGGTTGGATTATCGATTTAGTTAATAAAGCAATGAAAATGTAATGAGCAGTAAATAACAGTCGAAAGTAAATAAGTATAGATCTAAGAGATGATAATACCGTCTTTCCGAGAGAAGAAGTTAATTCCTTCGAGAGCAATATAAAAGCAAGTAAACAAAGAAAATTATTTCTTACTGAATAAGTAAAGAGAGTGAATTGTATTGCTTGGGAATCAGAATGTATTACAAGTAATAAAGATCGACTATTTATAGGGTACAATTAATGGACCTCAACCAATAAGAAAGCATAAAAAGGACACAAATAACACGTCGGCTAAAAATATTGACACAAAATGACCGTTGAATTTTAATTCCATTTTCTAACCATTTGCTGGCAGTTGGTATATTTTATACAATACTGATACAATTTCGATACACATCTTATACATATATATATTCGATACAATAAAGATACAACTTTTATATGCATCTTATACATATACATATTTTACACAAGAATGATACAATTTCTATACACATCATATAAAAAAATGCATATTCTATATAACAATGATACAATTTCTATACACATCCTATACATATACATATTTTATAAAACAATGATACAGTTCTTATACACATTATACACATCGTATATACAATCTTTATATAACAACTATACAATCTTTATACATGTTTTATACTCCACTATCAATGAAATTGACATGAAAGTTGTAGATTCAGTGAAGAATTTAGTACTTCCCAATTTCTAGCTAATCAAATTGAATTAAACTTTCAATAAATTCGTTGCGTTTTTTTTTTATGAATTACTTATATCAGTATGATATATAAACTGTATCTGAACTATCTGGGCCGAAATGACCCACATTAGGAAATGACTATTTTGTGGAATTAAAATGACCGACTGATCATATTTTGAGCCATATTTGAAATGACTATTTTTGGTGAAAATATTTTTCCGAAAAGGCCATATCTAGGCCCTATAATACTACAACTAATAGCGTTGCTCCAAGGTGTTGTACCCGTTGTATGTACAGGCTGATATTCTCTGTAGGAGTCAGACACGTACACTATGCGCTCGCGCACCTGACGTACCTGACACTTTTATCCCATTGTCCTTTTCTCTTTTCCATGTCATCATGGATAGCGCGCTGGTTGGCTGGTTGGGCGACGTTCCCTTCAAAATTCCCTTCGTAAAATCCTCACCCAATTCAATTATAAAATTAAGGAGGAACAATTTCAGAAGAACCTGCAATCAATCTGCAGAACGTCTCCTGCATACTCTGCACAACCTCATCAAAATTCCATCAGCAAATTGAAATTAAGCAAACAAAAAAATTACGATTAAAATGGTTGATATTTCATCCGTTACGAATGGTGTTAACTTGACTCGAAGTTCAATTTAAAAAAAAAAAAGGAAATTTTTGTGACACGTGCCTACTAAAAGTACCATTAATAATGATTGTTGAACATATTGTGATGTTTTTTCATAACTACAACATATTATTAAGGGTAAAATAACTAATCTAAGGTTACAATTTCTTTTTATATATAACATACAAGTCATAAGATCCAACTAATTAAAACAATATCATATAAAATGAAAAAGATCATGTATGTTGAGATAATAATTACTAATACTATAAAGAATGAACTTAAATAGTTGTCTATGCAGTCGCTTAAACTAAAAAAATTATAATGTGTATTTTCAATATAATTAGCTAGTGCATGTACGATCAATATATAACATTAAATCCAGCAGCTATTTGTGTAAAGATCCGTTGAATAACAGATGACGATTGAGGTGCAGCGAGAGAAAAAGGAGAGAAGCCGGAAAACCCACAGGAATGGGTGGAGTTGGTAAGCTAAGGGAACAACAGAGTATAGAAAAAGCTTACCAACCCACCCAATCCTAAAAGTTTTTGCAGGACTCAACTCCCATTTCAGATTAGCTGGAAGCCTTTAAAGTAACATTTTTGTATGAATATAAACTATAGACTATAGAGTGAGTGTTTAATTAATTTGATGAGGGACTCGACTTACTTGGCTACCTACTTATATAGTGTGTAGTTGATGGTGGGGGTGGGTTGGGTGGGACTTCCTGAAGAGTCCCCCGTCTGATAAGGTTGAAGTTTTTCTTTTTGAGATAAGCTTGGTTTTTTGTTTGTTGCTGCCAGTCTTGATCTTGAGGTTGAGTATAATTTGCAACACTAAATTAGATTCTTCGACCAAGACAAAATGTGCTATTTCTAATACATACAATAGTGGTTATTAATTCTGTATATTGTTCTATTTTATTGTTTAATTTCTTGTGTCAAAATTATTTTAGCATGCAGCACTATATTTTTCTTACATCTTTTTTATATAACATAAACACACACCAATTGTAATAAAATACTACTTTTTAATGTCTATAAAACCATTTACATATGAGGCAAAGCTATCAAAATAATGATTATTCTATACTACAAAATAAACTGCTAATAAGATTTGTGATATGATATGTTCTTCAATAGTAAAAATATAATAATTTCATTTTTCTCCCTACTTCTACTTTCAATGGACTTGGGAGGGGAACGGAGAGAGGAAAAGTAATTCTCCTTTCGTTTCACTATAAATGATATTTTTAACTTGAGCATACCTCTTAATAATATCACATATTCCTGAAAAATAAAAAATATTTTACTCACTTACTCTTAATCAAATCTTGAAAAAGCAGCAGTTTTTCATTTTTTTTTGCTTAAGTAAATTTTTCTATATTTAAATAAAGGTAAATTGGAAGAAGAAAACAAATGTCCGGTTGATTTCGTAAGACACCAGTCACCGGTCATTTTGTTTGAAACAAAATAAAAAAGTAAAAACACCATTTATTTTGAGACGACGGGAGTATCCAATAAATATAAGTAACTTAGTAAATTATACATTATATATATTTTTTAAAGAGCTTGAAAATAGCTAAAACAAAGATTAAATTAAGAAGACGGAGGGAGTAGGTGTTATTTAAGTAATACATCTTACTCTCTCTATTTCAAATTATTTGAGGCTCATACTAAAAATAGTTATTTAAAATTAAAGTTTTAAATTAATATTAATAAAATTGGTTTAGTAAAATATATTTCTAATTTAAATTTTTTTTAAAAAGTGTATTAGAATAACAACGGCCAATTTTCATTAATGATATGTCAGATCAACATATGTCAAGTAATATAATACGGAGGGAGGACTTTATAGGGGTGAGTGCGCCGAAGTTTGCACAATATAGACCGGGGGAAGTATTTTCTTGGTACTTAACACTCAACTCCATTCATTACAAGTCATTTTTGTTTGTCAACAAGTCAGCTGGCGTGCTGGTATGTACTTGAATCTACTAGTGGTACTTTAGCACTGAGAAATTAAAAGTCACTGTCTTAAAATCGATTTCGGCTCGACTTCGATACAAATCTTTCTAGTTGGTCACTCTTTAAGATTCCACAGCTACTTCCAAACACGTGCATTCATGATTAGACTCAAAATATGAAGAATTTCAAGATAAGTGGGGAAGAAGTGGATTGTTAGGCAGGGGCAGAGCACCGCTTGGCTTGTCGGTCTGTGCATGCCATCCAGCACAGTAGTACATCTCTCTTACCCCACAAACATACATTCGAATAAGCCAATACAAAATTGGAACATTTGACAATGAAAAGTTGAATACAGACAAATAATATCTTTATTGGAGCAATATCTTGATGGATAGGAATGAGCCTCATCTTTCTTTTTTTAAAAAAATTAACATATGAATGACTAAATACAAAAGCTGTTGTACAAAAAAAGCTCACTGATCACGCACACAATCTGCCGTATTACATTTTTCTTCAAAGTCCGTGTCCAAGCTCGAAAATTCATCCAGAACATCCGCGTCTATCTCCTCTGTTCCTTGCCTTGTTCTTTCTGTTGGGATCGAAATTATCAGAGCGTCATGTGAAAGCTAATATTTGTAAATTATGGAGATGATAAATTAGATAATACATAAAACTATATTAAAAGCATAAAATTATTATATGCTTCGATCAATTGGCCTATGTATGAAAATGAAAATCTAGTGTAAAAGAAAATATAAAAACTATGAGAGAAAATCTCCCCCTAAATGATATTGTTTAATGACTACACTGTGAATGTTATTTTGTTGTGATTGGGAAGAAAGGATCTTCAAGCTATAGAAGTTCAAAAAATTTCCTTCAAGAAAAGATAAATTAAATGTGGAAGAGATTTTTTCAACAAGGAAACCTTTTCTATGGTAATTTTAATTATGATAAAAAAATCAGGTAAAGTAGGAAATTCAGGCAAAGCAATGCTACCACTTTCTGCTCTGATCCTATCCTTCAAACACTGTCATTAGATGCTGTAATTTCATCATAGGATCTAACAATGCACCAGTACATATATATTTGGGGTACAGGGATAAAATGTTTTATAAATTTAGCTCTCATGTCAGATAAAAATCATTAAAGAAAGGATTATCCTTATATTTAAAGAATAACAATTAACGAAGATATGCCATTCCAATAAACCAGTACGGAATTACAAGTAGGATAATAAGAACCAGAGAAGGCTTTGAAACTTTTGTAAGAAAACAATCATCCCTTCACAAAGATTCATTATAAGCTTCTGTAAGAGTGGCTTTCTGGTCCAGGGTACGGACTAACATATCAGAAGTAGTATTCAACCTTGTTGGAATATCAAGTATTTGGGATATTAATACTTGTTTTATCAGCTAAACACCTTTTGCTAAACTCTCTCTCTATATAACTACAACTTTTAATATAGCACATTACACTTCTTATTTTCCTAATTTCTGGTCAAAATGAGCAATTCTATCCTCAACGATTAAATTCAGAATACGATATGCACATTTAAGGTAACGATGCTTCAACCAATGATGTTGTTGATCCTCACGTGGGACGATTGTTGTGTGTCAATTGTTCTTCATTGGTTAAAAAGAAAATACACATATATTGAATTGTATAGGCTCTCCCACCTAATAAAACTAGTCTTTTTTGGGTTACTCTCATGTTCAGTCTATAACATTAGTAGCAGATTGCTAAGTGAAACTGTTAAGGAGTCGTTTGGTTGGGATCCAACTTATCCCGGGATTAACTATCCCGGGATAACTAATACTGGGATAAGTTATCCCACAATGGATGTGGGATAACTTATCCCATCACTAAGGCAAAAGTGATGGGATAAATAATCCAATCCCTCACACCAAACGCCCACTTAAAAGACACCAAAATTTTATCCCATTACTATTTTCTCTAATACCTCACACCAAACGATACTATGTTCTAAACCAGAAAATAATTATGAACAGCACGCTAAATATAAACAGAAATATTTCCACCCCACGGAATTATTGTGTCTTTAAGAAATTTAATCCATCACACTGGAATAGAGGTACTTCAAATTCCAGTACATGATGCTCTTTTATTTTTGAAAATAATGCCTTCCTGGTGCCTTTTCAGGAATGACTACTAAGTGTTCCTCTTTTTATGTCCAATAAATTCTTCTCATTTCTCCAGCGTGGGACGACATCCTTTCACTTCTCATTCAAAACACGACCTAAAGGTCATGGCTTCGAATTCCATGCACACCAAAAAACCCAACAGAAACAACATAATTTTGTGAACGCTTGTATATCGAGCTAGAGGTGCTCCTTGTTTCATGCCCAAACGAGTATCCTTAAACCTGCTTTATGAATCATTTGACATTTTATGGTACTTATCTGATATAAACAAGAAAATTAGATAATTGAACTGTGCTCTGATTAAGCACCTTATTTATCATTATAAGTCTTCACAAATCTTGTCAAGTGCATATTGTAATACTCAATAGTACATTCCTGTTCTTGAATGTTTATCACTTATAACCACCACAGGCTAGGAATACATAAAGAAACAGAACAACCAGAGTTGGACAATGCTCTTTATTTGGTGCCTGCAGAATTTGGAAGAAATGGGTAAGATTCAGGAGATGGCATCACACACAGATTGCCATTGAAGTAGACCCTCTGAGGGAAAGCCCAGCCTTTCTTTAGTGCAATTGTTTTTCCATCCTTCTGAAGTGTTAAATCTGAGTGGACGTTTCCTTTTGCTCCAGCTTGCATCAGGACATCATTATATGAATTTCTCCCAAAGAACAAGGCAGTATCATCTGCATAGTTAGAATATCATCAGCCTGACGATCGCCTGGATGGCCTAATGATAAAGAATATGACAGGGAGCTTACTGGTTGATAGATTGGGCATGAGAGGCTTGTATGAAAAGCTGGAAACTTGAGTCGCGTTGTTGAGGTTTGGATGTTGAACAACGAGTGTCCACTGTGTATAGTTGAATCGGTAGTTGAAGTTTGTGATGGTGACCTTCACGCTCCAATACTTTTTGTAGTTTGATTGAACATGCCAATGCACATTGATAGGGCACATGTGGTTTGTGCATTGCAGCACTGACTTTGGCACACTTACTCCCTTTCCACTCGGTGCCTTCCTACAATTACATTTATGTGCATTTAACGGGGGCCAATTACTTGTTTAATGTACTATAAGCATCAGCACCTTCATAACATATAAAGTATTACTACTACTACTACTACTACTACTACTAATTGAAGATAAGAACTATGGGTAATGCACATAAATCTTACATGACACAGTTGCTACTGTTCCGGCAGCCACAAGAACACGAAGGGCAAGGGGTGATACTTCCATTGTGAAATGAAGACAAGGAGACACAACATGTTGGTTTTGGAGAGGCTAAGAACTGAGAGTAAGTGCAAATAACTCTCCATGTCACTGCATATTGAGCATAAAGGTTCAGGCTTAGCAAGTATATTATTTACTTCCAATCTTGTGCAAAATCTTAAAAACAAAACTTACGCATAGCCCTTGTCATTCGTCGACCATCAGACGTGATGAAAAGAGTGGGACGGATGATTTTAGCAGGGCCACAAATATAGCCACCACCTGGAGCGTCCAAAGTGAAATTTTTGGGCAGTTTCACTGTTGCGTTTGTAGTCCCAGCAACACCAACAGTTATCTGAAATGCAGAGAGAGCAGCAGAAGGGTCTTTTCCCATCGATGCCAAAACACCGTCCTTGCAGCAGTTAGCGATTTGCTGGTTATAAGGGGTATTTGGAAGCAAATCAACAATTTCAGGTTTTTTCTGACAGCTGTGAGGAATATTGCCTCTAAACATCGAACAATCTCCTTGATAAGTAGCTTGTGCTCCTATCATACCCCAAATCACCTCATTCTCTGCCCATGTCCATCCTAAAGTCCATCCAGGGCTCATTATTGGACGATACATTTGGAAATTGTTCATTGTCACTACAGCCTGTATTGGAATGTTTATGAACCAAAAAAACCTCAAATTGCTTATTAAAATGTGAAGAACATAATGGTATATTCCCTTACCACATAACCATCAGGAGTCCAAGCAATCACATCCCATTTGATTGTTATGTTTCCATTTGGATCCAGTGCATCATAAGCAGCTGCATTTACAATTAAGAAACTCAAATTAGACTATATATAATAAGCATGACTCGGGTTGAGTTTTGAATGTTGAGAGCTAATGTTCGGATTAAATGCAATACCTGCACCAGAACATAGCACAAGAAGCATAAATGTATATGAGTTCCAAATGATCTTGGACTCCATGGTGAAAAAGTACCGTTAAATATCTCTAGAAAATACAAGAGCTTATTATCTTCAGCAGCAACAAAAAGATGGAAGACAGAAGAAAGAGTCTAGCAATAAATTACGCTGCTTGACAGATAAATGATTTGATTCTGATAAGGTTTACATAGAAGGCTGCTTCGTAGAAGCAGACTCTCAAATTAAATTACGCTGCAATTGAGTTGACTTGACAAAGCTTGTTACATACTAGATCTACTTGCAGGAAGGACCACAAATTTTCCTGCAATGGATTGTAAAAGTAGGCCACTTTATGGGCCATAAAGTCACAATTTTCACATACAAATTAAACACCACCACTCTTTATAAGTTTGTAGAAAAAATAACCAAGGCATGGCATTATCAAACTTGCCTCTTCACCGGCAGGGGGCTTATTGTATCGTGCTTATTTGAATTTAATATTAATATTTACAGAATAGAATCATCCAATAATAATTATTTTCATTGTTATACACTGCTTCCTATATCTTTTTCTCCTTCCTTCACAATGTATGTATGCCGCTACTGCAGACGCCTCTTAATGATCACAAACAATACAAGGTATATTTTCAAACATGCATAGCCATATGCTGCACTGGACCTTCCCCAGTACATATGACTTATTTTGCAAAAGGCCTTAATAATTGGAACAATCAAAGAATACAAGCCAAAAAGATCTTTATTCAGCAATATCTGTTGGATAGGGATGAGGAACTGATGGATCAGTACAAGGTTTTCCAAGTTTACAAGGTTCCCTAAATTCTATTTTGCACCATCTATTCCAAGTTTACAAGGTTCCCTAAATTCTATTGCACCATTTAAGAAGAAAAGAAGATGGTACATTAATAGAGCAATTAGTTTCCATAGAAACCAACCATTGGAAGCTCATTACTGAAATTTGGAAAGAAGCTCTTTAACTTCGGACTCTGAAAACTCACCAACTGGTTCTTCCATGTTACATTTTTCTTGAAATTCCGCATCAAGGTCCTCCAGAAATTCCACGTCTATCTCCTCTAATCCTTGATTTCTTCTTTCTGCTCTAATCCAATCTTTCAAACACTCTGTCATTTCAATCACATCATCACCCAATAACTTGTCTTTCTCATATATTTGCAACTCATCCTGACTAAACACTCTATCTAATGGCATAGTAGACACAGGAACGGCGAATATAGCACGTGCCATTCTGGAAAGTACTGGAAATTTCTTTGTATGCTCTTCCCACCATGCCAAGAGATCAAAATCAGACTCATCAATATCATATAACAGCTCCAGATAAATACTAAGCTCATTAGAATCAGCAGATCGTCTCGAATCATGTGACATTACATGTTGTTGCCAAAATTCGCAACCAGGAAAACGCTTGGAAGAAGAAGCTGAAGAAGAACTAGGAGTCTCTGCGGCCTGTTTGGGATCAACTGCAACATCAAAACCTGAATATATCTCATTAGCTAATTTCAATAAATCATCTTTATGAGCACATAAATCTTGCTCACTATAGTTCAAATCCAGATTTTTATACAAACATTTAAGGGATAGTTCTATATGCTCTAATTTCATCATAGGATCTAACAATGCACCAAGTAAATATATTGGGGGTACAGGGATAAAATGTTTGATAAATTCAGCTTTCATGTCAGGTAAAAAATCACTAAAGAAAGGATTATCCTTATATTTAAAGAATAACGAAGATATGTCATTCAAATAAACAAGTACGGAATTACAAGTAGGATTATAAGAACCAGCAAAATGTGAAACAGCACTGTGAAACTTTTGTAAGAAATTAACCATCTCTTCGCAAATAATCCAATTTATGTCAGTCAAATCATTTTCATCAGCATCACCACCACGACCACGACCACCATCATCAATAACAACATCATCAACAACATCATCAACATCAACAACAATAGATTCATTATAAGCTTCTGTAAGAATGGCTTTTTGTTCCATGGCACTTACTAACATATCATAAGTAGTATTCCACCTTGTTGGAATATCTAGTTTTCGAGATAATTTTAATACTTGTTTATCAGCTAAACACCTTTTGCTAAATTCGGTCTCTCTATAACTACAACCATAAATATAGCGCATCGCTTTTCTTATTTTCCTAATTTCAGGTTCAAAACGAGCAATTCCATCCCTAACAATTGAATTCAAAATATGACATGCACATTTAACATAATGATGCTTCATTTCTTGCACAGCTGATTCATTCTTATTTTCCTTAAAATACGAATTAACAGAAAATAGCTTATCACTAATCCTATAAAGAAGCACAAATTCAGCCATCATCTCAGAAACAGTACCTCCATCACGAAACTCCTCAGGTAATCCTGTTTGATATGCTAAAATCCGTTTTTGCATAATAAAATTATCATCAATCCAATGAGCAGTAAAGCATATAATATCTACTTGTAAGTCAGTATGAGCCACCAAGTCAATACTTAACGCTACACTACAAGAAAGAGACTTAAAATTTTCAATAATTTGACTTCGATACTTATAAAACTGATTTCGAATTTCAGATATAACAACCCGCCTAGGAATAGGCTTATATGCTGGAAAATGAGCAGTTCGAATATAAATCGTAAGAGATTTCAAGAAACTATTAGTATACAATATTGATTCAGCACATAAAAGTTTAACAAGTTCAGCACGATCAAGTTCTTCCGAATATTCAAATGGAGGGTAGAAAATTTGAATATATTTTTCTAGAGAATCAGTGAAACTCTTACTATAAAGTGACTCAACAATAATAAATTTTGTTAATTCCCATTCATCAACTTTTCTAGAATACTTAAATTGTTCTCCAGTTTTAGGATCAATTTTAAATTGTACAGCATTACTACCACAACTTTCATCACGTGAGCCAAGTTCATCGTGACAACGCTTATTTTTCAATTTTTTATTAGCTGGCGAAGTAGACATTATTAAAAAAAGATGTCGAAGAAATAAAATAAGCAAATAAGAGATGGAACGATGGTACCAAATTGACGAAACACACAATATAAATTGAGCAGTTGAAATTTGAATTCCAATCAACCAGTGTGCCTTGAGAGACAGAGAGTTTGAAGAGAAATAGAGTTTTTGTAATGTGAAAGAAATGTAAGATGTTTATATAGATTTGAATAAGAGAATGTTTTCTTAAGAAGTAATCAAATTAAGAAAAATAATAATGAGGGACAACGGTCAAATAAAATATTACCGTTATTTTAATTTTTTAACGGTCATAAAAAAATGATTTGTAAACAGATTAAGGACATCAGTTCTTCGAAGAATGTGCAGAGTAAATAGGACAATATACCTATGTTCACTTTTTATTTTTCGCGTTTTGATTATCGAGAGTCAAACTATATAGATTTTGAAAAATATTTTAAGTTTTATTTTTATCACATTAATATGAGAAAGATTATAATTTGTAGTATTTTTCGTATAATTTTTCAAAGATTTTTAAATTTGAAATATTTAATTAATCTAATTTAATTTAGCTTTAAAAATTAGTCAAATTAACTTTTGTGAGGTGAAACGTGACAAGTAAATTGAACGGAGGGAGAATAAATGGGATGACCATTAATCACTAATTCAGTTTGTTACAAAGAATGTGTAACAGAAATATTTTGAGGTGATTTAGAATCAACAGATATTCTTTTTAATATTTTCTATTATCATGCTTTGTAATTTTAAATTCAACTGCTTAATGGCTTTTAAGTCGACATTTGTGTCTATAATGATCGGAACATTGAAAATATTGATAATTCTTTGACTTGACATGAAGTTTAAGAATGTAAAAAATGACTTTTGAATTTTGTGATTGTTTAAAAATATGTACAAATGTATCAAAACATCATTTAATATTATGACATGTCACGTGAAAAGTTAAAATTAAAGAGTTATAAAAAAAGAATAAAGACATTCCTTTTAAAACGGACTAAAAAGAAAAGTAAGACAAATAAATTAAAACGAAGACAATATTATAACAATCTGATGCAAGGAGACGGTTCAAGATTCAAAGGGAACATCCCTTGTTGCTGCAAAAGAGACCAAACCATTGTCGACTTGTTGCTAGGAATATAATCAATAAATTGCAGATCGTTGCAAACGTAGAATAGTTATCTCGTGGTTTAAGACTTAGAGAAAGCCGTTAGTTCATTCTAGCTTATTGCCGGTCAAGAAGGAATAAGTAAAAAGATAGGTTGTCAAAAAACTTCACTCTCGAGATACCAGGACCTAGATATATACCGAAAGGGACACCAATCAAGTTTTCGAACACCAGATGGAAGGAGGTTCACTCAAGTTTTAAGTTAGTTGGAGTGATTTGTAAAGCTATGAATACACAATAATAATTCCATTCGATGGTCGCATGTTTTTCTTTTTTAAATTAAGTATATTGTGATTTCTATTTTGTTTCTTTACTTTCTCAAGACATTAGTGACATGACAGATTCCTAAATGATGCATACCTCTTTAATCATGAAAATTTTCAAGTATGTACTAGTAAAAGGTGTAATCATATTAATTTTATCTTTTTCCCTCGCAGTGAAATGAAATGTTACTTATACATAATCGTTATTTCTGGCTCAAAAGACACCGACTTGTTCTGTCTCACTATCCTCTTTCTACAACGACACAACTATATATAAACCGCCCGACTTGCTCATGTGGTTGTCGAAATGACATAACTCAATTGAAAACATGCGTAGAGTGAGCAAACATCATCTTTAATCTCAAAATTCTCCCCATCTTTTTAGTTTTGGTTTCCACAAGTTCATAATATTTATTTTTGATATTCTTTAATACTCTCTAACAGGTTGGACTCCCCTTATTCATCTTCAATACTTTTGAATTCTGAAAAGAATGATTA
The DNA here is from genome assembly GCA_031232105.1 of Capsicum rhomboideum. NCBI lineage: Eukaryota > Viridiplantae > Streptophyta > Magnoliopsida > Solanales > Solanaceae > Capsicum > Capsicum rhomboideum. The sequence goes on from CP124716.1 coordinate 8,706,731, forward strand.
TAGACCTCTGGTCCAGTGTACTAAGCATATGTCCCATCTGAGTCTATTGGCAAGTAAAGATCAATTATAAAGATCACTGGAGAAGGAAAAAAACAATGACTAATCTTAACTACAACATGAATTATTTCCAGCGAAATCTTGTTGTTCAGTACCCCAATTTTAAGAATATCTTCACTTTTTATCTAGCTTCAGAACAGGCTTTGGGCCTGTGATATTGCAAAACCACTGACACTGTGATAACACATTTGGGACATTTGAATAGGCAGTTGGCCCAATCCATTTGTCTATTTCTTTTCCTATATACAATAAGTCGCATGGCTTACCCAAATAATTTTTAACAAATAATTATTGAATGAACAAGATGCACATGGGGTGCACAAGATGCACCTACTGTACACGACATATTATTTGTAATATATAACAGTTGAAATAATTCAATGTAGGATTGATTACAACCATAGTTAAAAACAACAAAAATATTTTCTTTAGATCAATAATAATCGTTAGGGTGAATGTATAAATTTTTATTGATATTTATGAACTAGAAAAGAAAAAGAAGTAATGTCCAACACAAGACTAAATATATTGTAAGAGGTGTTTGACTTCTTCAAACAGAATGAAAAATAGAGACCAAATCTTTTATAATAATTTGGTGAAATAAACAATTAAGTTTATCATAATTGTATCGATCTAAAAAAGTCTATCCTTTGAAATAAACAAGTCGTTATTACAATAGATAATTATCAAAATATTATCATATTCAAGCATTGGAGTGACAATTGAGTTGGACATGGACAAAAAAAGAAGTAATTTCGGGTGTAGTTGAAGGCCAAGCTACAAAAAAGGAAGATTGTTCAAGATTCAGAAAGAATCTGCCTCATTGCTGTAATAAGGACCCAATCATCATTGACTTGTTGCCAGGAACTTATAACCAGCAAATTGCAAATTGTTGCAAAGGGGAGTAATTAGCTCATGAGTTCAAGATTCAAAAAAACTGTCAACGCATTCCAACTCAGTGTTGGTCAAGCAGGAACTAGTAAAAAAAAATAGTTCGGTTGCCTCAAAACTTCACCCTCAAGGCACCAGGGCCTGGATACACTAGTGGGCCTGCAACGAAGGGAAAACCAAGCAAATTTTCAATACCAAATGGAAGAAAATTCACTCAAGCTTTAAGTAAGTTAGAATGGGATAAAATTATGAATATGCAATAATAATTTGTTTGTAAAGTTAAAGGTATAATCATATACCATGATACTGCTATGTTTGGGAGAATTAACATTATAATAATCTGCTAATATAGGTCGATCCTTCTGGAAATATGCAATCAGATTCATACATCAGAAGAATAAATCAAAGTTCATCCTCGAAAATGGATGGGCTTTTCCTCGAAGGGTTTACTTTAATGGTGACAATTGTTTTATGTCAGATTTGGATGCTTACCCTATTTACCAAATGCAAGTACTTACATTGTGCTTACTCTAGTTCTTATATCTAATAAGAGATCTTAGATATATTCAATAAATAAAAAATTGTGTGTCATGCGTGCATTTTGTGCACCACATGTGCATCTTATGCGTAGCAGACTTGCATTTAATGTCAGTTAATAAAAAGTAATTTATTTGTAAAGTTAAAGGTATAATCATATTAATTGTGTTCTTTTTCTTGCAATGACATGGAATATTACTTGCATTCACAACTAGTAGCTTTATAGACACCCACTTGTTGTGTCTCACTGTCCTCTTTCTACACCACACGATTATAAACTGCCACACTTGCGCATGTGGTTGCCAAAATAACATAACTCAAGTGGGAACATGTGTAGATTGAACAAACACTATTTTTAATCTTAAATTATTCCTTTTCTTTTTAAAAAAAAAAATTATTGGTTTTATTAAGTTCTTAATGTTCATTTGATATAATTTTATGCTCTTTGACAAGCCGAACTCCCCATATTTAGCTTCAATACTTTCGAGATTCGGAAAGAATGATTACAGACCTCGGGTTCAATGTACTGCGCACCTGTTTCTCATTAGAGTCCACTGACATGTTAAGACCAACAACAGAAATCATTGGAGGATAGGAATTACAGTAACTAATAATCTTAACTACAACATGAATTATTCTCAGTGGAATTTTGTGGTTCAACACCCCATTTTGAGAATCTCACTCAAATATTCAATATGAATTATGAGCCACTAGTTCCGTATGATTCCATTAGTGAGTATTCTATGTCTTTGACAAGGAAATACAATTTTTCATACCATTTGAGCTTTCTAACTGATTTTATTTTAAAATTAATTTTTTTACATATGCTATTACTATGTTTTGGTGAATAAAATATTTTAATAACCAGTTAATGCAAGATAGACCTTTTGGAAACGTGCAATCAAAGGTCCTACTTTAAAAGGATAAATCAATGTTTACCTTTGAAATGGATGGGCGTTCCCTCGGATGATTTACTTTAATGGCGACTTTTGTGTTATGCCACATCTGGAGGTCTATCCTTATACATGACAGTTCAACAAAATTACAGTCTAGATTCAAATTTTAATAAGAGATCTTAAATATATTCAATAAAAACTTTTATATGTGTCATGCGTGCATCTTGCGCACCACATGTGCATCTTATGCGCCGCACTTACATTTAATGTGAGTTAGAAAAGGTATTTAAAATGATAAAGGATGATTTTACATTTTCACACTTATTTAACTTAGCTTCAACACTTCTAATTTTTTATTCTTTTAGAAAAAAAAAGATTATAAACCTTTGTCCATTGTACTACGCATATATGTCCCAGCCATTAGAGTCCATTGGCATGTTAAGACCAACTATAACGATCACTAGAGAATAAAAATTGCAATAACTAATCTTAACTATAGCAGAAATTATTCCCAATAAAATCTTGTTGTTCAACACTCCAATTTTGAGAATCTCACCCAGATATTCTATTTCAATTATGAACCATTGTTCCCGTATGATTCCATTAGTGAGCAGTCTTTGCCCTTGACAAGAAAATACAACTTTTCGTATACATTTGAGCTTTCAATTTGTGTTCTTGGTTAATCTTTTACAGATAATACTTCTATGTTTGGGAAATCAAATATTACTTTGATCTTGTAATATAGGGTTGGGCTTCTAGGAATGTGCATTCAGAGAAGGGATAAATCAAAATTCACCTTTGAAATGGATGAACATTCCTTCGAAGGTTTTACTTTAATGGTGACAATTGTGTTACGCCACCTTTGATATCTCTTATTCTACTATATTCACATAACTTAGTACTTTATTTATATAAGCGAGTATACAAACTTTTGTTATCCTCACAAGAAATTTGATTCTTTGGTGTTGCTATACGTAGCTTTCTTATTGTCTTTTCCTTGTCTATTTTCATTTTTTTCTTTAATATATTCTTACGTATCTTTCCTATGTATATATTGGTGTATATTTGATGAAAATTATTGTAACACGCCTGAACTTTGCGGGGGTCCTACGATCCCCCTATACTATTTATTAGTGTATTTTAATGACATTTATACGCTAATAAATAAATAATATGTTAATAAATAAATAAATAAATAAAAGAGTTTAATGCAAATAAATGTCACTAAAATACGCTAATAAATATTCCAGGGGGAAGTTCAGGCATGCTACAACAATTTTCGTCAAAGTTTGGGTATATTTCAGACTTTTTTCCCATTATAATATGATGCTTTTAGTTTTTATATTTTGTCTGAATAAATATTTTTATGTAAGTAAGAAGGTGTTAATAAATTTTTTTATCAAATTTATCATTATTTAGACAAGTGAATTTTACATAACCAACATATTAAATTCATTGAGTTGTAATTATTTTACATAATTTAAAACATGCTATTTTAAAGTATGTCAAATTTCTTGCATCTCATTGGTATTTGAAAATTTTTCTGTCCTTCGTCATAAATATTTTTTTTGTTTAAAAAGTTATTTATTTAATTAAAGCAACTAAGAAATGTTAATAATGATGATGATTTATCAACATACATATTTAACGTGCCACTGAATTATATAATTATTTGCAGCTTCACCCCAAATATGAATGGTTTACCTGTGATTTTGTAAATGTGTGATATTCTCCAAAAAATTCTTTGATACGTCGGTGGCTATAGTGTGGGTAGCTATATTTTACTCGGAACAAATTTAGGTTGACCAAACACGCCTATTTTACTCTTCAATTGTTCGAATTCAATCTCTATGGACTACAATAACTGCATTATTTATCCTTTTTGTCACCTTGGACCTATTATACTGTTTGTACGATTAGGTAAATTTCTTGATTTTTTTTACTGTTAGGGTGGAGTTTGGCCTATGAACCGTACATGGAACGAGTTTTTGCCTCATACAGCTCGAATCAAAGATCGAAAAAAGTTTAAAAGAGATGCGAAAACCTAACATTGTTGGAAACAAAAAAAAAAGGAAAGAGTTAATGCGAATTGAACTACCAACTTTCCTAGTACACTTTAGAAAAGAAAAGGTCAACAGTCAATTCAAATTTAGTTGTGTTTGGTTTGGAAAACAGTATAGATTTTTGATTCAAATTTGAAAAATCAATTTCATAAGGTCTGATTTTTCAAAAGACAAATTCAAAAAATTGGGTTTAAAGTGGAGGTGGATATGACGGATGAATATTGGAAAGGTTGCCAAGTGTGCTTCAAACAAAGGTGGTTGGTCCCATGAAGAATGATGGAAGTGAGCCTACCACCTTTTAAGGTTCCAAAGTGCAAAAAAGACATGGGACTAACGTTGGCCGGTCCACCTCGTTTAACGTTGGGAGAGGTCCCTTTCTAATGCCGGTCATTGCACGTGCCCCCACCTTACGTTTCATGTTTTCTGCTTTAATTGCGCCTTAACCAAATCTCCACCACTTCTCTTTGTAGATTCACAAGTCACATGGATGTGCATACTGCATAGTTTGCTAGGTTGAACTAAATTTAATATTTTAAAATGTTATTTAAACTTGTGATTTTCAAAATACAATGCATTCGAAAGTCAAGCTCGTTAAGTATAAATTAGAATTTACCCATAAAATATACTCACAATAAATAATTCTTTACAACAACATATTCAACATAATTTTATAAGTAGAGTCTGGAGAGAGTAGAGTGTACACAGACTTTATCTTTACCTTGTCAAATAGAGAGATTTTCGAAAGATCGTACCTTCGATTCAAAGAAAGTAAAAACACAACATCTAAGTAGACAACAGAGTAAGAAAGTAGAGGTGCGCGAGACACCAAATAGTAATAGTTAAATAATAACAATATGGAATAGTAAACTAATAAAACAATAAAAAATACTGAAGATAATACTAATACTACTAATTAGGAAAACCAAATGCAAAACTAACTACCAGTAGCCTTCTACCCTAATCTTCACCCTCCACACTCTCCTATCAAAAGATCATCATGTCCACAATAAGCAAATTATGTATCTTTACAAAGGAAAAAAAGTATCTTCGTTGGATGTATCGGGAAGCTAATTATGTATCTCAACAGAGCCAAAATTGAAATTTTTAGTAATTATGCAAAATGTCAGGATTTTCTGTAATTAAGCTCCAAACTGTCGGAATTTATGTTGTTTGCCCAAATAAATAAGTAATACACTATATCCAGTTTTAAAAAAAAAAAAGTTTTGTGTCAAATCAAAAAAATAAAACGAAATAAGTAATAACAAATATAATGGCAAGTCAATATAGACCTAATAAAATAAAACGGAAGGAGTAATTAAGTAACATTTATTTCAAATATAATAAATTGCACATTCCAGACGTTGTAAAAGCCCTTTTTCTAATTTACACTAACACTTAAAGAAAGAAGAACTTGAAGAAAAAAAAATCTAATTAATGACATCTTGCATCACATCATGTATCACCGCTCTCTTTATTCCGGAGTTTCTCCTTCACTTTGTTCATTTTAACAAATTATTGTTCATTCTATCAAAGGTATTTCAATAAAATTAATGACCTATAATTAAATTTAATATTTCAAGAGATTTCAAATATATATACATACACAACACAACAATATTAATAATTTAAAGTTTTTTAAAATTTCTACATGGTACTTGTTTTTTATGCAATATTCTTGTAAGACATAATGTTTTAATTTCACATGATAAAATCATTATTTATAAAGTAAAACTTAAATCTAGTTAATAAGATGTTGGCCATTTATTAACAATACATTACTTTGAATATTTTTGTAAGAAACTTTATTTATTAATATGAAAATTTTAGTTACTTAATCTAAAATCCTAAAGTATTTTTAATAAAAATTAAGTTAATTTATCTTCCTTTTTCAATATAAATTTTATGTCCTTTTTTTTTAAAAATTTAATCTTCAATATTATTCTAAATAATATTAAAATCTTAAAATTTACTACTTTAAAAATACTTTTGGGCATCAATTAAACCAAACGTTTAGAAATCCTAATCCTAATTCTACTACTTCTCCACTCTCTATATAAACTCCCTCTCTATTTACACATTCTTCACAAACGCTCCAATCTATTTTCAGTTTATTTTACACAAAAATGGCAAAGCCTTCAACTCCTCTTTTGAAAGATGAACTTGACATAGTGATTCCCACTATAAGAAACCTTGATTTCTTGGAGATGTGGAGGCCTTTTTTCCAGCCTTACCATCTTATTATTGTTCAAGATGGTGATCCTTCTAAGGTCATTAAGGTCCCTGAAGGTTTTGATTACGAGCTCTATAATCGTAATGATATTAACAAGATTTTGGGTCCTAAGGCTTCTTGTATCTCTTTCAAGGACTCTGCTTGTCGTTGCTTTGGTTATATGGTCTCTAAGAAGAAGTACATCTACACCATTGACGACGATTGCTTTGTAAGATCACCCTTTTTAAAAAAAAAATTGTTTTTAGTTGTGCTTTTGCTGCTTTAATTTGTTCTTGATCTGCTGAATTTGTATGTCAAATTTTTAGTTTCTTATTTCTGGTTTGAATGATGTTGTTAAGCGCTATAAAAATTGGGTTTTAATTAGTGATTTTTTTTCTTTTATTTGGATTTCCTACTCCTGTTTTTTTACGGCACAAGACTCTGGATCTGTTAACCTATATTTAAGAGATTTGGAACATGTTGATATTTGTATATTGGCTTAATATAAATACTTATCTGATATGAATTCTTAATTGTGAGTTTATCCAACTGCATTACAGTAAATTTTGTTGCATTGCCAATTGGAACTCAGTATTTTACCTTAGACCGTTTCAGATTATAAAGTACGTTATAAATTCTTTAATCCGGATATGAAACTGCTCTTGCTTACATTTATTATAGTGTTTTATTGTAAGAAAATGATCTCTTATGATCCGTTATAATTTTTACAAAGATGCGCATGTATAACTAAAATAACATTTGTAAAGGATCGGATCTCTCAATGTTTATGAGGTATTAATGGATGTATTTGTCATTAATTTGCAATCGCAGGTAGCTAAAGATCCAACTGGCAAGGAAATTAATGCTCTTGAACAACATATTAAGAATATGTTGTCCCCAGCTAGTCCATTTTTCTTCAACACCTTGTATGATCCCTACAGAGAGGGCGCGGATTTTGTCCGTGGGTACCCATTCAGTCTCCGTGAAGGTGTACCAACTGCAGTTTCGCATGGTCTCTGGCTCAACATCCCTGATTATGATGCACCTACCCAGCTCGTCAAGCCTCTTGAAAGGAACACCAGGTAGCATCAGTAGCATCAGCCTTCCTGGTTTTCGTTTTCTTGATCTCAACTCCTTAATGCGGTCCCTAAACTTGTGTTGTTGTCTTTTCAGGTATGTTGATGCTGTTATGACAATCCCAAAAGGAACCCTCTTCCCCATGTGTGGCATGAACTTGGCATTCGACCGTGAGCTGATTGGCCCTGCTATGTACTTTGGACTCATGGGCGATGGACAGCCTATTGGACGCTATGATGACATGTGGGCTGGCTGGTGCACCAAGGTATTACTAGTTCCATCGCTGGCATTTCCTGCTTTCGGATTATATTGCCTAGAGTTAGTTCCATGATTTAAACTTCAGATAACTTTAATTACAGTTCCTAGACTGAACTTATTGTGATTTTGAAATAATGAGTTCATAATTTAACATTCGTCGAAATTTTAGTGATTTTTTACATATACAGATCTACATTCCACGTTTGCCTCTAATACCGTGCCTTTTGTCTTGTATCGTTTTGTGTAGGTGATATGTGATCACTTAGGATTGGGAGTGAAGACAGGTCTGCCATACATCTGGCACAGCAAAGCCAGCAATCCATTTGTGAACCTGAAGAAAGAATACAAGGGTATTTACTGGCAAGAAGAGCTGATTCCATTCTTCCAATCTGTTGCCCTTCCTAAGGACTGCACCTCTGTCCAAAAATGCTACCTTGAACTCTCCAAACAAGTGAAGGCAAAGCTTGGCAAAGTCGATGATTACTTTAACAAGCTGGCTGATGCCATGGTCACATGGATTGAAGCATGGGACGAGCTCAATCCATCAGGCGCAGCCGCGACTGCTGCCAAATTACCCAATTGTAGCTCAAAATAGACAAAAATATCATCATTTTCTTGTTTCTAGTTTCTTTTAATTATATCTTGGAGTAAGGTTGTTGTTAGTCTTGTTATGCCCGGAGAGTAGAGGACAATATCTATGAGACTTTGCCATTTTATTTAATGAAAACGGATTATTATTTTTGACCTGCCGGTTGTTATTGGATTTTTAGAAGCATATTCCTTAGCAAGTTGTCTTTTCTGGTTTTTTCCCTCAAAATTTCCATAATGTTTGGCATAGAGCTAACTTTTCTGAGTGGAAAAGTCAAAAGAGAAGACAGTCTGGCCTAAGAAAAATCATCACATTGGGACCCCTAATTAATTGAGTAGGCAATCAATTAGGAATAATAGTAACATTGTTAAAACAGCAAGGAAATAGACTTTTTTATTAAGAAATAGACATGTTATAGTTGGTTACAATTATAAGATGTGTTACCATCACCAAACTGAGTGTCCTCTTTTGTATATAAAACAGTATATGATACCGCAGCAAATAATTTGGCATTTCTCTATTTTTACAGGCAACTGGATAGGCAAAACAGGGTGAAAAGTAGGGAAGTTTTTAAGCTAATTTAAATATTGAGACTATAAAGAAGAATGTGCTTTCGCCAAAAAAAAAGAATATAAATGCTCGCTAGCACATCCATCAGCTAATTCAATAAAATGGGAATTAGCACGCACCATGTAACTGACCAATTTAATTGTTTACTTACTCAATGAGACTGAATGAATTTGCAAGCTCACCCAACCTATTTTAATTTCAAAATCTCAAGAGAAAATCTTTCGTTATAGATCTGTGGATTTAAAATTTGAACTTTCAAAATGGAAAAGAGCGTTGGATCCGCCTTTAGACAGATCCAAAGTTAAAGAGGGTTAGCGCAGTGTCCTTTTTTAAAAAAGAAAAAGGGAACGCCGTTGCCGGGGATCGAACCCGGGTCACCCGCGTGACAGGCGGGAATACTTACCACTATACTACAACGACTTGGTTGTTGGAATTCCCCTCTGTAGGGATCATTAATCAAATACTCACGGCTATAGTCGATTTCTCCACAAAGAAGCTATTCAGCCTAGATGGTTTTCATTTAGATTCTCAAAGTACAAAATAATACCAAAACATATGCATTGAGATCAACAGGTTCTTAAGGGGCCTGCAGCAATACTATCATCGGCCTGCAGTTCATCAATGACGGTCTTGCTATTGCCATTTTGGAGATCAAACCATACAGCGTCAATCACAAGATCTTATAACATTCATGACAAACACGATTTCAACTCAATATATACTGAATGCGATAGAAGAAATCGATTCATTGAGGCGAAATTCACACACTTTTCACCTGTTTCCAGTCCATGCTCGTCCTCTTTCCTCCTTACTCTGAGGCAAAGAAGTTTCCAGGGCAGAACTTTGAACACAAATCATGCACTCTTTCTAATGATTACTAGCATTTCACCATGTTGTTAAAGAAATACTTTGAGCAACTATTCCATAACAAAGGAACGAAAAAGGTGGATATTTAGCACAATGATTAAGACTACTAAGTCATGATTATTTTTGTTAACTGTCCAAAAAAAGGAAAAAACATTATTACTGAATGAGACAGCACCGTGACGAACAGTTGTCACTCAGTATCAAATAAGGGGGGAAAAAAAAAGAAACAAAGAAGAAGTGAACATCAAGATTCCAAAGACTTGCTCCCTGATGCTCCCACCAATGTAAACTGAGAAAGCTGTCTGCTCCTTGAACGAGTTGCTGTGCACTTCAGCGGTTCAGCGCCCACCAATTTTTGACAATAATCAAGATATTTGCATCTGCAAACATCAAGTCTAGTTTAGGGAAAGAAAGGTAACATAACGAGGCAAGATTACTTCATGCAATTTGATCCTAGTTGCATTGTTACAAAATCTACAGGCCTCCTTCTTTTACATAAAATATAAGCATCTATATGGAACATCCACTAACTAAGATCGGATAGGATCAGCCATTATTGGAAGTTGACAATAAGAAATTAACCGGTCTCCTTCATGGTCCAGCTTCAGAAGGTAACGTATAGATGCCTATCTATGGGAAAATCCCAACAAATGTGAAAAAAAAGTGTAGGTGAAAATCTGTGAATGAGGTAGCCTGACAAGAAAGTGAATTTGTCCAGTTTACAAAGACTTGTGCCAAAACAATAGCAAGGCTTATAATTATTGAAGCTAAAAGATAAAGGATCTTTGTGTAATCACCAGAATGAAACATGTGATAAGAGTTGAGCAAAAAACTGATAATGATACAACACAGTTTTCTACCTGCTTAAGTGATTCTGAGGCCGGGAAAAGCATTGTTGTCCTGCTTCACTTGGATGGAAAACCTTTGATGCTCCACACGCTGAAGCTGTGATGACAGCTGGAGCAAATCAATAGTAGGTCCATCTTCACAAGAAAGTTGATTCTTGGGGTTCACCAAATCTGATCCTTGAATGATGCGATTGATACCACATGTGTTGTTAGGAAATAGTATCTGGTCCAGTCCAACTGCAGAATTGACCCCAGATGAATTGAATGTATTGGACATTCTACCTACTGAAGCCTGAGGACCAAGTCCCAGGACTTCTTTAGATGTTTGAGTCACATTGTAATGTGAATTATTGCTTGGTGGAATCAGGGGTCGAGCTGTGGGAAAAACAGTGAAATGATTTGACGAGCCCTGTGATTGAGATGACAGAAGAGAGAGAGCATTGCTGGAATTTGATATCCCTGACAGCCCCTGAATGGTGGAAGATGTGTCCAAAGCATGCAAAACTTCAGATCCAGTTGAGGTGGTGTGAAACAGAGAAGGGGAAACAAAATCTGATCCTCGCATATCATGCAGAGATGAGTTGGTACTCTCATTAATTCTGTTTGTTGTTACAGCAGGTAGTCCTTCATAATGACACCCTTTCTTGGCATGATATGAAGTGAAAAGAGATTTCTGTTGTAACTGTCCATTCGTAAAGGGCATGGAAATTGCAGGGCTACAATCAACACCATCTTCAACTTTTACATTCTTATACCAGTCATTCATCTCATATTTAGGCTGATGCAGAAAGCGGCCGCCAAGTATGTCTTGGCACGCAAAGGATGACGTTGCCAAAGAAGTTCCACGAAATCTGGTACCTGTCAAAACCTGGAGTGTGTTATGATACTGTACAGATGAATTTTAATTTTTTTGATACATTTCACACAATAGAATAACACCGAAGCCTTGTAGTCCAGAATTCACTTGGAAGAACATGAAACTCTCAAATTCAACATGCCAAACGAGAATGATATGAAAGGATTACAAACTTGTGCAATAAATTAATTAAAAAAATTAAGCTTGATAAGGTAAAAAGTAAAGCATAGCTTACCATGTTTAATATGCACTACAATTTAGCTCGTTAAAAGATTTGTGGTACCTAAATGTTGGCAATTCAATAACAAGTCGGTCTTTCTGGATAATTGCATAATAGATGAAAATGCGACACATATAATTAAAAATATGACAAATGAATGAAGAAGTTTAGGCGTATTAAGCAAAAAGAACAGTTGTTAGACTAGCATTGTTGTGCGAATGTTGTGTATCAACAATGTTTTTTAGGAGTGAATTTTGATCTTCTACAGCCCATTATATCTACTAAACGAACGTTGCCAAAATAAAGTATTGAGATAGACAAGCACTCATACAATTACCTGCACTGCTTGTTGGAATCGGATGCATGTTATAAATACTCTATTTAGGTCCATAATATTTCAGTACCCTGTACTTAAGGATTATCAAACTCCTGGATTCTCTAATAATACTCTAGTGGTTATCTCTGTAATAAACAAAGAGTCTTCTAGTAAGCATACTCTTCTAGTTGGTTTCACCTAGACGGATGTTCAATATCCATTAGTATTTTCTTATCTTTGCTACCTTTGCATGGATACGAAGATATTCTAAATCTTTTGAGATAACTTCTTTTCATCTGATTTTAGTTCTACTTTTCCTCTTTCAACATTTTCAATATCATGTTTCATACCTACAAATAAGTGCATCTGGAGGCCTACGTAACACGTGGACAAACCATCTCACACAACAATCTCTAATTTTATCCTCTATATGGTGCTACTTTGCACCTTATAACGTATGTGATTTATACATCCATCTTAACATTCGCATCTCTAGGACATTCATTTTGTGGATAACTTTAGAGACTCAACATTCACTCTCATACAACATTGTTGGCCTTACAGTTGTTCTATAAAACTTCCTTTCATTTTGTAAAGTATCTTCCAATCACATAATAGCTTAATCTTATGTATAATATCTTCCTTTATCATGAAACATTGATCCCTAATATCTAAAATTGTCGACAAATACTGCTTTATATTCAAAATAAACGGGTTATTACTTGAATAGTATTACTACACCACAATATTTGCATGCTTGGAAAATGCTCTTTCCCGGTATTAAATAAGCAAGACAACAATCTAAAAGGCTGCATAATTTCTCGGACCAATTTCAAGGACTGACATATCTTGTGCAAACAAATCAACATTCTTGACTTTTATAACCATCAAATCACAAGATTGCAACCCTCTAATTGAATAATTACATTAGTGGCTGGAAGACATCCATTTAAAAGATGTTTTCCTATTCTGTACTGCAATTATTGAACATGGTGGCATGATGCTACCATCGATGAAAGTAGGACTAGGGGTAGATGGGGTCTTAAGTTCAGGAGGAATCTCTATGACTACGAATTTTAACTTTAAGCTTAGCTCAGAGGAAGACTTGAGGAAACAGAGACCTATCTCCGAAACCAAATACTTTGATTTGGAAAGCAGAAAAGGATGGCTGTTCTTTTTAAGTCTTGACAGTGTGTTCTATTTAGAACTAGCAGAAAGAATCAGTAGCCTTGCGAATCCAGTAAACACAAGCACCATCAAAAGTGGTATGTTTCACTTGGATTGCTTAGCATAAATTAAGTCTTACTCAAGAAAAACCACATGGATTGAGGATCATGACTCGCAATGGATATTAATATGTGAAAAAACAGTAGGAGCCACATGTTTCTGCATTGATCTGTATCCTGGCAGTCTGGTGTATGTTTATCAATCTTTTGAAAGTGGAGTGGCAATGCCAAGCAACTTAAAGTAGCTTACCAGGAGCTGGAGAAGCAGAGGATGCAAAAGCAGGTGAAAGTTCTGCGGGTACTGCTCCTATGTGCATGGTATGGAATGTGGGGAAGGGACAGAACTTTAGATGAGAGCAGTGATACAAATCCTAGATGTTTATAATCCTTGTCTTTTTGGTGTAAAATGAAAGATATAGATCATTTTAATACCTTGTTTTACATGATTGAAGGTAAGTAAAATGTACTAATAGAACATGGATAAATAGTCTAGAAAACTAGTAGCATGCATCTTAGCGAGTTTTATATTAGAGAGTGAAACTAAAATATGCAAAACTAAGGACTACTTTGACAGCAAATGACTGAAACAACTTGTAGCCCGAGTGCATACCAGTATGGGGCTTCCTTCGGCGTTCATTATGACCTGCAAGACGTTTCCTGCAGCTCCGTTTGCCATCATCAAACTCAGCCAGTAGATGGAACCTACAAGTAAAGTAGCAAGATTAATTTATATGAGCTGCAAAGAAGACAAACATATTTTACTGCAACAAAACAAGAAAGACAACAGCTGACTTTTACAAGACTTGCAAATGAAGATGCTATGATATGATCAATCAAATTATTCACAGAGGTTCAAAAGGTATGCTCTAAAAGAGATTGTACATAGTTCACAATTTTAAGACACAAGTAGAATTAAAATGGATCTGAACAAATATTGAGAACTAGTATAGCCAACCACAACTAGTCCATTAATAGAAAGTATTTACAAATTTAAAATTCTGCCTTTGGAGACACATTAGTACCTGCTGCACTGCTGACAAAACCTCTGCTCAATGCTATTTACAATAACTTTAGCAGTCTTTGAGTGAACCTCACATACTTTATGCCTCTTATGATAGTCCTTACAGGAGCTGAGATCCTTCCCACAACCTTGGACTTGGCAAAATGGTTTCTGGGAGCTTACACCTCCTGCTCTCATTCTCTTGGTTGGGACAATTGACTCAGCAGTAGTGAAACTAGGCATACTCTTGGGAGACTTGAAAATATTTGCATCTACATGATCAGGAAATCTTCCAAGCTTCAAATCAATTAGTGATGAGTCTCTAGAAATTGAACTAGACTTATCTTCACCAGAAAATGCACCTGCCACTGAACCAAAAATGTTGTCAGCACCTCTCATTTGGTCAGTAAACATTGGTTTTCTCATCAGATTTGGTGAACCCAATTCTTGAAATATTGGATTACCACTACCTTCTTGACTTGAACACATCATAGTGCTTCCATAGCTACTTGGGGTCTTCAATTCCCAACCCATAACTCCATTTTTCCCAGAAACTGATTCATCTGATACAAAACCCTTTCCCCCTGAGAAATAACTCCAAGACTCCATTTTTCCTCTTAACTTAATTATCCTTTCCACAATTTCAAGGGAAACCAGTGTGCTGCTTTACTCCATAACCCAAAATACACTTGAATAATCAAGGTGTACCAATTCAAGAAATTTAGCATTAACTAAACTGAAAAACAGTAAAGTTAATTCAGAAATATCCTTGAAAACACAGTGATTAAACACCATTAAAAAAGGACAACTCAGAAGAGCATAAATATGAGGGGAAGGCCAAAATAACTGTTTGCAATCAAGGAGCACTCAAGAAGTAAGTAGACAAGTTAAATACTTGCCCCCTCAGTGGAAGCAAAGAGGGAAGGGAGAGCTATAGGTAGAAAAGTAGTACAGTTGGGTGCAAGTGATAAAAAAAAGAAGTGGTCCAACACACCAATATACTAAATATACAAAATGGAAAGCTGCCAAATTGACCAAAAAAGAAATGTGAAAGAGGAAGGAGATGTTTGGGTTAACAGTAGTAGTAGTTGTTGTAGTAGTACCTTACAAGATTTATAAGTGGTGAGTTTTGTGAAGTTGAGAAAATGGAGTTTGTGAGGAAGACGTGTTATTCAACGAAAGAGATAGGGGGGAAGTGGCACTATTGGGTCATCAGTAACTCCATTGAATAGTAGTTTATACCTTCTCTCTCTCTCTCTCTCAATTGTTGGAGATAGAATTAGAGGCCCCATTTCTTGCTACTTTCCTTTGCCAGTAGGTAAATTGCTATCAGACACTTTTTTTCTTTTTCTTTTTTTTAAGATAAAGTTTCAATGTATTTGACTTGGTGGTAGCGTAGAGCACCGTATTTATTGTAATATTAGCCTATTCATAAAGTTTTTGATTCTGATATTTGATATCATATGTTATTTACTTGTGTACTGTTGTTGATGTTACGATTCCTAACATATATGTGCTGCATTGCTTTGATATTAGTGTCATATTTCTCTCTATTATCCTTTTTATTCTTTTAATTACTACTGATTTGCATTACTTGAGCAGAGTGTTTTTTGAAAACAATCTCTCTACCTCCACGAGGTAGTAGCAAGATCTGTATATACTGTAACTTTTCTGGACCTTATTTTGTGGGCTGTCCGAGAATATTGTTATTGTTGTTCTTTTTTAAGATAAAGAAAATAATAATAATAAAATAGTAATAACAGAATCAAAATTTTCGCTAAATAAATTCAAAAAATGAATAAAAAACATACAAATAAAATTAAGAAGAATTTAATATTTATTATATATACATAAAAATTAATTTTAATTATATAATTGTTAGCGGAGAAGGTTAGAATGAACCCCTTTGATCCTGGGGGGCTCCACTCCTATAAAGTAGACACCACTATCTTCATAGAAAAAGCAAATGAAAATAATCTTTAGAAGATATGCACAGTAATCAGTGTAATATACATGCAGAGAAAAGCCTCGCGTGTTTCATAATTGTTGTGTTTTATACATATTTCCAAGTTTAAACCTTGTGTGGCTTCAATTAAATAAATGTTGCACGTTTCTTTTTTCTTTTAGAACATATTTTAATATGAGAGCAAATTATATAAAATTAAAGATATGTCTATGTGTTATGTTCATGCTTCATGGTTGCTTTTTACCATGTTTTATCAATATTAAAAGACAACTCTTCTTAATTATCTAGCTATAAAATTGAAAATAACAATCCCAAATGTCATTTTACCTTTATTATTGAGTATTAATCCTTTTTAAATATATTTTTTAGAATATTGAATTTATTATATTTAAAATACAATATAGTAAAAAAATTATCCTATTTATTGTTCCTTAAAAAATGTGTTAAATTAATATTGAATAAATAAAAATGAACGAAGAAAGTACTACTATTTCATTATTTGTTATAAGTCACTAAGGGGTTGTTTGGTAGTTGGTTAATAGCTAAGTTATTAACGTATTAAATCTTGCATAAGTAATATCATATTGGTAGCATTCTTTTGTTGTGTATAAATTTGAATACACCCAATATCGTGTTTGATTGGCAATATAGGAATCCACATAACTAAATCATGCATTAAGTAATACATAAATTTCTTTATAACTAATAGTTGTATTACAATAACTGCATAACTCTAACCGGCTATCAAACGACTCCTTACATGAATTGTATATATTAGTCCACAGGCAGCGTCGGCTCAGATATAAATCCACTAAAGCAATGGCTTGGGGTTCCATTTTTAAACTAGAATATAGTTCACAATGGTAGTATACTCACAAACATATTTAATGATAATATCTATTTAATTCCAAAATATTTTTACTAATTGACAACGGGATGCATGTATGGCACACGAAATGCACATAAGATGCACGTATGCCGCATGAGATGTCCGTGTGATGTTAATTTTATTGAATATATATTTGAAACTTTTTATTAAGATTTAGCTTTAGGCCACCAAATTTATTAAGTCGCTCTTATCTACAAAAAATATTTTTTTTAAAAAAAATATTTGGGGATAGGGAAAAGGGAAATAGAAAGAGAATTACGAGGTGAGAATCGAACCTCACCAATAAGATAAGATAGAAGTTCAAGTAATCAATCAACTGAATTATTAAAATTTCGTAATCCACAGGAGATACAAGTTGTAACTTATAAGTGGAAAGAAAAAAAATGAAAAGTATATTAATATAAAATTATACTAGGATGGAAGGAAATGAATTAATTAATAAGGTAATTTATAACGTGAGTGAACTGTCGACAGAGAAAGAGGGGGGGTCAGAACTTAGAACTCTTCCCTTCATTAAATTAAGGTTTAAGTCATCGCCAAATTTTTAATGTTATCCAAAAAATTTATTTAGATATTTTAATAGACCTTTGTATCTATCAGACATTCGAATTTTAATAAATTTATACCTATTAAACATAAAATGACAATCAGTCTAAAATCTATTATGTATGTATCTCACATTCATAAAAAGATACTCTCTCCATTTAAAAAAGAATGACCTAATTTGATTTAGCACGGAATTTAAGAAAATAAAAAAGACTTTTAAATTTTTTGATCCTAAATTAAAGTTATGACAAATGTATCAAAATGTCCTTTAATCTTGTGGTCTTAAACATGCCATATGAAAAGTTGAAATTAAAGTATTGCCAAAAAAAGAAAGGATCATTCTTTTTTAAACGGACTAAAAAAAAAGTAGGTCATTCTTTTTTTAAACGGAGGGAGTAAGAAATAAAGCCATGACATGTGGCACGTGGGGCCAAAATAATAATTAAAAAAATAAAATAATTTTTTGCTCTATCAACAATCAACTAAAAAGGAGAAAAAAAACCTCATTTTCTACTTCCCACCCCACCCCGCCCCCGCAGGCCAGCCATTCAACCCTTTTTTCCTTCTTCTCGTTGTCAGCCGTTTTAACTCCGGCGGCGAACTCATTTTTTTTCTTTTTTAGAATAAATTATAATTATATTTCTTTCAAATTCAAGTGCTAAACAGAAATCGTGAATAAAGAGTATTATTTTTCTTAATATCAATCACATGAATGGAAATAACGGTGATGGGATAATTCGGTGGTGGCAGGACAACGACAAAGTTTAAAAGAAGAAGAAAAGGAAGAAAATTAGTTAATTCAAAGATCTCTTTCTTTAATAAAGACGGAAAAAAGATAGAGGTGCAGAAAAAATGCAGAGAGGTTGGTTAATGAAAAAGGAGTAAAAATGAGTTGAACAAGACAACAATCAATGGTGGCGTGGGGGGTTGATTTTCCTTTTCTGATTAAAAAAATTGTTATTTTTTAAAAATAAATAAAATAATAGCTTAGTGATATGTTAGCGTCAATTGTCAATAAAAGAGAAAAAAAAATGTAAGCTTTTTTCAGAAAAATAAAAAGGGCATGCTATCTGGCCTTTATTCACACGCTTATGGAAGGTGAGAAACACATTTTTTTGTCATATCTGCATTTTGTGCTTAATAAATACACATATTAAGTAATTTAGATATTCAATAGGTACTAGTGTTAATTTAGATATTTAAGTGAGTTTTTCAGATAACTTTAAAGACCCTTCATTGACTTAACCCTTAAATAAATGGATACATTATTGAATGAAAATTGCTAGTAATATCCAAACTCATGACTTTTCAATGAAAATATGAGAGCAACGTGTCTCTCTTATTTAAGGACAACAATAATAACAGAAGTAATATCAATGGACCAAAACCAACTGAATTTACACTGCTTGGTTTGTTTTAATTTTCCATCAATTTTCAAACCAACTGAATTTACACTGCAGTTCAGTATTGAAACCTAGTATGACTTTTCAATGAGAAAAAATTGAGGACAACAAGTCTCTCTTAATTTAGAACAACATTCGCAATATTAGTGGACCATAACCAAATAATTTTAAAAATAAAAAAATTATATAACACCATAACTTATCTTTATTAAATTACATAAAATCTCTACCCTTTTTATTAATTACCTAAATTCTTTTTTTTTTAAAAAAAAGTCGAATACATCCACAAATTCATAAATTTTCGAATACATAATTTTAATGATGTATCTTCCTTAGGTCTAGTTAATGTATATTATGTATCTCGGTCAAATAGTTTCAGAAATGGATGTATCTCAGCAATCAAAATTATGCATCTCAACTTCAAAATTATATATCCGAGAAAAAATGGAGTAATTAATTGTTACATTCTTAAGTTCAAAATTATGTATCTCAACTTCAAAATTATGTATCCAGATGCTAATTATGTATCCGAAAATTGTAAAATAAGAAATTATTTATAATTTAGCAAAGAGTAAGTATAAAAAGCAATTAGAGGTAAACTTGTTGGGATTTATGTAAGTTTTAATTTAAAAATCTTCAGCATACTGTTTTTCGTCATTTCTTTAAAATCTTCTACCCATTCTGTCAGCAATAAAAGTAATAGTAAAAGAATTTAGAAAGTATTGTGCCACTAATTACAAAAAATGGAAATAAAAAACATGAGAATTTTGCTAAATATACACTCTCGACTGTGCTTCTGTACGTACAGGCAGCTTTAAAAAGCTCGATCAGCCCATCATAGTGAAGAAGAAAAAAGAATCTTTTGTCCATTTATTTTTTTACTTTTACTTTTTCACCATTTTTCATGACCCTTTTCTGGAAAGCTAGAGAAGTTATCTTCATTACCCTTTTCTGGAAAGCTAGAGAAGATATCTTTCCTTTTGATGGGAAAGTATATTTTTTCGTAACCAAGAAATTTTTTAAATTTTTAAACAAAAACGTAACCAAGAAATTTTTTAAATTTTTAAACAAAAACAATCCTAATAACGTTTTTTTTTCACAGCTAATTTCATCCATGTCCATATATATATATATATATATATATATATATAGAATAATAAGTGGTTGGTTTGAATTATACTGTCTGCAAATTGCAATATAAAATGGCAGTAATCTCTTAAGGAATACTTCCTGCGTGTTAAGTTTATGTGATACTTACTATTTTTTTTATTAATCTGTTTTTTAAAAAAAGCTATTTTAATATTTAAATTAATTTAAATTTTAAAATTTATGTTTTACTTTTAATGATGAACTTTTATAAGCCACAAATGTTACGACATGATTAATACAATTCACATCATATTTAAAAGAGAAAAGACATAAAGACGTCACTGAAGTTGTCCTGAATTTTTAAAAAGACACTTAAGATTTGCGGGGGTCCTATTACCCTACTAAACAAGTTTAAAATAGTATTACTACATCATTTTTGAACCAATCTCAATTTATAAAGAGTAGGTGTTAATCACGCACTAATTATTAATTTGTTAAATTAATTTAAAATGTTTTTTTTTGTTTTTAATATTTCTTTTTTGTTTTTCTCTTTTTTCTCTTTCACAGCCACCACCCCTACCCCTACCCCTACCCCGAACCTTTCTGCATCTTTTTCTTCATCCAATTCCTTCTCCATATTCTTTCATCCATTATTTTTCTCCGGCCGTTCACTTATCTCCATATTATTTTTGGGACTTTATTGAGTTAGTGAGGATTGAAGTAAATTATTTTTTCTTTATTTTTAAATTGTAATTTTGGGAATATCATTGATTAATTTATTATTTTTATATATATATAACTTCAATAGGATTAAAAATAAAGGCTTTGGAAAGAATTAATGAATTACGCAAAAATTCTAATAAGGTAGATTGAAGATCGGATAAAAAACTTAAATGATACCTCCCAATCATCAAAAATCTTATGGGTTTTACAAAATAATTTAAAATACAAGAAATTTTTTTAGATAAAATTTTGAAATTTAAGAGAATTATGGTGATACTAATAAAAAAAATAGGGAAGTTGTGAAAGATATATTGACATTGAACGTGGATATGTGTGGGGGAGTCGGACAAAGATGAAGAGAAGGTGGCAACAGGTATGACTAATGGAGAAAGAAAGAAAAGATAAAGAAAAAACAACTAAAATAACATTAAAAAAATAGAAAAGTACATTTTATAAAAAGAAACTTTAAAAGTAAAATTATAATTATTTTTTTAGTTCCTCACGCTCTTTAAGAGAGCGTGTATACTCTCCATGTCAAATGACCAAAAAATGATGTAATAATATCAATTTACAATTGTTTAGTGGGGTAATAGGACCTCCGCAAACTTCAAGTGTCTTTATGTCTTTTTTCTATTTAAAACGATAAGTAGTTAACTTCAAATTAAACATCTCTTTTTCTCTTTTTAAAATTTTATATCGAGTCAAACTACGTCACATTAATTAAGGTGTAACCAGGGAGTGTGTGTGTATATATATATATCACTAAAGCTTCAAGGCTCTGTGTTGTCATTTCTTTTTTCTCTTTTATGTTACTTCCTCCCTTTCAAATTAAGAGCATGTTTGGTTCGGCTTAATTTAAGTGTTTTTAAGTAAAAATAACTTTTAAATATTTTTGTAGTGTTTGAGTAAAATAAAAAATCACTTAAACTAAAGTGATAAAAATAAATCAAAAATCAATCCAAACAGGCTCTAAATAGTATTTTTACCTTTTCATCTTATTTCAAAATAAATAGTGTAAGTTTCACATAATCAAGAAGACATTAATAATTTTCTTCTAATTTTATTCTTAATTAAATAAAGAGAGTTTTACATAATCGAGAAACTACTAAATAACTACATATTTTTCAAGATATTTATTACAAGTAAGTTAATAAAAGTTACATCTCATTTTCTAGAAATAAATAATTTTTTAAAGAGATATGTCCAAACTAAAACTACCACATAGTTTGATAGGAGGGAATATCTAAAATCTAACTTTGCTTGTACCTACGATCCTTACAAGTAGAATCTAAGAGAGATGCAAGAATTTCATCATGCAAAAACTATACGAGTTCGTTATGGACCACTGCATATTGCCAAACACCCTATCCATGCAGCTGTAGGACAAATCAAACCGATCAAAAATAATTAGCCAAATAAAATATGACTTTCTCATATATTCGACTTCACTTCAAAACATCAGCATGGGTTGTAGTGTGGTGGTGGAACTGTTTCATCCTTAACTAGAGGTTTCGAATGCGAACCCTGGATGTGGAGAAAATTTTGTTGGGAGCGTCACCCCTAGAATGAACCTTGCAGTGTGCGATCCGGATTAGTCGGAGTTCCAATGCGGGTCCGGGCTTATTGTCAAATATATATACATTTGCTAATATTTAGTGAATATTTTAATATATACAAAGAGTTTGAGCAAAATTTATAGGGTTATCGTGAAACCGCATGCAATATGCATGTTAGAACTGTCCCTATATTAGAATTATGAAAGTCAACGTTTTCTTATTTTATTAGAATAATTTGTCAAAAATATTTCTGAAATATGTTTAACTAGAAAATAGTGTTTTATTGTACTTTTGTAATTTTTATATATTTAAATTATACATTAAAATAAAGAATAAATATTTGAATTTACATTAAATTGAGCTGACTCTCGTATTATAGTAGTCCTTCCATCCCTCTTTACTTATCCAGTACTAACATGGCATGCTCCTAAAGAAACAATAAGTAAAATTATTTTATTATATCACTTTTTAAATATAATAAATTCAATGTTTTGAAAAATTCATTAGGAAATGGCCATATTTAATTATAAGAGTAACTAGAAAATAAGTGTTAAATATCTCTTAATTCTCTAAATTGGACGTGAAAAAGATGAATATTTATTTTTAAATAGTGAACAAGTAAAAGTGGAAGGAGAGTTATCATAATCCTTTGGAATTAGAGAGAGGGTTTAGTTACTCATGTATCTCATTTGGCCAGCCTAAAAGTTACTATGTTGAATTTTGATTTATTTTCAAATTTTGTACTCCACTATATATACTTTAGTTATATCGATAAAATTCTCACACTGATATGGGCGAAGTCAACATTTCGATTACATATTCGATGAAATCAAATAATTTTAATCCAAACTTTGTAATTGTATAAAATATCTACTTATATATATATATATATATATATATATATATATATATATATATATATATATATATAATACTAGATGAAGAAATGCCCATGTTGTGCACGGGCATAATAATTTTAATTAAAAATAATTTATTTATGTTTTGACTGCTAATACAGTGCCTAATATAATTTTTTATTTTTTTATCTTTAAATATAATTTTATTATTTCATATTTTAATTCAATTTTTATGTTGCATGTATTCAATAAGAGTTTTGAATATTTTTGTCTTAACCAATAAAAATAACATCGAAAGCATCTTTGCTTCTAGGAATATCAACTTTAATAATTTTAGTTTTATATTATATTATACAATTTTTTTACATCAAACCCCCCCCCCCTTCCCCCCCCCCCCGAGAATGCTCATTGCTTATTTAGTTTTTGTTTTTGTTGGTCCTCCGTTTTCTCTTCAAATACATTTTACTCTTATTTTTGACAATTTACATTTGCTTTTCTCCTTTCTTTTTAAATTGTTATATTTGATTTCTTGGTAATCTTCCATTTAATAGACTAACATAATATAATTTCGAACAATAAAATGAACTGTTTAAATTTAAAGCATCATAGATATACTCTACTCGCATGTTCGTATTATATGATTTTTTTGCTTCTACTCACCATATAAGTCACTCTTAAGAGGTAAATATATTTTCACTAAATTACTCTTAATTAAATCATACTTATCTAATATGATTTGTTTTATTATGTAAAAAATATTTATTTTAAGCAAAATATAAAGTTATTAGTAGTAGTCAAATTTATAGTTTCAAAGCAATATTAATAATGTTAGTTTAATAAAATACACCTCCTATTAAATTTCTTTTAAAAGATATATCAAAAAAATAAATGTAATATATGAATATATCAAATGCCAAATTTTAATACTCAACTTTAATTTTAATTTAATAATTCAAAATCCAAGTAATTGTTTATGGTAAATCTTTTTGTTCTTCCAATATGAGCTCAAGAGGACATTCCAAGAAGGATATGATACTAAAGAACAGTATGACATCATTTAGTGGCCCATCATATTCAATGGCAGAAGTGACAAAACGTGGGCCAATATAAGGGCAAAATTATCTCTAACTAAAAAGATCATTTTACATAACTATATAATTTTAAAAAGTATATTACAAAATTTTAACATTATTTTTAAAATTATAATAATAACCATACAATAATTATAGATTTAGTTAAATCTAATCCTAAATAAATTCTCATTTATTCTAAATTAATTCATTAAAAAAAAGGAAATTATTTTCATTAATGAGGAAAATTAATGTACTTGGTTAATGTAGTTGGACAATTGTTTCTTACTTCTTTCCTTTTTATTACCTTTTTTTAATTTTTTATTTCTATATTAACAAAATAATTGTGTTATTCTTTTTGCAATTCAAGTTTTAATAATTATTTTATTTTTAAATATATGTGATGATTGTATATTACCAGTATATCCTTAATATTGTATGAATGTAAATTTTCTGTTTTAAATAGTATTGTAAATATAATTATTAAAATTATAATATATAAAATTTAAAATATATGTATATAATATAATATATATATATTTATAATATAATTAATAATATATATATATATATATAATTGTAATATAGTAATAATTTTTTTAGAAAAATATCACCACACAACACAAAAAGAAATTTGAATTAAAAACATCATAAACTTATGGTGGAGAGAGAAAATTATGAAAGAGAGTGTATTTATAATATATATTTATAATATATTTATATAATTAATAATATATATTTATAATATATTTATATAATTAATAATATATATATATATATATATATAAAATTGTAATATAGTAATAATTTTTTAATATAGTAATAATATAGTAATATATTTTTAATATTTATAATATAATTAATAATATATATATATATATATATATATATATATAATTGTAATATAGTAATAATTTTTTTAGAAAAATATCACCACACAACACAAAAAGAAATTTGAATTAAAAACATCATAAAATTATGGTGGAGAGAAAATATTATGAAAGAGAGTATATTAAATATAATTACTAATATTTAAATAAGATTTATTATCGTATTAAATATTTTTCTTTTCAAAATACAAATAGCTACATTTGTTATAAAATGTGCTATATTTGTTACTTTTAAAAAGATGTATTATTCTTGTATATAATTCTTATTAATTGTTTTAGTGGGTAAAATTCTCAACTAATAAAAATTTAATTACTAAAATGCCTTCAAATTGCCAAAGCAGGCATGTTGACCTGCTGTTTCGGCATGGACAACTCTCTCTTATAAGATAGGTAGTTAATTTAGAATTGATCACAATACATGCGAGAGTGTAATGTTGCTTCTCATTTTCTCCTCCCTATTTTAATCAACCTTATGTAATAAAACGAATAATTTAAATGAAAACGAAATATGTTGATTGTGATATAAAAAGACTTTTTGGTACTTCTATTCAGGGTACAGTCAGATAGGGCTGAGGGGGTTTGGGGTATTAATAAAAAATTATATTATTTATATATTATGATTTTTTTTTTTTTTATATATATATATATATAGTAAATGTTGAGCTCTCTTCTACTTTTTTTTATGTTTTTGAGATCTTAATTATACGACTTTAATAAGATATCTTTTTTTTTATAAATATTTTAAAATTTAAATTTTTTTAATAAAAGTCTCGACTCCACCACTGATTCGGATCCTTGCATCTCCTAGTGTAGGGACTAGGAAGGCATGTGATGTGTCCACCAGCATGCTACATACCAAACTATGGGTCCAAAAATACAATTCAGCAGAGACATACATATATATATTTTTCTATCTTTTTGGCTGCATTTGTCAAATTATTTGTTTGTTTTCGGGTTACCAAACAAAAAAACGAGTGGACCAGGGGGGAGTTGTTTCAATAATACTCAACAGTTGACAAAACAAGCATATGCTTCGCATAAAAAACATATTTCATTAATGTGCTTGATAAATAAATTGTATATGTCGGGCGGTTAATTTGTACCGTCTAAAAAATATTCAGACAAAACACAGTCATTATAGAAAGATTTGACTCTAATAATACTTTTTTCATTTCATTTTATTTAATCTTTATATTAAAATATATATTTCATTTTACTTATTTATTTTAATAAATTAAGAGAGCTTTATTTTTTTTCTCATCCTACCCATATTATTAAATAATTAAAAATAGTAATGATCAAATTTAGAGTTCCAAAACATCAGTATAATAAGATTAGTTTAATAGAGAGTTACTCCCTCCATTCCTTTATAAGTACTTCTTTTAAGTTATTTTATTTCTAAATAATTGTATGTTTCCTTCAAGAAAACTTTGATCATAATCTTCCTACTATGCCCTTGAGTTTAAATATAGTAATCCATGACAATTTGAAAAGAGAAAAATTTAATTAGGGGTAAGTTGGTAAAGTTACCTTTAATTTTCTAAGAATGAGTAGTTTACTAAAGGGTGTGTGTCCAAACTAAAAGAAATACTTATTTAGAAATGGAGGGAGTAATAGTTAAAAACACACTTAAGGTATCCCGATTTCTTGAGTTTATTATCTGAAATATCACCAACTATTTATCAAAATACACTCAACTATTAATTGTTCACTTTTCCTTTTCCTTAAAGTTCAGGTAAGAAATTCAAACAATTAATAGTTGAAATGTGTTTTAATAAATAGTTGGTGATAGTTCAAGTAGAAATCTCGCACACCAAATATTTCAGGTATGAAACTCAAAAAATTGCGATATTTTGGATGTGTTTTTTATCCTTCATTCATTAGTTCAGTACACTTCTAATAAACTTTCTTAAGATATATAAATATGCTAGATATTGGAGCCCATGCCAGGACGGGCCCAATGTATGTTACTTTTTTATTTCAATTTATGTGGCACAGATGTAAATTAGAAAGTCAATCAAATTTTTTGTATGATTTTTAAATATTTTAAGTTATTAAATATTGATTTATAATACTTTTACAACATTTTCAGATACTATATGTTACTCTTTTTGTCTCTATTTATGTAGCATTGATGGAATATTTGAGAAAATCAATCAAATTTGTTATATAGTTTTAGATATGTAAAGTTATTAATTATTATTATTTATATGACTTTCTACATAATTTTCAAGTAATAGATGTTATTCTCTCTATCCCAATTTATATGACATTGATAATATTTGGAAAGTCAAACAAATTTTTTATACATCTTTCAAATATTTTAATTTGACAATTATTGTGATTTATATTACTTTTCACAAAATTTTCAAATAATATATCCTAATTTATATTGCACTGATAAAATTTTGAGTCAACCAAAATTTTTTATGTGTCTCCAAATAATTTAAATTATTAATTGTTGTAATTTATAATACTTTTTGCATAATTTTCAAATATAAAACAGATTAAAAATAAAAATAAAATAATTAAATTAAAATGAATAATATGAAATTACAAAAATACCCTCAACCAGACGCAGACAACTGGAAGCAGGCATGACAACCGTCAGTTGCCTGCTACTCACAGTTATTAATAGTAGTAAAGTAATATGCAAAATCAAGAAGAACCAAGTAATATAAACAGAGAGTTACTGTTTCACTTAATCTGAAGAGGCATGAGAGGAATGTTGAGTTCTAGTGATAAAATGTGAATGGAAAATGGAGGGAACAAATGGAGGAAAAAGTTGAATTGTGTTTTCACTTAAAGGAAGAAGTATTCTCCCACATTAGTGGGAGAAAGGAACTTTTTCATGGATATGGATAAGAAGTATTCTCGCGCCGTCGTCGTTCGCTCGGTTTGGCTTTGACTTCGGCTTCGGATATGGATCGAAAGATTATCTTTTTGGATAAAATTCATTTGAAACTTAAGAGTTAATGATGTTTTAATCCAAAAATTCGATAAGAATTTTTTTCTCCATTTGCGGACGCATGTCACAAGGCACCTCGAAGGGATGAGACCCTTTGAGACACTGTTTGAAAACAAAAATAGGACCTGCGGGTGCACTCAACCAACTGCCGATGCAGATGCCACAACAGGTCGGACAAAACATTTTGTTTTGGGTAACATGTGACATGCGGCCGCAGATGGGGTCCGCAGGTGGGCCCGACGCTCCAAAACAGTGTGATTTTTCATGAACCATTGGTTCCTTTCTGAAGCAACACTCATGGCTATAAATATCTGGTTTTTTCCTCAGATATAGACACAAAATTTTGAAGTAATAAACTTTTTTTCTTCCTAAAAACTCAAGTGTGATTTGCAAATCATTGAGTGCGTTAGTAGTTCGAGAGAATTTGAGGTACCTCTATTATGTTGAAGTGATTCATTTTATTCTGGGAGGAAATATTACATAACCTCGGGTACTCGAGGGGAATAATTTCCTTAAGGACACACCATGAATTCGGTGGACTTGAATCTTCAATCTTCATCTCTTTCTAAACGTCTGATTTTGCTATTTTCCAGAAAATAGTTTGAACTTCATTTTGTTGTTGTTCATAAGTTCGGTTGAACTTATTGTAGAAGTTCAAAGTTGTGAATAGAGAGTTTGAACTTCATTTGATTGTTCATGCTTTAGTTTGAACATGTGTTTTAAGTTCTTATTGAAAATACAGATTTTACTAAACCCAAAAAATAGCAATCTTAAGGAAATTACTAAGTACTTGGTTAATCTGTATTGGTTCTGATTTTGTGGAGACGAAAATCAATTGATTTTTACTCCCTCGGTTAGAAGAATATAAAAACTTCAATGATTCTTTAAACTCTTTGTATTGGTTTGTAAAGATTAAAACCTATGATTTTCTATTCTGTTTGAATTTAACTCTGATTTGAAGGACATAAAAACTTCATCAGGTTTCAAAGTTCATTCAGTTGACGATTTGAAGATATAAAAACTTCATCGTTGACTAGAAATAAGTTTTTTAAAAACTAAGTCTTTATAGTTAGTTTTCTAACATACTAAAATTGTTTGTCAAAAACTGACAAAAAAATGACGAATGAAACTGAACATCAAATTGATTCAGTTGTGAATGGTGATGTCCCAAAGGCAATCAAATTGTGTCATCAAGTCGTTCAGATGTTGTTCTAGCAATGACATCGGCAGAGAAACCAAATTTTTTTTTGGTGAGAACTTCAAAGAATGACAGCAAATGATGTGCTTTTGACTGACCAAATAGAAAATATTCACAAGTAGAGATCCTCATGTTCCTGAAGAAGGAATGTTTGAAAACCAATTGTCTGGTTTCGAAGATCTTGTGATTCATCTCAAGATAAAAGAGGATAATAAGTTGCGTGAGAAATCAGTAATGGTGGGTGCAAATCTTGTTGCAGATGATGCTACACATAATAAGAAGAGAAAAAAGTCTTCTGGATAAAAGAAAGAGCAGAATAAAAAAAGGTTCAGAGGCAGGTGCTATAATTATAGTAAAGTTGGCCACAAAGCTTTAAATTTTCAAGTTCCGAAGAAGAATAAAAAAAAAATCCGATCAACATGGTGGAAGCAACTGGAGAGATTGAAAATCTGTGTGCTATGATCACTGAATGCAATCTAGTTAGAAATTCAAATGAATGGTGGTTTGATTCAGGAGATACTAGACATGTTTGTGCAGACAAAGAAGCTTTCACTTCTTATGATACCGTTGGTCCCAAAGAAGTGATCTTCATGAAAAACACTGCAACAGCCAAGGTTGAATAAAGTGGAAAGATATTCCTAAAGAAGACTTCAGGTAAGGTGTTGACTCTCAACAATGTTCTCCATGTTCCTACTATTAGGAAGAACTTAGTGTCTACAGCACTTCTCGTTAAAAAATGGGTTTTAGTGTGTTTGTTTTGGAGAAAGTTGTAATAAGCAAGAATGAAATGTATGTAGGAAAGGGTTACCTCAATGAGAGACTTTTTAAACTTAATGTAATGGCTGTTGAAATGAAGAAAACTGAGGCTTATTCTTACTTGCTTGAGTCAAATTAATTATGACATGAACGTTTAGGATATGTCAATTATAAAATCTGGCGAAAACTGATTCAATTGAAAGTTTTGCCTAAAGTGCAATAAATCAAAGTGTCAAACATGTGTTGAATCAAAGTATGCTAAGCATCCGTATAAGTCTGTTGAAAGAAATTTCAATCCCT
Organism: Capsicum rhomboideum; assembly: GCA_031232105.1. Classification (NCBI taxonomy): domain Eukaryota; kingdom Viridiplantae; phylum Streptophyta; class Magnoliopsida; order Solanales; family Solanaceae; genus Capsicum; species Capsicum rhomboideum. Next base: position 8,737,422 of record CP124716.1, read on the forward strand.
TAGACTTAATTCACACAAATATTTGTGATATGAAGTCAACACCATCTCGTGGTAGGAAAAATATTTCATAACTTTTATTGACGATTGCACTAGATAATGTTATGTTTATTTCTTGAATAGTAAGGATGAAACAATAGAAGCATTGAGGCAATATAAAACTGAAGTTGAAAATATGTTGGATGAAAAGATTAAAATGATAAATAGTGATAGGGGTGGAGATTATGAATCTTCTTTTGCAGAGATATATTTGGAAAATGGACTTGTCCATCAAACTATTGCCCCGTACTCACCTTAATCTAATGAAATTGCAAAAAGGATCAACCCAGCGTTGAAAGAACTAATAAATGTTTTACTTATAAGTTCAGATTTATTGCAAAATTTATGGGGGGGAAGCTATCCTTACAGCTAATCGAATACTCAATAGAGTGCCCCATAGTAAGACACAATCTATTCCATATGAGAAATGAAAATGAAAGAAACCAAACTTGAAATATTTTAAAGTGTGGGGGTGTCTAGCCAAAGTCCAAGTTCTTATATCCAAAAGGGTGAAAATAGAACTAAAGACTGTGGACTGTATTTTCATCGGATATGCTACAAACAATAAAACATATCAATTTTTGATTCATAAATTCAAAATTTTAAATATTTATGTTAATACGGTAATTGAATCAGATAATGCTGAGTTCTTTGAACATATTTATCCGTATAAGACTAGGCATGAGCTGTCTAATGAAGGATCTAAACGACCTTGGGATGAACCAAAGGAGTATGTACTTAATGAAGAGAATCCAAGGCGTTGTAAACGTCAAAGGACGTCGACTTCCTTCGGATAAGATTTTGTAACATTTCTTCTTGAAAATGAACCTCAAACATTCAAAGAAGCGATGCCATCTGCGGACTCATCCTTTTAGAAAGCGGTTGTCAATAGTGAGATTGATCTTGAGCAACCATACTTGGAAGTTGGTTGATCTTCCTTCAGGAAATAAACTTTTAGGTTCTAGTTGGATCTTCAAAAGGAAAATGAAAGTTGATGGTACTATTGACAAATACAAGGCAAGACTTGTTGTGAAAGGCTTTAGACAAAAAGAAGGCCTTGATTATTTCGACACATACTCGCCAGTAACAAGGATAACGTCCATTCAAATGTTAGTTGTATTAGCTGTGGTATATGGTTTTGAAATCCATCAAATGGATGTGAAAAAAACTTTCTTAAATGGAGAATTGAAGAAAGAAATTTACATGAAACAACCCGAGTATTTTGTGGTTCCTGGTAAGAAAAGAAAAGTGTGCAAATTTGTTAAGTCACTCTATGGACTAAAGCAAGCACCCAAACAGTGATATACAAAATTTGACCGAACCATATTGGTAAATAGATTTAAGATCAATGAGTGTGACAAGTGTGTTTACATTAAAGACACTCCAAATCACAAAGTCATTGTTTGTTTGTATGTGGATGACATATTGATCATCAGTAAAGACATTTCTGACATAAATGCTATGAAGCGAATACTAGAAAGCAAATTTGATATGACAGACCTTGGAGTTGCTGATGTGATCTTAGGGATAATAATTCATAAAACTCCATAAGGCATAGTGTTGTCATAGTCTAATTATATTAAAAAATACTTGACAAGTTCAAGTATTTGAATTTCAATATTGCCAAGATTCCATTGGATGTGAGCTTTGCACTTCAAAAAAATGAAGGTAAAAGTGACTTACAGTTGGAGTATGCAAGAGTGTTGAGAAATTTGATGTATATCATGAATTGTACGGGATCAGATATAGCATGTACTATTAGTAAATTGAGTCGGTACACGAGTAATCCCAATCAAACTCATTGAATGACAATTAAAAGAGTTTTGGGGTATCTAATACATGCTCAAAACTATGCTTTGCATTATAATAAATATCCAGCTGTAATTGAAGGTTATAGTGATGCAAATTGGATTACCGGATCAAATGAAGTAAAATTAACGAGTGGATATATATTTACTCTTGGTGGAGGAACAGTCTCTTGAAAATCATCCAAACAGACAAGTATTGCTCGCTCTATAATGAAATCTGAATTTATAAATCCAGTGAAGAAACTGAATGGCTCTAGAATTTCTTGAAAGATATTCCTTATTGGCCCAAACCTTTGGCACCAGTATGCATACACTGTGATAGTCAAGCTGCAATAGGTAGGGCAGGGAGCATAATGTCTAACGATAAATCTCGTCATATAAGACAGAGATATAATATTATTAGAGAACTACTTTCTAGTGGAGTTATCATGATTGTCTATGTGAAGTCAAAAGATAACGTGTCGGATCCACTTACAAAAGGCCTAACTTGAGAGGGAGTTGAGAGATCATCGAAGGAAATGAGTTTATGGCCTAGGACAAGCAATCACGGTGGTAACTCTACCTAGCGGACTGGAGATCACAAGAGCTAGGTTCAAGGAGATCAAACAAAGCTGTGACTGGCGGTTTAAAATTGTCAATTAACTTAACCCATTCTCATGATAAAAACAATATTCAGGAAACAAGGATAAGACTTATGGTTTGAAGCTTTTTAATGATTTTTAAGTATGACAGGTATGACCAAATAATTTGATCTATAGGATTAAACATTCAGGAATCACCTATGTGAGGGTGAAGTGGAAGCCGCTTCAAGGAGAATGATAGTAAAGGCCTAGTCTCTAAGCTCTTATGAAACCAGGTAGTATTCATGGCTGAGACGCATAAAACCGTAAGAACCATAAATGGTAAAGGCTAGTTATGTGACTTGTGTTGTCTAGGTGTACGTCAAAGTTTGATGGTTCAAAGATATCACATCTACCGATTGACCGAGTGTATATGATATATATTCACTACGGAAAGTTCAAATAAAAACCTACTTATCCAGATGCAATTAGTATTTGCTTGTAGATCACACACTTGTCCGTATATTTTTTGATGAAATAGCCATTCACCATTCATGTGGAGGATTTCTGGGTTCTAGTGATGAAATGTGAATGAAAAATAGAGGAAACAAATGGAGGGAAAAGTTGAATCGTGTTTTCACTTTAAGAAAAAAATGTTCTCCCACATTGGTGGTAGAAAGGAACTTTTTCATGCTTAAATAAAGAAGCATTCCTTTATGTTATTAGTGAGGCAATAAGAAGGCAAGTCTCGCGCCGTCGCTAGCTCGGTTTGGCTTCGGATTTGAATTTGAATTTGTCAAATGATCGAGAGATTATCTTTTTGGACTTATCCTATGAGGATATATTCCATAACCTCGGGTACTTGAGGGGAATAATTTCCTTAAGGACACATCGTGAATTCGGTGAACTTGAATCTTCAATCTTCATCTCTTTCTAAACGTTTGATTTTGCTATTTTTCAGAAAATAGTTTGAACTTCATTTTGTTGTTGTTCATAAGTTGAGTTGAACTTATTGTTGAAGTTCAAAGTTGTGAATACAGAGTTTGAACTTCATTTGATTGTTCATGCTTTAGTTTGAATATGTGTTTTAATTCTTGTTGAAAATACATAGTTTATTAAACCCGAAAAACAAGAAGGAATACCACCTATTCTAAATCAATTGTATTAATCTTTCTTCTTGTTTAATTTCCTCATTTATTTATTAAATTTTAACGTCATTTTAGGCTTTTTCATTCCATTTTACGTCAGAAATCAGTGGCGGACCCAGGATTTAAAGGTTGTGGGTGCTTGGGAGGTTCGAACACGTATATTGATGCCCAAAGCTTTAAGCTTCTGCTTGAAAACTAAAACACCTAGCTATCTGCTTGGTTTACTGGGTGTTTTTCTAAATCTTATACCAATTTTATATATTTTTCATATAATTATATCTAGTCTGTCTCAAATTTAACAGGTTTCGGAGCACCAAAGAAATGGTCATAGATCCGCCCCTGTGAGAAATGATCACATGGTGACCATGTGTATCCACTAAGAGTTGATTTTGATGTTGTAACCAATTAAATTAAGTGCTTTTTCGACAACTAACGATCAAAACAGGAGCCTATACATAAGAGCATAAAGGTAGAGTTGGGACAATTGACAAATTAAAACTGCAACTTAAGTGATATGCATGGACACACACACACACCAGTTAGAAGTTGCAAGTGCAATAACGATTGATCATATACTGATCTCTACTTGATAACTTTCTTGGTACAAATTATAATAATGGTTGTGGTCTTGGGGACCATCCCTATACACATGATTAAAACATTTGGGACCAACGATGAGTGGTTAGGGAGAATTTGGGAGCAAATAAAGATATCTCACTGCCTTTGAAACTGTGAACTAACAATACTGCTTCTCTGCAAACTAAAAGCAGTTTATATATATATATATATATAAAATCATCTTGATTCCGGTACCTTTCACCCGACAATATAACATACTCAATATACTTCCACGAACTAATTTAAATTTATATCGCGTTTATAGGGGCGAATATTTCCACTACGGATTCATTTGAACCCATAAATTTAACATTATAATGAATTCAATGTGGAAAATCTTAACAGTAATTGAACTCATTAATTAGATTTAAGGGCAAAGTAAATTGTATAGCCGTCCATCAAAATAATAGCCAACAAATGTATATTTTTTTTTTTATGTTATTGTATGATATCCATAAAGTAATTTATACATTTCTTATACAAAATATTCTGTATTTTTATAAATATTTGGCTAGCAATGTCTTTTTTTTTTTTTGCCGATCAGTCAAATATGTAACTTGTCCTAAATTTAAATTTTTAATCTGGGGTAGGGGGATCTCATCTATCACACTGCTCTTCTTGGTGATTTAAGAAAAGAAGAAGAAAAGTAGATTCATTTAAAAAAAAAAATTAGTGTCCTCTAGCCGTTTTGGAGGGTAAAAGAAGAGAAAAATATCCTTTCCTCTTGTGTTCATCTCTGTTGCCAAAAAAAAAAAAAAAAAACACAGATTTTGGAAATTGGACCTCCAAAGGCATATATGGTTCTGTAAAAGTCAAAACACAAAGGCAAAACAGGTAACTGAAACGGTTGTTGAATTCTCTATAATTAGTGTACTTTCTGTTTATGGTGGAATACTATACGACAAATTAAAGGTTGTTTAATTTATATTGGATATAATATAAGAGAGCTGTAATATTTTTTTTTTTTTCTGTTAGTATAATTCGAGTTTGACTTGTCACATAATTTTTTTTTTATGTATTAATTAGTAGCATCATGTAATATGTGTATTCTTTATTGATTAAATGACAAAATTGGTCCCTTATATTTGAAGATAGATTCAAAATAGTCCCTTAAATATATGCGCTGAACAGTTTTGATTCTTTAATTTTAACAAAAGTTTAATAGTTTTAGTCTCCGTCTTTATTTCATTTGTTAAATATATATTCCACTATTTCTTTTATCATTGTATTGTTTAAGTCAAACTTACACCTACCATGATTAATTGCTCAAGTTGTTACTCCTAAGAGCTACTAAGTCATTTTATTTCCTCCAAAATTCGATACTTTGAAAAATAAAACTTCTCCAGATCAATTAAGTCGTTCACTCTACTATAACGAATTATTGTTATAGAAATTAGAGAATATATAATATAACATAACATGAAAGATCAATATTCTATTATTGTAAAATGTTATTACAGAGGACGAGTGTTATTGAGAAACTCAAGTTGTTACTCCTTACGTTTGAGCTACTTGGTGTCTTGGTCATTTTCTCAAGAACTCTATATTTTTAAAAATAGACCTTCTCTGCTTCTGCACATCAAGTCATTGTTGATATGTTCCAGTAATTTTTCTTTTTTTTTTAAAAGAAATTTGGCATCGTAGTATGCCAACTTTATGTGGCTTTTAAAGTAGAGATATTAAAGAGTGCAAGGCCAGCAGAGAATTAGATGGATGAGGATAACATCCTCCCCCACTATATGTTTTCTCAGGGCCCATGCTACTTTTCTGAAATGCTCAGCCTTCTGCTTGGCTATACCCACTTTTGCCTTTAATTTTAACCTTTTCTTTTAATGGCACTTAGGGGTCGTTCGGTGAGAAACAAGTTATTCATCTTTAAGGTGGGATAAAAATGATATTATAATTTTAAAATAATTAATTTTGGGATGAGTTGTCTCATGTATTTTATTTCAATCAAACGTGGTATAAATTCATTCTAATATTAATTCCAAAATTAGTTATCCGTTATCTCTTGTAATTAAATCTCCTTTCTTAGCTAGCGTTTGACCATAGATTCTAAATTAAATTTAAATTCTTCACAAGTAAAATGGATGTCTAAACACAACTTCAAAAACTCAAAATTTCAAGTTTCAATTTCAAAATCTATGATCAAACGGTATCTTAACAATTAGATTACTTATCAGGTAATTACACATACTCCATCCTTCTCAATATATTTGTTGTCCTTGCTAAAAATATTTGTTATTTTAGAAATATGAGACAAAATTAATTATTTTTTCTCTTTTTATCCTTAATAATAATTATTCTTGAAGACTATAAAAATCTAATTATGACACATAAAATAAACTGCAAATATTCAATGAAAGAGAAATTATATATTAAGATATAAATAAGAAAGAAAATCAAAGATCACTTTTAATAATAAAAATGATAGTTGGCTTATATCCCGAATCTTTAATTTCCTTTTTGCAATACCACCTTTGTAGACTGACTATTGAAAATAAGCAGTTTGACACCTTGTTAATAGAGTTGAGGTCAAAAAAATATCTAAACTATATCAGTTGTTTAAGTTTTTTATTTAAATTATTAGGGTGAATTTTCTACATGAAGAATCACCCAATGATTAGCAAAATACATATAAACGCTGATTAGATCAAATGCTGTCTACAAAAACTTCTAAACATGTTTGCCATAAAATCTTCGTTCACCTTTTGAAGTTTGAATTTTGGGGTTTCCACTCTACGCACACAAACTGCCTATCCAATTCCACCTTCTTCCCTCTATTATTAGCTCTTTGAATGTGAGGTAGCTTTTGGTGCATTGGTAGGGTATATACAGATATATCTTTTCATATGCTGACAAAATGTGCTGTTGGAACTCAATAAGATTGTGACTAGTGGCCCTTATTTATTTATTATCTTGGACGTGACTAAACTATGAATAATGATCTCATATATGTGGTAGCACAATCCTATGTAGTTAATGTCGTATAGTTGAACACCTTTCATCGAAAAATTATATTATTTTTTAATGTTCTTAATGGAATTTTTGATTTCGCCGCCCTCACATGCATGTAGTGGCAACTTGCACCAATATAGTTTACCCCTTTGTGAAATGGCAATAATCATGTATGTAAATTTCATTACCTAAACTCTTTAATTCATGTGTATTAGTTATATTGCATTGTCATCAATGAGAATTATGGTGTTTGATGAGCCAATAAGCCTGCATGACTTCATTAGATATTAATGTAATGTTATGATATTTATAATGCCTATATATCTTAAGGATATAGTTGAAAGGAGACAATCTAGTTTGACATGCTTTGGAAATGACTCCCTCCGTTCGCTTTTATTTGTCATATTTTGACTTGGTACACCTATTAAAAAAATAATTATTAATATGATTATTTTACCATAATATCTCTATTAATTAATGTTTACTATTGCATGTGTCTTGAAATTAGTTTGGAGAATAAACAATTAATGTTGGGGATAAAATAGAAAAAAAAATAATTGTCTTTTCTTGATATGTCAAAAATGATAAGTAAAAATAAAAATTCAATTAAAAAATAAGTGATAAGTAAAAATGAATGGAGGGAGTACTACGTTAATTGCAACGTTGTACTTTGCTGAAGTCCAAATATTCTCAACTAACTACTTTCCAAAACCACACACATAAGTGCTATTAATATTACTTTTTTTTTTTTTTTTTTTTAAAAAAAGAAGTTAAATCTAAACTCATTACTTTAGAAGTTCAAATTAAGTGGGTTGAGGGTGTATGGTGTGGACAATTCAAGAAAGGAAAGGCCCACAATTTTGAGAATAAGTCAAACCAAAAGAAAACAGACCTTGTTTGTGGTTGTAGGGTAAAATTTTATTCGGTTTTATATCAAATTAATTATATACATATTTTGTATTTTAATATAGATTTTTTTTCCTTTTCTTATACCTATTTGACCTTATTTTCACTTTATTCAAATCATTTAATTATAATAAATTATATTAATTTAATATAGACATTGAATACGAGTAAATTTCTACAGTAATGGTAGTATAAGATCTATCCAACTTTATTGGATTGTATTGGGTTGTTTTATATGAAGCCACTTCTATCCCAACAAATGAAATTGAGTTGATTTGTCCCTTTCCTCCCTTTATATGAATGTTCCCCATGTGAACACATAAATGTATCAACCACCGCAACTTCCCCACTTTTCCTTTTTTTTTTTTTTATGCATATTCTACAGACACATGTCCGACTCATTATCTGATTAATTCAAATTCATATCATATAAGATCAGAAAAAAACAAAATAGGCATTTCTTTATTTTGAGGACCAATATCAATAAAAATGTATGTTTTTTAGCGTAAATCAATAAAAAAATTGTGTTAGAAAACATGATTTTTTTATTGAACAAGCTTATTGAAAAAAAACACGATGAAAAATAAATTCTCATTAAAATACGAGAAAGTTTCCTAATTATTTCATACAAAAACGCTACTTTTTTTTCTTTTTTAACTGATTCAATCAAAATATTTATGAAAATAGTCACTAAATAATTTTTTAGTGAAAAAGTTTAACGGGAAAATAATAATTTTTTAATAGTGTAAAATCCAACCGACTAGAAGTGAAGAAATCTTATCGGTTACACTTCCACCTCACTCCCCAGTGGTTTCACTATTTCAAACTTCATGTTTAAACACCTTTGCTTATACTTTCTCTCTCACAAATTATCTATCATATTTTTCTTTTACACGGTTCTTACTAAAAAATTAATTAACAAAAGTTTTGACTTTTGACCATTTTATTCTTATTTATGTCTTAAAATATAATTTCTCCTCGTTAAAAAAATATGGGTAAACAACATAAATTCCGACATTTTACATATTTACAGAAAATCTCATTTTTTGGATTGTCGAGATACATAATTTATTCTCGATACATTCCGTTGAGATACATAATTACCCACACTGTAATCATTCAAAGTTACATAATGTATGTATCTTTTAAACAAAACTCACACAGATAGACACAGTGATACATAATTCATTCCCGATACATTCCATTTAGATGCATAACTGCTAGTTGGTATTTTTATAATTACTTTATAAGGGTGGGGATTTGTGTAAATATGATAAGTTAATGTGTATATTTATGTTATTTTTCCAAATATTTACTCTATCTATGGTCATCAGCCCATAATTAAGGTGATTATAGCCTTTAATTTAAGATCTATTAGTAAATGTAAAATGGAAAAATGATAATGTATTGATTTTGCTCTTTTGTGGGGTAAAATAATCTCGGGCATGTTAATTAAACTACATTTTAGTTCCATCTCATATTACTTCTTCAATTCTTTAGAAGATTCAAGTGGGGCTTTCTAGGTGGACCTGATTGGTGGTTCAAAGAAAGCCCAATAAGATATGTTAAAAGCCCAATATTTCATGGGCCTTCAAAATGAGAAGTAAGCAAAGTTGGAGTAGCCCAAGTCGGAAATGATAACACACCCCTAACCTACATATAACAATTTTTGGCCAATATAATCACCGTATATTTTGTGTATAATAAGTTTTTGGTACATTATACACTGATTATATACTTGATATGCAAGGAATATATACCGATGGCAATTATAAATTATATCGGCTTGGTGGGTGATTTTTATTTTTTTAAAACTGGCTCGCTAAAAACATTAAAGATTCAAGGGAAAAGGCTCAAATATGCCATCGAACAATTGAAAATGGCTCATTTATGCCATCCGTTAAAAGTTTGGCTTATTTATGCCATCGCCGTTACAAAAAAGGCTCATTCATGCCATTTTTTTTAACGGTGGTTTTTTAAAAAGGGAAAAGGCTCAAATATGCCATCGAACTATTGGAAATGACTCATTTATGCCATCCGTTAAAAGTTTGGCTCATTTATGCCATCGCCGTTACAAAAAAGGCTCATTCATGCTATTTTTTTTAACAGTCCGGTTTGATGATTTTTTGCAAAACCATTTTGTACACGTGGCCAACAATAATTCGTCCACATCATTAATTAAATGAAAAAGACTCAAATATGCCATCGAACTTTGAAAAAAGGCTCATCTATGTCATCCGTTAAAAGTTTGGCTCATTCATGCCTTTTTTTTTTAACAATCCAATTTGGGGTTTTTTTGCAAAATCATTTTGTACACGTGGCCAACAATAATTCTTCCACATCATTAATTAAATCAACCAAAGAAATTTTAAAATTTCTAATAAGAAAATATCGATTTCTCCTGCCAAAATATTTCTATGCATTTTGTAACTCCTTTATAGGCAATGTAGAGAGTTCATCCATTTTCAATTTCTTCGGAATCGCCGAACACAATTCTGCAAATCTCAAGACCAATTCAAGCCTGAAACAGACATCAACTATTTCAAACAACGAATCAATTAGTTACCGAAACACAATTTTTTAAATTCTTAAAAAATTATACTTGAAGTAAAAATCAGAAAAATTCTATAATCGGTGAATTTTTTGTAACGGCGATGGCATAAATGAGCCAAACTTTTAACGGATGGCATAAATGAGCCATTTCCAATAGTTCGATGGCATATTTGAGCCTTTTCCCTTTTTAAAAAACCACCGTTAAAAAAAATGGCATGAATGAGCCTTTTTTGTAACGGCGATGGCATAAATGAGCCAAAATTTTAACGAATGGCATAAATGAGCCATTTTCAATAGTTCGATGACATATTTGAGCCTTTTCCCAAGATTCAATTATATATCAAATGCTTGGGCTACTCAAAAATTGGCCCAAGGATCTATCATTTTCCTTTCCAATAACTACCTAATCCAAATTAAGCTTGGAGTTTTAAGTAAGGTTGAAAGATAATTTTGAAAAATTGACAATACGTAGGTATCAACGGTACATTGGGGTTATTTGACACGAGGGATAAGGATAATAATCTTGGGATTAAATATAAGAGTATTTGATTTTGTGTTTGGTTAGAGGTATTTGTTAGTTCCATGTGATTATTTATCTCACCATTATTTATAGTATAATGACGGAATAATTTATCCCATATATATGATGAGATAACTAATCTCATGAGATATCTCAATCCATGGGATAGCTTTATCTATCCCATCATCCATAGCAAACCACCCCTAAAGGTACCATGAGAAATACAATTCACAAAAAAATATTATCATACTCTCTAACTCCTTAACATATGATTCTGAGGATATATATAATGTTTTAGGAATAATGCATTGAGTCAATCGGAAATAATATCTTTATCCTCACAAGATAGGGATAGCGTACACATCACCCTTCACCTCATATCTTTCTTTCCGAATTATACTGAATTTGTTGTTGTTGCGTTAGAAACAATGGATATCACAAATTGAACTCAAAAACTCAAAATTGCAAAGTTGAGAAGTACTGAGGTTTCAGGTGAATGAATAGTAGTTGTCAAAGGTGGTCCTATAACAAATGACACCACTAGAAAGCATCATCAGTACTAAACTGAGGGTTCCACTTATCTTATTGTAATTTCTACATCATTCATTTTAAAAAGGGACTTCTATTATAAAAATTACAAGTTCAATGATTGCGCAACTATTTTTCGGAGAATTATTTTTAGGTATAATAATTTTTTTTGTATATTTTTTTACAAGAAATTTTCATTTCTACAGTACCTAGGAGATTTTCATTCTTACACACAAGTATTCTAAAAATACTATTTTTTTATATTCATATGTAAGTGATCAAGAAATCTTAATTCCTTGCTATTATCCGACCGCCTCAATCAAATCAGATCATCTTTTATATTGTGAAATAAAAAATAGTTGGGGAATTAATTAGTATATTTGAAATGAAAGATAACGATGCAGACGACTCCTATGAGGGAAAAGAAAAATAATAAGCTAATTTAGAGAAAAAATCAATTCTTCAAAAATTGACTTGCCCATCATTTTCTCATGAAAACAAAATGACAATGAGTTTACACTGTATTGTTGCTGTCTTTTGACGGCGAATTAACCTGACTCTTACAGTTATTAAGCTGAGGTAATTTGGAATTTTTGAAGATTAATTAGAATTAATGGTGAATAAATTAGTTCATGGATGATCATGAAAACTATACTATATATATGGCCGACTATAACCCGACATTAGCACAACTAATACTCCTAATTTGTTTTCCATAGACTTCTAAATGTGGACTACCATTAATTAACTTGATTATATATCATGGTGGTTTATAAAACAGGTGAAGAAGATTACAAATAATATTTTATTAATCGTAAAAATGTAACTCTTCTTACCTCTTTACGTGATCGGTAATGACTTCACTATGTAGTCATTTTTTAAAATTTAGATTGAGACTGTACAATCTTAGTAATATAACTGATCCTAAGATATGTCAATATTTAATTACTAATTAATTCTAAGCTAACTAGACTCTACTATACGTTTTGTCTATCATCCTCCGTCTATTCTAAAGCTAACAAACTGTGTGTTTTCTGGACGTGAAAAGTCATGACTTGATCATCAATATGATCCTTCTCGCTACTTTCTTCTCTCATATTGTATTTGTACCCTCCAAGTGCATTAGAAAACTGATCAGTAAAAGTTGGATATGGAGCCTAGCCTAACATAAAAATCTTCGAGATTTTGTATTTATTTCCAAGACCCTTGGCCAAATTTATATTATAACCTTGATATCTTTATTTTACGGTTTGTGTATAGCGGTGAGACTATCACAAATTTCCTTAAAGTCTTTTATGAGTCATCTACATAGTTTAATCTCATATACTCCGACTTTGTTTGTTTCAAGTGAAATTCTTTATCCTCAAGACTCTCAATTTTGTTTGGTCGAACTGCAACTAATAAAGCATGCTATGGAGATGCATTAAGCTAAGACTCGATGCTTATCAATATATGATTAGATCCCCTCTCATCTCCTCAACCTTAAGGAAACCGTCCCATATTCAACTACCAATTGTAGGTGCTATAGGAGTAATGAGAGGAAGATGCAGCCACATTTTTAATACTTTCGAAATGCGTTTCCGCATTGATGAACAAGATGGATTAACAGGTACCTTCAAGATACTTTTTTTTTTTTTTGGTTATAGAACATTTAAAAAATTAGAAAAAACAAAACTCGTTCATAAGTTACGTGGGTTAAATCGACGGACATTTCACATCGTCTATGAAGGTATTTACATTCATGCTCCTTAATGGGATCTTGTACCCATTAAAGAAAGGGTTTTTTCTTTGAGGATGGGGCCTATGTATAATGTGAAACGGCGGTGCATGAATGTATCTTATTAATTTTTTAAACAACAATGAGAAATAAGTTTATGGTCTCTTCATGTTCAACATAACCATATTTTAGCATCCATTTATAATAATACGTCAAATGGTGCATTCATATATGGTTACATAAAATGCCTGAAAATAATTTCGCTGGATTGGGGAACAATTTAGAAGTGATTGTTTAGCATTTGATTTGACAAAATTAAGGGACATGCATGCATGAAATATAGATGGTAATAAGAGAATGTATGGGATAATGCTTTGGTGATGATTTAAGCTTAATACATAAACAATTCCTTATATTAGATTAAGCAGTATTTTATATGTGGCACCGTTTGATAAGTTTAATCCAACGGACGGAGTGATTTAGGCTTATTAAGCCGATGATTTATGATTTGTACACTTCATCGATCCGTCTCATTTATGTGACATTGTTTAACGAGGCACAATATTTTTTAAAAAAGAAAGAAATGTTTTTAAGATTTGTGGTCTAAAACATGTCATAGATATTGTGGCGCTATAAATCATTTTGTTAATGATAAAAGAGAATTTAAAGTTAAAATATTTCTAATTATAAAATGTACATTCTTTTTGGGACACACTGAAAAGAATGGTTGCCGTATAAATATTGAGACGAAGGGACTAATATATAATGCTTTCATGTAAGTTTAAAACAAGTAATGCAGAATAAGAGTATAGATACGTGTAAAGAAAATTAATTTATTCAAGATCCCTAGGATTTAATTGCAAGGTTCACCCTTTAAATGAGTTAAGATATTTAATTTTTGCTCTTCAAATGATGTTGATCTTTAATTTTTGTCCTTCAAGAACAAACTTGTTCTATAAGAGCAGGGCATAACTTGACGAATGTTATGAAGCAAAAAAATAAATTTATATTCCACAAAAAAATTAATATTTACCAAGAAAGACAAAATTAAAGACCAACACATAATAGGGGCCAAAGTGCAAATGACCTAAATGCAAGTGTTTACACCTATAATATATGCTTCGGGTTATTAGGTTTAATAGTCCAAAAATGTACGAACTAAAGATCAAAGAAATAGATTTAAAAAAAGAAAGAGAAAAGAGATGAAAAAAGGCTCCATAAAAATAGGCTTTTAAGGATATAAAGGTTTGCTTCAACTTTTAAGCTTAGTAATAATAATAACGTAAACCAGACAAACTGTTTTCTACGTATTTAATAGGAGTAATTTCATAGTGTATAATAATTGTCAAACAAATAAATAAAGTTTTGAGACAAGTAAAATTATGGCCCATCGTTAATCATAATTCCATGTAGCCACGTAAACGAAAACCAGGCAGACTATATGCAGCACATCTTACCCAATCAAATTCGTGAACAGTGCTTCATGATAATATTTGGATAATTTAAAAGGGGAAATAGCATTTTTGCTTCTTCTGTTAAGTATCACTTAATTCTGATTTTTGTCCTTATGTTATTCAATTTAGAAATTGTAATCTTCAATTAATATATACAATAACGACATATCTAATGTAATTACATAAAGTGAGGTATAAAAAGGTTAAGTATACGAAGTCTAAAATTTCCGAAAAATATAACAAAATTAACTGAAGAAAGGAACTAAAACAGCCGAAAGCTTTTCTTCTTGAATAGAAAATATGGCAACTAAAAACAACAGAAAATAGAGCGTATATCAACTCTGTATTAATAGACTCCTACTGCTGATATATCTCCTAAGTTGTAGTGTTTTATTCCACTAAACAAACTCCTAAAACTCCTAACTCCCAGGCCACTTTCTAAGGTGAACAAACCTCACCTGAATAATTATTTTGACCTGGTAAATGCAGTAAAAGAAACAAGACAGTAAGTTGCACTAATTTGTTACACTCCCCCTTAGTGCAAGCTCACGATCAACAACTCCCAAAGCATCTCGAAAGAACTGAAACTTAGACTTCTCTAAAGCTTTAGTGAATATATCAGCAACTTGAGCGTTCGTGCGAACAGTTGCCAATTCAATCTCTTCACTTAGGACTTTCTCACGAACAAAGTGATGACGGATTTCAATATGCTTCGTTCGGGCATGAAAAACTGGATTTGACGCAAGTTTGATGGCACTTTCATTGTCACACTTGATTTGCACAGCATAATCTACTTTGTGGGACATGTCTTTAATCAGCCTTTTCAACCAAATGCACTCTTGTGCAACCATGGTTGCTGCAATATATTCAGCTTCGGTGGTAGACAAAGCAACAACATCTTGCTTCTTGCTGCACCAAGAAACCACTGCTGACCCGGTACTAAAACAGTAACCTGAAGTCGAATGACGATTATTTGTATCACCTGCCCAATTTGCATCAGTAAATCCACTCAATAAAAAATTAGCACACCTCTTGTACCAAAGTCCATGACTAAGAGATCCCTTCACATATCGCAAAATCCTTTTTGCGGCATCTAAATGAGAAGTTGTTGGATTATGCATAAATTGAGAAACGACACCAACAGAGTAAGATATTTCTGGCCTTGTGATAGTCAGATAGATCAAACTTCCAACTAGTTGCCGATACTTTATCGCATCCTTCAAAGCCTTTCCTTCATCCTTCTTCAACTTGAGATTTGGCTCCATTGGAGTAGCTTTTTCTTTCGACTCCCCCATACCGAAATGCTCTAAGAGACTCTCTGCATAACCTTTTTGAGAAACAAAATAGCCTTGATCTAATTTTTCCACTTCTAGACCAAGAAAACATCTAATCTGCCCCAAATTTTTCATCTCAAAACGAACAGACAAGTCATCCCTTAAATTAGAAATTTCTGATTCATTATCTCCGGTCATTATCATATCATCAACGTATAATAATATCAGGAGATGCGCATTTGATTCTAATTTTATGAATAAACTAGAATCTGAATCAGAAACTCTAAAACCACAAAAGATTAGGTATTGAGCAACTTTACCATACCAAGCTCGTGGTGCTTGCTTGAGGCCATATAGAGCTTTCTTCAAATGGCAAACATGACTTGGAAATTGCTTAGAGACAAAGCCGTGAGGCTGCTCCATAAATACTTCTCGATCCAACTCTCCGTGAAGAAATGCATTCTTTACATCGAGTTGCCACAATTTCCAACCTTTGAAAGCTGCTAGAGAAATAAGTGACCTTACTGTCACCATCTTCGCCACTGGACTAAACGTCTCCTCATAATCCAATCCATAGTTTTGAGAAAACCCACGAGCAACCAGACGAGCTTTATACCTGTCAATGGTACCATCTGATTTTTTCTTCAAGTGAAATACCCATTTGCAAGTGACTGGATTACACTTTTCTGGTTTGGGTACCAATTCCCAAGTTGCATTCTTGTCTAAAGCATCAATCTCTTCTTGCATTGCTCTTTCCCAATGTGGACAGCCCTTTGCTTCTTCATAACTTAATGGTTCTTCTACGGTTGATGCTCCTGTAAAGAAACACGAGGTCACAGAATAGTTTTAAGTTTAACCTCATAATCTTTGAGGTAGTCCGGCTGCTTTTTCTCTCTTGTTGACCTTCTCGCTGCTTGTTGTTCACTGTCACGCCCCGAATCCCATCGAGACATGATTGGTACCCGTAGCCGATAAGGCCCGAGAGAACCAACCTTTGCCTATGCTCAATCATATTCATAACCACCATTGCATAATATTACGAAATACGAAAAAAGGAGAACATGGGACATATTTAGGCATACATATGAAACTTGGCCGTTGAGGCCATCCAGTCAAAACAACATGTGTCTTTTACACTATTACACCCACATCGGTATACAAAAGCCTCTAACAAGAGCATTGACCAAAATGAACCATAAGTCGGGACAAGTCCCCGCTTTACACATTATGTACAATACCAAAACATATATACACTCTGACTCGGAGAAGCCCCGAATGAGCTGGAGCTCACCAAAGAGCCGCTAACACTGGCAATCTACTGAGGAGGCCTACTGGGACCTGCGCCTGCAGCAAGTAAGGTAAATTCCCCGAGAGGGGTCAGTACGAAATAAGTACTGAGTATGCAAGGCTCAGATGAAACTGTTCAACACATGAATATTTCAATGAACTCAAAATATATGAATAATCAATGTGAATAAGTCACCATGGTACGCTTTGGAAACCATGTGGATTGCTTTCATTATTTTCATTATTTTCTTTATCTCAATGCTCACATGTCATTACATATCACAATGTACCCGGGCCCCGACTGATCAATGGGTCTTTCATATCATCATATAGGGATCGAGTCGAGCTAGGCTTATGCCCCTAGACTTGCCACCCTCGGGATCGAGTCGAGCTAGGCTTACGCCCCTAGACTTGCCACCCATAAATTCAAATCTCGGGATCAAGTCGAGCTAGGCTTACGCCCCTAGACTTGCCACCCGTACTTGATCATTGACCACATTTGCATTACTTTGATCTTTACTTTGAGATTGTTACTTTGATAGTCATAACATCACTTGAAACTTTGGAACATAACATTGTTGGAAACTTTGAATCATTGACCAATAAGGGACAAGTGAATAAATATCAATGAAACATATAACATTACTAGCACCATGATACCATTGGACAATAATCCATGAACAAGAGACACAAGTAGAGTCACTATTGAAATATTGGAACATAACCTTATTTGAACTTTCGGAACATTAACCATGAATATGAGGCATGAGAGTCACAAATGATCCATGAGTAGAAAATATATGACAATGACTAGTGATATACGGATATCGGATACCTTAGTACATTTCGGGATAGGACTAGTAATATATCAATGTGAACACTATTTGCCGTAGGAAGATACGGATAAAGTAACCTTACATACCTTGGATTCGCAATACGAATCTACAACCTTAGATGCGTAGACAATAATCCCTCTCCTTCTTTATGTGTCACTCTACAAATACATAACGAAATTCACATTAACCACCAATTACTTTACAAATGCATACCATGTCAATGAATTACATGTTTGGCTTTAAACATGTCATTTCCCCTTGACAAAACCATTGATCATACTATTATTCCAAAAATTCCATAATATTCCCAACATTGACCAATACATGAAAATCAATACATTTCACCACAATACTTCTTCTTTACACTCTCTTATCCATAACACATCCCAAATAATCCATCAAAGCACCTTAATTCAACTCATAACACATATCGGCCAAAATCCCATAATTTCCACTTTTAGCCAAGAACAAATTTAATGCCAAAAATAACACCATACATGTTCATATTTTGTCCATACCATGCTTTTTCATCAAAGGCACAAGGCCTAATTCACACTTGAATTTCATATACCACAAATCTCATACAAAATCACCAAGTATCATGACCAACTTTTCCAAGCACAACCAACATGATATACATATTCTTTTATGCATATAAGATATTAATCCATGAAAATAAATACTTACCAAGGCTTGGAATATGTTGATCTTGTCCAAGGAGTCCCAAGGAATTGTTTTGCTTTAGGGTTTGGAAATGAGAAATGTTTGTGAAAAATATCCAAAAGGCATGTGAGGCTTTGATGATAAAAAATCTGATCTTGGGGCCTTTATATAGACCCCAAGTCAAGCTTAGCCTTTTATTTGGCATTTAATATGGTCAAAGTGGAAGAATGGATATTTTTGCCCTTTGGGCCAATTCTTTCATTTCCATTTTGGGCCTAACTTTGGGCCCAAGAACTCATATCCATGCAACCCATACAATTTCATGTATTAATCACCATATCTCTCATGTTTACATAATTCCCTAATGTCACGACAATATTCTTTTAAACAATTCTCATTCGTCCTTTCGATCGCAAAAATTGGAATTCTAGTCGCCCTTGGTTTCATTGGACATTTTGGATCACTATTCACCTTTCGTGATTTGATCATGTAGGAGTATGTAGGAGTGTATTGAAGTGTTTGACTCTTTAACAATGCTCAAATAACTCCAAAGAATCAAAAGAAACCATCTAGGAATCGTCGTAGAATTGCGTTACGAAACGACGCCGGAAAGGCATAGTTTTTGTTCCTTGCGCCACACCCCCTGAAACAGGGTAGTGGCGCAAGAATTGGGCCTGCTCTGAAGTTTATGCAGGCTGGTGGCTTGCGCCACACCCCTGAAACAGGGTAGTGGCGCAAGTTTCAGCATTTTGCTGAAATTTCCGGCCACTAATCCGACGTTTACGTATCGTCCAATCCTTTATCAAAACACTACAAAATACTTACTTAGTGATCTTAACCATCAAGTAAACATGACTTAAAGTCACCAAATGAGGTTAGAATATGTACGAGTTCTTACCCAAATGCTCCATGAAATCACAACACATCTCCTACGAAGATCTAATCGCACATGTTAAGTCCGATATCAAATGTCTCACCAATAACACTATAAAACACATATGCATGGCATCTCAACACCTATGTAGATATGATACCAAGGTATCAAGTGAGGTTATAAAGTACGGTGTGTTACATTCACCATCTCCTTCCCTTGGAATGTTCTGACTTGGAGATACAACTTCTGAAATGTTCTGATTTGGAGATACACTTTCTGCCTCTTCACTACAAGGTGCTGGCACATTTACTTCAGGAAACAAAAGCTCCAAAGTATCTTGATCATCACCCAGAACAACAACCTTTTGAGCAGAAAATAAAGATGACCCTTCATCAAATACCACATCTCTAGAAATAGTAAATCTATTTGTCTTCGGATCCATGCATCTCCAACCCTTCCTATAAGAGTCATAGCCAACAAACACACATTTTCTTGCTTTCGGATCAAGTTTGGTTCTATTAGTTCTGGGAACATGCACATAACAAACAGAGCCAAAAACCCGAACATAGTTCACATTTGGCTTTTGACTATATAAAATTTCGAAAGGAGATTTCTCTGTACCTGGCCAAGGAGGTAGCCTATTTGTCACATGGCATCCACATTGAATAGCTTCTGCCCAAAGCTCACGAGGAAGGTTCTTTTCATGCAACCATGAAAGACAAACAGAAGTAAGATAACCAAGCTTTCTTTCCGCAACTCCATTCTGCTGAGGAGTATTTGGACAAGTCATTTGACGAAGAATTCCATTGTTATGACAATACTGGAAGAATTCATCTGACATATATTCTCCACCATTATCACTGCGGAAACATTTTATCTTCTTCCCAAACTCATTTTCAACAGCATCTTTGAACTCCATAAACTTGGATAATGCTTCGCTCTTTTCTTTCAAAAATTTCACCCAAGTGAACCTTGAGTGATCATCCACCAACACCATAACATAGCGATGTCCGCTATAACTTGGTGTTCTTGTTGGTCCCATCAAGTCTGTATGAACTAATTCAAACAATGTAGTTCTCCGATTTGATGACCTTTTGAAAGGAAGACGATGAGATTTGCCATATTGGTAGCCTTGACAAATCACGTCTTCACGTACATTCTTCAAAGTTGGCAAGCCATCTACCAACTTTTTAGAAGAAATCTGCTGTAATATTTGATAGCCCACATGATCCAACCGAGCATGCCAAATTGCGGCATTATCAGTTTGACTTGTTTTCTTTACATAAGCTTCACCTGCCGACATAACAAACAGAGAACCTTTCTTCTCCCCAGTAAAAATAACATCAGCTGATATCCATTTTACATTTTCAAGCACCTTCACATCATTAGGACCAAACAATACATATTTTCCAGAATCAGTAATTTGAGGAACTGAAACTAGATTTTTCATTAAACCTGGAACATGATAAACATCACACAAATTTATACTCTTGGATTTATCACCAGCGACATCAATCGTCACAACACCTTCATTTGCTACTGGATATGTCGAGTTATCTACCGTGATAATAACTCTATCTCCATGATGTTCTCGCATCTCTGAGAATACAGAATCATTTCCAGTTACATGATGAGAGCACCCTGAATCAACGATCCACTCTTCCTTCTTATTATTTTTGGCATAATTGACAAAATCTAGGGCTGACTTTTGTTCAACAGTTTCTATGCTAAAACATTGCTCCCATTTCATTTGGTCGTCTCCTTCGTTGGTGCACGCAACATTGGCTTTGGAAAGTTTTACTCGACAATTTTTCTCGATGTGCCCAATTTTTCCACATCTGTAGCACTTTTTGTTATTCTGTGAATTTCCACCTTTTTCCGTTCTTGTTTCTTTTTCTTTATTTTTGTTCCAGGTTGCTGTATTCTTCTTGTTCGGCTTCCCTTTAGAGAATAGAACAACATCAGATTCAAGATTCTTAGCCATTTGTTTAGCTAAAGCTTCTTGATTAGAAAGCATGTTCTCCAATTCTTCAACAGATGGTTGTTGCGACCATCCTTGAATGGAAGTGACAAAAGGACCATACTCATTTTTCAGTCCACGAATAAGATAGCGTCGTAGGCGTGGCTCACTAATCTTCTCTTTCGGATCAATCTCTGAAATTTCAGCACATATACTTTTAACTCGCAAAAAGTAATCTGAAATTGACATACCTCCCTGTTGTAACATTGCCAGCTCATTTTCCAATAGTTACAGCCTTGCTGTATTTTTCTTGGTAAACAGCCTTTCAAGCGTGTCCCAAACTTCTTTTGGAGAGCTAACATCACGAACATGATCAATAAACTCCTTGCTGATAGAAGTCCTCAAAGCAAAGAGTGCTTTTCCACACTTGATCTTCCATTTCCTTCGTGATTCGGCATTCTCAGGAGTATTGGCTGGGATTATAGAATTAGTTCCTACAATTAAATCCCACAGATCCTGACCTTGAAGGTATGCTTCCATACACATTCTCCAATAGTTGTAGTTAGTCCCTGTAAGTTTTTCTATTCCATATTGAGCATTTCCCCCATTTGAGGCCTCCATTGCTACAAACGACAAAAGCTTTCCCTTCACACTTTCAAACTTCTCCAACAGGATAAACTGATAGACAAGAAGACTGAAAAGAAAAAAAAGTTCCTCCCTTCAACCTGGCTTTGATACCATATAACAAAATTAACTGAAGAAAGGAACTAAAACAGCCGAAAGCTTTTCTTCTTGAATAGAAAATATGGCAACTAAAAACAACAGAAAATAGAGCGTATATCAACTCTGTATTAATAGACTCCTACTACTGATATATCTCCTAAGTTGAAGTGTTTTATTCTACTAAACAAACTCCTAAACTTACTCCTAAAACTCCTAACTCCCAGGCCACTTTCTAAGGTGAACAAACCTCACCTGAATAATTATTTTGACCTAGTAAATGCAGTAAAAGAAACAAGACAGTAAGTTGCACTAATTTGTTACAAAAAAATAAAGAAAATATAGCCCTAATAGATGTACCCCATTTTCAAATTTATGTCTATTATTTTGTTGAAGTGGACAACAAGGCACATCCATTGTTACGTCAAGAAATAGCTCCCCACCAATTGGTTTCTAGGCTTTGCCATCTTCCATATATCGTTATCGCTGCGATTTGATTATTTTTATATAGCACCAATTGTGACTCAACAACATTAATGAATTTTTATTCGAATATTTCTGAATATTCTTTTATTTATCATATAACTACTGACCCTCTCTTTACCCTGTGAATATATTTGATGTCATACATTGACTTCTAAGGATTTTTATTTTTTTTCATTACTATTTTCATCATTTTTCAAACTTATATTTGCTTTGGTTTAATTTCGAGAATCCAATCAAGTGAAATTCATTTAAATTACAAATTCTAAATACACTTTGAAGAGGAGGAGTAAGAGCAAGAGCAAGCAGTGTAAAAAGAATAATCTACTTTTCTTTTTAGTCTTTATTTAAAAAAGAATGATGTTTTCCTTTTTTGGTATCTGTGTAATTTCAATTTTTTATATGGCATGTTTAAAACCACAAGATTCAAGGATATTTTGGTACATTTGACTTATTTTTAATTTAAGACCACAAGGTTTAAAAATTTTTTTTGTTTACTTAAACTCCGTGTCAAGTCAAAATAGATCGTTCTTTTTTAAACGGATGTAGTAAGAATTATAACACTGTTAAGCTTCCATCAGTGTAGGGACTAAAATCATACAAATATAGATAATTGAATACTCCCTATTAAAATTGCTCGATTGAATAACATGAGGCCTAAAATCAAAATTAAGCAATAATACAGGGACCAAAAATGCATTTTTTTTTAAAAAAAATTATGAAGAAAAAAAAATAATCGCACTAGTTTTAATCGACACCCTCTAATTTGGACGTGACTTTCCCAATATTTGTAATTGTCACTTTTTGATTTGTTTCCTTGTGTTTTGTGGAAAATAGTACGAGTACTTATTCCCTTTGTTCCATTTCCGTTATCTTTTTAAGTTTATTAAAAAAGAATAATTCCTTTTTTATACTTGAATATTTAAACTTTTTAATTAGGGTATTTTACTAAATTAACTTTATAATGATACTTTGAACTCTAAATTTGATTTCTATTACTCTATATAGTTATTTAATACTAAGGATAGAAAGAAAAAAAATATAACTAAATTCTTTTTATTTCATTAATTTGACAAGTAAATTGAAACAATTATTTTTAATATAGAGGCTAAGTAAAACGAAATGGAAGAGTAGTACTAATTTCACTTTCTTGCAATAGCATGAGACCCACAAGTGTCATTTGGCAAATAAAGACTATCCTCACTCAAGTATGAGGTGACATAACTCATCCAAAATAAAAGTTTACTTGAAAATGAATGGAACAAGTAAAATGTATTCATCGAATGCTTTACTTGTTTGTATTGGTGATGACGTTAATATTTAATGAATATTACAATTTAATCCCTTTATTTAATTTTACTTGATATACTTCTTTAAAAAACTCTAATACAAATATATTTAAGAGTTTCAAAATATCATTATAAGATTAATTTGGTAAAATATACCCTAACTGAAGTTTTTCTAAGAAATGTGTCAAGTAGCATGAAATAGAGGGAGTAAATGATAATATTCATTAAGTACTGACGTCATCATCAATGCAAACGTGTTCCATTCACCTTTAAGTAAATATTTATTTTAAGTGAGTTATGCTATCTTGGGTGAGGGTAGTATTTATTTGCCAAAGGACACTTGTGGGTCCAATTCTAAACCAACTTTTGATATGTGGCGAAAGTTTTTATTATTATGTCAATTTATATTTAATCAAATACTACCATTATATAAAACGACAAACGTAACTAAAGAAACTGATAAAGAAAACTACTAGAGTAACATTTTTTCTTGCAGCTGGATTTTAGTTTATTAATGTCCCTTCTTTTTCCATTTCCCATCTCATCATTTTCTTTAGTATATTTTTCTCTTCCTTTTCCTTTTTTTTTTTTTTTTGATTTTTCACCAGGTATTCGGTATCCGCATTAGAGCCTCGATTAATTTGGATCGCACACTACAGGGCCTATTCTGGGGGTGGCGCTCCCAAAAAGATTTTCTCCATTCTCAAGGCTCGAACTCGAGACCTCTGGTTAAGGGTGGAGCAGTCCCACCACTGCACCACAATCAATGTTGGTGCTTCCTTTTCCTTTTCTCCTTGCAGTTTTCAAAAATTACTCATAAAGAAAGTACAACAAATCTAAGGTAAAATGATCTATTGGACCCTTGTACTTGTCCGAGTTTGTAATATGGACACTTCTACTTAGGCCTTTGGCATCTGAACCCCTCAACCCATCAAAACACAACATTTTAACCCCTTTTTTCGACTTGGTGGTTGTGCGTGTAGCACAAATACTAACACGTAATTAAAAAATTAAACTCCTAAAAATCACGTAGGAAATAACGTGGAAACAAGTTAAAACCCTCAGAAAACTTCTCATTTTCTGATTCTTCTTTTTTCATCAAGACACCCGTACTTACACTTTTTCATTTTTTCCTTCGTTTCCACTAAATTCTTTGACTGTTCTTGTTATTGTTGTTCGATTCTCAAGTTATCTATGTAAGTTTATCAATGTATTGTCCTAATTATTTCATGTTCTAGCTTTTTTGTTGTTTTTTGTTTGAGTTATTGTGTCGTTTTTCTGGTTTTTGGGTTTTTATCGATTAACACTATTTTTATTGGAATTTTTTGGGGTGTTTTTCTTTGTTTCGTGTCTATTCTTTGTTGGAATTTTAAGTTCATCATAAAGTCTACAATAACAAACACGAGCTGTCATGGTAAAAAAAAAAATGCAACGACTGAAAATGGGGTTAAAATTGAACTGAAAATGCACTAAAAAGAGAGGAGTATAACGACAGGCAAAAAAAAAATTAATGGAGAAGAAATTTAGAGAGAGAAGATCGAGAAAGAGGCAAAAAAAGCTCAAATTTATCTAACAATAGTGGTAGAAGCAAATGGGGAAGAAGATGGCTAATATAAGCCCTAATGTGATTGTTAGGCCCTATTTACAAGGTCTCATGCTCTTGTTTTGTTTGTATCACACGCTCCTATGTGGTTTATGCCACATAGGATGCCAAGCCAAAAAAAAGGTTTAAAATATTATGTTTTGATGAGTTGAGGGGTTCAAATGACAAAGACCTAAGTAAAGTTATCCACATTACAAACTCAGACAAGTACAAAAGTCTAGTAAATCATTTTGCCCAAATCTAAAATACTGTATATGTTATAAATATATTTTATATGTTATTGTAAAGGTCTATTTATTTTTATAGAATCAAATTAATTTTTCACCTATAAACAAATGAGTTCTTAATCATCATATTTTCTTTTCTCAAAAAAAAAAAAGTCTTATTTTTTTGTTCTTTTTCTAGTTTTATTAATTTTAACATGACAGTGTTTTAGCAGTACTCTTGAATTTTTGCTCGCAACACTGTGCGCATATGTCACTCAAAGAAGAGACCAATCAATATTCCTTCCTATTCATACGTCTTATCACATCAATCATTAATGTTACACTTTCTTTTTTCTTCTGAGCACTTAAGTAAGAATATTTTTTAGACGGCACTATTAAATAACCCCCAGATAATTCACTGTATCGAAAGAGCAGATTAGTTAAATCAGATACTCCTTTCGGTTCAATTTATATTTGTCTGATTTTAATTTGATATGAAGTTTTAAAGAGTAAGAGGTTGTATGATTATTGGTTAGAGTTATGCAATTATTACTTATGTAGGAATTAGTTATGCAAATATATTAGTTATGCAGAAATTAATTATGTAGGTATTATTTATGTAGAGTTTAGTTATGTAGAGATTACAATATATGGTTATTGAATATTTAATTTATTATAAATTAATATATAGTATTTATAAATAAATAAGTAAGCAAATAGTATAAAATATATTGTATAGTTAAATTTTAAAAAAAAAAAACAGTAGAAGAATAAAAACCAAAGAAAAAACTGGCAGTGCGTTACTGCCAGTGGTTTGTTTTGAAAAAACCATACAGATTACTACTTCTCAATACAAATATAACCATTTTAATTAAACAAATACACAAAATAAAAAAGATTTAAAAAGTTGAATTGATAGGGGTAAATGTGTAGTGTATTATTCAAATTCATGTATACCTAATATCCACATAACTTAATCCACCTTCCATCCCGCATAAAATTATACATAGATTCCCTCATAAGTTGTGTAA
Source organism: Capsicum rhomboideum (assembly GCA_031232105.1). Taxonomy (NCBI): domain Eukaryota; kingdom Viridiplantae; phylum Streptophyta; class Magnoliopsida; order Solanales; family Solanaceae; genus Capsicum; species Capsicum rhomboideum. The sequence goes on from CP124716.1 coordinate 8,764,454, forward strand.
GTATTAATTATGTAGGATTACAAAAACACAACCAAACACCGCATAAAATTAAGACATGAATAACTTTTATACAACTTTTGAAAACGTACCAACCAAACATTGTATAAAATTAATACATGAATAACTTTTATCCCCATGCTTACCAAACAATGTATAAAATTAATAAAAAGTTATTCATGTATTAGGTTACTCCTTATACAGTAACGAAACGGCTCCTAAAGAATTAAGATTTTTGAATTTCCTGATCTTAAATTAAATATATGTAAAATATACTAAAATATTCTTTAATCAACTATTCTTAAATTATGTTATGCGAAAAACTGAAATTAAAAAGTTTTTTTTTTTTTAAAAAAAGACATTTATTTTAAAACGGACTAAAAAAAAGTTAGATAATCAAATTGAAATTAAAGAACTTTCAAAAAAATGAAAGAGATATTCATTTTAAAATAATTAAAAATAAAAGTAAAACAAACAAATTGAAACAAAATGAATATATAATTTCTCTTTATTCAGCTTATTTTGACATCAAAACATACTGTGCACGTATTGGCCGGCCAAGGTGGTTTTATGTTTTGTATTACTTCTTGCTGATGAGTGTTTATTTAACAGTGGAGTATGCACCATTACAAAGAGTGTTTTTTTTTTAAAAAAAAATGTCGAAAATTAAATATCAACTTATTAGATATCACATCCCAAAAGTTTTAGATTTTTTTTTTTTTTTTTCAATTTTCAAGGATCAATTCGACCAATTTTCGGTTTTAAATTCGAGTAGACTAAAAACAATTAAATTAATTGTTTTTAGAACTCTTCTATCATTTGATTAGATTTTAAAAACTATGCATTCATTTTTTTCCTTTCAATTCCTGTGTACAACATGTATGATATACGATAGTTACTGTATTTCTTAAAATTCTATGGAAGTACAGAAATGCTACTTAGTCCAGTTAAAGGCATAGGCCAAAGCAATTGAATTATAATAACTGCTTAGTTATGTATTTTTTTTAAATTTCAATTTACACGTAATTACAAAATAACAAAAAAAACGATGAGAATATATATCGCAAATTTTAAAATGGAAAACAAAATAGTAGCAATCAATCATGTTATCATGGTGCCTTCCTTCCTGCCTCCTCCACAAATTGAAATGTGCTTCAGACAATTTATAGCCTTCCATAAAAATCTATCAGCACACACGGTGTTTATATCAAGTCACTGAATGCATATTATGTGTTTACATATATTATATTTTCAACACTTAACCATGTTCAATTAAGATGTATTTTCACCTTATTAGATCACTCAATTAGTAGATTTACATAATTTGGTGTAAACACCCAAATCTGGTTTTCCAAAAAAGAATTTTTTTTTTGAGAATCTCTATGTCCCAACGCTAACTAAAGAATATGCTAATAAGTTACACTCCACATGTTAATTTAAACGCCTGAAAGGTATCTATGATATATAAAGTATCCATACAAAGGATGATAGCAGGTCAAATATGGGTTTTTCTATGTCAAGCGCAAGGGTTTGTGTTTTTTAATCTCATGAGTAAGGACTCAGGTTTCGAGTTCTTACAATTAATTTATTCGGGCCATGGAGTATTTTTAATGTATTTAATCGTGCTATCATCAACTATCTTAGGAATTCTTTTGGTTGGGAAAATATAACACCCTTTTCACTTATTATTGCAACGTCCTCAATGCAAGTACTCCCCAAGTATGCTCGAATTTGATCTCGGAATTTCCACACGTCTCTTTCTTTCTTTCGAGTAGCTTCTCTCGCTGGCAACCATTCTCTTTTCTTCAATTAAAGAGTCAAATTACCCTTTGTTTAAGTTTGTATACTTGATTTGTTAAGAATGAAAATGGATCTTTTAGAGTTATACGGACATCCCAAGAAAAATATCATGTGGAATATGAAAGCACGAGATATATTACTCTTGGACTTTTTATAATAAGGCCAAAGCACCAGCTAACAAGCGTGGTGGCAAATGTTCAGCCGATTTTACTGAATTTGGCAAGAATGATATTTTAGAATATATAAAGTGAAAGTTAAGTGATTTGTGGTTAGTAAAGTAAGTTCGATAATTTTGCTGTATGTAGTTATATTATAAGTTGAGTGATTTTGCGTGTAATTAGACCTACAGTATGTAGGATGACATAGGAGAGAGTTAAATATTTTATTTTCGATTTTGTGGTATTTAGTATATGTATATATGTATAAGTATAGGATGTAGGAGAGTTAATACAGTATTTAGTGGTATAGAAGATTTCCTCAATGAATTTGCAAGGCATAGATAATGACAATTGACATATGAGCACCTAATAATGCGGTTTCTAATAGTACCTTATGTTTCGTCTCTTTCACCTTTTTACATATTTTAAGCATTTTAATGTAATTATCGATATTGTTTCCATACCCCTATAAATAGTTATAGTGCCGTTTATCCCGTTACCCGTAATGTTTGAGGAAATGATTCAACACAGTAATTCTGTTTCTATTTTTCTTACTTCTTTTGTCCGTTTCAAAAAAAAATTGTTTTTGACAATTTTTTAATTTCAATTTTTTCATATGACATATATAAAACTATAAGATTAAAGAATATTTTAATGTATTCTACGTATTTTTTTGAATGAGTACAATTTATCTGAAGTGAAAATGTCAGTGGGGGAGGGTGGTTGTTCATGTCCAATAGATATAAGGATGTGAAAGTGAAACACTAATTTACCCAAAAACAAAACGACGGAAAAGTGATAGGCTATATGCATAAGTTCATAAGATAACTGGATGCTCGACCATCTCTGCCCTTTTAGCATTATATTATTCATTGTTTTGTTTTGTCATGTAATAAAAGTCATTTTCGACTTTTCACCAATCAATATAAAAATTACTATGATAAAATGTTACAGTAGAAAAATTCAATCACCAAGAACACATCGTTTCCCTCAGATCATACTTTTGCTACAGAACACAAGACCTGTAGCCACAATTCTACATTTGGGTATCGTTAAAATCAGAGTGAAAGCTCAAATTCTGTTTGGTAGTTGGTTTGGAGTTGTGTTATCCAAGTATTCAATTATGTATAAGTAATGCCATAATTCATAGCTGGTTAAGAGATAAGTTATACATATGTAAAACTAATATGGTGTTTGATTTAGAACTTATAAACCCGTATAACTAGCTAAAATATGGAGTATAAGTTATGGACTTGTGGGAAAATCTTTGTAGTATTATTTTATGAGGACCAAAGGCAGATAACTAAAACGTGAACAACTAAACCCTAATAACTAATGTGTGTACTCCAATAATTAACACATAGATCCTCTCGTAATTCTAATTCCTGCATTACCAAAACCCGCATAATTAACCTTAGCAATATAATGAAGAACATCGGGTAGGGAAATAGTAGCTAGGGAGAAAGAACCAATGAAGCTTCGACACGGAGGGGAGAGTAAAAGGTCACTTTTTTAAGGTTGTTGTTCATGTCCAATAGGTATTACGATGCTGTGAAACATTAATCTACACAAAAAGCTAAGTATCTGTAAAGTATAATACAGTCTCGACAAGCTACCCCTCTGCTATAACTAACTGTTAAATCTTGTACGAACTTGGTAGGGTGCACTCCCTCCCCCACCACCACTCAAATGTCTATACTTGTACTGTATTCACATACCCAAAACAAATGAAGCAATATGGTATAATATTTATTTAACACTATCATATAATATTATTTTAAGAATAAAAATATAGTATACATTAATAGAGTGAGTGAGATACACTTTTAAGGGCATGAAGGACGAGTTGACTCTAAGGCAATATATTATAGTAATATACATTTATTAGGTGATGTTGATGACTTGGTTGGTTCGAGAATAGTCATTCAAACATTCATATTTTAACAGACGATCAAATATCCCTCGATTTTTTTATTTTCTAAAATGAAATTAATTTCTCTTTAGAAAATAATTTTAGGGGGCGTCTGATTTGGGATCTTTGAAGAAGACAAAGGAGATAGAGAAGAAGAGGAGAGGAAAAAAAAAAAAGAATGAGGGAAGATATATGGGAATGAAGAAGATAAAGGAAAGATACAAACAAGGAAACGAGAAAACGATATTGAAGAGCACGAACAAAGAAATAGAGAAAAAGAAGAAAAGGAAAAAGAAATAAAAAATAAAGAAAATTATTTTTTTTTTAAAAGGAAAAAGATCAAAAATGCCCAAATTCACCATATTTGTGTTCTATTAATGGTTTAGCTCAATTATGTCCCTATCCCTACTTTATTGGGTAAGATCTTATTTCACACAAAACTAACCGAAAACATATTTGAACCTATATACATAGTATTAAGGCATATTTGGTCCAATTTAATTTCTAACTACAGTGATTAAATCAACGTGTAAAGTTGTATTTATGAAGCAGCTTGATTGAATTGTAATGAATTTTCTCACCAATATAAGTTTCCACAAAGATCACACTCTGAGTCATATTTAAGCAACTAAACATGTCATTTTGTACAATTTAAATTAAAAATTCTAAATAAAAATTGCAACAACCATGATGTCATAATTAAATAAGAAATTCATTACATTTCTTCAAACCATATGGAGTAGTATATTTTTCATTCCATCAAATCGCCAAATATCTTATATTCATCAAATTACAAAGACAGTTACATTTGCATCACAATAACATGATTAAACCCACCAATTACTTCAACTCAAAAATTGTCTTTACATTCCATCAAATCACCTAATGCCATTAGATTCCATCAATTCTAAATATGTAAAATTTTTCTTTTTAATTAAGGATGACTACACATATAAAGTATTTGTCTGGCATACTTTAGTTAAGAAGAATGTCATTTAAATTTAAGTTTTGCGTTTTAGGCTTGTTTTTCAAACATAGGGACAATCATAAAGTTACACACATGATTAGTGAGAAATTCTGACACCAATCATTTACGAGTGAGTATTACATCAAGAATTTACAAGTGGATCGAGGAATGAAGGGAGAGGAATTAGAATAGAAAGAAAGAGACAGATTTTGAATTAGAGTAAGGGCGCACGCTAAGACATTCCTTTTCGTGCTTTCGATCTGCTTACTTTGAATAAAGAGAAAAAAAAAAGTTGGTTGTTGTATACTTATCTAAAATTTCTAATTTAAATTGCACAAAACGACATTAAGTTGCTTAAAAATAGTTTAGAATGTGCTCTATTTGATGCCTTAAATTGGTGAGAAAATGCATTACAATTCAATCAAGTTGCTTCATCAATGCAATCTTATAACAACAACAATATACCTAGTGTGATCCATAAGTGGTGTTTGGAGAGGGCAGAATGTACTCAAACCTTACCCATATCTTTGTGGGCAGAGAGACTGTTTCAAATGACCCTCGACTCAAAAGAAATTTTTTTGAAGTACGGTTGCAAGTAAATATGACAGCAAGATAGATAAATGCAACTTTACAAATTGCATTATTTCAATTAGGAACTAAATTGGATCAAATATGCTCTTATAATATGCGTATAGGTTCAATATACTACTACTTAATTAGTTGATAACATCCAATTAAACGATAACACGTATATACATTAATCAATTTTTAACTTTTTTTTTTTTTTTTTTTTTTTTTTTGTGCTTTTCACGCTGGTATACGAATGTGATTACATATTCTTTTTCAGATCAACTTTGAAGGGGTAGGAATTCATTTCAAACTAGGGTAGGGAGAAATTAAGTCGCTAGTAAAGTTAAAGTGTATAAATGATTTTTCTGGACAATTACAGAGGGCAACTTTTTTTTTTTTTTTTTTCATTACTTTTTGTTTTTTTGTGATAGGAGGAAGGGTGTAGTTGGGGTGGGTGGGTGGGTGGTGGTGGTGGTGGGGGTTTAAATGGAAAGGTACCAATACAGGAAGCCCCAGGGTTTCCATATTTTCAACTCACTCTCTTTCTTTCATTCATTTAATTTGTACCCTCTTCTTATTATCCAAAAGTAGCTCAACTTGTATCCTCTCCTAGAGTAATCGCTTTTTATATTTCTATCTCTCTGCAAAAATTGAACAAACATAGATAAAAAAGAAGAAGAATAATGGGAAGAGGAAGAGTAGAGTTGAAGAGAATAGAAAACAAAATAAACAGACAAGTCACTTTTGCTAAGAGAAGAAATGGACTTCTTAAGAAAGCTTATGAACTTTCTGTTCTTTGTGATGCTGAAGTTGCTCTTATCATCTTCTCTAATCGGGGTAAACTCTATGAATTCTGCAGCACTTCAAGGTAATTAATTTATTTAGTTATAACATCTTTTTTCCTAATTTACACTAAATATGTGTTTATAATTTTAATGTTTTTTTACCCAAACCCTTAATTATCTACTAAGTTCTTTCATTTTATTCTTACTTTCATTAAATTTGGTTATCAAACTTCTGTGATTTCTCTCTCACTTCAATTTTAATGCAAGATCTGACTTGTCTTAATATGTACGTACTGTATTTTTTACTATATACATAAAAGATCACTTCTCTCTCTCTTTCTATATATATTCTAGTTTTGATTTTGGAAGATCTACTTATATATGTTTGTTTTTTGAACTTTTGTACATATGAAAAGAATTAATTTTTTTTTTCGTGTTAATTTTTTTTAAAAAAGTTTTTAATTTGCTAAGAACAGACTGTTCTTTATTTTTTATTTTTCTTAAAAAATTCTTTTCAGCATATATAGAATTGTTTTACTGCAGATAGATTATTTTATGAGTTCTATAACAATAAGTTCGTGTATCTTTTGAATGAAACTATTGAGGGTTGATTTCTCAGATGATTACCAATAATTATTATCTCAAGAAATTCCACATTTCTTCTTGATTTCATTTTTTCTAAAAAAAAACAAAAAAACTTTATGAGATAATGAATCAAGTGACTATGTGAGAAATCAACTTAAACTATCGAGCATTTAAACGCCTTGCGAAGGATTTTACTGCCAAAATTCTGAAAACCTAATTCGCAATTTTACTATTTACAATTTTTTACTGTTAAGATTTGATTTGCAGACCAGGTGTCATGTTTGACAGTGGCAAAAATACTGCTACTTTTGTTCTTTGATTCCCAAGACGGATGAGCAAAGGCTGCTTATGTTAGTTTCCAATAAGCACCCAAGGCTTCAATCTTTTTGTAAACACAATTAATACTAGTGATTACTTAAGGAAAAATATACTCTCTCCGTTCCAAAATACTTGGCCTTCTTTCCAAATTTGTTTATTTTAAATTACTTGTCCATTTTTGCAAATCAAGAGTGTTTTATTACTTCTTTCTCATATTACATCAATATTAAATAACTAAAGAAAATAGTAATAGTTAGATTTAGTGTTTCAAAACATAATTAATAGGGTTAATTTTATAAAATATACTTCTAACTAATGTTTTCTTAATGAGTGTGTCAACTCAAAAGAGGCCAAGTAAAATGAAATGGAGGGAGTAGTACTCCTTGTTAATTTAAAATTTGAAGTACTACTTTCACCTGATCATTGTTAAAATTTGTGACCTGGAGTCCATATATATTAATAATTTTACTGCTTGAACCAACAACAACACCAACCAACTCTGTGTAATCTCATAAGTGGAGTTTAGGGACGGTGATATATACGCAGGCTTACTCCTATATTGTGATGGTAGAGACATTGTTTCCGATAGATACTCCGCTATAGTATGTTATGTAAAATATATTATGATTAAAATGATTACATTTTAACTTATATATTTTAAATACTATTTCGTAAGCTAATATGTAATCTAAATAACATGAATTAATCCAGACCCTTATTTGCCTTCATTATCTAGCCTCAAAATCAATTTTGCCAAGTGGATGGTGCCTTCATAATAATGACATATTTTGGTTCAGCAGCCTTGCACTGCAAAATATTTTTTTAAAAAATTATTTAGTTGTTATAGAGTTACATGAAATAACTAGATGTTTCATTTTATTGTTGCAGCATGGTGAAAACAATTGAAAAGTATCAACGTTGCAGCTATGCTACTTTGGAAGCCAACCAATCAGCTTCTGATACTCAGGTACTCCTTCCATTTCAATTTGTTTGTCCTATTTTTTTTATCCGTTTTAAAAATAATATATATATTTTTTTTATGACAGCTCTTTAATTCTAACTTTCCACATAACATTTTTAAAGCCACAAGATTAAAGATGTTTGTATATTACATACAGCATATCTTTAGTTTAAGACCACAACTCCCACAAGATTGTAAACACTTCTTTATTTTCTTAAAACTCCGGGCCTAATCAAAACCATACGAACAAATTAAAATGGAGGCAGTAATTAAGTAATTATGTACTCTTTGATCTATTCATCTAAGCTCTGATAATATTATTTGGTCAGTTAGTGACATAAATTTTTTGAAATTTGTTTAAAAAAACAATATTATTTGAAAATAAGTTGAAAATGGTATTTAGAAATTGGAGTTGTGTTTGAATCTAAATATAAATTGGAGTTTTCTTTTGAATGTTGTGAGTGATTTAAAGTGAAAATTGTGACAACAGTTTTTTGAGTTTTTCGAATTTCGAAAAATTCCTGATTAACTTCAAGGTGAATTTCAGAAAAAATTTTAATAAAGGAAAATTTTAAAATTAACATTTTTTTGAAATAATATTTTGAAAAAAGTGAAAAATTTTCGTGGCCAAACGAGCACTTATTCTCTTTCGGAGCATAAAATTTTTGGATAAGAAATTATCTATTTAATAGTTTCTTGTCATTAACCTAATTAATCATATTTCATTTCTTGATTAGTTATTATTTATAGGAAAAGAAAGTTACTTCTAAAAACTTGTTAAGAACAGACTGGTTGAAACATTGTTAATTTTGCATTAATTAGCTTTTTTAGCAGAATCTAATTTTAAAATTTTGAAGCATATGTACTCAAATTTGGTTCATCATGCTTTATGGAAATGTTTTTTTTTTTTTTTTTTTTTGGTTTCCACCTGGTATGGTTGGGGCTCTGACTAATTTTTTAACCAGCTCATTGTTTCATGAATTGCATAAAGTGACAAGAATTTTATCAAAACTTAATCTAAATATTTAAGTGAAAATGAAATACGACTACAAATGTATACGTTCAGCGTAAGGTCATTTTAAGGAAAAATCGTCCCTTAACTGAATTTTTTTTATACCGAAGATTTAAATCTACGACTTTTAATTAAGGCGAGAGGAGCCTATGAATCTGGGAGACTTTAACTAAGGCGCGAGAATTCTATGAATTCGAGACCTTTAATTAACTCAAAAGACTACAAGCCTAGAATTCTACATCAAGTTTCATGGATATTACAACGAGTCATAGCAAATTCCTTCCCGAAATGTAATCTGCCGACTCTTTGGAATATTTTGTGTGCTACAATAGAGAAAATGAAACCCAAAGTTAGGTGGAAACAAGTTACTTGGAGGATGCCTCCTATGGGATGGGTGAAGATTAATACTGATGGTAGTTTCTTTGCTCAATCTGGAAAAGCTGGGATAGGAGGAGTGGTCAGAGGTGAATATGGCCACCTTATATCTGCCTTCTCTGGTCCTATCTCTTGCCAGAGGAACAATTTAACTGAGGCTCATGCTGCTTTGTTTGGTGTTCGGTGGTGTCTGGCTAATGGATACAATTAGTTCATCCTTGAGCTTGACTCTCTTATGATAGTTAACAGGATTGGTCAAAAGGACAACAAAAACTCCAAACTCCGACACGTTTTGAGCTCCATTTATCTACTTCTTGAGCATGCTAATTACAAAGTCACTCATTGTTTTAGAGAGGTCAATCAAGTGGCTGATGGCCTAGCTAAACAGGGAGCATATTTGTATAACATTTTGATTGTCTCTAACTATAGGCTTATGCCCAGGACCATTCAAGGTGCCTATCACTTGGATGGTTATCAAATACCTAGTTTTAGAATTAGGTATGACAAAGCAAATTTTTTGGTCAGTTAATTCTCTTTGTTTACGGTTTTCGGGAATAATACTTTCACTTCGTAATATTCCCTTAAACTGTTAAGAGGTCAAGCTTAGCCCCCCTCTTTTTTTGTGTATGTATTCTTCTATGAATATATCCCAGGAACAAGGGACTTTGTGATTAACCAAAAAAAAATAAAAAAATTAACACAAAAGAATCCTATTCATCGCACCACAATCCTTGTTGGTTATTAGAAATGTTTCTTGTTCTTGATGTCACCTCCAGCCTTTTCCACATCCTTTTCATCATATTTGTGAAGTACATTTTTGTAAGCAAATAATTTATTTTAGAAATTCTACCAGCTGACTGCTCCCTTCCACTCAACCATTCTTCGTTGTGTGAATAAGGTCTTAGTTTAAATGGCACTCTTGAAATGTATATTATTTTTAATACTAAATCTAATAGTGCATAAGAAATAATCGCAACATAGCAAGGGCATGATTGGGTGGTTGGGAGCAGTGGCGGAGCCAGGATTTTCAACAAGGGGGTTCAGAAGTAGACGTACGAACTAACCGAAGGGGGTTCAATACCTATTACATATACATAAAATATAATTTTAACCATGTATAAGTAGCATAATTTTCCGTCGAAGGGGGTTCGGATGAACCCCCTGGAGAAAGGGTAACTCCGCCACTGGTTGGGAGGTGGATGGGAGACCTGGGATCGAATCAAGCCTCCATTTGCCGCTAAGTCATGAGGCATGAGGCTTGCGTAGTCCGATTTACATCTCCTGTGTAGTTTGCGAGCCATTGCACAATAAGCAGGTTACCACAAAGTGCTCATCATAGAGTGCAGATCACCCAAAGAGCAGAAGTTGTGACAGAGGTTGTAAGTTTCATGGGGATTCCAAAAAAAATAAAAATAAAATGTTAGCATAACTAATATTTACATTACCAATGATAGCATTATTTATAGTTTAATACATCTTATTCAACGTTATTCTTATCCACTGGACCAAACAACCCCTTTATGTATAGCCGAATACCATCATAAAATTGGTCTTGGGTGATTGATGAGATAGTAATACTGATTTTTTTTGTTGTGGTTTGTTATTGTTATTAGTGTTGTTACTGCCATTCTTGTTGTAATAAATGTAGTAATTTGTTAATGGCTAAAGTCATAATCGGTCTCCTTAATTTGCTCATATCTTTCATTTTTATACCTCAACAAACCTTTAAAAAACGTCATTTTTTTTTCTGACAGAATAACTACCACGAGTATCTGAGGCTAAAAGCTAGAGTTGAGCTCCTCCAACGATCTCAGAGGTAAGTCTTGTTCACTATCAGTATATTTTTCCTCCGTCTCAAATTAGTTGACGTGTTTTGTTTTTCGAGAGTCAAACTGTATAAGCTTTGACCAATGTCTTGATGTATATATAATTAACATATTCCGTCATCTAATATGTTCCGTACGTATAACCATTGATTTAATTTGTTACGTTTTATGAAAACTAATTACACAGAAACTTTCTTGGGGAAGATTTGGGGACATTAAGCATGAAGGACCTCGAGCAGCTTGAGAATCAATTAGAGTCGTCCTTAAAGCAAATCAGGTCAAGGAAGGTAAATTATTTATTCTAATACCCCCAGTGGTTTATTATGTTCACTATAAAACACAGTTTTAATGATGGAAATGGTGATTTTGATCTTATATAAAAGATTCTAATTCCTTTTTTAAATGCTACTATATAATTACCTTGATTGTTAGCCCCTTAAGTTGTCTAATGGATCCCACATTTCAATCACAAAAACTTAAATTACCTTTCTTGTTGTTTAAGATTGAAGTATAGATAGTAGTCTAAGAATGTTGTCTACAAAATTAAAAGTCATCTAGTAGATAATTAGACTGTCTTGAACTATACTTGTCCCTAAAAATTACAGAATAAGTTTGCCTTAGTTTAACACTATTAGGTCATTCAAAGTATTTTTTAAAATAAGATCCTTGCAATTGTAAGTAGGATTGCGAGTTAAACTAGCTTGTCTTTGCTTACAACACGTTGTTTGATTGATAAACTACTTATACATAGATCCTAACTTATAAGTTGTTTATAAAGGGGCAAATAGACGGATCAAATCGGATTTGGTTTATAAACTACTTATACAATATTCGATCGGTCCATATTTAATATGAATAAAAAATGGATTAACTGACAATTGTTATGAATATCCATATAATTCATAGTTTTAGGTATATTTAGTTTTTTTTTTTTGTTTAATGGTATCTTTAGGTGAAAACACGAGCCTGAAGATAAAATAAGTTTGGGCTGTCTGAAAACATGAACTCATGAAAAATAACAAACAAACAAATGAGTATTGATAATATAGATATCCGTATTATCTATTTCAATATCTATTTTTAGTGGATAATATCTATATTTGATCCATTTTAAATGGTCAATCATCCAACCTATATTTAAAGGGTCGAATTAGATTATTTTTTTAAACAGTTTTGCTAGCACTATCCAACAACATTGTTTCCTTTGCACTTTAATTTGCAGACACAATTCATGTTGGATCAGCTTGCAGATCTTCAACAAAGGGTACTCATTATGGAATTCTACATTTTTATTTCAACTATAAAAGGAATAAGCGCGAGAAATTCATCTAATTCAAATTTGTTCTAAATTTCAATTTGCAGGAGCAAATGCTGGCAGAATCTAATAGATCACTCCGCAGAAAGGTAAAAACATTAATGACCAATACGATTAAATTGTATAAACTGTGAAATTCTCATACCATCATATAAATTTTTACTAGTTATAACAAGTAAATTGTCTTATTTGTTAATATCCTTTGAATATGTAACTTGATGATATAGAGAGATTATATTGTCATGATATATATATATATATATATATATAATTTAAACTCATTTGAAATTCGTGTTGTGGTTTTTTTTAGCTAGAAGAAAGTGCAGCTGGATTTCCAGCTCGATTGAGTTGGGAAGGTGGAGCTGATCAAACCATGCATCAACACAATCGTCTCCCTCACACAGAGGGTTTCTTTCAGCCTCTTGGATTGCATTCTTCTCCTCCACATTTTGGGTAATTATTAAAAAATAAATTTGACTTTTAACTTATATTTTTATTATTAGATCAATGTGCAACAAAGTGTGGTCTAAGAGATAATAATATGAGAAAGAAAGGCTCTAAAAGCCTTGACGGATAAAGTTATTTGATATTTGTGTTACTGTGAGGTACTATATATCTTGCTTGATAAGTTGATGGGAAGTTAGGCACACGATTGACACAAATACCTTGATCCAGGTACAACTATTATAAAAAAGATCAATGTCTAGCATTACACAATTCTTTTTTTTCTTTAGGTGATAAAACTTGTCATAGTAGAATTATGCATCAAAACAAAATGTAGGAATAGTTAATATTCTAGATTCAAGTAGACCGTTATTATTGTAGGTCAAAAATATTTCTAGCAAAAATAGTTCCTAACAAATGAAGAAGAATTCTCAGATGGACTGATTATGTCCTTAAGAAGTTTCTTCCTTTCTCCTTCCATAGCCAATGTGTCAGCAACCCTGTTCTGCTCCTTGTACGTATGCCCAAGTGTAGGATACCCAATCTGGCTCATCGCGGACCTGCATTCACATATAATGGGATTAAAAATTAGGTTTCCTTATACAACTCGCATGTTATTATTATTATTGCGTTTGATTGTTTTTCTGATTATTTTTTTCTAGGTACAACCCTGTTAATACGGATGAGGTGAATGCAGCAGCAACTGCTCACAATATGAATGGATTTATTCATGGGTGGATGCTTTAATCTGATAATTCGAATCACCTGGTCCATCTTTGGTTCAACCAAGTATACAGTAATAATGTATTGCATGTATTATCCTTTTTGTTTTGTTGCAAATTGTATTTAAAAACTCTCTTAAGAAATGTCGCGGCGATCGATCAATCGAGGACAATAAATTTAATGTATGCATAAGTTGCTACTATAACATTTGAACCATCCTGAGTATGCATTTCTGCTTGTATCCCAATATGTAATTAAATGTAAGTGTTGTATTTTGTATCTTGTAAACTACGTATTATTCATGTTGCACCTTCATCAATATTTCAGAATGTGCTTATTTAATACATTACAGGATTCAATTTTTCTGAACCCCTTCCTAAGAGCTCCTACCCTTTTTCCTCCTTTGGTGACTTGAACTCACAATCTTTGGATTGGAAGTGAGGAGTGTTTACCATCCGAGCATCTCCCTAATTGGATTCAAATGGCTTGGCTCTAGTTGTGGCTTTTTGTTATTTATGGACAATTTGGAATTTGAAGTCAAGGTTTTCAAGAATACATGAAATTGGACTAGTCACAACAATGTTGAGGTATGTATGTCAAATTCTTTTCCTTTTTAATTGATTTATATAACTAGTCAAGAAAGACAAGCAAAATATCGAACTACTCTCTCTATCTCAATTTATGTATCTGATTTTATCGGATGTTGCCAATTCTTTTCCTCTTTAATATAATTGATTTATATAACTAGTCAAGAAAGACAAGCAAAATATCGAACTACTTGCTCTATCTCAATTTATGTATCTAATTTTATCGAATGTTGCCAAAAGGACTGCAACATCCCGTACCTTTCCAACCCTACTTGACGACGTTGAACAATGTTCACTTAGGTGTCGAGAGCCATAAGTATGTATTTTGTAATGTTATTGATGAGATAATTGATATTGAGCCTCGTACATATGATTAGACCTTCGTAGGAGGTGTCTTGTGACTTCGTGGAGCATTTGTGGGGTTAAAAGCGAAGCTTGGAGGACCTCCAAACAAAGGATATTAAAGGTAAGAAGTAAGTTAAAGAATAGAACTTGAAGTATCTAACCAAATCCGCAAAGAAAAGTCGAAGAACAAAATTTTTCAAAAAAATTAGGGCTAGGCGCGCCAGAGGGCATGCCAGGCCGCTAATTGCCCAAATTTTTTGGGCAAAGGCAGCAAGGTGGCACGCCCAAGGGCGTGCAGGCTGCTTGTGCGCACCTTTCAAAAGTTGGAAATTTTTCTAAGTCTCAAGGGTGTCCGGGGACGTACCGGGCCGCTCTTTGCCACACTTCTTCTACAACCACGAGCCTATACATGGGATAATTGAAATATTGACACTCCAATTTGATAAAATTATTCGTGGACGAATTTGGCATCCAAATGACGATTTTACCCTTTTGGTCAAAATAAGCCATACGTGGCTAGAATCGCTTGTTTTTGGGATTGAGGCTACAAATATAAATTCCGTGAGTGGGAATATTATCGTAACACGTATGAAATGACTTAAACATGAGAAATTATTAATTTTATTGGGTTAAGTGAATTAGGCTCAATAAAGGCCCAAAGTGAGGTAAAAAGACATGGGCCAAAATGGGTCAAATGACCCATTCTTCCCTTGACCTTCTAGACATAGCATTAAATACCAAGAAATGGCTAAGCATGACTTGAGGCACTATAAAAGGGGCACAAAATCAGATTTTAATCCACAAAACACACATAACATTTCTAGAATTTTCCAAAAAAAATATCTTTTCTCTCTACTCTCAAACCCTAAGGCAATCATATCTTGTGGACAAGATCATCATCTCTCAAGCTTTGGTAAGTGATTATTCTTATGGATTAATATATTATATGCATGGGAGAGTATATAGATCATGTTAGTTATGCTTGGAAGTGTTGAACATGACACTTTGTGTTTTTGTAAAAGATGTGTTATCCATGGGATTTAAACTTGAACTATGACTTGTGGTTTTGATGAAAGAGCATGGTGGGTAAACATGTCATTTGGATGCCAAATTCGTCCACGAATAATTTTACCAAATTGGAATGCCAATATTTCAATTATCCCATGTATAGGCTCGTGGTTGTAGAAGAAGTGTGGCAAAAAGCGGCCCAGTACGTCCCCGGACACCCTTGAGACTTAGAAAAATTTCCAACTTTTGAAAGGTACGCACAAGCCGCCTGACACGCCCTTGGGCGGGCCACCTTGCTGCCTGTGCCCAAAAAATTTGGGCAATTAGCGGCCTGGCACGCCCTCTGGCGCGCCTGGCCCTAATTTTTTTGAAAATTTTTATTCTTCGACTTTTCTTTGCGGATTTGGTTAGATACTTCAAGTTCTATTCTTTAACTTACTTCTTACCTTTAATATCCTTTGTTTGGAGGTCCTCCAAGCTCCGTTTTTAACCCCACAAATGCTCCACGAAGTCACAAGACACCTCCTACGAAGGTCTAATCATATGTACGAGGCCCAATATCAATTCTCTCATCAATAACATTATGATCCCCAACGTATCAATCTCATAAAAGTAAAGGAAAGAAGTAATCCAATGAAGTAATGAAAGAAGTATTTCCCGTATGGTTACTTTATAATTTCCTTATGGTTACTTTATACTTTCTTTCTACTTATTGAGTACGGGTGAGAGCTTTGTGGGGGCGCAAGCCTAACTCAAGCCGATCTCGATATTGTTGGATCAGGGGGAAAGCTCAGTGAAGCAAAAGCCAAACTTGATGCCGAACCTGCTTCACTGATTTTCGAGTGATAGCAGGGGGAAAGCTCAGTGGGGCAAAAGCCTAACTTGATGCCGAACCTGACAGGGGGTAGCCCTAAGGGCCGAACCTGCTTTATTTATTTATGATATATTATATTATTCTCCCACTGATCAGTTGGGACCGGGTTATATATATATATATTGTCATGCCCCGAGTTCCAACGGGACGGACATGGCACCCGAAGCCGATAAGGCCCGAAAGAACCAATTTACATCCATAAACACCCATACACATACCACGCAATAGTCATCACCATTTTTCCCTAAATGTTACGATTGTCAGCTAAGCGTAGAAACATACGGGGTGTTACATATATTGACGGTATTATATTGACGGTTATACACATATATATATATATATATATATTGACGGTTCTAACTACTAACGGTAATGTACATAAAGGCAAATGGAATAATGAACGTAAGGTACATATTTCCACACATACTTAGCGATGATTTATCCACATTGACTATACTCTTATCTTGGTTTCATTGAAGTTCGTATCTTGTATGAAGTTTCTTATAGCTTTGCATACTCAGTACATTCTTCGTACTGACCCCTTTGGGGGATTTACTTTAATTGCTGCAGGCACAGGTGTTAGTAGACCTCCACAATAGGCTACGAGTCATCCGCGGATCCTTGGTGAGCGCCAGTTGGTTCGGAGCTTTTCGAGTCACATGTGTACATTGTTTTGGTATTGTATTTATTGTGGAAAGCGGGGACTTGTCTCGACTATAGGTTGTTGTGTTCATGTATCGGTTAGAGGCTTTGTAGACATATGTGGGCAGGTGAATGTAAGAGATGTGTGTTCTGTTTGACTTGATGGCCCTAACGGCCAAGTTTCATATATTGTATAAGTTTTCCATGACTTCCGCCTAGTTGCATGAGGTATAATAAGATTCATACGAAAATATGCTTGCGAATGTACATTAGCAAAGATTGGTTCTCTCGGGCCATATCGGCTTTGGGTGCCAGTCCGGCCCGAATGGAATTCGGGTGGTGACAAGGACATTTCAATTTATGAGATGTTTGATTAGGCATATAGATTTTTCCATGAAAGAAATAAGCATTTTTTAAATATCCTGTCTAAAACAAACCTAAAGGGATCGTTTGGTTCATAAGGTGGAATATCTCAGGATTATATAAACTTATACTCGACCTTATTCCATCCAACTTGATATTATATATTTTATCACAACTTTTAAGTAGATAAATTAGTACAAAAATTGTAATCCTATGATTATAATCTTGGGATAATGTAGTCCGCAAGCCAAACAACCTTCAAGTTTTTGTGTGACTATAACTTAAATAATTAAAAGTAAAAGATCGAGAAATTTAAAGTTAAATTATTTCTTAATATATATAAAAATGTATCATGTTATTTGAATCAACTTAAAGTAAAATAGTATCACATAAATTGAAACCGAGAAGTTATGCTATGGACACAGATTATAAAAGTTTAAAGAAGATCACTATTTCAACCTAGTATTTTACATAGGTAAAGAATAATTCCAATGAGATTATGTTGGAATCTAATTCAATTGCAATCTACTTAATGAAGGCATCAATGGAGACATATTTGCTTTATAAACGCAACATTTGCATTAAGAATATATAAGGTTGGAAGAACTTTTAGTTTTAATTTGTCTTTCAAGCTTTCTCTCTTACTTTTGTCTAGTTCCATTAAACAATTATAATTACTTGCTTCTTATAAGTGAAAAGTATGATTTTTCATTGCTAAGACTTGCAATGAAGACATCCTAAAATTAAAACTCATAATTGAGGAGTAGAGGAGTTCCCGCCCGATTAGCACTGAGTAGATTTCGAATCAATTTGTATTGAGTAACTGCCTTCATTGTGTAACAATATTGCCAATAATATCACTGTTTTTGGTTTTGGATCTTTCAAATTATTTCAGCAAAAGATTCTCACTCATTTTTTTAATAATCCTTTGAAAAAAAGATTTATTTTCTTCATAAAAATAGAGAGTTGTTCTCAAACATCTTAAGCAAAGAATATTAGACACCTCAACCCCACGGATTGAAAAAGAAACAGAAAAAAGAAAAAGGCATTTTTTTTGTTAGAAAGACAATTTCGTCCATACTTGACTTAAAACAAAAATGATTGGAGCTTGGCTCCTAATTGCTAGTGATTGTCAACCACATCATTAATATTACTATGTCTGATCAAAATAATAGAATTGACATACATAAGAACTATAAAGTTCTTTTAAAAATAAATTTTTATAACCAAAAAAAAAAAATATTTCTTGTTTGCTCCTTTCTTTGGCAGGGTATTAACTACTTAGTTATGCTCCCAATACACATGCTTTACTTGTGGCTCCCCAACCTTGTTTGACCTACATTTAAAATAAGGTTGATAATACATTAATGGACTAAATTAATTCAACATAGTTGGAATTCTTTCCAACACTACTAATAACCTAGAAAACAAATAAAGAATGTTTTATTTGTTTGGGCTTTGAGGCCTAGGGCCTCCCCTACCACATTTCACTCTTTTTCGACATCCTTTAGACAGGAGATAAGATTCTCTTCATCTTCATCATCATCATATTCGAATACGTATCAAATAATGAAAATATTGATAATATAAATATTGAATATGAAATGTATAGAATATTTAATACATTTTGCTTTAAACTGGTGTCGATAAATATTTGAAATATCGAAACAATTTATCACGTTATTTTTTAAAAGAAAAGTTTCAAGCAGGCCTCAAATTTTCCTACGCAAGTCAACGATGGACCATAACATTTTAATCATTCATTACGAAGATAATATAGCAGTTTTTTTAACTTAATTTTTTTCAGGCAATAATTCAAGCAGAATTTAGTGATTCACTTCAATAAGTGTATGTACTCATTCCGTTTCATTTTATTTGTCATGTTTTTTTTTTTTTTTTTGCATGCTTCTTTAGAAAATATTAATTAAATGAATAATTTGATTAAATTATCTTCTTCTTTTTTTAATCTAAATGTACTAATTTTTATACCACACTAATCTCTCTCCAGCTTCATTGAATAAAGATAAAGATAAAACTAGTAGTACTAGTTAATTATCTTAATTTTTTAAAATAACAATTAGAAGAGATCTTTGGAGTAACTGATAAAATGACTGTCCAAGAGATCATGAATTCAAAACATGGAAATAACTTCTTGTAAGGACGACAAATAAAGTGGACCAAATGAAGTAGAAATAAAAGCTACCAAGTTTAGACAATGTTTAAATGCCTCTCATTCTTTACTTGAATAATTTGATTAAATTATCTTCTTCTTTTTTTAATCTAAATGTACTAATTTTTATACCACACTAATCTCTCTCCAGCTTCATTGAATAAAGATAAAGATAAAAACTAGTAGTACTAGTTAATTATCTTAATTTTTTAAAATAACAATTAGAAGAGACCTTTGGAGTAATTGATAAAATGATCGTCCAAGAGATCATGAATTCAAAACATGGAAATAACTTCCTGTAAGGATGACAAATAAAGTAGACCAAATAAAGTAGAAATAAAAGCTACCAAGTTTAGACAATGTTTAAAATGCCTCTCATTCTTTACTTGATTAGGCCAGGCAAAGGAATTTGTCAAAATTTATGATAACCAAAATGAGACAACCCCCCATCAGTGCAAATTGCATAATATAGCCAAATCCTGGACCCATCCCACGTGAAACCCCTCCAAATGAACACTGCTCCCACTGCTCACTGCCCCATCTACCCCTTTATTTGGAACTACTATTGAAATAAAAGAGATACTCCCTACGTTTAAAAAATGGAATGAAATATTTTGATTTGATATGAAATTTAAGAAAATAAAGAAGATTTATGAATTTTTTGATTTTAGATTTATGTTAAGTTAAATATATCAAAATATTTTTTATTGAAATTAAAGTGATGTCAAAAAAAAAAGGATTATTTTTTTTTAAAAAGACTAAAAAGAAAAGTAAATCATTTTTTTTTAAAATAGAGAGAATAATTTTTATTAATAGAAGTTGAATAATTGATCTACATATAAAAACAATAAAATTACCGAGAGAACAATCTCTTTTTAGTAATTTTTTTTTAATAACTATATTGTTAATGTTGTTGTGTTGTTGTGTGAGAAGGAGTGGTCTTCAATTTATAAAAACTTAAAACTTTTCTTTCAAAAAATGAGCTAGTCAAATATAAAAGATTTATATTTTTCGTTTAGTAAAAATAAAAATTATTTATAAAAAGCCTACATAAAGTAGAAAATTCAAGGTAATTAAATCCTAACAACTATCTTTCCCTAGAAAAATTTCTCAATTCATTTCTTCCTATTTGTCTATATATGTATTATTAATACAATTACTGGTATTATTAATATATAATTTACATAAAATGTACTTATCTTTTATACATAAATGTGTGTATATATATATATTTGGCTATATGATGCTAATATTTCGGATCGACGGATGAAATATATAACTGATCTTTTAATCTTTTTTACTATATTGCGTAGTGAAAAAAGTACTTCCCATTTGAGTGGAGACAATGTTAGTGAGTTGTTTACATTATTGTTGTTCTTTTTCTTTTTTCTTCTTTCGCTTTTGGTGTATTGCTGGTTATCATAATCATGACTTATTTTGACTTGTATATCATAACACAAAGAAGGCAATGGTGCACCTACACCACCACGTGTGTGAATTTATACCAATAATACTTGTAGGGTAAAAACTTACCCACAATTATTATTAAATAGGAGACATTTTATGTTACCACTTTTGACGTGTCAGTATTTTATTGAGAAAAGACATAAAAACCTTTTGAACTTGTTCGTTAAATTTACTTTAATTCTTTAACTTTATGATCAATTATTTACCCCTGTTAACTTATTTGAAGTGAATAAATACCATCTTAAAAATAGTATATAACTCTCACAATGGAGAGTGCATTACACACACATCATATCATCACCACATCAGCGCCATATCCTCATCATTAGGGGCGGACCCACATAGGTTCAAGTGGTCGAAAAATTACACTATATATATATATGTATATATATATATATATATCAGCCTTTAACAACGTACAAGCTAAACATAAAATTTGAACCCACTTTGCACATGTGAAGTGCTTGGCCTAGTGGCAAGTGGGTTCAAATTTCAGCTCATTGTTGTAAAGCTCGTGTGTACCTCTTTTTTTTTTTTCTTTTTCCATGTAGGGATTCAGCTGCAGCCTATTGCTACTTAATACTAATATTAAAATTAAAAATTATTTTTTCTCCCAATCCCAATACCCATTATTCCCCAATACCCCAATATTCTCTAATTCCCCAATCCCTAATCCCCATTATTCCCCAACACTACAGAACACGTTAAAAAAAAAATTACCCTTTCTAAGCAAGAAGAAGACAAGTCAATCTCACATCAACATCAAGAAATTTATCAAGTTTGTTCTTTACTCTCTATTCTTACTTTCAGTCTTTTATATATACAAAATTATTCCAATTATTTTTTATTTCTTCAACTTTAAAAATCCTTACTACTTAAAATTGAAGAAAATTACAATTGATTTTTTCTTCAATGTTAGTCACTTTTTTTACAAACTTTCAAAATTCAAATGCTTACAATGACTCTCAGTTTTCTAATGAGACTTTTAATTCGGTAATACAGGTTCTAAATTCAATGAAGAGACATTTTGCTCCGGTATCATCAAAGTTGCCACAATCAAGTTCATTCACTCAAAATACTCCTCGCGTGGAAGATAACTTGAATCAATTAGGAGAAAATCATCATTCTGCTAAAAAACAAAAGCAAGGAGTAAACTTGAATTCTTTACCGGCAGATCCAAAAGAAAGAAAATCCATTTGGGACTATCATCCGAATGATCGTGATGAGATTAGGCGAGCATATATCCAAAGAGGTCCTCATCAACCTCGAGTTCGCGAGTTTCCTCAAAGAGATATTTCTGGATTAAAATGCCGTTTTAATCGTAAATGGTTTAAAATATATCATGATTGGTTGGAGTATAGTGAGATTGAAGATGCCACTTATTGTTTATGTTGTTATTTATTTCAAGATGAAAGCATTCATCAAGGTGGAGGTGAAGCATTTTCAGGTATAAGCTTCAGAATTTGGCAAAAAAAGAAAAGATTAGAGACGCACGTTTGAGGGCCGAACAGTGATCACAATCAGGCAAAGAAGAAGTGTGAAGATCTAGTGCGACAAGAACAGTCAATTCAAGCCGCATTTGTGAAGCCATCCAATCAAACCAAGCTTGAATACAAAATTCGTTTACAAGCTTCTGTTGATGTGGTGAGACTCCTTTTGAATCAAGGATTGGCATTCCGTGGACATCGTGACGATGAATCATCATTAAACAAGGGTAACTTTCTTGAAATTCTTTCATGGTATGCAAATCGGTGTGATAAAATTAGAGATCTTGTGTTGAAAAAGGCTCCAAAAAATAATCAGTTGACTACTCATAAAATTCAAAAGGATATTGTCATTGCATGTAAGCTTGAAACGATTAAAGCTATTATGGAGGATCTAAATGGTGACTATTTCTCATTGCTAATTGATGAATCTTGTGATGTGTCACGTAAGGAGAAAATGGCAATTGTTTTGCGATATGTTGATAGGGGTGGATCTGTTGTGGAACGGTTTATAGGGATTGTCCATGTTCATGATACTAGTGCTTTATGTTTAAAAGAAGCAATTGTTAACTATCTTACTCAGCATTCTTTGAGTTTATCTTCTATACGAGGGCAATGCTATGATGGAGCAAGCAATATGCGAGGGCATCTAAGTGGCCTTAAAGTTTTGATTCAGCAAGAAAGTAGATCAGCTCATGCAATTCATTGTTTTGCTCATCAACTTCAGTTGACTCTTGTTGGTGTATCTAAAAAATGTCTTCAAGTTGGAGAACTTGTATTGTTGATTTCCAATGTCTTAAATATAGTGGGAGGTTCTTTTAAACGTATGGATGAACTTCGACAAGCTCAAGCAGAAAAAGTTCAAGAGGCGCTAGATATGGGCGAGGTTGAAACTGGTAAGGGCTTGAATCAAGAACTTGGTCTTGCTAGAGCTGCTAATACTCGTTGGGGTTCACACTATAAATCGTTTAAGAACTTTATTAGTATGTTTGGTTCTATTACTGATGTCCTTGATACTATTGTTGTTGATTCTGAATCTGTTGAAGAAAAAGTCAGGGCAACAGGATATCTCAGAGCTTGTCAAATATTTGAAATTGCTTTCATATTGCACTTAATGAGAGATATTTTAGCAATCACAAATGAGCTTAATGAATCCTTACAGAAGAAAGAACAAGATATTGCAAACGCCGTTCTACTTGTTAAAGTAGTGAAGAAATGATTGCAAGATTTGAGGGATGAAGAATGGGATCCACTTATCAAGAATGTGTCTGCATTTTGTGTTAGGTATGATATTTTAATTCCCAATTTTAATGAGCTCTATGTTAATTTTGGAAGATCTCGACAAAGAGTTATTGAGTATACTATCTCACATCACTATCGCGTGGAAGTATTTTTTAAGATTATTGATTGGCAACTTCAAGAACTCAATGATCGTTTTAATGAGGTGAGAACAGATTTGCTTATTGGGGTTGCTTGCTTGAATCCAGTTGACTCATTCTCTAGTTTTGACATCAATAAAATATTGAGAATGGATAAATTATATCCTGATGATTTTGGTGAAAATATAATGGTTACTCTCAAGAATCAGCTAGAGACTTATATTGTTGATGTTCGTGACATTGATGAAAGGTTCTCTAATCTAAAAGGACTTGGTGACCTTTTTGAGGATCTAGTTAAGACAAAGAAAAACTTTAATTATCCTCTTGTGTTTCGTCTTGTAAAATTTGCATTGCTCCTGCCGGTTGCCACTGCTACAGTTGAAAGAACCTTTTCGGCAATGAAGTTGATCAAGAGTGAATTGAGAAATCGAATGGATGATGGTTTCATGAGCAGTTGTATGGTGCCTTATGTAGAAAAAAAAATATTTAATACTGTTTCTGATGAAAGTATTATGAATAGGTTTCAAGAAATGAAAACTCGTAGAATAATATTGTAATAATATGTTTTAGTTAGTCAAACTTTATTTTGTTTGCTTCGTTGCGTATTTATTTTTTATATATTGAACCCACTTGGTGAAAAGTCTGGGTCCGCCACTGCTCATCATGGCAGAGCCATGTCAAAAAATTATTTTAAATAATAGTTGACCCCACAAATTTGTATATTACATCATAAAAAGAAAAAAGAAAAAAAATACCCTTACCCCCCACCCCTTTCTTCTCCTTTCTTCTTCAACTTCCACTATCCCCTCTCTCTTTCTTCATCTCCAAAACCTTCACTTTCTTTCTCCTTCTTCAACCTCGCCTAGGGCTGTCAAAATGGGCTGGCCCAGCCCAGCCCAACCCAACCCTAGCGGGCTAGAGAGTTAAATGGTTAGGACGGGCTAGCCCTTTAACTAAAGGGCATTTAAAATAGCAGCCCAACCCAGCCCTAAGAGGGCCACAGGTTGGGACGGGTTGATCCTTCAAAAAAAAAAAAAAAGTAATCCGAAATATGATAAACGAAAATAATGTAAGTATTGGACAATTACCAACTATTATGCCTTCATTTTAGTATGTCACCTACTAGTTTTTAGCATATTATAGGCATCTTACTAATACCTTTAGTTGTAATTAGCTCGTGACATTTACTGTAATAAGTAGAGAAAGGATGATTAGCTACAAATTTCATGAAAAAATTATATTATGGTTAAGCTAATAAATACAGGTATCCACAAAGTATCTACATAAAAGCAGTAAGATAGTAAAAGAAGAGAGCCTAAATTTCAAGAATAGAATGTTGCATTAAGCAAAGGCAACACGTACTAAACCATCACGAGTAAAAGCAACTTTTTGAAGTTCATAACTAAATGCAGCTTACCAACCATTTCAAACACACACTAAAGGTTTTAATGGTTGGGTTGGGCTTGGGTACTTGAGTTTTTCATTTTTTTATTGACAAAATCCTAATTTCTAACAAATAAAAGACCAACTTAAAAATATTTAATAATTATTTTTAAAGTCTCGACCTACAGGCTGGCCTCTGAGGCTAACTGGTTAGGCCTCTGAGGTCGACGGGTCAAGTGAGGTTGGGCTTATAAGCCTCTTTCCTAAATGGGCTGAAAAAACTTAGCCCAACCCCACTTAATTAAAGGGTTGGGTTGGGCCGACCTTAGGTGTTAAGCCTATTTTGACAACTCTTACCTCCCCCCCTCCCCCCTCCTCCCCAACTCTCTCCTTCTACGAAAAACTCAAGAATTTGGAAAAGCAAACACAATTTAAACTTACAAAATTTGAAGAAGAAAATAAATCAATAGAGAGATTTATAGATTAGATGCAACCACAAACAAAGTAAACAAAAAATGATGTCATATTTGAAGAAATTTCTTGAGCATTTTCAGAGCAAAAAATGGATATTAGAATATTAAGCTTTGAAAATTGTAAAATTGAGAAAATTGTTCTACTTTTTTGAAATTGAATTGGCCATACTATCCGTCAGTTAACACATTTTTTTCCTTGAAGAAATTGATAAATTTGCAGAGGTGGGAGCTCAATCGAAACTCCATTGTTGAGGGAAGTAGATCAAAAATCAAGCAAGATGGTGACAATCAACTGAATAAAAGAGGAACAAAAAATGGAAAAATGGAAAAAGAACACTTACCATACGAAAAGATGGTGACAATCAGCAGAATAACAACTGCATTAGTGTTTAAAAAACAAAAAAAGAAAGTTGCAGAGGTGGGCGTTGGGATCAGAAGATGAAGAAAAGGGTTTGGAAAGAAGGGCGGGGGTAGGGAGTGGGGTGGTGGGGTGGAGGTGAAGATTTAAGGGGGTGCGTGTATTTCTTTTTAATTCTTATTTCATACATATATATATATATATAACAGTGGGACCACTTTCATTTTTTGACAAAATACGTGTTTTTTTTTTTTTTTTAATACCACGTCAGCAGTAAGGATGGTATTTATTTACTTCAAATAAGTTAAATAATTATCTGCAAAGTTAATGGGTTAAAGTAAGTTTAGCGGATACGTTTGGTGGTTTTTTTTTTTTTGGAAAATTATACAAAATATCCATTGAGTTAAATTTTTACACAAAAAATAGCCCACTATTTCTTTCCTACCCAAAATGGCCTTTCGGCCAAGTTTACTTACCCAAAATAGCCAGTCGGCTATCTTATTTACAACAAATATGGCCCTTCGGCCATTCCAATCATTTCTATTCTTTTATTCATTTTAATTTGTTTCTTGAAATACTAACTACTAACCAACAATAAATTGAACAACATCAGCATGTCGACAGTTTTTGTCAAAAAACTTTTTTGTTATGTTTTTTTTTCTTTGTTAATTAAAAGAAATTATTTTTTTTAATAATTAATAATAAAAGTTATTCAGCATTTGATTAGTCCTAACTTGACTATAGCATAATTAAAATAATAAAGTAACTAAACTCAAAAAATCGTTGTTTTCTTTAACTTCTTTTCGCTGCAACTTTTTTAAAAGAAAAATCGTTGCTATTTTTTCACTATATTTTTCCTTTTTTTAAAAAAAAAAATGTTGCTCTTTTTCAAAAACATTTTTTGCTATTCTAATTGTTTCTTTTCTTTTATGAAAAAAATGAATAATGAATTTTTTTGTTGTTTTATTGTTTATTATTTATACTTTTATTTATTAAGTTGGAACACATGATAGTCAAATAAATATCGATATGGTCGATACATTACATAATTATTTATACAAAATTGATGTACGTTTAGACACCATTTATACAATATCGATACATTACAGAACTATTTATACAATATCGATACACGTTTATATACCATTTATACAATATCAACACATTACATACCTATTTATACAATATCGATATATTACATATACACTACATAACATTTTTACATCATATATACTTGTTTATACATTACATATACACTACATAACTATTTGTACATCATATATATATGTTTATACACCATTTATACAATACCGATACATTACATAATTATTTATACAATATCGATACATGTTTATACACTATTTATACAATATCGCTAAACGTTTATACGCTATTTATACAATGTCGATACACGTTTATGCACTATTTATACAATATCGATACATTACATAACATAACTATTTATGCAATATCGATACATTACATAACATAACTATTTATGCAATATCGATACATTATATATACACTACATAATTATTTGTTCATCATATATACATGTTTATACACCATGTATACAATATTGATACATGAAAAAAACTGCACGGAAAATGTTTGAAAAAAAAAGAGCAAAAATAATTTTTTTTTAAAAAAATTAATGCTTAAAAAAAAGAAAAAAAAAAAGAAGCATAAATGGCCTAATGGCCTTGGGCCAAATTGAGCTTTGTTGAGCCCATGCCCCTTTTGGCTATTTTTTTTGTAAATGAAAAGTGAGCTACTTTTTTTGTAAATATTTTATTTTTCTGTATATAATTGAAATTTCCCCCCTTTTTTTTAATGTCTTTTCTCTATTTTATTACTCTATTTTCTTAATTTGGCCAATTGGTGTAATGTTAAGTGAAAGGAGTTAATTTTCTGAATAATCGTTCAAATTTTGAAAATTATTTTTGAAAAAAATAATAATTTTATAGGTAATTTTCAACACTTAAATGACCATTGGAGAAAATAACTCTAATGAGCTAAATAAGGTATGGTGTGAAATATGAAATGAAAAGGATGAACTACGAGACTAATTTGAGGTTGTTGCAAAGTGGAACCATGCAATATCATATACGAGATAGATCTTTGAAAGAACAAGTCCATTTTGATTATAAATTTATGCCAAGTTATATAGAGTGGAAAATTCTCTATAAAGTATTTTAGATAATTTCTAACTTATGAACCCATATAATTAACTACAGTAGTTTTTTTAGTTTCTCTCTAGAAACTTCCATCTCGTTGCTCTCTTTTGGTGATTTGAACCCACAACCTCATAGTTCGAGTTGTAGGGTGTCTACCATCTAAGCAATCTGTTGTTGTCTACACTCTTAATTAATTTACAAGTAGAAGTACTAAATGTAAAGTTCTCTAGCTAAAGCGTGAAGCATTAGAAAAAAAATACTAGTAAGTATCATGATTATTCATATACGGTATGAAAAACACATTTAAACTTCTCTCTACTAATTTTTAATACAAAGACATTTTCTGTGACAAGATCTATTACTATAGTAAGCATTATAAATATAAAATATGTCGCAAAATGTAGTTGGTTACACCTAGTATCTCGTTTAACTACAACACACCTTTATGAGGTAGAGAGACTATTTTCGCTAGATTTTTGGATCAAAAGATAATTATCCGATTTAATTATGAGAGATTATTAAGTTACTAATACAAACTATTTGAGCAACCTATTGGTACTTGGTAGTCATCTTCTATCCGGGACAACAAAAATAATTCCTTGTAAAGGGGAAAGAGTGTTGGGGTTTAGTATTTGTACTGTAAGGTATGTTTTGATTCTATTTTTGTGAAATGATAGACGTGAATTGTTATAATACTGGCAAGCCTATTTTGTCACGAAGGCCATTTGAGAAAAAGACAAATATTATAAATTCATGTCTTGTTTTGACTTTTTGATGACTATAATAACACTTCAACAATTTCACCCCCTTCCAAATTCAGACTATTATTTCTGCCTCATTAGTTTTGCGCATGCATACTATTCACTTTTGTGGTCCAATTGTTTAAGTACAAATATCTATATTAACTTTGCTTATTCTATTCTGATACCGAGTTGAATAGAAGAAAATAATTCTGTAAAAAAATTTTTAGTATTTATTTGTCAAAATTTTTATGTGTAGAAATAAGAATTCTTTATAAAAAAAAATATAAAACTTAAAATAAATTGGTAGAGATCTAAAAAGTCAATTGACCGGTTTGTGTTGTCCCAAGCTAGGACCGGAAAGAGGCATGGTTTACTTAACCATAAGTTACAATATTAGTTTCTTTAATCTTATAATTCAATTTTATCACACGGTTTGTTATTTCGTATTTTACTATTTTTTGTTGTCAATATTTCTCTTTTTTTAGTATGTTCATTAGAACCTCTTTCACCTTATATTATTCAACTTTGTTTTGATTTTTTTTTTTTTTTGAACTGAAAATTTATCAAAAATACTCTCTCAACCTCACAAAATACGAATAAAGTCTACGCACAATCTATCCTCACACAGTCCTTGATATTTTTTCATTTGGTATTCAGCAAAATATGTGATGAAGCCAGCGTGTGGGGGCCCCTTAATATAAGCAGAAACTTTACTACTTTCCATATATTATTCTGGCCTACTGCCCTTTCAATTGTCAGTTAAAACGCTGCTACCTTGTTACTTCCCCCAGCCATTTTAATTGTAATGTTTATTAAAAATAATTAGTTCAAATTAATTATAATTTAGAAAATTAATATATAGTTAATTATTTTGATCTCCTACCATCACTCAATAAATAGGAAGTGAGATTAATGTGGTGAAAAAGACAGTATTAATATATATATATTTTATTTTTTTTGAAAAAGACATTTTGATTAATTATTAATCAAATCAAAGTTGAGTACATCATGAATCAAATAGGGGGGATCTAGTATCCACTCCATAGCATCAGTCATAGAACCCGAAGCCCGAGCTAACTGATGGGCACATTGGTTTGCTGATCTTTTAACGAAAGACAAGGAAATAGAAGTAAAGCCACACATGAGTGCTCTACAATCATGAATAATAACATCAAAGTAAGAGTTGTTTCCTCTGGATTTTTCCGGCGCTTGTTTAACCAAAAGATTAACCATCTCTACAATCATCGGCATTGCTGCAAAGTGTTCCTTTAGCCAGCTTAGTGCTTCTCGAACACCCAAAGCCTCGGCGCCGTAAGTGAGTCGTGTGGTCTACCTAACCGACTAGAGCGGCCTCTGATGAGGTTTCCATGAGCATTCCGAACTAGCATGCCGATTCCTACTTTTTCCGAAGCAAGATCCCAAGAAGCATCAATGTTGCATCTAAGGATATTCTCACTAGGAGGAAGCCATTTTGTTGCAAAATCAGTTTCTATCGCAATAGAATTGGAGGTTGGTGTTCTTGCCTTAGTCCAATCTTGCTAAAAAATGGCTGCCTTTTGGATAACAATTTCGGGCCGTAGAGATCTTCCCTTCCATACAACGCTGTTTCTAGCATTCCAAATTTTCGATAGGATCATGATGGCTTCATGTAGTTGATCGAGAGTCACTATATCAATCAACGACTTAAGCCAATCCAAGAGCAATGGTCCAGATTGTCGCCAACCCAATGATGATTTAAGCCAAACTTGTTTTGCCGCGTTGCAATCAATTAAACAGTGTAATATTGTTTCTATCCCTTGGAGGCATGCAGGACATACGCCGGATTGAAGAATCTTCTTATTCATTGAGTTATCACTAGTTGGAAGAACACCATTAAAAGCTCTCCAAACAAAATTCAACACCTTAGGAGGCATCTTCAATTTCTAGATTTTTCGCCAAAATTTTCCATTTGGGGTAGGTGCAGTAGCATTGTGTAGCTCCGAATACCCACTTTTAACGGTGTATCGTCCTTCCCTATCAAGTTTTCACATCCATTGATCATCCCGAAGAGTAAATCCCAATGGAATTTGCTTAATGCAATCTATCTCATCAATGGAGAAGAGTGTCTCTAACTTGTGCGTATTCCAAGTTCTTATGTCCTCATCAATAATATCTGCCACACACAACTCCAACAAGTCTTCATCGGGGGTACTGCGAATAAACAACGATTATCCCACCGGTAACCATGGATCATTAAAGATCTTAATATCAAGGCCATTGTCAATGCGCTTTACGCACCCCTTTTGAAGAAGATATTTGCAGTAGTATTATATATTAAAATCAAATAAATAATAATAATTTAGTCAAATTTTCCTTTTAGTTAATATTTCTTAGGAAATACATAAAGAAAAATATGACGAAAAAAATGGACAAGAGGGAGTATTTGTTAACTGTGTGAACAAAATATTTTGATTAAAAAAGTTATACAAAAGTTGCATTAAATAATAATTTTTTTTTAAAAAAATAAAGGGATTACAAGGTGAGAAATCAAACCCTCACCAATAATTAAGGTGAAAGTTCAGATAACCTCATAATTAAACTAATAAGATTCCCCTTGTTTGAAGTATTGATTATGTGAGGTCCTTGAGAAAAATTACGTGAGTTTTATTTCCCTTTGAAGCATGCGATACAATACACTAGGGGTGGGCATAAAAATCGGAGAACCGAAAAACCGAACCGAACCGAATTAGTTCGGTTCTTCGGTTCGATTTCGGTTTTTTTTTTTTGGATATTTCGGTTCTTCGGTTCGGTGTTTGGTTTGAGGGTAACGGTTCTTCGGTGCACCGAAGAACCGAACTTTTATTAATTAAATTTTTAAAAAATATTTATATTACATATTTATATTTGATACTTCTAAGCTTCTATATATGAGTTATGACTACTATGTTGTGATATTGTGTCTTAGTTTTGGCTGAAAACATTTCCTAAAGCAGTGCCAACTGACTAGTCCGGTAAGGATATTAGTCATTGCCAATATATGAGATATCTGCATTAGGAATCCAGTAAAGAAGGAAGCACATGTCATGAAATGGCTAGCCATAGCCTTAACTGTAGGATTATCACTTATAGTGTTTGTAAATTATCACTTCTTGTGTTCGCTGTAGCACTACACCTCTTTTATTCTAGTTTATGCAGTACTCATTTCGTTTGATGATGGTTGTGTTAGCTTTTACATTTAGTGCCTAGTTTTAGTTTATCGACTGGAGTCTGGATATGTTCTCAAATTTTTGATAATTTTGTTTCTCACTTGCACCGAAAAAACCGATTTAGAAACACCGAATTAAACCGAACCGAATTAGTTTGGTGCGGTGTTTGATTCTCATTTTTACAAAACCGAAAACCGAAGAACCGAACCGAACTTTGAAAAAACCGAACCGAAGAACCGAATGCCCACCCCTACAATACACAACGTAAAAAAAAGTGTTTTAAGCTAGTTTAAGTCCATACTATTATGTCAATTTTATAAAAGTCATTTAGACCATTGACTAGTGAAGTGGTACAAAGTGAATATATGCTCAATCAATAACTACGAGAAAAATGCCTTTAATGCTCCACTATTGCATTGATGTGTATGTGTAGAATTTTTAAAAATCATATCGTATTAGCGCTAGTAGAAAGAAAATAAAGATTGTATTTGGCATATGAAAGTTCAACTTTTGAATAGTGTAACTTGTTTAGAGGGGGACCCATGTGGAGCCGTGAGGGCCCGATAACTTTTTAAATTTTTTTTTGTATATATATGTATAGATATCATAATAAAGGTTAATATATTAAATTGTGCACCCTCAATGATAAAATTCGTCTGGGTGCACTGGTTCGAAATCTGGATGAAAGCTTCCTCTACTTCACGATATCACGGGTTCGATTCTTGGCAGGTGCAATTTTTTGTATTTACATTTTATTGTTTGCCACTTCATCTGGCTCCACCCTTAATTTAAAACAAATTTTTATATACACTCTCATTATTTAAATTAATAAATTCATAAAACATATCAATTTCCCTAATCCCTAAAACGTATCAGATTCCCCAAATCCCTAAAATATATCAATTTTTCCAAAGTCCCTCCAAACCAAGAAAAAAACGTGAGAGCACTCAACAATCAGCAGTCAATAGCAGCGACCGACGGCAACACAAAAAGGTGTCACTCCGCCAGGCAGCAAAACAAGTCAGACTTTACCTCTATTTATATTACATATTATTTTTATCTTGCTATGAAAAGAGCGGTGTGATTCTTCTATTGAAAATGTCTTTTTTTTTTTTTTGTCTTATGAAAGAAGGGGGTGTGATTCCTCCACTACATATCATATTGTTTTGTTGTTTTACGAAAGGAGGGGTGTGATTCCCTTATTGAAATTGTTGCGTTTACCTTCTTTTTTTTTTTTTGTGAGGGGTGTGATTCCTCCATTATATATCATATCGTTTTTGTTGTTTTATGAAAGGAGGGATGTGATTCCCCTATTGAAATTGTTGCATTTTTTTTTTTTATAATTTTTTATGAGCGGTGTGATTCCTATATTATATTTTATTTCTTTTGTGCTATGGATGGAGGGGTGTGATTCCCCTATTAACAATGTTATGTTTACTTATATTCTTGATGAGATCTTTATTTTGTAGGAATTTGTTATTGATTCTTGTGAATTGAAAAGGATAAATATTATTCCCCTCAATCAAGTTCTAGCTTTAAAGACAATTCTCACCACCTTATAGAAGAGTTTGATGTGAATTCACTTAAATCCGATCCTGGAGAAAGAAAACTAATTCATGAATATGACTCTAGAATACGAGATCAAGTGAGAAGACACTATATTCAACAAGGGCCTTGTTAGCTGGTTCTTTCTCAATTTCCTCAAATTAGAATCGAAACGAAAATGCATCGATTTAATTCGACATGGTATGGGGGTTCATATTCTAGGTGGATGGAGTATAGTGTGAAGAAAAATACCGTATTTTGCTTGTGTTGCTATTTATTTAAAAATGACTATGTAAAGGACAATGCAGGTGATTTTTTTCACGAAAATC
The DNA here is from genome assembly GCA_031232105.1 of Capsicum rhomboideum. Classification (NCBI taxonomy): domain Eukaryota; kingdom Viridiplantae; phylum Streptophyta; class Magnoliopsida; order Solanales; family Solanaceae; genus Capsicum; species Capsicum rhomboideum. Next base: position 8,798,714 of record CP124716.1, read on the forward strand.
GATTTTAAAGCTTGGAATCATAGTTTGGAACGATTTCAATTACATGTTGGTGAAGTAAATAGCGTCCACAAAAGATATTTCAGTAAGATGCTAGATTTCGAGAATCAATCTCAATCAATTCAAGTTGCTTTGAATAAGCAATTTGAGAAAACAAGAAGTGTGCACCGGATTCGTTTACAGGATTCAACTAATGTGCCAAGGTTCCTCTTGAAATTCGGATTGTCTTTTCGAGGTCATGATGAAAGTGAATCTTCGAAAAATAAAGACCTTTTTCTAGGTCTTTTGGAATGACTGGGAAAAATGCTTTCTGATTTGAATAATGTTATTTTAAAGCATGCTCCAAAAAATGCTATGATGACTTGCTCGAAGATTTCAAAGGATATTGTGAGTGCTTGTACACAAGAAATCGTGAAAGCTATAATTGATGAGTTGGATGGAGATTTTTTTTGAAATTTTGGTTGATGAATTTAAGGAAATATCACACCACGAATAAATGACTGTTGCTTTGAGGTATGTTAACAAATAAGGTAAAGTAAATGAGCGAGTTTTTGCTATTGTTCGTGTTGGTGATACATCAACAAAAATGTTGAAGGAAACAATATGCTCTTTGCTTATGAGGCACTCTTTAAGTACATCTAAAATACGTGGACAAGACTAAGATGGGGCTAGTAACATGCAGGGAGAGATAAATGATCTTGAAGTTTTGATTTTACAGGAAACTCCATTGACATATTGCATTCATTGTTTTGCTCACCAATTACAATTAACACTTATAGCTGTTACCAAAAAATATTTGCTCGTGGATGATTTGTTTGCTATTATTACTAATGTGTTGAATGTGGTAGGAACATCATTTAAACACAAAGATCAACTACGGGACCATCGAAAGCTGTGAAGTTCAAAGTGGAAAAGGATTAAATCGAGAACGAGGGCTTCAAAGGTCAGCTGACACTTGTTGGGGTTCGTATTTTAGAACATTGAATAACTTTATTGTTTTATTTTCATCTATAGTTCAAGTGCTTGATGCGATTAAATGTGAAGGTTCTAATCCCAATGATAGATTGCAAGCAGGAGCTTTTTTTTACTATGATCCATGAATTTGAATTTGTTTTCTTGCTTCACTTGATGTTGAAAATATTGGTGATGTCCAATGAGCTGGGTATTACAAAGGCAAGAGCAAGATATTGTCAATGTCATGATGTTTTTTGACATTATTAAGAAAAGATTGCAATTGTTGGATGAATGAAGTTCGTGTATTTTGTGATAAGCATGAAATCTTGATATCTAAGATGAATGACTTTTATCTTTCCGAAAAGTCAAAACATTAGCCTTCTAGTGTTACTTACTCACATCACTTACGTGTTGAGCTCTTTTATACCATAATTGACTTGCAACTTCAAGAGCATAATAATCGTTTTGATGTTGTGAGTGGTAACTTGCTTCTTGGTATGACAAGCTTGAATCCGGCTAATGCTTTTGCTAATTGTAATAAGAAAAAAATAATGGCATTGGCCAAACATTATCCAGATGAGTTTGGTGAATCAAGCTTCGAGAGCTTAGTAATCAACTTGATACTTTCATTATACACATGCGACGTGGTGATCCTACATTCTCTAATTTGAAAGGAATTGGTGATTCGACAGAAACACTGGTTAATGCAAATCTTGTGGAGACTTATTCTCTTGTGTACTTACTTGTGAAGTTGATGTTGATTTTATTACTAGTCGCTACTCCAACTGTAGAGAGAGCTTTTTTATCCATGAAGCATACGAAGAATGAATTGCCTAGCAGTATTGGTGATGCATTTTTAAATGATTGTTTAGTTTATTACATTGAGAAGGATATATTTGTAAATATAAGCAATGATGTTATCATTGACCGTTTTCAGAATATGAAAATGTGTCGATGTCTAGTATGAAAGGATGGTCTACTTTGTTATATTAGTACTAAATTAATGACATTTGATCATTTTGAAGTTTATACTTTGCTCATAATTTTTTATAATTTTTAAGTTTAAAAGAGTTATATGTTAAATTATATAATTGATAATTGACATGACTATATTAAAGATAATGATGCATCCCCTATCTTCAAATTCTGAGTTCAGCTAATTGATTTTATTGGCTGAAAGCTATGAGATAGTACAATTAGAATAGGGAAGGAAACTAAGGAGTACAAATAATCTTTCTCAGGAAAAGGTAAACATTACTAAAAGCAATTCGTAGTTGAGTTTTAACTAAAAACAAAACTAAAGATGTCATCATTGCGCCTGAGGTGAAATTGAAATCCGTTTAAGAAAAAATTAAGTTACAATATAAATATATTTTTTATACATTATCATTGGATTTTAACATGTGCTAGCATATCAATTATCTATTTATATCAAAATATTAATTAATGTTTATTAAAAACAATTTAATCTGGATTATCTAATAGTGAATGATTTGATTTTACTTAAATAAAAAGTAAACACTCTAGTTTATATATGGTCGGACTTCTCTACAACAACATGTCACTATATAATAGGAGTAACTATGTTTTCTGTCAACTAAATCGCTCTTATATGAGTAATGTTATTATAATGTTATCTATAATAACATTACACTATATTATTCAAAAAATTAAGACAAATAAAACTGTTAGAAAGAGATGAACTCTCAGCCCTTTTTTGTTTGCATTGGTGATGGATGTATTGACGTGACAAATTAAAGGTGAAGTGTCATGGTGTATGCTATTTGTAGATGATGTAGTTCTAATTGACGAGACTCGTGGTGGAGTTAATGCTAAGTTGGAAGTTTGGAGGCAGACCCTAGAGTCTAAAGGGTTTCGGTTGAGTAGGTCTAAGACAAAATATTTGGAATGCAAGTTTAACTAGATGACTCATGAAGATGTTGTGGTGGTAAAGCTTAATACTCAGGCCATTCAAAAGAGAGATAGTTTCAAGTATCTTGGGTCTATGATCCAAGGGAATGGAGAGATTGACGAGAATGTCACTCACCGTATTAGGGCAGGGTGGTTGAAATGGAGGCTCGCTTTCAGAATCTTGTGTGATAAGAAGATACCTCCTAGACTCAAAGGCAAGTTCTACAGTGTGGTGGTTAGATTGGCTATGTTGTATAGGGAGGAGTGTTGGACAATCAAAAACTCTCACATCCAAAGGATGAAGGTAGCGCAGATGCGAATGCTACGATAGATGTGCGGGTTTATCAGGAAAGATCGGATTAGAAATGATGTTATTCGAGATAAGGTGGGACTGGCTTCGATGGAAGTCAAGATGCGGGAAGCAAGGTTGAGATGGTTCGGACATGTGATAAGGAGGTGCACGGATGCCCCAATATTGAGGTATGAGAGGTTGGCTAGGGATGGATTCAGGTGTAGTAGAGGTAGACCGAAGAAATATTGAAGGGAGGTGATTAGACAGGACATGGAGTAGCTTCAGCTTATCGAGGACATGACCCTAGATAGGAAGGTGTGGAGAAAGCGTATTATATAGGGTAGATAGTTAGTAGGAAGGAGGGCGTCCTTGCTAGTAGGTAGGAGACCTTTGTTTTATTGTCAGTGCTAGTATTCATAGTGATAGTCTTGTTTTGGAGTGTGTTATTGTTTGTCGTATTGCTTGGTGATAGTCTTGCTTATGTTAGTATTTGGTGTGATGATACCTATTGTTTCAGGTTCCTTTACTATTTTGTTTATAGCCTACTTTTGACTTAAGCCGGTGGTCTATCGGAAACAACCTCTCTATCTCACCTCTGAGGTAGTGGTATGTACTGCGTATACTTACCCTCCCCAAACCCCACTTTGTGGGAATATATTGGGTACGTTGTTGTTGTTCCCCTTTTTAATTTATTTGTTCAATTTGACTTGACATGAAATTAAAGAAAATAATTTATTTTTTAAAATTTTATGATCTTAAATTAATGATACGCAAAATGTATTAAAATATCTTTTAATCTTGTGTTCTAAAACATATCGTGAAAAATTAAAATTAAAATACTATCAAAAATAGAGAAAAATATTTTTTTTGAAACTAACTAAAAAAATAATACAAACAAATTGAAATATATTTGAGCTTTAAACAACAGTATGTCAGCATCATCGAAATATAATCTAAGGGGTCGTTTGGTAGTGTGTATAAGAATAGTGCAAAATATAGTGTATTAGTAATGCTTGCATTAGTAATGCTAATATTAGTTATGCTGAGATATTTCTTATGCAGTGTTTGATTTGGTGTATTAAAAATAACATGCATTGCATACTATTCTTAAAAAATATTTGTTTACAAAAATACCCTCCACAAATATGGTGGAAAGGATGTGGAAAAGGTTTTAAGGGGCAATTGTGTCTTTAATCATGCTAATGCATGCAGTAGAATCCATTGCATTACTAATACCATGAATTGTGAGGTATTAGTAATACACATCTCAATACACAATAGAGTATATAACTAATGCAAGACATTAGTTATACATTGGCTAAGAAACTGTACCAAACAAGGTACTAAGGGGTCGTTTGGTAGAGTATATTAGAGAAAATAATGCATACATTAGTTTTGTGTACTATCAGTACCTTGTTACATATGTATAACTAATGCTTGTATTAGTTATACACTCTATTGTGTATTGATATATATATTACTAATACCACCCTTTTCCATTTATTAATAATATAAAGGGTTTCAACGCATGCATTAACTTGATTAATGACAAAATTGTCCCTCAAATCACTCTAGATCACTTTCCAAATAGTCATTTTCCACTACTTTGCCTCTCTTTTCTCTATACTTTGCGGCTCTTATCTGTACTTCGCCATAGAAAAGTCACAATTTCCAGCGATATGGGTAATACTTTGGAACAAAAACTATTTGTTATTACTGTTTGTTTACAAAAATATTTGTCACCAAAGTATGACATTTTATGGCGCCATGGGTATGCCATTTGTTTCCAAAGTAAAAACAAAAGGACTCATTGTTTAGCAGGTGCGGTAATAGGTGTTGTTCTGATGAAGCAAGGCTAGAAATTATTTAATTTTATTTTGGGAAAAAAATAAACCAATGAAGTTTTAAAGGTAAAAGAATTTTGTTGCAAAGAAAGTATATAAATGAGGGTATTTTTGCAAACAAATATTTTTTTTATAGCAATTATGTAAGAGATGTTATTTTTAATACACCACACCAAATACTGCATAAGAAAAAAGAAAAATTACATAAAAATGCATTCAATAATATTACATTACAAAATATAGTCCACTGTACATTACATTATCAAAAATGACCCAATTGTATAGGATCAAATTATTACTTTACAATCTGTAGCCCTATGCTCACTTAACATCTGGTTGTTAAACTGGAATATAGAATAAGATGAACAGTGACTTATAGTCCAATTTTCCAAACTTCATTCATTCAAATTTCAATGGTACGTGAGTTAGCAGTGTCGTTTAAGGGACAATTGCAGATCATTTTGAGAACAATTTATCCATAGTTCGAATTTGGAGTCAATGTGTTTAAAATCTGTAGCCCAGTTCCAACTAATTTTTTGGATGTTCAGCCATTATTGAAGTTTCAAACTTCAAAATTTGAAAATTGAATTTTCGTAAATAATCTATGTTCCAAGTGGATATGATTGCAAAAGATCGGTTATGTATTGAGGAACCCAAATCTGAAGTTTTGGATGATTTGATGTAGTTTTGAATTGTTTTTGGATGAATTTGGTGCTTGAATTCATGGAAGAAGACGAAGTCATTTTCTGTATACATTTGTATTATGTGTTGTATATTGTTGTATATACAATACAGTCTTCTTTTTTTATGATTTTCTTATTCCTCTTTATTTTATACGCACTTATACAATGCAGATACATTGTTTAAACATTATATATACATATTATATTGCATATACAACAATATACAAATATAAACACTGTTGTGCAAAATAAAAGACTTCATCTTCTTCCTCAAATTCAAGCATCAAATTCATCCAAAAACACTTTAAAATTACACCAAATCATCCAAAATTTTAGATTTGGGCTCCTCAATACATAACCGATCTTTTATAATTATACCCACTCGAAACAGAGCTTATTTAGGAAAATATTGAAACCTCGAATTGTAGAAAAAAACTCGAAACAATGTTGGATTTTTCATCAATTGTTGATGTATATGAAGTTTTCGAGCTGAATTTTGTAAAATTCGAATAATAATTTGTTTGAAATTTTTTGGGAGAGAATTGAGGAAGAATTGAAGAGAAAATCGTGAAGAAGAAGTTGAGAATTTGGTATGAGAAGTGTTGTTCCCTATATAACTGAAAAGAAAAGGTAGTTTACATTGAATGATCAAATCAGATTTAGGACTATAAAGTGTAAAATATATTTTTGGCTACTAAAATATAAAGTATATTTGCTAATTATACTTTAGTGTATTATCCCTAAGAAAAATACAAGCATAACTAACACAAACATTATTAATATCAGCATTACTAATACACCATATTTTACATTATTTTTATACACTCTACCAAATGACTTCTAGTACTCAAGGCTAATGCGTGCATTATTTTTGTTAATACACTCTACTCTACCAAACAATGCCTAAGAAAAGTAGATCCCCTTTGGTTATAGGACATAGGTCCGTACGGTCCCCCCCGCAAACCCCACAGCCGCACGGCATTTGTGTGGTCTCTACTTACACACACTAACGACTCCAACAGTAACCTCAACCAATCATAATTCGACAACTCTTTTGACGAAACCATTCTGGTTTTCTCCAAAACCTCTTCCTCCTATCTGGGGTCGATCCTTCCACTTCCCAATAACGATACAGTTTCGTTCTCTTTTTTTTACATTTACTAAACAGAGAAATACTAAGAAATACTAAACATAAACACCCTGCAACACCCATTTCATTACCAGACACAGGAAAAAGAAAAAAAAGCATACACACGCACACAGAAAAATGGGGAGAGGAAGAGTTCAGCTGAGGAGGATTGAAAATAAGATCAATAGGCAAGTCACTTTTTCGAAAAGGCGATCTGGTTTGTTGAAGAAAGCTCATGAGATCTCTGTGCTTTGTGATGCTCAAGTTGGTTTGATTGTTTTCTCAACTAAAGGAAAACTATTTGAGTATTCTACTGATTCTTGGTAAGTCCCACCATGTTGAAATTAATATTATACTATATTTCTTTTCGTACCTATATAATATATATGTGTACTTCGATACTCACTTTTCTATATTCTTGATTTTTACTGGTACCTTTTTTTTTAACTCCGATTTGTTGATTTTGGAATAGTGTCTCGTTTTTTCTGCACCATTTTATTTTGACTTTGCAGATCTTTATGTTTCCTTCAGTTCTCTTTTGTTAATGTTTTATAAAAATAATTCTATTGCCTGCTTGATATCTTTCTTAATTCTAGTTTGTTTTTTTGCATGCAATTATGCAAAGCGTATTGAGGGTTCAATTTTGATAGAACAATTGTGACTTCTTCTTGAAAGTAACTAGTAGTATTTCTCACCAGAAAATCCAGACAGATCTAATTGAATACAAGAAATAAAGCACCTTATATTTCTTTTATTAATTACTTATTCTTCTCTCTTTGAACTAATTCCTTGCATTGTTCAACCCCTTTGCTTGCCGATTATTGTAGGACCATCTAAATAACCTATTTAAAAAATGGCTGATTAGTTCCTTAATTAACCAACTGGACTAGAAAAAAGTAGAACAAAAGTGCAGATGCGTAAGGGAGAATTGGAAAAATGTCATTTCAGTTACATAAAGCAACTATGATTATAACGCTACTCTAATAAAATCTATCTTTTGTTTACTAAGGCAACAACAACATTATATGCAATGTAATCTCACAAGTGAGATCCCAAGTTGATAGGATATAATCATGACTTTACCCCTACCTTTTTAAGTAAATTAAAACCTAAGTACTACTACGATCCTGTCGACTCAATTTTTTTTTTCTTTCAAAAAGCTTTGTTATAAATTAAAGTCTCTGTAATATACTGACCACCATAGTCTTTTTGAACTTTCTTAGAGTACTCATGGTCCACGTCAATGGTTCAGCCTTTCACTGTTTTACTCAATGGTTGTATATTGTATTTTCTGGGTACAAGGGTGAACGTAATTCCCCTAACAAGGCATGCACTAAAAGGTACTAGTACAGTAGTACTTTAGCAAGTTAAATTCTAGTAGTGGAGAGTGTTTATAGTACTAGTAGTAAGTAAAAGTTTTTAGTTCTAGACTACAAGAGAAAAGAAGTAGTGTATAAGATAAAAATTTAGAATTATGAAACGTTCAGTTTTTTGCGATGGAGGTAAAAATCTACGTATGTCATAAAAAAATCATGCTAATTAATTAATCAAATGCGATAAAGATTATATAAAAGAATTGGTGAAAATATAAATATATTACAGTTGAAAATTAGAATTATAAAAATGAATAAATATACTTCTGATTGAAATGTGAATATATCGCTCTCTTTAAGAAAATTCAAGTCCACTTCTATAGAATCTTCATTAGTCCATCATTGATTCTTGTCTCCTTCAGAATACAACAGTCTGAGTATGTTGTATGACTCGAACAAACTCTAAAGAAGTTATTGAGACCAAAGCTCAATTAAAAAAATATCTTCTTTCAACAAATATTATTCATCTATTGTAGCAAATAAATTGGAGAATTGTATTTTTTTATATTTGAATTTTCTTTTTCACGACACCAACCTCACTTTTTCAAGCATAACACATTACCTTATGACACTTCTCATATTTTTTTTAATTTTTTTTTCAACAATTAAGCTAGGACTCTTTTTCTTTTTGGCAAGTACCCTACATGTTTATTAATAACCAACAAAACAGTACATAAGAGAGAGGGACATAAAGCCTAACTTCTTGTGAATTAGACGGGGACGAACTTGTTTGTTCAACCTTTACAAGAGCGTCTCAATAAAATTAGTGGTCTAAAGTAAAATTTTAACGAAAGGCCTTAGGTATATATAAATACACATAAAAAATAATAATTTACAGTTCTATTTTTTATTTTTACATAGTTGTTTTTAATATAGTGTTCTTAATGACATAAAGATCTTAGTTAAATGTAGTAATATATAAAACTAAGGAGTTATCCTAGTTAATAAGATGTTAGTGATATGTTTGCAATATAGTACCTTGGATTTTGTTGTAAAAACTTTATTTATTAATACGAAGATTTAAGTTATTTAATTGAAAGTTCTAAAATATTTTTGGTAAAAGATAGATAGTTTTCTTTTTTTCTTTTATAGAAATTTTGAATCTTTTTTGACAATCTTCAATATTGTTTAAAATGAAAATAAAATCATTAAATTCACCGTTAAAAGCTTTTGAGGCATCAATATTTTGGGGCCCTAAAACAAACACTTTACTAGCTTCACCCTTGAGCCACTCCTGATCCTTTACAATTGTAATGATGATCAATGTAGTTAGCTATACTTGGATACATCAACTAACTATGCTAGGTCTAAAATATTCAAATGAGATGGACTCTTAGCTTCTTAATGATTATGGATTTAAAAAAAGACCTAGCGGAACAAACCCAAAGGGCTTAACCGTTGCCAATATAGTAGTTCCTTTACTTTGCCTTGATTCTTAGGTTGGGAGTTTCATTCTTAGACATTGCATTATTAATTGAATCTTGGTGGTAGTTCTGTGCAACCACCATTGCATCATATTTTGTCTAATTAAAGGCTTTGTGGTGACTCCACAAGCATTGCCAAAACATGTCTAGATCTTTCTTGCTATGTCACTATCATTGTAAAGATGTTCTACAGTCTCTTCTTTGTGAGTGTTGCAAAAATAGCATTTAGAAGGTCCATAGACCTTTAAACTTAATCAATTTGTAGTCTCTTCTTCGTGAGTTTTGCAACAACGTCATTTAGAAGGTCCATAGATCTTAAACTTAATCAATCTGTAGTCTTTTCTTAGTGACTTTTGCAACAACAACAACAACACATAGATCTTGAACTTAATCAATTTGTTGTCAGTAGACAACTTGTTAATAAGAATTCTTTTTGTTAAAAAAGGATCTTGAAAGGGAGTTTTTGATTCAACATTTTTTGATCCGTTAATGATTGGGTTTTAACCTTTCTCATGAGGTTCCAAGAAGTTGTGGTAGTACTTTCTCATTATCAAAAATTTCAATATTAATCAGAATCTGTGAAACTGTCCAGAGACAGTTCTATTGATCTTGCTGGCATCCCACTTACTTAATTGATGAATGGATTTAGATCACCTTTGGGTTTCTGGATATAGGAGGAATATCAATCTTTTATGCTAAGGGTCCATCTCTTGTCCACATCTCATACTTCAACACAATGACAGAACATCACTAGTTATAGGTGTAGGGATTCTTTCATAGATTAAACAACAAGGCAGTGAGATAATAACATTGTAGAACATGAGTTGATAGTTATAAAATTTAAGTTTTTGAGTTGGTAATTAATGGTAAATCATGACAATAGTGGTTATCCGAGTTAAAACCAAAAAATAATAATCACTTTCCCATTAATTTATACCCATCAAACTAATGTACTTTAATATTAACATGCACATGCTCCACCCTATCCATGTTCTTAAAGCTCGTTGCTCAAGTTTGCGGATTGGGGGATAGGGAAATTTACATATCAAGCAAAGTTTTATTAAGGATCTCAACATTAATTTAGGATCTCAATTTAGATGTATTATTTTGGTTTGACCATGATATTGTTATAACTTATACCGTTATACGGATTCACTGTTCTTATAGGTACATGACCAACTTAGAGCAAAATGTAATAATGTTACGGTTTTTTTTTTTTAGAGAATATAGATCATAAAAGGGGTCCCCTCATAACACTTTAATCATTAAATGTTTCAATAATATTTGAATTGTGTATGGAATAGCTAAATTTTGGGATCTTTCAAAAAAAATTCTTAATTTTAGACATACCATGGTAATTGAGCATGATTATGCTGATACAAGTTTAAATTTGTTTTTTTCTAGTCAAATGCAAGTGTAAATATAAAGCTAAACTTTTAACAAAATTAAACAAATGGCTTAAGTCATCGACAGATTCTTAAAGTTGTTCGAATAATTCACTTAGACACCTCAACTCAGCTTTATACCTATTAAACACTTAAAACCACTCAAAATTTGTACCTATTAGACATTTTTTGGACAATCAGCCAATAGTATAAAACGAGTGTAATACACTCACGATAATGTGGCAGAAATAACCAATTAAAGGACACGTGGCATATGGGTCCCAAGAAATTGTTAAAAAATAATTGTGAGTTAAAAAAATATAGTTTAAGTTTTAAGCCTAATCTAACCAACCCCTACCACCTCCTTCCATCCGCCTCTGTCACCACCTTCATCCGCCATCAGCCATCTTCAAGCTTTGGCATAAAATTTCATAACAATAACCAATGAAAAGCTCATTAAACAAACCCAAGAAAACACCAATATTTAACATAAAAAAAGGATAAATCACTAGCAACCAAGAATTGGATTTTTATTTAATAGTAATCAAGAAAATGATTTTTTTTCCGGTATCAAGAAAATGAATTGACTTGAAAAAAAAAATAGTCTTTGACGAAGCTAAGGGTAAATATATAATCTTTTTTTCCCTTTATTTTTTCTTCCTCATCCACGCTTTAAATTAAATTTTTTGTTGTTGTAATTTTTTTTCACATATGTTGTTTATTGTTAATTTTAAATCTGTTGTTGAGTAAAAGAGAGGCAGGATAGGAAGAGGGAGAGAGATACAAAGAGAAAGTATAAGATTTGAAAGTTATGGTGGTCTCCATTTTTCCCGGCGAAGAAGGTGGCGGGCGGTGGTGGCAAATCTATAAAGAACAATATAATGAGGAAGAAAACCCAAAAAAAAAAATAAAAAAATCAGCCCAAATATGACTTTCACACGCCAATTTCACGTGGATTACACTCATTGTGCCATGTAAGCGAAAAGTGTTTAAGTGGTTCAAATTCGGAGTGGTATAAGTGTTTAATAGCTATACGGCTAAGTTGAGGTGTCTAAGTGAATTTTACAAACAACTTTAAGGGTCTGCCGATGACCATGGGCGGAGCCACCTATATCAAAGGGTGGTCAGGTGCACATCCTTCGTCGGAAAATTATGTTGTTTATATAGGCTAAATGTTAGCTATTATGAGTGTGTATTTAATTTTGCACACCCTTAACGCAACTGAGAAGAAAATTTGTACACTCTTCGTCAAATTCCTGGCTCCGCCACTGCCGATGACTTAAGCCTAAACAAATTTTAGGGTGAAGAGGTTCTCACGAAAACCTTTTAATTTACGGACTATTCAAGAAGTATCAAATTGGATATGGAAAAAGCTTGCCATGGCTATCAAATTTGAATAGTTACATCTTCTAATACTTGCATGGTATATTTCCTTCACGAAAGTTTATCGATCAATGGCCATTCTTGTCACGCCCCGAATCCCAACGAGGCATGATTGGCACTCGTAGCCGACAAGGCCCGAGAGAACCAAGCTTTACCCCTATTTGTTCCCATACATGCCATAAGAAACCCATAAACACACAATAGCTATAAATACCCGCAATGGAATTCATGGAACATGATATATATATATACATATGCGAAACTTGGCCGTTGAGGCCACCAAGTCAAAATCGACATATCCCCTCTACATTTATACACCCACATCAGTCTACAAAAGCCTCTAACAAGTGCATTGACCAACAAGAACTAAAAGTCGGGACAAGTCCCCGCTTTATATCACATGTACAACACCAAAACATATATACACTCTGACTCGGAGAAGCCCCGAATTAACTGGAGCTCACCAAAGATCTGCAACAGCTAGCAACCTACTGAGGAAGCCTACTGGGACCTGCGCCTGCAGCAAGTAAGGTAAATTCCCCGAGAGGGGTCAGTACGGAATAAGTACTGAGTATGTAAGGCGCAAATGAAACTTTGTAACACATGAACATACTAATGAACTCAATACAAATGAATAGACAATGTGAGTAAGTCACTATATTGCATTTTGGGAACCATGTGGATTGCTTTCATTACTTTTGTCACTTTCTTTACAATCAATACTCACTTGTTATCACATATGTCACAATGTACCCGGGCCCCGACTGATCAGTGGGTCTTTCATATCATCATATAGGGATCGAGTCGAGCTAGGCTTATGCCCCTAGACTTGCCACCCTTGGGATCGAGTCGAGCTAGGCTTACGCCCCTAGATCGACTTGCCACCCATAAATCCATATCTCGGGATCGAGTCGAGCTAGGCTTACGCCCCTAGACTTGCCACCCATACTTGATCATTGACCACATTTGCATTACTTTGATCATTACTTTGAGATTGTTACTTTGATAGTCATAACATCACTTTGGAACTTTTGAACATCACATTGTTGGAAACTTGAATCATTGACCAATGAGTAAGAGACATATGAATAAATATCAATGAGAAATATAACATTACTAGCACCATGATACCATTGGAACCATTGGATAATAATCCATGAACAAGAGACACAAGTATAGGCACTATTGGAATATTGGAACATTAACCATGAATATGAGAAATGGGATTCACAATTGTTCAATGAGTAGGAAATATATGACAATGACCATGGATAAGTGCATATGGGATACCTTAGTACAATTCGGAATAGAACTAGTGAAATGTCAATGTGAACACTATTGGCCGTAGAAAGATACGGACAAAGTAACCTTACATACCTTGGATTCGCAATACGACTATTCAACCTTAGATGTGTCGACAATAATCCCTCTCCTTCTTTATGTGTCACTCTACAAATATATAACGAAATTCACATTAACCACCAATTACTTTACAAATGCATACCATGTAAATGAATTACATGTTTGGCTTGAAACATGTCATTTCCCCTTGACAAAACCATTGATCGTACCATTATTCCAAATATTCCATAATATTCCCAACATTGACCAATACATAAAAATCAATACATTCCACCACAATACTTCTCCTTTACACTTTCTTATCCATAACACATCACAAATAATCCATCAAAGCACCTTAATTCAACTCATAACACATATCGGCCAAAATCCCCTAATTTCCACTTTTTGACAAGAAAACACCATACATGTTCATATTTTGTCCATACCATGCTTTTTCATCAAAGGCACAAGGCCTAATTCAAGTTCAAATTACCAAGATGACACATCTTTCACCAAAGGCAAAAAGTCACTATTCATCACCTTGCCAACACCACTAGCATGATATACATAATATCCCATGCATATAATATGTTAATCCATGAAAATAAAGACTTACCAAAGCTTGAAATAGGATGATCTTGTCCAAATATGCCTTAGGGTTTATTTGCTTTAGGGTTTGGAAATGAAGGAAAATGTTTGATAATTATCTAAAAGGCATGAGAGTGTTTATGTGAAGGAAAATCTGATATTGGGGTCTTTATATAGACCCCAAGTCATTCTTAGCCACACTTGGCATTACATGATATGTTTAATTGGTCAAGTAGTGGAAGAATGGGTCATTTCTTCTTGGGCCAAGTCTTTTAATCCCTTTTTGGGCCCAATTATACATATCCATGTGACCCATCCAATTTCATGTATTATTCACCATATCTCTCATGTTTATATACTTCCATAATGTTACGACAATATTCTCTTAAAAGATTCTCATTCGTCGCCTCGATCGCAAAAATTGGAATTCTAGTCGCCCTTGGTTTCATTGGACATTTTGGATCACTATTCACATTTCATGATTTGATCATGTAGGAGTATGTAGGAGTATATTGAAGTGTTTGTAGCTTTAACAATGCTCAATTAACTCCAAAGAACCAAAAGAAACCATCGAGAAATCGTCGTAGAATCGCGTTACGAAACGACTCCGGAAGGGCATAATTATTGTGCCTTGCGCCACACCCCTGAAACAGGGTAGTGGCGCAAGAATGCTGCCCTCTCTGAATCTCCAGCCTGCAGGTGGCTTGCGCCACACCCCTGAAACAGGGTAGTGGCGCAAGTTTCAGCCTTTTGCTGAAATTTCCGGCCACTTATCCAATGTTTACGTATCGTCCAATCCTTTATCCAAACACTACAAAATACTTACTTAGTGATCTTAACCATCAAGTAAACATGACTTAAAGTCACCAAATGAGGTTAAAATGTGTGCGAGTTCTTAGCCAAATGCTCCACGAAATCACAACACACCTCCTACGAAGATCTCATCGCACATGTTAAGTCCGATATCAAATGTTTCACAAATAACACTATAAAACACATATGCATGGCATCTCAACACCTATGTAGTTATGATCCCAAGGTATCAAGTGAGGTTATAAAGTACGGGGTGTTACAATTCTGTGGCTCAAATCTAATTTGTCACCCTTCATAAAGCAAACTACCATGGTCAATTCACCATTATCATTGATTTACTGCTCCCTTAAATAAGCTTGAAGATTTTATTTTCCTTAGCGAACATTGGGACTGGCAAAATGGATAAAGAAAATGAGTAACCATCCAATCCTTATGGGTCATATTACCATTTTTTTTAAAAAATGGATCAAATATGGATACTATTCACTAAAAAAATGGATGATATAGATATTCATATCATCAATACTCATTTGTAATGCTTGTTACTTTCACGAGTTCTTACTGTTTGGGAGTCTAAGCTTATTTTGGCTTTTAATTTGTGTCTCACCTGACTATTTCTAAAGCCATGGAAAATAAGGGTATCCGTATTATTGCCGATTAACCTATTCTCTATCCGTGTTAAATATAGACGAGTCGAATATTTTATCCATCCATATATATATATATATATGTATATATATATATGTATATCAAATTGGATGGTCTTATTTTGATTATTGGCCCCTCTCTTTTCAGCATGGAAAGGATTCTTGAAAGGTATGAAAGGTACTCATATGCTGAGAGGCAGCTTAATCCTACTGAAGTCGAAACCCTGGTATGCCAAATTAAAGTTTTCTTTGTTTAAATCTGTTCACAATTTGCGTCCTAGAGGACTTGGTTTATCAAATTTTGGAAAAACTTAATAACTTTTTGCAGGGGAGCTGGACTTTGGAACATGCTAAGCTTAAGGCCAGACTTGAGGTTTTGCAAAGCAACCAAAGGTATATACACATTTCCCAGTGCTCAAGTACTTATAGTTTTTAGACATTCGTAGAGGCTTCATAAACCATATGGTATGTCATAGTATATGTATAGGTGTTAAATCAACACTTGTACCTTTGTCAGTTGTTATGTTAGACATATGCAATAGGCCAATACTGGCCCTTTTCCATTTGGATACATGTATGTTGGCTTCTTTGTCCGGAAGCATCTGTTCTATCTTTCATACGTTAACAAGGTTGTATTATGTCATATGATACAGGTTATATTGTATAGTTCATATAGAGCTGATTCACCTTGGGCTAGGCTTCGGGTGTGACAAACTTGGTATCTTTGTATCTAATATTTCCTACTGACGTATATATGATTATTTATAGGCGTTATGCGGGAGAAGACTTGAACTCATTGAGCATGAAAGAGCTTCAGAATCTGGAGCACCAGCTCGATTCTGCTCTTAAGCGCATTCGATCAAGAAAGGTATAACAGGATTAGTTGTATACATATGCATATTATGTTTGTTTTAAGAAGCATTTTGAACAGAAGACTTTTTTTCCTGTAGAACCAATTGATGCATGAATCCATTTCTGAGCTGCAAAAGAAGGTATGAAGCTTATCAGTGTTGGGAAAAATAATAATCACACCCAGGATAATATCCACATTATGTAGCAATAACAAGAGAGTAACAACGACACCAAATATTATAATAGGGTAAATATAATACCCGAATAAAGTAATACAATAATACTGATTACAACTTGATAGTGTCAAAAGACTACTACTTCTTTGAAAGAAATAACACTCTTTTATTTCACACAACTCACTATAATATTACTCCCATACTTATTTTCTCACAAATTAAAAAATAATCTGTGGATTACTCTCTAATACTCACTATTGCTCTCTCTGTTTGGTGTGTCTTGAAACTGAAATGAAAGGCTTCTATTTATAGCCAAAGTGTCGTCCCTCCTAACCAATCAAACTTCACCTTTGCAATTTGCTCAAATTGGCAATTTGATCAAAGTGCTCAACTTGGTCACTTTGTCTAAAATGGTAGGTGCCGGTATTTTCCACAATCATTACTCAATTTCCTTTCCTTTCCTTTCTTTCATTTTGTCTTTTCTTTTGTTTATTTATTTATTGTTTATTAGATCCCACAATCAGCAATCTTATCGACTACATGCATCACTGTAAAAGTGAATTTTATGTAAAGAAATAGATTTTGGGCCTAACACAATCCCAAAAAGCTAGTTTAAGAGGTGAGAATTGTTCAAACCATATTAAAGAGACTACATCCCTTTCAAGGGCGATGTGAGACTCTTCACACTTCATTGCTTGCAAGTGTCATTAGCCACCACTTATAGTGATTAGCTAGCGAATATCAAGAATTCTTGTAAACCAGCTTTGATAATTGGTAGTAGTAGCAGGGACACTCTCAATACCACGCTGAAGGTCCGGTTGTCCTTCAAGCAAGGGACTTTGGCGAATAAATTAAAGTCCTCGGTTATATTCCATCATTTACTTTGTGTATCGTATAAAGCCTTTTCCTATCCGTTCCATATAGACTTTCAAATAATGCAATTTTTGTACAAGAAAAACAGGGAAATTTTTGTTGCTGATAGATCAAGTTGCTTCTAGCTGTAACTTTATTTTTGCATGCCACAGGACAAGGCATTGCAAGAACAAAACAGCAATCTTTCAAATCAGGTAGAAATTAATTAAATTTCTGTAAAATGTTTAGATATTTCACTCCATGTTATTCCCGTTGCTTAAGAACTTTAAAGGTATTGGTTGAACAGGTGAAGGAAAGGGAGAAACAGCTGGCCCAGCAGACTCAGTGGGAGCAGCAGAGCCATGATCATCTCAACTCATCTTCATTCGGTTTGCCACACCCCTTTAACAACAATCACCTAGGGTATTTTCTTTGTCCCCCAAATATTTTTATATTACTCTCCGTTATACTTTCATGTTATCCGTAGAGGCAGACCTACCCCTAGAGTAGGGAGTCATGTGCTCCCGGTAACCTCAAAAATATACATATATATTTGATTAGCACCCTCATCCACAGAAGTCTGATAGCTGCATTGGTTCATACAAGGTGCACAATTGATCTTGGTTCATACAGTCCGCACAAATGATCTTGGTTCATACAGGCTGCACACTTTAGTGCGCCCGCAAAAGATTTTTTTTTTCTCTCCATTTTTGTAGCTACATACCAGTAGTGACCTCACTACTCTCAAATACGTCCGCCTCTGGTCATCCATACCCTTATCATTAGCAAAAATATTTTTATCTGCTCTCTATCTTAATCGAGTGCAACCTAAAGTATATAAATGGTGGGTAATTTTAGTACATGATAAGGACGTGGACATTTTATCCCAAAGTATTTTGACAGGTCCCAATCCATGTTGCAGCTCTATTAAAGTCAAGGGTAATCACCGGAAAATTTGCTAATGATAAAAGTATTACTGATCCCAGAGTATAACAAAGGATAAGATTAAGACATATTGTATAGTATAGTGTCACAAAATTTTTGAATGCATGACAGTGGAGAAATGGTGCTTCTTTACTTCACTCAACTTTTCTCTACTCAGAACATTTATAGTGCCTTATAGGACTTCTTTTACCTAATCTAGTAAGTATATGTAACTTTTCCTTTTAATACGTTTCGTTTTTAATTCATGAACTAAGATCATTCATGTATCACAAAAGTTTTTTGTTGGAGAGATCACTAACTAGGCATTTGATTGGACGCGTAAAAATTGCAGGGAAGTATACCCAACTACAGGAGACAATGGAGAAGTTGAAGGATCATCGCGGCAGCAACACCAAAACGCTGCTGTGATGCCCCCATGGATGCTTCGTCATCTCAACGGCTAAAACTTATTTAAGTATAAGCAAGCGGACAATAATATGCTATGTTTTCTTATCGACTAATTTGATAGAATATGTACATATACGTTACGTATTAGACAAACACAACTTTCATATCTAATTAATTGTGTATATATTTGGCTGCTGTGTCAGTGTTAACAAATATAATGTACTTTACTGTAAGTCTACATCATCCTCACTTTGGATATTTGAGTCTTAAAGTTTTTACTTGTAGTATTTATTGCTCATGTTTCTTTCTGTCACTGAAGGGGAAGCCTTGACATAGCCAATAAAGTTGCTACCATGCAATCAGGAGGTTACATGTTTGAATAGCGGAAACAGCTTTTTGCAGAAATATAAGATAAGACTGCGTACAGTAGACTCTTATAGTCAGGCCCTTTCTAGAATCCGGTGAGGTTAGTGCACCGAACTGCCCTTTTTATTACTTCCTGTCATTACAACGACGAGAATGTGGCTTTCATTATTTAATATACGTAGTACTATGTCAATTAGATTCTTATATGTATAGTACTGATTATTAAATTTCCTTGACTTCATCAAAGGTACCTTTCTTGTCTGATTTGCTTCTCAATATATATATATTATTTTTTAATTTTTTTACACATCAAGCACCTTTATTTATAAGAAAAGAGACACCAACAACCACTAATTCGATACCAATAAACTAAAGCACCATGCATGCAGAGAATTAGAAACAGTTCTAAGAAATTATTGAACCAGAAATCGAAAACGGGATGATAGATCGAATCAATCGATTTCATTTCTTGCCATGCTTTTTCACCATCTTCTTCTTGTTGTTATTAGAGTTGCTGCCCCCTTTATATGCAAACTTTGAAAAGTCAATAGGACCAACTTGTTCCAACATTTTACAAAAACCATCAACTGAGATGACAGTAGCATAAAACTCCTCAAAACTTAAAGAATTATTAGCATCTGATGTTTCCTTTGACGCAGTTTCAACAACGGTAACAACCTCTTTTAGATTTGCTCCTCTTCAGTCTTATTCAACTTTTTTTTTTTTACTTTCTTTTTTCTATCTTAGATTTATTTTTGTTTTGCTTCTCAATAATTGGAATAGATTTTGGACAGGAATATATTGACAAAGAGATACACAGCGCATTTAAATACATCTAGTTACATTGCATCAAACATCAAAGGAATAAAGATACAAATTTAGCATATATATGTCTATAATGTGTGCGTGCACGTCCATAGTTAGCATAGATTTAAAAAAGGCTTTGATTAATTCCTCAAAAAGACCATAGATGCTGGACAGGTGGACCTTTATTCAAGAAAAGTCCTTTTTGGCACAACATCAAGCATGAACATGAATTTAAAGATTGCTTCCGCAAGGAATGGTTATTATAGAAGATGAGGGCATGTATATTTTCTTCTTCATATATAGAGATCTAGAAGTCTGTTTTGTATTATATTGGCCTTTCATTATGATAGAATACAAAACTGGAGCATTTTATCTATTGGTAGATAATAAAGAATAGCGAACATAATAATTTCAGGTTCATAATTGGTATTCCAATTAGGCTTTAGTATTTTCTTATATTGGATTTCTTGGCCCAGTGATGGGAGGAATATATATATTCCATCTAGCCATGAAGGGCGCAAGAAAATTTTTCATGCTTCCAGAATATTTACCATTCGAAATATTGACTACTCCATTAAGGATTTTATCATAAGGACATTGACTCCTACACAGTATTAATTGGTCCAAAATGGTCCGTGGCCAGTCACGTCTACTTAGTCCTAGTTAATCCACTTAAGACTTCTTGGATCTCCCCTTTGTTTCCCATATGAAAAATTGACTCCATCAGTGGAGAAAAGTTGATTAGCCATGAAAATGAAATCTATGTGACCAACAATTCATCATATCCTCTATGGAGCAAAAACATTCCTATTGCATATAGTTTAAGTTTTGTATATTATTATCAATGATATATATAAGTTTTTTTGTTTTTTTTTACAATCTAGTCATTTCAAAGATATTTACAGATAAGTCTCTTTAAAACGATATCTAAAATCTTAAAAATAAAATATATTATCTGTACTCATTTGCTTATGGTATTCCCACAATCTATTCTCTTTCATTATATTGCATTTCAACCTTGAATATGAGAACATTCCACTAGCAAAATAGATATGTAGTCTAATTTTACAATTTTCTTTAAAAATGCGTGGGTGGGGGTTGGGGCATTAATTTAGGTATTGGACACAAACAAGACAATGAGAAATGCATGCAAGTCATGATTGAAACAGTAGATGATGGAATTTTGCCCAACTGCAAGAACCAATTTTCCTAATCCAAACAAAAAACACAATCAATTTAGGCTTATGTGGTCGGACAGACTAGAGATTTAAAGGTTGACATTGTTGGAACTAGGACTACAATTTCTTGGAAAAAGAGAATGAACACTATTTAATATACTACAGCTTGCAAATAAAGTTGACTTTCTTCTGCCTTATTTTTTTCCTATAGTTTAACAAATTGATTTAGTGTCTACATACGTGGGGCTCTACCAAATTCCATATACTCTAATACTTAAAAAGCAATTATAATTTTGTAGCTAATTAAACAACAAAATTTGTCGTTAATTCTATTTGATGACAGACTAGCTAAGAATTATCAATAAATTTTGTTTGTTAGTAGATGTTCGTTACCTCAATAGGATTGGTAAGGTAAGATCTAGCCTTCTTGTTTTTTACTCCCTCCATTCCTTTTTAATTGCTCCCCTCGTTTTTCGTAAGTCAATTTGAAGTTTCAAAACTAAATTAGATTAGATTAATTTAATTTTTTAAATTATAATTTAGATATTCAAAAACTACATGAAAAGTACTATAAATTGCAATTTTCCTTTTCTCAATTTGATTAAGAAATACATCTTAAACATGTTAGTCAAATTTTGTATCGTTTGAGTCTAAACAAGAAAAGGGAACAATCAAAAAGGAATGGAGGGAGTACTTTTCTATATTGAGGTTTTTTTTAATTTTTACTATTAATAAATGGTCTCTAGACATACTGTCTAGTGGTATAAATTCGCCAAAAAAGAGCAATTTAGCAACGGATTAGTGACGAAATTTATAGCTAATTTCATTTTATTTTTTTTAGTGATTGGAGTATGTGGCATTGCATTTGAGATTTCAATTTTTTTCATATAACTATGGAGGAAGGGAAATGGAACTGAAAATGTTTAATTATGTTCTTAAATCAGCATCCACGGATTTGTACCAATATAAAATAGAGAAAAAACAATGAATTGTAATCTTGTGATTCCAACCGCAAAATCCTGCCCACGTTTAGTTCTTAAGGCTAAACAAACAGCCCCTCACGCCCTTGCCAGATGACTAAAAATATAGAATCTTTCTTCCAACACCTAACGTTACAAAAGATTCGTCAAAATTTCGAAAACGATTTAAATTATTAATTTGGAAAACCAATAAACTTTCATTACAAATAAAATATGAAGAAGTTATTCACCGTGTCACACGAACATTACACCTGTTTACAATTTCAACCATTCCAATGTTTTGCTTTGTAACAGTGACGTTTTTACCTCGGAAGTTCTTGTTATCATTTCACTGAAGCATAATATCGTTAGAGTTTTTATCTTGATTTTCTTATCATAGTTAAATTTTATACTTTTTCTTTGAAAGAAAGTGAAAGTATTAGTATCATATTACTTTTATTTTTTTTGAAAAGAAAAATATAAAAATCTTCCATATTTGACTAATATGTCATATTAGTATAGCCTTATCTATGTTTCATAAAAAGGAATCATTTTGTCAAATTAAATGACATTAGCCACTCTGTGAATGGATCCCTATTTCTTAAAGGGTCGTTTGGTTGCTAGTTAAAGTTATGACGGGATTAATTATTCAAAGTTTAGTTACTTCATCTTCTATTCTGTACAAAATAATACTATATATACCATATATAATTTATAACTTATACAGGATTTAGTTATGTGGGATTGTAAAGAGGTAAACAAATACCATACTTGATTTATTGAATTTTATACATAGCAACTAAAATACTATCAAACCTGATGCTTATACTTATTTAAATACATGAATGCTCACTTTTAAACCAGCAATTGACATTTAATTCAACAATTAGTCAGTATGGGTCTACTAAAACTTTATGCTATGCACGTCAAAGTGCCAAGAACCCCACATCCACCACTTTAGAAAATCCAAGACACAAGAAAATGATTTGGCATTGACCTTTTAAGCCTCTAAACTTTGTCACAACATATATAAGTTCACACCTCTCTCCCGCCCATTCTCCAATATATTGCCAATCACATATAGAAATTGATACTCTTCCAAAAATACCAACAATTTCCCCTCTTTCTTGGCCATTTTTGGAACAAAGTTGTATCGAACATGATGCGTGTCCGCGTAAAATTACCAGGATTCTGTATGAATCGAAGTGCTGTCCATGTTCGATCACGTAATTCGCCTTCTCAGCTGTACAAGAAGGCACTTGATTTGATCAAATCAGATTACAACAAGTCTGAATTTTCCAGCAAAAACAGCATTGAGATGAACTACAATACCGATGAATCTAAGACGGATTCTGAAAATGGGATTAACAATAGAGTCATGGTTTTGGTTGATACCAGTCTTGAAGCCAAAAATGCTCTACAATGGGCACTTACTCATACTGTTCAAAACCAGGACACCATCGTTCTTCTCTCTGTAATCAAGCCCTCTCAACAAGGTAAAACTTTTTCTTTTCTAGTCTCTTTCAAAAGAATATCACTTTTTATATTAATAACTCTTCAATATCACAAAATTTAAGGCCATTTTGATATATCATAGACATCTTTAGTTTAAGAACACAAGATTTAAAAGTCTTCCTTATTTTTTTTAAACGTCGTGTTTCTTTTTTACCCAAGGCCAAGAATCACCATATTTCTTTCATTACTAATCTCCTGCTTTTTCACTTGTGTAGGTGAAAATAATCAGAGAGCCTATGAACTTCTTCACTCCATGAAAAATTTGTGCCAAACAAAGAGACCAGGGGTAAGTTCTGAAATTGATCTGCATTTGAGTTTGATTGATTGGTCAATGAAGCTACTAGTATAAAACTATTGTTTTCACCTAAAGAATGCTATAGAAAGTCCAAATGGCCAAGTTAGATAATTGAATGGGGGAATAGTTAAATGCAGAGTATAGTGTCAGTCCAAATGTTGTCCGTACCAAATCACATGGAAAGTTACAAACAGACCTAACTAAAGAGTGCTGTCAAGTATTTCTGGTTGGCCTAATAAAACCAATTGGCCAAGTCTTTAGTAGGTAAAATAATCTTCTTCTTTAGGCAACACTTCAACATGACAAGTAAATAACACTCCTACTTTTTTGGCTTCATGCTAGCATGTGTTCACTTGCTGCTTAGCAATTTGTCTCATTATTTAGTTATTCGATCTTTTTTGTGTGTGAGAGAGAGACAGACAGACAGATATGTCATGAACAAAATGATTTGATTTCAATAAGGCGAATTCAAAATTTAAAGTCATTAAAAAAAAAAAAGGGCATTCTAGGATCTTTGAATAGTCAGAGAAATGCTCTTCCCACGGCCCAAGAGTGTAATCGTTCAAAGAGCTGTTTAGAATGAGCTGTTTATCTCATCTTATTACTACAACTTAACATATTAATTTCTTTTTTGTACATGTATAGTTGATTGAAAGTCGAAAACAATGACTTCAGTTGAACCCACAAAACCAACCCAATCGGTCTTATATTTTAATTGTGATGATTTTTGTGTTGCCAGTTGCAAGTGGAGATAGAAGTGCAAGAAGGGAAGGAAAAAGGCCCTGTAATTGTAGCAGCAGCCAAGCAGAGACAAGTGTCATTACTGGTATTGGGACAAAGAAAAGGATCGATAATGTGGCGCCTACGCAGGATATGGTCTGGAAAAAAGTCGAAAAACAAAGTTGTGGAACACTGTATTCATAATGCAAAGTGCTTGACAATTGCAGTAAGAAGGAAGAGCAGGAAGTATGGCGGATATCTCATTACTACTAAGCGTCACAAGGATTTTTGGCTCTTAGCATAATCCTATGTTATAATCATTCAGTGTTTGGATTAATGGTACCAAACAAGATCCTTACGGTTTTCTCTTTCTGTTGTAATGTGCACGTAAAGTAGCAATTTTCTTCATTAGGAAATGAATTGTACAAACTAAAACACAAAAATGAGGGGAATTTATTTGGACATGAATGTTCTCTATTATTCCGGTCATACTAAGAATTGGCAGGTAGTAAAAGTCACGGCCGCATAAGGTCATTAAAGGGGGAAGCGCTCCCTATTAGAATTTTTTCCATTTTCATAGCTCGATATCATATCCATCCATGATCCACCACAATTCTGGTTGCATGCAAATTGGAAAGTGCTTATGATAAGCAGATATGAAAGAAAGTTGTATTAGGTTGACTAGTAGCATGGAAATAGTCAAATTGTAACGAACCTTGTATTATGATGTGATTTGGATCAGAATATGACTTTTTTCCTTAATTATAAAATGATGGAACCCCATCAGAATGATTACGGATGTAATAAAGGTACATATCCAAGTCAAGTTGCTATTTGCTATGAAAATTCAAAACCACAAAATGAATGTACATTTCCCTAAGTTGATATTTGTTAGGTTCTAGTGATGAAATGTCAATGGAAAATGAAAGGAACAAATGGAGGGAAAAAGTAATTAAATTGTGTTTTCACTTTAAAGAAGAGTGTTTCTCCCACATTGATGGGAGAAAGAAACTTTCTTATGCTTATATTGAAAAACATTCCCTCATGTGGATAGTGAGGCAAGAATAAAACAAGTCTTGCGCCGTCACTCGGTCGGCTTCGAATTTGGAGAGAGAGAGACTATCTTTTTGGATAAAATTTATTTGAAACTTGAAAGTTACCAAAAATTCAATCTGAAATTTCTCCATTTACGGACTCACATGAGGAAGTGCGGACGCATGTCACAACGCACCTCGAAGGGACGTGACCATTCAAGGCACTGTTTGAAAGAACGGAGAGTGACCTGCGCGCGCAGGTCACCTTCTGCGGACGCCAATGACCCAACGCAGATCACTGGAAACTCTCTGTTTGTGTCGAAACTCTCTGGAACCATTGCTTCCTTTCTGAAACCCCACCTTTTGGCTATAAATACCTAAATTTTTTCTCAGGTATGAGGATGAAATTTTGAAGTGAAAAACACTTTCTTATTGATAAAAACTCAAGTGTGATTTACGAATTGTTGAGTGCATTTGTAGTTCGATAGAATTTGAGGTACCGATAGAATTTGAGGTACCGCCATTCTGTCGAAGTGATTCATTTTATCCTAGGAGGATATATTCCATAACCTCGGGTACTTGAGGGGAATAATTTTCTTAAGGACACACCATGAATTCGGTGGACTTGAATCTTTTAATCTTCATCTCTTTCTATAAGTTTGGTTTTGTTATTTTCCAGAAAAATAGTTTGAACTTCATTTTGTTGTAGTTCATGAGTTGGGTTGAACTTATTAAAGTTCAAAGTTGTGAATACAGAGTTGCAACTTCATGTGATTGTTCTTATTTTATTTTGCACATGTGATTGAAGTTATTGTTGGAAAATACAGATTTTACTAAACCCGAAAAACAACAATCTTTGCCATATATCAACCTACCATTAGCAAGTCTGGCATATGAAAGACTGTAATTACATACGCTTAATTAGCTTCATCCTTGAGACAAAAAATGATGGCACTGAACTTTTGATGTTGGGTGTTCTTCTTTCGTACGACCCACTGACTTATGTGCGACCTGTGGCACACACTTCCTATTTGTGCTGACTCAGAGATCAATAAAAAAACAAGAACTAAGTTGTAGATCAATGAATAAATTGGAAAAGAAAAGGACCTTTCTCGCTCAGCGCCTAAAGGGCACTAGTTCAACTTGAATAAATTAGAGTTTTCGGTGAGAAGATGACATTTCAGACTTAAAAAACCAAAGAAAATGATGTAACTAAATGGAAGATGTAATATTTGTTGGGTTTGGTTGATAAAATGAGAATGGGAAATGGAGGAAAAAACATGGAGAGAAAGTGAATAAGGAATCTTCACTTTATGGAAGACGTATTCTCCCACATTGGTGGGAGAAAGGAACTTTTGTCTTTATAAATATAGAAGTGTTCCTTCATGTGGATAATGAGGCAAGAAGAAGACAAGCCTCATGCGTCGTCGCTGTTGTCGCTCGCTTGGCTTCGACTCTGGCTTCGAATTTGTCAAATGATTGAGAGACTATCTTTTTGGATAAAATTTATTTAAACTTGAGAGTTAATGATCCAAAAATTGAAACTAAAATTTCTCCATTTGCGTAAGCACATGAGCAGGTGCGGACGCATGTCACAACGCACCTCGAAGGGATGCGACCCTTCGAGGCATTGTTTGGAAATGGAAAAAGGACATGCGGATGCAAATGGGATCTGCAGGTTGGACGAAAACTTTCTGTTTTGTGCATAGGCTGACCTGCGGCCGCATGTGGCCCATCTGCAGTCGCAGATAGGTCCGCAGGTCAGGCGACGTTTTGGAAAGTTGTGACTTTTCTTCAATCATTGCTTCCTTTCTAAAGCATTACCTTTTGGGCTATAAATATTTGTTTTTTTTCTCATATAAAGGATACAAAAAATATTATTTTACTAAGTTAAAAAATCTCTTCTTTTTCAAAGAATTTAAAGTAAGTGTGATTTACTCCATTTGTTGAGTTCGCTGAAGTTCTGCAATTTCCATTACCGGTATTGCAGAATAGTGTTTTATTCTATCCTGAGAGGAATTAATCCAAACGTTGGGCAATTGTGAGGGGATTAAATTATTTTAGGAAACACAGTTTACTGTGGGCTTAGAAATATCAATTTTCTGATTTTCGATTGCAGGAAATAACAAGTTTCAAGAATTTAATTTGTTTTGTTTGTTACATTTCTGTTTCATCTCTATTTCTAGTTGGTTGGAGATTAAAGTCTAACAACTTTCTACTCCACTTTTTCACTCGGTTCGAAGAACATAAAAACTTCATCGAGTTAATAAAATTTATTTCTATCGATTCGAAAAACATAAAAACTTCATCGATTGAATAAAAATCATTTTGTTTGTTAACCAGTTTATTGAATTATGTTTGTGTGTTCAAACAGAAATGGGAAAACCAACTGATAACGTGATGGCTTCTGCATCTGTGGCAACGAATGTTGTTTCGTCAAGCCATGTTACTCCTGCTATGAGTGCGGTAGAAAAGCCTGAAAAGTTTTTCGGTAGTGACTCAAAAGGTGGCAACAGAAAATGTTGTTCTATCTAACCACTCTTAGCTTGTAGAAATTTATTGCCGAGAATATTTCAACCTTGCCGGATGACACTTCGGAGAAAGATCAGTTTATGATAACCAAGGCATGAAATCATTTAGATTTTCTGTACAAGAATTATATTCTGAATAGGTTAGAAGATGGTCTGTACAACATTTATAGTGTTTGCAAAATTTTGAAAGAACTTTGGGACGCTTTGGAAAAGAAATATAAAACCAAAGATGTTGGACTAAAGAAATTTGTGGCTGCCAAGTTTCTAGAGTTTAAGATGGTTGACAACAAATCTGTCATGTCTCAAGTCCAGGAATTGCAAGTATCATCCATGATTTACTTGCTGGAGGAATAATCATTAATGAAGCTTTTCAAGTGGCAGCCTTTATGGAAAAGTTGTCTCCTTTGTGGAGGGACTTTAAGAACTACTCGAAACATAAGCGAAAAGAAATAACGTTGGAGGATCTGATTGTTCGTCTACGAATTGAAGAAGAAAACAAAATGCAGAAAAGAAAGCTAATGCAAAGTCATCAATCGCAGGAGCAAACAATGTTGAAACTCCTCCCAAAAAGAAGAAAAGAACGAAGTCTGATGAAGAAAAGGATACACCAAAAAAAAGAAAAATTCAAAGGAAATTGCTATAACTGTGGCAAGTTTGGCTACATGTCTTCAGTTTGTCGTGCTCCTAAGAAAGACAAGAAAAAAGAGCAAGCAAACATGAATGAAGACGTAGACTACTTATGTGCAATGCTCTCAGAATGTAACTTGGTAGGAAATCTCAAAAAAAATGTGGATTGATTCGGGTGATACCCGTCATGTTTGTTCCAACAAGGAACTGTTTTCTTCCTATACTTCTTTAAGACAAAGCAAGACTATTTGTATGGTGAATTC
The DNA here is from genome assembly GCA_031232105.1 of Capsicum rhomboideum. Classification (NCBI taxonomy): domain Eukaryota; kingdom Viridiplantae; phylum Streptophyta; class Magnoliopsida; order Solanales; family Solanaceae; genus Capsicum; species Capsicum rhomboideum. Next base: position 8,827,988 of record CP124716.1, read on the forward strand.
TAACAACAGTAAAGATAGAAGGAACTGGCAAGATTGGCTTGAAGATGACTTCGGGCAAGATGGTGACCCTCAACAATGTCCTTCATGTTTCTGAAATATAGAAGAATTTGATCTCGACATTACTTCTAGTCAAGAATGATTTTAAGTGTGTATTTGTATCTGATAAAATTGTAATCAGTAAAAATGACATGTATGTAGGAAAGGTTACCTCACTGAGGGCCTCTTCAAACTAAATGTAATTTCAGTTGATCTGAATGTCAAATGAATTTAAGATTAATTAAAGTAATAAATATGTTTACATCAAGAATACTCCAAATCACATTGTCATTGTTTGTCTATATGTAGATGATATGTTGATAATGAGTAAAGATATTTCCGACATGAATGCTACTAAGCGTATGCTTGCTAGCAAGTTTGCTATGAAAAACTTAGGAGTTGCGAATTTGATTTTAGGAATTAAAATTCATAGGAATCCTCAAGGTCTAGCTTTGTCTCAAACTCATTACATCAACATGGTACTTGAAAAATTTAAGTATTTGGACTTCAAAATTGCGAAGCCTCCAATTGATGTGAATCTTACTCTCACAAAGAACCAAGATCAAAGCAAGTCCCAAATGGACTACTCTCGAGTGTTAGAAAGTTTGATGTACATAATGAATTATACTAGACCTGATATAGCTTGTTCCATAAGTAAACTAAGTTGGTACACAAGTAATCCCGATTAAACTCATTGGATGGCAATGAAATGAGTTTTGGGATATTTAAAATACACGCAAGATTATGCATTGCACTACAATAAAATATCCTAAAGTGGTTGAAGGATATAGTGATGCAAATTGGATCACCGGACAAATGAAGTAAAATCCATGAGTGAATATATATTTACTCTTGGTGGAGGAGTAGTCTCTTGGAAATCATCCAAACAGACATCCATTGCTCACTCTACAATGGAATCTGAGTTTATTGCTTTAGATGGGATCCACAGGTCGGACGGAAACTTTCTGTTTTGTTCATAGGCTGACCTGCGGCTGTATGTGGCCGGCCCATTTGCGGCCTCAGGTCAGGCGAAGTTTCGAAAAAATGTGACTTTTCTTCAATCATTGCTTCCTTTCTGAAGCATTACCTTTTGTGCTATAAATATTTATTTTTTTCTCAGATGAAGGATATGAAAAATATTATTTTTATAAGTTAAAAAATCTCTTATTTTTCAAAGAATTTAAAGTAAGTGTGATTTACTCCGTTTGTTGAGTTCGCTGAAGTTTTGCAATTCCCATTATCGGTATTGCAGAATAGTGTTCTATTCTATTCTGGGAGGAATTAATCTAAACCTTGGGCAATTGTGAGGGGATTAAATTCTTTAAGGAAACACAGTTTATTGTGGGCTTAGAACTATCAATTTTTTTTATTTTCGATTGCAGGAAATAACACTATTATTCCAGTTGGTAAACAAGGTATAAATGCAATACATTAGGTGCTAAAATAAAAAAGAAAATACGAGATGATTCCAACATATGTGCTACCTAATTATGGTCATGTAAATTACTAAGAATAGAGTCTATCTATATATTTTGTAACACTCCTCCTCAGGTTGAAGCACAAATATTGATCATGCCCAACTGTTTACAAAGGTAATCAACTCGAATTCCACTCAACGCCCTTGTGAGCAAATATGATTTTCTTGTCTTTACATAGCCAATTGAAATCATGTTTTTTTGAATCTTCTCATGAACAAAGTGATATTCAACCTCAATATGTTTAGTTCTTTCATGATACACTATGAAGATCAACTTGACTATCACACTAGAGTTTTGCTGGTGCATGATCCCTCAATCCAAATTCAATTAAAAGATGACGTATCCACATACTCTCGCATGTAGATAGTGTCATAGCTCTGTACTCAGATTATGCATTGGATCAAGATACAACACTTAGGTTTTTACTCCTCAAAGCTATTTGGTTCCCTCCAACAAAGACACAATAACATGTAGTAGATTTTCTATTAATTTTGGATCCATCCCACTCAATATTTGCAAAACACTCAACACGAGTATAGTTGTGATTGGTACACAATAGGCTCCTTTCAAGTAACATCTGTTATTGATTTTTTTGAGTTCGGGGCGAACTTGAAGCAAAACCATAGTGTATTACCCGAGCTTTATTTTGGACTCTGGTCAAAGTCGTCTTTGCTGAGCTAGATCTCTGGTCAAAGTCGTCTTTGCTGAGTTAGATCCGACTATACTCATAGTGGCGTGCATCTTCTCTCAAGTCGTGCATGTGTCGGGTCCTCTATTTGACAATATAGGGAGTACTCATCGTATCCTAATCTATGTGTTGGTGTTTGAATAGCGACGAAGTTTGAGAGAGAGAAAAAAGACTTATTGAAATTTATGATCTAAAAAAAAGCATATGATGAAGGGCAAATTGGAAAGTTTAAAATTGAATTACTTACTCAATACAGGAAGATACCATTTTTTTCATTTTGAAACGTACTAAAAATGAAAAAGATTGTCACATAAATTACTACGGAGTGAGTAATATTTTCATTGGGAACCATATTTGATCTCATTCAATTTTTACCCAACCCTCGTAAAAATCTTAATTCATCAACTATTCTCATTTTAATTTTGATGTGATACTTCTTTCTTTTCAATTGTTGTTTTAATACATTATTTACATCCATGAGGTGACAAAAGTCTCTTGAACTCCCAGCACAAAGCCAGGATGATCGTGGAGATGTTGTAAAGGTTTTCCCACAACAGGGCTTGTAAACACAGTGGCACATGTGCGCTCCTTTATTAGATTTGTTTCAATTGCCTCCCCATCTCCTTATTTCCTCTTCACTTTCAACCCAATCCTCTATGCTATATACTCTTTTCGCTGCTTGAATCTCATTGAGGATTGATTAAAAGGGTCATTTTTTATGCCTTGGACAAGACCATTTTGGCATCTTTCATTGTGTTTAAGCTCATTTTGCATTCCATTGCCTTGATTGATTGATTGAATCTGACCAATGAGTTTGCTGCAATATTCTTGAATCTTGATTGAATTAATAAACGGGTTCTCTTTCAATTCTTGATTTGGGGTTTTCAGATTTGGGATTTTCTTTTTTTTGGGTCCAAGATTCAATCTTGGGGACTGGGTATTTTGATTTTCTTGATTTGGCGGTGAATAGTGGAAGATAACGGTATAAGATGCGGCGGCGGGCGGCCGATTATCGGCGCCCGGTTAGAAGGAAGCTATCTTGTTGGATCTGGTCGCTTCTTGGAATTTTTTCAATTGCAGGTTTCGTTTTGTTTGTAGTTCATCATCGACATGACCATGAGGATCACGTAGAACAACCTATTTTGGTAAGCCTACAAATCCAGAGCCCAGATCATTCATTGGTTATCGAAAATTTTATTGCTTGCTGAGAATCACACTAGTTCAATCTTAATGAGCTTGCTTTTTGATAAAGTAGAAATCATCGTTCTTCCTTTTCCATTCTCTGATCTGAGAATGTGTTATCCTTTATACTAGTAGTCGTAGTATTACTCTGGTAGTTTTTTGTCTTTCGATTTTTGTTAGTAGCTGTTATTTCTTCTACTTTGATTATAGTATTATTTTGTCGTAGATACTGTTCAGCATATTACTTCTTTTCGTGGATTGCTTTGATTTGTTTTTCCTTGAGCCGAAGGTCTATTGGAAACTATTGGAAACAGCCTCTCTACCTCTAAGGTAGAGGTAAGGCCTGCATACACTCTACCCTTCCTAGACCCCACTTTGTGGCACTACATTGGATAATGGGTATGTTGTTGTTGTATGTTTGTTTTGTGAATTGTCTAAGGTTTTTGACATTTCTGATTGGTAGTTTTCAAGGATAGTCCATTTTGCTTTCAGTTTTTATCTCGTGTTACCCTAAGCCGGAATGTAGAACATGTGAATCATTTCTACATTGTTTTGTTGAGAGAAGATATAATCCTTATTGATTCAGATCGCATAGGAGGGAATAAATAGAGGTGTTCAACCTATGCTTGTGGAATTTTGTACTTATCATGAGCTAACTTTTACATATCTTGCTTGGATAATCAACTCAATGTTATGAGCAGTCTGTGCTTTCCCTAAATAGTCAGAACTGTGTCACATCAAACTAATTATTTTCTATTAGCTGTGTCTGTGGGGGGACTTAAAGTTCTGTTTTCTCAATATTGTTTGTCAATGATTTACTTGTTGTCTCTTCTGATCTTTCTGCCTTTCTGGATGGCGGTGTGCTTGTGTTCCTGGTGACGTTGGTCTTTTTGATTATGCTAATTATTTTGAGGAAATGGTGGCATCAGATCGGTAGATCCTGTGCACTTAACTACCACTGCCGCTGTGCCTTATACACAGCTCCTCCTTACATCTACCTAAACCTAGTTTTGCTTCCTATTCTCTACCATTCTCCTTTCTCCATTCCACTAAAATGGCAGCAATCCTCCTCCAACTTCTTATTTCCCATCACTACCAGCTCTTGGTCCCTGCTCCCAACATAGCCACAATTTCTTCTTCTTATTTTTCCTCTTTTTTATTTTTAATTTTTCTGAACACCCCTCTTCCTGAAACAAGCATTTCACTGCCATGAGTGCCATCAACTTCAACTTCTACCTTGACTGGCACATGGAAAGAATATATATGGCTGCATGCTTGCTATGACAGTCTATCATATAAAACCTACACAAAAGTATTTTGACGGTACAAGTGTTATAGATTTATAATTTAATATACATACATACATATATATATATATATATATATATATATATATATATATGTGTGTGTGTGTTTTTTGGCATGACTTGTTTAGATTACTTGACCTAAATTTTAGTCCTGTTATTCATTTGGTGCACTTAATTAAGGGAAAGTTTCAACGCGGGAAACCATATCTTGGCTTTTCCATTTTTGAGGAATAAACGTGGGAAAATTGTGTATACAGAAAAGTACATGGGCTCCATGAGAAGCATATAGAGTGCATTAAAATTATTTTTGTAGTAAATCAACACCATTTCACGATTAAGTAAGGATGAAAATAAGACCTGTTTTGGGTAAGAGGAAGTAAGTAAAGTGTCAACTCCTTTCAGTAATTTGATGGTCTCTCATAAAGTGTCAACACCATTCAGTAATTTGATGGTCTCTCATTACTACCTCTACCTTTGTCATACATCATTATGAAATTTAACCCATGTTCCTATTACTAGCTTTGTAAGTGATAAAGCCAAATTGATCTTCCCACTTCACTCCACTTACTACTTTCTAGCCATGTTCACCTATTGCTACTATTTTTAATTCTTTTCGATTATTTATTAAGACAAATGTTAAATATACTCTTGTTAGCAATTTTTTTAAAGAATAAACAGTTAAGTTCTTTTAATGTTAAAATATGCAGAAGGATAGAATGTGCCATGAATCCTTGTAGGTGACATGTTCTAAGTCTTGTACAGAAAATCTTTCCAGGCACAGTAATTTCCATCTAATTCATTACATGGTTTAAGAGCAAGGACTTGACAATATGCAAAAGTAATTCAAACTAATTTAAGGTCTTTTTGAAGTTGCATTCTATAAATAAAAAAGAACGGCAATTAGGGATTAGTATGTAAACTGTGTTATTGTTGACTAACACCTTTTTTTAGCGATCTGGCTTAGTGAGAATTGCAATCCCATTTACCTATACTTTTGTATGGTTGGTTGTATTTGCCAATATATTTGATTATACAAATATAGTTAACTTTCAGTGGATAAATTGGCTGAGTTCCATCTTAGTGTATTTTACCTCTAAAGTACTTTGATAATCACAACTGGCTTAATTTTTTTCGTTGTTCCAGGAAAGAGAGTCTAGGAATGAGCAGGTTGTGCATGAGCGTATGAATCTCACACAAGAGATGCTAAGTGTTAATTCGTATGCCAGACAATTAGCTGAGCAAACGACCCTAGCCAAAGCTTACATCATTATAGCAAAAGAGCACAACAACCTTCATCTTGCGTGGGAGCTAAGTACGAAGATAAGAAGTTGTCAACTTTTACTCTCAAAGGCTGCAATGAGAGATGAGCCCATTTCTCTAGATGAAGCTGAGCCGAACATAAGAAGTCTCTCTTCTCTCATCCTTAAGGCCCAGGATGCCCATTATGATATTGCTACCACTATGATGACAATGAAATCACATATTCAAGCTCTTGAAGAGCGTGCCAATGCTGCATCTGTTCAAAGTATGATGTTCGGGCAGTTAACAGCTGAGTCTCTGCCAAAGAACCTGCACTGCCTAGAAATCAAGCTCATGGCTGATTGGCTTACAAAAAAGTCACTGCAGGATTTTGCTAATGAGAGGAGAAACTCACCTCGTTTCGTAGACAATAACCTGTATCACTTCTGCATATTTTCAGATAATCTGTTGGCAGTTTCAGTAGTTATCAACTCAACCGTGGCCAATGCTGACCACCCTAAGCAGCTAGTTTTCCATATCGTGACGGATTCAATACACTATGGAGTGATGCTGGCTTGGTTCCTGAACAATGACTTCAAAGGTTCTACAGTAGAAGTTCAGAATATTGACAGCTTCACTTGGTTGAATTCGTCTTATTCTCCTGCTGTAAAGCAGCTAATGACAACAGACTCCAGGAAGTATTACTTTGACGGATCTCAAGATACAGGTGTCGAGCCAAAGTTCCGGAATCCAAAATATATACATTTGTTGAATCACCTTCGCTTTTATATCCCTGAGATTTACCCCCAGTTGGAGAAGATTGTCTTTCTTGATGATGATGTTGTAGTTCAGAAGGATCTGACACCTCTCTTTTCGCTGGATTTGCATGGAAATGTGAATGGAGCAGTAGAAACTTGTCTTGAAGCTTTTCATCGTTATTACAAGTATCTCAATTTTTCAAATCCACTCATCAGCTCTAAGTTTGATCCCCAGGCCTGTGGATGGGCATTTGGTATGAATGTTTTTGATTTGATTGCCTGGAGGAAAGCAAATGTTACTGCCCGATATCATTATTGGATAGAACAAAATGCTGATCGGATGATTTGGAAGCTAGGAACCCTTCCACCTGGATTATTAGCTTTTTATGGAATGACGGAGCCACTTGATCGGAGGTGGCATGTGTTGGGATTAGGTTATGACGTGAATGTTGACAATCGCCTGATAGAGAGTGCAGCAGTGATTCACTTCAATGGAAACATGAAGCCATGGCTTAAGTTGCGCATTAACAGGTATAGGCCTTTGTGGGAACGATATGTAAATCAGACGCACCCACACCTTCAGGATTGCGCTACACATTGAAACGTTATACTTTTCAATTATGATTACATACTCAATCCCATTCTTAAAGTTTTAGGAATGTATTTTTACATCATTGTAGAGTTAGAAATAGACAATTTTGCCCTATTTATGGATTATTCCCAAGTCTTCTTATCAGATTAGTAGTGTGAAAAAGGAAACTGGTATTATACACTGGAACAAGCATGCATTAAGATAAAGGGTTTAGGGGAATCACTTTTGGTTGAGAGGTTTTCTCTCTCTCTACAAATGATAGAACAAATTTTTCTAGTAATTTTTGTAATAATATCTTGTTCCTTTGATCACATCTAGGTAGGTTTTTATCTTCAGATTTTTGTTGTTCTGTACACGGATCCAATTATTTTAGTCGCTGTAACATATAACTACTGCAACATATGTAAGTGATTTATATTGATGATATGATGCATCAGGGCGACTACTATGTTTTTTTTAACGTTCATTTTTTCTCATTTGGTTTCGTATTTTTGTTGCTTCGATTTTTACATAGAGCTAAAGTACTGATAGTGGCAAAGCTTTGCAGGAAATTGCCATTGATGCTTCTCTAGTCCATATGTTGCATATTAGGTGACTATAGTTGCATGCGTTGAGACTTTTGAACAATATATCACAATCCTTGTGTGTGTGTTGAGCCGAGGGTCTATTGGAAACAACCTCTCTACTTCTTTGAGGTGGGGGTAGGGTCTGAGCACTCTACGCTCCCCAGATCCACTTTTTGGGACTACTGGGTATGTTGTTGCCTTGTGTGTCGAATACTGTATAAAGTGTGTCGAACACAATATCAAATGATTAATGACGATCATTGGTATGAACCAATTTTATTTTGTTTTTTTGAAATAAAGAATATGGTATTCATTGATAAAAGGGAAAAGGGTCAAATTTATCCCTCTACTGTCGAAAATTGGCTAAATATACCTTTCGGCATATTTTGGGCCAAATTTACCCTTGATATCATAATTTGGGGTCAAATTTACCCTTGATATCATACTTTGGGGTCAAATTTACCCTCGCTGTTAAGAAACTGTTTACCTGTACCCTTCCTTTCAACAGAAAATCCAAAGCAACGTTAAATGCCTCATTTTTAAAAAATAAAAACACTCTAATTTAACCCGTCCGATCCGACTCACAAAAAAGACACAAACAAATATATCCCTCCCTCAGTTCTGTTGGTCGAATTTCCCTAATAAATATACCCCTCCCTCGAACTAGACTTTCTAGCATGATTGAGACATACACTTCTATTTAGGGACCTTAATTAATTAACATTGGTTGAATTACAGGGAACTGTTGGAGTTTAAATGAACAAAAATAAAATGTATTTGTTTGACAAACAAGACTTTCTAACGCTGCACCTTGAAAGAGAAGTATATTTGTTTGTTGGGGAAATTTGACCAACAGAACTGTGGGAGGAGTATATTTCTTTGTGTCTTTTTTGTGGGTCGGTTTTGGCGGGTTAAATTAGAGTGTGTTTTATTTTTAAAAAATTGGGCATTGAACGTTGATTTGGATTTTTCTGTAGAAAAAAAGGGTACAGGTGAAAGGTTTCTTAACAACGAGGGTAAATTTGACCCCACCGTATGACATCAAGGGTAAATTTAACCCAAAATATGATGAATGGTATATTTAACCAATTTTCGAAAGTAGAGTAAATTTGGCCATTTTCCCTTGATTAAATCATTAAAAATAGACGATCAATCAGAATCTTAAGTTTGAAAATAATTTCTTTAGTAATAGACCAGTGCGGCAGCACACGTGTTAAGAGAGCAGAGACAGAGACCAGACGCATCCACTTGCCATTGTGTCGAAGGAACAAAGAAGTTGAAAGAGAGAAAACAAAAAAATATATTAAAAAAAATACACCATTTTACTCCAAAAATCTTCCTCAATGTCCCACATTTCCAATACTATGCTACTGCTGTTATAACCATTCACCATATAAAGAAACTTTTGTGCTACTTTAATTAATTGGGATTTTTACACAGTATAGTCACCACTCAAAAGAATAACTGGTAAATGTATAATATAAGTATATATGTGTGTAAATCATATATAATGAGTGTATAATTTATGTATATCGGTCGACGGTCAGGGGCCGTTATTCTTTATAAGTGCAGCAAGAGTTTCTAATCCCTTTGCTCTATTAACTCAATGGCAAGTTTCTTCTCTACCGAAATCTCCCCCTTATTCACAAGTGGTGCCACCAAAGAACAAAGCCACCACAATCACCAAGAATCCCCTGATAAAATAACACTCTCTGAGCTTCCAAAAGAAAGAGGTTGGCTGAGTGAACATGTACACCAATACAAAGGCTTTTGGTATGCCACTGGAATTCTCCAAGGTCTTATAGCACTTCAGCAGCAACACTTTAAGCCAAAACCAAACAGTGTCATACTAGCTAGTTACCCAAAATCTGGCACTACATGGCTCAAGGCCCTTCTTTTTACCATTACAAACAGAACACAATTGGATTTCAACACACATCCTTTGCTCTCTTCAAATCCACATGAGTTAGTACCACAGTTAGAGGCTTATGCATTTAAGCACCCGACAAATCCAACACCAAACACTTCACTCATGCATTCACATCTTGCTTTCAATTCTTTACCAGAGTCCAACTGCAAAATAGTGTACATTTTTCGCGATCCGAAAGATGTGCTGGCTTCTTGCTGGCATTTTGTGCAGAAATTAAGATCCAAAGAACTCCCTTTCATTTCTCTACCAGAAGCATTTGACCAATTCACTAAAGGGTGTTCCCCTTTTGGTCCATTTTGGGATCATGTAATGGGATATTACAAAGCTAGCTTAGAATTTCCAAAGATGGTACTTTTCTTGAAGTATGAAGACATGAAAAAAGATCCAATCTTTAATGCGAAGAGATTAGCAGAGTTCTTGGGGCAGCCTTTTTCCTTGGAGGAAGAAAATGAAGGCATTGTTGAGAGAATAATAGAGCTTTGTAGCTTTGAGAAACTGAGTAATTTGGAGGTGAATAAAGATGGTACACACACTGGATTTTTTATTCCTACTATTGCAAACTACACATTTTTCAGGAAAGGCAAAGTTGGTGATTCCAAGAACCATCTTTCAGAGGAAATGATTGAGGTTCTTGATGATATCACAAAGCAAAAGTTGGGCGTTGATTTGATGAACATGTCTGTCATACCACAGCAAAATGGTAAAGGCATCGAGTCAGACAAGAATCACAGCAACTAGCATATATTTTATTCATGAGGAAACTGTCCAACAAATAAGAAATTTGCTTTAGTCCTCTTTTCTTTAATTGTTTTGATTACCCTCTGTATGTCATGTTGCAAGCTTTGGTTCTTGATTCCAATAAATGTGGCTTTTTTTGGCATTTCTTAAGCGTGGCAATCCTTCATCTCCAACCTCTCAAGGGTGGAGCTAGAGTATAGATTGCGAGTTCGGTTGAACTCAAAAACTTCTGTTCAAATTCTGTATTTGTTCTAGAAATCTATGGAATATGTATAAATTATTCAAGTTTAAGATTCAAAAACGTAACTTAAGAAGACTAGAATCTCAAACATATCAGCTTCAAGACTTGATTTTGCTTTTACTTCCGAGTGGATCATTTTGGTCTAATGGATCGTTTGGTAGGATGCATTAGAAAAAATAATGCATTCATTAGCTTTGAGTATTATTAATATCTTGTTTGGTACACTTTTTCGACCAGCATTAATTATACGCTTTATTTGGTATATTATGCTATGAACAACTAGTATATGACAAACCATGATATTATCAATACATGCATTATCATAGTTAGCATTACCATAGTTAAAGACACTATTGCCTTTCAAAACCTTTTCCACGTCCTTTCTGCCATATTTGTGAAGGTTTTTTTTTATAAACATGCATGATGTTTTTAATACACTAAATCATAGAGCGTATAAAAAATAATCTCAACTTAACTAATATCATATTATTAATACCCATATACACTCTTATATTGCGATGAATCATTCCGGTGGAGGGAAATGATTGAGGTTGGAATATGAAGGGGCAGCTTTTGAGCTCAAAACTATAATAATATGCTTTACTTTTTATTTTTTAACGATTGTATTTTAACATGTTTTAGACACACTGAATAGTAAATACAATGGACAAATTGAATACGCATTCCCGACGAGGGCCGGAGCTAAGTAGAGTCGAGGGAGTTAATTAAAAATTATATTTTTGTTGTTATTGATTGTTTATTTATGATTAAAATTATTTTTTGTATATAATAAATATTGAATTCGTTCGACTTCTTTATGTGTTTTACTTCTTAATATTTTAAACTCCTTGGTGCAAATTCTAACCCCGCTGCCGACAAGAAAAAGACTCAGGCTGTTGTACTTTGAATTATTGCTCCTTCTGCCTCGTGAATCTTGTGGATCTTTCCTAAACCAATCACTTAAAAAAAATCTAGCAATTTAAAGAAGAGATCTTTCGAAAAAATTATTTTGGGTAAAGGGTTCGAAATATACTCAAACTTTGAGAAAAATTATTATAACACGCTTTAAATTTGCTGGGGTCCTATGACCCCAGTACTATTTATTAATGTATTTTAGTGACATTTATTTGCATAACTGGATCTAAATTTGAATACATGTGCACTGAGCGCGTGACTAAGTTAGTGATCCAGTTAAGTAAATAAAGATCACAAAAATACACAACTAAATAGTCCAGAAGGATCATAGGACTCCCACAAAATTTAAGCATGTTACAAAAAATTTCCCCAAACTTTGAATATATTTCAGACCTTTTCCCAATTATTTTCTGTCACACACCATATGTAAAGTTAACATCTTTTCCTGGAACGTGTGCCCACATGACTAGATAAATTAAAGTATAGATTATATAGGCGTTTGGACATGTGATACATGAAATCATGATATGAAATCAGTGTTTGATTATGCGATTTCATGTCATGATTTCATATCATGATATGAAATCTCAAATTCTTCAAAAAACATGATTTGGGAACTTCAAATCGTGATTTGGGATTTTTCAAATACAATATTTAATCCACAAGTTTATATTTTGTAAAAAAAAAATACCTCATCATTTATATCTAAAAACCATTTATTTATATGTAAATTAATTTTGATAGTTCATATTATTACTCTTTAGACCATTTATATCTTATATAACTATTACTCTCACCAACATAAAATTTATTTTTACTTCAAATCAGCTCCTACTTTACCATTAAAAAATTCATTCAATAAAAAATATAATTTTTCCAAACTCATTCATTAAAAAATATAATTTTTCATCGTCTTCTGGTTATCTGATCGAGAAATGCAAGTTCAATGTGAGGAGATTGTCCATACTATATGGGAGGATTATATTAAAGAATAGTACACTATAATTCATGTTCAATTTTATTTTTTTATTAAACTAAAGTTCAATTAATAAATTTTAGATTTTTTTATAATAGCTTTGTGATAGTGCATGCATTATACTTTGCTATAAACTTTTGTTTATTCGATAAGATTATATAAAAAATTGGGGTAATTTTAATAGTTTTCACAACTTATGAGGGTTTTATGTTCATGAGAAAACATAAAACATAAAAAGTCAAAATTGCATTCTCAAATAAAACTTCAACTTCATCTCATAATTTCAAATCATTACTTCATCTCGCATGGCCAAACGGGGCCTATGTGTCTATAAAAAGATAATGACTCATTACCAAAAGCACAGAGCCAATAAAATTGCAAAGAACATAGGTCCAACGAACTTTGTATTTTGTGGTGGAGGTTCGAAAGAAACACTGCTAGTAGTTCGTGGCATGCTTATTTTAAAGAGGCCACAATTCATTTTGCGGGAATAAGAAACCTCAAAAAATTGACCAAAAGAAAAAAAAAAAAACTACAAATTGAGTAGAGGTATAAAACCAAAATACTATTGTTAGAGGACAACACTTAAACCATTTCTCTCTCTTATAAATTGAGTGGAGGTATATTATTCGCAACAACAGAAAATGAAAAAAAATATTATTTACTCGGATAATGTAAACAAGTTGTACTGAAATTATAGTGTGGGGTTTATCATGTGACTCAAGGGTGAAGATTGCTAGACCCCTAAAATATTGAGGCCTTCAAAAAACCTAAACGATAAATTTTATAATTTATGCTCACTTAAAACAATATTGAAGATTGTAAAAAAATAATGTTCAAATTTTATATATAAAAAGAGAGAAAGAAAAACTATCCTTTTTTTATCAAAATTATTTTAGACTTTTAAATTAAATAATTCAAATCTCTATATTAATAAATAAAGTTCTTACAATAACGTCCAAGTAATGTATTGTAAACACATTATTAACATCTTATTAAGTAGAATTAATCTTTAGTCTTATATTACTATGGGAGGTTAACTAAAGGCTTTATGTCATTTACATTAAAATAACAAGTATATGATAATAAAAAAAATTCTAAATTATTATTTTCTTGTATATTTGTATATATTTAAATTCTCTTATTAAAATTTTGATTTAGGCTACTAATTTTATTGAGATATTTGGTTCAAATAATTATAGGAACTAAATAATAATTATAGGAACTAATATATATATATGTATATATATATATATATATATATTATAATATATATATGAAACTTTTTCACCTTTTCAATTTTAGAATCCTGCCATTAAGTTTAGAAACCTAATACATGAAAAGGAATTCTATTTCAATTAGGCTTAGGCTAACCATACTAACTATAAGTAAGTGGTTTGCAAAGCTTTCTAATGTGTAATATTTTCTTACGTCTACTTTTTTTTTCTTCTTTACTCATATAGTCTTATTATTAGCCAAATAACGGCAATATATATCTCTTAATAATTGGCAATATACCCATTTTTCCGTTATTGGGTACGTGACTAAAGTTCATCCTATACGATCAGTTGTCCGACAGAGGGATGCCCATGTCTACATAAGTTGGTCATTCCCTCCGACGGAATTCATTAAGATCAACACAGACTGTAGTTTTATGAGAATTCAGGATTAGCGGAATTTGGGGTATTGCATAGGATGATAAGGGGAGGTGGGTAAGAGGATTTTTCGGGCGACTAGGTATAGTAGTGACATCGTGCCTTACAGTAGAATTGTGGGTCATACACAGTGGGCTGGCCCTTGGGAAGAACTACAGCTTGAAGAACGTCATCATCGAGACAGACTCGAGTGATGTCTTGATGTTGCGGAGTGTGGGAGATGACACCGATCATCACCCTAATCACGTTGTGATAGAGGAATGTCGAAGTCTCTTATCGGAGCTTGGGATCTCCCAATAATGCACACTCTGAGGCAAGGAAATAATTGTGCGGATCACTTGACGAAAATGAGAATAATGCAACAAGAAGACCTAGTAATACTACATCGTCCGCCACACTCCATGCACCAACTGTTTCTCGCAGATATGGCTCACGTAGCATACCCTAGGTACCAAAACATTTACGGTAGTTTAGTATGGCAGAAAAAAAAATTGTTGTTGTAAACATTTGTAAATGTTAAAAGAATATAATGATATTGAAATTTCTTTTGTTAATTAATGTCTGAAGATATATGTTATGAATATCATTTTGGTAATGACTTAATCGGTGGACTATCACTGCGGAAACAAAGAATGTGATCACGCTTGGTGCTTTATATTACCATCAGTAAATCACTACTATTCGACGAAATTCGTAGGAATTTGGCTCGTTGGTAACATTTTGAGCCGATTTTTCATCGAATTATAAAATTCTGTATCAAGAAGCCAAATTCCGTCGAAATTTAGGGTTTTTCTAATACTAGTATATTTTGGTTTTTCGTTTTTAATTGTTTGAAGTCTCTTATTCCTGCAAAAGAAAGTGGCCCCATGCATGTGCAGACAAACACAGCGAGAAAGAGAGTTGACCGGGTGGGGCGTCTTGTGGATGAGCTGCCGGCCAATGTCTTAAAGGAAAAAGTGATCCAACTTCCTCTTATTGAAACCATTAAGAATTCACATTTCTTTGCTGTGATTAGAAGTATTTTTTAGACCATAGACAATAGGAATTAGGAAAATGTTACATTTGAAGTTACTTTATTATAGAGTAAATTCTTGGATAGCTGTCATGAATAATGAGCAGCTTAGTACTGCAACACCCAAATCAAATTAATTAGCAGCTAAATAAAACTGACGGAGTAAATTTACAGAACACCTTAATTCTGGAAACACAATCCCCATCTCAAATTATAAATGATTTGCAATAGCTAGAATTATACAACAAAAGTTACCAAATTGCTAATTCTGTATGACCATCTTCAGTTGCACAAGCTCTAAACATTCCGGTTGTATTGAATGGCATGGTAACTTCCCCAGTGGAAGATACAGCAATCAGGCCAGTGGTTCCTTTTGGCGCAGATTCCTCTATAATGTAATCTGCTGCCTCCTTGAGAGAAAGCCCTTTATACTCCATTAAAGCAGCCACATCTCTTGCTACAGTTGCACGGATAATAGCATCACCTTGGCCTGTAGCAGAGACTGCACATAGTTTGTTCGCATATGTACCTGCACCAACAATGGGAGTATCTCCTATCCTTCCAACCATCTTGTTTACTAGTCCTCCAGTAGAAGTAGCAGTAGCTAAATGTCCAAAGCTGTCAACGGCTACACATCCAACCGTCCCTAGCTGACTATCCCCACTAGGAGCTGGTGGTTTGTCATCTTTTGGTATAGGCCGGGTGTTATAGTCCACCTGTAAATAGGTAGCAGCAATATTAGCCAGTAACATGGAGCAGAAATCTTCTTGGTGTTCGGATAACGGAATGGTTTAGTCATAAATCACAACGCTGAGTTTCCAAGAAGGGAATAGAAGAAGAAAGCTCTGTTAGAAGCATAGCTGCGCAACTGCATATAACCTATTGAGGCTGACACCATAATGAAACTCACTTGGAGGCCACAAGAGGAGGACCACAGACAGATGCATAGTATTTTGGTTGATGCTTTCCTAAAATGAGCACTAAAACTCTTAAAAATTCTCAATCAAAAGGTAGATAAAAACAAATACGTATAGGAAAACAGTGGACATCCATCAATGACAATGCCAAAAAAAATAAATATGATATCCTGCAGCCAAAAAAATACTTTTCAATGAAGAGATAGGGTTGCATACCTGGACTTTGTTTGCTTCTTTTGCTTGCTTTAGTCTTTCGATATTTCGTGGCGTAATAAAATGGCTTGAGTCCATGGTTTCAACCCCCTTGACAACAGAACCATCCACAGCTCATCAAATAGATTCAATGTAAAAAAGGGTAAAAAGTGAATGTAACACAACCACAAAACTAGGGGGTTATTATCAGAGAAAGAGTTCATCAATAGGAACTGTCAAATGAACTAGTCACGTTAATGAACCAGATAAACATAAAGAAACTGGTAGCTACTTGAAGTCCAAAAAACATCACCAGAGCTGGAATTGAATAGTATTAACAGAAAGAATAATGTCTGTGCATCATCCTGCTACAAGATATCATTCATCAGCTGTAAGTTGTTCAATTATTAACCTATAACTTGAACTAGAATTAATTCCAAAAAGCCAATTACGCAAATTCACAACTAAGCCATATAAAGCAAAAAACTGACAGAATCAGAATCAAGTATGCCACTGGATCCTGTCTCAGTTTCTCTGGAATGTACATAAGAGAGAGACTTAAGAAAGTTTTACAGACCTGCTCTCTAGCAAATGCTTCCGCTCCCTCAAATGCAAGATATATATGTGGAGTTTTTTCCATGACCAGCCTAGCCAGAGATATAGCGTTGACAACAGAGGTTAGGCCAGAAACAGCTCCACAGTTTTTCGTATTCCCATCCATGATACATGCTTCCATTTCAACTGTACCATTGCTGGTTAGGACAGACCCTCTACCAGCATTGAAGTATGGGTTATTTTCTAGTTCCCTCACCTGCTTGATCCAAGACAGTTAAAAGCTATCATAACATCAATAAAAGGTGAATTACTCATTATACAGAAACCAGAAGTTTCAAGGCTCCTGGAGGACCCAAGTTTTACAAGTTTCTCAGGAGTGTAAGTGTTCCCACACACATTTACGGAATGACACTTTCCCTTGCACGAATTAAATTAGTGAAGAGTAAGTATTTGTAAGTAAAAACCAAAACAGGGAGTAGGAGCACATTTCACAACTTTCAAACAAAAAAATAACAGTATTATCCTGCATGCTAGTGAGAGGCGGCAATCAACGGAGTCATCACAAAAGAATGTTATAGAGGTGAAAACCCCAACCCAATCTCATACGCTCAACATCACAACCAAACTCATGTATCAGTACTTGGAACAATTGGGAATTTTCAGTTTTTTGTCAGACTTCCTGAAATCTTTAGAGGATCAATTAGAGATTATTATTCTATAATCTTTTAATGTTAAAAGAGCTTTACATCAGCAACACCAATGTGCAGTTGCTTTTACAGTTGATATCATGCCGATCCATGACATCACTAGCCATCTTCATGTGTCCGATCCATTAGTCAATTCTTTCATAAATCAGAGAAAAACAATTCATACTAACATAGTCAAGTACGAGATATTTGGTCTCATCCTAACATAAAAAACAAAACAAGAAACAAAGATCAGAAGCATGATTCCAAACAAGAGAATGCAGAGAAAGATGGAAAATGATCAAAAGCATACCATTTCCTCTAATAAGCCATGGGATTATAATTAAAAAATGAAAAACCACATACATAATGTATTTAAGACCTTAAATTACAATACATAAATATACTATTTTTTATTTACAAAACATAACAATTCAAGTAAAAAACCGATTGTTTTACTCAAATGGGCATATTTTTCGTACATGTGTTGATTTGGACTTATTTTTAGGAATCTGATTTTGAAGATGAAAGTGATGTCCCTAAATCGAAAGGTCAATCATCAAAGTACAAAACAACCCAAAAGGTATCTCTTTTATTTATCATTGTGTATGTCTGTTGAGATTGGTGATTTTACGTCAAAAGTTTTCACTTGCATTTTATCATATTTGGTTTTTCTATTAGTATGCATATGAATAGGTATGTACAATGGTTTCATTATTGCTTAAATAGTTCATAAACAAATATGCTGTATGGATTAAGTATAGGTGTGTGGAACATGTATGAAAATAGTGAGGGTAAATATTCCGAATACAATTACCTGATTACCATTTTTTTCTGAATATGTCATCCTTGAGAAAGTCAAAGTAAACTTTTTACATAGATACTCGCCAGTTGAAAATGTGAGACCTATGAAGTGGATTGTCCACACGGAGTGCAATCGAAGGATGAACCTTGGGCAACACTCGTAGAACCAGATTTGCAAAGTTAGTGGAAAAAACCCCGTATCTAGTGTAGGTTGGATAGCCCTTCAACTGGTGAGAAATGGATTTTCTCAACTTGCTAAAACACAGGTTCCCCAATGGGTAATTCACGTACTCACTCGACTAGATCAAAGGGCAGTTTTTGTATGACTGATTTATTGGATGTAGACAAGCGCAATAATGTGTTGATAAAGTAAAGCACAGTCATGTTGAAAACATCTTCATCCTTCACCAAATCTTCTTCTTTAAATACTCTTATAAATTCCAACTTGTTTACTTAGTTTTTCCACTAAAGTAGAGGTCAAGTAACTTGCTGAAACTAACGGGATCCAATACAAAATCACTTTCATCACCATAATTCAAACTAGTGATGACTGCAAAGTCCGTAAGGCCAAAATGAAGCTCACTACTGTTCAAATTGACGATGAACATATCGTCCTGATCATTGTCATTCTCCGCATACATTAAGCTGCGGATGAACCTTAATTGGAGGCAAGTCAAGCAGATAACCAAATGGTGAGTCCTTAAGCAACTCAAAACTCGGTCAGGATAAGTTTATGGGGCTGCTATTTGCCTCTATTCTAACAATCTTCCTTGGAGTAGACTCTAACCAAGATTTTCTACACACCATTTTTGCAAAAAATGTAATGAAATCAGGAAAACCACCAAATTAATATGGCCAAATCGTAAACACCAAGTGTTCGGAAAAAAAACGATTACTTTTGCTAAAGATTTTGTGAGTGTAGAAAATGGTGAGTGAAGGTGACTGGGGTTGAAGAAAATAGTGGAAGAGTTGGGAAGAAGAGAAAAAGGAATAAAGAAAAATATACGAAAAGATACGGATTTATCATAAAATAATCAATATACATACCGAAAAATCTGATCATTTACCTAAATAAAATCCCAAAAAATAATTCCAAATCAACATATTCGCAAAAAAAAAAATCGTTTTTTACTTGAATTGTTATGTTTTATAAATAAAAACTAGGTTTTGTAAATAAAAAACAGTACATTTATGTATTGTAATTTAAGATTTTAAATATTGAATATATTATGTATTATGTATGCGATTTTTGGTAGGAAGTATATAACAAGTGATATACATTAACAACAGAGTAATTGAAGATCAGAATAAAGAAACAAAATGTTGATGAGAAATTGACGAGATGCAAATTCGTTAGCTAGAGTGAGCTAGAATGATTGGCAGTATATGTATACCACGAGTTCAACAACGTCCAAAGGGGATTTGTGAGACTTGAGAGCCTCGACGCCCATCTGTAAGCAATAGCGGAGACATGCTTCTCTTGGCTCACGAAGTTCCGTCGGCAGATCCTTTGGTATGTCACCAGCTCCACCGTGCAAAGCTATTGCCCAACCCATATTTACCTTTGTCCACCCAGTGTCGTGTCCCCTTTCGCTTACAACCTACTTCCACTACCCAGCGTGTTGTCTTTTTAATTGGAGGGAAACACCACATAAATGACCAATTGTTTGTTTTTCCTCCGTTTAGGTTAACATCTCTTCTTTCCTTCGTTTCAGATGGAATCAAATGTCTTGCTTGACAGGGAGCGTAAGAAAAAAAAGAAATTTTTAAATTATGTGTATTAAATTAAAGTTATATCAAATATTTTAAAATGTCTTTTAATATTATGGTTTTAAATATTTTACGTAGAAAGTTAGATTAAAGAAATAATAATTCCTTTTTAAATGAATTAAAAAAAATATGCCACGGAGGAGTACTTGTTATATTTTCTCATGATATTGATATGAGAAATATTTTATGAAGGTTGAACCGTGTCAGTTTTAATTTATGAATCATTTTATTTCATCTCTTTTTCTTTGGAATTTCTCTTTTTTTACTTCGTAAAAGTAGAAACTCTTGAGTTTTGTTAATTTGCAAGTTTAGAGTTGAAAAATAAACTTGGCAATTTGTATTGAATTTCAAAATTAAAATTTTTTGAAGTTATATTCAATAAAATTTAATTCTAAGTTGAATTTTTCTTCTTTCAATCTGTACAACAACATACCCAGTGTATTGCCACAAAGTGGGTTCTAGGAAGGTTAAAGTATGCGCAATCCATACCATTACCTTATATGAAGTATAGAGACTGTTTTCGATAGACCCCAACAAAGAAAATCCATTAGTTTAGTTTAGTAGTTTCTCTTGTAGGTTAGTATTTAATAAGTTCAATTTAAACCTTCAAGCTTGTAAGTCATTTGTAAGTATAAACTACAACAACAAAAACAAACCAAACCCAGTATATTCCCACAAAGTAGGGTCTGGGGAGGATAAGTATATACAGTCCATACCAATATCTCAGGGTGAGATAGAGATGTTTTTTCCGATAAACCCCCGGCTCAAAACAAAAATAGTCCAAAAAAGCAATAGTAAAGGAACACGAAACAATAGGTATTAACACACCAGATAATAATATAAACGAGACTAACACCAAATAATACGACAAACGATAACACACTCCGAAACAAGACTAGCACTATAACTACTAGCAAGGACGCACTCCTCCCTACTATCCTTCTACCCTAATACGCATCCTCCAAATCTTCCTATCTAAAAGGAAATGAAAATACCTGATATGCCACACCAAGCGAGCGCAAGCCCCGCTCAGCAAAGTAATAAGAGTGGCAAAGGGCATGGTTGATCCAACGCTCCTCTCTTTGGACTATTCTAAATAGGTTTGAAGTGCCTGACATGTGAATGCAATAGCGTTGAGGTCTACTTGCTTTTTATTCTTCCAAACAAGTATAACAAGAATATTCTAGCCTCTCGTAGAGACGAATTCAAAATTTGAGACGATTCATGCAAGTTGAACAAGATTGACGTAAGACGTACCTACCTAACAAATCAAATACTGTCCACTTTAGTGTTGCCTAGTTGGTCACTATTCTCTGATGACACAAACATGGAATCTTATATTATGTCGAATGACATTCAAACATACTGTCTAACAGCAGCCTTCCCTACTACTTCAACAAGCAACGGTGACTCCTACCATTCGGATTGGGTAGATAGTAAGCACAAAGCAAGGAACGCAAAGCACCAAGCCAAACACCTAAGACAACTCTGATATACTCCTGAAGTAGGATTCTTCTTCCTCAATTACACCCTGCATGAACAACAAAGTTCCGTATTAGTAAGGTGTAAAGAACATTCCTATGCTTCTTTAACTTCAATTTTGTCAAACCTTGATTATCATTATGGCGGCATCCTTGTGCAAAACCTCATTATACTCGCGACAAGAGATATTCTGCAATACTTAAAAATTATGACTTACAATCTTTTCATAAATAGGGAGAACGAGAACATAAACTAATTGGCAATCAAGTACTAACTTGTACACAGTTAGGGCAGCCGGTATCGCCAGAGCAACAACAGGATGAAAGAAGTTCCAAAGCAGCAGTGAGCAGCTCACTGAATATATGCTGCACCTGCCAGATCAAATAGTACTTTTTCTCAAAAGAGGTGACAATATTGTATTTCCTAATTTAGCGGTAAGGCATTATTAGATAACTTTTGTCCATGGTTTAAGCTAAATCACAGACAAAGTGGCTTAGCACTTTAAAGCAGCCATTGGTTTTTGCTTTCAATACCATATCCACTTTACCAAGTAGCAAGCCTAAGATTTATTTTGTTCATTCGCTAACCATGTTCAACCACAAAAGTAATCAAGAGTTTCAAATGCTTTTCTCTAACTTTTTTCTTATTATCGCTGAAGAGACAACAGATGAGATAAATAAAATGCTCCTAACGCAGTTCGGAAATTACTAGGTTTTCAAATGTTTCCAAATGTGAACAAATAAATGACCAACTTTTCTTATATTCTAGCAAAAGATGCCTTTGAGCAAATTAAGTATACATACGTCAAGTGTGGGTTCATTATAAATATTTGTAGATATTCTCAACGATGAAATGCTTTACATATTTGGGCAGTCTAAGTTGTTGCTTGACTACAAGTTCCAACCACATCATCATACACAAGCCATTCAGCAGCTTACAAGCCATTCTGACTACAAGTTCGAACCACATCATCTTATATAAGCCATTCTGTAGCTTACGTCATGCATGCTCTTCAAAGGAGCTCTGACTAAATGATTAAATATATTGAAACCCATTCCATCTTATTATTAGAAATTTCCTTATTTCATTACTTCAACAAATAACGTCCTAATGAACTTCACAATCTATTTCAAACCATAACCAATTAAATTCAGGTTTTCACAAAACGGCACAATCATCCAATTAGCTTGTAAAATAACATAATATGAGT
The DNA here is from genome assembly GCA_031232105.1 of Capsicum rhomboideum. NCBI lineage: Eukaryota > Viridiplantae > Streptophyta > Magnoliopsida > Solanales > Solanaceae > Capsicum > Capsicum rhomboideum. Next base: position 8,850,917 of record CP124716.1, read on the forward strand.
AAATCAAACTATAATAGAAAAGGAATTAAAAGCAGACATAGTTACCTGTGCTGAAATGCCAGTGCCTCCAGGATGTGGATCATAAAGCAGAATTCTTTCTGGAACCTTGCGGGATTCATAAGGGTTTACACACTCTGAAGCTAAATCAGATGAATTGCAAATTATGTACCTTCACCACAAGTTTCAGGAGGCAATAAGAGAACTGTTCTAATGTATGTTAACTCAGACAGAGAACATGTTGAGCCAGATCAAAAATCTCATGTGGTAGAAACTTACATAGGAACAACATTAAGAAGAGCATGACCAGCAGCATGTAAGCCTCCTCGGAATGAATAATTTAAGCTCTCTACAGCTGTCTTTGTGGTCTGAGGAACTTGAATCCAGACAGCCTACATGTGCATTAAAGCTAAAAATTACAAAGAAGAAAGAGTACTAAAACAGTGATGAACAAACATCACACACAGAGGAACTCCAAAAAACACTGTTCAAACTGGTATTCACCTGGGTTTCATATGTGTAATTAGGAAGTGAGAGTTCAACAGTGTCAAAGACTTGGTTGTCCTTTTTCCATATTTTGCAGAAACCGAACCACGTGGTCGTTACTCTGGAACTTTGTGCTTGGGCAGTTGTTCTTGGAAGTCGCAGACTAGTAGTCCTTGTTGGGTAAGCCTACATAGTGGTAAAATATGTATCATGTCAATACATGGTATACAAAGAATTACTTCAAAGTAGCATGCAATAAGCAATACGAGAATTTTCTTTTTCTTAAATAAGACCAATAACGCATTTGTATCTCAAGACTAGCCAGTTAATCAAGGATCTCTCTATGATGGCAATTGCATTCGAGGAGTTCTTCAAATGAAAGCAGGAATATCTACCTATCAGCAGTAAACGTGAAATAAAAAGGCCATGCTTCTTTAAATATCTACCATGTTTTTGATGACTGAAAGTTAAGGGTTTTCCTTGACTAACGGACCCATTAACTCAGCATAATATGAGAAGACTGTATCACATAGTCTGAACACACCTTAATTGTCAAGGATGAAACAACATAGCATAAAGATTCCTCTTTGGCGGACAGAAACTAAGCTTCTTTTCTGTGACTAATTTAGGATAATGTACATCATACCCTTAACTATCTCCATACCAGGTGGTGGAGATTACATTAACTGTAAAAATAGAGAAGAGTTCAAAAACACCCATCATGAATTCTAGGTTAAGAGCTCTAAAAAAAAAAACATTTTCTAGTTATTTACATGAGCAAATATCTCTACACTGAGATTAAGAAAAAAAGGGTAGAGCCCTAAAAGGTGGTAGGCTACACAAACTGTAAAAATAGAAGAGACCAAAAACACCCATCATGAGTTCTAGTTAAGAGCCCTAAAAAAGCAAACATTATTTTAGTTATTTACTCGAGCAAATATCTCGACACTGAGATTAAGAGAAAAAGGGCCACAGCTTAAAGAAGGCTGAGGCAATCCTTTAAAAAAGTGTAGGAAAATGAAAAGGACTTCTTGAGACGTACAAAGTTGGCACCAGTGACTTGGATATCAGTATAGTCACGAGTTTTGGTATAATAGTTCAAGTCTGCTCGTTGGCACCAAGCAATTCTGTTTGGCACATCAAGCTCCTTCACAAGATACGTGTTCCCTTGATTCATATAATTGGCCCCTTCATAAACCTGTAAAATAATTTGGGCCTAAACTGATTAACTTGACAAGGTAACTTCAAAAGAAAACCTCAAGAATCAAAAGAGTTCTACTGCAACAAAATAATATACACACATGAATAGATGCATCACAACGATGATCACTCTCGCCCTTTCTTTTTTATATTTATATTTTTGTTCTTCCGTCTTCTGCCAGTAGGAATAATCACAAGGACTTGCAAAAAATATAGCTGTGATTACTTTACCTGAAAGAAAGACCTGCTTTCTTCAATTTCTTCCACGAGTTCATTCTTTTGAATGTCAATCACTTTGTACCGCTCAGTTTCTATGGCTCGAATACTAATGGCACTTGAGGGCTTCTTCTGCTAACAGCATAGAATGGTTTAGAAAAGCTAAAAACACCCAGCTCACAAAGCACAGTATCGTTGATTAATACTACACTCAAAGGATCATACCTCTGACCCGATGTAGCTCCATATTCTGGCAGCAGCACTACGTGATATATCTATACTCAGAATTCCCTTGTTTTTAAGTGCCATTATGATACTCTCCAAGCCAGGGCCAAAGTATTTCTCGTCATCGGACAAGCTCAGTGGATGTTCAAAAGCAGCAGCAGCCAGATGCTGTTCAAGAACCTGCCAGTCACATGCTTTTCAAATGTTAAGTGAATTCCCAACTAAACACACAGTTCAATGACTAAAACTGAAAATGAGCACAAGGTCAAGAAAACCCAAGAAGAAATCAAAACAACCTGCCGGTTTCTTGCATCTATATGACAACATTCAATTGGGCCCCTGAAAAGTTTCTGGGGGAATTTCATGAAATATTGATCCAAAGGCCCTTCAAAGGCAACATAAATAGCAAGTGATGCATTTCCCCGTCTTCCTGACCTTCCTGCTTGTTGCCACAGACTGACAAAAAAATATTCGGAACTATCTCAGTAGCTGAATAAAAGCGTAAATCTTCGGAGGGACACAAACAAATAATAAATACCTAGCTATACTGCCTGGAAAGCCTAGATGTAGGGTTGCATCAATATGTCCTACATCAATACCCAATTCAAGGGCATTTGTAGCAGCAATACCGCAAATACTACCATTGAAAAAGTCACGCTCAATTCTTCTTCGGTCCTGCTCCACGAAGAACTAAGGTCAAACTATCTTTTTGCCGGTATGTATATGTTAGAACAATAAGGCTAAAGTGCCAAATAGAAACTAGGGAAGCGAGATTAGATTTAGCAACAAAATTGATGTTATGGTAGTAACATGACTTAACATGGAATCAGCATATCCAAGGCTCTGAAATGCTTAGGAAAGACAACTTTTTCTTATTTTCCTATTCTGATTAGTAACATTACTTTAAACCTTCGCGTACAAGAAAGGTATCTGTGAAGCCCCATGTACAACAACAACATACCCAGTGCAATCCCACAAGTGGGGGTCTGGAGAGGGTAGTGCGTAAGCAACCTTGCCCCTACCTTGTAAAGACAGAGAGGATGCTTACAATAGACCCTGGACTCAAGTAATGATAAGGTAAGAATTGTCGTAGTAAATATTAACGATGCAATTGAAATTTGAAAGTCAAGACCGATGTTAACGGCGTTTAAGAAAGATAGGAGAAATAAGAACTAAGAATTGGTTAAGCCATCAGGCGTTGCCAACATAAGGATTAGTATTGAAATGGATTACGTGTTAAATCATACCTTGTGTATTTTGGATAGAATATATAGAAGGAATATGTATTTTTTATGGAATAATTTAATTATAGACCTAAAGTGTATTAGAAAGCACAATATTAGGTGAGTTGTAATGTATGCACTATGAATTTAGTGTTACTAGGCATACGCCCATATTACTTTAAGGATATCTTGAAAATAACACCGAAAGTGATAAAGATGATGTCAAAAAAGGGAAGTAATTAGTTCAACAACTTCAATTAAGCTAATCGAGGTTAAAAAGTAATAATAATAAATATAACTAATTAGAGGTGCAAAATCATCTTATAAGATTTTATTGATCTGGAGTTGTCGAGATTTTTTTCTTGAATCACATTAGGAGAAAATGTATCTGTAAATGAAAAATAAAACTAGCTATTTCGCATGTTTCCTTTTCTTTCATAGTATAGAATTAACAAAATTATATATATATATATAAAGCAATCCGGTGCACAAAGCATCCCGCATTAGCAGGGTCCATAGAAGGGCTGCAACCAAGAGGTGTGATGTAGACAACCTACCCTAATGTAAGCATTAGTGGCTACTTCCATGGCTCGAAACCATGACTTATAGAACACAGAGACAACTATACAGTTGCTTCAAGGCTTCCCTTCCTAATTAAAATTATAAATGTAATTAACTTAAACGCATTGTTATTTTTCATTTATCTCTAGATTCAATTCAACATTATTACTTTGCAATTGTTGTGGAATAAGAGGAAGAGAATTTTGTTGGGATTCCTGATAATCTCATGACTGATCTACATAATGTGTTATGAAAACACTAAATAAACGTGACAATACACGTGACAAATATTGATAAACAATAAATAAACATATGACAATATATGTGACAAATAAACTCATAATATGAAAACATTAAATAAACATGATAATTTATTTTTCATTTATCTTTAGATTCAATTCAGCATTATTTCTTTGCAATTACAATGGAATCAATAAGAAGACAATTTTTGTTGGGATTCATGGTAATCTTCTAATAGATTCACATAGTATGAATACACTGAATAAATGTGACAATACACGTGACAAATAGACTCATAGTGTGAAAATAATTTTTTTTTAAAAACGTGACAAATACTCATAATGTGAAAAGAATAAATAAATGTGACAATACACGTGAAAAATGGACTCGTGCACCTATTATAAATTACACAAGCATTCCTCTCAAAATTGTTCAGGCCTATTCAGCCAAAACATCTATTTTCTTCTTTAATTATTTGTTTTTCCAATGGATAAGAGGACCGGAAAGGGTATGCAAAAGATTGAAATGAAGTTGATTGAGTCTAAGGAAACACACACTGTTACTTTCTCAAAAAGGAAAAAAGACTTGTTCAAGAAAGCAGCTGAGTTTTCAACTCTAACTAGAGCAGATGTTGGTGTTATGCTCCTTTCACCAAGTGGAAAACCATATTCCTATGGTTCCACAAGCATAGAAAAAATTACTGATAAATTCTTAAATTGAAACAAGACGATCGCCAATGTGAGCATGTTGATTTGGGCAAATCAAATGTCTTTGAGGCTTTGAAGATCTTCGTAAAGAACTAAAGCATTGGAAGAGAAAGAAATATTGTCAGATAAACACAAGTTGGAGCAATTGGAGTCAATCAAGCTGCGGTTGGACAAAATTAAAAAATAAGAGAAAAGTGATGTTCCTGCCAAGCTATTCAATAAAAGGTGTCAATCAAACTTGTGGAGTTTAATCCTTGTCACAAAGGTCCCATAGATGGTAGTTGTTCTTTCAGGTTGTAACTATGGTTATTCAGATGGCATGAATTACTTTTATGAATATTTCATTTAAAATGAAATTTGGTTGATTTAACAGTGAATTCATGCATGATTTTCAATAATTAAAAGGATTGTGATTTTTCAAATGCTTATACATTCATGATTTAGGTGCATACGTAGGAATTACTACATGGGCTGGTTTCCTCGAATAGGATAGAGTTTGGGGTGCCAATCACATGTATTTGGGGCGTGACATTATCCTAATTCCTAACAAATACAGTTTGTCTACATAGGTTAGACAGAGTCGTGTTTATCTTTTAGTTGTATGCTGAGAAAATCAACTCGTCATTGGTCTCTTATGTCTAACAAGAACTCTCTTATGAGGGAAGTAACATGACCTAGCCTGGAGTAAGCACATCCAAAGCTTTGACCGATTTAGTAGAGATACATCTTTCTTTTAATAGGCAAGAGAACTTTAAACCCTAACTTACAAGAAAATATTCCTAAAAAATACAGTTTGTCTGCACATGGAACTAGTGTAGTGCTTTCTTTTGGTTGTATCCTCAGAAAGTTCTCTAAGTGGATTCTTATGTCTAACAAGAAAAAATAATCTCATTCTAAATCTCTTTCACTCATTCATTTTCAAGAATCTAAGGCAGAAATCATTTGGCCAATTTGCAGACTGATTTGAAGTATACCATTAGCGACAAATTATTTTATTTGTGAAGAGCATCAGCCACGAGTTATTGAAACAAGTGGGATATGGATGCTTTAAAACGGATCGAGATGAAACAAAGTTAAATTCATTTTACAAGCGAATCATGTAAGCAAGTTAAGAGCAACATGAAAAACACATGTTTAAATAAATGTCCTTGGTGATGAACAAACTGTCCTTAACCAAGTTATAGTCCTAACCTCAGCAATATAACCAGCTCGGTATGCGCATATAGTATCAACTAAATGAGGTGCTGTTTCCTGAAGAATCTCACGCCTTAGGACAACAAAATATTCCAGAATCCTAAACTGTTAGTAGAAGATAAATGATAATAACAATTTAACTATACAATGGAATTTCACTTACGTGTAACATAAGACAAGCTCACAAAGTTTGCGTGATTTACAAAATGCAATACAACGAAGACCATGCTGCATCATTTCCGCAAAAAGGCAAGAAACCTCCAAAATGGGACTGCGACAGAGACAGAGACATAATGCTGTTAGTAATGACGAAAAAAGGAAGAAAATGCACTCATTCCTGTTAGGGCTAACTTACAAGAATATAACATATTCTCAAGCATCCAACTGATGGAGTGATGAAGTGGATCACACGCACAATAAGGACAAAAGTGGGAGATATAAAGAACGTATGAAAAAGTCAAGGTGCAAGATTATGGTGAGGCAACTGGCACTAACTAATAATCTAACAGAAGCCTCTTAGTAAGGCAGAATAAAAGTTTGCTAATGCTAATTTGAGTATTTTATATCTTTTGCAATGACGGCAACAGCTATTCTTACATGAAATTCTCATGATTCAGAATATTTTTCAGTAAACCAAATGCCATTACTAATTAAATGCAGTAGCCTTAGCCAGTTTAATCTAGTCTTATAGGTTCAGATGTTCATTTACTCCTAAGTAGCGGTGGAGTTAGAATCTTCATAACAATTTTTTTTCACAAGTAAAATCTTTACCATAAGTTATTGAAAGTATTCCTACTATTACGGTATTACCATGTTTCCAATGCATAGTGACAATACACAATACAACCAGTCTCTACCAACAAGTTATCAAGATCTCATATATGTGTACAATATCCAAACAAATTTGCTGACATGGGGGTATAACCTGCCTCATGTTTGACAAATGCATATAGTATATGCCTTGCTTTTAGTTATCCTCATTGTGGTGCGTTCTTTACAGTTGGTTTCTATAAACTTCAAAGGAAAACTGGTGTCCTAAGGTTTACTATAATTTCTTCAGAATCCTTACAAGATCATTGCTTAATGTTATACTAGTCACTAGATGTATTCTCTCCACATAACCTACTTGGCTCGTAATTTACTCAGCCAATATCTTCTCATTCAACTTTCTTTATCGATACATTATTATCTTCTTGTAAATAACTACTCATTCACTTCCATCCAAATAGGCATGTAATTGGTAGTATTATGTTATATATTGTCTTCTAAGCCTACATCTTTTTTTTTCTTTCAAAATTTCTTAAACAAATTGGTCACGCTCTGAAGAATAAATCCTGCTATATATTCTTGTATGTTGAGAAAAGAAACAGCTCTTGCTTCCTTCCTGATGCAGCGAGGATGGCCCAGTTCGCAGGGAAAAAAAGATTAGAGGCCTTTTACAATATGCATTTAGATAACAGAAGGTGAGATCTATATCAAATTCTCTTTTTTGGGGAACTGAGATCTATATCAAATTCTCAGTGGACGCAAAGCAGGAAATATTTTTCACCTTGATCTTCTAGCAATCAGATGCTTGTCAATAGAGCCATCCCCAATGTCAGTCTTATTTCTCTTTGAGATCTGCAAGATAAAAGTACCTCAAATGAAGGCAAACAGCTTCCAATTGAATACACGCGAGCTATAGGACTTTATCAGAAAACCTACCATTTTCAGGCGCAAAGGAGGATTCCATAACACAAAAAGCTTTGAGCCAGATGGGCTGCCATCATTCTGAATCAACTCTATTGTTGGTAGACTCGAGAGCTCCTACATAACCCCAGGGCAACGAGATGAGACTTTTATATGATCAACAAATATTAAATAGTCTGAAAGTAATATCCAGTTCAGTAGATCTAAATTTTGTACTTGAAAGTAATATGTTGGTAGATATAGTGAGTGAGCTTTGTTTGTAATTCTTAGCCTAGAAATGAAGGGTAGATCCATCTAACCACCACCCACCCACGCTGCTGGCATGTAGAAGAAATTTTGTGATTGTATTTTGTGAGTGAGTCTTAGCTATTTAGAAGAAGGGTTCTTCTAGTTTTAACTAGCCAACTTTTTTGTATATTCCTTAAGGTGGCGAGTTTGTCCCTTTCTTGAGTGTATTCTGGTGGTACCAAATCTCTCTTTCACTATCTCTCATGTCATAATGTAAGCCATATATAACTGTAACTCTGTAAGCAGTACCTAGAGTAGTTAAAGATTATTTATAGTAAAACTATTCATGCTATTGAATACCTTTGAGTGCTCCATGGGATTTCCAGAAGTCGCAGTAGAAAATATAAATGAAGGATTACTGCCATACACTGCATGAGAAATCAATTAAAAGCCAACTTTCCATAGAAGGCACAATCAAATTGAGAAAAGATAAAAAGGTCTCATGGTAGCAGTAGACACCAAGGGAAAAGTACCATGAGAACAAAGTCGGCGAAGTCTCCTCAAAATAAGAGCAGTATGACATCCAAATGCCCCCTTATACGAATGAGTTTCATCAACAATGACAAACCTGAGACATGCCAATGAGATTAAGGTGTCAAATTTTTCATTTTAAAAGAAAAAAAGATTACTTCCAGGGACACTCTACCGAAGAAAAAGAACAAACCAGGAAATGTTCAAGCACAGTAGTAATGTGAAAAAAAAAATAGGACTAAATGATCAAGAAAATTTACCTAAGATTTGATAAAATTCGACTAAATTGTCTATGACATGGCAAGATTGAGACATGCAACATATCAGGATTTGTGATCAACTGAAAAGCAGATGAAATTTCAGTAATTGCATAAGAAAAGTTAAAGGAAAGGTAGGAAATAGACAAACATAGGGAAGGACCGGAACAGAACTCTCAGCCTATCTAAACATCAAAACTTACTGAATACCAGTCTAGCATTATCACGCAGCCGCTTCCTATCCATCTGAGAAGTGTCCCCATCATATACACCAATACTAAGGTCAGTGCTAAACTCGTTTGTCATGTTTAATAAAGACCTTAGTTGATCTTGCGCTAAAGCCTGCATTGACAACTCAAACAATGTAAAAGCTGCGGCAAAGGTGCTAACAAGGAATCGTTAGACTACAGTGGAATGAGGAAATTCTTAGCAGACGCAAAACCTATCCAACGAACATAAGCAGAAAAAATAAAGGCAGGAAGACTTCTGAGAAACTAGCATCCCCAAAGACTGAATTTTCAACAATTAAGCTTGGAAAGTATAAAGCAAAGAACCTTTGTAGGAAAGAGGTATAGAGCACATGCTGACAAGTTCTGGGATAATACTTCCAGAACTGGCACATTGTAGCAAAGAGATTTCCCACTGGATGTCAAGGTAGCTACAACAACATTTTTCCCCGCAAGAGAAGCCTGGATAGACTCAGCCTGCCGATTTATGATGCTTAGGAAGTTTTGTATAAAAGTTTCGTTTAAAGGGAAACCATATAAGATAGACCAGCACATTACCTGATGGCTATATAATCTGGTAATTCCAATATTTTTCAATGCCAATATTGTGCTTTCTGAAAGTTCACTTGGAATCTCAACGTAGGTGGCATTGCGGGCAGTGATATTTTCAACATGAACAACCTGCACCAGGAACAGAAATAATAGTGGACAACCGTGGGTTAGCTCTTACAGCATCATTATCTATACAGTAGCTAAATTGAAGTCATTCACAATTGAAGCACATGCTTATGTAAGTGAGGGCTTCGCTTCATCTTGCTCTGACAGCACAGCAATGGAACGATCTCTTGGAGTAATTCATCAATAAAAAAGGAAATGGAATATATGTAGTTTCCAAGAGGGGGAGAAGAATAATGTAAAATTTATAAAAATGCAACAAGGTAAAGACCTGTCCATCAGATCCAATCCCCTTTCTCAGATGCTCCACCATTTCCAAAGGTGTCATAGGATTTGTATCCTGCATGTCAAAAGCTTATCAAATTTGCAGAACTCTTTCTCGGGTCTTAAACTTAAATCAATTACAATTTTTCGTCATCTATCAAAAAAAGGACCACAATAATCAAGGGAATCTTGCACTGATAAAAGGTCATTCAAGACACTGCTATTAGCTGTACCACTGAAACAGGCCAATACTAGACACTGGTGTTTCTTTTTATATCCTTCATCTACCCACTTCATTGAAAATGCCCTTTTCTTGAAATAACAATCACTAAAATATCCGATTGGAATTTGCTCTATCAAGAGAAAATATTTATCGCTAGCATCTTAAAGGTGACAAAGTATAGAACAAAAGATCAGATGCATTCGCTAAGTTCCCATCATTTCTGTGCCTATGTTAACAATGAATATTGCCTTCATAAGCTTGATTGACCTCTGAAAATACAAAGAGAAAATTATTTGTAGTGCTCATGCAAGCACTTCTAATGAAGAAGAATTACAACGTAAAAATCAAATGCAGAGAAAGTTGTGAACTGGAGACTCTCACAGCTGCAAATGTACACAGATGCAAAGATTGTGGAAAGTTTTGCATAGATGTAGCATGTTATGATGGATTAAGAGAGCATCTAAAAAGTTTTTAGGAAGTAAGTGGAATATCATTAAGGGCATCAAGAAGATATAGAAATTACAAAAGAGGTGAAGATGTCAGCTCTGCAAAATTTTAAAAAAAAGTTATTATAAGGGTAAGAAGCTGACAAATTCCAAAAATAAGTCAGGGCTATTTATATGGAAACGATTACCCAACTAAACAGGTTAGCTAAACATCTCCCTTTCAGATTACTAATAGGAGTTGAAACACCATCAAAACATCTGTGGTATCTTTCAGAGCAAATATACACCAAAAAATACATGCAAGCATCAATTACAAAAGGCATAGTGCACGGTTTTAAGACTTACACAACAGTTTGCTTCAAAGGAATGAGAACCTGCTCGTTTAGTGTCAATGCTTGTTGCACCAATACCACCTTGCTTCACAAAGGTAATGAAATCTTCCAGGGAAATTTTAGAGAAATCATTTCCATTTTGACGCTGCATTACAACATTACAAATTTAAAAAATTTAAATCACATAATAAATGTCACAATGAGTCGGTCAATATCAATCAACTCTACTTATGTGAAACACCAGAAGGTTCCAAGACCTAATAAAAAAAGAAGGGCTAAAACAGTCAAACTACAGAGGACCTCATAACATTGAACAATCAAAATGAACAGTGGATATAAAAGGATCAACAACTTAATAGAAAAGAAATACAAATACACACTTGCTTGAGTGCAGCCGCTCTAACGATAAACACTTGCTAGAGCCCAAGCGCTCTAACGCAGGATTACCTAACCACTGCTTGTCAGTCAGACATGCTACCTGGTTTATTAGTCGAGATGCTAGACACCACTGATATTATTATTATTTAAAAAAAAAAAAAAAAAACGGGTTGTGGGGTGGGGAGGGGGACTCAAAGTTGGCAGCATTATAAAGAGATGCTTATGTGTGTGACAATTAGTTCATCTACCTTCCAGTCGATAACACTAAGCTAAACCCAGAACTTCAGAATACTACCCACCAAGTACCCAAGTAATTTCCAATAGGAAGAATCTTGAGATCACAAGTGCCAACCAATTTTACTTGCTAGCTATTATATTTCTTCAGAAGTTCCTTTATTTGAAGGGTAACTGCAGCTTAATACACTAGTGAAGGACTTAAGCATAGACACAAACTAAACGAAGTTAAGCCAAAAATCGGCTGGAGTAGACATTTACATACAGTAAGAAAGAATGGTATGAAATCCCCATCTTTTAAATTGGTCATGAAGCTATCATAAGACAAGAGTCCTGTAGTCTGAACTGCCAAGTTAGATATGCCAACACATCCATAAACAGGAATATGTAGTTGGACTTACACGATTAAAAGTCAACACGGCATTAAACATACATGTCATAATAACACATAGTCATAAAGAAAAAAGTTTCATGACAGATTCTACATCTTAAGTGCTTGAAATTTCCAAACATTTGGGTACTGCACAACACCTAAGTCAACTTTAAAATTTAAAAATTGAGGATGCCAAGACATGTTGATTGGATTAATAAGCAAATCATTCAAAGTGAGAAGTGACATACCTTTAATAACTTGACTAACTTCAAAAGATTTGTTCGGAATGCATACTCCCTTTTCTTCATTGAGCAGAGAATATTTGATATGGTTACACCTTTTTTAACTACTCGCATAAAAGGAGAAAAACAGACTTATTCAGTGCTCAAGCAGTCATTTTCCTATATCAAAGAGTTAAATCTGAACTAAACATACTTGCACTCTGGTCTCCCTTTGTTGTTGAGTTTCTGAAAATGACAATACTATTCTTGAAATTTCTAACCACTGTATCATCATCAACAATGTGTACCACCTAAAAAAAAATAAGGCGTAAGTGCTTGAAGAAAAAAGTTCATAGTGCTGATAAGTGGTCAAGCCAGACCCAGACCTAACGTTGAATTACGTAGCGAGAAGGAGGGGGCAAAGCCACCTCTAATTGATATGTCAACATATTAAGCAAATTTAGAAGGGAAAGAATATAACTTCAAAAAATTGTGGGGTCAACGACCACCTGACACCACTCGAAATCCATCTGCTTATGGTGATACATAAAAAGAACTGACTGGGATAAATGATTAGACGTATAATCGAAATTAAAAGAATGTAAACGCTTGTAACTAGAAGGGATACTGAGATCAAATTGTACATTCACTTAAACAAAATATGCAAGTAAGTAAGTGAGATATATTTTGGCACCACTCCTGTTCTCCAGAAAGAGAAACCCCTACTCTGGAAAGAGTAAACAAAACTCTGTAGGTCAGCAGACTATGGTGGTCCTCCTTATAAGTTCATAACTTCAACTTGAGAAACTGTTCAGATTTAATTATTACAGTACTTTGCAGCCTATAAGCTCCCTGTGATATACTTGTGATCATCCGGAGGCACTTCTGCAAGGCCCTCCAACAATTATCCATTGTCAAAAATGAATGACTGAGGCCACGGCTCAAAAGTTAAACTTTTAGAGTTATAGTTATAAAATATTTCTTTTTGAATTTTCCAATTCTTTTTCGAGTTCAGACTGACAAGAGTATGTCAAACTAATGGATAGAAATATTGAAATATATCAAAGTAGGGGATAAAACTGCTAAACTAGCCAGAGGTCCAACAAAGTACCTTAGGACAAAGTAGGGAAAGTTGCTCGATGTTTGTGACACCAGCCTGAAATCCAAATAGACAGAGACGATCAAGTGCTCCCTTCAGACTGGAGTAGGTAACTTGTCCCTGCTGAAGTTGTAGGGAAGCTGAATACATGTTTAAAAAAGAAAATATTTTGCCTATACTCCTCAACCACGTCGGACACCCGCACGAATCACTACCACTCGAACACGGATCAGATATGTTGTACTTTCTGCTGACTTCCTCAAACATGCAGCTGCCCGAATCCGGGTCAGTAAAACAATTTATAGACGCTAAAACCTGAACAAATATCTTAGCATTCTCATCATCCATGTCATTGGAAGATGATTTTAGTATGCTAAGGACTAGCTCATCTGCATGTCCTTCCATCTTGTCATCCGTGTTGCTTCTCTTGCGCTTAACCTGTGAAGAACAATTCAACGGAACACTGCAATTGTGTCCATCTGAATCTCTAGAGCGTGTTTCATCCAAAATAACTTTGGTCTGATAGTCATTCCTAGATATGCTGCTCAAGTAAGACAAGTCTTGCATCATGTCAGACCATGCTGTCTCAGCTTGATTCAGAGTTGAGCCAAACCTTTTTTGTCTGGGTGGAAGCTGGCGGGCAGCTGGGATAGATGAGCTTGCAAGTGTCTCGGCTTTCTTGTTTTGTTTTCTGTCTTTCTTTATATAGGGAACAAGTACCAGAAATTCCCCACTGCCAACTGAATAGTCACTTACCTTACTCTCCAAATCCAATTTGACACCCTGATTAAAAAAGAATACCACAAAAGATGAATATAAAAAATAATAGTTTTTTCCTTTCTGCTAGGAACTAGAAATAGTTACAAAGTCCATAGGATACAATGAGACCCTGATATCCACCCACAGGGAAAAAAAAAAAAAAGTCAGAAGTCCCACTTTATGTAATGAACGATTTGGTGTGATCACATCGTTACCTTATATTTTTCTCATTATCTTTACTTATTATTTATAATAATCATATTTTATCCTTTAACCCTACCTTTTTTAGGTAGCTCATATGGTATTTCCCTGTTCTCTACCCCGATCGAGATATCCCCCATTTCGGGTGGGGCCTGTAGCTCAGAGGATTAGAGCACGTGGCTACGAACCACGGTGTCGGGGGTTCGAATCCCTCCTCGCCCATAACCGGCCCAAAAGGGAAGTACCTTTCCCTCTGGGGGTATGAAAATCATGATCAGGATAGCGAACCTAACCTGTACTCTACTTTTCTCATAGGTTTATCCTTCAAATTGTTGATGTGTGACATTATGTAACGAAGGAAAATCCTATAATCTATCCAAATATTGTATTCATTAAAACAATACCGTATGATGTGATACAATACAACACGATACACAACACAACACAAGACAATACATTATGAAAACGCTATGTAACAACCATCCAAACAGAGTGTACAATACCAATGAGCAATGAGACCCTGATATCCACCCACAAAAAAAAAAAAAAAAAAAGTTCCAAGAAAGAGTGTCTGCAGGGAGGGGGGTTGTTAACCTTAACTACCAAGAACACAAACAACAACAACAACAACAACATACCCAATGTAACTATCAAGAACACAAAAAAACCAAATAAGAAAAAAGACCCACATGATATTTGACATAAATCATTAAACAACAACCACAAGATTGGGTATTTCAATAATTCAGGAGTGTAGAATAAAGGAGTAAATTTGCCTTGAAAAAGAGATGGAAATTCGGGGAAATTGAAGCGGGAGGGAAATATTGGTTGAGGAATTGCTTGAGTTGTTGAATGGTTTTGTTCTGCAAAATGGGAACAATTATGGATTCACCAGTTAAGCTACGCACTTCCATACTCAGATTTGTGAGTTGTGCAAAGTTGGAAGAACGTTATGGTGGTTGAAATTGATTCTTGCAATTGGTTTTGACAAAAAAAAAAAACCTAATATTGGCGGGGAATGGCAGCTCACGTGCGAGCCCAGGCCCATGCAAGTGCTCTTCCTCTTCATATTTATTATGAAAATTTAAATATACCTTTGTTAAAATAACAAGGAAACTTATTTAAATATACCATATTTACAAAATATTTACCATTTATAGCTATATAATTTTAATATATGCATAATTCACTTTTAATACATAATATAAATTTTTTATCAAAACAAGCATAATATATTTAAAACAGTTATAATACATCCATATTGTATGCATAATTCACTTTTAGTACATAGTATAACACACCTATATTGCATGCATAATTCGTTTTTAATACATAGTGCATTTTTTTTACCAAAACAAGTAAAATACATTTTAATATACTTCTAATACATCTATATTGCATAAATAATTCACTTCTAATACATAATATAGTTGCTATAGATGGTAAATATCTTACATCTACAATATATTAATCTACAATATATTAAAAATGTGAAGACCCTTAGAAATATGATTCAAACTTTTTGTCCTTCATTAAAAGATTTCATAAAAATAAAATAGCATATGATAAAAAAGGAAAAAGAAGAACGTAGGTTAGTAAAATTGTAGTAGGTAAAATAACAAGGAAAAATATTTAACACTTATTTTGGTCCAATTGGACAAATCCCACATTATTTCAAAGAGCTAAAAGGTCGAAGTCTTTTTTTTTTTTTGGTAATTTGATTTAGGTAAGGAATTATAATATTTAACACTTCTAAATTGATTAGAAATTATCACGTAAAACCTACTATTGAGTTTTAATAATTAATTTATATTTAAGGAGCTAATAAATTATTCTTTAAGTGCTTAAGAATAGTGGACTTCTAATACTAATCAAGTTCTAATTTATTAGCTATTTGTTTACCGATGGTTGTTTGTCCTTTTTTTCCAATATTTAACAAATATATGTAGGCAATTTTGGTAATAAATTTTACTTAAATAGGAAAAAGAATTCTAAGTAAATAACGCATCTTTAATGTCACGTTCAAAAGGATACTAAAGAAGAGTCAAATTAACAACCATCCAAGTAATTTTAGGAGTCTTCATCCCTTTTGTTATCTATTTAATTTGTATATTCTTTGCACTTTGGGATTTCTTTTTATAAACTGCATGCATACGTTTACCTTCCGTTTAAGTTCATTAATTGTATTTAAGTGTTATTTTGATTTTCTTCTTAACCTAATTGTGTGATTTGTTTGTGTTTTTTGTGGTATTTGAGATTTGAGATTTTATTCTTAATTTTTGTTTACGATCGCTAGGTTGTCTGTTCAAGTCTATATTGTAGATGAATGTTCGATCGGACTTTGAAGTATTTTTTGTGTGAAGGTATCGTATTGTCCTAATATTTATTGTAGTTTTTGTTCTGTGTTCGGTCTGACTTTGAGAAATTCTTGTATAAAAGTTAGATTTAACAGTATTGTTCTGATATTTCAATTATCGTATTATTTTAATATTTTGTTGTAGTTTATAGGTGGTAAATAAACGTTTGAACTTTGAGCGATTTTTGGGTAAAGGGTAGGTTTAACTATAGTGTTTTGTTGTAGTTTCTGATCTATTATTACTATTTGTTGTTTTTGTTATTATCCGTTATATGATGTTGGAAAACAAAACTTTTTTTAATGTGACTATCTTCGATCTTTAAAGTCAATTGCTATTTTTCAATAAATTATTCTTCTTTTATATATTTTATAGCCATTGACGACTTGACATGAAGCACATGTGCAACGCACGTACACTTGACTAGTTTTTTAAATATGGTATATCTAGGTAATAAAAAAAAGTATATTTAAAAATAATAAATATTTTATAAAAAGTACTCAAATGATTAATTTTTTCAAGTAAAAATGTTAACATATTTTTTGTCAAAATAACAAATATTAGGATAAAAATATGCAGTCTAATTTTGGTTCAAATAAATACATAATCTATTGGTGTTTTAATTAAACTCTACACTTTCAACTATCAAAGAGTGTAGTAAGGGGAAGATGTTTTTACTAAAAAGTTCAATTTATTATTTTTTATTTAATTTTATAGTAAATTATTTTTTCAATTTCTAAAAAAGTTTATTAGTTATATTTAAAAATAACTAAACTTTAAAGATTTTATTTTATTAAGATCTTATACGTTGAAACCTATAGTTATGGACCCAATTCCTTTTTTTTTTGTAAAGTCATCTTAATTATTAAAAAATTAAACATGTCATAAGTTCGTATCCTTTTAATGTTAACCAATTTTATTAATATATAATTGATCAGGCATAGGTAAAATCCTATTAGCAATTTATGTCCACTTATTAAATATATCCCTAGTTCTTTTTTACTTGGTTTGTATTGACTTGACACATGTCCTAAAAATTATTTATTAGAAATTTATTTTACTAAATTAATTCGATGAATGTGTTTGAAAACTTAAATTTGACATTTAGTATTTGATATAGTTACTAAATCACAAGGTTAATATTAGAAGAAAATAACAAATATTTAAAATAAATAAGTAAAAAAAATATTTTTAGTATAGATCCAAATAAAAAGAAATATATAACATTTACTTAGTTTTAAAAAATTTAATTGTAATTAATTAATATAAATTATGATTTTTTAAAATTACTTAATTATGTTAGATTTAGAAAAGTTTCAACGGGCTCCACTGTATTCAATGGCATTTCTTCACGTAGGGCATGATTTGTAATTTAATGGGAAAGGATGGGCTTTTTTTGGAAGTTGTTGCTAAAGTCCAAATTAGAAAACAGAAAAGACAATCCTGTGTCAGCAACATAATCTTGTAAAATATTTTAATGACTATAATACTCTCGAAGGAATGCTCGAGTCTGTGAGTACCCACTCGCTCATCTACTCCTTATCTATTTAATTCTTTCTTCTATCTATTTATTTAATTTAAAAGGCGACCCGCGGAACCGGGCTATAAGATAAGATACAATTTTTGTACTCTTTAAATAACTGGTAAGAAAGAACATCTGTAAGTACTGGAAGACTCTTGTATGTATGACAACCCTCTCTTCCATTACTGGTGAACTGTTGCACAAAAAGGGCGACAAAAGCAATATTTTTTAGCGCGTTTTTCAAGTGCTTAGCTTTTGCTAATGGTGGGGCGGCAAGGCTATGTTGTTCAGTTGGAGGCCTAAGTCAAGAAGATACGAATAATGTGTCGGGCACCTATAGAAGATAGGGGGCAGTTTTCTTGTGGTAGTAATTGTGAACATCTCTCCTCTTAACTTAGCGTGCACAGTTTGTTACTTTGTTTACATGTTGTCTTAGGCACATCTATCTTTCTTAGTATCACGTTGGACTAATGATAATAAATGAAAGTCAGTCTTTTAGTAAACGTATATAAACAACTCTTTGGTGTATAAGCAATTCTTTAGTGGTTGTACAGAAAGTATGGTGGAGGTTGGTTGAAAAATGATGTTGCGCGGCGTTCAAAACTAGTCTTGAAGTGAATGAATTATAAAGAAGTAAGGAAATGAGACGACTCTTTATTGAACTATATATATCATAAACAGGTCTTCTCCTCCACACCAATCAAGAGTTTTTTTTCTATTCCTCTCACATATCATAGTAACGCCCTTAATGCTAGGTTTTAAAAAAGACTTTTAATAAAATTGTTGTTGAATTAGATAAAAGTTTATTTTTCAACAAATAATAAGATTACTCACTTTGTACAAAATATTTTGAAAATTAGTTTCCTCTCCCAAATAATTTGACCGATATTCCTGATTACGAATCAAGACCCTTTTGTATTAATTTCACGACCCGAAATCCCATTCGAGCCGGACTGGCACCCGAAGCCGATATGGCCCGAGAGAACCAATCTTTGCTCATGAACAATTGTATATGTATTCTCGTATGAATCTTATTATACCTCATGCAACTATGCGGAAGACATGAATCATGGAAACATATGTCATATATATATAAATAAAACTTGACCGTTGGGGCCATATAATTAAAAAAAAATCTCAATTTCAAACTATAGTAAATTCTCATATCTCTCTCTCTCTCTATATATATATATATATATATATATATATACTCCCTCCGTTTCAAAAAGAATGACCTAGTTTGACTTGGCACGGAGTTTAAGAAAATAAAGAAGACTTTTGAATCTTGTGGTCCTAAATTAAAGTTATGGCAAATGTACCAAAATGCCCTTTATTCTTGTGGTCTTAAAGATGTCATGTGAAAAGTTGAAATTAAAGTGTTGCCAAAAAAGGAAAGAGTCATTCTTTTTGAAACGGACTAAAAAGAAAAGTAGGTCATTCTTTTTTAAACGAAGGGAGTATATATTAATATAAAAATATTTCTTGATTAGATGGGATTGGGTGCCTAAATGCAAATAATTATAAATTTACACCCATTATTACATTGTAATAGTAAAGTAGCTAAAAGATATTGGTGTATATAGTCAAAATTGAATGTTTAAATGAACAAGTGTTATATGGGTAGTGTCACGATTCAAAAACTAGGTCATGATGGCACTTGTTGCGGCCCAGCCTTAACAAGTAAGTCAATCACTCAAAAAGGAAAGAAAAATCGCAACAAGAAGTAAAATAATAAGACGAGACTTCTAGAACGAAGTCAGGCCAATACAAGTACAATAATAGCGAAAATCTGAAAGAAATATCATACAATCCCCAAAATCTGGTGTCATAGTGTAAGAGCATCTAAGTACAATATCTGGAAAACTGAAAGTACACATCTGTCTCTAAACATAACTAAAGACAAGTAAGGATAGATGAGGTCCGAATCATCCCAAACTCTGGAGCGAATCAGTACCTCAACATCTGAAACTTCACACAAAATCAACCACCATGCGTGGTGCTCGAACTGGGATCTGCACCAAAAGGGCACAGTAGAGGTGAATACGGTCCACTTGTACTCAGTAGGAATCATAGGCCGACTGAGCAAAGTAGACAATGATATAAGTAAAGAAGACTATGAGCACGTCACCTGCAAACATAAAAGTTCTCAAACGGTAGCTCACACCGTCTTCACTAACAGTTCAATATAATACTGAATTTAAACAATACAGACATACACAAAAATATACGAAAACTAAACACAAGTCAAGGAAAACTAAAGGAATCACAAAAGATGCATATGCAATACAATGCAATGATGATGAGATGGAATGGTGAACTTCATCACATGACTTTCTGTATACACATACCGAGCTCGCAGCTCCGCAATAGGACCCATTGGGGGTTCGTAACCCGTATACTATAGCTCATATCTCAATCTTAACCCACCTCTCCGGCTCGTGTTCACGGAGAGAGTTTTTGTGAAAATGTCCCATTTTCTTTAAAAAACAATGTTCCTCAATGGTACCAATATCTCATGAATGTATATATATGGAATGGTGATGTAATGCTCACAATCAAATCAGTATGAAGATATCCAATCAATTCAATACATGTATATAAGTGATCCCAGAATCAACTCAATATGTCCATAATTCATGATTATCAACTCTAATTAGGCACCATTGGAATAAATATGCATGTGAGACATCATTAATATCATATCAACCCCTAACTCGGGTTTTTCAATCATGATAAAGTTAATCAATGCTCAATAAGGCCTATAATAACAATTTAAGCCCCCGCACGGGCATCATATCTAGAATAAGGCATATAAATGCACAAATAAGGCCAATGATGTCAAATAAGGCCACCACAAAGACAACACGCAATATCAGATATCACAAGTCAACAACCACCGGATATAAGCCCCACCCGGGCACACAACAGTAATAATAATCTAGAAATATAAAACCCATAGTTATTTTCCCCAACCCATAGCATGTTTTACTTATTTATTAACTACCCAACTCAATCTAAAAGAAGTTAAGCCATAACCTACCTCGAAACGACAAAATACTAGCCTAAAGTCCTTCAACATGATGGTTTCCCCTTTCGAACGGCCTCAGAATCAACTAAAACATACAAATATGACATCTATGCGTTAAAAAAAACCCAACAATATATATATTTCCCATATTTAAGCCGGGTCCAAAACGGACTTGAAAAACAAGTTAAAAAACGAGAGGGATAAACTAAAATTCTTTAAAAATACATTTCCCAAGGTTATAGGAGTCTACAATTGACAACCCCCATGAAACGAGTTAACAACAAAGTTCAAATCGAAGAAAAACCATTTTTCAGCTTTACTGGCAAAACCCCCAAAAATCCATTTTGAAATCAAGATTAAAAGGTGTTTTCGAAGATATAATCAATGGAAAATAGTGGGATTTTAGAAGCTATCCACACTAAAATTGATGATGAAACTCTTGAAAATCGTCTTTTCCGGAGCTTGGAGGTCTAAAATATATGTTGAAAATTATTTGGGTAAGTCATGTGACTTATTGCATACATGGTAATAAATGGACAAATGAATTGGTCCAACTACCTATTTGAATGGCCCAAATGTATCATCAAAGTCTCAGCAGTTTTGCAATATCACAAACCTAAAGACTGTTCCAAAACTAGATACAAATTGAAGAGATTCTCAAAATTGAGGTGTTCAACAACAAGATTTTGTTTGGAATAATTCATGTTGTAGTTAAGATTAGCTATTATAAATTTTCTCCTCCAGTGATCTTTATAATTAATCTTTACTTGCTAAAACTCGAATGGGACATACGTTTAGCACTGCACCAGAGGTCTATAATTATTCTTTTCAGAACTTAGAAGTATTGAAGCTAAATAAAAGGATTTCATCCTGTTAGAGAGTAAAAAATATCAAATAAATATTAAGAACTTTTGAAATCCAAAATTAAAAAGATAGGGAGAATTTTGACATTAAAGATAATATTTACTCACTCTAAGCATGTTTTCGATTGAGTTATGTTATTTGGATAACCACATGTACAAGTCAGACAGTTTATATATTGTTGTGTCGTCGTAGAAAGAGAATAGTGAGACACAACAAGTGGGTGTCTTCTGAGCCAGGAACAACGAATATACATAAGTAACATTCTATGTCACTACAAGGAAAAATTAATGTTTTTAAAATTGGAGGCGTAAAGCGAGGCGTTTTACCTGGTATGGGGCGAGGCATAAGCCTCGAGGCAATGGGGCATAAGCCTCGAGGCAATGGGGCATAAGCCCCATGAATCCGTTAATTTTTAATATTTTATAAATCAATATAATTAGAAATAAATCACCAAAAACTATCGAAAACCACACAATACAACCAATATATAAAGTCAACTTTTCATATAATAAACTATTGTATGTCCTCAAAAATACAAGTTTGTCTAAACAAATAGTACATAATTAATTGACCCCCACCTTTCTGTTACTTGATCAGTATATTTACGAAATCATTTACACATATTGTACTTTAAAATAGAGCAAAAAAGTAAATAACTTGAAAACTAGTTACTATGTGACTTGAAAAGAACTAAAAGAAAAGAAAGGAACTACGAAGAAGAAAGTGTGTACCATGTACCTTCTTGAGTAGCGGTCCTGTCGACACCCATAAACAAATACGTTTGAAAATGTGATTTTTAAGTGTTTTTTTTTACTTTTGATTTGAGTAGTTAAGTATTTATCGAATTTAGCATTAAGTTTAAATTAAGGATTTAATAAAAAAAAAATTGTTTTACTTTGTAATGTTTTTTGGGCTTACACTTAATTTGCGCCTCACGTTTAGGCGAACGCCTCGATGCATGCATCGAATTGTAGGTGTGAAAGCATGGTGACTAAAGTTGTTTAAAAAAATAAAGGTAAATCGATATTACGTGAAAAGAAGTTGTCCTGATGGACCAATAATTTATAAGGATCCATGCGAATTAGCTAAAGATAAAATATAATTGAAGAAAAAAAATTACATAAAAAATACATATTTATTGGAGAATATGGTTTAAGACGTACACACTTTTACCGTAACATATGATTTCTATGAGTGGTTTAACTCTTTGGAGATTTATTTTTACAAAATATAAGTACGTCTGATAATTTTATTTGTATTTGTATAATAATAACATGAGATGAGATTAAATGAAATAACGTAAACATTGAGAATTAATATAAGTTGGCCTCAATTTATTTTGGAATGAAGTGTAATAATTATTGTTTACAATATATGCCATGGACAGTTGGACACACCTATTGGCTATATAAAAACAGCCTTTAGTTAGTAATTTTGTTACCAACCTCCTACTCATTCTGAATGCTTAAAAAATGGAGTAATTTATTTGTTGGGGACAATCAAACTTCAAAAAAAATCATCTACAGAAAATCAAAATATTTAGAAAAGACTTCTATATGTACATACTTTGAAAGTTTGAATGAATTCAAATCACAGCTTAGAATAAGACATCATATAAAAAGCATTAAACTATAATATCATAATACACAAAAAATACTTAGAGAGGGATTAATAATGTAAAAGACGAAATAAACATGAATATTAACTCAAGCCAAAAGAAACTTATTCAATAGAAGTTGCTGACTCTTTTTTTATCCCAATTTTTTGGATTTCTTTTCAATAAACATTGGTTATACATTCTTTAAGTTATTAATGTTTAAGGATAAATGCTATTGGAATAGTTGGTCTAACGCAAAATCTTATGCTACCGACAAGAGGGAAAATGACTACTCCCTCCGTCCATCTTTACTTATCCATGTTATTAAAAATATATGTCCAACAATACTTGTCCATTTTGGAAAACCAATGCATAATTTACTCATTTATGCTCATTTACCCCTAATATTAAATACTATTCATATCTCAATTCATTTTCCAAAATATTAAATTTATTATATTCAAAGAGTGATATAATAAAATTACCCTATTATTTATTGTTTATTAAGATGTGTGCTAAGTCAATAATGGACAAGTATTGTTGGACGGAGTAGTAGTAGAAAAGAGTTGGAGGAACAATTTGAAGAAACAATTGCTAACCAATAAAAGTTGGAGAGCAGACTAAAAATTTATCCGCATCCGTTGTTTTTATCAAACTAATATATGCATGATGTGTTTGACCATAAAGTTCTTTAACTTAATCATTATTAATTAATTAACATATTTCTTTTACTCTATTAAATTATCTAATCATAATAAGTTACAATCAGAGATATATACAGTTTACATTTTACAAGTTAGGACCAAAAGAAATATTTATAAATTTAGCAATGGACTATAAAAGAAAAAAGAAAAAATATAAGCAGATACTGTACTGTTTGAACTTTTGAAAGAACCGAAACTCCAACGCCTTCACGAGAAAATGGTGATCCAAAAACGACCGCACGTCTATCATTAAAAGCACTACTTTTTCTTTTATTTTCCTTTCCTATTTGGATTCTATTAACATAACGCTTGTTTAATACACGGATTAAATTATCTTGAAATTATAATTTCTAGACTAATTTATCATACGAGATAAATAATCTCAATTGAAAGGCATAAGGTGAAATATTACACGATTAAACCTGCAACAAAACTTATATTATATTTAGACGGTGTAAATTTATTCAATCAAACGCATTTAAAGGAAAAATATCTCATCTTATCTCGTTTGCCAAACAAGCTAAAAAGTTTTAAGGGCAAAAAGAGTGTAGGAATAAAATTGAGTATGGAGAAGTTGCCATGTATATCTACACGTTTTACTCCCAATAATAGCATGTTAGAGGAATTAATAACCGTTATTATTATGGGATGTACTAGTAGTATATACAACTGTAATTCTTACCCCCTCTTCATGCTTCCATGTCTACCTCCTTTAATTCCTTTTTTCAAATTCAAAAAAATACCATAATTCCCTCTCCTTAACATTCTCCTTTTAGCTCACTTCAAGGAAAAAAAAGAAGGAAAAAAAAAAGTAAACTGCCCCATTTTCTTGCTCTTTGATAATTGCATAAAAATGAGCAATCCATATACAGTAACAAGGCTTGTTAGATGGAGAATTAAAGATTGGGTATCTTGTTTCTATGCTTGCAGATTCCCCTTAGGTAATGTTCACACAAATAGCGGGGTAGATTTACTGTGTACTTTTTCTAGTCCGTATACATAGATTATACTATACTGATTATACACATATTATATATGAATTATACATCCATCGGCTATTCTTAGTTTTATCAATTGAATGAACGGCTATTCAGGTTAATTCTTCTGCTTTTTTTTTTTTTGCGTTACTTTGATTGATTTATTTGTACATGTGTAGAGGAAGAACGGGGTAAGTTTTGCTCAAAGACGCCTCAGACATCGAGTAGGAAGATGGTTTTCGATCCGATTGGTGATAATAGCAGAAAGAACAGAAAGAAGACGTTGAACAAGAAAATGGAACAGAGGAAAAAAGAAAGAGTAAAAGTTTCGACAGAGGAAAGGGCTGACGAGGGTGAAAATGACTCGAGCTGGCCTCGATTCTCAGAAGAGGATTACATAGTGTTTTGCTTTGAAGACGATGGAGGAATACATATAGTGGAAGATAAAAAATCGGAGGCATTTCATCAGAAAATTGATCATGCTAACTTAACTTCAAAGCCTGTTTGTAGAAAGGTAGTGAATCCTTTTGCGTAGTTTCCTGTGTGTAAAAATATTACTTACTCTCAAACATAAACAAAATAGTAGTACGAAATTATTCGATTGAGACTAGTACTAATAAGACACTTTTTGTTATGAAATAATGTCTTTTTTTTGTTTTGAATTGTTGAAAAACAGCTTAAATATGTAGAGAATGCAAAAGAGATCCTTCCTCAGAGTCAAAACGACACGGTCAGTGTAGATGGAGAAAATAGCTTTGAATCAGCTGAAGAACAGATTCCCGTTACAGACGATAAGGTAAGTCCAATTTGAAGGCATATTCTGGCACATACATTAGGTGTCTAGTTGGTAACAACTTCTGTTCAAGTGTTTTAAGTGAAAATTCGGGACAACTTTAAGGGGTTGTCTATGTATTTGTCGGTTTATTTTCATTCGGTCCACACTTCATTTTAAGATAGTTAATAATGTTGTCATTTATCCTCTACTCGCGCCTTTTAGAATTCAGGAATTGCTACATGTTGGCAGGGCGAGGGGAAAGGGAGGGACGATATGGAAGAGGAATGGCCACCGGCTGTGGTTAAAGAGATTAGTCACATAGGTGAGGTTAGTACTGAAAGCAAAACGACTCCATCTGCGGAATCAAGTGATTCTAATTACTCCACTGGTAGCACTGGTTCATTTGCTTTCCCTGTGTAAGTATCGCCATTTCTTCAAATTATGAAACTCTCCTACTTAACAAGTATCAATTTTACTTGATTGGTTTTAGCATAATACGTAACGGTATTACTAAAATTGCAGGTTGGGCTGGGAATTGTTGGGCAGTCCAGCTCAAATGCCAAAACCTGAAGAAGGAGAAGGAGAAGGGAAAGAAGGCCTGCATTTCGGGAAGCATAAGGCTTGGTGCAGTGTGCGTCATCACTGTTGCAAATTTTGACACCTTGTTGTCCCCTCTTTTTGCCATAGGACATTTTCTTACTGGATTCATCAAACTCCTTAAGAATATATAGATTGTTCTTTCGTTAATCAACGTCTTTTCTTTGTTTAGTACTACATTTTACTTATTTCCAGCAACAAAACCAAGTAATGAGAAAGAGAACTGAAATACATACACCAATATAGAAATGGGAAGGTCAACCCCCCAAAAAGAAAGTGGCATTCAACAGCACTGTTCAGAATTCTAGCACATTACTCAATAATTACACTTAAAAGTGGCAGCAGAGAGCTTCGTACATCAGCAATCAAACCGTGGACATATTTCTTGTATATTGAGAAATTTACTGTCACCATTAATTATTTAAACAACATCATTTGCATAGTAATACAGATTGTAGCAGACAATTTCCCAACTAGAATCCATGTTTATGTTAGAACAAGTGACTGCAGATATAATCTTGCTTTGGCAACTGCGGAAAAAGATGCTTCATCTTGATTTTCTTTAGCAGCTGCAATTGCTGCAACATAAGCTTCTCTTGCCAACTCTACTTCCTGCATTCCCATTTCATTTGGGTGATCCTGTGAAAAACAAATCTGAGAATTACAATCCAAATACGAACCTGAAAAGATAAATATATCAACTAAAGTCCTTAATAGCTTTGAACTACCATGAAATTGTGCAAGGTTGTGCGGTTATGGAGAAGATATCGACATAGTAATAGATATATAACAATGCTAATATTATAACATTCAAGAAACCAGGTGAAGGCGATCGTTAGCTTACGGCTTCAATGTTCTTGTCGCATAAATAAGGGATAACATCATAATCTTCAGCTAAAGCCCTAGAACGATTCTTTGTCAATTGTTGAACAAACTGCATGAACCATGCCACTTCTTGCCGCACCACCTCTAAATCTTCCTGTAGTTTCTCCAGTTTCTTGCTGGAAGTCATAGCTTCCCATTCTAACTTCTCCACAGCTGCTTGCTTGTCGGCTAACTTAACCTAAGAGAGCAAAAACGAAGATATCGAGTGGGAATTCACCCATCAAATTATGGAGACAATGGACTACATCACGGGAAATCTGAGCACAATCTAAGTGATGATCTAGTAGGAGTCAGTCTACAGGTGCCGTAATGTGAAAGTGAACACCTCAGGAAAGTTAACCAGAATGTGTTGCTTGAAACTTCTGGCTGGTATCTACTCGAAATTAAACAGAAAATAATGGATATCATTATATAGCTACTCCTAATTAATCTCCATTTTCTTTGTCTGTCTAACACAGGACCAAAGTTGAGCTAATTGTTTAAAGATTGAGTGACATTAACTGAAGCCACACAATGACTTTCTAGGAAAGCTTGCATCTTCCCCTTTTCTACTTTGGGGTTGGTGTTGGAGAGGATGCAGGATGACATTAAATATTTACCTTTGCATCAGCTAGTTGCGCTTGAGTCGATTTGAGTAAAGAGTCCTTTTCTGCATATTCCTTCTTCATTTCATCTAGTTTAGCATAAATAGAAGCCATTTCATTCTTTGAGATCTCTACTTCCTTCAAAAGTTCATCTTTCTCAGATAATTTCTTTTGCAAATCCTCCGCTTGCTCCCTCAAAGCCATCAACTCTTCTCTATCTTTATCTGACAAATATGATCTTGAGCAAAGCATTGAAACGTTATCAGCGCATCCATCTTGGTCACCGGCAACATTTTTATTTTGGTCCCTGTGCTTTTTCATTGCAATAGATTGAGCTCCATTCCTTCCTTTTGCTTCAGAAGTCTGCAGCAGTTGTCTATGTTAGCATCTCTAACGAACCAAAACAAACTAATGCTAGTTTGCATGCAATCAAGAGATAAGCACACAAACTTTCTTTGCATAACAACCTTACAAAGACGAATATGCAAGTGATGAGCAATTAATTTCAGATACACAACAATTTCAACTGGAATACCTAAAGGAGTATCATATTCGGCCAATTTCAGCTGAAACGAAGTTAACTTCTTATTTAGAGTAGCAAGTTGATGGAGATGGATTGACCTACTAACTAACATGAGAGAAGAAATGGAGCTGGAGGAGGAAAATGGTACATTTTAAAGACATTGTTATAGAATAAGACATTAAATCCTTTTGATGCAAATTCTAATTTAGTTTGTTTAGATGAAAGCACAAATTTGATTTGTGCTGGCATGTTATGAACCTGAAGCATTCCTGGCATTATTGTTCCATACAATAGTAATTATCCACAAATCGATGCGAGTGAAATTCCAAGAAGGTTTATATTCTTATTTAATTATCCACAAATCGATGTGAGTGAAATTCCAAGAAGGTTTATATTCTTATTTTCCCATGCTCACGTAACATTCACATTGCCATTGAACCTTGTTTTCCAGTCTCTAATTTGCCCATCTTTTTACTATAGCCTAGTTTCAAAACCCAAAAATGATTGAACACCAGCAATATAAGCATTCGTTGTAGTAGTCAGGACAAGCTGCAAATCCGGTATAAATAAACAAAGGCTTAAAGCACCTCCAAAGACAACCACTTGAAAGCTTAAACACCAATGGTGAGTACTCAAGCAATACCAGTAACGACAAACTGACTTCTATGCATTATTAGTATTCAAAAAGAACGCTCACACACTTGATCTGAAAAACAAGCACCCTACATAGTGTATAATAATTTACTTTCTTAGTCTTATGAAGAAAATAGTTATTAGAGAACCCAAGGTTGCGGCTTAGTGGTCAATGAAGTGGGTTGAGAACCATGAGGTCTCAATCAGAGACAAAACACTAGGTGATTTCTTCCCATCTGTCCTAGCCTTGGTGGATAGAGCTACCTGAAATCTATTACTGGTGGGAGGTGAAAGGTATCCTGTGGAATTAGTCGAGTTGCGCACAAGCTGTCAGGGGACACCGCGTTATCAAAAAGGAAAAAACTACGTTGCTAGGCAGAAGCAGCATTTTACTTGCTACAGTTGCGTCAATATATAAAAGAAAAGTGAGACATACAATTTTCAGAAGGATTGTGAGTTGCACAAGTAACATGTCGTTTCTGGTTATTTCATTGAACTTTCTATGTTTTGCTTGATTGAGATGCCGTCTGTCTCCAAACAGATTTCTCCATTCAGATATGACAAAGTAGAGTTCAACACAAATCGTTTTGTCAAAATACTAATCTTATGACTTCTAAGAACTGTATCAGATATAGGTTTCCTGACTAGATTGTTTGCAATTGCCTGTAAGATACTTAGGAAGAAAATTTTTTTGCACCTCCTCTATCTATAATTAATTTCCCAATCCCGCCAGAAAAAGATATTGTGTGAGTTTATCTTATAACCATACAATTCCTCCAAGTCTGCATTACCATTATTCGTGATAATTAGTCTGGGGTGGCAAGAATGCAGGATAGTGACTGTAGTAGAAAACCACAAGTACTTGCTGTCGAGATTAACTGCAGTTTGATTTCTGGAGCAGTTATGGACTTGCCGGAAGCACTGTTTGCAAAGTGGCGACACTGTAACATATCCAACATCTCTTGTACATCATCTCTAGCTCTCTTTCAGTTTGAGGGACCTCCCCGTAAAAACACCTATTTCTCATCAAGTGGGACACCCAAGCATGGGATTAGCCTTCAGTATCAGGACAAAGACAAAATTGGGATGGGTTTAGATCCAACAATACCCCATGCGTGGCAAGTTTAGAAGTTCTGGTACCTCACTTGCTTACTCAAATAAAAGTAAGCAAATGAGAAAGCAGGGAAGAAACATAATACAAAAGGTGCCATGTGTTTGAGAATAAATCTGTGCCATGTGTTTGAGAATAAATCTGGGTCTACATTGCGGTCAAGTTGGAAAATAGCTTGGTGAAAGTACTCTTAACAATACTTGAATAGACATTCAATCACTAGTTCAAGGAAACCTAAGTGAAAGCTGGGTCTGAGACTTAAACCAAACTGAAATTCTGGTTTAGACAGCTTATTCGATTTAAAACAAACTGCATCCTGCTTTAAACTTTGAGGCTACTGAAAGATGTCAGAGTAAAGTAAAGACACTTCATAAAATGTGTTCAGTATAGAATTTGAAGCATTCGGTGGAAAAACAGATGAAGTACTTAGTATTATTTCCTTTTCTGGTATGATGCTATTGATTTAAGCATACAAGATTTTACTTGGTACTCCTATAAGCCATTAAATTTTTTGTTAACATCTCTTTGCAATTACAGTCCAAGGTAAGTCAAAATTCAGTCTACCGGGGCTTACTTGAGGTATCTTAGATTTAATTCAACATGTCAAATTGTCAAACTACAAAAGGCTACATCCTATAAAAAATGCTGCTAAGAAGGTAATGCATTAATTAACTTAGATCAACTCGAGCATCATAATGTTATAGGAAACGAATGAGGAAATTATTCTCCACGAAAGGAAGAGTTTCCAGTGAGCTGGGGTTAATAATCTTGATTCTATCTATATACAAACACTAAAAAGGGAAATTTACACACGAAAAACTGCAAGCAAGTTGAAATTGATCAAGCCAATATAATCAGGGGCGGAGCAAGGTAGGACCAAAGGGGTTCATCCAAACTCTCTCCAACAAAAACTCAATACTATTTTTTTTGTATACAGTAGATGTTGAATCCCCTTTTGACTTATTCGTATGTTTATTTTTCACAGTTTGAAACACTTCAGTAAAAATTCTAACTCCGCCACGAAAAATCACAATAAAATTATCATTTCTACATTTCACACTTAAAAATTACCTTCTTGTAAAGCGACTCTCTCGAAGGCGTTTTGGTGTAGGTCATTGAACCCCTTCTAGTAAATGAAGACTTCGCCTTTCGATCCTGTAAAAAATCACATCAAATAGTACAACAGTTCCGTGGATTTAGTCGAAGTGCGTGAAAGCTGGCTCCAACACCACAATTAAAAAAAAATAAATAATAACCGAACTGAAAAAAAGAAGAAGATTACAATGAGTGATTGAACAAGAGGGACGATCTCGACGAGGTCATTGAAGAGCATACGGTCAACATTTCCGGCAGCAGCGGAATTAGAGAGAGAAGAATCAGTTCGCCGGAGAGTAGGGGAACGGTCATCGCCGGAAAGCCATGACTTGGATTCAGCTCCGGCACCGAAACCGCCATCGTTGTCCTGCAAATCCAATAACTGCTGTGGCTCATACATTGTAGTGTAAACAGATTTGTCGATTTCTGAGAATATTGAAATTTGAAATGCCTTTGATTTTGCTGAGACTTTAAAAAGAAAAAGAAATAGAAATATTCACTCTTTTTTTTGGCTTTCGAAATTTTTTTTTTTGCTTTAAGGGACGTTACAACTAAAGAGAAAGCTAGATTTACCAAAATGCCCATTGATTTCTGTCTAATTACGGCTTAGTCTCCTAATCAGAGCCAAACGCTGCCCAAGCTATATATGCCGGCCTGCCCCGTTTTAAATTTCTAGGAATAGAAAAAATTGAAGAATCAGCAGGTTGTAAATAGATAAATGCATGACATGTTGACATGTTAAGATTACAACAACAATAACCTATTTAGTATAATCTCACTAAGTGGCACGAAGAAGGTCTGAAAGTGGAGTATACACAACTCTTATATCATCTCAAAGAGATGGTTTTTGATATATACAGTAGCAGATGGTAACAAAAACAATAGATAGTAACAAGACAGTAACTATAATAAAATAATATGATAGTCGAAGCATAAGCAACAACAAATAATTATAGAAATCAATCAAGGATCACAGGAAAATATCGGAGCAATACTAAAAATACTAATATGGACGGATACATGTTGACATGTTATTATTAATACTACTTTCTTTTTTGTTGGTGGTGGTAGTGGTGACGACGGAATTCATGTGCTTACAAGGTAAATCTCAGTGTTCATAGACCACACGGAAAAGGTAAATCACATTAGATAAATCTCGCACGACGAACTCTATCTAGAAAACATGTAGGAAGTTTTGAATCTGAGAAACCCCATTTGGGAGATCACACGCTCAACTAACTCTATCACTTTACGAGTGTTATTAATAATTTAATGTCACTAAAAGGGTACTTAACTAGGCTAACTTATCGAGGGTACTTATATAGGCTAAGTAATATTTTAGTTTTGTTGTCGACGGCTTGTTAATGTAGTAGGTTCTACTTGTACCTATCGTATTCTTAGCTGCTACATCACTAGAAGTTCCCAACTTCAGCTTTAATAAATATACTTGGAAGTCTATGATTGGGATAAAAAGTAGCTTGATATAGGATGCAATTGTTGGTACAAGAAATGAAAGCGAGTTAAACTTATGTGTTGAATAAAAGATGTATATTTATAACAAGTCTCATTCAGTTATATGAAAAAATGAATACTAATTAAATTATATTAGTAATCCAAAATATCTTTTATCATCGGTACATATATATATATAGCTTAAATCTAAAATATTATATTTTTTCCATTTTGAGACATCTCAAATGTTAATACAATTTCACTAATCATCTTATATGATTTTATTCCTTCCTAGGTGAAATGCTTTTTCTTCGAAAATTTGAATCCCCAAATGCTTGAATTAAATCTCTATCTTTTCGCTTTTTCACCCAATTTATTGACGTTAGACACCAAAATATAGCGAACAATCTATGTTTTTTTATATCATCATTTTCTTGCTTTTCAGTCGGGTATGGATCAGAGCGGTGTTTGAAGATAAATAAAGCTTGTGCTAAGCAAAATTTTACAATCTTTCGACAAGATAGAAAATAAGGATGAAATGTGAAACGTCTAAGCCTTCGAGTTTTTGAATACCGCTCGCTCACAATATGTCTGTCGACTTCACAAACTCGAATGTTGAGATCAGGGCAGTCTATGTAAACCACTATTTTAGTAACATGACCTAATTATCTTGTCCTTAGTACGCCAAACTAAAGGACCCCTCAACAAGTAGCATATTTTAGAGGGTCAATCTCAATTATGAAATATTAATTCAATATACGATTAAAAGGTTGCAGTTCTAACTAACAAAAACTGCACTCGTCGGCTAATTAATTTAAGCATTCCCCACGCAAAGAATTTTCCAGAAGTGAAACTAAGAAAAATTAAACGTAACCATTAATTTGATTTTAATAACAAATTGCATTAATTGTAGTACCAAATGAGGATGTGAGTAATCCAGCTCATGGACTGCTTAGAAATTCCCTATAAATTCACCTTCTTTTTTCCTAATATGTGAAAAAATGCTATTAACAAATTGAGTTTTAGTTTTGCTTCTTTCTCTCAGAATTCAATTTCATCTTCAATCTGTTTTCAGGTTACGATCAGCTGTTGATTAAAAAAGGTATAGGTATTTTTTTCTTCATTATTCAAATGTTCATTTTATTTGTTGTCATGAATATTTTGAGATGTAGTTGTGAATAATCAAGATTGTTGAACAATCATTTCTGAATAACTCGACAAGCTTATGTTAATTATATATCTGAAACACACCCAAAGGTGTGACCCCGTGGTCAAAGAAGTGAGTTGAGAACTCTGAGGTCCCAGGTTCAAATCCTAGCAAAGACTAAAAACATTAGTGATTTCTTCTCATTTGTCCTAGCCAGAAGATGGGAGGAATCCCGTGGAATTAGTCAAGGTGTGCATAAGCTGGCAGGGACACCATGGTTATAAAAAAGAATTATATATCTGCAACTGCTACATGAGTATTTTGATCATTGTGAACTTTTCAATCAAATTGTGTGCCTTCAACTAAATGGCATAAAATAAGAAACTGTTGAGACCTTGTAATCTAAGGTCATCTACTCTGTCTCAGTAGTTGGTTCTCCACTTTCACTGGTTTGGTTAGATGCTTGGTTTGTTGATTGGTATCATATTTTTCTTCTACTTGCAATCAATACTTCTCCATGCTTTTCTTTTGGTAATTTTTTATCTTTATTGCTTCCCTTCTTGGCTTTTAGTGTTTTAGTTTTTGGTCTAGGAGATGGATTCTCATATGGTTGTAAGATTCTAATATTCCTGTAAACATATTCTGTATGTTTTGTACCCGTGGCGGAGTCAATTTGTCCAAGAGGTGTCGATTGACACCCCTTCCCTCAAAAATTACACTATAAAATAGGTAAGAGAAATTACACTTCTTCGTGTGCTTATTTTTTTATATTTTACCTCCTCTTGATGAAAGTTAATTTGTATGGTACTATAGTTCTTTCGTGTACATGTAGTTGTGCTGAGAACATGACGTTTCTTTTATCATCTGCAGAGAAAGAGCAATACAAAGTAAAATTTTCCGTAGAGAATATTAGCAGAACAATAGAATAGGCAAAACGGGTATAAAGAATTTATAAGATCTGAATTATATGGAATGCAGACTGCCAGAATTAGTTGTTGTTCTTCAAGAAAGCAATCATCAAGTTTTCAAGGACAAATGTATGGAAGGGAAAGAATGTTCTTTGGAAAATTGTGAGTTGAACCATCATAATATTTATTACATGCTTAAGTATGAGCAGGACAATTCTGCAGAATTAGAGAACACAGTTTCTGAATCGTACCAGGGCAATGTTAAGCAGGTTGACGACCCTAAGAAGCTGTTGATGGAAGGTAAAGCTGATACTGAGATTGCTGATGCCACTTCCTTTAGCCATGACGTTTCAAAACGAGCGAGTTTGGACAAAGAGCTGGTTGATCAAAAAGAGAATCAGGTATATTCTCTATACTTCACAGTTCCTGACTTGTTCTGTTTCAGTTTTGTTTTTTCTTTTTGTGTTTGATACTGTCTCTACCCCATAAATTCTTGAGGTTCATACACACATAAGCAATGCTTCACTTTAACCTCCTCTCTTTAACCTCTTTTACTTAGTTGGAACTCGAAAAGGCCAACTAATTCATCTAATTTCATTCTTAAGTTTCCTTCAAAGAAACCTTGAACTGATTAAGCATTCTCATCTTTGCAGTTAAGTAAATAGCATGAATTATTTAATGTACTGACTACCATTTATAGCAGCATTGTGGAAAGAACCTTTTGAAAGTTTCTTTCTAATGATTTATCCGTTGGTAAATGGTATCATTAAAGAGTGTAAAAGTAAGAAACAACAGATCAGACATATTTTCTTACCTGTTTTTATAGGATCAAAAGATGAAACCAGGCTCGATGGCTTCTAATTTCGTCTCCAAGGAAGCATGTTGTGACAAAGGTAGAATAGCAGATTCAATTTCTAGAGAAGGATCAGTACCAAATATAAAGGCTGAAAACAGTACAAGCACTGAAGATGGAAAGCCAAGAAGTTTAGCGTCATTATTTGCAGATCAGTACACTGAAAAGCATCAAGATCGTGAAGACATGAATCTTGTAGTCTCATCAATGAAGCAATGTCATGATAACATCTCTATTCGCTCAAGTAGCACCAACAGCACAAAATCTTTTGCCTTTCCTATGTAAGTTTCTGCTAAACTATTTCTCACGCTTTACCTCAATCTCAAATGTTTACCGAGTTTACTTCTTTATCAAACAGACTAACCTCAGAGTGGGCCGGCAGCCCTGTCAAGATGGTGGAAGCTGATAAAAGAGATTCTAAAAGGCAAAGTTGTTGTTGGAGAATGTGCTTTGATTTCTGCAAATTTTGATTTTTACATAATTGAACTGTATAGCAGTTTCTGCAACTTTGTCTTTGTCATAACTCTTCATGGTATATAGAGACTAGAGTAGACTCCATAGATAGGCAGATTGAAATCTAGTTCTGGCAATAAAAGTTTGCCCTTTTTTCAGGATCCTCCTGAAAAATGCATCGGCCTTGGAGGCTTTCTTTCGTCAAATATGGCCATAGTCCTTTTTTCATATCCCATTGTTATAATGGTCAAAAACACACCTAAAGTATTTCGTTTTTCTTACTTGTGAGATTGACAAGAATGAGACAAGAAAATGAGTTTGGTTTATACAAAAATCTAAAGGATCACTTTTACAATAAAACAACGCTAGTGCAAAATCATTACAAAGCCATTTTTGGCTATTATGTATCTTTATAATCAGATATTACAGGTTTGCTTCGTGCACAACTAAGCAATTGTCTAGTAGCACAACTGACTTTCTTCCCTAACCAAGAATAACATTTCCCAGAACCACAAGTCTTGTTATCTTCGTCATCAACAACCAATTTCTTATTGGTTGTTTCGATTTTGGTCGTCGTCTTCATCTTCTCCTTGTGAAGTTTCTGCATGACATGAATTTCAGCAATTTGTGCCATGGATGCTCTCTGTCTTCAACAAAGTGAAGTAGTAATTTATATTGACACTATGGTTTCTGGATATTATTTATACTACCTCGGCTTCTTGGGAAGCAAGGGAATTCGCCAGCTTCCTGGCCCTTGCGTGAAAATGGGTAGAATTTCCAGTCAGCCAGCTGACCATAAAGTCCATGTACTTGGAGACCAAGTATTTTTCCTAAAATTTGACCTTGTCTGCTACTTAATTTTTTTTTATAAAAAAGACATTTAAGTACTCAAAATTACTGATCCAACATACGCGAGTTTCATACTAAACTATCAACTATATGTGCCTTTTCTAACTGAATTGTCACCAAATTTATCAAAACACTAATAATTAGTGATAGTTCCGAAGGGAAAAGCAAAAACATGATCGTTCAGGGAAACTCCCATAAAAATAATGCTTTCAACTGTGTTTTTGACATTAATATCTACTCTCTCCGTCTCATTTTATGTGGCATCCTTTCCGTTTTAGTCATTTCCAAATAAAATGTCACCTTACTATAATTCTTACTTCTTTTTTTTTTTAATCAGATGTCCCCGAAGGGACTATAATCCTTACTTTAATTAGAAATAATTTGACTTTAAAATTCTTCATTTATCTTAATTATAAAATGATTTACATACATATAAATATCTAAAGATTATTCTTTTTTCTTAAACAATGTGCCAAATCAAATGATCTCACGTCAACTTTTTTATTTTTTCTCTGATATATGTTGGGGAAAACTCGTTACTGTTATGATGAACTATAAATTCATAAGCACTCAAAGATGCACAAGAAGAATGGTAGTGGCGTCGGCCGTCAGCGACGCGATGGTGAGCTGTGAGATGAGATGAGTACGTCTGTGTGTGTGGGTATTAGGGGAATAGGGATTTCACTTTTCAGATTTGGACAATAGGTTGAGTCATGGTTGAGTAAAATTGGGTATGGTGGGCTGGTGTATAAATGTATACTGTATATATTATTTTCACTTGTCACATTTTAATTTAACACACCCACTAAAAAAACATAACTATTAATATGACTATTTTACTATGGTACCCCTGCTAATTGATAATTATTATTATATCTTAAAATTAGTTTAGAGAATAAATAATTAATAGTAAAGTTAAAATAGAAAAAAGAAGTCTTTTTATAATATGTCAAAAATCTATGTATCTATATATATATATATATATATATATATATATATATATATATATATAAAAGCAAAAGTAGAAATACGAGAAGAAGCCAAGTGGGATAAAGCTTAATAGTATTGTAATAAAAATTTTGAATTAAAAAATTATAAATATTTGAATTTGAAAATACATTATCCTTTTAAAAAGAAAAAAAAAATCATTAGCTTTAAAATAGAAACTCATAGTTAAAAAGTCCTAAATGAACTCTTACCATTTCATAAACTAATTCCATTTAGATGTTATAGAATATATTTGAATACATTTAGTTTAAATATTAAACAAAAAATACAAAATGGTGATAATAATAACCTATATATATTATAAAGCAGAGGACGAAACATCAAAAGAAGCCAAGTGATAAGCTAGTAAGAAATTACGTGACGATAAAAATAACATTTTTTTAACAAACAAACAAATGAAGAAAAAAAAAAGACTTAACTACTACGTACCCAAAAAAAAAAAAAAAAAAAAAAAAAAAGACTAACGAAAAAAAATAAGAAAAAAGGTGAAATAGCAAAGATGAGAAAGAGTAACAAATAAGTCCTCTTTTATTTGTTACTTCCTCCGTTTCAAAAAAAATGACGTACTTTTATTTTTAGTCTGTTTAAAAAAGAATGACTCTTTTTCTTTTTTGACAATATTTTAATTTTAATTTTTCATGTGGCATATTTAATACCACAAAATTAAAGGACATTTTGGTACATTCAATATAACTTTAATTTAGGACCACAAGATTCAAAAATCTTTTTTATTTTCTTAAACTCCGCGCCAAATAAAAATAGGTCATTCTTTTTTAAACGGAGAGAATATTATTTACTATAAAAAATATTTAAATTGATCTTAATAATTTCAAATATTTTTCACTTCATATTTATAGATAATAATATAATTAAGCATTGTATTTGAAAAAAGTACAAGACAAGGAAGAATAAATAAACTCTTTTTTTTTTTTTAATAAATTGATTTAATATTTGAATTTGAATGAAATTCTAGCTTCTTCATCTCTCTTATACATACACCATAGTGAAATATTTTACTGCATTCTTCATTTATTTTTAATTTAACATTTTTATTTTTTATATGCAGGAAGAATATGCCATCATCTTCATTTTTTCATGTTAAAGTCCAAGGTCCACCAACTCAAATTGAAGTCAGTATCTATTTTTTTTTATGATTCAACGAGTAATATTATTGTCGCTATTTTTTTTCTCCACCATAATTCAACATGTATCTCCAATATCATTCCTTTCTATAGCTTTCATTTTGTTAAGGTTCATGATAATTTCTTTATCTAAATATACTTATTGAGTCTATACTGTAATAACTTTTTGAAAATAAATTATTGAATATTTATTATTAATATTTGTATATATCTTTTTATCATATTTTTTGATAGAGTGTGTTTATATATTTTGTTTCATTTTAATTGTTGAACTAATTCATTGTGTTTCAAATAACTTTTAATAGAAGACAAACTTAGGAAGAATTTTAGCAGGGTTTGAAATCAAGGATTTATTTAAAGTAATGAAAAGATTAATTAGTAGCTATTAGTTAATTTTGAGATATAACAATAAATAAATTTATTTGGTGTTATTATTATGCACCAATAATAGCATAAATGCTAACATAAATTGATACTTTATATTTTATTAACAAAATATAAACTTATGAGTTAAATTACATTAAAAAATTTGAAATCACAATTTAAAATTTGAAATTTACTTTTCTGAAAATCTTGAGATTTAAAATTAAAATTAAAACTTTATAGGATTTCACAAACAAACACAATTTTGCTACTTAAGTCAACTCTCACCTCATTTTCACACTTCCACCGTCAATAGCGTAGACTTGACTCCAGAGTCCAGTCTATCATTTCGTATTACATGGGGTACACTGAATCTAATAAATGTAGTATAATATAGGAGTAGCAAAATTAAAATAAAATAATTGGATTCCATTTTCATTGATGGATTTGTGGCACAAGGCACTGAGCTTCGCGGAGGAAGCTGCAAAGCGATCACAGGAGTTCACTATAGAAGCTGCTAAACGTACACAGGAACTCAGTATTGGTTCTTCCAAGTTATCGGACGTCGTTTCCGAAGCTTCTAAGCAGATTGTTGCCGAAGCTTCCAAACGCGCTGACCAGATCAAGTTTCAAATTCCATCCTCTGGTGCCCTCTCTAGCCTCGTGGACTCCTCGTCTACCTCTCAAACTGCTTCGGCTCATCTCGAAAAGTTTGGAGTCACTCATGACTTGAGAGAGTTCGTTAAGGGCATTACTAACAACACATTCCACAATTTTCAACTCCAAGGTACTTGCTCTGTTCCCTTAATTTTTCTCTCTCTGTCCGTCGCGCGCTCATTCTAATGCATACATTGCTACCAGCACCTCTGAAAAAAAGACAACAGAAAATTGTAGTAGTACATTTTTTTATTAGCAGATTGTTATCGTTTAATTTGAAAGTTTTTTTTTTTCTTAATCTGCAAATTTCTGTAGTGCATTTTCGTATTAGCAGATTTTTTTTTTTATAACCATGGTCGTCGGGGCTAAATCCAAGGAAGAACCAAGCCTCTGCAATTTCAGAATCTCCCTGTTGAATGGCCTGTTCTCCCCTGCCGGAATAGGTAGTTCATACCTGCCACTCCACACCAGCAACAGATACGTACCTCTGTCCACCAGGGCTAGAACAGATGGGAAGAATCACCTAGTGTTTTTTTATCTCTACTGAGATGTGAAGACATGTTTCATGTTTCCATTAGGTTGATACAGATACCGATTGTGCATAAGTTTTTACCAAGGTTTATGCCCATGCTTAAATCGTGTGCACCTTCTTTCAATTGCTTGAGTCATCCATAGTGAGAAGATATAGGCTTAAATGTAATCTCTCTTGGTATGCAGATGAGTTAGAGATATCTGATATTCCTACAGTCTCAAACATTCGGCAGGATCTGACAGAATTTCAGGAAAAACATGCAAAACTTGTTCTTTCATCTGTCAAGGTATGACTCTCACTGAGTCAATGTCATTACCTTGTCAAAGTCAGTATAGAAAAGATCTCTAGTTTCTTATATTACTTGCATGAGACTTAATCGAGCCTAAATATCAAGGCATCTTGACTGTCACTTCTCTTGTGGTCTATTGAGTTTAGATCTCAGCTTGTGTTGCTCATATTTTTGTTGTCCTTAGTTGCTAAAACTGACTTGTTACGTCAATTTAGATCATAATTGTGTTGAGGGCTACTATGTTTCAGGGACCTGCTCGGTGGAAAATTTTATATACTGGTTCAAATAGGTTATAGCTCTCTTTCTGTTTTTGCCATTATAACCTTTTTAATGAGGGATAGTTGACAGGGGTCAAGCTGTTGAGAACTATGGTGTTCTGATAACGGCAGTTAGTAGAACTAAGTCAACTAACAGCATTTACATGTTCATTTCCTCTTCTTTTTTTTTCATGTACAGGAAATCTCAAAGCTGAGGTATGAGATATGCCCACGCATAATGAGAGAGCGAAAGTTTTGGAAAATCTACTTCATTCTAGTTAACAGTCATTTGGCAACGTAAGTACCTTTTCGGAAAAATAATCTCTTCCTCCTCACATCAAGCTGAATGTGTTGCTTATTCTGTATTGTCGGAATATATTGCAATAACATGCCCAGATAATTAAATATTTATTATGTGTGTTGTTCTGTAGTTTTGGGTAAAAACTTCTGTATAAGAAAGCTTTTGTAATATCATTTAGTGAGGATTATAAGATGAGGCTTTTGACAAGCGTTAAGAGAATATAACCATTGTTAGACCTTCAATCGTCGAAATGGAGATAGGAATTGGGCTGGTCATTTAAAGACTACGGGTTTCCGCTAATTCTCATTCCCACGAAACTATCAAATTGTGTGTGCTGAGCTAATACTCTTTCTTCTCAGTTTCATAAAATTTGATCAAATACGTACTTCTGCTGATTTTTCCTGTTAGTTTAGTGATGAAGTAGGAAAGTAACTAAGTAAGAAGATAGCAGTATTACAGTGGACACACAGTGAAGTTAAATTCTGTGAATTATAATTTTAAATGGAAGCTTCCTATTTCCTTGGCAACTAAGAAGAAGCATTTTCAGTAAAAGGCCCAACTTCTTTACACCAATGGAAGTCATATATCAATATATTCTGCACAATATGGAGTCCCTGATGATAAGTGTATTCACTTTTTGAACACTAATTACATTGAGCTTAAGCTGCAAATTTGAAAGTTGTTGCTATTCAATGTATAAGAGGACCTTCCACATTCTCTGATTAAATTCCAAAATTGAAAAGGAATGATCATCAATGTCTTTGGAAAAAATCAAAGGACTTTCCAACTGAGTTTTTCAACCACAACTCATTAACAAAAGGTTAGCCCAAGTCCATGAAAATGAAATCCACTCTTCCTTTAAAATTTGTTCATCAATTCAGGGGTTAAATGTTATCACCTGCATTGCTGTGGTGGACTGATTGTGCTAATCCATCATTGAAGATCTTGTTGACACTTTAAATTTGTGGAACTATAGTATATTAAAAAAAGGTCGACATAAGACAAACTGACAAAGTACTTGAATAAGCTGTGGCAAATTCTCAGGGTAATTGGTTACTGGTCAAGAGCATTTGATTCGCTGTTCCTATATTAAACCAACCCTACATTCACCAGCACAGGCACAAGTAGTTGGAACATGCATTTGTTTGATTTCTCTCTGGTAGTTAGCTTCATTATCTGATCAACTACATTTGGTGTAGGTATGAAAAGAAATACATGGACGAAATATCTGCTGAAAAGGCAAATGTCGAGGAGGCAAAGGATATTTCATCGGCCGGAACAACTTCTAAACCAGTGATCGAGGCGACAACCCAGACAAACAAGAAGGCAGCCTCATCAACTGCTGACCAGGATTTGGACCTTTTTCTTCTCGGAGAGGACAGTGATGAAGGGCCAGGTACTCTATTTTCCATCCCACATTTTTGCCACCCGGTGTAAGGAGTGATGGTATTTAATTTATTTGTGGAAATCAGGAAAGATACTGTTCAGCATCCTTCTTTTCTCTCTGCCCTCTCCCACCAAAGAAAGGAAAAGGAAATGAATAAGAAACACAATTATTCTGAACCTGCCAGCTTCATTCCTCTGTACTCTTCCTTTACTATACTGTAGATCGTTCGGTTACTAAAAAATGTGTTTATAGTTTGGGTCGTTCATAATACTGTTAGTCTATTCAGTTATTTTAATAGCCGGGCTGTCCATTTGCCCAATCCTGTCAAGAATTGTCACCACAATTAGTTGCCAACTGTTCCTAATGTATAAATGGTTCAAAGCTAGAGGACAACTATTTTATGTGCTGAAATCCAAATTATCATCTTTCCGTGCTATTGTCTAGTTTATGGTATCTGCGTAGCATTTGAGGACAAAGTGTACTGTAGGCAAAGATGCATGTACATATAAAGAGATCGGAAACACAAGTGATAAGACCAAATCAAAAAATCATCTATCGTAAAAAGAAGGCCCGATCAAAATATAAGAGATGGTGCTTTCTTGCATCCACAGCT
This sequence comes from Capsicum rhomboideum, assembly GCA_031232105.1. Lineage (NCBI taxonomy): Eukaryota > Viridiplantae > Streptophyta > Magnoliopsida > Solanales > Solanaceae > Capsicum > Capsicum rhomboideum. The sequence continues at coordinate 8,894,563 of CP124716.1, forward strand.
GGTCTTGTGTATTCAGTCGTTTGGCTTTTGTTCTCCAAGCAGCATTGATCTAACGGCTAGAAAATAGCCATCAGGACTGCATATTACAAGTGATCACCTGAGACATATCTGTTTTGTTTCTCAAAAGCTAAAGATTTATGATCTGATTACCATCAACAAGAAGTCTCGGTTTTTGGTCTTGAAGAATAATGAGACTGTCAAAGCATAGTGAGTCTTCATTCTGCAAGCCTATTCTTCTTCCAAGTTATCAGTTGTCTAAACTGTTTAACTCATCAGCGTTTTTCCTGTTCTTTCTTTTTGGCCTTTTCTTTTCATTCCCAAAGCATTTATCGTGGATTTTCTTCAAGATAGAAAATGCAGGGTCATTTCTAGATATAGCCTTTGTGTTGCTGACTTGCTGTTATTGAATTTCATTTGTATTATCTTCAGATTCAAGGAGAATGATCAAGCTGCTATGCACTGACTATATGTTTCATTTTTCAGATGATGAGGAGAATGCTTTTAATGATGATTTTGACAAGATATAGATAGGTGAGCACGGGTTTGTTCTTCGATATAAATTTGTATTTTACCAGTTAGAGTTATATATATATCCCCACTCTCATGACATACTGAGACCTTAACTGTGTTAGAAATTTGACATTCTGGTATAGTTATGTGAACACATGTCATGATGTATCTGTTCCACTTTGTTTAATGAGAGGACGCTCTATATGTAACATATTTGAACATCCCAAGTACAATGTATAAGGTGGATGCTTCGGTCATCTCTTTTCATGAGCTTTTCTTTAATTTATTGAGAGGGAGATAGTTGGGTGAGAGGGTGTGGATGAGATGCTCCAGTACTCTAGTATTGGAACTTGTGGGTTTTTGCTATTTTCTTGCTACATTTGAATTTTCTCCTGCTCCGCGAATGGATTGTACTTTTAGCAATATGTATATCACATCAAATGGAATTATTATGTTAGATACCCATGTTATATAAGGTTAAAGTAATAGAGATCTTACTTGGAGAACTCTCAAGAGTATTTTGATCAATTATGATCTGAAAAGTTCAGCTTGAGTCAAGGTGTTATGGTACTTGGAGTTCATTCTAGAAGCTCGTACGAAGTGGTAGATTCTGATAACTTTTTGTGAAGCCTGCAGGAAAAGGTGAAACATCAGAAACTAAGATCACACTTCAGCTACTTGCTGCTCCGAGAAGTTGAGGTTGAAATACATTAGGATGTACACACATACATGCACAATATATCCAGCTCATATCAAATAGACAAATACTCGATTACTTGCTACCTTCCTCAGCATTCATCTTGTCCATTCCTTCAACCTTTTTCTTTCTTTTTCAACTTTTATTTTCCTTGCTGGAGCTGCAGAAATCTGATAAAGGAGGAGGTCAGTTGGTACATAATGATGTTCGTTTTGGAGGTGTAAAGTCAAATTTCTTTTAGTGGCCTTTTATTAGCTGTAGCACTGGTTACTTTTTATTATTTCTACATCAGCTTCTCTACATATAGTTTAAGATCAGGCTGCATGTTGAGTTTCAAATGCTGCCTTTTCCTTTGTCAAGCTGCTGCCTGCTGGTATGTACTAATGTAGTTTTTGCTCATCAGCCGCTTCTCCAACAGTATTGCTGCCTGAAAAAGGGCAAATGATTACATTAAAACTGGGACATTAAAAATTGAAAGAGTGAAATTTAGTGCTAAGATAGCCAATAGTAATATCATATATATCTAGTTCTGCAATGTCTATAGCCAGACGAGGGAACACTTCGACAAATGTGTGTTTCTAAAACACTTTTAACAAGAGACAGAAGTAACTATTGTAAAATTTGTTAGAATGTTTGCATATTATTACTATCGCCTACCTTTTTTTTCTCAGTAACACAACAAAAGCAAATTGTTAAAGACATACACATATAGGGCCAAACAAACGAACACATAATCACATGTAGACATATAGTACATATTATTTGGTAGCGTGTGTGGGTAACGGTAAGTGAAGCTGAGGACATCCTTTGGACCACTGGTACTTGTTCAAAATTGCCAAAATTACATTGGAAATTACTTCGCCTTGTCATGCAGCGTTTGTTCCTTTCAATCAATTTACTTTCCATATATACCGAGTATGATTGGCCTTCTTAGGATTAGATCAGATCAAAATTAGTATGATACATGATAGTTTGTCTTGCAACATTTTTTACTATGTCAACAGAAAGTTTATATATACTTGATGCATTTCAATTATATGACACTATTTTCCAAAAATGTTTATTCAAAAGAAAAACAGAAAACGTAATCTTATTGTAGTTCTTTTGAATATATATACACACTCAGAGTTGTGTCTTGTCAGGCTAGCTTACACGCACTTCATCAACTATTCCACGAGTGATTCTGCCTAACCAGCTCCCACAAGCACAACACATGTATCTAATAACTCTATTTACCAAAGCTTAAGCAGGTGGGAAAGAAACCATCTACTTGTTTTGAATATTTGTGAGCATTTTATATATGTAAGAAGGATTCTCAGTGAGAGGGGAAAAAAACTGTATATATTAAGAAAAGTCAAACAAACCAGATTTTTTAAAGAAAATTTGCAAATTTTCCAGAATGCATCTCAAAAACTAATCACGCATGTTCATGACTGTAGGGCGGCGGACCTAGTTTTCTTCGAATCTTGGTCTTTTTTCGGACAGCAAATATAGATATGTTAATGTAGAATTTTGTAGCAAAGGGGTTTAATTTTTTTTTCATTACATATTATTTATTTATATGATATAATGCAAGTTGCTTGGAGACTAGTCAGAAACATTTTTTTCTCAACTATGAGACAGATTATTGTTTTGTTTGGTATGATATTAGCTGTGTTGTCGGATGAATTGTCTAGTTATGGCATTATATGAATATGATGTGCTTCCCTTCCTCCAAATAAACTTTTCTTCCTTCCTTCTATATATTATATATAAGTAATTAATTATTTGAGATATTATTGATAGTGCCTAGTTCATCTTTCAAGTTTCAATAATACTACCAGGCTCCTTTACAGCATATACAGGTTCAAAATCTCTGAGATTCCAAACATACTAATTGTGTTATAATAATTAAATGATTAAACAGATAGATTATACCACGCGTGCTGATTTTGGCTCCAGTTAATTTGCTGTTCGTATTTGTTGATGTGTTGTGCATTTATCCATAACCTATGCACTCTTTTTATTTCTTTATTTTTCATTAAGAAAATGTACATTGGAAAATGTACATTTGTTGTTGTTGTTGTAAAATGTACATTGCAAAACTTATTTGGACCCACCGTTTAATGATTTCTGCACTATGATAATTGACCAGGGTAAGTATAATAACTTGTAAAAACTTAAATTGTCAAGTTAAAGTTGTCAGAAATGATAATTAATATCATAAATATTATGCTAGGAATTGGTATATAGTTGTAGTATTCTTTTTTAACAAGGAGAAAAGGGTACTGATTTCTGAAGAATAATTGACTCCTCAGGTGGTGGAAATTTTCTTCACCTTTTCCGGTTAAAAACAGGAGTATATTTTAGGTATAAATCAATAAAGTAACTTCAGATCAATCACGAAGGAGGAGGGTAATAAATTGAAACATAACCTTAACAAAAGTAAGATTTGGACCTAGCTAGTTTATTACTCCTCTTTGCGACATACTTTCCTCCGTTTGCTTTTTCTTGTCACAAATTTTCTAATTAGATTTTTATTTTTACTTGTCATTTTTGACATATCAAGAAAATACAACTTTTATTTTTCTATTTTACCCTTAGTATTAATTATTTTTTCTCCAAATTAATTTCAAGACATAATAATAAACATTATTTAATAGGGATACTATGGCAAAAACAGTTACGTCACTAAATTTTTTTTCTTAATGGGTGTGCAAGTCAAATTGTGACAAGTAAAAACGAACGGAGGGAGTAATTCAAATTTTTAAATTTTGATCGTAAATTTGGACATAAATTTTTTAAGTTCCTTAAAAATATAATTTATAATTTATAAAAAGTAATATAAATCACAATAATTGATAATTTAAAATATTTTTTTTAAAAAAAAAAATCTCGACCAAATAAAAACTCATTTTACTCTTAAAATTTAAAAGCTCCAACATAAATGAGAGTATGCAATATCTTTTACTATATTGTCTTTATTTATGTTTTTTTTGGTCCGACCATATTGTCAGCCATGCACGTTTTATGCTTCTTAGGTTATTTGTCAAAAAATAAAAATAAAAATATGCTTCTTATAATCCAATTATATGACACCTTTTTCATCAATAGTATAGCTTGGAATTTGGACAACTTTATAGAAAAAACATTTGAAATTTCTTTTCAAAGTAAAGAGTACGTTAGGGCAAAGAAAAGAAATTTCTAATAATTGTGAATATATCTAATAAATGAAAAATAATTCATAGAAAAGTTTCTTATTTCTTTCTAAAAATATCTCTCCGTCGGCATATATATACCTTCTCTGTTCATTTTACTTGGGCCTCATATTAAAATAATTATTTTAATTTAATTGTTCAATTTATGAAATAAAGAGAATCTAATTACAGTTTCTCCTTTACTCTTAGTATTAAGTAACTAAATAAAGTAAATAGTCAAATTTAGAATCTCAAAACATCATTAATAAGATTAGTTTAGTAAAATATATATCTAATTAAAGTTCTTAAAAGTTCTGTCAAGTCAAGATGGGTTAAATAATATGACATTACTTACACACATGAGACATCCACATCAGTTCTCTTAAAATCTTGGCCTCTATTTGAACCATGTAGGCTTTTAGCTAGCGTTTGGTCATAAATTTTCAAATATTTTTAGCAAATTATTTTGGGGTGAAGATTTAGATGAAGTTCCACCATGTGTTTAGTCATATTATTTGAGAAATAAAATTTAGATGATGTTCCACCATGTGTTTAATCATAGTATTTGAGAAACATATTTTACTTTTTTAAGAAATAAAATTTATACCTATAAGTTTTAAAAAGTATTAAAAATATTCATAACAACAAAGCTTAACAACTTTAAAATTATGACTTTAAAACTTTTTCAGAAGCTTTTAAAAAGTTAAAACTACATATTCATAGTAGATAACAAATGTACATCTCATAAATTTTCTTAGAAGCTCATTCATTAAAGAGAAAGTTAATAACACATAGGAAGTCATTACGCAAATTACAGTCATGTTTACATCACAATGAAGTACAAAAAAAGTAATTGACTTTAGCGTTTCACGCATTAGACTACAACCAGTGATGGAGCCACATGTAACGAAGGGGTGTCGGTCGGAAAATTACACTCTGTAGCTAGGTAAAAATATAATTTTTATGTATATATATTACATATTGACACCCCTTGACTTTTTTGTGAATTTACTTCTTTATATTCTGACACTCCTTAGTGAATATTCTGGCTCCGCCACTGACTACAATATAACACAATGAAAATAACGATTGGGTGTTTTTATAAAAGATAAAAGTTTAATGTAAAATTTGAACTTTTAAAAGTTTCCAAAAAATGAAATTTGACTCAAATACTAGTTTTTTTCCTAGTATTTAGAAATTTGAATTATTTGTCAAAAATATTTATCAAATAATAACAAATTATATGATCAAACACTATTAGTCAAGTTTTTTCTCAAAACGGATCCTTAGTATAAGTGCATATATGTTAAAATAGTATTTTGAAGCAAAGAACATTTGGAACATTACATAATGCAACTTGCTCAGAGATCCTAATATTCAAGATTTTGTCTCAACCATGTAATATATTTTAGTTTAATTTCTTTTTGTATTATTAACATATCGAGTTGTCGAATTGTCTCTATTATATTCTGGCATTACGATTTACGTACATGTGTGTGTTTCCTTCCAAGCCACTAATTGATAGTATTTCCCTTCCTTATATTTTAATAATTTGAATTTCTTATGATTGATATTTCTTCCTTCAATTGTTCCAGGCTATACAGAATATCCTTTTTGATTATTTCTATATGATTACAGACGTGCATCTATAATGATTAAATGGATATTTCTTGCTGATTTTGGCTCCATTCAGTTGATGTTCATGTTCAATGATCTGTACAAACTACATGTTGCATTATTTAGTTGGACCAACTTATTAAATTCTACGGCACCCGACGGCAGATAAAAAGAACATTAGTAGTGAGTTCACATGAATCCAACATTTTTATATGAAAAAGGGTTATTTGGTGCACGAAAGCTTCCGTTATATATGTGCGAAGTCCCAAAAAGAGCCGATAACTTGGCAACTTTTCACATTTTTTGATTTGAAGAAATAAAAATAAAAAAGCGAAAGTTACTTTAATTCGTCTCAATATATGTAAACTTGTTTGATTGGATAGGGAGTTTAAAAAAATGAAAGGAATATTTTATAAACCTGTGGTCTAAAATAAGCAATTGAGTACTATAAAGCATTCTATATTAAGGGTAAAATAAAAAATTTAAAATTGAATTGTTACTTACTAAATACAGAAAGATATTATTCTTTTTTAAACCAATTAAAAATGAAAGAATGTTCAAAACATTGGGACATATGGAGTAATAATACTCAATAGATTCTGAACCCGTAAACTTTTATACTCAATAGATTCTAAACCCATAAATTTAAAAGTGAGATGAGTTCAGTGATAAGAAACTACTAATCGAATCTTTTTATTGACAATAGTAAACTTAAATGTTTTATATTATCCTGGTAACTTTATTATAGTATCAATGTGGTTAGATTCAAGCGTCTCTGTGAAAGTACTTAATAGATGTTATTCTAGAAAACACTATTAACATTTAGATTAGACCCTTTGTAAAGATATTATGTAAGAATAGAATTCTGAAAAATGATATGAAGTGAGCTTAATGTTTATCTCTTTCTTTCATTCACTTTGTGCCCTATGATATTATCAAGGGTCCGTCTTATATTTACAATTCCCAACTTTAAATCAGAATCCAATATTCACTTCTGACCGCGGTACAACTAGAGATTGATCCAAAGATTTGATCTCCATGGATTCATATATAATGACATCAAGTCAATATATACTTACAATAATATAACCAAGTTCATCTTAACATATTTATATAAAGTTAGTCCGGAATATTTATAAGGTCTGATACTAATTTACGTGAACCAATCTCTTATGGCTCCTTACGACTATGACAATATATAATAAGGTAAGTACAACAATTATTATAAGATGAGAACTTATATTGTCAATTTAAAGTTGTCAGAAATGATAGTTGAAACAATAAATACAGTTTAGGAATTGGTACAGAGGGTACATTCTTTTTTTAACAGTGAGAAAGGATTACTGATTACAGTTAAGAGTTACTGACTCTTCACGTGGTGGAATTTAACCTTCATTTTATTTCCTCCCTATCTAGAATAGAATGAATTTAGGGATGAAGCAGTTCACTTCATGCCAATCATGAAAAAGGAAAGCAATAAATTTTTTTAAAAAATGGAAAATAATGTTTTCTAAAGTGAACTTGAAGTAAAAAAAAATTGTCTAGCTACTGCTGCATTAATTAATATCTAAAATGACAGTTCGGTGCACTAAAATTTCCGCTATGTAGAGGATCCGGGTAAGAATTGTCGGGCTACAAGGGTCTCAATACGCAGCCGTATGTACTCTACATTTCTGCTGAAGGTTATTTCCACGGCTTGAACTCGTGACCTAAGTAGTAATATTCTTTTTATCTTGACAGCCATAAAATGACTTTCTTTCACTTTCTTTGTAGTTCTGGCTGACCTAATGAGTTTGGTGGAAAGAAGTAGAAGATGCTAGGTAAGTGTAGTTCAGCCATATTATTTGGGATAAAATATTTACTCCAACTTTTTCTAATATTCTGGGGCGAATTTAGAATATTTAAATTTTTGGGTTCTGAATCATATCTTTTTTGCTTATTGAGAGTTTGAATATATTATTTTTACATGTGAAGTGAATTTTTCTAATATAAATACATGATTTGAATTAAAATTATAATTAGGTTCTTCTGAATCAATAATATTAATGGTATATCAACCCTGACCCCAGTGCCCCACTATAACATTTCTATAAATTTGGCTTTTAATTCTGCTTGGTAGTTGGTTCACAGTTGATGTAAAAATTAAGACGATAAAGATATACAGACAAATCATTGTCGAAATTGATCAATTGTATAAGAATGGATCTGTACGACAAGTTGTATTATTTTATTGATATAACGACAATATATAGATCATATATAGGATAATTAATGGCCCATGTATAGTAGTAAAACCTTCCTAAATATTGATATAAGGCAGAAAATTGTACACCAACTTCAAAGATTTTATTAGTGGTCCTAATTTAGTTTAATGATGATAATTGACATGATTAGAGATGGAATGTAAGTAAGAAAAGTCTACTAATTTATTGACAGTGTACTAATTTATGTCAACACACACATGGTGACTATGCCCAGGGAAAAATATACTGTAGACTATTATTAGAAATTTAGAATATATATTACCATGTTTTATTCACGGAGTACCAAAATAATTGACTTTTCTTTGGTAAGTTTGCCACATACATCTGCTAGTTGATTTGAACTATTGATTCACTTTTGCTATAAAGTTTATAAGATTACTCAATTCCTACACATTTACTAATTTATTACAGTGATTTAGCATGTGTGAGCTGGATGGGACTCATGACCAGAGGAAAATTCCTTAGCAAATTTGAAAAAATATGTTTATATGTAATATAATCATAATGGATACAAGTGCATTACATGTGTTTTCTATATAAATTTTATTATCATTTAATTATAGATAATTAATAATCGTGGATTGACACTCGAATTTAGACCCTCTTCATCAAAGAAAAAGGTACATAGAGTTTTTTTTTTTTTTAATTAAATGTATAGATTACTTGATTGAAACCGAACAACTTCCTCAATACCGCTCAACTCCGCTAAACCTATATATGAATAGTGAAGAATTAGTATAAAACATTTTGATTGGCAGTTGACCAGGAACAAAGGGCTAAAAGAAGGATGAACTGTTAATGCAACCCTATCACTTAACTATAATAAAATATTAGTGTAATTTAATTAGCTTTTCCCTACTTTGAAATTTTACTATATGGTAGTTTAAACTAAAAAATTACTTCCACAAGTGCTGCCAAAATTAGCGGGGCCTTAGTTCAGTTCTCTTTTTAGGCTTAATCAAAGCGTACGAAATCGTGGACTTAATTTGATTATTAACAGAAAGAGAAAAGTGAAAATTAAATTTACTAAATATAGATTAATTACAAGATGTAATTCAGCCTAACTAGAATTAATTAACTATGGAAACCGTGGTCCAGCAATTGAAGAAGCCAACGAATCAAAGTAAACGTATTTGACGAAGACAGCTATTCGCGTGATTGGTGCATCAAATGATCTTTCGACACATATTATATAATCTATCCGTTCACTTTTACTTATCATGTTTCGCTTTATAAAAATTAATTTGACTAAACTTCAAAGTTAAATCGATGTAAATTAATTTAATGTTTTTAGATTTTAAATTTAGATGTTCGAAAATAAAAATGTTATAATTTGCAATCTTTCTCATATTCATATGATGAAAAATACATCTTAAAATGTTAGTTAAAGTTCACGCAGTTTGACTCTTGGGAGTGACAAGTAAAAATGAAGAGAGGAGTATTATTTTTATTGGTTCAGTTTAAAGAACATCTAAGAGATAATTTATGATTTATTTCCTAATTAATCTTTGTTATTAATAATAATCAATTTACAAAACATTACGACAACTATAATTACCTTTACATTGTTGTTGTTGGTGATGGTGATATAGTAAACTTATCATTTACTTCTAAGATGTGTGTCAAATTAAACATGAATAAGTAAATATAAACGTAGGAAGTATCATTGGTGAATTTAAAATATATATGTACTTCACTTTCAGAATAAAGAATATTATGATTAAGATACAAAATGCAGTTCTAATATTCTATCAATCGTAATCTTGATAGGAATTAGAGTAGTTGATTGGGGATTATCAGTTGATCGTGGACCTCTTAGGTGTAGAATATCTTTTGCAATTTTTTTCATTACTTAACTCATTCTTTTTTTTTTAATTGTCAATTTGACATACCAAAACATTTTAAAATGTAACAACTAGAAGATGGAACTAGAAAATCATATATTTTGGTTGCAATACAATCAAAAGTTGCCACATCCTCTTTGAGGTTAATATTTTATCATCTGTTCTAAATTGCTCTTATTATTAAACTTTTAAAGTATCACTATTTTAATTAGTCAGCTTTTATAATATTTTAATCCTTTTAATAATTGGGAGATCAATAGAAAGAATAAAGATCATAGCCAAATTTTCCGTGTAGAATTATATGATGAATATTGAAAGAGGTATTTGATTTTTTTTATCCAAAGCCAAAAAATTAAACTTGTTATCTGTCTCAATTTTTGTGATACTATATCCTTTTTTGTTTGTCCAATTATTTTTTCTATATATTTAGTAACAGTTTAATTTATATTTTTTATTTTACTCTCATGAGATGATTTACCGCCCAGACGCCCATAAATATGTAAGACTTGTTTTAGACCACAAAATTTCAAGTTATCCTTATTTTTCGATTAATCATTCACTTAATAAAGTACAAAATATACTTGATAGTATCACAAAAAGAACCTCGAACATCGAACATCGTTGGTGTGTAATTAAAATTTTTATTATCAGTTAAAAACCATCACATAAATTAATGAAATGAGTACATTTTTAACTTCAAAGTAAACTATAACCATGTGATGATCGATAAAATTGATAACGGTGGACATTCTACAGAAGGGGACCATAGAATCTGACATGACCCATATTCACATTGATGCTTTTGCCCCACAAAGCAAAAATAGACCCGATACAAATCGGGTTATGGGCCCACAATTCCAATAGGGTCAGCCCAAAGGCCTTTGGTTCCTTCATTTAACCCGTGACCCCCAATCGACCGTTCTGACAGGCCCTCCCACCTACTCGTTCAGTCAAACGTTAAGTTGCCGTTATAACGGCGGTACCGACACCCTTCACGGTACGGCCGCATCAAAAGAAGATCCAGTTGTCATTTCCTGTCCTTTTCAATTTATCGTAAACGTACTTCTCGTAGAACGATAAGTAATTTTACGAATAGTAATTACTCATCTGCTGAGTAATTTTAAGGTGATTTTGTCTTTGCTTTAAAAGGTTTTAAGTACAACTTTCTTCTTTCTGGAATATTTTCCACCATTTTAGAGTAAATAGGATGTATGATATCAGTTTGATAGATTTGATTTTAAGGTATTTAGCACTGAGTATTTTATAATCATTATACTCCCTTCGTTTAAAAAATAATGACTTACTTTTCTTTTTAGTCTGTTTCAAAAAGAATGACTTTTTCCTTTTTTGGCAATACTTTAATTCCAACTTTTCACATGACATGTTTAAGGCCACAAGATTAAAGGGCATTTTGGTACATTTGACACAACTTTAATTTATGACCACAAGATTCAAAAGTCTTCTTTATTTTTTTAAATTTCGTGTCAAATCAAAATAGGTCATTCTTTTTTAAATGAAGGGAGTACTTATTTTGTGTTGAATATATTGGTAGCATGAGGCTAAACTTTGACAACAACAATAAATCAGTGTAGTCGTACAAAGTGAATTCTAAAAAGGGTAGATATACTAAGACCTTACCTCCTACCACGCCATAGAGGTAAAGATGAGGCTGAACTTTGAGGATAATTTAATTTTTGAATGCATTTTAGTAGCAGGCTAAATTATATGTAAAATTTGGTTTCTCTCCTTTTGTTTTGCCTAATTAATTTTATATCATGTCTAACAAATAGGTAAGTATGCAAGGGAGGCTTACATTTTTGTAGTACTTTAACTTGTTCACTTTAACACGTATCAAGCGAAAGACAATTTATTTTTTCTTGTTTTATTCTTAGAATTAATTATTCATTGCAAATCATTTCTCAAGTTCATTAAGATTATACATTAAATAATCATTTACTCAATATGAATATCATGATAATATATGCAATTCATTCATAATTTTTAAAAGGTATGCAAAGTCTATTATGAATAAGTAAAAGTGGACGGAGGAAGGGTATCTTAAAGTCTCAACCCTCAGATCTTATCTTCTTGGTCTCTTAAATGATTACATTAAAATTTCCTCCCTGCCTCTTAGCTGCTTCCATAAAATTTAGTTAAAGTGGTCAGTTTTGCAATTCAATTGTTCTATGCTGAAGACCATGATTTTCCATTTTCTTTAGTTTGTTTTTTAAATTTTTTTTCCGGTAATCTTTTAATATCTGCTTTTCAAATATTTCCTTCGTTTCAAAATAGTTGGTTGTTGTCTTGATACTTTTCTTAAGAAAATATTTATTAGGAGCTTATTTTATCAAATTAACCTTATTAATTATGCTCTGAAAATATAAATGTGAGTATATATACTTTGTGTAGACATTTAATTAGAGGGGCAGTATTGGAAGAACTTAGTAAAGTTCTCTTGATTTCATAAATTGAACAACTAAATTGAAATAAATATTTTTAGTTAAAGGGTCAACAAAAATGAAACGGCGGGAGAAACGTATTTAAGATTACAACAACAAAATACGCAGTGTAGTTACACTACCTCAGAAGTGAGGTGGCTCATAAAAGAAACAATCTATAAAAAAATGTAATGAAAATACAAAAGACAATAGATAGTAATAAAAATAATAGCTAGAAACATAACAGTACTACAACAAAATAAACTATAAAAAACTACATGAAACAATAAATAGTAGCAGAAATTGAATAACAAGAAACTACAATGATAGTACTACGACAACTAGTAAGGATAACAAGATAATGCACTCCTACCTATTAACCTTCTATCCTAATAGGTCCTCTAACCTTCCTATGTAAGTTCATGTTTTTGGTAAGTTGCAACTGCAGCATCTCCTGTCTAATCACCTCTCTCCCATACTTCTTCGATCTACCTGTACCTCTCATTAATTCATCCATAGCCAACCTCTCACACCTCCGCACTGAGGCATTTGTGCATCTTCTCATCACATGTCTGAACCATCTCAATCTCACTTTCCACGTCTTGTTTTCAATTTTTTATTTTACTTTTTAAAATTATTTGTTAAGTAAAAATCAGATAAATAAACTAAAACTTAGAGAATATTAGTGTGTCAATATTGAATCAATTAACGGTAGCATTTACAAAAAGTGTACAAAACAAGTAAAAATTCGTCATAAGAATGTCAAAAGAATGTGGATAAAGGGTAACACAAGATGGTGAAAAGCCAAAAATCAAGGTATTTTTTCCAACTCCAGAGACAAATTTATCGCGAGATATTGTCGGTGTCTCTATGTTCTAATTATACAATTCGGCGATACAAAGTTTGTTGTACAGTCATCTCACGGTGCCACGTGTAACGTTAATGTGGCTCGATCTTTGACACGTCTGACTGTACTTTATAGTAATGGGCCCCTTAACCAATAGCAATTTAGCTGGCTTTTATTTGTAGGTTATTTTCCATATTTGCCGTAGTTTTCAATTAATCAACACTGTTCAATCATGAAGAGGAATCTAGTGTGCCCCGGGTTCATACTCCAAAATTTGCTCCTTCTTTTATATTTCTCTTTTTTTTTTTTTTTTTTTTTTTTTTATTGTTTATTTTGTTTTTAGAATAAATGTTGTGTATTTATTTTTTTCCACATGTCCCCACTTTGAAATATAAGATTGACAGCCAATGATTTTTAGGGCCCGTTTGGCCATGGATATTTTTACTTTTTTCCGGAAATAAATTTTATTTTAGTAAAAAAAGTAAAATGTAGTGGTGTTTGACCATGAAATGTATTTCACTAAAGTGAAATTTATTTCCGAAAAAGTGAAAATAACTTTTTCTTATTTTCACTTTTTTTACTTTTACTTCTCTTACAAAAAGTCAAAAAGAATACTATTTATTTTCATGGCCAAACACAACTCCAACTCCAACTCCAACTCCAATTTCAACTCTAACTCCAAAATATTTTATTTTCATGGCCAAACACCTACTTACTTTGCTAGTAAAAAGTTCAATCCGTAGCTTATGGACAAGTTTCAATTCCTCAATTGATTTGTACTAATAAACACGTTTGATTGATGTGAAGAGAAAAAGATAAAAGATGTAGGAAAAAGAAATGAAAGAATATGAAATATATTTTTCCTAACTGAAAAAGATCTATATAATGGTATAGAATGAGACAAGTATAATTAAAGATTTTGTGGCGAATAGTGTCTACACACAACTATACGAAGGTTTTATCTGATTTATTTTTCACTAATAAATGCAAATTGATCACAACGTATACATTACAATATGTAATTCACAACAAAACAACATGCTTTTAAAAGATTGTACCATTTTTTTCACATCTTTTCCATATTGGGAGTTGATATGACATAATCAAACAAAGATAAAATGATTTTAAATCCAAAAAAGGAAAAAGGTCAAATACACAACTTAGTTTTAAAAAATTAACCAAAAAGAGAATAACAATTGCCTATACTTGAAGTTGTGCAACCAAAGTTGAAAAAGAAAAACAAAAAACAAAATAAAAAAAATAAATAATAACCGTAAAGGATTGCTAGGTACGAGATGAAATAAATAGAAATATCTCAATCTTTTAAACATTTCACGAATTAATTTATCTCACTTTTAACATGAAATAGTAATTCCATCATTTTCAATACAAATGATAAAATAAAATAGTTTCAAAATCATGTAATACTTCACAATCATTTATTTTATTTTAAAATTATTATCGTTATTTGACGTACTAAAGGACTTTAAAAGGGAAAATAATAGGAGAGAAAGTGTAGAAGTTGCCGCATGTGATAACCGCTATAATCACACACCATACAAGCAGTCCCTAAACCCACCCCACGCGGTGCGTGCTCTTCTCTCTCTCTCTCTCTCTCTCTCCTCTCACGTTCACATTCTCCTTTTTACCTCTCTCGTCGCTTCGCACCGGCGGCATCAGATTCCGGCGAAACTTCACCGTCTCGCCGGAAACTTCCCCTAAATCTCTCACACATTTCACATTTTTTCAATCTTCTTAATCGATCTCATTCATGAGAAAACAAAACTGGATAATAATCAGTAAGGGCTCATTTCCATTTTCACTCAAAGATCGAACTTTTGGAATGTTCTAGAGATTTAGGGTTTATGGTGCTGCTTTGGTAATGAACACTTTCTGGAAGATCTAACTGTTCAAGTTTTGTTTACATTTTCTGAAAGGATCAAATTTCTGCTCAGATTTGAGCATTTTGATCCGCTCACTTTTGTGTTGGGATTTTTGATCAAATACATTGTTCCTTTAATTTCTGACTGGTTTTGGATACTACATTATCAATAAGGCGTAGGTTTTTTGGAGTAAATTAAGATTTTGAGTGGAGGAGTTTATTGTATGGGCAGGATATGTGCAGAATAGAGGGAGAAAAGAGTGAATTGGAGGGGAGCAGAGAGAGGAAGAGAAGGAGGAGGTGGGGAGGATTGAGTGTAATGGGGTTAAAAGCAGCAGCTGCTTTTGGTGGTTATAGTCGTGTGGAGAAATTGAAAAGTTCTATGATGTCGCGGTCTAGAATGAAGTTATGGATGATAAGGGCAACAACTTCGATTTTATTATGGACTTGTGTGGTTCAATTGATGACTTTAGGGGAGACTTGGGGTCCTAGAGTTTTGAAGGGATGGCCTTCTTGTTTCTCACAAGAATCTACTGCTGCATTTGCTGTCAATTCGTCGCCGGAGGTCCCTGCCCGAATTCTTCCACCTAAGAGTGAGTATTTTTTTTAGATTACAGGTGTAGCTTTGTCTACTCGGTTTAGATAATTCCGTGATGAAGTTGGTAAGTTTTGGTGGGAAGCAAAGAGATCGCGGTACATATTTTGTTATGGAATGGAGCATACATGGGATATGTTTAGTGAATCTGTAAATTGGCCTGATGTTAATTGTAATTGAGATATGTGTGAGATATGTGGTTGAATTGTTTGAATATATTGCTTGGGAGTCTTAGTTGAAATCACCAAAGGTTTATTGTCCTATTTGGGTTATTGTAGCTTCTTGTGCAACATTAATTGAAACAGCGAAAGGAATTTGTGGAGAATTTGCTTCCTTGGATGTTTGTTTCCTCCTTTTTTGTGTTATGGATTTCCGTTTCGCAACGTTTATTTTCATGAATTCCTGAGTCCTGACAGTTGTCTTAATTGCTTTGAATCCAGGGGTTTACAAGAATAATGGTTACCTTATGGTTTCGTGCAATGGCGGGCTGAATCAAATGAGGTCTGCGGTGAGTGGCTTACTTAAGATGGAATATCAATTTAGTGGCGCGTATTGGAGTATTTTGATTAGAGTAACCATTGCGAGTTATATAGCTTATAAGTTTCTCCCCTCCTCCCTCTGTTTCTATTGTTGCAGATATGTGATATGGTTGCCATTGCAAGATATTTGAATGTGACTCTCATAGTTCCTGAGCTGGATAAAACCTCGTTTTGGGCTGATCCAAGGTGTGGCTCCTCGAGTATCTTGATTTTTGTCTTCTAATTACAGATTGTTTCCTTAAAATATAAGGGTGATGATCTTTAGTATGCTTAACAATACTTTTTGACTTGCAGTGAATTTCAAGATATTTTTGATGTTGATCATTTTATAACATCCTTGAGAGATGAAGTTCGAATATTGAGAGAGCTACCGCCTAGACTGAAGAGGAGAGTGGAGCTAGGAATGCTTTACACCATGCCTCCCATCAGTTGGTCTGATATTTCTTACTACCATAACCAGGTTTGTAGGTTTAGTCCACACTTCTTTGATGATGTGTGTTGTTAACTCATCATTCTTCCATGAGTATTGATGGTCACATTTGCTGATGACAGATTCTTCCCTTAATTCGGAAGTACAAAGTCGTTCACTTGAACAGAACTGATGCTAGGCTTGCTAATAATGGTCAACCCATGGAAATTCAAAAATTGCGTTGTCGAGTAAATTTTGGCGCCTTGAAATTCACCCCTCAGATAGAAGAGCTGGGTAGAAAGGTTATTCAACTTCTCAGGCAGAAGGGTCCTTTCATGGTGCTCCACCTGAGATACGAAATGGATATGTTAGCTTTTTCTGGCTGTAGTCAGGGATGTAACAAGGATGAGATTGACGAGTTGACAAGAATGAGGTAAACTTATATCCTTGTATTCTTAGGTTGTCTTTAGTAGTCTTTCAGTGTTGGGCTGATTAGTCCTTTCACAGATATGCTTATCCGTGGTGGAAGGAGAAAATCATTAATTCGGATTTGAAAAGGAGAGATGGTCTCTGTCCTTTGACACCCGAAGAAACTGCCTTGACTTTAAGGGCATTGGACATTGATTCCAGCATACAAGTTTACATTGCCGCTGGAGAGATATATGGTGGACGAAGGCGAATGGCTAGTCTTGCGGCAGCTTATCCCAATCTGGTAATTAGAAAGTTCAAGTTAGTTTTTTTAGCTGCTTATGTTGCCTGAATTTGTTGACTCACCTGTTGCACGATTTTATGTTGAGCAGGTGAGGAAGGAGACACTACTCGAACCTTCCGACCTTATGTTCTTTCAAAATCACTCTTCTCAAATGGCTGCATTGGACTATCTTGTTTCATTGGAGAGTGATATCTTTGTTCCTACGTATGATGGAAACATGGCCAAAGTTGTTGAAGGACATCGCAGGTATTTCCATTTTGATGAAATTGTTTCTGTGCTAATGCTGAAGTGATATCCTTTTGTGTTGCGTTGCGACTTACCTCGCTTGCTTTTGATTGGTAGTCATCACCCATTAGTAATGCACATTACATTCACGATTTTCTTATTGATTTGCTGGTTCCAGTACAACTTTAGCTACATATGGTGTTTTCTTAATTTTTTGCTGGTTTTCCGTACAAGTATAGCTTCAGGTTTTGAAGATTTGATTTTAGCTTTATGTCATGTTAAAAGTCTCACCATTCTATGCAGATATCTTGGCTACAAGAAAACCATCTTGTTGGACAGAAAGCTTCTAGTGGATTTGGTAGACCAATATACTGCTGGATCATTGACATGGGATGAGTTCTCTCTTGCAGTTAAGGAAGCTCATGCTGAACGTATGGGCAACCCAACCAAGAGGTTGGTTATTCCAGACCGACCCAAAGAAGAGGATTATTTCTATACAAACCCATGGGAGTGTCTAGAATCATCTAATGAGGATGAAACACTAAGTAGCAGCATTTAAATCGTGTTGACGGTAACACTTGGTCAGAAAAAAGAAAAAAAAATTACTGCCACACAGTTTCTGTGAATGATTTAGAGAAGATAGTTCTCAACACGGTGAGACAGTGAGAAAGCAGGATTTTGCTTCAATGCAGCTCTTCAAGTTCAGTGGGAGGTGCACTTCGACTGGGTGAGAAGACTCGAGAGCATGCTGGAGAGTACATTAAAAATGTTTTTACATAAATTAATAATCGATTTCCTGTATAGAAGAAGCTTCCCCTGCCATTGCAGGGTTACATCAACTCTACAGCGGTGTACACAGAGGGGTGAAATATAGAATTTGTTTTACTGCAACTACAAACTCAACAATTTTAAGATTCAACCCACACCCCAGTTGAGGTTTCATTCTTTTCTGCCTCAACACACCCTTACATCCACTATCTTTTGCCATTAGTCTTCTTCGTTTAACTGCTGTTCTGCAAATTCTATTGTGACCTCATCATGATAGTTACTTAAGCAGTTTATAAGAGAGTGCAAAATTCATTTGCTCTGATAGAGGTTCTCATTCTATATTGCGTTGTAACATTTGAGTGCTCAAGACATGACCTTACGAATTATTTTTGGCCAAGAGGGAAAATAATTTAGAGTTGTATATGCGGTTGGTAAGATGTGACTGTAGTGGGGGAAGAGAGGCAAATTATTTTCTAGTCAATATCCCTCATATATCATATAAAATTTAGGCTTACGCATCATCTATATATTCATTCTTGGAAAATAATGTTTGAAACATGAAAAGTATATGAAAATGATTTGCTTTCTGCACATTCTCCTGATGTAAGAATATTTGTTAATATTCCAAACTATTTAATTTAATTACTAAAACTATGTACCATCTACCAACTAACTGATCACTTTAGAAGCCTCCACCAGCGTAGAGCTGTACAGTTGAAGTATGCAATGGTTAAACATTTTAAGCTCAGTTTACAGTTGCTTTTATACCATCCAATTTTCTAAACTTATAAGCTATAAGATAAATATATATTCTAAAAAGAAAAAAAGGCAACCAGCTGTAAAGGTGCTTACGGGTCTTTTCTTTTCTTTTTTGCTTTTCTAAGTATTCACATCAAATGGACTTTTATAAACACAATTTGTAGCGTGAAAAATATTGCAGACATTGATTTAGTCGGCGATTATAAGCAGATATGGTGAGTAGGTTTATGACACTCCTTCCGTCAATATTGTATGTTCGACTTTTCTAGAGTCAATTTGATTAATGTTGGAAGTTAAATTAATTCAGATATGTTCATATTTAAAATTATAATTTAAATATTCAAAAAGAAAAAATATTGTAAGTTATACTCTTTCTGATATGAATATGATGACAAAATATATTTCAAAATATTAATCAAAATTTATAATATTTACTCTCGTAAAATGAAACATCACAAGTATTTCAGAAGGGAGGTTATATATTGTAGTGGGAGAGTAGGCGTGCATCATTATTATGATCAATAATTTAAGTGTAGGTCGGCTTATACCTGAATTTTATGGAAATTAAATAAATTTGTAATATTATATTCATGTTTACATTATAATAAGTGGAGACGACCGAGTAAAATAGGTAAAAGGCCAAAGATAATAAGCCACTTTTGAGCACTTAAATTAATCTCCAATAATATAATATTGTGGTACTCCAACTACTCATTTTTCCAATCACTAGTGCTTTAGTGCGTCCACTCTAGTTCTAGTTGGAAGGATCATAATTATTAATCTAGCTTTCAATTATCATTCTTTGTATTGTTCTTAGCATTATTCACTAGCAGTGACCTTATTCAACCAAGTTTAAAATGCCAATAGAACAACCCAAATTTACTGGAACTCTCAGTCTCCTCTTATTTTCAAACCACCTACTTTAACTTCCACTAATGACCTCCGCCCCCCCCCCGCACCCCCCACTCCCACCCCACCCACCCCCCAAAAAAAAAAAAGAAGAAAGAAGAAAAAGGAAGTTATAAATTAATGGGCTAATACTTCATTGCTTTGAATATTTTGGACTTGGGAATTGTCCTGAGAAATCCAAGATAGGCAATCCCAAGAAACTATAGCATCTACTCTATGCTGTATTATTCTATCTATACTTCGAATGATCCAAGACAGGCCAATTCTATCTATATGAATATTATTCTATCATATTCAAGTGCATTTCTCTATTGATGGCTCTCTCTATATATATGCAACAATCACTCTATAAGTTCCTACTAGTTCTAATTTGCTATTGTACAAAATGGCACCATACTACGTATTCCTAGTCTCAATTGACATTGACGTGAGGCCATTTGACTTGACATAATATTTAAGAAGGAATGAAAACTTTTAAAATTTGTGGTCTAAAATAAATTTTAGATATTTATGTAGCTAAATCATTTTGTTAAGAGTAAAAAAAAATAATTTAAAAGTTAAGTTATTTTTAGTTATTGAAAAAAACTATATATTTTTTTGAACAAACTAAAAAATATATCACGTAAATTAGGACAAGAAGAAGTAATTTTCTACTACATGCAGAATTCTAAGGACCGTTGCTTTCGTTACACATCACAATTGGCTAAGAGGTACATGCTCAATATAAGTCAGCATTCTACAGCGGCTCTCGTGGAATGTATATGAGAAAAAAATATGATACTCCCTCGATTCTAGTTTATGTGATTCTATTTGACTGTACATAATTTTATAAAAAAATAAAAAAAAAATTAAACTTATGATCTAAAATAAGTCTCAAACATTTGTATAGTTATAATTAAATCATCTCAATAAGATAAAATTTAAAATGTTAGAAGTGTGATATTTATTTTTTAAACTAATAAAAAAATGTATCATATAAGTTAGACAGAAGGAGTAATCTACATGTTAATTAGTGCCATTTCTTGAGTTCTAAGGAATTTTAGTCACCGACTTCATACGCTTTCGTCATATTTAATATTAAGGTAGTACTAAGATTTATGAATAGTGATGTTTGGTGAGATTAGGGCTTCGCTTAACTTGCAAAATAAGATAGATTGCGGCCCTATTAATATCTTAGACAATTACTTGTATTAGTTTTTAGTTAATTAATTTTCCCAATCAATAGGATCCTATATCTAGGGTAGTGATTGGTGGACTAATAATAAAGGAACGTACCACCTTGACGAAAATAAAGTATAAAATTGACATCGATTCCTCGTCCGATTACTATTCGTAATGTTACGTTGGGTGAATGCATGCATTAATAAGTAGGAATAGTATATATATTTGCTTGCCAGTTAGAATATTAAACCTGAGAAATAGATTAACGAACAGTGTGAGTTGCATTCTATGATTTTTTCTATTATTTTGTCAACGTATTAGAAAATAATCTAAACTCATCTTAATATACAATTTCAAGATCTTTCAAGGTGTTAGTCTTTTGAAGGAACCTACTGTGTTACCAATTATTATTTTATGGTGTAATCTATATATTGAAGAACAGGTTCTTCAACAACTATGCAAGAAGTTAACGCAAAATTAAACTAATCAATACAAGAATTTTACGTTAAAAAACTCACATCTCGAATGAATTCAAAAACATATTCATAGAAACTCTGAGCCCCAATCGAAATGGTTTGTAGGTTCAAACAACTATAGTAACTGAACCTAATAAGATGACAATTACAACTCATAAAGTAATAAGTACTTGGCCATGTCCTTGAAAATCTCCTATTTGCTAATAGAATTGTTGGCATACTTCCATACCGGATATATCGTACCCGGTGAACAAAGAAACCATCCAAAGCTCCCTTTGGCGCCCCAAAACTCTACGCTGTTTGATGAGATAAATTGAAGGTTCATGACAAACTGGACAATATTGTTCCTTTTACCATAAAATTTTTTAATTGTTCAAGTCAAATATGTCCCGGCCCATATAGCATTATAATTGTCTACAAGCTTTCGACAATAGCAGTTCATTCTTCCAATTTTGATCTTGTCTTTAAAAATAGCTAATGTCCTAGAATTTCAATTTCAAAAATGAAATTCCTTTTTATCAGGATAGTGCCTTTTTTTTTTTTTAAATTATTGGGACTGAAAATGCTATTTGTGAAATTTTCCTGGAATAATGAGTAAGTAGTGATGGTTATAAGCCCATTTGAGATTTTTTTAGTGGGCCATATTGCTTTTAAGTTGTTTTGCTTAGTCAATTTTGTTAGATAGGCCCAAGTTATAGCAGAGCTCTTAAGATAAAAGCCCAAAATTTGTTCGATAGGCAGCTCAATGAGAAACCATCAAGAATTTTAATTTGTATAACTTACATAAATCCCAACCCTTTTGGAGCTAATTACTCCATATCCCTATTCTTTTTAGAATTACAAATAATCCTTTATTTTGCCACTTTCGAATATATAATTAGTCTCCCGATACATTCTTCGCCGATACATAATGTGAGACAATCACTCGTTTAAAACGGGTAAGTAATGAAAATCTGATCAATTACTGGAGCAAATCACACGACTTTTGTTAAAATCTCTTCAGAGCATCCCTGTAATTACAAAATGAGTTTAAAATTTGAAATTCAAAAAAATATCACCCCCTCGTCTGATCGAACAACTCCACCCCCTCGTCTTTCAAAATTTCTTTAAAATCTTCTAGAATCTTAGTGTTGCAAGAACTGTCAAACCTTAACGGATGTGGTGGAACTTCTTTGACAACGTAATGCATACACTGCATTGAGATACATAAAAAATAGAGCAGTTAGTAATCAACTTGGTTAATAGTCATATTGACTGAGATCCATCCATTTTTCGAAGTTATTAAGTGGAGATACATAATTCTGTTCAATATTAAAGAGAGATACATAATTAAAATTATGTCTCATGCATGAAATTGATGTTAATTATGTATCTCAACATCAAAATTTATTGCTGAGATATATTCATTTTTTAATCTATTTGATTGACAAACATAATACAGTAATTATTAGGCTAAAATTATGTCTCATACGTGAAAATAATGCCATTTATTTATCTAAACAACAAAAAATATGTATATGACGAATTTTTTAATCCGATACATATGTATAATATCTTTTGGAGTGAGTCTCTTTTGATTTTTTCAACAGCTTTGCGTTTTGAAGGACCAAATTTTCCTTTCGAAGAAACAAAACCCCATTTTTTTTGATTTACCAGCCTTTTTTCACACAACTTCCTCATCATTACCGGATCGTTGTGGTGTTTTGATCTAGTTTCACGAAAATTATCAGACTCCATATCATAAACACCGGGAACAAAATTAACAACATCTGTCATTTGGTTGACATTGCATAATTGAGTAATTCCAATACTAAAGGATGGTTGTGAATCCCGATCCATTAAAAAACTTTAATTTGAGTTAAGAAAAGAAAATCGAACAGATATTGGCTCACAATTTCGAACAAATTAAAATTTTAAAAACAATGCTCAGAAAAAGAAAAAAAAACTCCAAAAAAATTAAGAAGAAACTTAAATAGAGATTTGAGAGATGTATCTGAACCTTGAAAGTTTGAAATTGAAGATGAAGTTAGAGGGGAAATACTCCAATTCAAATTGTTCAGATTATACGGAGTAACTTGAAGTTACTCCAAAGCTTGATACACTGCGAAATTGGCGGAAAAGTGGTGAGAGTTGGGATGTATCCGATGGTTTTGATGGATTTGGAGAAAAAAGGGATTTAGGTAATTAATAAAAAGGGTAGGGATTTTATGTAATTTAGCATAAATAAGTTGTGGTGTTATACAATTTTTCCTTTTAATTTTATGTGTTGGGTCATTTGCACTTTGCCCCTACGTTTTGCTGGTCTTTAATTTGTGTACCTCATAACAAATAATTATTTTGCGAGGCATAAATTTATATTTTCATATCATAATATATCATAAGTTAATGTCCAGACATAACTTCTGTTTTTAAAGAACTTATTACCACTAGATATAAATTTGATTGTTAAAGGACAAAAATTAAAGACCAACAAAAATCAGTCCATTTAAAGCGCAAAACGTACCACTTGATGTGTTCCAGCGCGTGCATGCTATTTAAGAATTGTTCCTTTTTATCAGGATAGTGCCTTTTTTAAAAAAAAATTTATTGGGACTGAAAATGCTATTTGTGAAATTTTCCTGGAATAATGAGTAAGTAATGGTGGTTATAAGCCCATTTGAGATTTTGTTTAGTGGGCCATATTGCTTTTAAGTTGTTTTGCTTAGTCAATTTTGTTCGATAGGCCCAAGTTGTTTTGCTTAGTCAATTTTGTTCGATAGGCCCAAGTTATAGCAGAGCTCTTAAGATAAAAGCCCAAAATTTGTTCGATAGGCAGCTCAATGAGAAACCATCAAGAATTTTAATTGGAAAAATTATGCAAAATGTCCATTGGGATAAATTATTTACACAAAAAATTACCCACTTTTTTCTCTTTACTTAAAATAGCCTTTTGGCCATTATTTTTACTGAAAATAGCCACTCGGCTAAATGTTTACCATAAAAATGGCAAGTTGCCATTTCCTACCATTTCCTTACTGTTACTTGGTGTCGGGCCACTTGGTCATTGGGCCATTGAACCATTTGGACATTTGAACCATTTGGTCGATTTTCTTTCTTTTTTTAAAAAAAGAAAAACTTTTTTTTTTTACTATGCTATTTAAAAAAAAATATTATATTTTTTTAAAAAAATTTGTTACTCTTTTTCTAAAATATTTTTATTTTCTAATTGTTTCACTTCTTTTGTGGAAAAATGAATATTTATGTTGTTTTATTATTTTTTGTTTATATTTTTATTTATTAGGGTGGGAACGCATGATAGTCAAATAAATATCGATATTGATACACTGCATAATTATTTATATAATATCGATACACAATTATACACCATTCATACAATGTTAATACATTACATACCTATATATACAATATCGATACACATCTATATACTATTTATATAATATTAATACACGCTTGTACACTATTTATACAATGTCGATACATTAAATAACTATTTATACAATATTGATATATGTTTATACACATTTATACAATATCGATATATTACATAGACACTATATAACTATTTGTACATCATATATACATGTTTATACACCATTTATACAATATCGATACACATTTATACATTATTTATACAATATCGATACATTAAATATATACTACATAACTATTTATACAATATCGTTACGTTACATATACACTACATAACTATTTGTACATCATATATACATGTTAATACGTCATTTATACAATATTGATACATGAAAAAATTGCATGGAGAAAGTTTTGAAAAAAAAAAAGGAAAAAGTTTTTGTTTTTTTTTATAAAAAAAAACGCAGCAACAAATTTTATTTTATTTTAAAAAAAATTAACGTTGAAAAAAAAAAAGGAAGCAAAAAATGGCCTAATGGCCTTGGGCCGAATTGAGCTTTGTTGAGCCCATGACCCTTTTTGATTATTTTTTCTGTAAATAGAAAATGGGCTACTTTTTGTTGTAAACTTTTTATTTTTTTGTATATAAATGAAATTTTTCCATTTTAATTTGTATAACTTACATAAATCCCAACCCTTTTAAAGCTAATTACTCCCTATCCCTACTCTTTTTAAAATTACAAATAATCCCTTATTTTTTCACTTTCGGATACATAATTAGCTTCCCGATACATTCTTCGCCGATACATAATGTGAGGCAATCACTCGTTTAAAACGGGAAAGTAGTAATGGAAATCTGATCAATTACTGGAGCAAATCACGCTACTTTTGTTAAAATCTCTTCAGAGGATCCCTGTAATTATCTAATCAGTTTAAAATTTAAAATTCAAAAAAATATCACCCCCTTGTCTGACCGAACAACTCCACCCCCTCGTCTTTCAGAATTTCTTTAAAATCTTCTAGAATCTTAACGTTGCAAGAACTGTCAAACCTTAACGGATGTGGTGGAACTTCTAGAATCTTGAGATACATAAAAATAGAGCAGTTAGTAATCAACTTGGCTAATAGTCATATTGATTGAGATCCATCCATTTTTTGAAGTTATTAGGTGGAGATACATAATTTTGTTCAATATTAAAGAACAACAACAACAACAACAACATACCCAGTATATTCCCACCACGTGGGGTCTGGGGGGAGGTAAGTGTACGCAGTCCATACCACTACCTCAGAAGTGAGATAGAGATGCTGTTTTCGGAAGACCCCCGGCTCAAGAGAAAAAAGAAAAGGAAAGAAACAAGAAATAAAGAAATTGAAAATTAAAATTAAAATTAAAAAACGCAAAAATAAAAGGAGCCAATAAAAGAAAAAAAAAGAGAAAAGAAAAGCAGGAAAAAAAGAAAAAAAAAGTAGAGAAAAAATAAATGAATAAAGAAATAAATGAGAAAAAAAAAAGAAAAGAAAGAAAAAAGAAGAAGAAAAGGAATATATAAAATAAAAATTGAATGTGAATTAAATTATGTTATAAAAAGAAAATAAAGAATAAAATAATTTTACGAAAAAACTAAATGAACAAAGAAGCATAAAAAGAAAAAGGAAATGAGAAAAAAAGAAAAGAAGTAGAGAAATAAAAAGGATAAGAATTAAAAAGAAGATAAATAACTAAAGCTATAAGGGAAGGGGGTGCTTTATGTAATTAATTAGGGAGATATTTTATGTAAGGGGGCATTTAGTTGTTCAATATTAAAGAGAGATACATAATTAAATTTATGTCTCATGTATGGAACTGAAGTTAATTCTGTATCTCAACATCAAAATTTATTATTGAGATACATTCATTTTTTAATCTCTTTGGTCGACATGCATAATACAGTAATTATTAGACTAAAGAGATATACATAATTAAAATTATGTCTCATACATGAAAATGATGCCATTTATGTATCTCAACAACAAAAATTATGTATCTGACGAATTTTTTAATCCGATACATATGTATAATACCTTTTGGAGTGTGTCTCTTTTGATTTTCAACAGCTTTGCATTTTGAAGGACCAAATTTTCCGTTCGAAGAAGCAAAACCCCATTTTTTCTTAGATTTAACAGCCTTTTTTTTTTTTTCACGCAACTTCTTCATCATTACCGCATCGTTGTGGTGTTTTGATCTAGTTTCACAAAAATCATCAGACTCCATAGCATAAACACCAGGAACAAAATTAACAACATCTGTCATTTGGTTAACATTGTATAATTGAGTAATTCCACTACTAAAGGATGGTTGTGAATCCCGATCCATTAAAAAAATTTAATTTGAGTTAAGAAAAAAAATCAAACAGATATTGGCTCACAATTTCGAACAAATTAAATTTTTAAAAACAATGTTCAGAAAAAAAAACTAAAAATTAAGAAGAAACTTAAATGGAGATTTAAGAGATGTATCTGAACCTTGAAAGTTTGAAATTGAAGATGAAGTTAGAGGGGAAATACTCCAATTCAAATTGTTCAAATTATACGGAGTAACTTCAAGTTACTCCAAAGCTTGATACGCGGCGAAATTGACGGAGAAGTGGTGGGAGTTGGGATGTATCTAATGGTTTTGATGGATTTAGGGAAAAAAGGAATTTAGGTAATTAATAAAAAGGGTAAGGATTTTATGTAGTTTAGTATAAATAAGTTGTGATGTTATGCAATTTTTCCTTTTAATTTTATGTGTTGGGTCATTTGCACTTTTGCCCCTACTTTTTGCTGGTTTTTAATTTGTGTACCTTATAATAAACAAGTATTTTGCGAGGCATAGATTTATATTTTCGTATCATAATATATCATAAGTTAATGTCCAGACATAACTTCTGTTTCTAAAAAACTTATTACTACTAGATATAAATTTGATTGTTAAAAGACAAAAATTAAAGACCAACAAAAATCAGTCCATTTGAAGGACAAAACGTACCACTTGATGCGTTCCAGCACGTGCATGCTATTTAAAAATTGTTCCCATTTTTTTTTTTTTTTAATGATAGATTGATGAATGGTTGAACCTGCAAATTGCAATATATTCCCTCTATACTCCAATTTACCGAGCTTTCTATTTTAATTGAGATGGGTTCTTTGGGGTCTAGAATTCCTTTTTATATGACTGGACAACAAAAAATTATAGGAAATGATGTTTCTTCCATATACGATAAAACTCTAGCTAGGAAGCTTCTCTATTACTACTAAATTTCTTCAAATTTCTTTATTATTATTACTCGAAAGAGAGCATAATTGCACAAGTTTGATCAAGGATTGGAGATGAGAGGTGAAGTAAAGCGATTTTTGCTAAAGTCATATGCAGTGAGAGTTGCACGTACGAGGTATGACCATGATAGATGTTCGCGGATATATGTGTAGTGTGGTGCTTAACCAAACCGCTCCATTTATTCCATGATCAATGGGTCCATTAGCCAAGTATTGGCATCACCTCCTTTTAGTTCAATCCATTGGTTGGTTGTTCATCTTCCAGTCTCCAAGGTCTAATATTAGATGCATAACGTGCTCATATTAGAATATTCCCCTTCAACGATACTAATTAACTTGGTATCTTTATACAATCGATTGAGAAATATATGCCGAAAGGGTTGTTTGGGGAATCAGATTAGCCTTCCTAAGCTTGTTTAGAGGGCTTATCAAAATTGTTAAGCTGTGGCTTCTACAATACATAAACTAGACAAGAGGGAGTTGCTCAAATGGTAAACTCTCACCTCCAACTCTAAGATGGATAGTTCGAATCACCAAGGGAACAAAAAGGTGAAAGCTCTCGAAAAGAGATAAAAAGAATGCATAAAATTAATATTCAGCAAGTGTGTTTCAGTATAAGGAGTATTGTGATGGAGAACGGGATTCAATCCCATAAAAGATGACTGCCAAGTTTTCTTTTCTTTTGGGAATTCATTATGTCTTTAATAAAATAGACTACAACAATGTTCTTGAGCCTTCACATGAAAATGAATGGAAGCCTTAACTTGAAAAAGGCAGCTTCTCATCATCAGCATGGAAAGCCTAAATAATAATACAGTAGTTTACTACAAATAATAAAATATCACACTCTAGTCAGGTAAATTTGTTCAGTCCAACAATTCAAAGGGGATATTGAGGGGCAGAAAAATAGTACTACTAGTACAATACATATACAGTGGCTTGTAATCTCTGATTTGGGAGATTTCTGTACCAGGTGTGGACATCAATATTGGTTGAGAAGGGGAAAGGAAAGATAGAAACAATTAAATTTAACCAATGAAAAAAAAAAAAAAAAAAAAAAAAGGCTAGTGTTTTAAATTAGCATTAGCTTGTTTTCCGCCTTTTGAAGGCTTGATCAGATCCCTCCCTCGTGCTTGTAACTCTAGATTTTGGAGTTGGTTGATTGCTTGTTGAAACATCGTCACCCTGTTGGAATTTTGTGTAAGTTAATTACTTAAGGCTCCAACCCATGTGTTAACTTAGTGAGTAATAACTTAACATCTAGAACAGTATAAAGTTACTGGAATTAAATAAGGTCTCATGTACCTTAATAGTGGAAGCTGAAGAGTTTACTCTCCCATTTGCTCTCTTTCCAAGATCAATTTGCACAGAGATATTGGCTTGGGACAAATCTACTCCAGAATTCTGCAGCGCTTGTGTCAAGGTGTCCAACAACCTGGCACGTACCAATATAGACTCAAATCAAGCCAATGGTATATTCAGCAGAAGAAAGCATACAGAATAGTCTTAGGAAGAGGGAGATCTGATCAGAATGCAAAACTACGTATGACATAGGAATGCAACAAACAGCAGAATTTTCTACAATACACTATCTCAACAGACAATGTCATGACGACCAAATATTGATGTTCATCAACTCAGTAAGACTCGGGCATATACTGTGCAATTTACTCAACAGTCCAAACTGAAGTACATGTCTTCTTTCTCTATCACAATATCTTAACCACCAGGTTTATGAATGACTAATTCGTTGCAGCCGCATCTACTTTCAGATATTTAGGATACAGTTACTTGAGTTTATATAATGTTTCTAGATATGCATGTGGAAGTAGTACATGAATGTTGCTTTTGAAAAGACAAATTTCCAGAATCTTTTAAGCACTAACAGATTCTTACCCTTGAGAATAGGCACTAGAGATGCTGATGGTACCACTTTCTATAGACAGCTCCTGTCCTTTTGGATTAGTATTTGGAATAGCATAGTCGGTCATATGTGATCTGCTAAGCGAAAATTCAGAATGAGACTTTGACTCCAACTTATCAGTATCAGCTATCAGCTTTGATGAATGTAGCGCTGCAGTGCTATTAGTCCCACAAAAAGAAAATGTGTTTGGGTGCATAGGAAGTGTTGTCGGCTTATTTGTTAAACCAGGCTGCTGACCATTTTCTTTTAAACTTGTGGTGCTTATGTTTGGTTCCAGCTTTTGCACATTGGTAGGATTAGCAGAAGAAATCCCCATTACGCTCTCATCAAACTTTCTGGCATATGTCAGTGCAGCACCAGATGCATTGATAGTGCATTGCGGATGATTGCTGACACCATGAGTCGTCCTATGGTACTTGCTCTGTTACAGAATGAAGGTCAGTTAAAATATTATGCTAATGAATGTACTACGAATATAGGTATCTAGATTTAAGCTAATATTCAGATTAAAAGTTAATATTTGTCGGCTTTTAAGTGTTTAAGGTTGAATGTTAGTGCACTATAAACACTAAACAGCATCCAAATTGAGACCTACTGTCTCAATCCACTATAATTCAGAGCCTAAGACCGTTCATATCCTGATATACTCGGAAAAGATGGTCACGGAAATACACGAGCATGTCAAGACTTCAATTTCACTTCACCAACTTGGTGTCTTAATACATGTGGTATTGACCAACTCCTTCCCCATATGCTACATCCTTAAGATAAAATTCTTAGGCCTTAGTTCTTAAAGCCTGTTTGGGATTGCTTTTTTCTCAAAAAAGTGCTTTTTTTGAGAAAAAAACACTTTTTTTGAAAAGAAGGGTGTTTGGTAAACTTGCAAAAGTGCTTTTAAAAAGAAGCAGAAGCAGTTTTTCTGCTGTTGGGAAGAAGCAGAAAATTTCTGCTTTTCAAAAAAAGCAGAAAATTTCTGCTTTTCAAAAAAAGCAGAAGCAGAAGCAGAAAATTATTTTTTCATGACAAAAATATTCCTATCACTTATACACACATACACACACACACATATAACAAAATATCCCTTATTAATTAATTAGCATATCTTATAAGTTTGATTAAAGTTTGATTTTAAAATTTTATTTTGATTTTAAAATTTTATACTTCATATTTACATCATAATTCTTTATTTCATTCTATGATTTATATATTATTATTTTATTTTTCACTCATTTTTTTAAAAATAAAATCGAAAATATCATTGATGATGACGGTCGAAGAATATATAACTCTTTATTTTTTTATTATTAATGATAATAAATGATAGACGAATCACGTTGCAAGATCAAATGATATTTTGACAGCACTTGTAAATATTTTTTCTCGAATATTTAATTTTAAATAAATAATTCATGAAAACTGACATATTTGTTATCATGTAGTGTATATATATGATTATTTATTCTACTAGTATGGAGACATTGCGCGATAAAATTAGGAATGAAATCATTGAGAATTTTTGTGATGTATGAAGGACTTCTTATTTTTGTAGTGAATTTTTTCATATGTAGTGATTTAATTTATGGAATAATTTTAAATTCATTTTTGTTTGATGCTTTTCAGTAATATTTAAATTATTTTAATAATATTATATTATTATTTAATATTTTTTAATGTATCTACGTATATATATTGATTGAAAATTTTATGGTATGTACTTTTTAATTAAATAAAAATAAAATTTTTCTTTAAAAATATTATAATAGATATTTTAAAAAAAATTCTCTATAATATAATTTTACTAGTAAAAGTTTATTTATAAATGTCCTTTTTGGTCATTTGTCTCTCAAAAGCACTTTTTGAAAAAGATTATCCAAACACAATCTGTTTATGAAAAGCACTTTTCAAATGAATTTACCAAACACAAATTGCTTTTTTTCAAAAGCACTTTTCTAAAAAGCTATTTCAAAAAAGTACTTCTCAAATAAGCAGTTTTCTAGCAGCAATCCCAAACGGGCCCTTAATATCTTTAGATAAGCCAATTATTGATAAATGCTTGAGTACAACATAGCTATGACCTAAGAAAGGAGGGGAACATTGAGAAAGACCAGAGATGGATTACCACTGGCAACTTCAGAGGTTCATTATCCCAGCCTTGGTATGATTCCTCATACTTGTGCACTTTCCCTTGTAGGAAATGAATATATTCAATAACCTGCAAACAATATTTTAATTTTATTATACATATCTCTATTGATAAAGAGAAGGCTTAACAAAATATGCAATTCAAGTACCTCCAATAAGAATGATGCTTTATCTCTTTTCTGATCACTGTTAGGGATGATTCCCCTCAACATCTGAAATCTGATAAAAAAAGAATATTTAGATGTTCAACTAAGATTTCACTTTCTTTTGTCCAAAACTCCATCAAAGTAGCAGTTGATAAACAAAGTTGAAGAGATGAAAACATAAAACCTATATAGGAATCTGTAACAGAACAGAACATTCAAGCAAACTTCTTTCTATGCAGAGAAGGCTGCTTGATTTATTTTTCAAAGGGGAGAGAATGGTACTAAATTGAAAAACACACGTCTGTCTAACATCCACCATCCTTCCCTAGAGATAATATTATAAGAGAAGTTTTCTATATCAAAAAGATTTTTATGTTTAAGCTATCAAGTTTGTCGAAGACATGCCTGTCATTGATCTTGCTTCTTCTCCGTTGCTCTGTTGCTGAATGCTTTGAACGCGGGGTGTTTGGCTTTTGATCGATGCCTTTTCCATCAACCTTTACAGATAAATTACCTGTAAAAGGAGCTATCTGAATGTTACAAAACAACAACTGCATGTAGACAATGAGTGGGAATCATCAGACTTACACAAGACAAACCTCTGGGGTGCGACTGCGGTTCTTTTTTTATCACAAAATCTTCGTCATCATCGTCATCGTCATCTTGTGCATTCTTTGCTGATGTTATCATATGTAGGAAACTTTGGCTCTTAAGGGGCGATGATTGCCTGCAAGGTGATCATAGAGTTAGTAACTGCAATTAAAAGTACTGATGTCAAGGGAGATAAAGGGACATTCATATAATTGGGAGCAAAAGAATCACTGACTGAGCAGATGAGAGCGAACTTAAGGCCGCAGTGTTGTGCTTATGATTTGAAGATGATTGTGACTGCCATTCTAATGAAGTCGTAGGTTGAACTCCTCCGGTGTTCACACCTGCTTCTGCCAAGCAAATAGCACGTTTTAATTGTAGTTGAAAGGTTCAGAGTTAAGTAGTCATAGATAACGCCAGATCAGTAAACACTACCCCTGATATTCACAGGTTGGCCAAATTCTATGTTCCATGTAAGAAATCAATTAACTTACGTTTCTCTAGTATAATGATGTATTACTCAGAGTCACAGTAAATATTAATGCATGGCATGGACATTCTTCACATAACAAATGACTGATGTATTTATATCTTTATGTTTCAGTCTTTCGCAAAATAGGTGCTTCAATGAGACTTTTCTTCCAGCCCGTATGCCTTACTTACCAAGAAATTTATTATGACTGTACACTTCAGTTTTCAAGAAACCATAGAACAAGTGGAAATTATAATGAAAATAAAAATTTACCTCTTAGAACGTGTCGATCACCCCCAGAATTCTCCTTCCCTGTTTTTCCCTTTTTGACTGCAGATTCATCCCACAGTGTGAAACCACTCCCTGTGTAAGAACTGCAGTTTGAATTTTCGTCATTTCTGTCGTTACTACTTGCCTGTGCTACAGAGAACAAGCTTGCCTCTGGCTTTGGTGCCCTTTGGTGCAAATAAGAAATACTGAAGGTGCCTATGCCACCAGGAAGAATATGCTCCCCTGAAGGAGTAGCAACTACTGGTGGCGGAGGCTTCTCCACAGTCGATACCTCAACTTTGGTTTCTTCCTTCCTTAATGTCTTCTCTGCTTGCTCCAGTGGTTGCAAGAAGTCATGTGTCGTTAGGTATCCACCTGCTTTAGTATTATGAACAACAGCCATAGAGAAAGGACTGATAAATACATGCCTGGCAGGCAACATATGTCAAAGATGTTTCAAGCACATTACTGTAAATGAAAGATGGCATAAAAAGGGTAGAAGAATCTTGCAAGACAATAACACAGTTTTTCTCTGATCTTAACGTGTTACATACTTCATGCTTTCATCAAATCATCACATACTTTGTGGAAGCTACAGCCCAGCATTTCATGAATTCTTTTTGCTACATTTTTTACTGTTTTTTTTCGAGTTAACATGAAGTCAAACTTACAAGGTCCAAAAGCATGAAAAAGAATCTAACACAGTAATAAATTTGATTTATCTTTAGTGCAATTAGATTGATATGTAGGTAAAAAAGGGGACCAGGGTAGTACTCCGCATTTTCCCCGTTTGGCCAAGTTGAATTCTGAAATTTTCAGAAATTTGAAAAATACCAAAAAGTTTTTTCGCTCCAAATTATTACTCCCTCTGTCCCAATTTATATGACACACTTTCCTTTTTAGTCAGTCCCAAAAAGAATGACACATTTCTATATTTGGTAACAATTTAACTTTAAAATACCCACTTTACCCTTAATGAAATGATTTATAACCACACAAATATCTATAACTCATTTTAGACCACAAATTTCAAAAGTCTTCCTTTATTTCTTAAACTCCGTGTCAAGTCAAAGTACATCACATAAATTGGGACGGAGGGAGTAACAAATATTAGAAAACAATTTCAATTTGTATTTATGACCAAACACAACTCCAATTTTCAACTATCATTTTTCAAGTTGAAGCCTTCATTTCCGTTATTTCTTTCTTTGTACTATTTTGGACTGTTTTTCTTCTTGAGTCGAGGGTGTAATGAAAACAGTTTTTCTACCTCTACGGTAGTCGTACGTCCTGCGTACACTCTACTTTCCCAGGACCACTTTGTTGGATTATACTGAATATATTGTTGTTGTATTTTTCACTTTGAAAACAAAAACTATTTTTTTTCAAATACTCACAATATTCATTGCCAAACGCCCCATTAATTAAATCAAGTGTGAGAATCATTAAATTCACTACAAAATCCCTTATTTTTTTACCCCTTTCTTGGAGCGCCCACCTTTTTTCCTCACTTGTGACTCAACTCACAACCTTAGAATTGAAAGTAAAGGTGTTTACCATCCTAGCAACTCTTTCTTCGTCAATCCCTTGATAATTATTCCAAAAATTAACAGCAGAGGATCAGATACCAATCTCTGGGTCCCAAACTGTATACAGAGAATAGTCATATGCACAACAAAAATGGTACAGATCCAAAATTAGTCGAAGTAATTGGGGGGAGGCATTTGCCATTTAATCCAAGGCCCAACCTTTTTAGGGAAGGAGTAATATTAAGCCTATATCTCAGTCCAAATGGATGGCCCACTGGAAGAAGATGAGGCAGAAAGATACACATATGACATATGCATTCAGCAATCAGCGTTGAGGGTCACGGGTGCATTAAATGCACACACTCGTGGGTGTGGCTGTTTTTTCTCCCTTCTACCCCAACCATATTTTACATCACAATACATTTATCTACTGTTTCCAGATCCCCATGACTTTTTTTACTTAAAATAAAAAAACAAAAAAGACATGGACTTTGTTTTTTTATTCATCTTTAAAGAGAGAAGATGTGAAGCCAACCAAAATTTTTGCATCCTACATGTGGAAGGTTTGTCCTTACCATAACCTTCTTGGTCTCCCCCACCCATAAAAAGAAAATGAAAATTAGAGGATCCCTAGATCAAATTTTAATTATGAAAAGAATTAAGCTAGCGTTTGACGATAATTTTTTTAAAAAAATTATATATGTTTGTTCATGAAATTCGATCAAATTTTGAAAATATGATTTCAAAATATTTTCAGTTTCTAAAGACCGGCTTAGACCAAATTTTAGATTTTTGGGATTTCCACTAGAAAAATTTTAAATTTTTTCCAAGTAAAATGCATACCTATATACAATTTTAAGTTTAAATTTCAACTTCAAAATCAATAAACTGGAGCATAAAGAGCTGGCTTGTGATCTTTGCATTGAGATTGCAAAATATATTCAGGCACAGATCAGATCTTCTAAATCCAATTAGACGTAATTTTCTATGATGAACATTTATTCATCATTCAAAAAAAAAAAAAAAATAGATAGAGTAACCAGCTTATAACCAATTATCTCACGATGAACTATAAAATTTCTTTACATTAATCTGTATAAATAACTTAAATCTAATCTCATAAGTAATACTCCTCAATTTAAGTGTATATATAAATATAAAATATTAAATAAATTTCTCATTTCAGAATCTTTAAAAATAGACTGCATCTTCTCCAAAATCAATGATAACAACACATGCACCCCAAACACACCTTTTATGGAAAAAAAAATCTCATAAGTAAAACAGAAAGGCAAAAGAAAAAAAGAAAAAAAAAAAAGCCCTTTTACCTCCGTTAAAAAAAAATCTAAACAAAAAATTATTATTATTAATATTTTTTTAATCCAACAGAAATATCCTGCATGCGCAAAAAAATTTACCTTGGGGAGGTCTTGGATCTTGTTGAACAGGTGAATACAGTGAAAGAAAGTCATGCGTCGTCTTCCTCCCTGCAACAATCACGCACAGCGTAATCTAAATTTTCTACTAAATTCTCGTAAATTAGTAAAACTAACTTTCTTACTTATGCATAATTTTTTAAGGAGGCGTAAAAAAGAAAGTGGACAACTGGTACGAGAGACGACGGAGAGAGTATTATTATCCAATTCGAAAAAAGTGAACCTAAAAGTACTGTTACCTTCTGTTCCAAAAGGTCTGGGCTGAGGCAGCTCCATCCAGAAACTTGAATTGTGTGTTCGCCAGATCAAGTAATTAAACCAGAATTCAACTGAATTTCGTTAATTAAGTCGTTGTATAACTCGAAAATTCTGTATTCAAACCTCTTTATAATACAGATCCGCCTCCAACGAAAATTGGAGGCGCATTAGCAGCAGCAAAGCAAAATCTTCTGTAAAACTATCTCCAAAACTTGTAGATTATTTCCCGAGAAAATTCACTTCAATTCTCTTCTCTTTCCTAGAAAATTCTGCTACAAAAAGAAGTTCCATGTAAGAAACAGGCTAATTAATCAAAAAATTCAGCTGAATTATGCAAAAAAATCAGCTAAAAATATACGTAAGAAAGCGGAGAATTTACCGGACAAGAGAGATCCAGAAGGAAGATACGTACTTTTAGATGAGAATTGGCGATAAATAATGCATAATTGAGATGGGGGATTCCTCCGAAAGAAATGAAAACTATAGTTTTCCCACAATTCTCCAAACGTAATAAGGAAGTGATCCAAACAGTGATATTTGAAAGATATTGCTGGTAGGCCCTCCTCGTCTCTTGTCTAACCAAAATTCAATTCACTAATTACACCCCCATTGAAAATATATACATATAAGTATATATATTGCTGTCTCAATTGCTTGAATATATATCAATACCCAGAAAAAGAAAAAAAGAAAATGGGTCTTATAGATCAGAGAAATCTCTCTCTCTCTCTCTCTCTACTTGTGTCTGTGAGGAGGGACTTTAGTGAGAGGAGTTTTAACTTTTAAAGGCAGCTAGCGTTCTTCATTTTTCTGTTTGACGTGCTAACTCCGTTAAGTTAATACGGCGGTTTAACGGCGTTTGCCTCAATGGTTGACGGTCTTTTAAGCATAGTTTTGTCTTCGATGTTCTGTCAAAGAAGAATCTAGGATTTTTAAAAGGAAAAAAACTTAAATATATCATCGAATTATTAAAAATAATTTATTTATATTATTTGTTATAAATTTGATTTATTTATATCATTATCTTTAAAAGCTTGACTCATCTGCCACTACCGTTATAGAAAAGTTTATTTGTGCCATAATTTTGCAACGATGATTTTATAAAATTATTTTTACCACATGACCTCTTATTAGAAGTCCACGTCATCAAATTCAAAATCAACCAATATTACTTAAATAAAAAAAAAATACCCATTAAAATAAAATTCGACATAATTAATGAGTTTGATTTTTATTTTTAATAAGTCTAATTTTTATTCTAACTGTGTAGATCAAATTTATTTTAATGGGACCAATTTTTAATTTTTAATTTTAAGTAATATTGGTTGATTTAGATTTGGTAATGTGAATCTCTAATAAGAAGCCACGTGATAAAAATAGTTTTGTAAAAATCACTGTTACAAAATAATGACACGAATGAACCTTTCTGTAATGACAGTGGCATAGATGAGTCAAACTTTCAATGACAGTGGCATAGGTGAGCCAAACTTATAATGAATGGCATAAATAAGTCATTTTTAATAATTCGATGACATATTTGAGTTTTTTCTCTTTTTAAAATTTGGATGCATCACTAAAAGAAAATAGAAAAAATGTGCTAAATTGAAATTGATCTTTGGATCTCAAGTTAAATAACTTAGCATCCAATTAGATGCATCATTAAACTTTTTATAACATGAGTGTCAATAGATAATATTATATTAATTTTTAAAAATATATACATAAAATATCTAATTTTTTAAAGATATCACGAATTCAAATTTCTCATTTTTAACATGTAAAATTACTCATATATTCCGATCACATTGAAGTTTAATTAAATTTGAATCTATATATTATACTGCCTTTTCTGATGGCGATGTTTTTGATTAAAAAAAATATTCTACAAGCTCAAACTTAAAACCTAAGTACGATAGGATTCACCCTCCTCTAGAACTTAACTGACAGTTTACTAGACTATGTCGGATCAAGGTGTCATGGAAAAATTTGATAATCTAGTAGATGAATTTTTTATATTTTTGGCGATCCCGAGTAATAATATTAGTTTATTCAGCGACTAAATCTTTTGGTGCTATATAAAAATTAAAACTAGGGGAAACTACTCCATGTTACAGTTAAACTAATAGTGATGCATTAATCTGTCCTAATTTTCGAAAAGAAACGGCTCCTCCACATCATGTTAAAGATAATTTATTCAGTAACTTCAAATGTGAAGCAGAATGAATATCAAATTCCACTAATTAACAGATCCGAAAAATAATTATACACTGAGCTACAATTTTAAAATTTTATTATGTCTCAGTCACGTATATCTCTGACAAATTAATTTTACAATTATTTACAGTAACATTATTTTGTTTATCTTTGCCAATAATTGGTTTTATATTATGAACCAGAACAAAAGCATGCAACTCAGACAAAGGTAATCAGCACCTCTCCGTTTTTATTTTTTATTTTCTAGTTGATATTTGATGTCCGTTTTGAAACCTCAACTAATTCATGGTTGCATCAAGTGAGACCTATTTGAAAAGAAAATGCTTTTTTTTTTTTTCATTTACCACCTCTCCATTAATATAGAGATATTATACTTTCTTGATGATAATTTATGTCGCACAAATAAAATTTTCAGATCAAATTTCAAAAATTTCATGTTAAGTCGGACAGGGAAGTTTTAAGGTTTTTGATATAAAGTTTATATATTTAAAAGTACGTAAAAATATATTATAAATTACAATAATTAATAATTTAAAAAGTTTAAAACCATATATAAGATTCGATAAAAATATTTGATTGACTCTTACAATTCTACTTTTGTCTTATAAATTGGGATGAAGGGGGTAACAAAATGATCCATAACTCCAAGCCATTTAAAGTGGCACTAATTAAATAGAACTGGAAGGTAAGAACAACAGTGACCTGAGCTCCACCAACTATAACAACAGAAAGTTTTCCCGGGAAAACTTAAACTTCACGTTTCTTCCTTTTTACATGTTTGACATAATATCCAAAAGTTCTAGATCTTAAGATTGACACACTTCAATATATTTCCTTAAATTAACTGTGTACTCTTTCAGTTATTGGGTTATCTTAAAGTTCTAGATCTATTCTGAAAGAAAAATTTTCATCCCACATTCATTTACAACAGTTAAAAAATTTCATCAAAAAGAAAAGGTACGATTCCATTGGCCCAGTTACTCTAATTATACTAACAACTAAAAAAGTGGAAAATTTTCAAGTGACAATTAAATGATCGAACTCCAGTTTAGCCATTCAAATGAATAATGACTTCTTAATTAATGAGCGATTCTCTTGTAGACAGGTGAATTAGCCTATTCACTCGATTTTTCGTTTCTTTTATTGTTTTGGGTTACCAACTTGTGTTATTCACATTAAAGCATGATTAATCTCAATTTGCACCGCATACGGCCTATTTAGGGAAGAGTTTCTATCAAGAATTTTTGCATACTCCATATTTAAAACTGAAACCTATGATTAACGAAGGAACATTCTCTGCAATACGTTCTTTGAGGAATGTGCTGCATCGAGGGAGGGGCTGAGGATTAGGTTATTGTTCCGTTTTATGCTATTTATTTTTTGTTTTGATTTGATTTTCAGAGAATGATTTTTGTTATTAGTAAGATAAATATCTGGTATGTGTTCTATAAGCTATTTTATTTGCAAAAATAAAACAATAGGAATTGAAGTAAAAAAGGAGAGAAGTGGAGGATCTGGTGGAGCGTTGAGGTGCGACATCTGAAAGTTACTCTTTTGTAGTATCCTCTGAACGTGAGTGGGGTTAAGCAGTACTCTCTCCGTTCCATATTAATTTATGACTTTTCATTTTATATGATACTTAAAAAATTATAAATAAAATAATCGATTTTACTTTTATATTC
This sequence comes from Capsicum rhomboideum, assembly GCA_031232105.1. Classification (NCBI taxonomy): domain Eukaryota; kingdom Viridiplantae; phylum Streptophyta; class Magnoliopsida; order Solanales; family Solanaceae; genus Capsicum; species Capsicum rhomboideum. Next base: position 8,935,721 of record CP124716.1, read on the forward strand.
TTTATCCATATTGATCGACATAAGATAATTTGCTTAAAGTATATTAATTATAGGAGTAAAATAAAAAAAATTAATTAATTCTATCTTAATTTAGCAAGTAATTAAATAATTTGGCACATATATTTTTAGTAAAAACATATGGGAGGAAGGAAAAGGATATTTAGATTGACTTATTTTTAGATATTTTTTACTTTTAAATACTTTTTAACTTTTAAAGGTGTTTTATAAAGATAAAAAATAATTTTAAACACAATTTAAAAAATATAAAAAAATCAAAAGTCAAAAATTAACTGCTACCTACTTAACTTTTAGGTTATTTAAAAAAAAAAACCTCACTCAAACACCCCGTAAGCTTTCTTTTTCCTCTATGACAAGTGAAAAAGATGGGAGTTTGGATTTACAGATCTCAATACTAGTGTACACTGTATAGTACAGAATGACAAGAAATAAATCACGTCGTCACGTGAGTGGCCTCTCCTATTACATTAAACACAAATTAATTCACACACAATATGAGAATGAATCAATGAAATTGGGTGGGCGTTGACCCCAGGCGTGTAAAAAATGGAATCGATCAATAAATTAAATCAATAAAAATATTATTAATTTATTAATTTATTATTATTAGATTAATAATTTTTAATAATTTTATAATTTTTTTTATTGGATAATTAGTTTGATTTTAATTTTTTTTATATTGAATTATCGATTTAACCGATAATCCAATAAAAATATACTAAATTATTACTTTACCACTATTTTTATATATATATATAATTACTTATTAGTTATTAGTATCTTCACTTAATTTCTCTTTTGTGATTCATTTTGTCATGATCTGGTTCTAGTATCATTATTATCTTGTGTATTATCTTAATTTACTCATTAACATCAAATGCAATTATTCCCTCAGCTATCCCGACGTCTGTACTAATAAATTAATGATTGTACTTCTTGTTTGGAAATGTCTGCTCCTGATAGGCAAGAAATTATATTCTTATAAATTAAAATACATGATATAGCATTTTGACTACAACTAAGATTAAGTTTCTTTTCATGTTATTTGCTACAATTTCTTTGCTGTAAAATTAAATTATTGACATGTTGCGCGAAATTGCTGGAGAACAGGAAAAGACGAGAAGTCATATATTTATTTTATGAGCATTTTTTTATTAGTTCAAACGAAAATCAAATCGTTAAGGATCAGAAACCAAATCGACAAATCAAAAAACGATAAAAAATATCTTATTTATTTAACATATTTAAAAATCGATAACCGATAATACATAAAATCGAATTCAATCTATTGATGCACACCCCTAGTTGCCCCTGTGATACATAAACTGTATAAAGAAACTAATGACGATGATTAGTGCACAGATCCCAAGTAAGTAAGTAAGCAAACAATTTGATTTTTAGTTGCAGGAGTGGAAAGTACAAAAAAGATTACGAGGATGGTGAATGGAGCAAGGGGGATGTTGGTAAGGAAGGAGGAAAAGTCACGTGATGGCAGCACTTTGTTACTGAGTGGGAAGTGGCCTTTCAGCTCTACCGGGGAACGCGGGACTCTTTCTCTCTTTCTTTTTTTTTTTAAGCCCCCATGTGCCACCCACATTCCCTCTCTCCCCTCTCGGCACGCACCCAAATATATTTTGTCCTCCATCGCGGTATTATACTCCCTCCGTCTCAAAATACTTGCTCTGTCATAATTACTTTCTCCATTTATTTTTATTTTTTATTAATTTTTTAATTAAATTTTTACTTTTACTTATTATTTTTGACATATTAAGAAAATATAATTTTCTTTTTCTTATTTTACTCTTAACATTAATTATTGATTCTCTAAATTAATTTTAAAACACAATAGTAATCATCAATTAATAGGAGTACTATAATAAAATAGTTATGTTATTAATTATTTTCTTAGTGAGTGTGCTAAATCAAAATGTGTCAAGTAAAAGCAAATGGAGGAAGTACTTATTAGTACTAATTTCCTTGTTGGATTTTCACTTTGACTTAGCATTTTTGACAGGACAACTTTTTTTTTTTCTATTTTATCGTTAGTATTAATTATTTATTCTTTAAATTAATTTCAAAAAGCAATGGTAATCATCAATTAATAGGGGTACTATGGTAAAACAACAATGTTAATAATTATTTTTTTAATGAGTCTGTCAAATCAAAATCTGACAAGTGAAAGTGAACGGAGAGAGTAGTTGACATTTTGCTAAAAAATTTATCTCAAAATAATTGTCATATTTAAATCAAAAGATAATTAACCATATTTTTTCTACTTTACCCTTAGTAATAATTATTCTAGAATTAAAAGATAAATTAGAATTAATAAGGAATATATCAATTAAATCACACTTCTAATTAATTTTTTCTAAAGAGTTGTGTAAAATCTTTATATATATCAATTATTTTGAGATGGAAGGAGTAATTAAAAAAAGGAGTTTCATTTTTTTATTTTTACTTATAATTTTATAAATAGAGTTTAAAAAGAATGATGTGCACTTATTAGTCTAGAAAGGGTGATGTATATTTTCATAGATTCTTAATTCATCAATAGCAATAATAACAATAATATATTTTGTATAGTTACATTGAATTATTTTGAATAGATTATTTACCTTCAAAAAATTTATTTGAATAGATTATTTTCCCTCAAAAAATTATTTGATTCTAATATCTACATTTTATCCGTAGTGATATGACTTGACAGAATGCATTGATATATGGTCGTATCTTTTATTTAAAAAGGGAAGGATGAATAAAACAAGTGAAAATTCTTGCTACTTCCTCCAATTCAATTTATTTACTATTTGATTTTAATTTGACAAAAAATTTTAAAAGAGAAAAAAAACTTTTAAATCTTTTTGGTTTTAAAATAGAAATATATAGAATGTACTATATGTCCTTTAATCTTTGGTCTTAAACATACAAAAATTAAAATTAAAAAATTATCAAAAAAAATAAAAGAAAACAAATAAGTTAAAACGGATAAAGTATTTCTCATTTAAGTTTTTCATAAAGTAATTTGGATACTTTTTAACTCAAAAATTCTATATATTTTTTAACTTCGTGTCAAGTTAAATATTTTCATATAAAATGTGGTCTAAAGGACATATTGATTTAAAAAAAAATTAAACTTTTTTCTTGTTGTGCTGAACTAATCCATCATATCAAAACAAGTCGTTTGCTTTGTATTTTCTAGGGTTATGAAATATTTAATCTAAAATATTAATCATGGATAGTTCAAAAATGGTTGTTTAGCTCCGACAATCAAGGCAAAGCATTCACATCAAGGTGCACACCTACAACCGAACAGGTTGTCATTATTATACAACTAATTATATACTAACTAATCCAATTAATTTAAGTTATATATATATATAGTAACTTTTTGCATCTTAATTAATTACAATTAATAATTTCCCTTTCGAAAAAAGTATCAGAACATGGCTCCTTCCTTCTTAAACTAAAACTACCTTTAATTAAGTAGCTTCCATGCCCTCACAGGTTGTATAGTAGCACTATATTCTTCTACAATTTGGACGTATGTAAGCATTAATTATTTCATTATTAGTCATTTTTATTGCATAATCCACTACAACTAACAATATTTGTGTCTGGCTTCCATAATCCAGTATATCATTTCTTTTTTCTATGGTATTACAATTATATTATTCTCCCGTCTCAATTTATGTGATAATCATTTATTTTTTAGTTCGCTCTAAAAAGAATATCACATTTCAAATAGAAACAATTTAATTTTAAAGTATCTCCTTTGTTTTGATTTTTCATGGGGTCTGTAACCCACTGAAGCCCTACTAATCTAGATTTGCGCCGCATAGAAAAGCGCTCCTTAAAATTTCTCTTTTAGCCTTATCGAAACGATTTATAGTTACACAAATATCTAAAGTTTGTTTTACGCTATAAATTTTGAAAATCATTCTTTCTTTCTTACATTTTATGCTAGTAAGTCAAATAGTACAACATAAATCGGAACGGAGAGAGTATTATTTTCTCATTTCATGGAAGGAAACTCCCTTTTGATCTATAACCAGATAGGGTAACATGCAGCACCGTTAGGAACTTTTTGAAGTGCAATGCCGCATATATTATGGGAAAAAATACACAGTAATCCTATATAAGCCTATGTCATAACAAATCATGTGATCTCAACAATAACTTATGGGCTGGCATTACTCAATTAGAACTTAGCTACAAGGGACCTTACCCTCTAATGTGCGGCTCAACGTTTACTTTTTCTTCTTTTGGTTGCTTCATAAGATTTTTGTGCACTTCAATTATTATGATCCATATTAGATCTAATCAATTATCCACGCTATCTCCTTTACGTTCATGACAACCTATTTTTATTTCAATATAGTCTTTCAGTGAATTGTTTGGGTCTTCATCACAATTACTTAAAAAAAGTAAGCCACCCATTGAACTAATTATGACCCTTAAACAAATCATAATCTACTAAAAAAATTATTCTGTTAGAAAAAATACATATAACACACACACACACACAGAGCTTTGAGATGTGAAAATCACTTTCCTTAAAGACAAATCCCCATGGATTGCAAGCATATTTCCATACTGCAAGATCTTTTTAACTACGTACTTCTCATAAAAGATCAAAGTTTATAGAACTCAAACCAGGCTTATTCAGAATAGCAAGACATATTATTTCATGAATAGACACATTTGTGTTGTATTTTCGATATAAACTTAAATTTTAAACAAAATTAAATATTTTATATACATATAACTTAAGCTAAAAATTAAACATATATTTGAAGGACTGAAACCGGTGGCGGAGCCAGAATTTTTAATAAGGGGGGTCAAAATCGAAATAAGTAAGCATACGAACTAGTAGAAGGAGGTTCAACCTCAACTATATATACATAAAATATAATTTTAACCATGTATAATTAGTATAATTTTTCGCCGAAGGGGGTTCACCCCCTAGCCATAAGTGGCTCCGCCACTAAACAGTCCGCCGCATGTGGAAGACTCGAGAGTTTATTCACAAATAGAAACTTGAAATCGATTAGTTATATAATGAATTGGTATAAAAGGCTGCGTCAATTAGATAATTTTTTTTTGAATTTGCACCTTCTTGAACCCTTTATAATTTTATCTTTTAGACGATCTCTTTTTTTTTTTTTTTCTTCCCATATTAGGACGTTTCGACAACACTCTTCTTCATTTTGTTATTTTTTCCTGCAAGAATTTATGTTTATGAAATAAAGACAGACGAGTAGCCGAGTAGGTGAAACAAAGATTCATGTAAAGATTTAATTATTAGTTTCAGTTAAGTTTCTTCTTCATTTGGAATAATGTGCAGACTGAGATCGTAATAAAAGATTTCTACATCTTATCTTGAGTGGCGGAGCTACCCGAACCCCCTTCGGAGAAAAATTACATTATTTATACATGATTAAAATTATTTTTATATATATGTTATAGATGTCGAACCCCCTTCAACTAATTCGTGTGTATATTTTAAATCCTCTGAATGAAAATCTTGACTCCGCCACTACCATCTTCCTTCTACTTTATTCCCCTCCCTTTCATTCACATAAACAAAAGGAAGGTAGTACTAGCAGGAAAGTGAACAGTTGTAATAGTAGAGTTCGTAAATATATGTGGTCACGTAAGGGGGAGTAGGGGCATGTGAGTTAAAACACTGCAACTCACGTGCTAATTCACAATACGACAAACTAGGTACGTACTTATTCAAACTGGTACTTGCCACTGCCCACTTCCAAAAATTGAGTTAGGTCGTTTGGTCATGATTTTTTTTAAAAATTTATTTTACTTTAATAAAAAAGTAAAATTTTGTAATGTTTGATCATAAAATTTATTTCACTAAAATAATTTTTTTTTAAAAAAAATGAAAATAATTTTTACTTGTTTTTACTCTTATTTCTCTAAAAAAAAAAAAAAAAGAACTCTAATTTTTTTCATAGCCAAACATAACTCCAACTCCAACTCAAACTTCAAGTCCAACTCCGACTTCAACTCCAAAAAATTTAATTTTCATGGCAAAACGCCTACTTAATGTGTTGCCTAAATAGACTCATTCGGAATTTTGTTAAAATATTTTATTATATATTATACATTTTTTCGTTTGGATTTATATATTACTAGTGGCATGTGGCTCGTGCTTGAATATTAATATTTTTTCATCTCAATTTATGCAGTACGTTTTTTTTTAATTCGTTAAAAAAGAATATCAATTTTTATATTTAAAAATAAATTAATTTTAAATTTTTTATTTTACTATTAATGCAATAATTTACTACCATACAAATATTTGAAATTTATTTTAGATCACAATTTTTAAAATCCTTCCATTTTTTCTGTTCCATGCCTAGTCAACTGATGTTACACACCCATTTTCTAATGCCAAGTTGCATATACCTTTCTTCTTCTTTCATCTCTTCTTGTTGTTTTATTTTTCCTTTTACATTAATTGAAACATTTTTGCATCTCTTCTTTTCTTTTTTCCCAAAGTAGCATTTCCTCAAATTGAGTTTGGTCATCGGACCCAATAATGAAAGCTATTTTAATTTGTAAATGCAGCAAATACATGTACTTCTACTGATGGCTTGCTTTTTAAATATTTTATCTATCTTATATTTTAAATATTCTATTTTAGTTCAATTTTTACATTAGCATAGCATGAATGATTGCATCATAAGTTAAAATAAGGCAGTGCCTCATATTTTCATTACATTATTTTCCTTTAGCAACATAGCATATTTAAATGCTAAAAAGGCTCAACAGAATAAAATGATGAAAGTTCTTTTCGTAATCCATTAATAGACTTTCAAGAAAGAAAATTAAGAATGGTGTAATTCTTAGATTTCAAGAACGAAAATTAATTTACAAATAGATTTTTGGAACAATATGAAATTGAAGAAAGAGTATTTAATTCAATAAATAAATAAAAATTAGAGAAGATGCAGAGCTATGGCCCATAACTGCCACATGTCCAAGTAATATACAACTTCCAATAACGAGAGTACAATTTGGTGGATGTGGCCTCCTTCACGTGGCTGCCATCATGGCTTTTTCAGACATTTTAAAGTGCTTCCTGTTTTTCCTCTATTTACTACTCCCTCCATTTAAAAAAGAAAGAGCTACTTTTCTTTTTAATTTATTTCAAAAAAAATGATTTTTTTTTTTAATAATATTTTAATTTTAAATTTCCACATGACATATTTAAGATCACAAGATTAAAGGATATTTTGATATAACTTTAATTTATAATTAAATAATTCAAAAATCTTTTTTATTTTTTTAAATTTTGTATCAAATCAAATTAGGTCATTTTTTTTAAACGGGAAAAGTAAAGTGTTTGGGAATTAGTAATTACTAATGAAATAAATCAAAAAAGCAAGGGTAAAAAGTAGCCGGAGAAAGGCCCTACATGTGAAAGGATGACACCAGAATTGAATGGAAAGAAATGGTTTTACAGTCAACATGAGATATGGTACAAATTCCCATTCCATGCTGTCCATCATTGGCAAAAGCAGCTTTCATCAAATGCCACAATTAGCCATGGTCGGCAAGCATGTCGACCATTTGCCGACCATGAGCTGGTAGTAGAATTAATTTTTTAATACTTAGATGATTTATAGTAATTAATTGAGGATGATATAATAAAATCACGATTGAAGCAGCTGAAACAGACATATCGATTATGAACTGCCTGCTTTAGCAGCTTTATTCCCACTTATAAAATAGCAATAGATATGTAATAATAATAAAAATAAAAAATAATTTTAGTAGGTACTAAAAGTTTTAAACAAACAAACAGAAAAATTAAAAGAAAGTAAGAATTGAACGAATTGATTATGATACAGTTTTTCACTCAATTTTGCCTAATACATTTAAGTGCATGTATTGTTAAACAGAGCAATAATTTATTTAATTATTAACTCAATTTATTTTAACTTCAAATTCAGTTCAACCCATTATTTTGCTAGACTATAGAGGACACACCAACTAAGCCCCTCATCCCCCTGCCTATGTTTCTCTAACTACGCTCCCACCGTTCCCCACACAATTTTTCTTGGGATCTTACCAATTTCCTTAGAAAGGGCATATCCAAAATTTATAAATTCTTAACATATATATAATTGAATTCATAACTTATCTTAGATAATGAGTTTATAATTAAATATTTATATATAGATATTTATAAATTTTATAATTGCATAGGATCGAAGTAAAATTTAATGGTCTATCCAAATTTATATTTAATGTTGTAATTCTACCTCGACATTCTTAAGTGTGACTTTACCAAAAAAAAAAAAAAAAAAAAGAAGACATGTAAGGTATCTTATTTAATCTAACTCGGAAGTATTTTTATTATCATTAACAAATGCATTTGAATAGCTGTACTTTTTTATTCTTAATCAGATTACTATCTCGAATTTAAGTTCCAGCATGAAAAAACTTTTTATAGAACCGTTTTTCTCCTTTCTGATATTAATTACCAAACACAAATCCGACTCGATAGATTTAGATATCACATGACTAACAAAAATATAATACTTGTTATTAGATCCAAAATGAATACTTAACAATTAACGTATTTTACATTCATAATATTACTCTAAAAAATTTAAATAATTCAAAGTCAAGCTTAAAGCACGAATGACATTCTCTTATGACTAAATTTTTGATAACTACTGCTTATATAATTAACGCCCAAGTCTCGATAACATTTTAAATGTGTGTAAAACTAATCGGTCCCAACAGCAGTGTTTATTAATGAGAAAAGGACACTGGCATGGCCCATCAAAAAATAAATGGCTCATGTTTGAGTTATTGGACAAGGAATGGCCTATCGGCCCAAAAAAATTCCAAAAAATGACCAGTCGACCCAAATTAATTCCAAAAATGGTTAGTCAAAAACTGTATCAATATGGTATATATGGTACAGGGACTGTATCAATATGGTATCAAAACTGTATCAAAATGGTATATGAACTATATATGCATATGTTTTTTTTGTATAAACTATATGAATGTGGCATGGAGACTGTATCATTATGATATATAAACTTTAAAAAAAAAAAAAAAAAAAAGGCAGTAGCTGCGATAAAAAGGCCTAAAATGGCTACCTTTTGGAATTGCAAAATCAATGGCTATTTTGTGAAAATAGTTTTGGACGAAGTGACAAGTCTGTCCTTTCCCCTTTATTAATTGGTCCAAAGTAAGCCCGTGCGATGCACGGGCCCAACATAATTAATTTAGTTAGTCAAATTATATAGACTTTGACTAACATTTTAAGATGTATTTTTTTTATCATATTTGTATGAGAAGGATTGCAACTTATAATATTTTTCAAATAGTTTTCAAATATTTAAATTTTAAGTTAAAAATGTTAAATTAATCTAACTCAATTTAGCTCCTGAGATTAGTCAAATTGACTCTTGTGAAGCGAAACGTGACAAGTAAAAGTGAACAGATGGAGTATTTTTATAGAATCAGATCTAAACCGTCATAAACTCAATTGTTATAAAATAAAAATAAAATATCAATATCAAACTTAAAGAAAAGAGTCAACTTTAGAGAATTTTATTAGTACTTTGTTTACTACTTGGAATTATATCAAAATATACAAAAGGGTGGCTATTTATAAGCCACCAAACTTGCTCCTTAAGCATGTTAAGCTTGACATCAACTTGACAATTTGACCAAGTAACTTTAGAATTCAAATCCAATTTGAATAAGTAACTTTAGTATTCAAGTTCAATTTGACTACTAACTCTTATCTCTCATTAATGACATTTACACATGTATATGTCACATGACATCCATATTACATAACATTCCCCCTTGGATTTCCATTAATATATAATGTGTCTCGTTAAAATCTTACAAGAAAAATTCAGTGGAAAAAATCCTAGTGAAGGAAAAAAAAAATACACACATCTTGTAATACGCCTTTAGTGTTGCCTCATTAAAAACCTTACCAGAAAAATTCAATTGGGACAATACCTTAGTTAAGGAAAAAAGAGAGCAACGCGTATTTTACTCCCCCTGATGAAAACTTTATTTAATATTTGTAGACGGCGCATTCCATCTTATATCTCAGCTTCTCAAATATTGATGTTGACAATGCCTTAGTGACCAGATTCGTCAATTTGTCAGCTGATCAAATTTGTTGAACATTTGTTTCACCTTTCTTCTCAAGATCATGAGTGAAGAAGAACTTTGGTGAAATATATATTGTTCTGTCTTCTTTAATGTATCCTCCCTTCAACTGAGCTATACTTGTAATATTGTATCCACACATTATAGTTGGAATATCCCTTTTCAAAGGAAACCACATATTTCTTGAATATGTTGAGTTATTGATCTCAACCAAACACACTCGCGTCTTGCTTCATGAATGACTATTGTTTCTGCAAGATTTGAAAAAGTGTCAGCTATTGTTTGCTTCATCGGATGCTATGATGTAGTTGTATCTCTATATGTAAGTAACTAGCTCATCTGATATTGAGCTTCATGTGGATCAGATAGTACATTTTCAATGTATATTCATTGATGGACAAATATTTTATTTGTCAAATACTCAAAATACATATCCAGTAATAAACATTGTTAGTTTCCTTTTTTATATGTTTCCAAAACTTTGGAAATACAATTTCAATCTTAGCTGGTACAATGATCAATTCATTGTGAGAACAAGCAGCACAACAGAATTCATAAAGAACTTTCTATTTCTTCAATCTATAACCACATGAATTCTCAATTATCACATTTGAATCGGGATGGTCAACCGTCATGCCAACTAATAGTTATTTCAGTAAACGTTTAATTTAATATTGCATGTGATTCCGTCTTCATGCTCATATTTATGTATTATAAACAGGAGGAAAAAGGGCGGGTGATCTTTTACATAAATATTTATAACCCGCTTCGATTGTAGTAATATAATGATATAACATCTTTCCATTTTTAAGTCTCAATATAATTTATTTTTGGCCAATGTCTTTGAAACTTAATAAATTTCTTTTGATACTTACTAAAATTTCAATATTATGAACAATTTCATTTTCCCTGGTAGTAACGTTTTAGCTCTTTCGTAGCTCTCATTTAATTTTGTGTACTACCACATATCTCACACACCATTCATATGGTAAACATCTCCTTCAAGGAGAAAATCATATAATTACGGTCATAATCTTAAAATATTATACAAGCATGACTTGTTTCTTACTTTTACCCTTTGATAATTCATGATAAGCATACCAAAATATTTATGGTATACTACAAGTACGTGATCAATGACCGTCTATTTCAAAATAAAATTTCCTTTATTTTTCTCAAACCTCCCGTAGAGGTGAGATGTGATATTTATCCAATCATGCATGAGCATGTACTTATTCATAAATTTTATCACATCTTAACACATTCACTTTCAAGAATGACCGAGTATCAACGATGCTTATCACAAGTCTCATTCTCTTCAAGGAGTAGACTATAATCATATATATGTGCTTCATACATTTTCATAAGAAGCTCGTTGTCATGTCTTGAAATTTATCATATTTGGATGACACACCTCAACATCACTTTGAAAGGTCAAGTGCATCACCACTTTATACTCCTTTATTTTGATGAAGGATTTATAAAAATATACCAAATTAGGTTGCACGACAATCACGTGCCCGATGACCTTTCATATCATGCCCATTAGTGGCAAAAATTACCTTCACCTTTTGAAGGATCATTTGAGAACTCATAATGTTCTTTGAAGAATCTTCTAATTCTTTAATATATGTTGTGTAATACTCAATGTGCACATCTTCGAGATAGCAAAATTGTTCATGCCAACTTATGAACTTATTTGTACTAGTAAACTCCAAGTTTACCATGACATATGATTTTCACTTAGTAAATTTTAGATTTACTATAACATGAATAAATTTTCAAATTTACTATTTCTGAGTATATTTCATAATATTTCTTCTCAATTACCCTACCTCTTTTGGAGGTGTTACTCCTATCACATTCACTCAGGGAATGGATTTGCAGTTTTAACAATCAAAATTCTCATTCCCCAGGAATGGAATATAATAGTGCTTTAAGCCTATTAGATTATGATATCTTAAAATCTCTTTCAAGATATTTCTACTTCATGAGCCAATCGAGGCGTACATATAATGTAATGAAAGATTTTGTCCTTTGCTACGCCCACATTCATATTCATAAATTCAATCACATGTCTTCTTTTCAGACATATTATGCATTGCTACCATATTCACTTCAGGAAATGGAGCATATTTCATGACTTTTCACCAAAAATTTGCCTTAGTCATCATTATATCATCAATATGGTGCATGGAGATTCAAACTCAACGTCTTATCCAAATAAAAAATCATTTAGGCCATAGATCGATGGGACTTGAATCCAATATCTTATCATCATGGTTCATCGAAACTCCAACCCGATGTCTTACCCTTTTAAGGCGATGGAGCTTGAATCCACCGTCTAACCTATAAGCGCATATTAAACCAAAGTATAACAGGACTCACCCTTGAGCCTTAAAAAGAATATTACCAAAAGAAAATTAAACATGAAAATCAACTATTTGGGATTCACTTGCGTCCATCTGTTTTAGCAGATAATAACTTACATTAAGACAGTGAAAGAGATTGTCTCACAATTCTAATCAAACTTATAATACTGATTTCAATAGTATTAGATTCAGTACTTATACACGATTAACTTTAGCAAGAAGAATAAGACTATGCCAACAAAATTGGTCCAATGGCATGCTAACCAAGAAGGAATATATATATATATATATATATATGAATTATATATTGCAAACTAACCTTCCATGATGTCCAATAATTAAACCAATCAAGGTCAGTAACTAAGTATAAATCCAAAGTTCAAACTTTGTCTAAGCAAAACTTTTCATGGGCAGAGATTACCACCAATATCATACCCCAATCGAAAATACCTTAACCATACCTTAGCCTTATCTTGAGATGGTAGAGTCTCGTGCTGATAGCGTGTTATAAATAAAGACAAAATATCAATATCAAACTTAAAGAAAAGAGACAACTTTAGAGAATTTTAGTAGTACTTTGTTTACTACTTTGAACTATATCAAAATATACAAAAGGGTGACTATTTATAAGCCACCAAACTTGCTCCCTAAGCATGTTAAGCTTAACATCAACTTGACAATTTGATCAAGTAACTTTAGAGTTCAAATCCAATTTGAATAAGTAACTTTGTTACTCAAATTCAATTTGACTACTAACTCTTATATCTCATTAATGACATTCACACATATGTATGTCATATAACATCCATATTACATAACACCAATTTTATTTTTCGTCATTGTCGTGTCAATGAAAGTTGTTTGTTGTTGGAAAAGAAACAGTAAGAATATGAGGGGGCAAATTAATATTTTGTTCTTTTTAAACTCTTTAATATCTAGTTTACCCCTTATTAGTGTTTTTTAAAATAAAATTTATCACAATCTTTTGTTATTTTTAATATTTTAAAATCACATGATTTTAATCTTTAAGTAAAATTCTGAATGCATTTTGTTATATTCTGCATATCTTAAGTTTATGATTATAAAATTCAAAAATCTTCTTAAACTATGCATCGGTCCCAATTTATGTGCCACGGTCTGAATTTCGAGAGTTAAATAGTTTCATTTTGACTGTAAATTGGGCATGAAATCTTAAATTTTTTGAAATAAAATTTATATATTTAATAACTACGTAAAAAGTATTATAAGTCAAAATAATTGATAATTCAAAATATTTAAAAGATACATGAAAAAATTATTGTCCAAGAAAGATTTGTTTAAATCTAGAAATCCGAAAAGTTACTATATAAATTGAGACATGAAAAGTAGAATAATTACCTAATGGTCCTTATAAAAGACATAAGGATGCAAAATGAATAATATGAAAAGTTGAGGATACGAAGTGAATAATTAATATGGAAAGTTGAGGATAAAAGTTACAGAAAAATTAGAAGGTTTGCTCAATAAGCTTTGTTAGTCCCTCTTCACCATTAATTATATATAGTAGAATATAGGTAGGAAACTCTTCTACCTAAAATTAGTTAGTAGCTGAATACGATTTGTCCAAAAATTTAATAAGCTAGCCAACCATCTTAACAATAATTTGTGGCAGACAATACACTTTTTACTGGTTTCTTAATTTTAATTTTGAAAATTATTTGGTAAAATAAATAAACTGAAACAATTCCTTGTTGGAAAGCTTGATAGAATTTAATTATCTATATACGAACAATATGGATAATGGATATATATATAAGGAGTTCAGCACCTAAATGACACTTTTTCTAAGCCAATGAACTAAAAGGGGTTAACATAAATTTGGTATACCAAAACAAGTTAGTTAAACTCCAGTCCTTTTTACTATATTTATGAAGGTTATTTTTTGCATAAATTTTTCTTCTAAAAAATTATGTCATAAAGGTTAATTTTAATGCAACAAACAAAACACTTTATAAGAAAAAATCTCAACATAATTAATACAAACATAATTAATGTCGATATTATTATTATATGCATTACTAATATATCACTAATACCAATTATAATTAATGCAAATCACGGTACCAAACGAACCCTTCTAAAAAAAAAACTCAGTCATGCACAGTACAGTTACTTAAGTATCTACCAGCTGCCTGTTTATTTAAAACAACTGATTAAGACTTTAGTTAGTCAATGGAATGGAAATACAATAAGCCAAGGTAACGTGATTTCATTAAACTAATTAGAAGAGATGAAAATCACATTTATAAAGTAAAGATTCCCAATAATACGCAAAGACTACAAAGGTTCATGAATACAGCGACGTCAATTTTTATTTTTTTAAGTTGGAATTGTTTCTCAAGAAACAAATACGATTCTTTATATAGGTCTAGGTCCTATGTATGATACATGCTTAACTCCTTTTTTGAATATTTCAAAGTATCCTATTTAATTTTTTAAAAAAAAAAAAATCCACCAGAACTAAATAAATTATTTAAGAAAGTAACACAAAGTTTTCAGAAAATATTCTTTTCCAGATATTAAAGTAGAAATAAAAAGGACAAGACACTAAAACTCTCGTTATGTACGGATTTCAAGGAAGAATCGGACCACAAAGGTCTATAAATTCAAAGAATAGAATATTTTACTCCCTCTATTCCATATTAAGAGGATTTTTAGATCTTTTTAACTGTTCAAAATAAGTGAATCGATCAAAGTTCAAGAAATTATTGGGACTTTTTCCATTTTTTCTTTCCTTTTAATAAGGTTTTTAACTACTACTTTATATTTTTTAGTTAATAAATTATACTACTTATAAAGTCATATTCATGATTATCTCTATTTTTACGAATGCTTTCAGAATAATCAAAACGGTGATACTGGAAAATAGTGTTACATTATATTCTAAAAAAAAATTCTTAAGAGGTGGGTTACCCAGAAATTCACTTAATATGAATTACAAGAAGTATCTTCTATGTATTTCTAGGTAAAGTTTATCTAGTTAATTAGTACTAATATTTATTGGATTATTTAATTGTAAAGAAGGGAGAACAACGCAGAAAGATTAAAAGCTCTTCAATCATTAGTTTTAGAATTTACTCTTCCAAAATAAATTGAAATCTAAATAATTAAATAATTAAAGTAATTGTAAACAAGAAGCTTCCCTGTGGCCTGGACATTCTCAACTTAAGGTATCATTATAGGGATCAGTTAAATATGATTATATAGTGTCGGAGGATTAGGATAATGTATATTGAAAAGCTCTCTTCTTTTTCTTTATTGCCGATTTGGTTTTAATTATTTGTGGGACTATGAATAAAAAGTTAGCCTAAGGATAATTAAGAATTAAGAAAAACTAAAAAGTTAGCGTTACGGGACAGGTGGCAATTGGACCGTGAATTCCGGTAGAGTCACGTGATTAAAAAATGTCTAGTTGCAACATCGACCGCCTCCCAAATCACGTGGCCAACTCACGCGGTGATGTGGTGGTCCCACACATTATACGCGAATCTGATTTTCTTTTCATTTGTTATTGTAAAGAGAGTTTTTAAAGTACTAGACTGAATTACTCACTGCACCGTTCATAACAATCGTGTGATAAAGAAGGTGTCGCCTAGATTTAAAAGTAGATTCTAAAGAGTGATGGTAAGATCAGTTGTGTTATACCTATGAGGTGGAGGTGGAGGGTTGATCAGGAACTCTAATATTTAAAAGTTGAAAGTGGCGAGAACAGAATATTATAATTAATCTATGGTATATTAGAAGATATTGATGAGATTGAAAATGAGGATATCTGAAATAAGGTGGAGAGATTTCAATAATAGATAAGATGCGAAAAATGAGGTTCAAATAGTTCAGGTATATGATGAGGAGATGCACGAAAGTCACAGTGTGGAGGTGTGAGAGGTTGGTTATGAAGGGATTCACGAGAGGTAGATGTAGACCAAAGAAATACTGAAAGAGGTGATTAAGCAGGACATGGCGAAGTGCAGTTTACTAAGGACATGACCTTAGATAGGAAGGTGTGAAAGATACAAATTAGTGTAAAATGTTAGAAGGTATGAGAGCATTGTCTTGTTTTCTTACAAGTAGTCGTAGGACTACTCTTAGAATTACTTGTTCTTCCATTTCAGTCATTATCTATTGTTTCGTGCAGATCGATTGAAGTATTATTTTGTTATAGTACTGTTCTAATACAATCTATTATTTTTGTTACAATCTATTGTCTCTTGTTCTTTTATTAAGTTTTTTCTAGACCGTTTTTATTTTAAATCGAAAGTCTATCGGATACAACCTCTAAGTAAGATATGTATATACTCTATCCTCCCTAGACCTCACTTCGTAGGACAACACTTGGTATGTTGTTGTCGTTGTACCCTTCGCAACAATTCAACAAAAATACATTCACTACAATTTGGCCAATAAATGAAGTTTGGAAGGATTGGGTGTAAGTAGACCTTACACGCCCTACTTATATAAAGATTGTTTTTGATAGACCTTCTACTCAAAGTTAATACTATAATTAAAGCATGATAAGAAAAAAAAAAGACAACAAAAATGAAAAATAAGCAGAACAAATGAAACATGTAATAGTAAAATTTGGGAGAATTACATACTACACGTACACACTAAATAATACTACAACGCACGAGTACGTATTACCCTTCTATCATTATCCTAGACATTCAAATCTTCTTATCTAGGATTATATCCTCAGTAAATTAAAGATGTGTCATGTCTTGTCTAATCATCTTTCCCTCAATTCTTTTTCGGCCTACCTCTACTAATGCTAAAATGTACTACAACCAACCTTTAACACCTCGTCATTGATGCAACTATATTGCTACTCCTCTTTCATATGTCCAAACAATCTGAACCTCGCTTCCTCGTCTTACTCACCACGAAGACCACTCCAACCTTGTCATGCATGTATAACTTTGTTCCTAATCTTAGCTCTTGTAGTATACCCACACATTCATCTGAGCATTCTTATCTCTGTTTCCTTCATTTTCTTAATGTATTCTTTATTGACTGGCCAACACTAGCCTCTTTCGTTGCCACCTTATACTTTTCATTATTCGTCCGCTTGTCCCCCTCGCCCTTACTTTCCACCAACTTTGCACACATCACCTTCTAAACCTCCACCTTTTCCTGGACTTGTCTATTCTACCACCAATTCCACGATATACAACGGATAAGAACTTCCCCGCACTTGATATTTTACATATCAAACTATTATAAGTTTTTACCTAACGAGCTAGGAATATTTCTAGCCAACTCTGTAACGTGGCAAAATACATTAGTGTAGCAAAAATAAGAACAATAAAATGTATCATTTTCTTTCATATGTAAATGACATTTCTCCAGATTAGTTTAAATAGAGATGAATAGGCATAAAATTGAGTTTTATTTACCAAATGGACTGATCATTAATATTTGCTTTTTCTCGCAATCAATTATATCTAACAGGGTGTAAGTTCTTTATAAATTAAAATTCTGTTCATATATTACTTGAAAAATTTTATAATATGAAAACATAAATCTATATCTCGTATGACAAGAGTTGTACATTAAAAATCAACACAAAATAGGAGGAAAAACTGCAAATGACCACAATGAGATAGGATATAAAAGGAAGCAAGGATATAGACTGATGTTGGACACACACCAGTAGTTACTGGACTTGTGGGGGTATGGGCCCATTTAAGACGAAAAGGGGCCCAGGACCAACAACGGAAGGGCCGAAATTGTGATGTAGAATTAAGGGGAATACGTGGAACAGTGAAAGATATCGCACGTGATCTGAAAGAGTGTGTCCCAGCCGCTCACGTGCGCCCATCCCCTGCTTCGCAGCTCGCGTGCGGTGGGGACCACCTAGTTTGTTTGTTTTTTTCAACGGAACGGCGTTAGTGCAACGTTAACCTGACGTTCTTTGCTACGGATAGTCCTTTGTGGTTAGTTCAGATGTCCTAATAATTAGTTACACTTTTGAATACTATAAACAATGAAGAAAAAGAAAGAATGAATAAGAAAAATACGGAAAAAGGATAAATATACTCATGAATTATGATAAATGATATGTATATATATTCTTCATTTTATTTAGATTAACGGTAGGTGCATATATGTATTCAAAGTATGATGGAAGATATATACGTATCATTTATCATAGTTTGGAGATATATTTATCCTTTTTTTTTTTCTCAAATAATTAACCCAAACCCATTACCCGACTTAATAAACCCATCGAACCTAATTTCAAACCAACTCGATCCGACCTCTATTTTTTGTTACAAACCCGATACTCCCTCTGTTTTTTTCTTAAATGTGAACCCCAATCAAATTACAGTAATTGGTCTTTGATGCTAGTTGGTGTTTACTAATTGAAGGGAATGGAGATTAGGTCGGAGGTGACCGGAGCTAGGGTGCGGCAATGATTCGCCGGTGGGTTGTTTTCGGTTCGACGGAGACGGTGGTTATGTAGTGTTAACCAGTGGTGGGTAGTGTTTTTTCGACGGAATTTTGCTAAAAATTGAAACGTCAGGGGTTCAATTTATTTGGTGTTATTTTTGGATATTATGGGTTAATGATTTTTTTATTTTATTTTTTTAATTGATAGTGGCGGGTGTTACTGTATTGTGTGTGTAAATCGTTATAGGGGTGGAAAAAATGCGTCTGTTAGATAGGCATCTCTTGAGTTTTAATTGGGACCGAATCGGGTAGTGTATTTATTGGATCGGGCTTTTATTATGTGGGATAAAAAAATTAAAACAGAAAAGGGATAAACATATCCTAAAACTATGATAAATATTATGTATATACCCTCTGTCATACTTTGGGTACACATATGCTCCTACCGTTAGTGTGAGGGGCATATACATATCATTTCATTAACGATAGGAGCATATATATACCCAAAATATGACGGATGATATATACATATAATTTACTATAGTTCAAGGATATATTTATCTCTTTTCCGAGAAAAATATTACTCCTCTGATTAGCAACAAAAATTGATTGTGAAAAAATTGCAGTAGTAAGGCTAGTACAGTTTTAGGCCAACATACTGTAACTTGAATTAGGAAGAAGTGTCATAGTTATCATTGTCAATTTATAATTTAAATTAGAAAAGAACGTCATATTTATCGTTGTACTTCCATTATTTAAATTAGGTAAAACTTCTACATTTATTGTTGTCTTTGCGGAAGGTCTAACTTCCGTTTGAAGGTTTTGTCTTGAGAAAAATCCATGAATAAATGAGAATATATAAATATTTTTGTTAGAAGGTTTCTTCTTACCGTTTTGGAAGTTTGGCTCATTGATATCCCTTCGTTAAACTTTTGATTGTCCCGTTGATTTAAGTAGTATACTTTTGTCCTTTTTAACTAACGAAAATATTTTAAAAATAAATACAATAAAGGTTCAAAATTGTCCCCCAAGTTTTGTGAAATGCTTACTTTAAACCCTTTCCACTAAGGGCTCCATTTTGAACTATAATTTACAATAACAACAACAACAAAAATAAATTTAAAAAATGGGTATAATCATATAAGTGTACGTGGTCCGGAGAAGGAAGGATGTATGGGCCTTATCCCTATTTGTATGGGGCAGGACGATTGTTTTGAATTTCAATTTATGTTTATTAAAACCATAAAATGATAACTTTTTCACTAGGAGCTGGTTATTTTAAATCTAATAATCACCACATGAAACTTTTCTACTGGCTGCCAATGGTAAATATGCATGCCCAGAATCAGTACGAAGAACAACGGTGCCGGGTCAATATATGGTTGGAAGGATCATGAAACATATGAAGTGGAATAGTACAAACTATAGTGGCATTGTCACTCATGACATATGATACTAGGGTTACTTTTGGAATCATATATAAAGTAAGGCAAAAAGTGAGGTAGGTGTTTGGACATAAATTGGTTGAAATTTAGACATAATACATGGTGAGATAATTAAGTTTGTGTAGTTGCCAAAAATAAAAAATTTTGGAGTTGAAATTGTATTTGATCATATCTTTTTGATTTTTTTTTTTTTTTTTAGACTTATGAAAAGACAAACAGAGAAATAGTGAGATGAAAAAAAGTAAAAATAAGATAAGGATTGTTTTCACATTTTCAAATACAACTTCAAGTTATATTTGGAACATTATTTTTTGAATAAAATAAAACAATTTTCAGAAAAAAGTAAATATGGAGTAAGGAGTATAGTCATCATTTTGGTAGGTTTATTCCATGTATACTCAAATTAATTAAGCATTAGATTTCTAACAATTTGACTATTACAAATTGTAAAAAAATAAAATAAAATTGGAAGGAGGATTGCGTGGGATGGGGGAGGGGGGAAGCGTTATGGGCATAATTTGGGGGATATACAAGTAAAACAACATAACACCATCAACTACCCAAATTAAGGTACGTGATAGCACGTGCTTTTACTCCTCTTTGGTGGTGCGTCCCTCTCATTCTCGTGACGGTGTCACGTGGGCGTAACATTAGGAGGTTATGGGTCCCACTCATTTCATTAAAGTTTTTTTCTTTTTAACAAGTCTTAGCTAAGTAGGGGCATGTGCATTTCTTTGCGAAGTGACCTGTCTATTATGGGGTCCACATTTTCATATTCTTGCTGACGTGTCTCAATCACGTGCTTGATGTCTCGTGCCTTTCCACTGGTTCTTATAGCAATAACGTGGCCATATCATTCTTACAACATCTGTCCTCTCCTTTATTTTTTGGGTTTCATTAGTATTTGGGCTGGTTTCTAACTGGCCCATATTACAGGCCTCTTTTAAAACCGCCCATGAAGAGATCATTAATGATAAAACAGAAATATCCGGCTATTTAAGCAAATATCCTTTTCTTGAAGTCATCATCTAGATTTATCCCTATTTTTTTCTTTAAATTTTGTAAATGTACTCCTTCGAACTATAAAATATTAGATTGTCGTCTAGCGTCTATAAAAGTTTATAAAAGTTTAGACCATGAGGTAACATTCCCTCATAAAATTTTAAGTTTGCTCAAAATAGATATTTAGATCGTCGCCTAAAATGCCTATAAATTACAAGAGAAATAACAAGAGGGTCATTTTCTAATTAGTTATCTAAAAATGTGACAACAGGAGAAAATAGGTAAAGTACAACCTATCAGAATACCATCCGCCCTATGTCAATAAATCATTAATCTATGTCATAGTTATATTGGGTTTGGCAATCTATGCGTGCTTATATAGTTAGCAGACTCAATTCTAACTTCTTAAGGGTTGATGGACTCTTTGAAACTCAGCGCCAAAAATAAACTGGTCCATGGACTCTTTTGAAGAAAATTCGTTCGTCAACACTAACAAATTAATTAAAATTATATAAGATTCATAAAGATTCAAAATGTTGTAATCTATTTAAATAGTATTAAACTATTGTCCAACTGGCTTTTCGTTATTCATTAATATAACCTCTCAAATCATCTCATATTTGCTCATACGAATTTGTTTTCACTAATGTTGATGTAAATGGTGGGGGCAAATAAGTTTTGCTCGTTCTTCTTTGTTTCGCTTGTTTACATAATAAGAAGAATCTTCACTAATCGTAAGGTACATAATTAGATATTGAAATTCACCACAATAAAAGGAAATAGGAAGAAAATTTTCAGTTTAACGTAGAAAATAGAACTTGACAGTGACAAGATGATAAATGTCCTTCTACCACTAATATGATTTATTTTTCTTTTTTTTGGGGGGGTCTTGAAAAGAATCCATGAATCTTGTCCTCAAATGTAAAAAATACAGAAGACACGTCAGATTGACACATTTAAAGATTGCACAATGTATAGCACTAATTTGATACTCCTCTAAAGAAAGTCATGGAAAATATCTTGGGAAATCTATTATCTCTTCAATCTTTTTGGCATATATAGGCTATAGCTGTGATGGTAAGAATCTTTTATGCAATGTAATTAGTAATTTTTCCATTTTCAATCATATAATTAGTTTTTTTCCATTCTAGAGAAAAGGATTCAGAAAATACCGTAGTCAACAGTCAAGATATTAATAGTAATTGAATGTGGTCGGTCAACTAATCGGTTATCAAGTCAAATAAAAAATGCACCAAAAAACACATTTTTCCACGTATGCTCCCTTAATACGGTCGATCAAAAAAAAACAAAAAAAAACCACCGAATCACACATTTGTTCTTGTCCTTTATAGTTGAACCACTTGCCTCTTTTCCTCATCTTCTTCTCCCAATATCCACCAACCAAACGCCGAAACTTGTTCATGCCATTGTCTGAATACCACAACTAA
This sequence comes from Capsicum rhomboideum, assembly GCA_031232105.1. NCBI lineage: Eukaryota > Viridiplantae > Streptophyta > Magnoliopsida > Solanales > Solanaceae > Capsicum > Capsicum rhomboideum. The sequence continues at coordinate 8,958,608 of CP124716.1, forward strand.
CAACACGACCAACCAACGCCGAACCCCGTGTATGCCATTGTCTGAATACCATAACTAACAACACGACCAACAAGGCCACACATCGACAGCTGATAAAAATGTCTGAAAATCGCCCTCATGTTCTCATCTTCCCTTATCCAGCGCAAGGCCATATGCTACCCCTTTTGGACTTTACTCATCAGCTTGTCATCAATGGAATAGCCATCACTATTTTAGTGACACCCAAAAATCTCCCCATCTTAAACCCTCTTCTCTCATTGCACTCATCAATCAATACTCTCGTTTTGCCTTTTCCTTCGCATCCTTCAATACCTGCCGGCGTAGAGAACGTCAAGGACCTTCCCGCTGACGGGTTCCGTTCCATGATGTGCAATCTCGGGAAACTTCGTGAGCCCATATTGGACTGGTTCCGCAATCACCCCTCTCCTCCATCGGCCATAATCTCCGATATGTTTTTGGGTTTTACTCATGAAATTGCCACCCTGCTTGGTATTAACCGGTACGTGTTCTCAACCTCCGGCGCTTTGGCCCTGTCAGTTGTTTATTCACTTTGGCGTGAAATGCCCAAAAGGAATGACCCCAACGATGACGACGAGATTTTTCACTTTCCTAATATTCCCAATTCCCCGGAATTCCCTTGGTGGCAACTTTCTCCTATTTTCAGGAGTTATGTTGAAGGAGACCCAAGTTCAGAATTCATCAGAGAATCCTATCTTGCTGATATAGCGAGTCATGGACTCGTTCTCAACACGTTCACGGAGTTGGAAAATGTGTATTTGCATCATTTGAAAAAAGATTTGGGACACGACAGGGTTTGGTCTATCGGACCAGTAATGCCTCCCGAACAGGATGGTTATGGTGGTAACAATTCTTGTTCATCGAACAGAGGCGGTTCGAGCTCTGTTTTAGCTAGTGAAATATTGTTATGGTTAAACAAATGTGAAGATCACTCGGTTGTGTACATTTGTTTCGGCAGTCAAGCCGTGTTGACAAACAAGCAAATGGAGGAGTTAGCCATAGCGTTAGAGAAAAGTGGGGTCAAATTCATTTTGTCAGCTAAAAGGGCCACCAAAGGGCACTTTTCAAACGATTATGGTGTGATCCCCTCGTGGTTCGAGGAAAAAGTAGCTGGGAGGGGGTTGGTGATTAGAGATTGGGCCCCACAAGTGTTGATATTAAGGCATCGAGCCGTTGGTGCGTTCTTGACTCATTGTGGTTGGAACTCGATTCTAGAAGGATTAATCTCCACAGTGCCAATGCTAACTTGGCCGATGGGTGCTGATCAATTTGCCAATGCAGACCTTTTAGTGGACGAGCATGAGGTAGGAACTAGAGCTTGTGAAGGTGCGAAGACAGCTCCAAATTCTGACGAGTTGGCTAAAATACTGGCGGAAGCTGTGAAAGGGAACCACGTAGAAGAGCGAAGGGCTCGTGTATCGGAGCTACGTAAAATTGCAATGAATGGTATTAAGGAAGGTGGGAATTCATTCAAAGATTTGGAAGCGTTTGTAGAGCATCTAAGGGAGGAGGCTACAAAAATTATTAGGCAAGTAAAACAAGATTTTTAGATCGTGTGATGTCGATAGACAACGGAAAAATTCAAAACTGCACTATTGGATCAACTTTTTACATGCAATATCAATATGTAAGCATAGATTGTCCCATTGGATATGGTATAGTAATATCTATATTTGGTTTTGATGTTGATTTGACATAAGCGGATAAGTATTGTGTTCGAAAAACAAGTCTATATATTAAAATAGACATTATAAATAAGTACTTAGTTTCATCTTTGAATGAAGGTATTGCAGTAGATATGTTTGGTGAAAATTACTTATGTTAAAATGATTTAAATATTTTCAAAGCAGTTAACACAAAATAATTAAATTAAATGGAGTAGTATCTTTACAACAAAGGTAAAAACTTACTCTTGCTTGTTTTTTATTCTATACTAGTTTCTGGAACGCTAAGTGAACCCCTTATCAATATGCATTATAATTTTAAAATTAACATAAATTATACAAAAATTATGTTTATATTAAAGAAAATTTAATAAAAGTAATTCATCAAAAATGAGAAATGTTGAAACTATGTAACTAACTCAACAAAGAAATAAGCCATAACAGAATTATATGCCAATAAAATTACATATAATATTACATTTTTAATTATGCTAAATCTAACTTTAAAAAGAAATTACTTTTTCTGATGCATATACAAATGCAAATGACAACTATATATTTTCACTAATTGAAAGTGATGAATAATAGGAGTAACACCAATTACATGAACTTTTGTTTTGAACCTATACAGAAACGAAGCCAGAAGAGAGAGAGAGATTCATTCATATTACTAATATAAAATATAAAATTTTGTAAATGTGTACTCTTTGCTCAAATGAATAAGACAATAAATATAATGAAAAGCTTTGAAAACAACTTCTTGCGGAAATGCGGAAATGATGAAAAAGATTGTGTATAATAGATTTTTGTGGGCTGGTTCTTTTCCGAACCATCTTTTACAAAAACAAAACTTCAATGCTTACAAGAAAACACAAAATTCCCACAAATACACCAAGATCAACCGATCGATTAAAAAAATTAAAGCCTACTTAACACTAAAAGAGATTCACTTTAATTCTGATCTCGTAAGCGTTGATTGATAACCATCATTGTTGGATCCATCTGTGTTTTGTGAACCAGCCTAGAACATTGATGAAGGAGGAGGAGAAGAGCCTTTGAAGTAATGTTAACATTTTTCTTCCTTATTAATATAGATTTTAAAATGATGTTTCATATGACATGTCATTAATAATCACAACAAATAAAAAGTTATAGGAGTAAAATCTTTTCGGAATGCATGAATCTGTGGTTACTCATGTTGTTATTAAAAGTTAATGTTCACAAACGTGCAAGTATATGAAAAGGTTAGCTCGATTAGTTGATTGAGGATAAAATTGATTGTGAAGATCAATAAGTTAATGGTAGAAGATGAAAATATTTTGGCAGTGTTAAATTTTCAACTCCCACGTGCAGCCATAATACACCATTTAATATCAGGACCTTAATTGAATAGCCAATTAACTTAGGTAATTTAATTTAATCAAATGAATTTGGTCTACATTAGACAAATTTTTTTCGACTTTTTACCTTCTCTATATTTTGGACATAATGATAAATTAATGATCTGAAAATTAATATAGTTTTTGACTGAAATAGTTTTTAAAATAATGGTTATTCTATAATATTTACAGTAAAATCTCTTTAAGTTAATATTCGATAAATTAATAAACTCTCTAAGATAATATATTTCTCCGGTCCCAACATGGGCCAATGAAAAAAAATTACCGATTTCGATAAGATAATAAGATAATATATTTTTGAAAGACCCCTATATAAATATATGTTCCTATTAATATTATAAATTAATAATTCTTTAAAATTACAAAAATATCTAAGACAATTTAGTGAAATATGATTATAGTATTTTTTTATTTTTTGTTAAAATTTAAATCTAGTTGAAGCTCATCTCAAACTTTTCTTATTGTATCCAAAAGTTTCGGTATTGTCTTCTGGAACTGCACCAAAAAATTGTGAAAAGTTCTAGATGCGATAAGTGCTTCCTTACGCGTAAATGGTTCCAAAGGTATTGTATCGTCTTCAACTTCATCATCAACATTGTTTTCTCCAATTATATCCACAATTTCTTCTAAGCTCTGGACATGCACATGTATCATTTTCACTTGGGTAATCCAACAAGCTATTGACATTCATTTTATTGCGGTAACCGAGATCATTAATCATTATATCAAGTTCATGAATGTTGTTTTCAAAAATGGGTTCATTTAAATTGGTTGAAACTTCATCCCCCAAATGAATTTTGTGGTGTCGATACAACATACTTTATGTATAATGAATTTATTTTTTACATTAATTCAGTAAATATGATACATAAATTAATAAGATATAATGATTTTGATGTAATCAGATTGACCTTCATTGTATCTCAAAAACACTCTTTAAATTAATAAATATTAATTTATCGATTAAATAATACCTCTACAAAATAATAATATTTCATGGTCTCGACAATATTAATTTAGAGAGATTTTACTGTAATTAAATTTGATAATTTGATAGGGGTATAATTAAATTTGATAATATGATAGGAATAAAATGGTAATCCAACTTTGAAGTTTGGAGCTTCCCACTTTTAGTATAATATGATTATCACTTATTCACGGTTAATTAACACCGAGTATGAATTAATATTATCAGAGGAGAAGGAAAAACATTAAAATTGGAATGGAAAAGGAATAAGAAATTTTACTTTGAAAGAAATATTTCAGAAATGACAAATAATATCATAAATAAAGAAGTAGAAGTCAACTACCAAATATCATAAATAAACTATTATCAGAGTTCTTGAGTTTTTATTTATAAGTACTTTATACATAATTGTTAACTACCTAATTAAGTCAAAAATTGATTATAAATTCTCTAAATTAAACCAACTACCCTTATAGTGATTAACGTTACCTACTTTTTCACTGTTATATCTCAGGCTAGTGAAAAAATTTTGGTCTGCTTTTTTTTTTTTTCCCAGTAGCTTTCTGTATTTTCAACATGAGTCTTACTTCAAATTATTAATTTTTTTTGCTTGTTCACACTTCCTGGTCTTTATATTTTGAATTTTGAGTGACATGGTTAGTCAAGGAAAAAATTATTTATTTAGAGTGTGTCTGATATGGAGGAAAATGCTTTTCCATTTTCTCTTGTTTGATAACGTCAAAACTTGAAGAAAATATTTCCATGGACAACTTATTTTTCTAAAATTGATGAAAAATGACTTAACCAATAATCCAAGGTAAGCCATTTTTTCACACAAAAAAAAATGGCCCAACAAACATTTTCTTAATTAAAACATCTTGGCGTTAGAGGCCCGAAATTCATTACTCCCCCCCGTGCCCCTCCCCACAAAACTGGCAATTATACCTAATCCCCTGGTCATGACATATTTAATTTTAACTTTTAAATTTCTTCTTTTGTTTAGTTTAATCTTTGTTTGACCATTTCAATTATTATTACTTCCTCCATTTTAAAAAGAATGACTTACTTTTCTTTTTAGTCTGTTTCAAAAAAAATAACCCCTTTCCTATTTTGGCAACACTTTAATTTCAATTTTTCACGTGGCATGTTTAAGACCACAAAATTAAAGGATATTTTGGTACATTTGACATAACTTTAATTTAAGGCCACAAGGTTCACAAGTCTTTTTTATCTTTTTAAACTTCGTGCAAAGTCAAAATAGGTCATTCTTTTTTAAACAGAGGGACTTTTTTTTTATATATATAAAATAATCTCATTTAAATTAGGGCAACTTACATAAATCACAATCCTTTAGTAGCTAATTACTCTCTATCCCTACTCTTTTCTAGATTACATAAAACCCTTGATTTTGAAGCATCAGTCTGATACATCCCATTGTGTCAGATACATCACTTTCTGATGCATATGTCTTACGTATCAGTAACACAAAAAAACATTTCGATACATATTTTTTTGTCATATTTTCAACCAGATACACCATTCTTATGTATTTGTATACAAAAATCAGTATGATACATATCATTTGTACTTTTTTTAGCCGATCCTGATGTATCTTCATGTCCTTCACCATTTTGTCATTAATCAGATACATTAATCTACGTATCAATAACATGAAAATCCGTCAGATACATAGATTTTGTTGAATTCTCCGAATGGAGGAAACAAACGTTAGATACATAGATTTCGTTGAATTCTCCGAACGGAGGAAACAAAAGTTTTCGATCAGATCTGGCCAGATCTTAACATGTATCGTCGAAATTCTCCAATATTCGCCGGAAAAGATGAAGCTTTGAGTGGTTTTCGTTTTGGTGGTGGTTCACTGTTGATTTTTTTTTGGGGATGGAAGAGAAGGGTTTTGGTGGAGGAAAGTGTGTGAGTTTAGGGCGGATATGGAGGAGTTTAGTGGTGGTGCTCACCATTGTTGAAGTGTTGAAGGTTTTTGTATAGTCACTGTGTGTGACTGAAGAAGATGACGACTTCTCTGGGCCTAGAAGGAAAGAAAAAAATGTAAACATTGAGATGAGGAGGAAGAGTGTAGCAGCTGGTATGGAGGGAAAAAAATGAATTGAATTTAGGACTTTGGGGTAGATGTAATGTATCTGATGGTTTAGAGAGAGAAAGTAAAAAAAGGGATTTATGTTATTATTTTAAAGGATTGGGATTTTAAGTAATAATGGTAAGTTAAAGTGTAGTATTATGTAACTTGTCCTTTAAAAGGATATATTTTATTTTAAAATTATATTATATATATTTTTTTAAAAATATAGTTAAATTTTAAATATTTATTGCAAAAAGTATGACCAAACACAACTCCAATTTGAAAATTCCAAATAAAATGAAGTCTTTTTTATTTTTATAGTCAAATGCCTACTTACTTTTCTTAATTGCATCATTCTATGAGTGACCTTGGAAAGACAAGGACGCTTCTACTTAAGGTAATTTCATAATTTTTGACGTGGACGTTACAAAATTTGATTATTTTTTTAAAAAATAAAAGTAAAATTTAGAATAGTCATTACCACATTACTGTATATCCACTTAATTGACTAGTTATAACATTTTAGGAAAAATAATAAAATTTTATTTGATTGAAAAAGAGAGTATTTTTTTATGCTCCACACATAACGAATCAATTACAAAGAACGCGCCCTTATATTTAAGGCAACTAAATCTATGTCTCTATAATCACGATTATTTTCTGGAAAATATTTTCCACTCACCATCAAACATTAGAAAATATTTTCTAGAAAATCTTTTCCATTCACCAACTAAATATGAGAAAATAAGTAAGAAACTCACTTATTTTTCAGGCATACCACACACACTTAATGAAGTTGAAGAATCATTGTAAAGTTAGTATCCCATCTTGCATGTGGTTGGAAGAGTTGGTATAGGGCTTATCTGCAACTGCTTAGTTTATTAGGGATCAGAGTTGCAGAATAAACTTATTATATTCACATTTATATTTTTTCTCGTGCGAATGTTCAGTTTTTTCATTAGTTTTACAAATAGTCATTGTAGTTTTATAACTCATATAGTCCCACATCAGACGTTGTACAATGTGAAAAATTAGTCTTGTGATTTGGATACATCATCATGTTATAAGAGTCAATTTAATTTTAATTTTTTATTTACCTAATGTTTAACAGCCATATTATATTGCTTGCGCTTCAGTGTTACAGTCTTAAGATTATTGAAGAAGTTAGTCTCGTGACAATCCCCACATGAGTTATGATACGGTCTTAACTCACGCTCCCTTTATACAACCTTTATGACATAGTTAGAATTTCGCGAGTTAAAAATAAAATAAAAATCTTTGACAATAATTTATTCGTATGCCTTCTAATTATTATAACTTGTAACTTGTTAAGTACTTTTTATGTAGTTTCTAACTATGAAAATTATTTTTGAAAACATTTTAAAGATTGTATATCCGAATACATGATCAAAATAAAAAAAATTAGAACCATGTCATATAAATTAAAACGACGAGAGTATTATATCAGCCATCACTCACGATATGGCTAATTACATCGCGGATTCGTGATCCACGGGTTGGTTTTGATGAAGCTAGTTTATTTGGAGTCCAAATTATGGACTTTGCAACGATTAGATATGGGTCAAAATAGAGTTTGGTCCTTGGGCCCATTGATTAATGTCTTCGGTGGTTTAGCAAGCACTAATAAATTGTCATGGTTTGATAAGTGTGATGATAGAATGGTAGCGCATGTTTATTAAACTAATTTGAACAGTGTTATTAAATGGATTTGCATAAGATATCAATAAAAGCCTTTGAACATGCCAAAACCGGGCGAATTGTTAACTGACATTGTGAACGAGAGGAGGAGACATGCTTTAGCGTCACACAAACTGCACCTTATATAACTAACTAAGCTTGCAGAAATTCATCTGAAAATTTGGATGTCTATGCAAATCTATTTGTGGCGCTGGTTATATCAAAATCAGTAAGTGTGTATGTTGGCCCTAGTAATATTCTAAGATATGTTCTCTGTCTTCAAGATATACACTTTAACTCCATTTTTGGAGTCACTAATTATAGACGTGTAAACTATGTGATATGCTCTGTTAATGACTGTTAAATGGTCTCTCGTATTATGTCTTTTAACTTTAACTCGAGTATATCCAAGAAAAAAGTAGCAGTGATACTGATACACTTCAACTTGAACTATAGTTTCAGCCCAAAAAAGATGTGCCAATGACTGCAAAAAGTTAATATCCAAAAGGTTACCATTGATCACGCCAGAAACTTTAAGGGGTCACAAAAGTTAACAGCATTGAGACCATGTGATGTTAGAGTGTTTCATGGGCGCCAAATTGAACTTTAATCATAAAATACTGTCTCTCTGAGATTCTTAGCAGTAGTATTATGAAAAAAATAAAATGCAGTCTTTCTGTTTTGACCAGTGCACAGTACTGTGTAGAATAATAATGAATCAAAATACTGATTCTTACATATTAACAACACATTAGTACATCACAGCTAGAACAAAAAACAAACAAAACTATTGCAGTATTACTGTGCTAATTAGTACTTGAAGGCACATGCCACTAAGCAAAACTGTGTTAGTGTTTAGTTTCCATCCTATGAGGGGGCCAAAATTGTTGAACCAAAACCAAAAAAATTACATAATTTAAGGATTTGATTTGTGGAAAGGCTGAAAATTGTTGATTGGGGGTTTGTGATGGGGTTTGCTTCCTGATCCTGGACCTCCAACGTAGTCTTTGTTCATCATGGTGAAAAATTCTGTAGCATCTTCCTGAAGTTTCTCTGAATCAAGATTCTGAAATGATCCATTGTCATCAGATTGATCATCTTTTGAAACTGACTTATCGGATGTGTTCTTCTCGTCGCCCTGCATCTTGAAATTCAATTGAAGGAAATTTAAGACACACATAGTAACATGAGATCACTCAAATAAGTTTTAAGCAAATATTACAATTGTCTATATAGTTAATAGAAAGGTTTAAAAGAGGGGAACCTGATTATGCATGTTCTTTCGCGAGTCACCAAGCGGCCTATTGGATGGACTATTCCTGTTTCCTGCATTTTAAAGCAGAAAATGCCCAAATTGAGAAATGATTTCTCTTCTTTGCCTTTCCTTATTTCCAGCAAACTAGTTTGCTAAATGCAAATTAAATAGGCAAAACTAAAGAATTTAGACAATTGATGAAGCTTGCACGAGGAGTTGATGGGGAAAAAAAACATATTTTCATTCACTTTGCTTGAAAAAAGAATAGATGGATCGACTACAAAGAATTGCGATACTCTTTGCACATGATGTGAATCTGAAAATTCTTGCAATTTTCTATTTATACATACAAGTATATATAGTACTATTCGTTTTCACAAGAACATCTAAGTAAACAAAATCAGCTAAGATCTAGCTAGCATGACCAAAAAGTTTCTCTCTCATGTAATTTTCTTGATTTCACTCGCTCAGTTATTCTTAGGGGGATGGGGTCTTGCCATGTGATAATCAGCATTAAGAGCAACAAAACTTCCTGTATTGGCCTTCAATAAATGGCTTCTACTTCTCATACCACTCAATTCTCTCAACTTCCCCTGCCCTTTATGGTACTTTAAATTTCCAACAGAATGGGTACTTGCACTTGCCGCACCTGATGAATTCTTTGAGTCAGCTTCCTCCACTTGTTTCATGTCTTTCTTCATATTCTTTTTCTCAATCATCATTTTTCTTCCTCCCATTCTTCCATAATTATTGAATTCAGCCGCTGCTGGTACAGCTACACCATCCATAACTTTCTGAAATTTCAAGAACCTCCTTCAGAGTTTGTAAAATCAATTTGAAAGGTCGGAATTGATTTTTCATATGGTCACTCAACTAATAGTTATTATCTTATAAAATCACTTTCTTTGTTGAAGAAAATTGGAATCAAGAAGAAAGGTAACTTTCTGAGTTAATAACTATTAGTTGAGTGAACATATGAGAAATCAACCCTGAAATGTCATCACATAATTCTAATCTTGAGACGAAAAATAATGCTACTATAACTTAAGGGGAAATCAAATCAACTTTAGTACCTTCTCCACACTTAATGCCATGGCGTAACCATTTTCAGCTTCATGAACCACCAAGGTTTGTTTAGCTGCAGAGGAAACAACTAATTAGATTCCCAATTTTAAAAAAAGAAGGAACTATGTTAATTTTATTTTTTTTTAAAAAATAATTGTAAATGTATTGAATAGTGGAAAAAGAGAAAGTTAGTACCTTGATCATCACTATGAGCAATTGATCCCTTTATGGTAAGAAAATTAATGAAGAGTACCATAACAAGCATAAAGGAACTACTAAAACTTAAAGACACCATTTTTGGACCTCCTGTTTTTTTTTTTGGGTAAGGGGTATGTCTGTTATAATCTGTAGTAATGGCGAGGGATGCACATGGAATGAAGCAGGGGAGATTTATAGAAAGCCCAAATTCCAAACCCAAGTCAAAGCTAGGGTTAGAACAACCAACTTTTCCTTGTTTAAAGAATTGGTTAAGGGTACAATTGAGCATCTTGGGAAACACAAAAGACCATAGTAGAAAAATGGAACAGTTTTCATAAAGAATTTAAGAAAGAGGAAGATGGTCTTTTATGTGTTGATGTAAGGGAAAAGGGCTATGATAGCGTGGAACTGAAGATACGGTTGTTTTTCCCCTGTCTGCTGCGCCATGCATGCAACGAGGAATTGTTTGTCTTTTTTTGCCTTAAGTTTACACCTATGTCTAAGCGCGCACTCCTTTATTTCAACTTTGGAGTCTAGAGTTTTGAAATTATTAGGGGTTGGTTGGTTTGTGAAGTGAAGTTATACTAGATTTATTATGTTGACGTTATTTCTTATTAACAGTTTCATTTGTTGTATTAAAAGTAACACATATTGTGTAATTTTTGAGGAGAAGTTTGTTTGAGGAACCTCAAGGGTATTTTTATCACTTTCATTATTTTATCCTAACATAACTTATTCTAGCACTAATTACTTATCTTGATATAACTTATTTCATGATTAGTAGCCAAACAAGAGACAATGTAATACTAAATTTTGTCTCAAGACTATCTATGTTTGTCCAGTATACACCTTAAGGTATAAGCAATGAACGAGAACTTGGAAACTAAGTCAAACTTTAGTAGGGAGGGTTATATCCTTCTGAGTTTAGATTCTCTTATATGAATCAGAATTTGTTGAGTCCTAAAGCAGGTATGGAAAGAAACCAAACAAAAAGAGCAAGGAATGATTTTACGTTTACATGGAAGTGGTCCAAAAGTAGTGGCAATTTTGACTTTCTGAGGAATTGGGAGAAAATCATATTCCCCTAGCTCCTATTTTATGTAAAAGCTATGATCAACCCGTTAATTAACAGTTGATTTATAAAATCAGTGTCTTTCTTGCCGTTTTAGATTATCATCATCCTCTCTATGTATTTTTTGTATCATTATATTTAATTATTTTTCATCTCTTTTTTTTTCCACAAAGTTGTTCATATTTCTTCTTTCATATCGCTAGTACAGGCAAACTATAATTGCTTTTTGGTATAACAGTGAACCTATAACTCTAGGATTAATTAAAATACTTTTAGAAACCTATTGTTAACAGGCACCTGTCAGTCCTGGTCAAAAGATTTCTCCTACCACTAATTGTTGTTACATATTTTAATTTTGGTTGTTAAACGCACATGATTAGTGAATTCTCTCAATCTACTTTTGCCAGAAGTAAGTGAAAGGAACAGTGTAGAGTGTAGACGTGTAGTTCACGAGTAAAAAACACTTTAAATTATTTATCGTGATTTTTAAAAATAATTATCCCAAATTAATAAAATAGTCAAACTCTTTTCTAATCAATGTATTCTTAAGGACATATAAAAAAAAAAACACTATAGATAATTTGAGATGGAAGTGTATAATATTAGATAATGAATATCTAGCATTCTCAAGGGGTCGGTCCCGGGGGGAAAACCAAAATGTTGAAGAAGGAGAAGGAGAAGAACATGGGCAAGTGGTAAAATTAATTAAACTGCCTTGAATCACTAAACACATATCATGCATAATATTATAATATAAAAACTCTTAACTTTACAGTTAGGTTTTAACAAACAAGTTCAGAACACGAGAGCTCGCCCTCCCATTTTAATTTTTTTATCAGTGGGTGCCCCTTGTTCTTTAGTGTGTTCATCTCTTATTTTCCTTTTAAAAAAAAAACAAAAAACTAACGATGGGTTTGATTAAAAAAGTTATCACGTATTTGAACTGATTAATTAGTGGGATCTTCACGGATAAAAAAAGATTGCAATCAGTTTGATAATGATCGTGTGACATTCCTTCCTATGGTAATGAATATAAGAGCCATTCAAATTCATGGGAAGTTATACATTTGTGTAATGATAAGACCGTTTCATGACTGGAACAAGAAGAATACACCTTATACCTAGATTTTGAATGATCAAAAGCAACCGTTTGGCTTTGAGGTGTGAACGTAGAAATTGTACTCGATATCCACTTTCCATTTTACCATTTAAGTTGTACCCAATATTTTCATTCAAATTATTTAACTAATAGGTATAATTGTTTGTGAAGCTCAGCCGAAAACACCTTTACTGCGCTAAAAGTAAGTAACCAAAGAGTATTGAATATGCAACCAACTATAACCTGTTGTTACAGAATTGATTTAGGTAGCATGAGTGAAATAAAATAAAATTCGGCTATGTGCCCACTTCTTCCCTGTGTAATCACAGCACAGTTGTCTGAAAATGTAATTACCAAGTAATGTTCCAGTCAAAAAGTGTTAACCTGCATTCATTTACCTTGATGTGTAAACACACAGTATTTGCAAATAATCAAACCATCTTTATTTATCAATCTTGGACATCGTTCCTTTTAAGTCCATGAAATGGACACAAAATCAAATGTTAACTAAGTAATAAACAATGTTTTTTACTCTGTTACCCTTTTTTAAAAAAATACTACTGTCCTTTGTTTAAGCTGGCAAGTAAGCAATATTGCAATATTTTAATTCATTATGATTGGTGATTAATTTTTAGTAGTAGGGGGATCAACAATGAAAATGTGCTAATAGAGTCAGAAATTACAGCTGAAATTGAATAAGTACTAAAATCGAGGATGATGGAGAGTCTTCAAACTGGTTGACCGTTGACTATGTTAGAGAAAAGAGCTGTTAAAGTAATGTTCAAACAAAATTCTAAACAAGATTACAAAAGCATCCAGAGTTCCAGACAGTGTGAAGGTAACTTTGGCTCTTTGTTCCACCATTGCCCATTGACACGAAGCGTAAAACTTAGAAAATAATCTACTCCATTCATTTTAATTCGTTTGTTTTACTTTCTTACGCTCGTGTCAAGTCAATACTAGACAAACAAATAAAAATGTAAAAAATACATAAGAACTTACTCTTTGTAATTTTAATTTGTTTTTTTAGTTTGTCACTTCAATGTACTTATAAGTCACAGACGTAACTCATGTTTTTCAATATTATACTCTTAACACCCTTATAAAATGAAATAACTAGCTAGTATTTGTGTAAAAATTTGGTTGTATAAGGGGGTTATGTATGACTTGTAAAATATAAGGAGAATATCTAAAATGAAGTTACTACTCTATCCCACTTTGGGGTTAAAAAGAAATAATGCATGCATTAGTCTTGTGTACTACTAGTACCTTATTTGATACATTTCTATAACTTATGAATAGCTAATGCTTGCATTAGTTATACACTTTATTGTGTATTAATAATACCTCAATATCCATGGTATTAGTAATACAATGTATTCTAATGCATGCATTAGCATGGCTAAAGACACAATTGTCCCTAAAAATCTTTTCCACATCATTTCCACCATATTTATGGAGGGTATTTTGTAAACAAATATTTCTTTTAGAAATTATACAATTCATGTTATTTTTAATACACCAAACCAAACACTGCATAAGAAAAATGCATGCATAACTAATGCTTGCATTACTAATACACCATATTTTGCATTATTCTTATACACTCTACCAAACGACACCTTTATGTAACACAATTTTTTCTTTTCCTTTCAACATACTTGATCAGTTGATTGACGTGATCTTGTAGCTTAAATTTGAGCACTAGCTATAAATTGTTAGAGAGTAGAGACCAATTATCCCAAAATTAGCTCTTAACCAGGAATTGTACCCCACTATCTGGAAAATTAAACTGCTTAGGTGTTTTGGGATACTTCTTAAGAAAGATGAAGGATGTTCAACAATTAGAGTCTTGATTGGGGGTCTAGGTTTGTTTTGGGCTATGGAATTTTTGGTGTTTGAAACACTGGGATTTGGGAAAAGGGAAATATGTGTTTGGCTTTTCAAGACACTAGCACATGAAAGCCACTACTGAGGCAATTGGCATGACCGCCGTGGATGTCGCTGATTCCTCGATCTTGGGACTTAAACTTCATGCCATGACAAAGTTTTTGTCAATAACAATACCTGTTTGGAAACTTGCATTTTACTTACTTTGTAGAATTGTTTTTTAAAAAAAAGAGAGGCTAAAAGCTAGCTTTTGCTTTTGAAAAACACGACGTTTCCGACTTCTCCTAAAGCAAGGATCATCTGAAAATGAATTTTTCTTATTGTTGATCAGGAATATAGAGGGGGGAAATGTCAATTATGTACAAGTACTTAAAATATGGAGACTTCAAATTACGTGCTCAATTGTCATTTATTTAAACAGAAAATAGTAAAATCTCGCAAGATATCTATTTGGACACCGCTATTTATTGTGTATCCATTTTTATTTTTTTTTGGCAAATTCATGAAGTTTGGAACAACCTCAGAGTCCGCACCTATGGTTTTGTTAGCACTTAGAAGCGAAGAGCACAAGGTCAAATAAGGCAGTTTAAGAGGCTATGGAATAGTCGCCTCAAAATATATGGAGTCTAAAGTTAAATTTAACAAATCTTAAATTTTGATTAAAATTTACTTCAATTTAGATATATTTGTCTTAAGTTCAGACAAAAATGACTATCGTATGTGCTTGAAGTTTAAGCAAAAGAGATTGAATTTCAAGCTTATAAGACTACCTCTTAGCCTTAAATGTCTGAAGTTAGACTCCATACATTTGACGTTGTTATGAAATAGATAGGTTAGCAAATTTTTATGCACTGCGGATATCACTTAAATGTAGGGATGTACAGATCAAACCGCCAAGTCATACCGAACCGATGAACCAAATCAAACTGAGAAAAAAAATCAACTTGTGGTTTGGTTTGGTTGGTTTGGTTGATTTGGCGTTAGAAAAAAAAATCCGACCATTCTTGGTTTGGTTTAGTGTTAACCAAAAAAAAGTCAAACTGAACCCAAACCAAACCGCCATAATATATATATATATATATATATATATATATATATATATATATATATATACTTTTATATTAGTTATAATCTACTTTTTAAATTATTTTATTAATTTTCAATATTTAGAAAGTAGATGTAGATATATATTCAGATTTGACCTTTAAGTTGTAATATTTGTTCATTAATTGAAAACTAAATGATCCGAAGCCCAATATAAACTGAAAACCTAAAACTTTTCACTCTTCATCTTACTTTTAGTTTTCGGAGAGTTCTCCACTCCTTCATTCCACTCCTTGTTTTCCATAATTGTGGTTTCCCACTAGCACATGAGTGAAAATATATTTGATCTTATTTACAATCACAATATAATTGTAAAAACTAAAGATTATAAAAAAAATAGAAAAAAAATGAAAAATCCGACTAAAACCTAAACCGAAAAAATCAATTTTATGTTGGTTTGATTTGGTTTATAGATTTAATAAATCAAGATGATTGGTTTGGTTTTTTTAAAAAACCAAACCAACCCGACCTATGTACACCTCTACTTAAATGGTTATGGGGAATGGACAAAAATGGCCACTCGGCCAAAAGAATTGCCACCAAGTGGCCATTGGTTTTGCATTTTCCAGTATATAGCCATTAAGGCCTTTGTCGCCACTGCCTTCAATTTTTTGTGATACAGTTCCTATGTCATATTCATATAGTTTATACAGAAAACATATGCATATATAGTTCATATACCATATTGTACAGTCCCTATACCATATTGATACAATCCTTATACCATATTGATACAGTCCATATACCATATTGATACACTCCTTATACCATATTGATACAACTTATATATCCTATTGATACAGTTCCGACTGACCATTTTTGAAATTAGTTTAGGCCGAATGATCATTTTTTGGAGTTAGTTTGGGCCGACTGGCCACTCCATGTCCAATAGCCCAAACATGTATCATTTGTTTTTAGATGGGCCATGTGGTGTCCTTTTCCCAATGGTTATCTCAAAGGGAAAGTACATAGACTAGCAAATTTAAGTCCATAATTAAGCTAAATAGCAACACTTTAATAAAATTACCCGAAATAGCAAAAGTAGCATTACTTTCAGTGGGCCAAGCCACAACTGCAACACTTACGCGTAACTTCTCCCTCTTTTCATGGTTTCAATTTTATCCCCTTCCTTTTTTGAGTTTACCTCTTTCATACTTCTCCAATTTTTCTTCTATTTTAAGATTTGAAATTCTACAATATTTCTCACATTATTTTTCTTTCACTCTTCATTCGATTTCATCTAATTTCTTCAATTTCAATTATGTTCCGGCCAGATCTGAACATCATTGGAGTTGTCATTAGAGGATATCACTGTTGGTTTGATGGAAAGGTTATTGATGGTTCGTGGTTGTTGTGGTTGTTCGTCGGAGTTCATGGGTTTGCTATCTGTCAAAGTCTAAAGCATTTTCAGTGTAGTTGAAGCTCGTTAGTAGGTTGGATTTCATCGAAAAAGAAAATGAGATTTGTTTGATTGAAGCTCAAAGCTTCAACAATAATGGCGGTTCTCAAGAAAAGAGGATGATAAAGAAATAGATACTTGTGGTAGTGGAGGTTATCGAAAAAAATGGGGGAAGGGAAAGGTTGGAGGCTGTTTAGTGGTGATTGTATATGTATTTTTGAACGAGAAAAATACATATTTCAATTTTGAATATGTATTTTTAAGTGAGTGTACATGTTTGTGTAGTATTTTTTTCAGATACAGCTACAAATACATATTTAACTGCATGTGTATTTGTAAGTGAGTGTACAAGTTTGTATAGTTAGGCATTCCTATATGTTTTTTTCAAATACAACTGCAAATACATATATGTACGCGTGATTGTACTGGTTAGAATATTCAGTTCCTTATTTATCGCGTTGTTCAGATTTTTATATATGTATTTTGTCGGTAAAAAAGTCCTCAAATACAAAATACAAGTTGCTATTTCGGGTAATTAACAACTTGTTGCTATGAAACACTTAATTAAAGGCTCAAGTTTGCTATTTCTGAACTTTTTCCATCTCAAAATCGGATATCTGAGCACTTCGGCCCAGAACATAACTGACCCAGCAATTCATAGAGCCCAATCTAGCTAGGCCCAGTAACATCTAAACGGAGTTATTGACTAGTGAGAGAGTTCGGCCCAGTGACTACTTGTATCTGGTCTGTATCAGGTCCAGTAAAATGGCGCAAAAAGCAAATAGAATTCCAATTCTGTCCTCCGTTTCCCGCTCTCTTTATCCCAAATTCCCAATTCACAAATCCATTTCCCGCCAGATCCAAAATCATTTTACATTTATCCAAAACCCTAACACTCGAAAACCAAAACCAAAACTACAATCCCAATCAAAGAAACAAAGAGTAACAAACTTTAATCAACAATGAAGATCAGATCCATTAAGCTTCGAGAAGCTCACAAGAACAGCAATGGTGTCGGGTCATTCTGCTCCGTATTATGGGATCAACAAGGCGAACACATTGTCACTGCGTCTTCTTCTGATACTTCAATTTGCATTCACGATGCTATTTTGCCAGCTAATCCACCTAAGGTTATTCGAAATCACAGAGATGGCGTTACCGCTTTGGCTCTCAGCCATAATTTCACCTGTTTGGCTTCCGGATCCATTGACCATTCCGTCAAACTCTACAAATTTCCTGGTATATGCTCACTTTTTCTATGATAATGGATAGTAGAGTAATTTCATTTTAGGAACGGAAAAGGGCCAAATTTACCCTCCAACTATTCATTCGAAATAGCTCATATTTACCCTCCAATTGTTAGTTAAAACACTTTCTATTCAAACGGAGAGTATTTTTGATACCAAAAACAAACGGAGGGTAAATGTGAGCTATTTCAAATAGTTCAAGGGTATTTTGGCCCTTTTCCGTTTTAGGGACAAGGGGTTTGTTCTATTTTATTTCGTTTTTGCTTGTTGGATTTCCGTTGGAGGAAAAATGATTATTGAATCTTTAAGTTGACTGATTAAAGCATTGTAGCACACTAGCCAAGGACCTAAAAAGGAAATCTATTTAAATTGTTTGTTAACTTAGAGTTAACTTCTTGAACGGCGTGCATAGCATTTCTGTTTGTGTTTGCGCTTCTCTATTAAGTGTGGAACTTCAACTATAATTTAGTTATGACACTTTCAATTCATGAGCTATTGGGATTTGGGGCCACATTATGTTGGAATTGAAATAATGGGGCATCGTGCAGAAGCTAATAATTGCAAATGATAAATCAGGTAACAAAGAGAACTATACTAAAACAATTATAATATGTTAATATCAATTGGTCAACATTAGGCTGGACTATGGGGTTTGTTTGAGAAGCTGGCTGGTCTTGCTTGCTCCATTGTTTTCTTTTCCAACATTTGCAGCTGCCAATTACGATGTGGGATTTTAACATAGTTTGATATGAAGAGAAATTAAAGGTGCATTTGGTATTTATTCATTTGGGGCATACAAGGATTGTCCTTTTAATTTTTTTTTCTTGATCACGATTTTAAGTACTGAATATTCGATTCAATCCCTGCTAACTCCCGAATTAACTATGTGAGATTGACAGGCTCCCAGCAGCCTTTCTTGTATTCTTGTACTGCTTGAAGTGAAAAGGGTGCGCATATCCTGGCTCATTCACACCTCCCCCACACTGCCCTTACATAAAAGGGGAAAGATCATGAAAAAGAAAAGAAAGTAGTAGAAATATAGCTCAACTTTTTAATATCTTCCTTATCATCTTGGTCTCTTTTTGTTTTCTGATTTTTTTTCTTGATTTATTTCTTTTCTGCTTCTGTGTATCTAACTGCTCGAGACATCATGCTAGTTGATTATCAGAACTGATCTGGAGATGTAGTTATTTAAATGCCTGAACACTTATTGAGTTATTTTATATGATGATATTTGAATTGGCATGGAGTTTAAGATATTGATTTGACTTATATATCATATTAGTGACGGTGGAAGAAACACAATGAAGTAGTGGTTGAAAAGTTAGTTTGATTGGGAACAGATCATATTCAATTTTTAAAAGTTAAATGAATTTTGAATTCTTGAATGTTGGGATAAATATGGAATGATATCAAACAGTTCGAAATGTCTTGACATGTGAAGACTCATATAAATTGAAATGGAGGCATATACTTGGCTGTTTATGCCAAATTTGGAATGTCTGATTTGTTAGTCCAGCTGCTCATCATTTTGCTGTTTGCGACCATCGTTTGACTTGTTTCTTGTTTTGATTTTTGCATCAGGTGGGGAGTTCGAGACAAATATTACTAGATTTACATTGCCTATACGGGCACTTGCTTTCAATAGATCCGGAACCATGCTGGCAGCTGCTGGTGATGATGATGGTATCAAACTTATAAATACCATTGATGGTTCGATCGCAAGAGTTCTTAAAGGACATAGAGGGTCCATCACTGGCATAGCTTTTGATCCCAAAAGTGAATACCTGGCTTCAGTTGATTCACTAGGGACTGTCATGCACTGGGAACTTCAGTCTGGGAAAACAATTCACGTCTTAACTGGAATAGCTCCTGTCATTGGTTCTGATTTTTCTTCTATGAATATAGTCAGCTGGAGTCCTGATGGGGATTTATTAGCTGTTCCTGGCTTGAAAAATGATGTGGTTATGTATGACAGAGACACTGCAGAAAAACTGTTTTCTCTTAGAGGTGATCATGTACAGCCCATTTGCTTTTTGTCTTGGTCACCAAATGGAAAGTACATGGCTACTTCTGGACTAGATAGACAGGTTTTGATATGGGATGTTGATAAGAAACAAGATATTGATCGGCAGAAATTCGAGAACAGGGTAACTTGTATGGCTTGGAAACCAATTGGCAATGCACTGGTAATAATTGACATCATGGGGAAGTATGGTGTCTGGGAATCAGCTGTGCCCTCTTCAATGAGATCTCCCACGGAAGGCATTCCTGGTTTAAGTTCTAAAAATGGTCATGGTCTTCTTTTCTATGAAGAGGAAGAAAACCCAAGTGTATCTGGTAGTTTAAGTGATCTTGGAGAGGATAGTCATGGTGAATCTGAATCATTTAGCAGAAAAAGATTACGCAAACAGCATAGTTATCCTGATGATTGGGAAGAAGACACTAATGAAGAGTTGGAGTTACTTCCAAAAGTTGAACCTCGTAAGAAGGCTCCTCATGGTCACAAGGATCGTTCAGTTAATAAAAGAAATGAGCTCAAGAATGTGCCAATTTCTGCAGGCCCCAAAATGCAGGAAGCTATCCAGCCAGGCGCGACTCCACAGCTGCCTGGCAAAAGGCGTTTTCTATGCTACAGCATGCTTGGCAGTATAACCACGATGGAGCATGATGGATACTCTCACATAGAGGTATTATTGCTTGTTTGCTTGTTTCATGGTTGTGTCTCTCGTTATTTCTATTCCAAAACTTCACTCTCATTAGTTATTTTATTCTTATATACAAAATTGAATTTTGTGCTTGTTTCCACTACTATCTTCAATCTCAAGTGATTGACTTTTAACTGTTCATGGTTAGAACTGTGATCATCAATTTGTCAACAAACCTAACAAAGGGAAAACAGCTACCAATAATTGGTGCATGCAATATTGAGAGGGCAATTTGGATTATGTTTTACCACAGACCTATATATGAATGAGTTGTTCAGTAACATGATAACTTCAATGCAGATTGATTTTCATGACACAAGCAGTGGTCCCCGAGTACCTGCAATGACTGATTATTTTGGTTTCACAATGGCTTCATTAAATGAAAACGGAAGTGTATTTGCAAATCCATGCAAGGGTGAAAAGAATATGAGTACACTCATGTATCGACCTTTCAGTACCTGGGCTAATAACAGTGAGGTTAGTGATTTAATCTGTTATTCCATGTGTATATATCAGGAGTATGCGTGTGCCAAAATGTTTCAGAAATCTAGTACTTCTGATGGCTAACTCTAATTTCCTTATGCTACATAAGTGGTCAATGCGATTTGAAGAGGAGGAAGTGAGAGCAGTTGCACTAGGAACTGGTTGGGTAGCTGCCATTACAAGTTGTAATTTTCTTCGCATCTTCACAGAGAGTGGCCTGCAGGTATACATATATTCAGATATTGCTTGCTTAGGGTTTGTAAGTTGGTTCCATTTGGATCAACATAATCTCCCTTAGTTTCAAATTGAATGTTTTGTTTGATTTCATGTAATTTTAAGAAAATAACATTTGCTTGTAGTAGTTAATGGAGGTGTGCAGTTTGTATTTGTATTACTTCTTGACAAGTATTCCAGTTTTTACAATGGATTGGTTTTTGGTTTATTTATACTTTTGATTATTTAATATAAAAGTTGTGAAAATGGTCAATGTTTTAGCATTACCCCACTAGTGGGACTACACTGGGTATGTTGTTGTTGTTTTAGCATTACCCAAAATAGACTTATGACAATCAACTTCAGATAGATGGAGCATTTCAAATGTCATAACCATCTTTTGATTATTCTGAAATGATAACTGAAGCAGTTTTTTTTCTTTATTTGGATTGAAATACAAGAGATGTATTCTTTCTCTTGATGGACCAGTGGTTACTGCAGCAGGCTTTAAGGATGAACTTGCTGTTGTCACACATGCATCTCCCCCTCTTCCTTCTAATGAACAGGTATAGTTCATTATTATGTCATGTGGTTCAGTGCTTTCATTTCACGTGTTGACATGCCTTGTAAAACCCTGAGTAGTTATTAGACTATGAAGAATTATGTCAAAAGTCTATACAGTGGCTGTTTAATAAAAGAAGATATTAGGTCAATCTTGAAGTTGTGTCACAGCAGATTACCCATCAAAACGTTGCGTCAAAGTAATTTTTACAACTGATTAATTGAAATATCCTTGTTCATGGTGTGCTATGATCAAATTTTCATGCTGTCTGAATGATAACTAAAGGCATGTCGTTGATTAATAGTTCTTTTCTTAAATAAAGGACGTAATAATTCTAACCTTGTCTAGGCTTATGCATGTTACTTTCCAATGCTTGAACATAATGAAAAGCACTAATACTTTGCCTGTTAAGCTTGTCTCTTCCTTCCATATGTTTTTGACTTAGTATGAAAAGAAAACGTCACTCAAATAAAATTGATGGAGTTCAAGACTAATAATTTAGGATCTACTAAAAAAATACTACTACTAAAGCAGATCATAGCTATATTCATATTGATTGGAGATCACATGATTTGCTGTAATATATAGTTGTTTCTCTTAAGTTTCACTGATCTTAGATTTTCTAGTTAAACTTAAATATATGCCAGTATTATTTGGACTGGTGTATTGATGACAATTGGAGAACAGCTGGACTGGTCTATTGATAATAGAACTATTTGAAATCTCATACAGATTCTTGAATTTAGAGTCTTCAATATTCGTACTGGAACACAACCTCGCCGAGGAAGACTTCCATTGACTCCTGGTTCCTGTTTGTCATGGTTTGGTTTTAGTGAAGAAGGCCATCTTAGTTCTTTTGACTCTAAGGTGAGAAAAAGCATTGAGCGTTAGTCCTGAGTCCATTGTTTTTTCTTAAGATTCTTAATTGAAGTCGGTGACTTAACAACTGCAAATGTAGGGTGTGCTAAGGGTCTTTACTAATCAATATGGTGGCAGTTGGCTTCCACTTTTCAGGTATATAAACTCTCCCTTTGTCCAGTAATTGCATTGATGTTAAAAATCTTGTTCATTTACAAATTAGAAATTTCAGTGCCAGCAAATTGAAGAAGCCAGAAGAAAACTATTGGGTTGTTGGGTTAAATACAAGCAAGTTGTTCTGTGTCATTTGCAAATCTCCTGACTCCTTTCCAGAGGTATGATGCTTGTTGCTGTGTTTTCTTGCCATATATACTACACCACCTTTCTAATCCTCTGGTTGTATTTTCAGGCCACTCCTAAACCTATTCTCTCATTGTTGGATCTTTCATTTCCTCTTGCTTCATCTGACCTTGGAGCTGAAAACCTAGAGAATGAATTTATAATGAATAACATGCATCTCCACCGGGTATGCGTATGTTAAAATTTCCTTACAGCTTCCAGAAAATTCAGTGGAAATTGATGTTGATATGCCGTTTGCTGGATTGACATACAGATTCAGAGCACAATTGAAGAAATGGAAGCTGTCGGTGAGGACACCAGTTTGCTTGATGACGAGGCTTTTAATACTGAAGCTGCTCTTGATCGATGCATCCTGAGGCTCATTGCATCCTGCTGCAATGGTCAGTTTTCTGCAAAGTTGGATGCAGCAAGTTTATAATACTTCAGTTTCCTACTTTTCCATTCCTTTCTCTTAAATTCTGATATCGGCTGCTTCATCCTCTTATCAGGAGATAAGCTAGTGAGAGCTACTGAACTTGTAAAACTTCTGGCTTTGGAAAAATCAGTCAAAGGTGCTATAAAGCTTGTTACAGCACTGAAACTGCCAAATTTGGCAGAGCGCTTTAATGCCATATTGGAGGTAGGACCGTGACCTCCTCGGAAGCATATGATTGTCACATATTTGTTACTTCACATTTCTTATTCATGTTACATTGTATTTCTACAGGAAAGAATGAATAAAGAAACAACTGGTGGCACAATTCCTGCATCTACTGAGTTGAAAGGTGATGCTTCTTTTAATGCCCATGCTGCATTAACCAAGTCCCATGTTATGGTTGAAAGCAGCAAAAGATTGGAATCACAGGATTCTCCGCCCCTAAATTTGTCAGCTCCTTCTCATACGAAAAAACGGTCTCTGGAGGAGCCAATCAAGGATGTAAATGTAGAGGCCGAAAATGCTAAAGCCAGAAAATTGGAAATGGCAAGGGAGTTCAAAAGTGCATTTGATATGAAGAATGCTAAGAAAGTGAAGGATGAAAAAGTTGAGGCGGATGAAGTGAAAAGTGCAAAATCAGAAAATGCAAATGAAGTGGAAGGTGTAGTACAAGATAAGAATGGAGAAGCCAATAAGGTACCAGCACAACGCCCCTCAAATCCATTTGCAAAGTCATCGAAAAACAAGCAAAATACATCCTTGTTTGATTCCCTAAAGAAAAAGGTAGCTGACAGATGATGCCTTTGTGCTAGTTGCTTTTGTAATAGAGAAAGTTGTATAATATTAGGCTTGTTGGTAGTTCTTGTATCTATTTAAGCAAAATGCATTGTGGAAACAATTGACAAGATCCGGGAGTTGAATCTGATAATCCTCAATAATGCCGAAATATGCACTTTACACCGGTAGGTTGCTGGCATCCCGGTATGTAGTAAACTAGTAATTGTCCAATGTTACAACATCCCATTGCCTTTTGGTATGGTCATCCATTCTCTTTGTTGTATTAGTAGTGTGTTAAAGTTGGATAAATTTGCACCTTAAAAAGATCAAATGGTGTTGGTGACTATTCCTTCATAGTTCTAGTTAATTAAAAAATGGTACCTCCAAAATATGGAAGCCTAAAGCCATTTTATCATTGAGCTGGCATAACAACAATAACATACTTGGTAAAATTCAACATCATTGAGTTGACACTAGCGATAATTAATAATAAAGATATTATTTTATAAAAGGGCATGTTTGCGATTTTAATATTGCAATTCTCACATTCTTAATACTTAATATACATATATTTTTTAATTTGATAAAAATAATTATATAATTTTTGACATAATTTAATGCAAATATTAATTATTATTGCTAATTGAGTGATATTTTATTATTTTTTATACTCCCTAGGAGCTTCCATTTGTGTTTTCTTGATTATTTGAACTCACAATTTTAAGATTAAAGTCTAGAAGTGTTTAACACCCGAGCAACCCCCTCTTGTCACTAATGCTATGTTCATTATTATGGTACTATTAATTTTTACTTGTGTGGATATGCAAAATTTTATGTTGGGAGTAATTGTTTCGCTACTATTATAACTGAAAAAATAACAAAAATGATTCCTTATATTTCAGGATATCATGAACTTAACAGTTTTAGTCCTTTTAATTTAGCATAAGTTGATATAAATGATCCTTAAGCATGCACTTATAAAAAACAAAACTATTAAAAATATAGTCAAGAGACTATTTTTGTCTAACTTATGGTAAATTTAAAGAATTAAAACTATTACCATGTGTATTTTGAATCTACCCTCAAATATCAGAGTTCATTTTTGTCATTTTCACCCCTTTAACCACACCCCCCCCACCTTTCAAAGAGAGTGGAAAGGGACGGAGATTTTGATGTTTGAATAGAGTAATTTCACACGCCAAGAAAATCAACTCCTTACTCACACACACACTCGCCACCAACCAGAAAACCATCAATACAAGGAAACCAAAATCCAAAAACGGACCTTTTCAGTTTCACAAAAAAGAAGAAAACGTATTCCCTCCGCTTCAGCAATGGCCCAGGTCTCCATCTCGATGCTTAATTTCCTCAACGACGACGAAGATAACGACGACGTTATCGAACATCAAAACGACGTCGTGGAGGACATCGACTCTTCTCCTCACTGGCCTATCACTTTCGGTGACTTCACCGTTTACGGTCCTCCAGATCTCTCCAATTTCCCTCGTCGCCGTTCCCAAATCTCTTCCGCTTCTCCTCGGAGGAACGGTTTTGCATTAAACGGCGGCGTTTCAGAACACGTGGAACGCGAGAACCAAGTTAATTTTGTTATGGACATGTTTCATCAACGGGTTGAACAATCTCAATCGTCGAATCGGTTTGCTGTTTTGGACCCGGATGTGGAGGACAGTTTCGGTGTGATTGAAGAGAATGAGTTTATGGGGTTGGATAGCTTAGATATAGAATTTGGGTTAGGGTTAGGGTTAGGTTTTCGTGAGGTTACGGAGAATTCTGGGTTTCATGTTGAAGATTGTGATGGACCGGAGGAGTTTGGCAGTGGGTTGAGGGGTGTAGATTTTGAATCTGATTCGGATCCTGATGAGAACTGCTTTGTAGGTAGGTTATTCGATGTGGATGAAGGCGATGGAGATGATGAAGATGAGAATATTCGTGATAACGAGAGTGATGACCCGAGTCTTCGGCTGTGTTGGGGTTCGTTCCAATTGGAGGATCATAGGGATGTGCATGAGGACTTTGAGTGGGAAGAAATTGATGGCAGAGTTGATGAGAGAGAGATTCTGAGCATGTTTTTAGATGATGAGGAGATATCTGAATCTGCTGCCCGAGAGGATACAGCGAGAGAGTTGGAGTGGGAGTTTCTGTTGAATGTTCAGAATTTGGAGCCTGACCCAGAAATTAGAAACGCAGAATTTGATTTCAATCGTCATATTGATCAAGAGGATTACAATTACACTACTGAGTATGAGCTATTGTTCGGACAGTTTGCAGAGGGCGAGAATGGTTTAATGGGAAAACCACCAGCATCAAAGACTGTTGTTAGAGACCTTCCGAGTGTGGCTGTGAGTAAAGAGGATTTAGAAAAAAACCATGCTACTTGTGCTATCTGCAAGGATGAGATGAATTTGGGAGAAAAGGCTAGACAGTTACCGTGTGCTCATAGGTATCACGGTGACTGTATTCTGCCTTGGCTTGGGATTAGGAATACCTGTCCAGTTTGTCGATACGAGTTGCCCACTGATGATCCTGGCTATGAGAGGAGGAGAAGGGTCCAGAATCAAAGAGTTGATCAACTTGATTGAAGGTATATATTATGTATTTATGTAGATGGTTTGGCAGCAATCAACCGCTTGAGCACTCGTTTGCTCTTTGTTGATCTACTGTTGGAAGTACTTGTTCGTTTCCTTGAATTAAGATTGTAAATATGCTAGATGATTTTGATGTCAGTACTATGTGGATGTCTTATTGCCTTTACATGTTTAAAACTTTATATATGAAGCAAGTTCAGAGAATGAATGAATTGTCTATTTAGTTTGATTTTTCGTTGGAAGTTTACTTTTACACCTTATAGATTGTATAAAGCATAGATATTTAGACTCATTGAAATTCATCAATCAGTCTCTGTAGCTCTTATATTTGAACCATGTAAAAGTAATTTGAAGTTTGGAGGGGAAAAAGTTTTCCTTTTATTGGTCAAATACCTTGATAGCCCCTCAAACTTACCCGATTTGTCTGTTAGATGATCCAACTTAACAAGTGACAGATAGACACCCCTGTTTGACAGAAGTTGTCAGATAAGCACATTACGTTGACATCGCAAATAGTGTTTATACTTACATTTGAACGCGTGAAAAGTTTTAATTAAGGTTTCTTTTTTGAAGATTCACCATTCCTTCTCTAAAATTTCTGGTGAGGCTTGGAAAGAAAAAAGATACTCCCTCCATCCAACAATACTTGTCCACTATTGACTTGGCACGCATGTTAAGAAACAATAAATAATAGGGGTAATTTTACTATATCGCCCTTTGAATATAATAAATTTAATGCTTTGGGAAATGCATTGAGTGATGAATGGTATTTAATAGCAAGGGTAAAATGGGTAGAAAATGGTAAATTATCCATTGATTTTTCAAACTGGACAAGTATTGTTGGACATCTATTTCTAGTATAGTGGACAAGTATTGTTGGACGGAGGGAGTAATACACTGGAAAGAAATAGGCTGGCGCTATCAGATGAGTCCCGGTGGGCTTTCCCAGTTAGACTCTTTTCTGTGATGGTAAAGGTGATGGTTCACTGTTTGGTATAAAAGGGGAAAAGAGATAAAATGCATAGGGTGGGTATTGTTTTCCGCCCGGAGAATTTTCCGTCCCGACCCATTGGGGTAACAACCCTCACATACAAATTCGCCATCCAAATGGCCCCAATTCATTACTTTCTATCCCACCGTCTATTTGGTTAGTATATAGTGGTGCAATGTGGAAATGGAAACGAAACCGTTTCCATCATGTAGAGAAACGGTACATATTGTAACTACTACATGTAGAGAAATGTTAACAATCAATGATAGTTAACTACTACATCTCAGACGAATGTTTGGTGGATCTAAAAGATTCTAGATTTTTGAATAAGAAGGGAAAGTGCCATCAATATGTAGCTACCCTGTTATACTCACCTGTTGTATTGAGAAAAGCCAAATATATTTTAGGTCATTTTGTTGATGGCAGAAAATAACATTAAAGGAAGAAATATTAGTTTTGTATAAAGATAAAACAAATCAATTCAAAGTCCAATAGCACAGGCCCAGATGCTTGAGCGAAAAAAGGCGGGAAAATCTAGTTCAATCAGTAAATCCATCTTAGGAGTAGTTGTTACTTTCTTTAGGAGTATCGAGGAAGAGCGGCGTATCACAGGGTGTGTGCAATCGTGCAGAATCCTAGACCAAGCCACAAAAAAACTGGAAGGCAATGAACTAACTGGCAGCAAGATGTCGGCTGAAAGAAACACAAGAAAAATTCAGCATCTCAAGTAAGCTCAGAAGGCACATGAGAGAAGTAACTTGGATATTCATTTTGGATACTAAGTGAATATAGACAACCTTTGGAGTCTTATTTCTAACAAATAATAAGACTAGAGCTGATAAATAAGGTTTTTGTTGAGCAAAACGTGCAAACACATGCTAGTACTAGGAAATTTTATCTCCAACCAGAACATGGAGTATCAGTATATTTCTATAACTGAGAAATCCCTAGGGCAAGTAGCACAAGGTCTGAACTCGTTGAATAATAGGTCCGCCCCTCTACCCTTCTCCACTGAGATTATCCTGGGTCAAGCATACTTCATGTAAAGTTGGAGTGTCTAACTGATAAACCGTGCCATGTTTGAGGGGCTATCTAGGTATTGGCCTTGTTCTCTCTTTTTACAGGTGTTTCAAAAAGATGAGATATTCTTGCTTGTTTTGATCATGGATTCTCAATTGTCACTCAAGACTGGAATAGTTGGAAATTGAGGACCAAGGAGTCATTGGAAAAAAAAAAGGAGTCATTGGCGGTGAGAATCTTTTTTTAAAATTGAGCATAAGTAAAACAGCAATCACTTTGGTAGACAACAAAATTGGACAATTGTTAGAAAATTTGGATTTTGCCAAATATTTGAGAAGTCTAGCACTTTTTATCATACATGCACAATATGCCGGTCTATGCAGAAACAGTTCTTTAATAGCATCTGCTGTTAAGTGATAGTTAGACCTGAGAGCATGTGTGAGCAAGCTTGTGAATATGTCATGATAGTTTCTGATTCTAGCATGGCAATATGAGGCTGTGGATGGCTAAATAAGAACAAGTCTAGCACTAGTTCAATTTATGCATGTATGTTTGCTCTGTGTTTCTATTTAAAGCCATGTTTGTATTGTGTAGTTATCAAGATATCGCGTCAATTTCATTGATACAGTTCCATGTACTATGCTTTTACGGCCACATTACTACTTACTGCAAATCGATGATTTTTTGAATGTGATCTAAAGATTGTGTGTCCTTATTGGCGCATGGAATTTAACTCAATTCCCTTTTCAGCACATTTTAGGTTTGGTTCATCCTGTATAGTTTCAGTTTCTTCACAACATGGCAGGGCAAAAACAGAGTTCTCACTATGACTGTAACTGGTTGCAATTAGCGAACACCTCCTCCCAAATGCCATCAGGTTGTTATGAGTGGAGCGCTGGTATGTGTGTATGGCCAACAGGATGATAGGCTAGTTGGTTAAGGTTGGAGAGAAGCTTTATGGAAGGTTGTTTGGATAACTAAACCTTTGTTTCTGGAGCGAAGGGAACCTTGATCCCATCCACTGTTGTCAAAACAATTAGGAGTTCTCCATTTGTTTATATTCGTAAGAGAGTGAATTTATTAAGTTACAGATCACAGGGAAATTTTAAATGGAGCTTGGTAGTTGTAGGCTAAAACGGGGACAAGTGCAGAATTTGTCTCGTCCAGCCAGTTGTACTATTATAAGTTTGCCAACTTGTAAATTATAGTTCTTGAGTTTCCAGATTTATGCTGTACTTGGTTGTTAGCTTGGTTTGTTTTAATGAAAAATACGAAGATGAACAAAAATGTTCATTTCCTTTATTTCCTATACAAGAAGGTGCGCTTAACAAATTGGAGGTCGAGCGGCAATGTTCACTGCATTCTTACAGCATGAAGATTGAAGGGTATATGACACCTGCTGGCCACTGGTATAACATAATCTCTCCATGATCTCTCCATTCTTGTTTATCTGATACTCTTTTCTTTTTTCTTTTCCTAAAAATTGGGAAACAATTAACTGTACTCTTTCTATTTACCCTTAGTGAGAAATTTTTATAATTACGCAAATGTTATGACGTGTTTTAAACCACAAGTTTTACCGTCACACAAATGTCATGACATCTTTTTGATGAAGTTTATCAATGTTTGCCAGACAAAGGGTGGAAAAATAAGTAGTAAGAGCATCACAGAGTGATCCAACATGGCTTTCGGTTCTTAACATATTTGTCACTCCCATGTTGCACCAAAACCTAAGCAAGAATATTCATTTGTATTGAGCTCAAAAATGATGTTCCAGGGAAAAAAGAAGGATGTAGCGATGCCTTTCCTGCGCCAAGCAAGTAGAAACTCCAAAAAGGATCACGGCATGCACTAATTGATACCCAAAATTCTAAACACCAGATTCCAAAGTAGCCTGGAAAGTTTGCAATGAAGATGTGTTGGATGTTTTCCTCTTCCTCACAAAGTATGTGTCTGTTACAGAGGTAGGAACCTCTCTTTTGGAAGTTGTCTAAAGTGGGGCATTTTCCAATAGCCGCAAAAGTAAAAAAGAAGAAGAAGCTGAAGCATTTGATTTTATAAGTTGCCTCGCTCTTCCATATAGTTTTCCGAGGCCGGTAAGAGAAGATGAAATGTTAATAAAGAAGGAGTGTAAATTCCATTTAAACTGATCTAGTGAAGAGTAAAAAGGTGGAATATTGTCAAGGAGTAAGAATCATCTGTGTGTAACCATCATTATCCCAGGCTCCCAGCATATTAAGTTTCCTTTTACATGGGATGCACCAATCTTGATTTTGCCTGAAAACACAGAGCGGCTCCCGGAAGAGGGGTACAACTGAAGAATCTTAGCCAGAAACGATTCTTAGCCAATCAATGCCAACAGCAATTGACTTAAATATTACCTGTACGGATGCAATTGCAACCCCAATACTCCATGACATACTAATATCCTTGCATGTGAAGTGATAATAGGCTCTTATAACTCAAAAGAAGTAGCAGATTCGCGACACATATTGTTTAGGAAAAGGTTGTCCAGACGCTCCAGTTTAGATTTCTCAGTATCATCCATTTATAAAGGCCAGAGGTTAAAGGTAGTTAAAAAAAAATACATAGAAAGGATCAAATTGCCAGTAAGGAAATCATGTGACCTGTAAATAAAGAGAGGATGAAATGTTAATAACGGAGGAGGGTGATCTCCATATGACCTGCTTTGGCTCTTCCTTCCTTTTCTCAATCTTAGCCTTGACAGCATTTAAAACTTCTTCCTCTGTAGTACCAAATATATCCGAAAGTGTTCGTGCAAGTCAAACAATGTTCCTAGAAATCTCATCATCCTGAGCAAGTGTTGTCTCCCTAATCTTTGCAAACATCCTCTACTTCTGTTCCTTGTACTCACGATCAATGGGAGAGCTCCTCATATGTTCAGACACCTAATAGGTACTAACTCACCAGTTATAGGAGAGACAATATACTTTAGTTGGGTCGGTCCCTTCCTGCCGGGAGCCCTGAATCCTCTGTTCAGACCTCTTCCAGTTCTTCACAACCCGCATTGGTGGATCCTGTTCCTCTCGAATTGCCATGGTTTTAGTCTCATGATACCTTCTTCGACAAGCTGCACCTCTTTGTTATCCATCCTCATTTCCACCGGCTCAACATACTCTTCTTGCTCCAACGCGTGCATCTTGCTCCTCCTTATAACCTTCTCAAGGGTCATCGGTGGAGGCAAATTCTGATCCTCATCATCAGCAAAATCTATAGTCTCAACAACAAAAAAATCATGCCAATCAACTATAGCCACCAGCAACCTCTCCTGTTCTATCTCATCTTCAGCTTTCTTCCTAGCCATCTCCTGCGACCTCTCCCATTCCAACATGAATTTAATACAATACGATTTTGATCTCAACTTGTTTTAGAAAGGAAAGGACTTGATACCACATATTCATGGGCTATTTTGAGCAAGTAGTAATGACTTCTCCACCTTCGAGTTCTGTTAGGTACCGAGTTGTATTTATTAGGAAATGTTTTATTTTCACTGTGAGATTTTCAGACATAAATTTGGATTCTCGAACCCTAATACATATACACTTCTCCACCAAACTAGAAGTCTTTAACTATTGCGTTAGTTTTTCTTGCTCTCCGAGCAGGATATATGGAGTATAAGGTAAAGGTTTCCCAAATTTTCCAGTAACAAATTTCTCAATTCAAAGGAAAAGAAGTAGGAGTATTTCTTTACTGGAGGTACATTTTCATTGCAGAAGAGAAGTGAAAATTAAGTGGAACTCCTGCTCATTATGAAATTACTACTCTGATGAATATCAATCCAAGAACTTCTTGTGCTAAAAAAAGGCCTCATTCCCACCCGATATTTACTGATGTACTTTACCATTGTTAAGTAATAAATGAGCTAAGTTTGAACATTAATTAACCATAATTAGGTGATAAAAAACATGCATACGACAACATATTATATTTTCATCAGTTTGGTATAAACACAAGATATGGGTAGGTGTTTACCCAATCCTCTTGGTTCCTCCTTTTGTCCCTCTTGTTCTTTTCTGTTTCAACTTTCAATAACTTTTGAAACAGCTGGAACTTTGAACACTCCTAATGTGCTTAATGCAACGAAACAAATTAATTGAGTAAACAAATATGGTAGATTTTTAACTGGTGGATTCCACGAATCCTCATGCAATTCCCTTTGTTTTGAGTCCGGCGCCAAAAAGGAGAGTTTTTCAATACAATATATCAAAACGGACATTCCCTAAAAACATACTCTCTCCGTTTCAAAAAGAATGACTTACTTTCCTTTTTAGTTCGTTTCAAAAAGAATGACCCTTTCCTTTTTTGGCAACACTTTAATTCCAACTTTACACATGGCATGTTTAAGACCACAAGATTCAAAGGCATTTTGATACATTTGCCATAACTTTAATTTAGGACCACAAGATTCAAAAGTCTTTTTTATTTTCTTAAACTCCGTGCCAAGTCAAACTAGATCATTCTTTTTGAAACGGAGGGAGTATCTCAAAAGGAAAGTTCGCCAAAATTCTGGCAAACTGCAAATTTCTGTTAACGATCTTCCGTCTCCTCCGTATTCTTAAATAATTTTATTTAAAAAAAGAAGGGGTTCGCTAGGCATTGAGCGAACCCCAATTCCAATTCTTTTCATTTTGTTGTTTGCCCATCAATTGGCAAACCATGGTTTTCATTTTTTTTAAAAAAAATAATTCTTCCATTAAAATTATTCATGACTCAAAACCAAATTTTGTTTTTGTTTTCTTCCATTAATGATAATATAAAACAAATAATACTATTAAATTACTTTAAGAAATAATTGTAGATAATCAATCGGTCATAAAAATGAGATTAGGAAACAAATGATATTAGTAAGCTAAAAATATATGAAACAAATACTACTATTTTCGCCGTTAATTTCTACTTGTCACATTTTGATTAGGCACACTCATAAAAAAAGAAAATAATTAACATGGCTAATTTACTTAACTACCCCTATTAATTGATGTTTAGTATTAGTCCTGAAAATTATATGAGGAATAAGTAATTAACGCTAAGGGTTATTTGAGGAAAATTTGTTGTCTTTTCTTTATATGTCAAAACTGATAAATAAAAATAAAATTTTATTTTAGAAATAAGTGACAAATAAAAATGAACGGAAGTAGTTTTAAATTACTAGTAGATGCCATATCTACTGGTCTTTTCCACGATTAACAATAATAAATGAAGGGGACTTACGCTCCACATCTAATAATTTGCATAATTATTGTTAATTTTACTTTTACTTATTTTTTTAGTAAAAAAATTATAAAATTAAAAATATATGAGATATATATCCCGTAGATTCATGGGACTTATGTTTTGTGTCTCGGAGTTTGCTCTCGCCTCGTGCTACGTAAAATACCTCGCTCGCGCCCTCGCCTTTTAAAACACTAGGTGGAAGGAACGAGGCAATGGTATATTAATTGCTTAGCTTTTTTACAGTCATTTTTGGAGTATAAAAATAACTGATCATCATTGTAACAATTGGCCGTTACTTGTTAGTTGTTACATCAGTAAATTTTTTAGCTTCCTAATCTCATTTTTATAACCGATTATTTACAATTATTTCTTAAAGTAATTTAATAGTATTATTTATTTTCTATTATCATTAATGGAAGAAAACAAAAACAAAATCTGATTTTCAGTCCGTGAATATTTTTAATGGAAGAAAACTAAAAAAAGATAAATGAAAACCATGGTTTGCCAATTGATGGGCAAACAACAAAATGAAAAGAATTGGAATTGGGGTTCGCCCAATGCCTAGCGAATCCCTTACTTTTTTTTTTTTTAAAAAAAAATTAGTTATTTAACAAAATGGAGGAAACGGAAGATCGTTAATAGAAATTTGCAGTTCGCCAGAATTTGGGCGAACTGTCCCTTTTGGGATATATTTTTAGGGAGTGTCCGTTTAGTAAATTGTATTAAAAAATTGTCCCTTTTGGCGCCGGACTCCTTTGTTTTATCCAATTAGTTTAGCTCAAAATGTTCTAGTCCTCATAGGGAGCTTAACAAAACTGAGGTTGAATAATATTCACTACATTTTTAATAGTATCAACTATTAAGGGTTTCTAAAAGAACAACGACATCATATTATTCAAGCCAGAACAATTAGACACTAGGGGTCCCCTTGGGTGGTGGATGAGAAGGACTAAAGATATCTCCTGGGATTGTTTTATCCCACCATTTATACTAAAATGGTGAAATAAAATAATCCTCAAACTAAATAATACTCATAGGATAAAATAATCCAAGGGATATTTCAAAACCTACTTATTTTCTTGAAAAACATTTTTCATGGAAAACATTTTTCTGCGGACACACCCTAAGTTAGGGACAAACAACCAACCAGCGCTCCGAATGCTCTCTGTCCTTGTAAACAACAACAATCCTAACAACACAACCATGCCTCAATCCAAAGCAAGTTAAGTACCTTTTTCCACAGATAGTGCTAGAAATTACACAAGTTTCTCAGCATTGCTAGTTGATGTACTTGAACATTTTCAGATTTTAACATAAGTCCAGGAGATTTCTACTGATTAAGAGGACGCTATCTAATGAAAGGAGCTTCAAGATTGGGAGCCTTTTTGGGAAGGTTGATGCCCGTTAGCACTCTGGGATGGAGTTTCCACTGTAGAGACCGAGTCGCTACTGCTATCATCCTTGAAATTAGCGGGATCTGCATATGACTGGTATCCAGGAAACCTGGCAAAAAAGGGAGCTGTTGAGGCAACAACACAACACATACATTTTAATTAACAATATGCTGTATATATCGTTTATATGGTAAAAACTTGCATACCTGCTAGCTTTTACTTCCTCTCCATTTATACCCATTTTCACATCAAAGATGTTTCCTGCAAACAGTTGTCACTGAAGTTGATCATGTCAAGTAAATTATCATGTTGCTACTTCGGGGAAGGAAAAACTAGTCAATGGTATTAACAGAAACAATTCATAGCAATTAATGCCAACTGCAATTGGGTACATCCGATTAATATAAAAGGCCAACTGCAATTGACCTAAGAAATTTGTAGGGATACAATTGCAACCCCAACAATATATGACACAGTAATAACCCTTTCCTGGTGCACACGAAGTGACAACACCCTCTTATGTAGCAGATTTACGACTCATACCTCTAGGAAAAAGGTTATCCAGACATGCCAGTTCTGAGTTTGCACTAAGACATTTATAGAGGCCATAGGTTAGAGTTAGTTTTTTTTTTTTTTTTTCCTGGTGTCTGAGACAGCTTGCACACACCTCGGCTAATTCCACGGGATACCATTCACCTCCCACCAGCAACAACAGGTATTAGGTAACATTGTCGACCAAGGCTAGGACATATGGGAAGAAATCGTTTTTGTCTCTGCTGGAATTCGAACCGGAGACCTCATGGTTCTCAACCCACTTCATTGACCACCAGGCCACACCCTTGGGTGCCATACGATAGAGTTAGTTAAACAAAAAGAAGAGACTGATTCAGTAATAATTAAGGGAGAGCTAGGCATTTGGTCTTTACTTAATTGTGAAAGCATGATTTTCTCCAATAAAGATACTGCCTCTCAATTAATCTGCCTATAACTGGTTATTCTACTATATCTACTTTTACTTTTCTACCCCCTCTTTCTTGTTGCTTGTGCCACTGTCTAATCTGTGTCCCAGTAACTTGTAGCTCTGCTATGCTAAAAAACAGATGATAGGGAATGGCGCAACTAAGGTAATCTAAGATGTCCTGGTAAACCACTAGAGTCTTCCAATGATTTCGCTTTACATTTTATGAGAAAAAGGCTGAAATTGTTAAAAGCCCTTAAATCTTGTTTAGAATTAATTTACAATAGTTGCTTCTGAAGGTCAAATGCATCAAAGGAGTCAAGGCCTTAAAAAGTTAAGCACTGCAACTAAAGTGAGAAACTTCATATCACTTGACTTTAAAGTGGTCCTTAAATTAGGCAAGGGATGCTAGGGAACCAATAAACAAATATATCTCTAAAACATGTGAACGTTCACAGGAGTATCCCTCAAGTAAATGCAGTTCCACGACATACAAAGTAATCGTAAAATTCCACCTACAAAAAGAAGAAAAAAAACAACCATTGTGGTTTAATACTCAGTAAAATTGACCTTATTATAGTGCTTTCGCGGACTATTTACCTCCAAAAATAGTCTTGTCTGAAAAATACTTGGATATCAAATATTGCCTTGTCTCAGCTTCAATCTTCTTGAACTTCTCAACATCTTCACTATCCATAACACTAAAATACAGTATGAAAACAAATAGAGAGTTAGGACCTCCAGCGAGTTCAGATTACATTTATATATATAGAAGACTTAAGCAGAACATAAAAGTAATGGTGATTTCTTCCTATCTGTTCTAGCCTTGGTGGACAGAGTTACCTGGTACCTGTTGCTGGTGAGAGGTGGCAGGTATCCTGTGGAATTAGTCGAGGTGCGCGCAAGCTGGCACGGACACCACGGTTATCCCAAAAAAAAAAAAAAAAAAGTAACGCTGCAGCAGGATAAATAGTCTTGCTTTTGTTTTTTTTCTTTATCAGTACTATAGACTTAAGTTCTTTTTTGTTTCCTTTAATAGAGTTAAGATTAACCATCACGAACAACTATTAACACTTGATAAAAGCACCCAAACAAACCTTCTCCTTCAATATTACATTTTCTCATGACTTCTTGTAGCAAATTTAAAGCTCAACTGAGAATACAATTTTTCATTGGAAACAGAAATAGAGCAACATCCCCTAACAGTTATACATAATTAAATTCCAGTAGAAAACTATATTACAAGATTAATGTGACTATATTTTTACCTCATTATCACTATACTACTGACAATCGGTAAGCCCAGTATATCTAGACTTGTGGAAGTATAATGCATAGTTCATTCATTATCTTTGTGCTTACTAATTTAGCTAAAATGGATAACTCAAGAGATTCTCTAATAAGCATGCACTTGACAGATGCCGTGACAGGAAGCTGTTGCTATTTAGTTAAAGTGCTAAAGTTCTAATACACTTCATTAAATATTGAGCATGTAAACTGAGGATTCTCCTAGAAACTGTAGTTTTGAGCACCATATTCACTTTGCACACAGGACATTAACTTGGGAGCAGATAATAGATTAGCCAACAGATTTTGCTTTTTAGTTATTCCCTTCCAAGAGAATCAATTAATCATCTTACTCTTTCAAATCTGGCTCTCGCACATGATGCCAGATAGAATCTAGGCTATCTTCACAAGAAAACCAACATAACTTCAGTTGGGTTCCAAGGGACTTATAAAGCTCCAGTATGATTGTTTCTCCTCCTTACCTTAACAACCCATGCATGCTTTCATTAATCAAATTTTCCAAACACCTTCCATAATAACCATCATTATCGGAAGTCTGTTATGATACATTTCCTTTATGAGCACATCTGCCAGCTGAATCCTAACTACAACAACAACATACCTAATGTAGTTCCACAAAGTAGGGTTTGGGAGGGTAGGACGAACGTAGACCTTACCACTTTAATAATATTCTTGTTGTGCCCCATCTCTGTATCTTCCCATCATTTATGTTAGAAGGGCAAAGTTAATAGGCGATAAGTAACTCGCAAAAGAATACCAGATAACATTTGAACAGATGACTATCAGCCATGGGTATGCTTTATTTCCTATTTTACAACAATAACAAACCCAGTGTAGTCTGACAAGAAGGGGACTAGGGAGGGTGTGTGCGCACAGCCTTACCCTTACCTTGTGAAGGTAGAGAGGCTGTTGAATAATTCTTTACGAATCTATTCCCCACAAAGACATTTTTATATGAAGAGGTAAAAATAATTCTTTACGAGTCTATTCCTCACAGAGACATTTTTATATGAAACTTTTTTTTTGATAACCGTGGTGTCCGGCCTCGACTAATTACATGGGATACCTTACCATTGCCGCCTCCCACCGGAGGCCAGCAACAGATTCCAAATAACTCTGTCCACTGATGCTAGAACATATATGAAGGAATTAACAACAAGAAATCTCTTAAATGTTGTCAATTGCAGTTAGGAACATGAAATCACCAATTATACAATAAATTTTAAAAATCAAATCAAAGGCCGAACAGACAATTCAACCAAAAAAATAAAAAAATCATAAAGCAGCTATACAAAAAAGCGTAGATACACTTACTCAAAAGTATCTTCGATCACTTCCTTCTTCACTTCTTCAGTAACAGTCGGGGTTGGTACATCCTACACAAAATGAAAATACAAAAATTAGCCTATAAAAAAGAGGTAAAATTCCGTGGAATTAGTCGAGTTACGTTCATGCTGCCTAGACACATGGTTATCAAAAAAAGAGAAAAATCCCTAGAATTAATCCAGGTGCACACAAGTTGGCCCGAACACCATGATTATTAAAAAAAGGGGAAAATCCTGTGTAATTAGTCCAGTTGTGCGGAAGTTGGCCCGGACGCTACAATTATTAAAAAAAAAGGAAAATCCTGTGGAATTAGTTAGGTGAGCGCAAGCTGACTGAGACACCACGGTTATCAAAAGAAGAGAGGAAAAATTCGTGGAATTAATCACGGTGTGCAAAAGCTGGCCAGACACCACATTTATAAATAAAAAAATAAAAAATAAAAAAAATCTCGTGGAACCCGAACACCACGGTTATAAAAAAGAAAAAGAAAAAAATGAATGATCAATTAATTAGATATACGCAAGAGGAACCTGATGCTGTTGCGGCGGAGGCGGCGGAGATTGAGGGGCGGAGGAAATGGGGGAATTTGTCACCGAATTTGCCGCTGAAGAATCCATTTTCCAATTTGGAAATGCAGCTACTAAAGACTAAAGTTGAGTTATATAGCGTCATTTTTTCCCATTTATATATTACCCCTAATTATTTTAAACATAAAAAGAGGGGGATGGATAGGACTTAGGAGTTTCATTTTCGGAATCTTTCTGACACGTAGATCTAGCAGAGGCGTTTTTGAGTTCTTGGATTCAGAGAATATGTATGAGGGAAAACGTGAAGTAATGCCACGTGTCTGTTGAACAAAGTAGCAAGACAAAGTGAATGAAGGCACTCTAAGCATATTTTTATTCAAATGCAGTAAAATATTTTTAATTAAATTTATATTTATAAATAAAAATAAGAGGGAAGCAATGGGTTGTACCTTAAAAGATAACTTAATCGTAAAATAGCTATTTATGAAATAATTACGTAAAAGTACTGTGACTTAATTACATTATCAAATATAGTTAATTTTTTAAGATGCTATAAAAAATGACCAACCTTTACAATCTTTTATTAACTAACATATACTTTTGGTAGTAATAAAAAGATTACCATTAACAATAAGAAAATAAAGAGGAAATTTCATAAACAAATATAGTGTAAAGCATATTTATCAGTAGTTACAATGTACCTAATATCTTAACCTTATTTTAAAAAGTTATAGTTTTCCTAATTATGACTCGTAGCTATTATTTTAGAGTTATATAAATTCGCTTTGTAGTTCAAGTTGTCTGTATTTGTTTTGTATATCTATTTGAATTGTGTTTACTCATTTTGTATCTGTTTGAGTTATATTTAATCAATCTGTATTTGTTTGCTCAACCTAATTGTAGAGATATTCAGGTGTTATTGAGGAGCGGCTCAATAAATGATGGCCTAAAACCAAACCGTAATAAGAGGACTTAAATTTATTTGATTAAATTATGTTCTTATTTGATTTCTTTGTGTTACAAAGATGTACCGATCATCTTGTAAGCATCTTGATCACCTTCTATTACCTACTACTAACTATGGGTGGACATTATTTGGATTAAACCGAAAAATCAAACCAAATCAAACCGAATTTTAATTTGAATTGGTTTTTTGGTTTGGTTTCAGATTAAGATTTTACTTTTTTTGGTTTTTTGATTTGGTTTCGGACTTAGAAGAATAAAAACCGAAAAATAAAAAAAACCATTTTTTTTTTATATATATATATATATAAAAATAAAATAATTTAGGTTTAGAATTAGGGTTTGAGTTTACAATTTCAGTCCATTTAATTATTATCTTTTTTATTAGGGTATTAACTATTACCATAATTATGTATTAGGGTATTACTACTATAAGTACAACTCCTTCGTAATTACCTTTTCACTAAAATATTTCATACCCTATTAGCCTCTTCAACTTTTGTTTTGCTTGTTCTGGGTGACGCCGTGATCGGTAATTTTTTTTTAATTTTCACCAAAATATTTCATACCCTAATAGCCTCTTCAACTTCTGTTTTGATCGTGCTGGAATGAGCACTTCAGTAACTTTTACTTCTTTATTAAAAGATTTAGCTATAAATCCAGCAATATGGATGAGTATAATCAAGATGGAACAACAGAAATCTGCTGATGCTTGTAGAACTATAACACAAGCTTCAAGTTCTAACTCTAGTCTTGGAACAGTTCTATCAATTCTAACATGCAAATATAACTTTGATTATGCTATTAACTATTGACATAACCGAATACTGAATCGAAAAAATCTAATCGAAAAGAGAAAAAACCGAACCGAATCAAATTTATTATGGTTCGGATTGAGTTGCACATCTTCAAAACCGAAAACCGAAAAATCAAAACCGAATAATACAAAACCAAACCGAAAGACCGAATGCTCACCCCTACTACTAACTCCCACCACTAGATATATTTGGTAACTATATTCATTCAAGCTTAGGGATAATTCTATATATTGACAGTTAAAATGATACTTTTATAAATTCTCTTATTCTATTTATCTAAAACTAGTTGTATCGATGTTTAAACATGTCAAGGGGAGGTGCATAGACACTTACATGATGCTGGAGGACCTAAGGAGAACGGTAGAGGTAGACCGAAAAAGTATTAGGAAGAGGTGATCATGCAGGACATGACAAACCTTCAGCTTACCGAAGACGTGATCCTTGATAGGAGGATGTGGAAATCGAGGATTCGAGTAGAAAAACTAATAGTAAATAGTTTTACGTCTTATCACTCCTGCTATAAGTGTTAATATTATTTTACTGTTTCCGTATTTCTCATTCTTAGTTTTTTTTTTATGGACAAATTACATAATACCACACCTTAACTTACATTATTACTTAAAATCCCAACCCTATAAAATAATTATAAAAATTCCTTTTTTTATTTTCTTTCTCTAAACATTCGGCTACATCACATCAGCCCCCTTTACTCGAATTCACGATAGAACTCTCTCGTTCCTCTATCAACCAACAATTATCTCCTCCATCAATTTCCTCCATTATCACCCTCATTCCATCAATTTCTTTGCTCATTTTAATCAATTGAAACAACAAACAACATTCTTCTCCTCCCTCAAACACACACCCATTTTTACAATTTTGAATCATCAATAAACATACTCATTCATACCAACACCCATTAATTTTCACATTCTCCAGATTTGGATATTGGTGGCTAGTTTCCGCCGTTTCTGGCAGCGACAGTGAAGTTGCTAGTTATTTTCCTTGGAGCTTCGCCGGAGTTTGTTCGAAACATCGGAGTTTCGTCGTCGTTGAGCTTCAATGGTGTTGTGAGCTGATTGTTGATGGTGTTTTGATGGTGGAGTTCACTAAATCTGGAATGAAGGTGGTGGTGATGTGGGTTGTAGTGGTCGTTTTGGGTGGTTGATGGTCGGAGTTCGTCATTAAGAATGATGTATCTGGTTGAAAATATGACAAAAAATATGTATCAGAATTCTTTTTTGTGTTACTGATACATAAAACTTATGTACCGTTATGAGATCTGTGTTACTGATACAAAAGAATTTGATTTTTGTGTAAATATATATAAGAATGATGTATCTGGTTGAAAATATGACAAAAAATATGTATCAAAATTCTTTTTTGTGTTACTGATAAATAAGACTTGTGTATCGAAATGAGATATGTGGTACTGATACATAAAAATTTGATTGATTAATTATGTATCGGAAAGTGATATATCCGACCCTCGGTAATGTATCCAGAACTTCAAAATCTGAGCTTTTATGTAATTTTGAAAAGAGAGGAGATAAAATATAATTAGGTACTAAACAGTTGGAATTTATGTTGTTTAACCTTTTTTTTATTACCCCTTGATGCCTTTCATGCCTCAGTTTTCAGGAAAGGTCTATTAAGATATAAGTTGAAAAGAACTCCTCATTATACTTAGCTGAAATATTGACGTTGTTTGGTATGGTTCGAAGAAGGGTAGAAGTAATTAAAAAAAGGTCAGCCCGGTGCACTAAAGCTCTCGCTATGCGCAGGATTCGGAGAAGGGCCCTACCACAAGGGTGAATTGTACGCAGTCTTACCTTGCATTTCTGCCAGAGACTGTTTTCAAGGCTTAAACCCGTGACCTCCTGGTCACATGACAACAACTTTACTAGTTACTTCAAGGCTCCCTTCAAGAAGGGTAGAAGTAATATACTTCCTTAATTATTTACGTCTAGTTCTAGAAAAGATCGAAAACTGAGGTGGAGAAATATACAACTCCTTCGATTAACAATGACAACAACTCCCTTATCTTTCCATATTTATTATCAAGCTTCTCTACACCTAACAAAACAAAGTTTCAATGAACAACATAGAATGCTGAGAAGCACCAAACAAGGGGATTCCAGCATGTGAAAAAACAAGCATCTAAAATCAATGACAGATTTCTCTGTACAACAAATATATACAAGGTTATGGGAAACTTATCTTAATAACATAACGATACATTTATATAGAACTTTGATCTATGGACAACATTGTTGTATTAAAGATCGTAATGCCGGAGAAACCATTACCACAAGGCATAGAGGGTGAGGTAGGCGAAACAACCCCAATGTTGAGTTTAGTAGCCAAAAGCATCGCTAGCTTAGGCTCTGACCCGAGTAGTATGGGGCACGTGCAATCTCGTTTGAATCAGCCAGGACCACCTTGCAAGACTAAATACTCCTAGGTGACCAATAACCAAGTAGTATCGTGAGGGAACAGTGAATAAGACTACCATGGAATTCTTGGCTCTGGGACAATCAACCTCGTCTTTTTCATCTTTTATGAGAACTGAAATTCCAGACTGAACTTAAGTTTCAGAACATTTTCTACCACACTGCTCTTCAGATGATTCTTTGAAAACATAAACATCTACACAGGAGTCATTCTTGAAATCAAGCACCCATTGCTAATAAGGGATATCAAAACAAAAGCCAAACTAGAGTATAAGTAATATGATT
This sequence comes from Capsicum rhomboideum, assembly GCA_031232105.1. Taxonomy (NCBI): domain Eukaryota; kingdom Viridiplantae; phylum Streptophyta; class Magnoliopsida; order Solanales; family Solanaceae; genus Capsicum; species Capsicum rhomboideum. The sequence continues at coordinate 9,003,042 of CP124716.1, forward strand.
CCACCTGATATGTACATCCCAACAATTAGGGTGCCTAACAAAAGCAGGTCAAATCGACTCATCCATGTATCCAGAGAAACCATCTTCAAAAATGTGAGAGTGCCTCTTATTCCAATCCTTGTGATAATCTCCCTAACATTCATCGTGGGCACTAACTTAAAGCACATTGAGGTAATTTGTGACCTGCTTTCCTTGAGGAAATATTTTGAGTCATCAACAGAAGAACATGAGTCAAGTCAAAAGCGATTCTAAACAGTTTCGTGCAGCTAACTCAATTTTATTCTTTATCCTCTCCGTTCAAATGCTGAAGCACCAAATCAGGTACTAACCAATTTACTTGTTTCCGTTTGGTCACATCAATCTTCACTAGAGCTCTTATGGCTTGGAAAGCATATTGCCAACAGCAAAGTTATAGTTTTTTCCTCCTATTTCAATCCGACTGCAACCAATTTCTTTTTGCAAACCTAATTCCTTCATCTTTTGCCTCAATTGTTCGACAGAATCCCAGTCCTCAAATCTGGCAAAAAAATTGGATACTAAAACATAAATTTCTGCTCTTTTTGGCTCTAATTCTAGTAACTTCTTAGCACATTTCTTCCCAAGATTTAACTGCGCATGAACTATACATGAATTGAGCAACGAACACCAAATTTGAGTATCTGGCAGCATAGGCATCTCAGCCATGAGATCTAAGGCATCATCAAACTGTCCAGTACGCGCCAGCATGTCAATCACGCATGCATAATGCTCCAATTCAGGTTTTAGACCATGCAAGGTCTGCATCTCTCTAACATATTGTCGACCTTCTTCAATGAGGCCGGCATGGTTACATGCCATTAAAATAGAGACATATGTCAAGCTGGCAGGGTTGAAGCCCGACTTGAAATAGCTTGATGGCCTCCATTCCAAGTCCATGAACTGCATATCCTGTAATCATAGCTGTCCATGATGCTATATCTTTGAGCGTAATATGGTCAAAAACATACTTGGACATGCCTATGAATCCAGATTTTGCATACATGTCTATGATTGAGCAATGGACAAAACTATCTTCTATAAGGTTATTTTTTAGTGCAAAGCAATGGACTTCTTTCCCCAGCCTGACAGCAGACAATGTTGAACAAGCCCCTAATACATTTGTCACTGAAAATTCATCAGGTTGGAATCTACCAGATACCATATCACGAAACAGACAAAAGGCTTTATCTGGTAGTGCATTCTGCAAATAACCAGCTATCATCACGTTCCACGATACCACATTTTTATCTTCTATCCTGTCAAACAGACGTTGTGCCAGTTCTGGTTTTCCACAATTCATGTAAAATGAAACTAGGGAAACCCGTGTAGACATATCTGTTCCTAGACCATTTCTAAGCACAAAACCATGAATTAGTTTACCACAATGTAGCAGTTTTAACTTGGAACAAGCAAACAGAAGGCTACCAATAGTGAACCAGTCCGGAAGCAAGTCAGAATCCATCATTTCAGAGGACAGAGTCAAAGCCTTGGATGGATCCTCATTCTGAGCATAGCCACTTATCAGTGCATTCCAAGAGCTGACTGTCTTATTCGCTACTCCATAGAATAAAAGCTCAGCATATCTGAGCAATCCACACTTTGCATAGGCAGCAATTAAAGAATTTTTTAACAACTCATGGTATTCAAGATCATTTCTAAGCGAGGAGCCATGCAGTTCTTTCACTATCAACTGCTTTGACTCCTCGATGCACACGGGCAAAACATTCAATAACGTGACCTCATTTGCTTTCACATACTCTCGGGTACTTTGCATCCTTCTCATAAGATGAAATGTTCCTCCAGCATCTCCTTCTCCTGAATAACCCCCAATAATCGAATTCCAAGAGACCACATTTTTGCTCTCATTTTTCTCAAACAAAATTTGTGCATCAGCAAAGTACCCAACTTTGCAATACATATCCACTAAAGAATTATTCACTGTTGACTCCTTAACCAGTCCTAACTTTACAGCTAAACCATGAATAATCTCCCCGAATTCCACATCCTCTTGCACTGCACATATTGGCAGCATAATAACCACAGTAGCCGCGTCTGGAACTAGAACTTCATCCCCTGTAAATATATTCCTGAAAAGATCAAAAGTTTGTTCAATATATCCATTCGCTGAGAACCCAGAAATCATCGAGTTCCACGAAACCAAATTCCTCTCAGGCATATTCTCAAACACTTTCATAGCTTCCTCAACAAGACCAAACTTCCCATACATGGAAATTAACGCATTGCTTACAAAAACATCGCTAACCAAACCAATCTTTACTACCATCCCATGAATAGCTTCCCCTAAACCCACATCAAGAACCCCTCCACAAGCCTTAATAACACACGGAAACGTAAAATTATCCGGGCTATCCCGTATCGAAATCATCAGTTCAATAAACAAACAAATAACATCAAACCAAAGCTCATTCTTTGTATACCCACTCATAAGAACATTCCACTGGTACAGTTTTTTGTTACGTAAATCATCGAAAACGGAGCGAGAATCGGAAGGATACCCACACATCGAGTACATTGTGATGAGCCGAGTATGGAGTATGACGTCATCTTTTAATCGGGTCAATAAAGTAACCATTTCATGAACTTTACGACCCGTTTCAATGTCTTTCTGTTTACCACAGGCATGTAAGAGTATGCCTAAGGCCTCCGATTGTTCAGACGAGTGGTAATAGGCACTGTTGACGTATTCTTGAAATGTACGGAAAACTTCCGCTAAGCTTTTCGATTCGCAGAGTTGGATAATTTCTTCGGACAGTGTTAATGGTTTTTTCAAAGTGGGTTTGGTAGTTATAGAGTCTTCATCATGTGTTGGGGTGCAAAGTAGGCCTGCTGATTTTGGAACGGAGGTAGTAGCAGACGTGCCTAGTTTGTTGGTTTTTGGACTAAATTGGAAGGTCTGAAAATGGGGCTGATGATGAGTATGTTGTCGCTGGCTGCAGCACGAAATTGGTGGCGCCGCCGATGCAGACGCCGGAGCAACGGTGAAGCTCGGCAGCGTGAACATCAAATATGCATAGCAAGTCTATCCACTGACACTCGCGGCAAGGAGGTAGATGCCGGTCTTGGCTTCTCTTATCTATAGTTGGTGCGTAAGGATAATAAAATTGACATTATTTTATCTTGGTTTGATTATGAATATTAATTAATTAATTACTAAAATCATATTTCACTAAAATGGTGAAAATCAAGGACCCGTTTGGACATGAAAATCATAAATTTTCAGAGTTGGAGTTGGAGTTGTGTTTGGATATGAATATAAATTGGAATTGTTTTTGAAATTTTGTAAGAGAAGTAGAAATGAAAAAAGTAAAAATAAGTTTTACTCTTTTCACTTTTCCAAATACAATTTCAATCTGTATTTGGAATTCTTATGACCAAACACTACTATTTTCACAAAAGTGTAATAATTTTCCGAAAAAAGTGAAGAATTCTCACAGCCAAACGGCTACTGAGAATCATTTTCAATTACAACATTCTAGTTGACCAGTTTAAGATCACAAGATTTAAAAGAGTATACATACCTTTAATTTAAGATCATAGAATTAAAAAATCTTTTGTGTTTTAAGTTCCATGTTCAATCAAACTAAAACATCAAATTGGAACAGAGGGAGTAAATCTTATCCAAAATTATACTCATAACCAAAAAGTCAATTTTAGTGAACCCGTGTCAATTCTAATAGTACTTCATTTGAAGTAGAGTAACTTTCTTGTTACAAATGAGCCCAATATTTTCCAGCAGGCCGGCCAAAGCTACCTTGCCTTTGCAGCACAACCTTGGAGAATCAGGTAGAAGCTTTACATTGTATATAGATTATTTCACCATTCACAAAATACATCTTCAGCGTAAAACCATACATAGAGCCTAGAGGCGGATTAATCATGATTTGAATTATGTATTCGAGTTCGAAATTTTACCAGAACCCATTTAATGTAGTCATGGACGGATGTTGTGTTTATTCATTATATGTACTTCGTAGAAGTGAAATTCAAATAACTTCTACAAATTTACAACAAAAAGTAATTAATAGAGGTAGTAGAGAGATTATTTCAAGAAAGTTGCTGTTGATATATACACGCATCTTTAACAGAGATCCTATGCTTAATAAAGAATTTAAAAGAATGTTATTTCTAACAGCTGGTCCATCGTTAATTCACGCTCTTTTACCTTGTCAAAAGGAATCCTACTGAGAGGTCAGCTTGGACTGAAATTATTTAATATATACAATACAAACACAAATAGACAAACCAGTCCACTTCTAATACTAATGGAAAGCTGAGATGACCAAATGGATAACCGAAAGCAAAGAAGAAAAATTAAATGCGAGCTAGGGACATAAGATTTGCTCACATGCAAACTGTTACAAACACTTTATGAGAATGATTGGGAATCTTTATTTAGAATAAGTTTAGATTCAACCTATAACCAGATGCAACTTTGAGTTCCAGAGTGGGCATTATATTATGGGAACAGAATCTTTTATCAAATCATTTGCACCGTCTTATAGATAGGTTCCCGAAAACTCCTTGCCTACTAGCTCATTTTTCTTTGAAATTCCCTTGCACGATTATACTCCATTGGATATTTTCAGTGATCTACAATACATCAATCATCATTATAGTTGTGCAAAGAAAGCATTAGATCGATAACTCTGGAGTAGTAAGTAATTAGGAACGATTGCAGATAGCAATAACAAGCAAGGAGAAGAGATAGATGCCCCAAGAACAACCTTTGAGAAAGAGAGAGAAGGGCATTGTCATGGCAAGGTAGAATGCTGTAGTCGCAAATAAAATACCTGCCCGCTCCAGGACTTGGGATTCAACTGGGTAATTGCACTTTATAAATCTACCCACGAAGAGTGATGCAAAGGCAAGTAAAATAGAAAATGACAACAACTGGAAACACAAAGGAAGAGAGTCATGATCATGATCATCACTACGGCTTCCATTTCCAGCTTGAAGAGAATACAGAGCTATCTCAACCCCTGATGTTAAACAGAATGCCATGAATAGCGTGGACCAATCAAAATCGGTTCCAGCAGCTGCAACTACAGGGGGGTTACGCTCTTCCACTTCCAGCTGCTCCTCTGGCCTCGTAGTCGTAACAGATTCATCAAGAGATAAACCTACAGTACTAGGGGAGTTGGGTGACACTACTGTAGTACTACTTGGGAAGTAATGGCCAACCTTCTCTCTAAACCGAAATACAAATTTGTTGACAAAGCTTGGGAGCTCCATTGTGTTGCGTGCCCTGAAGAAGGAAAATTGGTAATCCTTGTGTTTTCTTATCAACTATTGCTCAATTGCAGGCTGGAAGGGGTTATTTATACAGCATCGAGCAGCAACAGACAAATTATGTTTTAGCTTTTCCAACTTTTCCTCAGTAACTAGAGTCAACAAAACTCCAAAAATGATGGCGTGGCAATCATCGATATATAGAACATAATTTATTAGCCGCTTATAGCAGACAAACTACAGGCGACAGAAACGATGGCTTCGCTTCTCTTTCAAATATTCGGTATTTGGGTGATTGCGTAAACATATAAACGAAACGTCATCATAGTTAACAACGTCAGCATCTCGATAAGGTATTTAACTATGGAGAAAAGAAGTATTCGTCTCCTTTGACATACAAAACAGCTTTTGATTATTACATTAGACTGTATTTTTTTTTTAAAATAATGAAAGATGATTTTCAAATTTGAAAAAGTGATTTTGACCAGATTTCAAGAGAATTTTTTTTTCCACACACCGAAATTTCAACCTTTTTTTTTTCAAGTTAAATAATGCATATAATAACACAATTCAGTTTCTAAAAAGGCTTTTAACTTTTTCTTTCTTTTCAAATATCATAATTTTTGTCCAATCCCCTAGGCCCTAGGTATAAATCCTAGCGACAGTGGAAACTGAAATCTGAAATTCTAGCGAGATATTCCAAAAGTATATCTGCAGTCTTGTCTTCTTGTGGGCATTGTTGAGATCGTAAGCTAACTAACTATGACATAAGAGATCTCATGAAATAAGGCCTATTTTCTAATTCTTCTCTTACGTTATCACAAGCAGTAGCTCTGATTAACTAATTTCATTCTACAAATTAAGAAGAAACTAATAATTAGTAATCATCTTTTTTCCCTTTCAACCTTAGAAGAGCAGAATACTAGATGATAACCCACACCCACTTCCTTTTTTTAATTGATAATAATGTCTGACCAACTTGCATGCATCTTGACCAACCAACGGGATTCCTACCACCTCTTACTACTATAGCACCAATAACTCCACTCGGCAAAGACGCGAGAAGGGATCAAATAAATTGTACTCCAATTCAACCAAAATCTCTCTCACCATCTAAGTAGTGAATTAGCAAGGATAAAATAAGTTGTACTCCTATTCAACTAAATACTCTCTCTCATCTTCTGTCTCTCCTTCCCCACTAATCGCAAAATCCTCAATTCAAAAAAAAAAAAAAAGAGTTACAAAGAAATGGCATTTTAAAGTCGAGGATCTGGATTGAAATCACAATTTGATGTATTACCCTGCGACTTCGAGCCGGATCTGCTGTGCTCTTAGCTTTATATGCATGCAGTAATATTAGATAGAGAAAGCAATCATAATTGATTACCATATTCTTTTACGAAATAAATTGATGAAGCTACAACTAGATACCTGTTCTAAACATAAAACTAAAACTCCTATATTTTTCCTCTAATAACCATATACAACACGGCCGAAGAACACACGAAAGTTATCTTCACACCAGCTCCTTGAAAGCAGCAGACTATTCCTGAAAACATACAACGTGTTCCATTTATCACTTATCAGGGAAGAGGGTGAACAGGCCCCTAGGTGCTAGGTTACAGATCCTTTCTCTCTCTCTCTCTCTCTCTATTTTTGGTTGTGAAGCGGGGAGTGGGAGGATTGTTCTCTTTCATCATGTTATGAAAGCTTTCTAGTTTCTATTAATTCATAAGGATGTGCTTGAATTGGTACCCGACTTTTTATATCATAAAACCTAGCTTTACCACCAACAAGGGTTGTAGTAGAGCGGTAAGTATTCCTTTATCCTTCACTAGAGGTCTCGAATTCAAGCCCTGAGTAAGGAGTCACCTTTATTACGTTTTACTTCCTCCTCCCCCTCTACCCCACCCCCAAAAACCCAATGTGGGTCTTCCAGGTGCTAATTCGACTGTCAGGCCCATGCGGGTACCGGACACCTAAAGGGAACCCCAAAAAACTAAAACCGAGCCTGTATGCATAAAGCTTGAGCCTTGAAGCAACAATAGTTCCTCTACTGCATTTACCAAAAGAAAGGAGCTGCAGAAAAGATAATGAGAATACTCCACTTCTAAATTGTAAAATCTGTATTTTATATACATGGCTGTTGGCACCATGGATCTGTCTGTTCAGACAGGATGAATCACACAGAGCGCAAAGCGGAATTTTCAAAGTTACAATATAACAGAATTCAAGATACCGACTCGTGTGGTACCTCCAAACCCTTGTTGAGATAAGAAATTTGAAACCAGAAGCCGCTCATCCTGAATCCAAATCAGCAAGAGCTCATATATACCAACCTGCAACCATAATAACTTGAGTGAATCAAATAATTTTTACAAGTATTGATAGTGCCAAATACTTTTTTAGCACTATCAATTTAAGAAAGTGATCTCTTTGAGGAAATTCAGTCTATATTTTACCACCTATCCATTTGTTTCACTTACTCACTAACCCAAGACCTAAAACTAAAACAAATCAAAAGTTCTATATTGAATACAAGGAAAAGAGGTAAATACTTGATTTTTTACTTTATGAATGGAAGCGGAACAGCAACGTCCTCAAGTAAGCAAACCGAACTCCACATCCTCAACAAAATGTAAGATCCTTGTATGAATGTTTTGCTCGAGCAAATAATAAAATGTGATATTTCTGATGCAACAGCATACAGCATTTGACTTTAGAAGGAACTGAGGCAATCTTTTATCAGCATAAACAAGGGATTGGTGTAAGCGGCTCCTCCTAATCTCTCAAACATGACCCCGTCCATACGGGATTGGATTCCATCAGATGATGCCACTTCATTTAGCAACTCTTTTAAAGTTCTATCTGCTCCCGCTAAAGAGCTTCCAATGCCGCTTAAAACTTCCGGTAAGGACGCGGATGGCCTTGACAGCTCAACAACAGAAACCTGCAGCTTTTACAACTTTATTAGGAAGACCGAGAAATTCCTCTCCATTACAAACGCCTTCAAAAAGATACAGGAAGAGGTGGACATACAGAAAAAAAAAAAAAAAAAAAAGAGGAGGAATTAACTAGATAGATAGTTTCAACGGCCTTTTTTCTTACCCAGTCAAACTTTCTCGCCTCTGACTACTTTTTCAGTAACCAATAGTAAAACGCAGCTTCCAAGGTTCGATAAGTATTATTAACACTAAACTAGTTGGGCATCAAACATCATCATGCATTTCCTTCTTTTTTTTTCTGAATAAAAGACCCTGGGATGAGTACCATAGATGGTTCACATCTGACTATGAAAACAAAAACTGTTGTTTAGATTTCCAAAATATGTTATCCTTAACCCATTACAATTTACAACATCGAAAGGAGGCTCAGAGTGCACAAAAACAAATCTAAATCTGCTGCTGGACCGCAGAACAGATTAAAGCATCTTGCAGTAAAATCGTGAGTAGACCACTACATCCTTGGAGTGGTCCTTACTTCTGTAAAAGAAAGTTGAGAGTAGACTATTCCTAAGATGTACTCAGGTATTCTCCTTTGACTACATAGCTTGCTTCATTTTTATCTCAAAGTTGTGGCAACTTCCTCATCGTTCTATTTTTTAATTGATGACAGATGCACTGAAAATTTCTAGAACCTGGTTTTGACAGGAAAATTAACCAGCTCTGTTGGAAGATCCAGAGATTCAGATCCTGAGGTTTCCAGGGAAGTTCCAAAATTTCACTAGAATGACAATTAACAAAGTTCCAAATTCCAATGCATAAATATATAGACTTGACAATCATGCTTCAGACTGCACAGCACTACAATCTATGTGCTCATACTGAAATAGCTGTTTTAACAGCAAACAAAGATTTGCTTATTACGCACCTGTCTTTCCTGAGGTATATTGGCCTTCTGTTTTGCAATTGCTACAGCACGAGAGAGACCACCGACAGCATCAACTAGACCTCGTGAAAGAGCATCCTTTCCAGTCCAGACTCTCCCTTGTGCAACCTCCTCCATTTTATCCACCTAAAATGCAAGTGCTTGGTATTTTCAATCAACTGATAAGTAAAGTAACGAATGTTCCATTCTAAGCTATTTTTTTTACCAGTACCATACCGTCATTGATCTTGAAAGGGCAGCCTTGTCTCGGAATTGGGTATATGCATGCTGTGCAGATTTGGCAAACAGTTCTGCTTCGTCAGGCCTACAGATGAAGTTCTATCTGAGAAAATACTAAATCAACATACAAGCTAAAACCCAATATTTGGATCTCCATTTGTAGGCAATTAAAACAGCTAAAAGCTCAAAAGCCACCAAGCGAGAACCAAGTGTATGCAATAGTAGAAGTGGAAGTTCTGATTTTGGTTTTAGGCATAAGTACAGAAGTTATGCTAATTTCTAATATCGAAATTCAGAAGGATGTAACATGAAATTCATGACTTAAGCTTATGTTCTTATAATGAGGTTCAAGCCTTCAAGGTGTAAAGGACCACCCAGCGATATACCATAAAATCAACCTCCAAGGAAGACAAAAAAAAAGTTAACCTGAATGGTCGCTGTTCAGCCGCAGTAAGCTCTGCATATCTTCCCCTTGATATTGTCTCCTTATTGAAGCCAATTTTTTCATATAAATTTCCCAAGTTGAATTTTCCTGCCAAAAACATGTACTTTTAAAATATTGAATCTGATTAACAAGTTTGCATGGGCTTGCATGTGAAATAGCACAGCTAGCTCATAGAGCCAGTTCCATCATGTGAAGACCTCGTACAAGTAAATTTTGTGAATATTAAGGACCAAAATAACTAATTGTAAGGGACATGCAACGGTAGAACGGAAGACTTCCAGGCAGTGCGGATAAAAAGGGAAAACCCAGAGGAACCAGGAAAGGGAAAAACTGCAATAAAGGATTGACATACTCCTATTAAGCAAATACATGGACAACATAAAGATGGAGTAAACCAGAAGAGTTGCCTCTCCCACAAACCAATATCTTAGAGGTTTCATCAAGATACACATCAACTTGAACCAACCTTCCACTATTTGATGTGTATCTCGAATGGCAGGTGTTTTCCCAATTCCTCAATGCATACAAATGCCTTTTCCCCTCAATATCTTCCTTTAAAAGGTATGAAATTGAGGATAGTTCAATTGGGTGTACCGTGAGTAGAAACCTTCAATCAATTTGGAGACAATAAACAAATCTGGTCAATTAATTACCAATCCACGCTTCTGCACCTAAAGTGTATTCTCAGCCCACACACAAGTGAAACATTTAAACTTTTTTTTTTTCTTTCGGTAACATAAAAGTTTATCCCGTAACCCACAGGGGAAACTAAAAACAATCCTACCAACTAATGATGGATAATTCAACAAAATTCAAATAGTAAGGCCAAAGAATTTTTTTGATCAGGTAAATATATTACAAGGCCAAAGAGTTGTGGACAATGAAAGCAGAATCGATTGCACAGTAACCAATTGAGTTCTAAGATTTTTCTTCTAAAACAAGAAGGAGGAATGGAGTTTCTGAAGAGCACAGGTCGTTCCAACATAAGTGAAAATACTGCCTAACCATCACAAGGAACATAGTTCACAGTGATGCTTTCGTGTGGTTGAGAGCTGTTCCCAATTCTTAAAACTGGATTTGTAAATTTAACCTACATTTCAGTTCCTGAATTATGTTTGGGTCAAGACATGCAAATGTATCTCTTTATCAGGTACAAACTTGTAGGAGCCGATAACACATGCGCAGAAATTATCTCGCTAGTGCAGAAGTAAAAGATCTAAAACACAGTACACCATACATATGAAGCATAAGGTATTCTGGGACATGTGTGGTGTGTGTTTTAGATCTTGTGAACATATGAAGCATAAGGTATTCTGGGACATGTGTGGTGTGTGTTTTAGATCTTGTGAAAATGATTCCAGCTATGACATTAGCACCTAAATTTAGTGTACCAATTAATCACAGTTTACAGAAGGCAAAAGTTTGTTGTAGAATCTAGATTTACCTGTCACCACACCTATTGAGCCTGTCAGTGTAAGGTTCTCTGCCACAATAGCTTGAGCAGCCATTGCCATGTAATATCCTCCACTGGCTGCCACATCAGCCATAGATGCTATAACAGGCTTAGACTCTGCCAGCAGTTTGATTTCTCTCCACATTCTGTAGAGAAAAGCATCCTAATCAATGAACATAGAATTTGGTTTGAAAAATAAAATAACATTCGTCAGAGTCTACCTACAGAAGCTTTTACATGTGGAAAATAGATTGACTGCTTTGAAGACAGGAAAAGAACAATATCACATTCCTATTTTACTAGCTGATTTAGCTAAAGTATCATGGAAGCATTCAAAACAGGAGATTAAATGAAAATAAGAGTTGAGATTTCCATTGTACAAGACAATCAACTAAACAGTTAGGATTTATGGTTTACTTTACCTATAAAAAAAGTAATTGTGACTCTATCTGGAAGAATAGATCTAAATGCAAAGATCATAGAAGTTACAGAGAAAATTCAGACAGCCAAGAAAGAGCCATCACATAACAGGACTTACAAATCAGAAGCAAGAGCATCACCTCCAGGACTATCAATTCGAAGGACGACAGCTTTATACCTTTTCGACTCTGCACAGCATAGACGCACATGAAACACAAAATAAAGAAGAAAAATTGACAATCAGAAGGAGAAAACCTAAATAAGCACCGAGACCACCTAAACCTACTATCAAAAGCTTTTTCCTCCATTCATTTTTAAATCAACAAACAGAAGCATCCAAGTCTGCTGCAATTTGAGAGTTTACCAATGGCTAGTCCCCTCCTTTCGAAAAGGAGAAGGAAGGGATGATATGACTATGAAAAACTTGCACCCTAGTTTCTCCAATGAAACAACACATGCACGAGTCTTATTGAACAGATCATTAACTCCCACTAGTTACCTGAAAAATTTACATACAGTTCTTCTAACACAACTCCCGTAGTTGATAGCCACTTCATGCATTACGCGACAAAAATAAACCTGCAACTACCGATAACCAAGCTGGCTATCCCATCTCTAAGGTTTACTATAAAAGTCTGACAAAAAAAATAAACATTGAATATGAAGTGTAGCACTTCGCTTATTCAATTAAATCTCTACGAACATAACAGTGACACAGTCCTCGCAAGAGTCTCTCCTTCATACTTAGCAAAAGCTTTTCAACAATACAAGTCTATCCATAATCTGAGTCGGAAAAGAGAGCAAAGAGAACTAAGCAAATAATAAAGTAGCCAGAACTGCACAGAGCAGATAATGCCTTGTGTCTGCAAAGTGTCTTTCTGAGACTGAAGGACTTGGTATTCATGATTTATCGCTAATCAGGGTTCACTCTGTAATGACCAACTGTTTTCCCATATTCTGACCACTTGCTGAATTGTTCAAGAATTGTGCACATATAAGGATAATTCATACCTCGTACACTACGAATTTTCTCAATCAACTTCTCTGCTACAATTCCTGAACTAGGTGAACTAAATGGACCGCGTGTGCGACTAATACTCCCCGAGGCTCGAATGACAGCTATCTGGTCTTTATAACCTGTTAGACCGAGAGTCCATCGCCTAACTTTTGAATACTTCCTGAGTCAAAATATAATAATCACAAAATTTTAAAAAGATCCAAAAAGAATATGTGGAGAGAGGCCACTAAAATACATGACAATTGATGGTTGGCAAAATCTCAAAATCGAACTGGTACAAGTTATTACACTTCCCTTTAGCCGCCTGGGATATTTTGTAGAATAACATAAAATAGTTTTTTCTTAGTCTTGATACTCTCCGAAGGACCATAAATTAGTCCAAGCATAAGAGTGAAGTGCAACGTCAAATTCCAAAATATTGCATTTCCATTTAGTACCAGATATCTCCAATTAATAAAGATCAACAGTTATCCCCTCATGAAAAGCAATGTACAAAACTATTGGTGTCAAAAAAAAAAAAAAAAAAGAAGAAATCCTGAGAAAAAAATTTCCAGGTCACTTGAAATTCAGAAAGAAAAAACCTGTAATCAACTTCAGGGAGATTTTTATCCTTCGGAATTCCCAAACGCTCTTTCAACATTGACATTACCTGAGGAGTTGCAAAAATCAGTGATCCCTTGATTAAGCATCGGAGAAAAGGTGTTACGTTCTTATGCGCATGTCAAGTTCAAAAAAAAAAATCTAAACATTTTTATACGAAAGTGATTAAATCCAGTTGGCAGGATATCCAAATGAAGCAGAGCCTGTATAAGCTTAAGCACATATAGACCTGCTATACAAATGTCTGACCAATACTGACTGTCTAACCATTAAAAAAGTCTTTTAACTTCAAAGTGCTGATTTCCAAGATTTCATCACTGCCATAAGCTAAAGTTAAGATAAGAGAAGGTGGAAACACTGGATAATGAGGGTATCTCATCATAAAGTCTGTAAAAGAGTGCATAGTTTATGATAGTCAGTGCAACTATCACTTTTTTGTATAAAAAGTTCACTCTGCGACAACCTATAAAGTGAAATCATATGGAGACCGACTTTGGCAAGCAAAGAGAGAAGGGATGATGCTGAAAAAGTTCAATAGATTACTCCCTCCTTTCCAGAAAGGATGAAGGATTCAGAGTACCAGGGTCGACTCCCAATTTGGACATTGATTGCAACAATTGGGAACTAGATAAAACGTACTATATACAACTTTTTATAACAAAACGATGCGAAAAAAATATCTAAAACTCGTGGTCAAAGACAAAGATGTTCGACTACACAACAAAAATAATTGTGTCATATAAAGTAGATCTCGAGATGCCATGAACAAAAGAATAATATCATATATACACAAAAGCAGAATTCTTCATTTAATTTCCAATAAAGAGAAAGAGGTAAAATCATCCTAGAACCCAAACCAGAATGATCACTTGAAATGACACATACTAGTAGTTGAGTACATCCTTTTCCTTTATGATTTCTTAAGAATTGACTTCCCCTGGAAAAGAAGTAAATCCATTACCAATCCTAATTTATTTGAAAAGCAGCCCCTCCCCACCCCCAATCAAAAAAAAAAAAAGAAAAATAATTCAGCTAATAAATCAGTTGAACTTGCAAATAATCACAGAACTGTTTCTCTCAAGTAATGACTCAAGACACCTAACAACTTACTATACCTCATCATCATACTTTATATCTGTTATCCAGCTCTCTTCCTTTAGCCTTTCAACTTGGTAAACTCCATCGTTAACGAACTGTTCAATGTCTTCTTTTTTCTTCCCTGAGTAAGAAAATCAGATCATGAAAATCCCCACTGGACTTAATATCTCCAGTATGAACTTCAAATCTGAAGTCACCTTTAGTGAGAGCAACTTTTTCGAGCCAATTTCCATAGATATTATCAAGTAATGCAGTTAGCATCTCCCGATTTTCATCAGATATACTTTTACGCATTAGTTGATCTCCAGCACTCTTATATTTACCAATTCTTTGCACTTGTGGCTCAATTCCAACTTTCTCAAAGACACCTGCAGAGCAATCCATTTGCTGCAGTTAAGGGGTGATCATAAGCAATTTGAGATCACATTTACACTGTAACAATATAAATAAGAAGCATTATTCAACAATTCAGGCTGCATTCACGCACTCACTAAAACCCCAGTAACACTGGCTGGCAAATTCCAGTAACTCTGAATATAAATAGGTTTTGCATTTTGCACTTTCACATAAACTGAGGAAAATAAAATAATTATTGCAATGATGAGTAACTCAATATTCCAAAGATGTAACCATCAATCCATACATCTAAGCATCATTAAGAACTTAGCACATAACTTATCTCTCCAAAATGTTTTTTGTTTCAGATGGAGAGCTAAAGAACTAACCTCCCAAAAATGATGCTTGAACTGTTAAACCATACAATGCAAAGTAAGCACTTGGAGGGGCATAAAGCTCTTGACAAGCACAGCCAATGTAGTACTCCTTTTCACCACAAGCCGGTGCATAGCCAACTATGAATTTACCTGAAAAATGACAAAGATTAAATGTAACACCCCGAGTTTCCTAAGCCAAGATCCGACCCATTTATCGAAGGTATATAGATCCGAACCTGATGATTTCTAATGGTATATAGGTGTTAAGAGCAATTCCTTAGTGTGTGAAGAGATTTGGATATGAATTAAGGTCCTAAGGAACCTCTAGCACAAAGTTAAGTTGAAAGCCTCTTTACCGATTGAATTTCCGTATACGATTTTACTAGGGTCAACTTCAAAGGAGTATAACTCCTAAAATATAAAGTGTTTTGTAGCTCAAGATCCACCAAATGAAAGATCTTTGAGTCTCCTTTCCAATGCATCCAATTTCGCCTTAATCTGATAGCGGAGTAAAAAGTTATGCTCCGTTTACCAAAAGCGTGTCTGTCTGTCAAAGTGTGACGGCCCGGGTGATGGACCATCGCACCAGTGACGGCCCGTCAGGCTTAAGCAGTAAGACCAGTTTTTGGTCATTTTGTGACGGTCCATCAAGGTATTGACGGTCCGTCACCCAAACCGTCACCCGAAACTATTCTGCACTGTTTTAACGTTTTCTAAGGGGTTGTTTGGTCTTTTCCCACTCTTGCATCACCAAAACTACGTCGTTTAAGCTATTATAAGGCTGAAATAAAATACCAAACGCCCCAATAATCCCCATTAACTCAAAATTCATTCGACACTTAGTCATAAACAAGAGAAGAGGCGATTTTTCCCTCCTCTTCAGGGCAAATTAGGGTTCAAGCTTAAAGGCTAGAGGATCAAGCTTTCCTCAAATTTCTTCCGTCAAAAGGCATGTTTGAACACTCCCTATTTCAATTGCTATTTCAATACATGATTAAGATTATTATTACTATGTACAATTGTTGATGTTTTGAAATTGGGGTTAATGTTCAACTTACGAAAAGCTTGATTATTGTTTTTCCCTCTTGTTAGAAATTGTTTACTAAATATTTAAAAGAGGGTTTTTGAGACTTGAATATATTATTTGAAAGGGTGAACTCCGTTAAATAGGTTTACAAGGTTAATGGTCATGAGTATGAAAAGTATGATTTTCAACCCTTTTCACTAGCTTGTTTCCAATGAGGAAATTACGAAGTTTATTCCGTCTTTTGAGCCACACGTGTTATGAAATAATGAAAGGTTTAAATGATACTTATGAAAATCGTGTTATGGCTATGTTTATGAATTTAAAGACAGAACTTAGAGTCTAAAATATTTTATGATAATGATTTGACATGATATGGATGGCTTGCAAGTTTTGGTATGACGATAACAATAATGTTGATACCTTAAATGAAAGACTCTTTGAATGAATGAGATGAAAAATGTTTTAATGTGGGCTTAAAGGGAATTGTGTAGTACACCGAGAAGGGCTAGGCTTGGTCGGGGGTCTATCGCCTGAAACCTCTGTTTGCTGACGTAGGGGTGGTTCGCTCCCAATGGGACAACCTTATGATGTTGTCCTCAATGAGGATTTTATGATGGCCAAGTTACGTTAATCTCAGTCCATGCGGCTAACATGGATTGGGGGTCCCGCTGGTTGGGCGTGATACCGGACCCATATAGTCCATAGGTTACTAATGTCGGTGCACATTGCACAGTTCAGGCTTAAATGTTTCAATGGTCACAACTTTATGTTTTCAAGTGTTTATTCTTGAGTTTATCTATTTATCTTATGATTTGAACTCCCTATATTATTATGTAAATTGCTTTGGTCCCTTTCCTTGGGTCGCATGCCAGTACTCATCGTACTAACTGTCCCCGGACACTACATCTTTTCATGATGTAGGTTCCGAAGCCTTTGCTAGTGACCCGGCCTAGCAGTAGACTATTCGCAGGACAACAGTTCGTAAGTGGTAAGCCCTCCATCTTTCGGAAGGCATTATGTTTATCTCCTTAGACCTTCATTTTGTTTTGATATTTCATTTGGAGTTTTGGATTTGATTATTCTTCCAGTTGAACTTCCTATTATGGTTCTATTTCCGCACTTTATTTATAACTATGTTTATGATGTAATGCTAAGGGGTTTCTCGGGCATCATTGGTTTGGGATGCCCGTTGCAGCCAGGGCCTTGGCTCGGGTCGTGACATTAACACTCTTCTTTATTTTATTTTTTTCCTACTTCTACATTTTAAGACAAAATGGATCTCATATGGAACTCCTTCAACATGAGAAGCTTAATCAATCCAAATAACTTGTCAATCCATACAACATATACTCATTTGAAATTTAGATTTGTTGTGTCATTAGTTACCTCAGATGCTACTGCAAAGAAATATACTGCAACATGATGATCAATAATAAAGAGATTCCCTTATAATCCCAAGACACGAAAAGGTAGTGACATTGATTATTTTGTTTAGCATTTTTTTTAATGGAGAGGTGGAGAAGATTAATTTTTTTAAGCATTGCTTCTAATCAGTCAAACATAGATTAATATTTTTTCCTCATGTCTTTAAAGTTTAGGTATCTTATAAGATAGTATTTTAGTCTAATATTCATCTCAACTGAGACATGTAGTATTTTAGTCTAATATTCATCTCAACTGAGATATGTAGTATTTTAGTCTAATATTCATCTCAACTGAGACATGACATTACTCCAATCCAATCACATAAGATTGGAGGCCCTGAAATAGGCACATACTCCAAGATGCCGTTCATACTTGAAGATTGATCACATATGAAATGTGTAGAATGAGCCAAGAATTTTCCATTCATATGCATTGAGTAATTGGACTAGTAGGCACAGGGAAAGATGGGAAATCGGTACAGGTAGGCACAGGGATAGTTTTCAATTCAATCGTAGCGAATATGGGAAAAGTTGTGATTTTATTGTTCCTCAAAGAAATAAACCAAGACAGAAAGTACTTGCCCTAGAGTCTAGTATGTTGGACACTTGGATCTCCCCTTTAGTCCCTCAACCTAAAAGTTTCAAAAGTACAAAAAATCTTATATATACAGATACTTTCATCTATGCATAATGTCCATGTTTTTTAATTCCTTCTTGGATCAAAATATTTTTCTTCCCTGGTCCAAATCCAACCCTTACAAGCATTATGCAGACGGACATAACCAAATGTCATCTTTTTCCTCTTTCCCAAGTATGTTACACTTATAATCAAGTGACAAGCACAGGGATCTTTTTCGGATATAACCAATCCATACAAAAATACAAGATGAATCCTTGCCTGATTTCTTGAAGTGCAGTATATGCCTCCGAATTTCTTCAACTTTTCCCCAGCCACAACCTAAAGGCTCAATGTGGAGATACACACCAGAGATTCGAGGATCATAAGCGGCCTTAATGAAGTTCTCACAAATTTGAGGTAGGGATAATCCTGAAGAGAAACGGCTCTGTAACTGATCAGATATCTGAGACGACAAAACAGTACAAGAGTTTCAACTACTTCAACTAATCAGAGAAGCAATATCCGAATAAGAATTAGCAGAATTAAAAATATTATGCGCTGATAAATGTGTAGCTTTCACATTCTTTGTCTCTCTATTTAGCTACACTTAGTAATTTGATCATAATATTACCCTTTTAATGATCAGATGCCAAACCAGAAGACAAGGAAGGAGCAGAAGAAGATCCGAAAGACCACCTTCTTTGCATTATGTGTACTGTTTGTGTTGGAAAGGAACCATAGATGTTTCAAAGGAAATAAGGAAAACATTGTATTACATAACAATATATGTATTCAAAACTTAAAATTTTTGTTTAATTCAAATTAAATTCTCCGGTCCGGATTCTGTTGTATCTGATCAATTTGTATCTGGATTATATTAGCTTAGTACTGTGCTTAATTAGTAAAATTACCTTACCCAATAAAAATGATCAGATGCACCAGAACTAAAGCTAGTGACTCTCATCGTTCTACAGCACCTATATATCTGTATATTGCAAATTCAATTGAATAGCAAGTACTGCAACTCATTATTAACTTGGTAATCCATTGAGCAAAGTTCGTCCGAAGCTTACACCTACGTGATCTATGCTACTATTCATAAATTTCATTACGCTATTTCTATAGCACCTAGGATCTAATAGCAATTCAACATTGTTAATACGATTGCCTAAAATTACGAAGTTGAGATTACCTTGGATTTTCAAATAGCTCTCAAGGAAGAGGAACTAACCTAGACACATGTACATTGCAAATTCAATTGGATAACAAGTACTACAACTTATTATTAACTTATTATTAATAGTTCTCAAGGAAGAGGAACTAACCTAGACACAAGTACATTGCAAATTCAATTGGATAACAAGTACTACAACTTATTATTAACTTGGTAATGTGTTTGGCAGAGTTTGTCCCAAACTTATACTCACACAATTTATATTTCTATTCGTAAATTGCATTACACTACTTCTGTAGCACCCTAGGATCCCGTAGAAATTCAACATTGCAAATACGATTACTTAAAATTTGGAAGTTGAGATGAGAGCTCTCAGGTAGAACTAACCTGGCCACGCAATTTCATGGTGAGAACACTGCCTTTGCGGACTCGCTCCCAAGGAAAGGCAAAAAGCATTCTGAACTTCACCACTAAGCTCTTCCAAGCACCGTACTCCTCAAATTCAAATTCTCCGGTCGGATACTGATCCTCCTTGGCAGAACTATCATCATCGCCGTTGATTTCAGCAACATTAGGCTCATCCTTAGTCTCATCTTTGGAAGACGAAGATACGTCGTCGTTCTTCGTGTCGAATGCTGAAACGGAGAAATTCCGATGAATATTGGAAGGATTATCGACTGAGCGAAGGGTGAACAAAGGAGTAGTGTAGAAGGAAAACGAAAGGGAATTGGAGTGAAGAGGGAAGGGGGAAAGAGTGGGAGGAGAGTGAATTGGAGAAGAAGAAAGATTGGAGAGAGTGGAAGTGACTGTGCGGAAGTGGATGGAGGTTAGACGAGGTGTGGATAAAAGCTTCGCCATTCTCTCTCACACACACAATTTTCCCACTATACTCCGTCGACTGAAAAAGAAAAAATTTGTGCTCGAGACTTGGAGCGCGGTTCTCTAAGTGCCACGTCGTCATGAACATTACGACCTTTTTTCTTTTTATTACTCCCCCGTTTCAAAAGAATATGAGATACTTTTCTTATTAGTTACTCCTCTATTTTAAAATATTTGATCTATTTTGAGTTAAACATCTATTAAAAAAATATTAATTAAAAATATTTTTATAAAATTAATTTTATTAATAATATTTTAAAATAATAAATCTAACTATTAGTATTTTTTTAGTTATTTAATATTGAGAGCAATATATGAAAAAAGTAATAAAATACTCTTGATTTGTGAAAATTGATAAGTAATTTGAAACAAATAAATTTAGAAAGAAGGCCAAGTATTTTAGAATGGAGGGAGTAATTTAAAAAAGAATAATTCTTTCTTTATTTGATAATACTTTAACTTCAACTTTATACATGTCATCAGATGTTTAAACCATAAAATTATAGAATATTTTGATATATTTGACATAACTTTAATTTAAGACTACAAAATTCAAAAAACTTTTTAATATGTTTCTTTCCTTATATTCCTCTTCCACATTTTCTAACTAATACGCCCACCGGGAAATTCTTGTAAAGAGAATTTAGTGATAACTTTTCCATTCAATTTCGTTACATCATCTATGATTATGCAACTTTTATTTTGTAGAAAAAGTATATACTATCAGTTATTTTTTAGGAAAATTTTCAAAAAAATATAATTATCTAAAGTGTATTGCAAAAGTATAGCCCAAAACTTATATTACAAATCTTTAATCCAAAACGAAAAGAAAAAACATTTATGATTAAAAAAAATGTTTTTATTGTTATTTAGGCAGCCAAGTTTTTAAATTTCTACTCGCATAGCCACTATTTTCTTACAACAATGTTTAAAAATTTGGGTATACAATATCTTACTTCCAGCATACATCAATATACAAAACTTTGATTTTTTAGAAAATATTTAAAAATTTTGATGTACAGTATTATACACCCAATATATAATATTATATAAAATTATAAGAGGTGTTTACACACCCATATACTATACATTATTATACACTATTATACAAAAACAAACTTTGTTTTCTTCCTTGAATTTAAACATCACCAAATCACCCTAAACTTCATAGATGATTTAGTTTCCTCAATACGTACTCAATTTGTTTGTAGCAATATCAACTCAAATCTTGAAGGAAGCTTATTTATGGAAATTTAATTTTCAAATTATGAAGCTTCAAACTATAACAATGACCTCCTAGTTGCTTCGGTGTCGGATCAATAAGGAACAACGACCCTGTAACGAGTGAAATTGCTGCAAACATAAGCCCGAAAGATCCATATGGTCGATGCGCTGGTTTACAAGTCTCCAAGTTAAGTAACGTCAACTGGTTTTTCTTATTGTTTCTCTGCTCGAAGCAACTTCAAATTGTAACATTTTGTAAACAGTATGTGGAGTAGTACTGTAGTATTCATTTGTATCAAAAATGCAGAAGAAGAGGTGGTGCTTTTGAGTTGGGCTAATAGATGAAAAATAAGTTTCAATTTAACATAGAAACTGGGCCAAGTTAGTAAGAAGATAAAACATGGGCCAATTTTGGTAGTATTGTTGCGAGATTTTTACATGGGAACAGGACACCACATGGCCCATCAAAAAATAAATGACCCATGTTTGGGCTATTGGACATGGAATGGACAGTCTGCCCAAATAATTCCAAAAAATGGTCAGTCGGCCCAAACTAATTTCAAAAATGGTTAGTCGAAACTGTATCAATATGGTATATAGGTTGTATCAATATGGTATATATGGTACATGGACTGTATCAATATGGTATCAAAATTGTATCAATATGGTATATGAACTATATATGCATATGTTTTTGTATAAACTATATGAATGTGGCATGGGAACTGTATCATTATGGTATATGAACTGGAAAAAAAAAAAAGACAGTAGCAACGATAAAAAGGCCTAAAATGGCTACCTTTTGGAATTGCAAAATCAATGGCTATTTCGTGGAAATAGTTTTGGGCGAAGTGAAATTTATGTCCTTTCCCCATTTTACATTGTAATAAATAATTATTATAGTTAATTACATAAGTGATATAATTTTTATATCTTTTCATAAGTAGCATAATTTATTTCATTTTTAGCACATCTACAAAAATTTGCACATTTATTGAATTAATTAAATATATTAAGTGAGATCTCACAAATTAAGAATTCACATTTATGTCTTTCTTTCTATTCTAATTTCTCTCTCCTATAAATGGTACCAATTTTCTTATTCTCACATATTTATTTATATATTTTTTTGTTCATTCTTTTTTTTTATTCTATATATTTGACATAATAAAATATATTTTTATAATATGTCAAATATATTTTTTTAATATTAGATATTTTATATAATATAAATATCTTATACAAGCATGCCAAATATAATTTCTAATATTATACATTTGATATAATATAAATATATACTTTTAGTATCTCAAATTTAATTTTTAATACTATATTTATATAAAAAATTTCATCTTATTCAATTAATTTTTTCTCAATTATTATACACAGTAAATATACACGTTATCAAAATATAAATTGTATAATATAATATAAAAATAAATAAATGAAATATATCATGTATAAATTATATATATATATATATATATATATATAAAAAAAAAAAATATTTGCAGTACTATTTCAATTTGCAGTACTATTTCAAATATAAAATTTACATTCATACAATATTTAAGATATACTGGTAATATACAATTATCACATATATTTTAAAATGAAACAATTATTCAAACTTAAATTGCAAAAAGAATAACACAATTATTTTGTCAATACAAAAATGAAAAAGAAAAAAAAAAGTAACAAAAAAGGAAATGAAGTAAGAAACAGTTACCCAGCTACATTAATTTCCCTAATTAATGAAAGCAGTTGTCCATTTTTTCAATGAATTGATTTATAATAAATGAGAATTTGTGTAGGTTTAGATTTGGCTAAATCTATAATTATTTCTGGCTATTACTGTAATTTTGAGAATAATGCTAAAATCCTGCAATGTATTTTTTAATATTGTATAGTTATGTAAAACTTTCCTTGTATATATTATGCCCCCCAAAAAACAAGACTAACAACAAAATAATTAAGGTTTACAAGATATTTGTAATTAATGTGGTGCTAGGTTCCAACTCCGTTGGGAAGAAGCATTTCACCGTTGGAACGGGTCCAGGAGTGGGCACAGTAAACACAAGGGATGTTGTTAGGCCTTTGTAAAGTCATTCTCAACAGGGAACATAAGCCCCTAAAACCCAAACGGGGTTTCACAATCTGTGTCCCCCGCTACTCCTCCCCACTATCTAACTCTTGTGCCAATTATGAACATTAATAATTTGATCGATGAGAAAAAGAGACCAAAAAAAGCCAGCCAGCCAGCATCATGATATGATACATATACATATGAACAAAGTAATCTACTCACATGCAAAGGAAGTAGCCAAAGTACTACCCTTTGGGTCTTTGATTTTTCCTAGTGTGTATTTTGTCCAATACAAAAATTAAGATGTGTCCCATGACATGGAGTGTTTGCAGTCACTGCCATGAGGCCAGCCAGTCTTCCAGGTTCTTCTAAGCTTCGCATTTATTAATAAGTACTCTCCGCTAGCAGCTATCGATTTGCAGCATTAGTGCACAAGTCCTCTTCTCTGCTGGTCTGATTGTTACGTTACTGCTCCTCCTGCCTAATTCATTATATTCTCTTCTTCGTCGTTTCTAACTTTAATACTATACAACGTCATACACCAATACTAGTCTATACTGTTGACTAGTTTTTTTTTTTTTTTGCCTCTCGCACGTCCTTGATCTAATTTAGTTACCCTCCGTCTAGGAGTGGCAAACGGGCATTCGGATATGGTCGGGTCGAAAAAGTGTTAAACAAAAAGGAATAAAATATCTGATCCAGATCAGATATTTTATTCATGACTTCAGGAATTATAAGGTGAAAACACAAGTTAAAAGTCAAAATAAGTTCAGGAATAAGGTTAGATGTTGATTATCTAACCCACATCTAATGGGTAGAATTAGATGGTTAAACATTTTGCCGACCATACTTGTCTCTCTCTTTTCCGAAATAGTCACATTGTCCATTCACCATTGATAGTTGGTACTTTAATTTTGAGACCCATGTATAGGAGTACTACTAAATAATTTTTCCTACTTTGAGAACTGGCCAATCTCTTGCAAGGCCAATTGCGTACGTAGGTGTAAAATGGTTATGCCAGCCCATCACCCGTCCAAAAATTACTTGGTAGAGAAGTGTGTCAGGATGAATTAACTTATGATGAGTCATACAACCTATCCAACTCTTATTGAATTGTTTAATTATCAAAACTAATAAAATATTACTCCATTTTTTAATGGCTTTATATAACATATCAAAAAAAAATTAAAAAAATAAAATATCTTTTTGACAATTTGTTTCATAGGTTTATTTAGACTACATATTTAGTCCAACTTTAGAAATAGATAAATTAAGCGGGTTAAAATGATCTAAATTAATAATTACTCCATTAGTAACCAATGCATCCAAACTTGGATGGATTATATTTTTTATAGGCTAGTTTGCAACTTCTAGCTGTATGATATGGGAATGGGAAACTAGAACGATTTTCCGTTTTCGATTTGATACATATTATATTCATTAATAGTATATATCAAAAAGTAATTTAGCTAGTTATAGTGTTCTTACTCTACAAATTATCATGTCAGGTTTACTATAATAGAGTCGCCCTTACCGATTAAAGATTGTGTTTGCTAATACTCTGTATTACGTTTTACTTATTCTAGATGATTTAAACAAATCATTTCTTATAACATGTGAGGTGTTAGTATATCACTTCAATTTTGGCAGCTTGATTTATATAAAATCACCGTGACAAGTATGCATGAAAGAGTGGGTAAGGTTCCTTTGAAATTCTTAATTATTAATTTGTAAAGAGCATCTAAAAGTGGATATTTAAATTTTATATAATTAGCAGCAGCCAATGTATATACAGCTACATACAATGACATCATGTTTTGAAACAAAGAAGTTACGTTAATTGTTCATTTCCTTTAATTTGGCCACACACGTTATCCAGTCTGTTGACAGGTTGGGGGTCCGTTTTGCAACGTTCAATTGTTTTTTTGAAAAGAAATTTTCAAAAATATACATGTGCAATATTATATCGGGGAGAAAACATTATATATAACGTGTCAACCTTATATAAAAGTATATAATAGTATACAAAAGGTGTTTATCCACAAATTGGGCTAAACCAGTTGTTATATAGGAGTAATACTTTATATTGAGCTATGTGTCGTAAATATTTTCTTCCAGTAGACATAAAACATAATTTTCCCTTGTCCTTGTCCTCGTCCTTAGCCCCTTCCACATTTAATTTCAAATCATATGCATGCGGGATGTTTGATCGTACCCCTGCTAAATCCCATGTGTAATCCTGCACGGGGTCACATTCTCACTCTCAACTTCCCAACACTTCCTTATTATTCGTATATATTTTTAAATCTCATGTATTTATTAAAGCGATGAATAAAATCTATAAAATCCACACCTCACACTGGCTATGGATGAGCTATATTGTGAACCCCTCCTCTTTTCATGTTTACTGGTATGTTGTTGTTGTTTTTTGATGTGAAGCTTTATGGGAAAATTAATTAAGGGTGACAAAAAGGTTTTAATACTAAAAAAAAAGTGACACAAGTCTTAAGTATTGAGTAGATATGATAATTTTAATATTAGTGTTAATGACACTAATCTTAAAACACTCAAGTTTTATTATTTACACAAAGACCCCTACTTTCCCCACCATACCACACCCCCTCCACACCTCTTCTGCCACCACCGCTGCTATCACCACCACTCCTCCTCCTACACCACCCCTTCCACACCCCCTTTTCATCGATGTCACCGTTTCCCCCACCACCACCTCATCTTCCTCCACCATCACCATCACCACCATTACCACCTCTTCCTGATCCACTACCGCCATCACTATTTCCTCCTCCTACACCACCCCACCCACCCCTTCCACATTCTTTTTACCGTTGTCGTTGTTGCCACCACCACCATTATTACCACCTCTTCCTGATCCACTACCGCCACCACTATTTCCTCCTCCTACACCATCACCGCCTATTCTTCTTCTTTCTCCTCCACCATCACCACTATCAACACCGCAACAATCGCCACCTTCTCCTTTGACATCACCACCAGCACTACCACCGCCCCCTTCACCATAACTACCATTTTCTTCGTAGGCTCCTCCTCCATCACATCTTTTTTCAGAAATTAAGCAACTATTGAAGTTGTTGCAACAACAGTCGTAGTTGCTGCAACAGTAGTTGTAGTTGCTACAACAACTTCAATAGTTGCTACAACAACTTTGATAATTACTACAACAACTTCGATAGTTGCTACAACAACTACAATAATTGTTGTAACATAGCAACTAATAGTAGGTGTTGCAGCAATTATCGTAGTTATTGCAGTAACTAATAGTAGTTGCTGCAGTAATTATCGTAACTGTTGTAGCAACTATGATAGTTGCTTTATTTTCTACATTATTTCTTCAATCATTTAAAAAAAATCAATTTTTTTTTTCAAAGTTCTCAAATTTTTTTTAAAAAATAGTCCATAAAAATTTAAAAAAGAAGAAGAACGACAATAAAAAGGAAAAGAAAAAGAAGAAGAGAAGACGGAGGAAGAGGCAAATCTAGAGAGAGAGAAAAAGAAGAAGAAGAAGAAGATGGGAGAGAAAGAAATTTGGAGACAGAAAGAAAGATTGAAAAGATAAGGAAGTGGGGAAATTTTAAATTTTGAAATTTGAAATGGGAGGAAATTCTTTTTAAAAAATTAGAAGTTTTAAAAATTACACTTTACACCCCAATTAACTTAATCAGAATTTAAATGAAGCTTTGACCTTAATCAAAATTAGAAGTTGTCACCATTTTTAATTTAAAGACTTTTTGTCACTCTCCACTCAATTTTCTCAAGCTTTATAGCCAAGCAAATATTATAAGTGTTTAAAATTATAAGTTTCAAAAATATTATAGTCACACAAATATTATGACACGTTTAAATTAAACTACAGTGTTAAAAATAATCTTTTTGTTCTTTCTTAAATTTCGTTAGCGAGTCGAAGAAAGTGGAAAGGAGGAAATATTACATACTATTATTTTTGCTTCCAACCAACAAGAATAATTACGGTACGTGGCCATGTGGGTATATTTCATCGACTTGCAGCAAGTCACTTTCCTCCTCTTTTTTATTTTGCATGCGCAGTGACTAGAATTTCATATTATCCCATATATACTTTATTTTAGGAGGAAGACCTTTTGTAGATCTTGTCTGTTGGCCTGCTAAAAGTTTTCGATATATATATATATATGTGTGATGAAAATTCTGATGAAGTCAAACCAGGCAATTTGATCTTTTAGCAGTTAAAAATTAGAATTAAGAATATATAGTTCCTTCGTTTAAAAAAGAATGACATGTTTTGACTTGACACGGAGTTTAAGAAAATAAAAAAGACTTTTAAATATTGTGGTCTTAAATTAAAGTTATGTCAAATGTACCAAAATGCCCTTTAATCTTGTGGTCTTAAACATGCCATGTGAAAAGTTGAAATTAAAGTATTACCAAAAAAGGAAAGAGTCATTCTTTTTTAAACGGATTAAAAAGAAAAGTAGGTCATTCTTTTTCAAACGGAGGGAGTATCACTTAATTATAATTAAATCAAACATATATAAAGCAAGTGTTTTTGCATTCATTAATTTGATATAAATATATTGTGCTGGTAAGGTTTTACGGTTGCGTTAATAGTTATTGGCCTCTTATGGCCTAGTTGAACTTTCGCTTAATATTGCTCAATGTATACCAAAATATTCGTCATTTTGCTTTCGGGGGTGTTGAATTTTGATTAGCTGTATCATAAGAAAAAAAGTTACTACTATTTTACATGCAACTTATAGTTTAACTAGCAAACTTGTTGCACTTTGCGCGATTATTAAACTATTAGTAAATTTATAAGAAATATATATATATATGATAAACTTATATTATTACTCCTATAGATGAGAAGAGTCAACCAAATTCTTTAAATATTTCTTCAAGTATTCCTAAAGAAGTACAAAATAAATTTATTTTCTCTAACAGTACATCTATTGTTTATAATGCCACCGTTTTTTCTTGTTAGTTTTTCGCCTTTCTTTTTTCCTTTTTTTTTCCCTTCTATTTTTCCTTTGCTTCCTGCCTATGTATACATTATTGTCGTGACCCTTAATCTTCTATAGACCCCTAGGCAATCAAAAATTTCACAAATTGTTCTATTTTTTTTAAATCTAATTAAAGAAGGAATATATCAATTTAGTCCCACAAACTCCAAATAATATTGTCAAGTTACCCATCGATAAGTAAAACGTGCGAAACAAATTAGGAAGGAGTGTTACTTGATACTTACAATGTAATCCCGCTTCATAATTATATGTTGATAACAACTAGCAAGGGTGAAAAAAATTAGACTAAGAAAAAAATGATTCACCTAATTAGTTTAAATGTGGGTGGACTAATAGTCTAATACTTGCCTATTTGTTTTGCTCAGTTAATCTTGACCCTCATAATTCAGCTTATCTTTTGGGCTGATCTGAGCCGGATATGTAGTCTAAATCGACTCAAGAAAAATCTTGTCAAAATATCTATAAGATAACTTTTTTGTTTGATATGTTGTATTTAGTCAAAATAAAGAAAATAAAAGTTTTTATGAATTTTTTTTTTGTTTTAAATTGTAAATTATCAAAAAATAAATAAAAAGTTAGTAAAATTTGATAAGAATTGAGTGAATTAGACTATGACCCGTTGTTAAGCCCATCTTAACCATGTTTATCTCAATCCAAATAACTTTGGGCGATTTTAATTCACTTCAACCCACCGATTTCACCCGTTAGGTGGGATTTGTCATCATTAATTCAAAATGATAGTAGAGTATGAACTAACCTCAGTGTCATACGTGAATCACGTAACGTGATCATCTATCACAAATATAATTATTCTAGTTAATCAAATAACGGTGCACCACATAGTGGTTGAACGGACATTATTAGTTAGTAGAACTGCACCATAAAATAACAATACCATGTCTAATAAATCTTGATACATCATTTATTGGCATTGAAAAACGTTTAACTATCTACGAATCACATAATTCAAAGAGTCATGAATGAAGGATATACAATATTAATGCATCTCCTATCAACCAACTGATCAAAACATATCATGATAATTGCGATTCTTGCATTCTATGAGTTGATTATGGTAACTCAACTAATAGTTATTATCTCAGAATTTTATTTTATTTTTTGGTTGAAGAAAAGTGATTTTCTAAGATAACAACTATTATTACTTGAGTAACCATCTGAGAAATCAATCATGCGTTGTATGAGTCGACTTCTCAGATCAGTGATAGTTATAATCTCAGAAAATCACTTTTTTTATTGAAAAAAATTAGAATCAAGAAGAAACGTGATTTTGTGAGATAATAACTATTACTTGACTTATCATCTAAGAAATCAACCTTGTGTTGTATCCAGTAACAACCAAAGGGAAACAAAAAAAATTGATTCATTTTTAATGGCAAAACATCCTTAACATTGCACTAAGTACTAACACAAGAGATACAAATAAGTACAGTAATATAAAAAAGAGAGGATATATATATATTATATAGTACCAGTAAGTTCTATTTTCCTTTGCCCTTCCAAATACTTTTCTTTACCTTTTCACCATTGGATGGAACTTTAGCACCTTTTGCTGAAAAAACAGAGTGTCCTCCCTTGTCTTGATTCTTAACACTACCTTTCTTCATGGTAGCTTTGTTGTTGGAACAACTTTTTCCATTACCCTTTTCCTTAGGAATTGGACTCTTATTGACATTTCTAACAATGTGATGACTTGGACCAGAAGATGCATCAGAAGCCATAGAGTCATCAGTATCATTATCATCATCATCATCATTAATATTCTTGCGACGTCCTCGTCCTATATCATCATCATCTTCATCAAAATCGCCTTCGCAATTCATCTCATCGTCTTCACCATTCGAAGGTGAGCCAATGTACATTGTCCATCCAGATTCACTGCTGTGACACTCTTCCCCCTGGGACTTAGGGTCCATAAGCACAAAGATAGTGTATGTACTAATTGAATATATAAAAACAGAATGTCTTAGAAAGAAGTAAAAAAGACAGAAAAGTGGAGTTTATTGGAACATGTTAAAAAGGCAAAAGAAAACTGAATCAAAACACCTGTATAGAACAAACATGCCCCAATCTTATACTACTACTACTGAAAGCAACCCGAAAAAATACGAGTATTTATTTATTTATTTATTTTTGAATTTATGTTTGGATTAAATTTCACCACTTGGATTTGTACATCGTCATTATTTACATGGACAGAGGGACAGGTAGAAGCTGTCAAAGATGATAGAGAAAAGACCTGTTTTTACAAAAACAAAAGGCACAAAAAACGACCCTTAGAGTAAATACCAAAGGACAGAAAATTGGGCTAATTACTTACACTACTTTAAGTTTTATTTAAAAAAAAAAAAAAGAAGATGTACATATCTCTTTACTTCTCTGAATTCTGAACGTGACTCATTAAATAAGAAGCTTTGCTTTGAATGCAAAATGCAGGGGGAGAGAAAGAAGTTGCACAGCCTATATGCTACTCTGAAGAAAAATATATATATATATACTAGTATAACTTTTTGTTGTTGTTGTTGTTGTTAATGAGTATAGAAAAAGGACCTCTCTCTCAGTCTCACTACTTATTTCTATGTCATGTCAAATAAAAACAAGAGGCTGGGAGTAAATAAATTATGCAGCTTTTTCTTCTGCTAGAAAAAATTTGAAAGGAAGCCAACTGGAGTTGTCTTGTAGTAGTGGTCTTCTCAAGCAGTGAATTTCTGTAACTTTAGAAGGAGACAATAGCTTATATTTTACTCCCTCCTCTGTGTTGACTTAACACGGATTTTAAAAAAGTAAAGAATATTTTTAAATTTTGTAATCTTAAACTAAAGATATGAATAACGTACCAAAATATTATTTAATCTTGTGATCTTAAAGTATATTTTACTACTATTTTCTCCCCCTAATTTTCTGGCTAGTACATGCATTTGTTATTCCATAACCTTTCACTCTCTTTGTTGTTTAACCATCTAATATTGGATGTTTAACCATCTAATATTTAAAATTTAGTGGCTGAACAAATCCAGATTCTTGCTTTTAGCACATTTTTTTCTATTTCAAGATTCTAATTCGAAACCTCTAGACAACGATGGAGGAATTACATCCATTTTACCATTCCCCTTGGTATAATTTACTAATGGATCAGTAATTGTGCAGCTAAAATCTTTTATTTTCAATTTTGTTGTACAGCTATACTATTTTATTCATTCCAGTTTATTTGATACTGTTTTCTTATTAGTTTATTCTAAAAAGAACGACACATTTCTAACTATAAATTTTCCAATTTGCCAATAAACTTTGATGAGTCAAACTATGTCACATTAATTGAAACGTGGGTGTAATAACTTATTGTTCTTGTTCTTGGCTTGTTACTGTTATTGTCAAAATGGTGATCTGGAATGTGGTTAGATCTAGAATTTAGGATAGTATTAATTATGAAAGTCTATATAAGCATTCATGTTAGTTTCTATAGGATTATTAGACCAAAGGGGTCATTTTTCCCAAGGGAAGGTGCAAATAGGAGTATTAATTAACCAGTTGAGGATATATTGTTATGGGGCATGGCTTGCCTCTAAATGACTTTTTAGTTGTTCCTCACTTTGTAATCCTAAGGCATGGCTTATTATAAGGAAATGCTAGACAGGCAAGGCCCATCTATTATTCTTGCTGTTTGTCCTTTTGGGAGATCATATCTTGTATTGCAATTGTCTTGGGCTCCATGTGATGTTCTTTTCCAAATTCTTTTTGACAATAGGACAAATATCCCAAGGCTGGAAAGATCCAATCTAATTAAACACTTAGTTCCCTCCTCCTCCCTTCTTTTTGCCTTGGCATTTAAATGTAGTGTGAAGATTCAATATCGGAGTCAGAATTTTTATTAAGCAGATTCAAAATACAAATAAGTAAATACACAAAGATTCTACCGGAATTTACCATTTACTATGTAAACATAAAAATAATTCTGACCTTATGCAGAGTAATTTTCCGATGAACCCCTTGCGTCCTCTAGCAGCCTATGGGTGTAGAGTGCCAGAGTATAATTTTGAACAATAAGATAATGCTTTCTATGTATGCAAGTCAAACTTAGATATGACAAATCTTTGTCGTTCACATTACAAAGGTTGTAAATTTCTTTAAACATATAAAATTCCTTAATTTACTCTTTTTTCATGTTGTTATCCTAATTGTACTTTATTAATGTCCTGGTTTTATGTTCGACCACCCTGAAAAGTGCTAAAAAGTGTTTCAAAAACACCTTCCTGATAGTTTCTTGAACTCTTTATGCATTCATTGAACATATGTATAGTTGTAAAGTTCACTAAATCTTGGCATGTTAGAAAGAAAAAAAAAAAGGAACCATTCATAACTGTACACCTAATTAGCTAATTCCCAGAAAGGAAACATGTTACATGGAGAAAAAGAAAAAGAACAAATTAATTACTCAGAGTGTGGTGATGGTTAGTTGGGATCCATTCACCCTTCAAGTTCGGAGTTCGAATCTTGAGAATTGAGAATGAATAACTTCTTGGTAGAGAGGTTTTACCTTCTTAGTTGGGGCCTAACCGGCAAACATCCAAATTAGTAAAGCCAGTAGATTTCGAATACCAAATGATTAAACCCAAAAAAAAAAAAAAGGAAAAACAAAAAGGTGGAGCAACTGCTAAACTAGACTTTCTGTGCAGCATTTGGAGAATAAGTAAGAGGTTTTGCTATATACAAAGGTTTATCATTTCCAGCAAAAACTACCACAATTTTAGGCTCAGGATCTAGGAATTTTACTTGATGTCTTTTCTTAATTTCCTCATTACTCTCAACCAAGTGCTCTGTTGAAGCAGAATTTTGTCCACAGAAAATTAGAAAAATTAATGCAAAAGCAATTGTAGTGACAATAACTGCAAGGCCAAAATATATGTATGGAACTGGTGAGTGCCATTGCCAAAATTCAGCTGAAGTGCCTGTTGAATTCATTTTTGTTTCCCACTCTGTATCTTAGTTGCTTTTTTTTTTCTAGTGTGTTTGCTTGTGTTCTGCATGAAATCAGCTGAGTGACTGCCTTTTTATAGACACTGGAAAAATTAACTAATTGTGGATATTGCACATATTTAGATGATATGAATATGATTCTACCTGATATATTCCCCCAATCTCACACAAGATTTAACTTGGCCCATCGAACATTGAGATTTACAATTATTAAAATCAAGTTGAAAAATGCTTCTTTTGGAAATATGAAAGGGCAGATATGTTATTGGGAAGTTACATTTGCGTCTCAAATGATTCTGTTATCAACCTTCAAGCTAGTTAGTCGTTCTCGACTTTAATGGTAAATGGCGTGTTTGGTATGGAGGAAAATGTTTTTCAACTTTCCTATGTTTGGTTGGTCAAAATATTTTGAAAAACACTTTCTTTAGAAAAATAAGTTAATTCCTTAAAAATCAAGAAAAATGACTTGCTTAGTGGCAGTAGAGAAAAAAAGTTTCATAAGTGGTATTTCAAATTCATCGTCTACTCCCCACCCAAACATCCCCACCCCTTGACCATCCCACCACCGTTACATCCAACCCTATTATGCTTCCCTCAAATCAGTACCCCTCGATTGTCCCTTTGTTCAATATCCATCACGCTAAGAATAGGGTGTTTAGGAGATTTTGAGGTGTCGAACTCTTTATCTTCGCCAAGAAGCTTTCTCAGCAGGGGAACTCATGGCTGCAAACAATACGTATGGTGTGTTTTGAACTCCTCACCGCACGTCCATAGTGTTTTTCTAGATCAAATATAAATTTTCCTTAGATAATATTTTCTTGCTAACTTATCAAACACCGGAAAATAAGTAAGAAAACATTTTTTGTTCGTGCCAAACACACCCAAAGTTAACTGATTATGTTCCGATTCTCTAACATATCAATAAGGAAAAAGAAGCATCACCTAGAAGGAAAAAGAGATTCCATTATATGGAAACAAAAGATGAATCTTGTATGAATTTGATTAGGCCTCTGGTCATTAACATGTAATTATGGTGCCTAATATTCTCATTCCCTTTAATTTATTCTTTTTATGCCTACTACTCTTATCAAATACTGTACTTACGTCGTTGTCCTTCATACTTTTGTTGAACTTATCCATTAGAATGTGTATTTAAATTCCAATTAACAGTATGCTCACAAATGAGGAATAGAATCCCTTCAATTTAAAATCTCATGTATAAAGCAAAGTGAATAGACTTTGCTCCGAGAAAAAGTAAAGGGACTAGATGGATAACAGAATCTGAAACTAATTAGCATCTTACTTTCGCATTAATTTTGTACCTGTAGTATTAATGTTAATCCAGTAATGATCAATTAGAATTATAAACAGCCATAAGAATCATAGACAAATGATTGATGAGTAGTGATTTTATTGCCAATTATTGTTGCTTAATTATCCACAAGAATAAAAAAAGTCATGTACTAGCACTAGATCAGAAAAGGTGATGCTTAACTGTTGGAAGACTAATTCAAATTTAGCTCTTATTTTCTCCATGCTTGTTATTTAGTAGAAGTCGCTTCCAGTCTAGGATTGATAAGGTAGAATCTAGCCTCCCTTGCTGGTATGTATTTTGAGGATTTTTATTTTTGTTATCAATAAAAGGCCAGTAGACAGACGTCTAAAGATATATCTGTATCCCAAAAAAAAAAGACTAATTCAAAGTTCCAGAATATTAATAATAACAATAACAACAGCAACGCCTTAATCCCAAACTAGTTAGGATTGGATACATGAATCCTCACAATACATGTTACTCAGAATTGCGAAGACTCATGATAATTTGACTAGATTTACGCTAGTTGTCAACTTAATTATTGCATAGTCTCCTCCTTTATCCCACCTGGTACCAATAAACTGAAGATCTAAACATAAATCAAACATCATGAGTATGATGAGGTGAAGAAACAGGCATAGCTATGCTGGTCGGATTTCGGTCCCCGGGCATGATGATCACGAGCGTACTATGATCATGTTGATCACCAACTGGTGCAGTCGATGGCCGTTCAGTCTTTTTTGACGAAGTTTCCCGTTCACTGTAGCAGCATTTTACCAGGCAATGGAGAACCATCAGTCCGAAGATAAACGCAGCGACACCATCGATGATGTAGGTCAATTTTGTATTTGGGTGCACAGTGCTAGTATCTTCACCATAGTCCATAGCTATGTTAACTTGTTTGTTGAATTGTTGTTAAATATAGTAGGCAAAGAATGTGGAACTTTTAAGTAGCTGATTCAAAAATGCCAAAAAATGTCTTATTTGCTTGTGCTGCTCTCTTGGATATCCTGTTTATAAATATCAAAAAGAAATAATAAAAAAATAAATGAGCAAATATAAACTTGTGGTTGGACAACCTAACGATTTAACATGCTATCTTACTGTATGTCATGAAAATTGATATACAACAAGTTCAAAAAACGTTGAAAAGAAATTGATAAAAACACACAATTTTTTGTTTGAAATAGAAAGAGCACTAATCTTTGTACTAGAATACCTTTAGGCCTTCAACGTTTTGATAAGCTACAACAAGATGGTGGTGGAAACCTTCAGCTCATCTTGAAGCTAAGTCTGTTATTCAAGCTCAGGTTTTATGTTTGGAGATTTGTAGTGTTGACAAGGTAAGAAATTAAAGTCTTAACACCAAAACGTAAATGAATTAGTTGGGGATTTGGGGTCGGTTAGTGAATCCACGCGTCTTCATCATGCAAACATGTATACTATTAACCGCTACACGTGTGAGGTCTTTCTTATTTTTAACGGAAGGACTGTCTTCAACAATTAAAGCCGAGTTCAAATCAAGAAAATCAACTATTGATATATGTCCTACTTGTGAGAATAAATGTTTCCAAAAATGATATAATCAGGCGAGAATGTTTCTCATCTTTGGTATTGTACGTTATGACAATTGATATACAAGAAGAGAAGTTCAAAGAAACGTTCAATAGAAATTGATAAAACACATAAATTTTTTGTTAACTTTGTAGTAGAATACCTTTAGGCCTTCAAATTTAAGCTACAACATGCATGATGATAAATAGTGGAAACCTTCAGCTCAATCTTGAAGCTAAGTCCGTTCTGGCCCAGGTTTGATGCTTGGAGATTCGCAGTGTTAAAAAAGTAGGAATTTAAATGCTTAGGCCAAAACGTAAATGAATTAGCTAGTTGGAGACTTGGGGTCACTTAGCGAGTTAATTAATGTATGTCTTCAGCATGCGAACAGGTGTACTATTAACCGCTACACGTGAGTTCTTTCTTACTTTTAACGGAAGGACTTTTCTTTGACAATCAATGAAAAACGAGTTTTGATGTGTATCTCAGCATTACATCATTTAGTTAGCAGCTTAATTAGTTTAGATTTGGTGTCAACAGTAGTTAGCAATTATGTTAGAACTTATTTTAGCCACATGCATGCCTTGAGAATGCAGAGGAGTGTACTTGTTAATTGCTACCTGTGTGAGTTCTTTCTTACTTTTTTAACGAATTGACGTTAATTTGTTTAGTTAACAAAGGTGATTTTTGACGTGCAGCTCAACTTTAAGTCATTTAGTTAGCTTCATTAGTTTAAATTTGGTGTCCAAATTAGTTAATTTGATGGAAAGAACTAACATACTAAATGTTGCAGTTATGTTGAAGTAGTACAAAAGGTCACGGGAAAAATGAAAATGAATTTGTTGGGGTCTCTGAGGCCATGTGCCCTGAGCATTCAAATAAAGTGTACTTGAGCGTGCAAACATGTGTATTTATTAATCGTTATGATTGTGAATACTTTCTTATTTTTAATAGAAAATATTTTCTTCGACAATTAAAGATGAGTTTTGATGCGTATTTTAACATTGCATCATTTATATATCTTCTATTTTAGCACATCGTAGATATATATCAGAGCTTCGATCAAACTTAATTGATGGATTCATGAGTTTTTCTTATATATATATTAGCTCTGATACAGGTGACATGCTAAACTAGAACATATATAAATGACGTAATGTTGAAATACACATCAAAACTAGTCTTTAATTATTCAAGAAAAGTCTTTCTATTAAAAGTAAGAAAGAATTCACAGTCGTAACGGTTAATAAGTACACATGTTTGCATGCTCAAGACACGTGGATTCACTAGGCGACCCTAAGTCCCCAACTAATTCATTTACATTTTAGCCTTATACATGTTAGCTAGTTTCAGCGTGGCATAGGTGTTTTCTGAAGGGAAAGAGGGGAAGTGAGGAGAGGATGAGAGATTAGGGTGACGACAGTCTGAGGGGTAAATGAAATTAGGTTAGGATTTGAAACTGTTGTGGGTGATTAAAAAGGAAAGGAATGAGGCTTTCACGGTATATATGCTTTGTATTTGTATATACTGGCCCACAGAAATAAATGGCTATTTAAATAAAACTTTAGCTATGGATGGTAATTAATTACTGTAAACATTACCCGTGTTCCATAATTAAGGGCTCTTCTTTCCTATGCAGCGTAATTTTTCCTATTTTAAATCAATACCGAAACTATTCAACATGTATAAGGAAAAAATATAAATAAATTAGTTGGGGACTTGGGGTCACTTAGTGAGCCCACATTCCTTGAGCGTGCGAATATGTGTACTTATTAGCCGCTATACGTCTGAGTTCTTTCTTACTTTTAGTGGCTCTATGAGTTTTTCGTAAAGCTTTCATTCATTTTAATGAATCTGTGAGTTTATTGAAGTAGAATAATTTTCAATTATTTTTAATTCATACCTACTTCAACCCATTTTTAGCTCGTGCTTTTTAATACTTGAGTTCCAATATCCATTTTTAATCTATTTATTTTTATCAATAGAGCTATATTTTACAATCAATGTTGAAACTAGTCAACATGTATAAGGCCAAAATACAAATGAATTAGTCAGGGACTTGAGGTCACTTAGTGGGATCACGTGTCTTGAGCGTGCATGCGAACATATGTACATATTAACTGGTACATGTGTGAGCTCTTACTTTTAATGGAGCTATGAGTTCTTCTTGGAGCTTCAATTCATATTAATATAATGGATCTGTGAGTTCATTGACGTTGAATAACTTTCAATCACTTTTAACTCATATTATATATTTTCAACTCATTTTTAAGTACTGTGCTTTTTTTTTTTTTTTGACGTTTGGGTTCCAATATCAATTTTCAACTAATATTAATATTTAACCTATGCTTATTTCTACCACAGAGCCTTTTTTTTTAATCAATACTGAAACTAGTCAACATGTATAAGGCCAAAATACAAATGAATTAATCAGGGATTTGGTTCACTTAGTGAGTCTATGTGCTTGAGCGTGTGAACATGTGTACTTATTAATCATTAAATGTGCAAGTTATTTCTTACTTTTAATGGATATAGGAGTTCTTCCTAAAGCTTGCATTCATCTTTATGGATTTGTATTTCATTGAAGTAGAATAACTTTCAATCACTTTTAACTCACACCTATTTTCAATTTATTTTTAATCTGTGTTTATCTTTTAACACTTGGGTTCTAATATCAATTTTCAACCAATATCAATTTTTAACCTATATCTATTTCTGTTGTGGAGCTATTTTCAATTAATAGTGAAATTAGTCAACATGTATAAGGCCACGATGTAGATGAATTAATTTGAGACGTGGGATCACTTAGTGAGTCCACGTTTGGATTCTTAGGATAGCAAGCGGAACATAGAAAGTGATTGTCTGATAATGAGCAAGGAGTATATCCGTCTTGCAATCTCTACTTACCAAGTGAGTTCTTTCTATATATGAAGCTACGTGATTGTGTATCCAAACAAATATGCCTGTTAATTCTTATACGCGTGTGAGTTATTTCTTTTAAGAAAAGAATTTTCCTTTCATTTTTTCATAAAAACGTTGTTTTTATGTGTATCTCAACCTTGATTCATTTAGTTAGCTTAATTAGTTTAGATTTAGTTCCAAATTAGCTTGTTTGGTAGAAAGAACTAACAAAATTAAATCTATAAGCTAAGTCTGCTAGCTCATGCGGGATTCAATGTTCAGAGAAATTTGCAATTAAGTTGAAGAAGTAAGAAAAGCCAAAAGCAAAATAAATTAGTGGGGTCACTTAGTGAAACTACGTGTCTTGAGCATTCCAACAAGTGTCCGTACTTGTTAATTGTTGTGCATGTGATTAGGGGTGTAAAAAAATATGAAAAAACGATGGAACTTAATCGTACCGAATCGATTTATATCATTTTTTCAATAAAACTGTGGGCTTTTATTTAAACATATAACCATCCCGAACAATTGGGATGATTTTTTTAATTTATAAAAGAATTCAAAAAATCCCCGAACCGAACCGAATAACTTTACATATATGCAAATATATTTTGTATATTAACAATATGTTAAATTTAATATATAAATATATTTTATAACATTTTTTTCAAATATAAAATATAACCTAGGTCCTAGACCACTGGTGACACCCCTATTTGGTCCTTTGCCCTTTAATTAGCCTTTAATTAATTAGGTTTAAAAATTAAAAGGATATACTATAATGGATACTCCATCAAACAATACGGACCCATGCAAACACTCCTATTGAAAGTTTGAGATCAAATAATACGGCAACAAGATTTTACATTCTTGGCTTCTTGGTGAAGAGTTGAAGTGCTTCTCTAAGAAAAAACTTCAAATTTCACGTCACGATGATGCCTTCATTTTTGTGTTGCTAAATGTTTCTCGATAGTTAATCAACATATAATAGAAGAACAACAGAACTACAAAATGCGTTTTTCCTTTTATGGACTTTATTGAGTTGATTCCTTTTAGTAATAAAGAAAAGTTTTGATAATGGTGTATTTTGAGGTGAAACTATAAAAGTTAAAAAAAAAAAACGAAAATTAACCGAACCATACCGATATCGAAAAAAAACCTAGATGATGGGATGGTTTTGAAAAGTTTAACTTTGGTTATATAAAATAAAATAACCGAAAAATTGATATGGTATAAATTTTATAAAATAACCGCCCGAACCGTACCATTGACACCCCTACATGTGATCAGTTCATTGGCTTAGTGAAAAGGGGTTTTCTTCAACTTTTCGATATAGACAATAGTATCTTAATCTTTAATTAAGTTATTTAGTAACCTAAATTAGTTTGGATTTGGTGTTCCATATATATTCTTTTGATTTTGAGATTTTTCTCCACAAAAGTAGTTAAAAAATATTTATTGATATTGCAAATATATTTTGAATTTGGCATTCATAGTTTAATTTGAACAACTCAAGACTACTTCTAAAGCAACTTCTTGATACAACAGGCAATATTTTTTCCTTTTTCTATTTTTTTTCTCCCTCTGGCTCTATTGTTTATTTATAATATTGAGAAATATATGAAGTACTTTTAGCTACCTTTAAATATTGGATAGCAAATAAACTTGTTAAATTAATCTCCTTTTAACCCGTTTTGGCTCAAAATTTTGAATTGATCTATTTTTTAACTTGCTAATTAGCTTAAAATTTTGACAACTCAATCTTGATTCACACTCATTTTGGTCACTCATCTAATACGTCAAACATTAGGATATGTGAATCTATTATATAATCTTGATTCAAACTTATTTTGGTCACTCATCTAATACGTCAAACATTAGGCTATGTGAACATATTATATAAACTTCCTTTAACATTACTTTGACATTACTAGAAGGTTCTCTTTATTTAATAGAACCTTCCTTTAAAAGCACTAACGGGGAAACCCACGTTGAAAAATATAATCACACCTAACTTTCAACAAATGAAAATATGTGTTTTAGTAAAGTCAAGTCAATATGTGGTTTATTTTGTTTCCTATTTTCTTTTCGGGTTGAGCCACTTTTGGGCTTATACCCTTGTAAATTTTGACTTTGCTTTTAATAAATGGCCCAACCAACTAACTCATTGATTCAAAAAAAAAAAGAAGAAAAAAGTCAATTTAATTAGACATGAAGACATGCCAGAGAAGATTGAAGGTGAAATTGTTGCGTCACCCACGCTTAAGATTTGGGATCTTTACATAAATAATTCACCGAATTTATTTTTTATTATGAATTTGTTATAATGAAATGAAATTTGGAGTATCTTAATAATTCATTTGATTGATTACTCAAAAACTTAATAATCTATTTGATTAATTACTTAAATTTTTAGGAACTTTTGATTTGACTTGCATTGTGTTTTTTGAAAAATTATAATTATTAAAAATTGTGATGGTATGAATAGGGTAAGATTGGTGGTGGTATGAATAGGATAAACTCTTATCTGAACTAGAATTTTTGGACTCGAGGCTAAATATGCAAGAATTCTAATAGGGAGCGTTTGATGTTTCACTTGTCTTATGTAAATCGAATTCGGATTAGTGTGGGTTCAATGCAACTCAAAATCCAACGCAAAATCATGGATTTTGAACTTAAATATAAAACTCAAAACTCATGTATATACTTCATCTCTGTCCCAATTTAAATAAAAAAAAATAGAAATTTCGAGATTTAAATTTCAAAGAAGTTCTAAATTTTCTGAAATAAAAGTTATATATTTGGAAACTATGTAAAAACTTAATTGACTATCAAAATTGCAAACTGTGATTATAAATTGGGACCGAGGGAGTATGTATTATGGGTTTTGCGTAGAAAGAAATATTTGACAGATCAGATCTTAAAGGATTCTTTTCTTATGGATGATTCCATGATTCTTTGTCCTTTACACCCAATTGCAACTAAAAGTTAGTTCTCCTTATTTACTTATTTTTCAAAGAAGTCCACCCGCCAATTTTGATTTTTCTACTTTTAAATTACTCAATAGAAACTTCCACGAATTGAGAATCATCACTTCTTTACAACCTAGCAATACAAATATTTGTTCTGCATGTCTTTCTTGCTAGAAAAATATTGGAAAATCACGAAAATTCTCTAATTATTTTTGAGATATAAAAATTATATTTCTAACACCAAAAAAAGGGGTTCATTTCAACTGATTTTTGAAAAGAAGGCAGAGATGGAAAACCTGTATCATGCCGTTGCTTCAGTTGACTGGGAGAAAGAGTCTTTTCCTGAGTACCAGGATTTGATTTTTCTTATATTTTTCGCTCTCTTCTTCCCAGTCCTTCGATTCATACTTGATAGATTTGTTTTCGAGGTAAACTTAGCTTTTCTTAGTAGCTCAGTTAGTTGACTAATGAACTTATTTTTTTTTTATTTTTTTTTGGAAATTTGAGATTGATTTGGATTTGGGCTTGTATACTTTACTCTGATGCTAGGCATTGGCTAAGCGAATGATTTTTGGAGAGAACGCGGTTGTAAATATCAGTGATCGTATTGAGAGGAATAAGATCAACAAATTCAAAGAGTCAGCATGGAAGTTTGTATACTTTCTATCTGCTGAGTTACTTGCACTTTCTGTGACTTGTAATGAGCCTTGGTTCACGAATAGTCGGTATTTCTGGGCAGGACCTGGAGATTTGGTTTGGCCTGATCTGAAAATGAAGTATGTTTTTGACATTTTTTCAGGATTTTGTATTGATATCTTAATCAGGAACAGGGAAGTCTTGGAGTAACTGGTAAAGTTGCTGCCATGTGACCAGTAGGTCAGTTCAAGCCGTGGAAATAACCCCTTGCAGAAATGTAAAGTGGGGTTGCGTACAGTAGACCCTTATGGTCCGGCCCTTCCTCGGACCCTGGACTTGCGGGAGCTTTAGTGCACCTGGCTATGCCCTTTATCTGAATCAGGAACAGTGTTTATAACATGGTTAATTCGTATTTGGGCAGATTAAAACTGAAATTGTTGTACATGTATGCTGGAGGATTCTACTTGTACTCCATATTTGCAACACTTTATTGGGAAACAAGACGCTCAGATTTTGCTGCTCAAATGATTCATCATGTAACAACAGTATCACTCATTGTGTTGTCTTACGTATACGGGTACAGTAAAGAGAAAATGGATTTGTTTTTTTTCAACTGCAGAAAGGTGTTTCTGTGAGTGAGTTCTGAAGAATTTGAACATGCTGTTTTGCAGGTTTGCGCGTGTTGGATCAGTGGTTCTAGCACTTCATGACGGAAGTGATGTATTTATGGAAATTGCAAAGATGTCGAAATACAGTGGCTTCCAAACGACTGCTGATATTTTCTTCTCTCTTTTTGCGGTGGCTTTTACATTTCTTCGTATAATCTGCTATCCCTTCTGGGTAATCCGTAGCACATGGTAAGTTCACTACCATCTGCAATCACCGTAATCATAGTACTAAATTTATTTGTTAGTGTAGAAAATAAAGGAGTAAAGCACTGAAATGCTTTTTCGACTATCTGCAGCTATGAAATTCTTTTCACAGTGGACACGGAGAAGGACCGGACTACTGGGATCATACTTTACTTTGTATTCAATGCACTGCTGATATGCTTGTTGGGTCTTCACCTCTTTTGGTTTACAATCATACTCCGGATGCTTAGGAACCAAATCCTATCAAAAGGCCACGTTAATGATGACGCTCGAGAAGGTAAAAGAATCCCTGCTTCATTGACCATATACACT
The DNA here is from genome assembly GCA_031232105.1 of Capsicum rhomboideum. Classification (NCBI taxonomy): domain Eukaryota; kingdom Viridiplantae; phylum Streptophyta; class Magnoliopsida; order Solanales; family Solanaceae; genus Capsicum; species Capsicum rhomboideum. The sequence goes on from CP124716.1 coordinate 9,047,187, forward strand.
TCCAGCATTACAGCTTGTGATCTTACACTGCATTTTTTTGTGATTTGCAGATTCTGAATCCGATGATGAGCACGAAGACTGATCCTTCAGTAGCTTAGGTCAGAAGAATTACTTATGTCGAGGCAAGGGTCGAAGCATTCAAATATTTTATATTTCTTGTACAGGCAACATTAGTTGATGTTGATGAACAATTAAACATAGGGAAATTATAGCAAAATTCTTTATTCTGGGTTCCGTTCTTGAGTATTTGCCTGTATGTATAAAAGAAGTTTCACTGTTGGAATTATGTATATCTGAGAAGCTCTTTGGATGAACTATCAATTTTATTCGTTCCTATTGTTTCCCGTCTCAAGCCTAAACAGCTAAATTCACTGCATATTTCAGCAACAAAACCAAAAAAGACAAGGGACCCCTAAAATTTTAGTGACAGTTATACAGGACTTTTGCTCCCGGGATATAAATGGGAATGTCTAAACAATTATTGCTGCTAAACTTCCTTGAACAAAGCCGTCGAAAGCAATATTAAATATTTACGTCATTGAGCAGGAAAAGGCTTTGAGTTATAAAGGGAGTTTTGCTCAATCATGATAAGCGTGTACTAGGTACTAGTTTTCAAAATAAGCTTCTAGAAACATAAGCACCATAACGCGCGTGCTTGGTGTGGAGGAAAGTATTTTCCGTCATACCACACACACCCAAGATCGCTGCTAGTTAACAAAGAGTAGATGATTCACCATTGACTAACTATAAATACTAATTTTAACGAAAGACAGAGAGAGCCAAAGCCTCTTACCACAAATATAACTTACATGAGAGCAAAATATTGCTGCTTCTCGCACATTTCAACAGGGAAAAGTCAAGAATGAATAGTAATTTTGCAGTAAATTATGTAAAAAACCAGATGATGCTATAAGATGACTCATCCTTACACTAATCCCACAAATCTTGTCCTATCTTTTCAATGAGAGAACTTTGAGATCAATTTGTCAACATGAATTATGATATCATCTATGCGAGGTCGAACTGTCCCCTGAGGCTGAAGCATCCATGTCACAAATTGGTGAAGGGCTTCTGGATATGGAGGTTTAGGCCCAGCAGGCCACTTTATCTGTGCATTTACAATAGCTAACTGCAGACTTCCACCAGATTCCCCAAGTGCATATTCAAAGGGAGATACTCCATACCTGCAATAAAGATGATGAAAATATTTGGTTACTTCTTATTGATATACACCACTTATAAACCACTTTCATGGTCGAGATATCGCCATCCTTTGAACTACCAACGTTTGGAGACAACTCAATTAATTTGTCTCAGGGAAAAAAACAGGACACGAAAATTAATGAAAATTAAACTTGGTCTCTATCATGATTAAAAAAGCACTCAGCATGATAAAGTAGTCTCTGTAGAAAAACTAGGGAGCTCTATTTGCTGTGTAAGACCAACCACTTTTACTTAACAAAACTTGTTATTTACTCTCTGATTTTCCCATCGATTTATATTTCGGAATATCAGCTCAAAGTAAGGGTCATTTGCACAAGACAACAGCATAGTACAAGCACCAAAATACTAATGCTACGTACATGAGCAGCAGGAGCAAGAAATAGGATAGTTGAACCAATTTTGGAGAATCTTGATGCAACTATCAGCTGTGTACTGGACAAAGAATTTTCTCTCTCTTCTGCAGAGAGCTAGCTTCAAGTATTAAAAGGAATTGAGAGAATTCTTACATTGTTGCATATAATGTACAACCTAATGACCAGATATCAGTTCTTTCGTCAATATCACACTGGCTTGGGCAATCCCATAATTCAGGTGCTCGGAAGGGTGCGGAAACATGCTCAGATGCCCATTCCTGTAAAACCAATAGCATAGGTGAGAACATTCAGCCCAGACATGTCCAAAAGAAGGAACCTATTTGAAGTTTACAGGCATATAAATAGCATAAAGACTGTATACATTTTAAAAGGAAATAAAAGTACCTGCAACTGCAAGGCCTCTGAACGAGAGCGGATTTGCTTTCTTGCAGGACGTGTACTTCCAAAATCCATTAATATTGCAAGAGGTGGCTGTCCTTTTCTATGAGTTAACAGGACATTACCGGGTTTGACATCATTATGTGCATAAGGAGGATCAAGGCTATGCATATGCTTGAGTCCTGCACAAAGCTGCATAACATTGTTTCTTAAAATACATTTCTAGGCTCCAGAGTTGATTATGTCCTCCCCTTGTATTTTCTAAAAAAATCCATTAAAATGCACATTTGCAAAAGTATTGGTCCTTAATTCACCTGACGAAATATTTGAAGAACGTCCGAAGTGGAAAAGAATTCCTTCTTAGCTTTCATGGCCGTGGCATTATCTAGTAATGTCCCATCCAAATGTACCGGAAACAACAAGTAAGCTTCATGCTTCCAGGACTGATCTGGCCCAGCCTATCCAGCAGAGTAAAATATTTAGATAAAATGAAATGGAAATCGAACATGTGGTAAGAGGAAAGGGTACAAGGAAGACACAAATTTGCAGGCATATAGTGTGTAGTACAGCTATAAGTCCATAACATGATTATAACAGGCATTCTCATAAATGGCAACTGAGAGTTGCTCAAACTCCATGTTCAATAAGCAGAGAGTGTTGGAAGAGCGATACCTCATCACTTCCTGTGATTGTTTGCCACTCTCCTCCACCACACCTCTCCCCCCAAAAAGCCCCACAAAAGAAGAAAAGGAAAAAGAAGAAGAGTTGGGTTTCTCAAGAAGAAAAGTATTACAGAAAAAACTTTGTTTGACACTCCACATGATTATTCAAGCTCTGTTATATTTAGAATTCTGCCATCATTTTAAGACTGAACACTGTGCAATATCTTTCAAGAAAGGATTCAGCTCCTTGAAGTACATCTAAGAGTTGCGGGAATAGAAACGGATAATATAACCTATCATGGATGATACTGCAGTTTCCATATAATTTTCCACCACCTAATTGTGCAAAGCCTTCTTGTTCGCTTCACACAAAGCCTAGACATGGGCATCACTCATCAATGTATTACTGACAAAAGAGATCAGAACGTAGAGCTGATGGGGGTGGGGGTGGGAGGCCCAAGGTGCCGACAGCAATTACCTTGACTGCAATGATAGCATGATCAAGGAGAGGCAGAAGATTGGGATGAGTAAATAGAGATGAAACACGGATCTCCTCTTTCACCATCTCCAACTGTTCGCTGTTCTGAATAAGAACTTTCTTCATGGCATAAGTTCCATCATCTGCACATACAAAGATTTTTCAATAATTTTTTTCACAGAAGCAACAACAACATACCCAGTGTAGTCCCACAAAGTGCGGTCTGGGGAAACAACAAGCATATAAGACCTTGGGTAAGATAAATCTGGCTTTGTCCACCAAGATATCTTGCACTTTTACAGAATAAAAGAAATGACCACAATAGTTGTAGACCAAAGTTCAAAGACAACTTGTTATTTGCACTTTTCCAAAGAGAAAGATTCCATGAATCAGATTAGAATGGCCCAATAAACCACCAAAGTCTTCTTTCAGTAGAAATAGCATTAGCAATGGTAAGAGAACCAATCAGAGAAAGAAAGAAAGAAATAAGAAACCCAAGATATCCTAATGTTCTTTCTTTTTCTTCTTTCTTTTTCAGTTCTAAAAAAGATGTTCATTCTTTTTCTTTTTTTTTGTTTTGGCAGCAATGTAGACATTACCATTACGAAAATAAGAACATACACCTAAAGAGTGCTTGAGCACATAATATGCAACTCAAGTATTACACTTCCAGCCTTTGCAAAAAAACACTACATCTACAGGCTTTGTTAGATGAACTACGTATGTCTATTCTATCTAAAATCTCCATCTTTATCTGTATGTATCTCAACTGTCTGTATATGTGCACCTCTGAATATTTTCAATTCCGGGCTCTCCAAGTATGATAGATAATTGCTACCCATACAACAGCTATAACTTGTTTCTGAAAGTGCTTTCATTTCTTCCATTTAATCCTCAGTAAAACTGTCTTCAACTCACCCACCTGAATAGGCAGTCCTGTCCATTGCTCAACACCTCTCTTGACATCAATGAACCATTGACACTCACAGACCAAATGTTTTGAAGTCTCTGGCATCTGAGAATCACATAGGCAGCAATTCACTTCCTCCACTGGAATATTCATTTTGACCAATCTCTCGTTGGTTAACAATGGACAGCTAACCAAAGGATAAATCCATGCTTAGGTTGTGCCACTGCACTCCAGATTAGTTCAGCAGTGGCTAGCCTCCTTTGGTGCTCTCTAAGATCAATATAACTCCTAGTCATAGAGTAGTCACCTCCTGTGGTCAGCCTGTATCTACCCTGCACATAACCAACTCCGCATTCTGGCTTTCAAAGAATGGATCTTCCTCCAATACCAGCTACTAATGTCCATTCTCTATGCTAAAGATATGTAAGAATTCACTTTTCTTTGTATTTTACTCTTTCTCTAAATAGAAGAGCTGGGGATAGAGAGGAATATTTTACAAAACCTACAGCGAGTTTACGCAAGGTCACTGCAGCAAACTATACAATTGCACAGGAAATCACATTCTGGAGTACAATACGCCCCCAGCAAATAGTAAACTTGAGCAATCTTTGCCAATTCTAACATCAAAGAATCATCAAAATCCGAAATTTGACGATGATTAACCTTACATATATAAATAATATTCCGATCCAATAAAAATAAAAATAGAAAAGCACCATTGTCGGAGCCAGGATTTGCATCAAGGGGTTCAAAATATGAAGGAGTAAACACACGAAGAAGGTGAAGGAGGTTCAACAGCTACTATATATACAAAAGATAATTTTAACCATGTATAAACAAATATAATCTTCTGCCGAAGGGGATTTGGATAAACCCCCGGCCCTAGGCAATTAAGAGAAAACACCTCAACCACAGCAGCTCCTCACAATTGAAAGATCATACAAGCAATTGAAACTGACTTTAATTATTAGTAACAAAAACCCAAAACAACTGCATACCATTGGAGAAAAAGGAACAAACCCCATTTAAACCAACTGTCAGAACTACAAGTACAAAAAAATGAGAATATAAAAGTACCAGATATATGAGAAGAGTTCTTGAATTTGTTGGAAACGCCAGGGTTAGAAGGGTCAGATATAACCTCCTTGACGAGGAAAACGTAAGCGAAACCACCTTCACCAAGCTGCCTGATGATTTTGAAGCGATTATCATTGATCCAAACATCGCCACCACCGTTAACGGCGTCGTAAAGAGCATTCAACCCAGAGAATGAGCAACCCATTTTCTCATCAAAATGGTCACCTCCCTCTTTACTCTTTTACTCTTAGATCTCACACGCTTTTTTTTTTTTTTTCCCTTTCTTTCTATAATCTGCTTTGATATATCCCTCGGATCTGCCACATGTATTGATTGACTTGTAATTGCTTTACTTATTACCCCGGTTGACTTCCAAAAGGTGAATTCCTTTTAACGTTATGCTTGCCAAAGACCCGTTTGGCAATAAAATTTTTGTTTGGCCATAAAAATATCAAATACAATTTAAAATTGTATTTGGGATATTGGAAAACACTTCAAAAGGTATTTCACTTTATTTGATTTCACTTTTTTTAATTTTTAATTTTTCTCAAAAAAAAAAAAAAAAAAATTATTTTCATAATATAGCCTCATATAAATTATATTGCATGCTCAAAAAAAAATTTAAGAAAATATTTGAATTCTAAATATTAATTCTAAATACTATAGTTAAACACAACTCTAACTTCAATTTCAAATAAAATGAATATGCCTTTTATTTTCATGGTCAAACGCCTACTAACTTTACAGTGTGTTTTATCTGTTTTCTCCTTGCTACATGTGATGTCGGTGGGGTTTGTTCGAGGGTACAACAACAACAACAACACACCCAGTGTATTCCCACATGGTGGGGTCGGGGGGAGGGGGGTTGAGTGTACGCAGTCCATACCACTACCTCAGATAAAGTAAAGAGGCTGTTTCCGATAGACCCCCGGCTCAGAACAGATAACAATAACAAACAAAAATATAAAAACAAACAACAAAAGGAGATAACACATTGCTAGAGAATAAAAGAAGTCAGACACCTACAGAGTAATACTATAGCATATTCATTCGGAATCACAAACATCACCAAAACAACACGAACAAGAATTTGCCAAAAAAAGCAACAGGCATAGAAACAAACAAACCCTCCTTCCTACTAATACGAAACCCTTCCTACCCACTAATTCTCTACCCTAATTCGCGTCCTCCACACCTTCCTAATTATTAAGTTTTTTTTTTTTTTATAACTTATGCTAGTATTAGTTGTGACAGAGCAATAATTTTCACTGATTGATTCAAAATATGAAGCACTGAATACATGAAGAAATCAAAGAGAGTTCAATATGTGACGTCCAATATCGGAATAATTTTTAGGGATTGATGGTAGAATGTATAAGAATAGTGTTGAATAGAGTGTACTAATAATGCTGAAATTAGTAATGCAAGAATTAATTTTATTGAGATTAGTTATGTTGATTCCTAACATTATCTTTCTATTATCCCCTGTTTGGTTGGTGTTTTAAGATTAACATTCATTACATAATTTCTAAAAAATTTACTCATTTACAAAAATATTTTATATTCTTTAGCTTTATACACTTGTAATTTTAAAGGTGAAATCGAATGATTACGAGATAAATAATAAGACAAAGGAGAGCACTTAGACGAGTTAGCCAAAAAGAAAGAGCACCAAAAGTAACGACCACCAAGATAAGCATAGTAATTCAATCTTTTGATCGGGGAGGAGACCATGAGAGAAAATTGACTTTTTTTCCAGTCAAATATAATTGATAATCCTATTTTCGAATATGAATTTGAATAAATTCTTAAAGTTCCTAGAGCTCTTCGTAAGGATTTTTGAAAACCTTGTTATCAAACTTATTTAATCGCCCTTTGTATCTTTAAGACTTTAACCATACTAATGCATCCATTATTTTTTTGTAATACCTTCCGTCAAAATTCTTAGGGGTCGTTTGGTAGGATGTGCAAGAATTATGCAAAATGTAGTGTATTAGTAATGTTTGTGTTAGTTATGCTTGCATTTATTTATGCAGTGTTTGATTTAGTGTATTAAAAATAACATTAATTGCATAATTTCTAAAACAAAATATTTTTTTACAAAAATACCTTATAGTAGAAAGGATGTGGAAAAGATTTTGACGGACAATTGTGACTTTTAACCATACTAATGCATGCATTAGATCCATTGCATTATTAATACCATAGATTTTCATGCATTAGTAATACACTCCTTAATACCAAATAGAGTATATAACTAATGCAAACATTAGTAATATATAAGATAAAAAAGTTTACCAAATAAGATATTAATAATACACAAAGCTAATGCATCCATTAGTTTTTCTAATACACTCTACCAAACCACCCCTTACATTTACAAACGAATCCCAAGTAGCAGGCAAACCAAACAAGGCCTAAGCGTTTCTACCCTATGGTACGGACAAACCAAACAAGCCCTAATCGTTTCTACCGAACGCTACGGAATACATTTCCTTTTATTTCCCTCCTTTTTCTTTTTCCCCTGTCCGGATGAAAACAAAATATCCAACAAACTCAGTAACTCCCAGGAGTTAAAATCCACCACTTCTTCTTCTTCTTCTTCTTCTTGCCGTTCGGTTCACTTATACTACAAGATCAAAAATCAAGTTTCTTGCAACTTCCTCACCCATTTTTTTTGGCTCTAATACAATTCTCTTTACTTGATCACAGGTATGAGAACTTAGATACAACTCTCAACGTCTTTAATTTCACGTTTTCGCTGTCAATTGTTTGATTTTGCATGCAGTTCCAAGTTATTTGGGGTTTTGAACGAATTTGTGATTGACCTTTCTATTATCTTTGGAATTAGTATTTAGTAGTACTTCACTTTATCAATTAACACCAATGATTTCATTTTGCCCCTTTCAATGTCGAGAATCATGAAATTTCTTGCTGGTTGACTAAAATTTATATTTAGCATCTGGCAAGTTTTTTTTTGGGGGGGGGGGGGGGGACTTCTTGCACAATATTTCATTTTCGGCATATTTGTTTATTTTTTTAACTTACTTATTCGATAGTATTAGTATATACTTTTGGACACATTCTTCCCCTTTAGATATTCAATTTCATTTTCCTTCAATTTTAAGGACTCCCTTTTCGGCGAAATCTATTCAGATAAATTATTGTTTCTCTCTTTTGAAGTTCTTTGGAATGATGAGGAAGTTAATTAACTCCCTCTAAACCAATTTGTTTCTCACTTTCACTTCTTAGGGTTAATTTGACCAATTTTGAGTTGAAACTTTTATCTTTGCGAATTTCTCTTGCAGATGATGTCGCATATCTTATTCCCCCTAAAATATGTTCTGGGGGGCCATAGACTACTGTTGTGTTTGGATTGCGGTTCTATTTTAATTCCTTATTTGCATCTTAATTTGCAGAAGTTTCCAGCTATTTAATGGCGCAGGATACTCTTTCCAGTGCCGATTCACCTCGAAGAAGGTCTGGCCTATTAAGAGATCAAGTTCAATTGGTAAAGAGAAGCAACTCTGCTCGTTATGAGATAGTCCCGATTCAAGATCAGCTATCAGTTGAGAAGGGTTTCTTTGTAGTAATCCGTGCATGCCAGTTGTTGGTTCAGAAGAATGAAGGAATTATACTGGTGGGAGTCGCAGGTCCTTCAGGGGCTGGAAAGACCGTGTTCACAGAAAAGATCCTGAATGTTATGCCTAGTATTGCTATCATAAACATGGACAATTACAATGAGCCCAGTCGTATCGTTGATGGAAACTTCGACGGTAGTCTTGCTTTCGGTCTTTCTGATAGGTTATTACTTGAGATAATTTTGTTGATGTCTATGAGTTATTCTTGTAGTGACCTTATGTAGCAATACTTTATTATGTGCATCATCTTCACATAGTAACCTGCAGACTTCTCTCAGTTGTGTGGGATATGTTGATATCATCCCAAATGGAGAAGGAGATTGCAAACACTAGGATTTAAATGATGGGGGACCCATTTGATGCATAAGATTTAATATATTTGGAAACAAACCATAAAGAAGCATGCACAAACACTCTGTTTTACTGGAAATTGCATTGAGGATATATATATCTAATACACTTGTTCTGTGTTTATCGAAAACATCCTCTCTACCTCTAAGCTAGAAGAAATGTCTGTGTACACTCTACCCTCCCCGAACCCCACTTTGTGGGATTACACTGGGTATGTTGTTGTTGTGGTTGTTACACTTATTATGTGTTTCTATATGCCGCTCAATTTGATTCAATGTTCTTATATTTTGAGATGTGAATTTCAGCATGTGATCTTGTGGAAATGGTTAGGCCATATTTAGCTGTTTTGGATCACGTCAGCATAGTCGGTTTTCTTCTGCTTTAGTTTCTGATTATGTTCTTTGGCCTCACCTTATGCTATGCTGTGACTAATGAAATTTAAGATTTGCATTAACTTTAATATCGTGGTATTTTTGAAGCAGATCCACGCTTGACCGACTATGAGACTCTGCTCGAGAATATACATGGGCTGAAAGCAGGGAAGCCTGTTCAAGTTCCTATATACGATTTTAAATCAAGCTCTCGCGTGGGTTTTAGGTCAGTTTTCATTCTTCTTCTCGCTATTTCTGCTATCCCTTTGTTTACTTTTCTTGACAACACTCTGCCTTTTCTGTGGATCCCTTTATTCCTTCACGTTCTTTTTCCTCTTTAGATTGTTCCTTGATGCTAGGAATCTTTTCTTCTTTTTCTTCTTCTTTTATATTCCTTGGAGTTCATGGAGGGGGATTGAAGAACATATTTGCTGTGCAGGGTGAGGGCATTTCTGCGGTGGGGTTTACCATATTTTAAAGAAGTACTTATACTTGGTTTGACCACTTTTGATATTTGAAAGAAACTAAGACCTCAGTTTTCTTTGTACACTATGTGTGTAATATTTGATTGAAGCTCACAAATGACGTTGTATATCATTCTTAATCTGACCGATATACAAAATCTTTTTGCGCCAAGTTTTGCTCATCATTTGTCGGGTTTGTTTTGGTGAAGAGGAGAGAGAGTTTTGGTTTGGGATCATCCATCCCAGTCCCCCTCTCTTCAAGAACCGGTTCCTATAAAATATTTCATTTTCTTACTTGCCAATGTAAAAAGTACATCTACTTCTATCTGATCCCATAATTCTTTTGGACCATGATTCGACAGGACACTTGAAGTTCCAAGCTCACGAATTGTTATAATTGAAGGGATATATGCTTTGAGTGAAAAATTGAGGCCATTGTTAGATCTCCGTGTGTGTGTCACTGGTGGAGTGCACTTTGACTTAGTGAAACGGGTTCTTAGGGACATCCAACGTGCTGGACAAGAGCCCGAGGAGATAATCCAACAAATCTCGGAAACGGTTCCGTCTCTGTTATTTTCAAATATATTGCAAATATATCTAATTCAAATTTCCTTATACATTTTCAACAACCAAGTACAATGATCTTTATGGCATTCTTCCAACAGGTGTATCCTATGTACAAAGCCTTTATTGAGCCTGATCTACAGACAGCTCATATCAAAATTATTAACAAGTTTAACCCCTTCACTGGATTTCAGAATCCCACATATGTTTTAAAGGTTTAACATTTTGACCTGTCTTTCTACATTCCGTTTATATTGTGACTATGCAAGCACAACTATTGAGACTGATGAGTTCTACATATATTTTACAGTCAACAAAAACTGTGACTGTGGACCAGATCAAGGCTGTGTTTTCAAATGAATACAAGGAAATTACAGAGGAAACTTATGATATTTATCTCCTACCTCCTGGTGAAGATCCTGAAGCTTGCCAATCATATCTGAGGATGAGGAACAAAGATGGAAGATACACTCTTATGTTTGAGGTGACCAATAAGTTCCTTGTTTACATGCTGAGCATATCAATCAGTAATACTCGGGCTACTTGTCACCTAGTGTTATCATTTTCAGATAGTAAACTTGGTTGATATTGTTTAAGCTGCCTCATATCATCTATTTGACTGCAATGCATCTATACTGTTAATTGAGCAGCAAAAATGCTGTCGGCGTGTGCTGTTGGTCATTAGCTGTATGCTGAACGAACTACCTTTTTAAAATTCTAGGATCTACTGGTTATAGAACTTGCTGGAACATCTTTAAGATATCTGGCCCTGAGGTGTCCCATATGATTCAGCATAAGAAATGTAGCAATCAATCTAATACAAATTAACTCCTTTTTGAGTAGGCTGTTCTGTCATATATATGTGGACACTAAATGATAGAACAGTCTATCGTGTGACTAATTCAATTTTGACATTTTCTATTATGACTTAACAATTAACATAATCTAATTTCTCTCCATCTTTCTCTATTTGCATCCTTCTCTTCCCCTGGTAGAGCATCCTTGCACCTTTTCTTTTACGATGGAGACTAGATCCTTTAATACCAAAATCATAGATAGGTCAGATCGTATTTGTCTTTATAATGTGGATAACCTGACTCACTTACAAGGAAGATACGTAGAAGGAGAATCCAAGTTCACACTCAAATGCTGCATTTCAGCTTGTTATTCTGTTCGCTACATTGCTGTAAATGAGCAGTCAAGACCTTTCAACTTTGGAAGTTTTTTCTCTGGTTCCTAATTTGGGTACACTATTGGTGTCTATTGAATTTCTAAAAGCTTTATTGTGAGGAATGTCAAGAAATAGTAATCTTGACACTAATAATCTTGTATCCTCTGAGGATTTTCATGTATTTCTTTCAGGAATGGGTTACGGATAGTCCCTTTATTATATCACCAAGAATCACCTTTGAGGTCAGTGTACGACTTCTTGGTGGGTTGATGGCATTAGGATATTCAATTGCAACTATTTTGAAAAGGAGCAGCCACATTTTCTCTGATGACAAGGTTTGTGTGAAAACAGATTGGTTGGAGCAACTTAATCGTCGGTATGTTCAGGTATGACAATCATAAATTACTAAATCGCTCTTATCTTATCTTACTATAATTTCTTTTAAATGTTTGAATTATGATTTACAAAGCAGAATTTCTTTTGTCTTTTTATCTGTCTCTTGTTTTGAGAATTTGGTTAATTTTATTTTATCTGCCATTTTATTAATCTACTGGAAGCGACTTTGATATTTGGGGTTGATACAATTGTAAGGATTGTATTTAGGAGAAATATCCAGTTCGTATACAATGCTTGCTCATCACTATGGTTTAAGTTTTTACCTTAAATTCTTTTTGATTTAACATATTATAAACGTGACATGAGCATGCTGAAAGTAAAGGGGGAAGAGAGAGTTTCTTAAAACCTCAGTTGAAGAAGTTCAACAAATATTAATGAAGAAAATTTTATGAGCTATTTGCTGATGAATATATGAGTTAATTTTTAATTTCCCTTTTGCTGAAGACCTAAGGAACAAATAAAAGTCTGTTAGAATGAGCTTCCTCTTCCTTTATTCTGGCATTGTTTAGCCTGAGAAGCTAATTACTACTATTATGATTTACGTTTTTTTCCTTATGAAGGTGCAAGGAAGAGATCGTTTACATGTAAAATATGTTGCTGACTCTCTGGGTTTGGATGGTTCATATGTTCCTCGCACTTACATCGAACAAATTCAGCTGGAGAAGCTTTTAAACGATGTTATGGTACGATAAATTTTAATCAACTACCAAATTTTCTGTTGTTCCTGGTTCTCAGTATTACAGTCCATGCAGGCATTGCCAGATGATCTGAAGACCAAGCTGAGCATAGACGATGATTTGGTCTCAAGCCCTAGAGAAGCTTTATCCCGAGCCTCGGCAGATAGGAGAACAAAGTTTCTTAATCGGTAGGTCATAGGCTAAATTGTTATCTGCTGCTCAAAGTATTCTATATGTATTGACCATTATTTCGATGTTTTTACTTTTTACAATCATCACCTACTTATTTCTGCAAAATTCATGCACCGGAAAATCATCATCTGTTTGCCTGTAACTATTGGCAGTGGTATCCCACATTCATACGCAACACAACGAGAAAAACACCTGTCCAAGCTGACAAAACTTGCGGTTAATAGTACAAGATATGATGGGAGAACCCCTGATTCTCCGGCGCCAGTGGCTAATCAGGTAATTATTCAGAGCAATAAGTTCAGGTTTTTGTTAGAATTTAATATCCACAATTTTGGCAACATATTAAAGTTATTTTTGGTGCGTGAACTGACTTCCAATTTCTCTGTTCAGTCTTTTCTGAAATTTCTCTTACAAAATGTTTTCCTTACTTCAGGGCATTTGTTTGACATAAATTGCACAAGTTTAGCTCTAATATTATATTTTGCTCCAAAAAAGGAAAAGAGTTTCATCCACTGACGTAGATCATCTTCTGAACACCATTAATTGATTCTTAATTGCTCTTATTGAAACTCTAAGAATATATCACCCTTTCCTGCTCATTCCTCTTAGCCACTACCATCATGACTCAGAACCACGTCCTTGAGTAGAGCAGGCTGTCAAATTTTCTGATTACTTAAATATTCCCTTATATTAGAATGGTGTAACTCAAACCAACATAACCTTTGGAAAGATTTACATTTGCTTGGATGTTCGGTAATAGATAGAATTCTGTTGAAAATCTGTTCAGCAGAATGAAATGAGTCCTCCATGTAGGAGTTAAGGAAGCACACTTGGATCTCATGGTTTGCAGAATCAACAAAGTTGACTTTATAACTTTGAAAAAGCAAGCGAAATGATGATATCCTGGAAACCGTGGGGACCGGTGGCTGAAAACGCCTGTCGTGATGGATCCTTTTTTAATCATGCAGAACATCAAGAGTTTTTCTTATGATTTACAGTTGTTTATATAGATGTATAAAAAACATATCTGCTTTGTTTTAACCAATAAAACATTTAAGGGACTATTATTCAAGTCCTATAAATCTTTTAATTGGTCGTACAAGAATCCATTCGTTTTGCAAAAAGATAGGTTGATTTGTCAATATGGAGAACTTGGTTATGGGATCTTTACCAGCAAAGAGGACTGTAATAACGTCAGTGTGTACCAGAGATACTCTAAATACAAAAAGTATTTTACTTTGGAGCCAAATATTCTACCTTTTGTATGTTATAATATTTTAGCTTCCAATTTAGCAAGAACAAGAAACGTGAATGCTGTTCCCTTTGTTCTATCATGTTTGTCCAGCTAATATGTATGCTGTTTTTCCTTTTCTCTTTTCCTGCTTAATTTCATCATTTCTTATACATCAGAAGAGAAGTCAACTTACTACCAGCACCTCCACTTACGCTGAACTGTTTATAATATCTCAACTCCTTCTGTTCCCTTTTTCTCTCAATCACTCAAGAATTGCCTTTTTCAGGGAGTTGTTTCTCAACTTACAGAACAAATTTCCACGCTGAGTGAGCGAATGGATGAGTTTACATCTCGGATAGAAGAGCTAAACTCAAAAATATCTGCCAATAAAGTTTCTGCTAGCCAACAAAATTTGGCAGTGCATGCTGAGTCTTGCAATGGGTCTGCACCAACTTCTCTTTTTGTGGCTGGGTTAGGCAATGGCTCGTTGGCTGGTTCTCTTTTACCTCATTCATCATCGTCTTCTCAACTGGCAAGAGAGTCTTCTCTAATGGAAGAGGTACTCTACGATCATCTCGTGCTCATCATTTGCATTAAGTACAGACAAAAAGGAGGCGTGGCGGGTAGTTTGATATACTCACTATCCCAATAGTTGTCCAACTTTTGCCTTTTGAGTCAATATTACCAATTTTTAGAGTAAACTCGGTTATTGCATAATTCGTCCATTTGAAAATAATTCTTTATCTCAAAGAGAGCTAATGAGGGCATGATGGTTTTCTTTTTTAACATCATCTTTATCACTTCCGGTGTTATTTTCAAGATTTTCTTCAGGTAATATTGGCAATTGTATGCCCAGTAACACTAAATTCATAGTGTATTACAACTCACGAAATATTGTGCCCCCTAATACACTTTAGATCTATAATTAAATTATTCCATAAAAAATTCATATTCATTTTACATATTCCATCCAAAATACACAAGGTATGATTTGACACCTAATCCATTTCAATACTAATCCTTAGATTGTCTACGCTTCGTGACTTAACCAATTCTTAGTTCTTATTTCTCCTATCTTGCTTAAACACTTTTAATATCAGTCCTGACATTCAATTGCATCATTAATATTTACTGCGATGACTTTTACCTTATCATTACTTGAGTCGAGGATCCATGGGACACATCCTCTCTATCTTTACAAGGTAGGGGTGAGGTTGCGTACACACCGCCCTCCCCAGACCCCCACTTGTGGGATTACACTTGATATGTTGTTGTACTTGAGACTGCATTGGATGTTAATAATTTCTGTTTCCAAGTACTAAAAAATTCTCTACAAACAACCGTGGTCCAAGTTCAACATAGTTGTCTCAAGAAGATTGAGAAATTGATTAGACAATTATGCTTCTGATGCAAACATAATTGGGAGCAGGTACTTCTCATTGGGAGATCACAGCGTCAGATCATGCACCAGATAGACAATCTGAGCAATATCCTCCGTGAGCTCAATGGAGAGAGGTCTCGCCTAGGGAGAACGGATAGGACCGAAGGAATGGCTGAAGTTGTTGAATCAATTGGTGTTCCTCTGCTTCTTACTCTTGCTATTGGCGGTGTAGGTATCTTGTTGTTCAGGACCTTGTCTCAAAAATAACTGATTCAGCTAATGCTACTGAAACAGTGAACTAGAAGACGTTGTAAATATACTAAGAGAAAATTTTAACAGTGTAAATGTATACGTTTTTAGCCTTGTTATCTTTGAAGAACCAATAAGTACATGAAGAGGATGAAATTAGGGCCTCTTGTAGATGGAAATAATATTTCTTGTTGGTATGGTGGAACCGGTATCCTTTTTAGGTTGCTTGTCCAATTGTCTATCTGGTCCTTGTACTCGAGAATAGCTCATGCATTTATATTTTAAGGAGAAAAATGTTGATCCAACAGACTTACTTCAGGGTTTGAATAATAATAATAGTAATCAATCATTTTTAGGTCTTTTTTTAGGAAATCCTCATTTTGATTATTAAAAAAAATTTGAGTGATCTTTCATTTTTATGCGTTGTCACTTGTCAGCTTTCAGCTCTTTATTCACACGTGATTGGATGATAACATAGATAAAGAACAATTGCTTAAACAACGTGTTCCAGAATGTAGAGAGGAAATGGTGCAGCTATCTAGCAGAATCAAGTACAAGGCAATTAAGTGAAACCCTCAAAATAGACCATAGTTCTGTTGATCAAAACAAGGAGGAAGTTGTTTCGCGAATTTCCGATACAACTTGATCATAATCTTCTTTGAGTTTGTCTTGATCTTCCTGCCCAAGTTCCCCCTTAGTAGGCTTTGTCAATACCAAAACGCAGCAAGTTGGCCTCTTGGTGGCTCCAGCATTTGCAAGATCCTGAAACACAAGGTTTATCATGATCTTGAAACATAATGGCATTAGTCATTACATTGTCATTTTTATAATCAGGAAAGATGCAACCAAAATACACCCCCCCCCCCCCCCCCCACACACACACACAGATATTCGCCTCTTTCTCTCTTTTTACAGCCTCGTAGACAACGGTGCAATGAAGGCTTACTTTCTTGCCCTGTCCCAGTCTTTCACCACTTCTTCCAAAAAGATAACCTCAACCATTCATTACATATGATATATCGAGAGTTCAAGACCATAACGTAATTCATTTAGTACTACAAAGCATCTACTTTCAGAAAGCAACCAAACAGAAAATGAATTAGATAAGGGTACCACTAATGTAATACTCAAAAGTAGTGCGGTTCAACGCAAAAGTAACTTAACTGGCCAACAGAAACTAGCAAGATAAGACCTCAAGAATGTAATATTAAGTTGTATATATCGCATAAGGCTTGAGAATAATAGCTTACTTCTTTAGAGGGAACATAGATGTATGGTATATCAGCTTCCTCACATAGTAGTGGAACGTGGGTAATGACATCTATAGGAGAAATGTTTCCAGCTATAACACACAACCTGCAATTCCCAAAAGACGATGTTGTTAGTAAGCCAGTACATGATATGTTAAATCACAAATATCTACTTCAACATCAAGGTCCGATATAGCATGTACACAAGTTTATGTAGGAGTGGGTATAAAAATCGGAGAATAGAAAAACCATACCGAACCGAATTAGTTCGGTTCGATTTCGGTTTTTTTTTTTTGATAGTTCGGTTCGGTGTTCGGTTTAGGGGTAACGGTTCTTCAGTGCACTGAAGAACCAAAGTTTTTTTTTTTTTTTTTTCATTTAGCTCATGTTTGGCCTAAAACTTTTCAAGACCAAGCCTCAAAATCCATACCCAATTACCCCATCAACATTTACCTTCCATGCTTATTACTTTTACATTTTCTTAATTTTTAATTTTAATTCCTAATATACTTATATTTCTAATTGTAATTCCTAAATTTTTTCACACAAATACTCCTAATTTCTAAAAAATTTCACACAAATACTACCACAGTATTGTGATATGAAAAATGGAGCACTACAATGATATATATTTGAAGTTGTCCTCAATTGATAGTCTATTTACAATGTTTTAGACTTTTTAGTGTCTTATATTTTGATTCAGTTCTCATTTTATTTTTTATTTTGCACCGAAAAATCGATTTAAAAACACCGAACTAAACCGAAGCGAAGTTGAAAAAATCGAATTGAACCGAATTAGTTTAGTTCGGTGTTCGGTGCACACTTTTTCAAAATGGAAAACCGAACCGAACGCCTACCCCTGTTCATGTAACAAATATTTCAGGGTAGAAAATCTATCATTGAGCCACATTAACAAGCTGCCGAATTGCTTGTACATGTGCTATGCTACAGAGCAGCTAATAAACGTACCGATGATGTACAACTTACCCCCTCCCCCCACACCTACACACAAAAGGCACTGATGTGGAAGATTGCCTGCCATCATCAATTTTGCCTCTTCATAGACAATTAGGTATTAGTTGAATTGCTTCAATTAAGAAGAGTCAGGAATAACTAAAAAGCCTAAAATTTTCACATTGACCTATTCTTACTTGTAAGTCTGTAATTATACAGTCAGTTCTTTGTGTGAGTTATTTCAATATAATTTCAGAGGCATTATGGCACGGAACACAGGTGCGGCTAGGGCTAGAAATACTTGTCAATACATTCAAAAAGTCTATTCTAAAGCATGAGGCTTGATCTAACCCTATAGGACTGTGGTACTGGTACATGTACTCAT
The DNA here is from genome assembly GCA_031232105.1 of Capsicum rhomboideum. Classification (NCBI taxonomy): domain Eukaryota; kingdom Viridiplantae; phylum Streptophyta; class Magnoliopsida; order Solanales; family Solanaceae; genus Capsicum; species Capsicum rhomboideum. Next base: position 9,065,570 of record CP124716.1, read on the forward strand.
AGAGACTCAGGACAATCATCAAGAAAGACTCAATTTCCACTTTCCATTTCTCCAAACTTATTAATAGAAAAATACATGCTCACAGAACAACTCTAAGGATTCAATACAACTGATAGATAATTCACAAAAAGAAATGTGGCAGGATGTGCATGAATTCGTGTCTAACACGGGCATTCCAAATAGATATGCACTTTTACTTGTTCAGTTTAGAAAATTAATAGATGTTTTATCACTTGATTACTAAACTTTACCTTTATTTTAACTATAGTCATTTCCCAAAGGATTGAATGTATTATATGATATAGTAAAATTGTAGTAATTCTATTTACGGCTCCTTATGCGGTAGCGGTGTGTCAAGTAAATACTAAACAAGTAAAAATAGACTGACTGAGGAGTATGAAAGAAAGCGAAGAAGTGGACTAACCCTTTGTGACCGCGACGAATACTCTTCACAACCTCTTTAACTCCTCTTTTCAAGCACTTATGTTCCGTAGCTGAAAACAGAACAATGCGGATTAAGCAAATGCAAATACAACAACACAACAAAAAGAGTTAAGTTTATGGATACCTCGCCTAACGAGTTTGAAGGTACGTTTACTGAGTTTCTTTCCAGCGAGTGGTTTAGCAATAGGAGCTATAGCTAATAGCTTCTTTCTCTCCTTCTCTTTCTGTACCGTTTTCTCCACTTCGCTATCGCTACCCATCTCTCTCTCTTGTTGAAGTAAAGGTAAGGCGTAGGGTTTAACGAAATGGGGAGAAATTGGAACTGAATAAACAGCTAGGGTTTAAGTGCTCAGTTACAACCAGAAAAACACCTTTTTAAGTATGGGCTTTTATTGGCTGGCTTGTTTGTAAAAATTGGGTTAAGTTCAAAAATAGCTCTAAAATTGGCTGGTCTTTGATATTTTATCTTTCATAAAAAAAAAGTTTTTAAAAAATAGCCTCGATAAGGGGTGGTCTTGAATTTTTGGCCCCGCTTAATAAATTTTGCTCATAAGACAGATGTTCTAACTCTTGAGACGCTCCTGACATTTCAAGATAATGACCCTGCCAATTGATCAGAAGTTATGTCTTATAGGCAATAGTTAGAATTTAGATATGTTGTTCATAAGGTAGACGTTCTAACTCTTGCCCATTAGGTAGACGTTCATGACATTTTAAGACAATGAACCTACACAATTGACCAGAAGATCTGCCTTATAGACAAGCGTCAGAACTTATTTAGCAGAGACAAAAATTCAAGACTACACACTTTTGGGGAAATATAAAAATCTTTAGACAAATTTGTATTTGTATATATATAATCTCTAATTTGTAGATTTAGCTATTAAAATGTAATTAGGCAAACTTCAGCCATGACGCCTCATTTATTACTTAAATGTTACCAAAAAAGAATTTAAAAAATATTAAGGCCCGCTTGGACACGATTTAAAATCAATTGATCATTCTTACGAATTTATAATCACAATTTGGTTCTCAAATTTTATTTTTTTGAGGATTTAAAATCATGATTTCAAATATGTCCAGACGTCTACTTAGTTTCTATGGCCAAATGCCTAATTAGTTTTGGCACATTTTACTTAGTAGATGATGTAGCTGAAGCTAAATGGCTAGTTCTTGCGTCTTCATTTAATTTCTATAGTTTCTTTTCTTCTTTGCTTGTTATTATATATTTTTCTGCATATAAACCTACACAAAAATACAAAATAAATAAATAAAATCAAGGCAGCCACTTTTGTACTTTTCCTACGTAAGGACCATCACATATATAGAAGGTAGAGGCAGATCTACAAATTAAAATTTATGAATTTTTAATAGTAATCTCAAATCAATTTATAATGATGTAAATTCATAATTAAATATTCTATAACTTTTTTATGAAACTTTTAAAATATATATAAATTATTGGGTTCTCGAGAACTCGTGCATAGAGCTTTATTCACCTTTGGTATCAGGACAACACCATATCGATACCTCAGCCTCTCTCATCGCAGGCAAATTGTTGCCTATAATTTTTTGTTGATTAATTGTTATTGTTAAGAGTTAATTCGAGAATAAATTTATCGATACCTCAATTTATTTTAGAGCCTGCAAATATATATTTTTTTGTATTCGTTGTATGAATGTATCTTTATTTTCGTTACTTTAGTTCTTTTCAGCTTTTTAAAATTTTTCTTTAAATTTTTTTTATTTTCATTTATTAGGTTCTTGGATCCTAATGTTAATTCTCATTATGATCGAAAATGAATGAGTTCAAATGATTGTAATTTTATTATATGCATACATTTAAAAAATCAGATATATACTACACTCGAGTTGAAAACAATAAGTTAATTGAACCTGCCCAAATCCATCTATCTATCATGTCTACAAGTCTAGCTAGGGGTGATAGTACTGAGCAATTGCTAGTATATAAGTATCAACAACTGATTATTTCATTGGATACAACATACACATGCAAGTAATATCAATAACAAAAACAATGTTCCTAATTCTCCAGATTTGGATATTGCTAAATGTCTCACCTTATTTTGTTCATTGCGCATTTTCACCACTCCGACTTCCACCACGAACCTTAGGCCCCGAATCTGCTGCTTTCGACACAAAAGGTGGCGGACCTTATACAGGTGTTGGAGATGGCAGAGTAGTCAAATATGAAGGTCCAAATATTGGCTTCACTGAATTTGCTATTACATCACCAAATAGGTAATTAAATTCCTCTTGTTCACTAGTGACAAATTTCGTAGTTAAACAGCAAAATTTATGGACTAGCTAGCAACGAAGTTCGTAGCTAATTTTTGTAGTGATTGTCCTTCTTTTCTCAAAGACTGACAATTTTTGTCATATATTATGCTTCTTTAGGACAAAGGTAAGATGTGATGGCACAAATGACCCAATATCACAACAAATATGTGGAAGACCGTATGGCCTTGGATTTTACCACACAACTGGTGACCTCTATCTAACTGATGCATATTATGGACTGTTGGTGGCTAAACCAAGCGGAGGGCACGCTAGACCAGTTGTTACTAGCTTTGAGGGCAAGCCTTTTGAGTTTCTCAACTCACTAGACATCGACCAGGAAAGGGGTATCATTTATTTTGTAGACTCAGGAGCCATATTCCGGACTAGGTTCGTTGGTCTGAAACTTCAATTTTCTCGTGTCAATTATTTGAAGTTGAAAAAGAGTATTTGAAAGTTGACTGGGGGGTGGGGGTGGGGTGTGTGAGTTCCCACATCTGTTGGTTAATGGGAATTTTGGTCTCCTCATGTGTGTTTTCGGGGAATTCTCACTTTATTAGCTAACTTTTGAAGTAGAATTAGACCGAAATTCCATTTATTTATCAACATTACATTTAATGATTAAAAAAAGAGGAGTAAATTAACTGATGTCTTTTTAAATGAATCGTCTTAGCAGCAACAGGCTACTAATTGCTGGAAGCGGAGATACAACAGGGAGATTGTTCAAGTATGATATAGGAAGAAAACAGGTCACGTTATTGCTAAGTGGACTTTCAGGGCCAGCAGGGGTGGCACTCAGCAAAGATAAATCATATTTATTAGTCACAGAAACTATTGCTAAAAGAATTCGGAGATTTTGGCCCAGAGGGGCAAAGCAAATTCATCGGATGTTTTCGCGAACATTAATGGAAATCCAGATAACATAAAGAGGACTGTGTCAGGAGATTTTTGGGTGGCTGTTGTCAATGTGAAAGTACAGCTGATCATTCTTACCATAACTTCTTCGACAGGACAAAGGATGAATCAGTTGGGAGAAGTCATGGAAACACGCGATTTCACAGATCAATATAAGAGTCTAACTGAGATAACTGAAGTTCAAGAGTATAAAGGCAAACTTTATGTTGGGTCATTAGACCAGAACTTTGTTGGTGTTTATGAAGTTTGATGTATTTGTCCTGTTTTCACAAGAATACTTAGCCTTTATGATTCAGGCACCTTTATGTATTTACAAGAATAAACATTTTCTACACTAAATAAAAGTGCTGCTGATCTTCTTATTGTTGGTAGTGGAATATTTAGAAGTTGGAACAAATTCAGGTGTTACCCCTTCTTTAAAAGATACACCTATTTTTCGCGAAAAAGTTTGTCATCAAATCATTAAAGGGTACGTCTATTCTTGAAAAAGGTATGTTAGTTCACCTACTGAAGTATAATTGCTATTCAATCTTTGTTTGTCTATTAGTAGTTTTTTTATTTTAGTTTTGACCTTGTATCGTTTTGGACTTTGTGTATAATTTATAAGTAATTCATAACAGAATATTAATACCTCTCAAATTTACTGCGTCTAATAAATATTAGTTTCGAATTTTTAGCTATTTCTGAAATTTTGTTGAACCATTATGAAATCTCAAAGCCATACCAATATTCACGCATGAAAAGAGCACTTTGAAGAATCTTCCTCCATCGCCCCTCTCTATGTGTGTATGTATGAAGTTTCCTACACATAAAAAGTTTGAAAGTGCTCCAAATTTTTACCTAAAATATTTAAAATGAATTAATCGGTTAAAATTGTTGTTCTTTTTCCTTTCACAGTTATGTTAAATTACATAGTTCAAAGAAAGAAGGAACTGATATATAGTAGTACTAATTTTGTTGGTTTCAAAGTCCTAAAATCAAATGACTATTTTGTTCAATGTGAAATTTATTTTTAAAGAGTAAAAGAAGGACTTCGTACTTCTAATATAATATCAATAAGTAAAGGGCAGTTCGGTGCACTAAAATTCCCGCTATGCGCTGGGGTTCAGGGAAGGATCCCACCACAAGGGTGCATTGTATGCAGCCATACCTTGCATTTTTGCCAGAGGCTGTTTCCAAGGCTTGAACCCGTGATCTCCTGGTCACATGGCAACAACTTTACCAGTAATTTTAATTTGACATTATATATACAATGTAATTTTTCGTATAACAAATTTCAGATGAACCCCTTGCACTCTTTAGCTATAAGTGGCTAGGGGTTGTAAGCAATTGCTAGTATAAGTATCAACAGCTGGTTATTCTATTGGATACAACATACACATTGTAAATAGTGTCAAATACAAAAACAATGTTCCTAATTCTCCAGATTTGGATATTGCTAAATGTCTTAACTTATTTTGTTCACCTCTCCGACTTCCCAAAAAAACCTCAGGCCTGACTCTGCTGCTTTCGACCCAGAAGGTGGCGGACCTTCTGCATGTGTTGGAGATGGCAGAGTAGTCAAATATGAAGGTCCAAATGTTGGCTTCACTGAATTGCTATTACATCACCAAATAGGTAATTAAATTCCAATTCTAAGCTTCATTTTTTTCTTAGTAAACGTATCTTTTAACTTGGCTTCAACTGACATCTATATCATTCAATTTTGGGTGTGCATAAGTGGGTATTTAAACTATCATAAAATTGAACAAGTAGACATACGCGTACTACTTGACAAATCTCATGCGATTTGACATGTAGGATGTGTGCATCTCACACGATTTGCCAAGTAGGACGTGTGTGTCTACTTGTTCAACTTTATGATAGTTGCATACCCAAAGTTTGATATAGATGTCAACTAAGGCAAAGTTGAAGGGCACATTTATGTATCATGCCTAAAAAAAAAGGAATTACCTAGCAATAGATAAATTTCGTAGGAGAATCTTAGTAGTTCAGTTGGTCAGTTACATGAATTTTCACCTTGTTGGTGAGGGTTCCACAGTAATCCCCTCCCCCGTTTTCCCTTTCCCCACCCCCAAATTTTTGAAAAACAAAACAGATAAATTTCGTCACTAAACAGCAAAATCCATTATTTATGGACGGATTAACAACAAAGTTGGTAGCTACTTTTGTATTGCTTGTCCTTCTTTGCTCAAATACTGATATTTTTGTCAAATATTATGCATCTTTAGGACCAAGGAAAGATGTGATGGCACAAATGACCTAATATCACAAGAAATTTGTGGAAGACTATATGGTCTTGGGTTTTACTACAAAACTGGTGACCTCTATATAACTGATGCATATTATGGACTGTTGGTGGTTAGAGGACTCGTTACACCCGTTGCTACTAGCTTTGAGGACAACCTTTTGCGTTTCTCGACTCACTACACATCGACCAGGAAGCCGGAATCATTTATTTTATAGATTCAGGACCCATATTCAAAACAGGCCTCGTAGTTCTAAAACTTTCTCATATTAATTAAGCGTGTAGATAATATTTTGTTGAAGTTGAAAAAAGAATATTTGAAAGTTAACTTATGTTTGGACGTGATTTTACTTTGAAAAAATGATGGAAGATTTTTTACAGTCATTTCACTTAAAATACTTCTCAAACATTTTTTTTTTTTTTGCAATAATTCACTAGTATTTCAAATACTTCATCGGTTTTTTTTTTTTAAAAAAAAAAAAAATTGGGGAAGGGGAAGGAGAAATGAGGAGAGGATTACAATGCGGGGAATCAAATCCTCACCAATAAGATGGGAGTTCAGGTAACCAACCAACAGAACTATTAAGATTTTCCTACTTCATCAGTTTCAATTTATGTGTCTTATTTTTTTTTTTAGTCTATTTAAAAAAGAACGTCTCTTTCTAAAATTTACTATTCCTTCCGTCCATATTTACTTGGCCGTGTTTGACTTGACACACCCTAAGAAACAAACAAATAAAATGATATCTTTACCATTAACCCCTAATTATTATAAGTCATCTAATTAATGTTTGAAAATGAATGGTTCTTAATAATAAGGGTAAATTAAATAAGTACAAGATGGTAAATTATATCTTTGTTTTTCAAACTGAATAAGTAAAAATAGATTATTTTTTTTTTTAATATAATGGACAAGCAAAAGTGTACAGAGAGAGTATTAACTTTCTAATTTCAATATTCTACATGACTTATTAAGACAACTAAACTCAAAAGGCATTTTGACTCATTACACTTATTTTAAATTTAAGACCATAATTTCTCCGTCTCCTTAAATTTCTTATCTAGTCGAACTAAGAACTTACATTGAACGGAGTGACAATTGAAGTTCAAAATTGTCAAATGCTGGACAAACCAACGTTTGCCAATGCTGAAGTTCAATATTTGCAAAATACTAAAACATTTTCTTATGCCCAATTTTACCTTTAGAGCTTGTTTAGACGAACTTATTTTAAGTTGCTTTTAAGCATAAGTCATTTAAATATGATTAAAGAAAAGGGTGTAACTAACTGTTTTCTTAATTATTACTATTTTTTTAATTGAATCGTCTTATAAGCAGCCTTAAGTTACTAATTGTTCTAAGCGGAGATACATCAGGGAGATTGTTCAAGTATGATATAGCAACAAAACAAGTCACATTATTATTAAGTAAACTTTCAGGGCCAGCAGGGGTAGCACTCAGCAAAGACAATTCATATGTATTAGTCACAGAAACTATTGCTACAAAAGTTCGCAGATTTTGGCTGAAAGGCAAAAAAGCAAATTCATCGGATGTTTTTGCAGACATTGATGGAAATCCAGATAACATGAAGAGGACTGTATCGGGGGATTTTTGGGTGGCTGTTGGCAGCATACAAATACAGGTGATCATTCCCACCTAAGTTTCGACAGGACAAAGGCTGAATGAGTTGGGAGAAGTGGTGGAAACTCACGATTTCACAGCTAAATAGCCTGGTATTAATGGGATAACTGAAGTTCAAGAACACGATGGCAAACTTTATATAGGATCATTAGACCAGAATTTCATTGGTGTTGATGGAGTTTGATCTATGCCTTCTGTTCGCAAGAATAAGCTTTATGATAGAGTATTGAGTAATATCTTACTCTAAATTTTAAAAAAAAATGCTGAAGACCCTTCTTACAACATGGCAATTGTTGTATACATAACATTGTACAAAAGCAATTTGTGATATAACTAACTTGTATATTTTCTCAGATAATAGCATTTCCAGGTATTAATTGATGTATAAATAACATTATTTTATTTTCATTATGAAGTATAGACATGAATTTTATGGAATTAAAGTGCATTGTTAAATTTAGATAAACTCTTAAATTCAAAAACTATCAAGCTCAAATCAAAATTAATTATTTAATTTCAATATGGGATTAAATTGAAGACAAACTTTATGTTGGGTCTTTAGACCAGAATTTCATTGGTGTTTACAGAGTTTGATGTCTCTGCTTTTCAACAATATAAAGCTTATCTTCTGTACTCTGTGCAACGATCTTTAACTTACAAAAGTAATTTTGTACTATTTAAACTATGTATTTTCCATGTATATCAATTCCCAGTTGATTAATGTATACAGAATTTGGTTTTTCTCTTTGCCTTGATATTTTTGACATTTCTAGCTGCCTATTGGAATACGAACCACACTTGGTAGTAGGTCTAGTTTGAATCATCCACAACCACAAGGACCAAATCTTCAATGTCATCCAGAGTCTTTTGGATGGTAAGAGGTTTTTGCAGTAACAACTTTGCTTGTACTATTGTTTCGCCTAACTTTGCACAAAATTTCATCCTCTCAAAAACCTATGAAGTTAGTTTTCCCTACCCTAGCTAGTCCCTGCTTCTATTTTAATAGAGAAATAGAAAAGGAAAAAGAACTGGTAGAAGCTTGAGATGGTTTGTTCCCAAATAGAACCTTTGGAGCAATCTATACACAATTATTTTACTCTCTACCACTATAATAGGGGTTTTCATAAGGCTAGAAGGGACAGAAGCATTTGCAAGTTCTGAAAATTCACTTACAAAGACTAATACACAAATCAAGATTCTTTCCTTTCTTCTATCGATTCATATTATACACAATTACCAACAAGGTTAGTGATGGGATGGATAGGATCTCTTCACCCCTAACTAGAGGTTTAGATGGGGAAAAATCATGTTAGGTGCGGTTCCCCTACTGTAGGCCTTACACGTCAGGATCTGGATTAGTCGGGACCCCAATGTAGGTATGGACATCAGGTGGAAAACCAAAGAAAATATTATACACAATTATTGGAAGCAAAACAATTATGGTTTTTTAAGAAAACTATAAAATGTTTTGATTCCATGAATGACTTGAAATACTATAACAATTCATAACACCTAGTTTAGATTTTGAGATAGTTTAGCAGGGAAATAGGATTAATTACCTAATTTTGGCAAATTTCATCACTTACTAGACGATGTAGCTGAAGTTAGCTAATTATGCGGCTAGCTCTTTCTTGGTGACCACAGAGGTTTGGCATTGAAATTTTCTTTTAAGAGCTCCCCCCAATGTCTATTATGTTTAACATGCTAGGGGCGAGGGGCAATTGCTAGTATAAGTACCAACAGCTTAGCATTTCACTGAGTACACCAGAAACATGGAAACAGTCTCAATTCGAAAAACAGTATTATTGATCCAAATTTGGTTCATGCTAAATGCTTTTCCCAACATTGCTCACTGGCAATTTCCAGCATTTAGCAAGCTCCAACTTCCATTACGAACTGTAGGCCCTGAGTCAGCTGCTTTCGATAGAAAAGTGGCGGACCTTACACAGGTATTGCAGATGGCAGAGTAGTCAAATATCAAAGTCCAAAAGTTGGCTTCACTGATTTTGCTATTACATCACCAAATAGGTAAATTTTTCACATGGAGAAAGAGTAAACTTCCCCTTCATCTACTTCCAAACTCTAAGCTTGATTTTCTTTTGTTTTTCCAATACTATGCCTCTTCAGGACCAAGGAAAGATGCGATGGCAAAAATGGCCCAAAATTACAACAAATCTGTGGAAGACCGTTTGGCCTGGGATTTTACTACAAAACTGGTGACCTCTACATAACTGATGCATATTATGGACTCGTGGAGGTTAGAACAAGCGGAAGGCTTGCACAACATATTACTAGCTTTGAGGGCAGGCATTTTGCCTTTCTTGATGCACTAGACATTGACCAAAAACTCGGAGTCATTTATTTTGTAGATTCAGGAGCTATATTCCAGACTGGGTTTGACTCGCTCTAAAAAATCTTTTGTCCAATTTAAGTTTTCCAATATTTCATTGAATATGCTTAAGAGGAGCAACTAACTTAATTTAAAATAACTTTAAAACAAAATAGGCAGCAACAGGACTAAAATAGTTGAAAGCGGAGATACATCAGGGAGATTGTTCAAGTATGATATAGGAACAAAACAGGTGACGTTATTGCTAAGTGGACCTTCAGGGCCAGTAGGGGTGGCACTCTGCAAAGATAGTTCATATGTCTTGATCACAGAATATATTGCTCAAAGAATTCGGAGGTTTTGGCTCAAAGGGGCAAAAGCAAATTCATAAGATGTTTTCATAAATGTTGATGGAATTCCAGATAACATTAAGAGGACTGTGCTGGGGAACTTTTGGGTGGCTATTGCCAACACGATACAACATGCTACATTTTCGGTAGGACAAAGGATCAATCCATTCGGAAAAATCGTGGAAACACGTAATTTCACAGATCAATATAATAGTCTAATGGGATAACTGAAGTTCAAGAACATAATGACAAGCTTTTTGTTGGGTCTTTAGACCAGAACTTCATTGGTGTTTTTAGAGTTTGATGTATTCTATCTTTCAAGAATAAGCTTTATGATATAGAGCATTTACTATCTACGCTAAATAATAAGACCGTAGACCATTTCTTACAGCATAAGTGCATTACAATTGTACTACCTGCATGGTGCTCTTGAACTTACAAAAGAAACTTTGGACGACTAAAACTATGCATTTTCATGTAATGTCAATTCCCAGTTAGTTAAGGTATACGGAATTTTAATTTATCTTTTACCCAGAGCATTTTAGACATTTTTAGCCACCTATTAGAATACGAACCACACTTGGTAGCAGGTCTAGTTTCAATCATCCACATGGATCTGTGACTTGTTTTACCATTACTATTGGACTAAGAACAAACATCATCAATCTCATTCAGAGTTGTTTGGATGGTAAGTGGTTTTTGAAGTAACAGCTTTGCTTGTACTATTATTTTACCTAACTGTACAAATTTTCATTCTCGCAAGAGCCTATGAACTTAGTTTCCCTACTGTCGCTCCCTCTATTCTAATAGAGCAATAGAAAAGGAAAAAGAACAGGTGGAAGCTTGAGATGGTTTATTTTCAAACGGGCCCTTCGGGATAATAGTTATTCCTCTCTCTTTGTTCTAATTGCAAATTCTAAGGTTTATTTTCATTTATTTTCCATCTTCTTGAACCGCTACTCTTTTATATCATATAGTCATATGCTTCCTCTCTTTAAAAAAGAAATGCAACTGCACAAATGGTCTTAATACACAAACCAATATGTGGAGAACCTCAGCCTTCAGTTTCACTACCTAATTAGTTACCTATACATGGGTGACATCAGGCATGGCCTCATGGTTGTTCTTGATACATGCAGCCGAGGATAGGCAGTGCCTTTTGCCTATTGTAACTCACTAGACTTAAAAAATGATGCCAGAGTCATTCACTCTATTCAGGAGACATTGTGTGTCCCAGGTTCGACAATCTCATATTACATCTTCATCAATAAATTTCTAATGATTATCACAGTAAAGGGAATAACTTAACATGCTTAGCAGTGGATTAACTGTGCAACAGAAAACTGCTTGCTGAAATAGGACCTTAATTATTTTACAGGAAGCTCACAAATACAGGCAAAGACACAAGGAGCAATTGATTTTTCTTACTTATCATTATACAGTACTTTTGTCTTAAAAGTCTAATCATGTCCTAGTGAACCGCTTACTGTTCTCAAATTTAAAGCATGTCAAACAAAGAAATATATCACATCGAAAAATTCTTACATGACTAAGAATCTACAGGAGCACTTCTTTACAGCACTAGTGAATAAAGCCACTGCTTAGTCACGAAGAGTCTTTATATCATCCACAAGTTCTTGAAGTTCCTCCATTGTCGCACTCAGGAGGCCTACAAGATAAAATGCAAGGTTTAGCATGCAGATTATATTAAGGCCATTGTCAGACAATTAAATTAAGTTTGCCAGAATGCTCACCTTCATCATTATTTATTCTATACAGTTCACCATTTGAAATGCGACTTTTCTTAGCTCTTGGGAGCTCAGTGTCCTCCATTCTGGTTGTCAATTTCTCCACTTTGGTATGAAAATCTGATGCAGTTCGTACTAATTCTGGAAGATACGGCCAATAAACGCACCATATTCAATAATTGTTCAGTGAATTAACAGGAATTATATCATTAAGAAGAACAAAACCCTGCAAGGAAAGTTTCACATTGATCTCCCCTATTATGGATTCCCAATATGCAATGCAATCACCAGATCAAATCCATAAAGGGATTACTTAATGAGCTGAAGTAGGAAAAATTTAGAAGTGGAAACTAGATTAAGTCGATACTGCTCTCAAATTTAAGAGATGTTAGATGATCAGAACATTATTCAAAAACACACCTAGAATTCCCAAACCTACTTTTCTTACAAGCTACAACCACACCATATGCAAAAGGAACCCCAAAAAACTGACCACACACATGAGTCAGTACAGATACTGAATTTACCGTAGTTGGCTGAACCTCTCTAGGAAGAGAAAGGAAACAATTAAAAGCAAGGTGGCAAAATGCCAAATTACTCAAGGTCTTGACAATAAAAGAACGCTAACCTATATTGGTAAGAAAAGAGAAAAAAGTAAAAATGCCTAGATTATAGTCAAGATCCAAGGCAGGTATAATTTATATGAAAATCCAGGTCATTTGCAGTAACGCGTATCTTTAGTTCGCCCAGCTGCTGAAGGTTCTGACCCAAAAAATGAAAGAGGGATTATTTAGTCATAAAATGCCACATACATGCTTTTCTCACTAATAAAGGCTTGTATCTAAAGAAGGTTAACTAGACTAGGCTGTTCTGTTTCACAAAACAGTGTTTCATGCCTCTCAAGACAAAAAGCATTTCCAGAGTTGCTGCAAGTTTTTTACCTTCGAACTTCTCATTCACTGACAGTTGCTGATACAACTCTAATGCTTCAGTAAGAGAGGCAGCAGAGCGACCACTTAACATGGACTGCCTTTCCAGTGCTCGTAGTTCTCTGTTGAGCTCAGCAGACTCTTTTCCCACCTGCACAGATTGTAAATCGCAAAGGAAAAGGATTATCAATTTCTAAAGATATGAAGCTCTATTAATTTGCTGAGGATCCCCTACCTGAGAAAGTTTGTTCCTTAAGAAATCCAACTTTGAGGCTAGTTCAGGATTCTCAATACCATTAATATCAAATGAAGAATCACCGGATGGTCCATCCTAGATAAACATCATAAAATCAAATTTAAATCATAGATATGAGTAACTAATGTCTACTAACCATCAGCAGATAATGAGTCAACTTTTACCAAATAACAATTAAAGAATAAAATGCATGAAAAGTAGTCACCAAGATTAAGATTTCATCTCCTTCAGGCATTCTGCTCATCTAAAGATCTCCATTTAGTTCCAATTAGACGAATTATCAGTAGAAAATTGATGCTTATATTCCTTCTACTTTCTAATAATTGTATATGGATTTCACTGCAGATTTGCAATAAACGATAGTTACCTTTTCAATTGTGCACTTTCAGTAGAATCTGCCATAGGAAACATGTTCGTCGACCCACATCCATATGAACAACTTGCATGAATCTTCTCCGCTCCTACTTTTTATCCTTTTTATTATTTCCTACTTATAAATTTGGTTACGAAGTGGACCAAACCGAATGGAAGTGTTTCCTATATGTATGCTATCACATAAAGACTCTAACCATATGGGTTAACAGGTAATCCTATTTCTTAGGGATCGGAGATGATCAAAGTGCCAGGTCAATCATCTCATAAGAAACAAATTATTTTTGTTCTGAAAATCCATATCTGAACTTGACATGTGCTGTTAAACAAAATTCAGCAGAATAATTAAATAGATCACATCAACTTACCTGATCTCCTTGGAAGGAGAAAACAAAATTACGTATGAAAGACTAGTTTCTTGTATGTTGAGTAATGTTCACTGAGCGAGGAAGAGAAATAAAAGCAAGCATAACAAAGAAAAAGTTTCCATTGCAATAAGCTCTACAGCATCACGCACGTAAATATCCAGAGGTAAATTGTTTGGATGCTTCAAATAACTTGTTTTAAATGTAAAATCTATAAAGACCATAAATATGCAAAGTCTTAAGCAAAGGATGGTATATACGTAAAGAACATTTTAAAATTTACTAAGTGACAGATTGGTTTTAAGTATGCAGAAAATGAAACAGTACACTTAATATGAGACAAATAATAATTCACAACCGAGGTAAAGAAAAAGACACTGGAAACTATCTATAATAGAGAACTTACAGCTTTGGGCAAAGAGAACCCTTGTGGAACTGTAAAACAGTGGTGCAAAGAGTACTTCTCCCACATACTCAACCGCTTATCCAGAGCCAATTGGATTATGTTCTTAACGTTAGCAACACCCTACAAATGAACTTTTTGCCTGTCAATGGCCTGAGCTGATTAAATTTAACAAAACAATACTCCCTCAGTCCAAATTTATGTGGCACAATTGGATTTTCGAGATTCAAACTTCTAAACTTTGATCGTAAATTCAAACAGAGAAGCTTTTAAGTTTTTGAACTAAAGTTACTATTATCAAAAAGCAAACTTTTTGAACTAAAATTTATAGATTTGAAAACTAAGCAAAAGTACTATAAATCATAATAATTAGCAAATTAAAATATTTTAAAAGGCTTATAAAGAAATTATAGTTAAAAAAAAAACAAAAACTTAGTTTACTTTCAAAATTTCAAACTGTGCCACATAAATTGGGATGGAGGGAGTAATGCACTAAGGACGCACTTGCGTAAAAGAGTATGAACACCAACCTTACTCAGATCTTCGGAGCGATCTGTTCCCTCCGTTTTTAGAACCTTTGCTGCCTCTCTACAGCAAAGCGCCATAAGTTCAAACAAACAGAAATAGAGTTGAAACGAATAAGCAATTCGACCGAAAATTACTTACTGGTGGAAGAAATCAAAGGCGTCGTCGACTAAATCGTCGACAAAATTGAGGGCTTCGTTGATGAAGAGCTGCGGATTTAGGTTCAATGAATCGAACACCTTCTCGCTCTCGCTGCCTTCCATTTCCCCCAATTTTCTCAAGAGTTTGGGGCTTCTGCAATTTCAAATTTCTGATTTAAGGGTTTTTCGCTTTTGTTCTTTTGCAGTCTCCCTTTTCAGTTTCCCGCCATGTGAAATTAAGCAGTATGTATATTGCCACTAAAATCATTAATTTGTGTTATATTATTAGTAGTAGTATTTTACTGAATTTATTTTTTTTACAATCTGTACTTTTAACTCAGCAAAAGAAACATCATTTTGTTTTCACTCCCACCATTTTTACTTATCAACTAAAAATAAATGTTCACTTTTACTTTCGTAATTTGAAAAATCAAGAACCCTTAGACAACTTCTAATGATTAGTAATAAAATAGTAAAATTATCATTTTATTTATTACTTTTTAGAAGATATTTTAACTCAAATATGAACGGAATGAGTATTAATTATATTTAATATGAAGTCTGTTAATATTGAGGGACATATCTGCTTCACTTGACTAATCATACAATTATTTTTGTTATAAATTTGATGAAAGGGGTATTAATTTATATCAAATGTAAAGTCGGTTAGTGTTGAGGGACATATCTAATCCACTTGACTAACGGTATAATCAATTTTGTTATAAAAGCAAACAACATAATTTCTCTAATTTTCAATAGTTGAAAGATATACTAACTCCAATATAATTATTTTATTTTCAATAATCCAACACTTTTTCCCAAACAACAAAAATACAAGTCTGGGAAAATGTTTGATATCGTCATGTACCTTTTTGTCTTAATTTTTTAACATTTATTATCAAACTAAAGTATTTAACAAATCAGATGAGATAAACTATGTACTTTCGTCTTTCGTAGAATAAGAAATATATGACTCATTGGTGTATTTATGTTCTGGGTCCTCAATTTTTCCCGAATATGTCAAAATGAGCTGATAAGTTGCTGATATTTTCATCTGACCCGATAATGCAGAAACTGGTAATGTTTGGGCAACGAATACGAGGGTTCTTCACGATGACGAAGAAGAGTCCTTTTCCCATTCAAGCTTTATACGATCTTTGTAACCAGACTTTTACGCCTTCTGCAACTTCCCCACCTTCTTCTCAAGCCATCCACAAGCTTTATTCCCTTTTGGGTACTTTTCTTTTACCCCTTTTGCTTATGGAACCGCTTCTTTTCTGTCCCAATGATTTAACATTTCCATTTAGTGTAAGAATTATTGTGTAATGCGGCAATTACGAGCTCTGGGGTTGTTTTTATTAAGGAAATTGAGGAACTGAAATTAATTTTGTACATACTCTATTAGTTTCAATTTGTTTGTGTTGCTTTTTTAAAAATCTGTTTAAAAAGAAGTTTCTTTCCTTTTTTGGCAACTTTTAAATTCTAACATAATTGAAGAATATTTTGATACATTCTGTGTATCTTTAATTTAAGACCTCGAGATTCAAAATTTTCTTTACTTTCTTAAACTCCATGTACAAACTAATTGAACTGGAGGGATTAATATATATGTTAGATGTAGATTATGCTGAATGAAGACGGTTTGGGTGGGGTGGGGTGGGGTGGGGTGGGGGAGTGTGTTGGCATAGCTTCCAACTCCTATGAAAGAGTGAGCAGATTATCAGCATTTTTTTTTATGATTTAAGAAAGAACTGCTAACAAAGGAAGTTGATTTACAAAATGTTGTACGAGTAGCAATAGTTATCATGGAGAAAGATGCAATCTTTTTTCACCAATATGGTAATCGGACACTTATTTTGCTTTTTGTATACAAATGTGCAGAGTGTACAAGAAAGTAATGGGGATTGTTATTAGTATTTAAAATCGGAGATCGGGAAGGGTATGGTTTATGGAATCATAGACTGCATATTACAAGAGGTTTGACATTTCCATTTCCAGATACAATTGGTCCTGAAGATGTTGGACTGAAAGATAAAAGCCTAGAGGATGAAAGAGGTCATGGTCTTTTGGGACTCAATACCTTCAACAGGGTGGATCGCTGGGCTCAACCGATAACATATGTGGATATACACGAGGGTCAAAACTTTACAGTAAGATATTGTTCTTATTTAGCTTCATTGCATATGTATTTGTCAAATGCATTAACATGGTCTCTCATTGGATTGTTGTTTGATACGATTTATGCTCGTGCCAACACAGCCTTTGGATATGTAATGTAGAAGTACAAAGGTACATATCCTCATTATTTGTATGTCAACAGTGAGAGGTTTCTTAGCAATCCCCACCATCCAAGCTTTGGAAAAAAACATACCGGTTTAATTGGACGCGCGCAAGGACATTCTAAAATACACTTGAAATCTGAAGCCTGAATGAAGAAGTCTACTTTTATGGTTAAAAAATAATTCTTCAAGTTGTAGTGTAGCAAAATTTTAATTGTCAAACTTAAGGCAGTTAATGACATCATGCCTTCTCTGCTTTATTTCTATCAGTATCAAATGTGTGGTTTTTCATTAGAGTAGTATTTCAAGCTTCTTTTATATCTACGACAAACTCAATTGGAAATGATGTAATGCAGATGTGTATGTTTTGTCTCCCAACTTCTGCTGTCATTCCATTGCATGATCATCCTGGAATGACTGTGTTGAGTAAAGTCCTCTATGGATCCTTGCACGTGAAAGCTTATGATTGGGTTGAGCCAGCTTGCATCAGGAAAAGTGAACGTGTTGGTCATCCTACAGGTTAGATTCAAACAAACTTCAAGTGTTTAAGTGCTTCTAAAATCCTCTCTTGGTATGATGAGGTGCCAAAGGAATAAAGTATTCACATTCTTTTCATTAGAGTACTCACCAAGTGAACCCCAAAGAATCTACTCCCTCCGTCCTATTTTATGTGGCACCCTTTGACTTGGCACGGTGTTTGAGAAAAAAGGAAGACTTTTGTAACTTGTGGTCTAAAATAATCCTTGAATATTTGTGTGGTTGTGAATCATTTCATTAAGGGTAAAAAGAAAATTCTAAAGTTAATTTTTTTCTAATTATAGTAAGGTGACATTCTTTTTGGGAAAAAAGAAAGTGTGTCACATAAAATGGGAAGGAGGGAGTAAATATTTGTGGGTGTGGATGATAAAGTGGCTAGAAGTCACTTCGTTGATTCGGGATCACTTTGTTGACGTCACTTATCTTTCACATAAGAATGAAAATTTGTCTTCCCCAGTATCTTCCTATAAGTTTCCCCATTCTTTTTTTTTTTTTTTTGAGAATGGTAATAATAAGTTTCCCCATTCTTTTGGTTGTATGATTCTTCTTTTGCACTTCAAATTCCCATTGTCTTTGGTGCGATAGCTCCTTGTATTTGAACGGCCTAACTCCTAACTCCTTGTCGTGGCGGAATTTCCTTTTGGCTAGATTTCATACCCACTAACCCCCCCACCCCCCACCCCACCCCACCCCACCCACAACAACCCCCCTGTGAAATGACAAATCTTATCTGTTCCCATCCATCATTAGTTGATACACAACATAAACAATTATTAGTTGTAACGGCACCGCCTGTACATCCTCTGCTTTTTGAAATATATGCTGGGTTTGTTCTTTCTCGTTCTTTTTACTCACTATTTGTGTCGTACGGACTGTCAGAATACACATTTCTCTTGGCGGGATGGCGTAAGAGCTATAACTTCTCCCATTTAAGTTCTAATATTTACCATGACAAATTCTTAATCCCAAGTATACCCACAAAACTCATCTTTACTTTGCAAATCGATTACTAGAGATGTGAAGTTTTTGCAATTTAGAGGATGGTAATCAAGATTTGATGTACTGAATGCCAACCTGGATTAATAACTGAGATTCGTAATTTCTTATTTTCTTGAGGACTGGAGTTTATTATGAATCACCTTTAGATTTCTATGGATGAATTTAGGTTGCAGCTTGTTAACTTTGATAAGCAAGGGTTGTACATTTTTCTAGCATGAGAGATTATCTTGCATTATTGATTTATTGTAGAGCTTGCATTTATGGAGAATTAGGTATTTCAGCACTATTGAGTTCATGTAAGTTGGTGTATATTTTGTTTTAGGTAAGAAGTATCAGCGTTTTGCTGTTTTCCTTTCTTCATTTCGTCATATTTATGTATTGATCATGTTTAACATACCTACAAATGATGGTCAAAAAATTTCTGCTTCCAGTTTTCTTGTTTCGGCAACCACTTGGTTAGCAAGGCCGCTCATTACTAGCTGAATTATTTTTATAATCTATCTGCTAGTGCTTGAGTCCAGTAGCTTCCGAGCTGAGCTGGACTGAATCAAGCCCTGTTGAGGTCCTACTTTCTTCACCTTGTGTGCTATAGCAGTTCACTATTTGTCCTGTTTGTTGGTGCCTTCCTCGGTATATGTTACATCAAAAAGTCTTCGTTGTTGTATATTCTTTGACTGATTAAGCGTTGTGCTCTTAAATGCTTGCACTTCATGTACATAGACTATCCTTGTCAAAATCGATATTCACCAGCACTGTGTTAGACACTCGGAATCATAGCACACGAGATGCATTTGCATGTTCTTCTGGTTATTTTGAATATATATTGCTAATTCAAAGTGAATAGTATCTCTGACATTTCTAGTCTAAAATCTTCATTACTATGCGAAATGTTTGCTGATTTTGATAGTTATTACTATCTTATTTTCCCTATTTTTTCGGTTTGTGGATCCTTATTATTTAATACATACAAAAACATTAAGAAAAAGAAACATGATGCATTTATTTGACAGTGAGACTAGCTAGGTTGGCAGTTGATAAGGTCGTAACTGCACCACATGGTACATCTGTTTTGTATCCCAAGAGTGGAGGGAATCTGCACTGTTTTACTGCCGTTACACCTTGTGCAGTTCTGGACATTCTTGCTCCTCCGTATCTTGAAGCAGCTGGCAGAAGATGTACCTACTATCACGATTATCCTTATTCCAGCTTTGGTAAGTGTCTATCCTCTTTTGTTTTGAAGCCTTGTCTTTCTCAAGGATTGCTTAGCCATTTCAGATTGGAGTCGGATGTAAGCAGTTTGTTCGAGAGTTGTACTGAGATTAACCTGTCATGCATATGCAGCACATGGAGATGAAATTGTTGGTAACGGAGAAGAACAAGACTATGCATGGCTTGCTGTGGTTGATACACCAGAGGATCTGTACATGCGCCCGGGAAGGTACATGGGTCCAACCATCCAGAGGTAGCAGTATACGTTTTCCTGCATTTGATTTATTATGGAGTGTGGATGTTCATGGAGCCCTTTTACTGTGAACCCTACCCAAGATTGACCTATAAATCAGTAATGGATGCTTGCTTAACTGCTGTGTATTGTTACTGTTTTTTTCTTCTTTTTTTCTCTGTAATTCTCAATAAGGCTGCTGTATCATGTTGTTAGAATCATGAAATGCTACAGTAATATATCTTAGTTTAGCCTTCGGCATTGTATATTGGAGTTTGTATTTGTTGGGTATTCGTCGTAGGAGTTGATGCTGCTAACTTTGGAAGTGTAATTGAAAAGTCTCCTGTCCATTGCACTCGGAAAGACTAATATTGATAGATGGTCGTCGTTTTTCATGTTTGTATTTCTTTCCGAATCTGCATTTCCACAACTACCGTAGCTTGGTGAAAAGCATGGTCAGTTTTTTCCAGAAGAAACTGGTAGCCTTTGCTATAGTCGTGCATGTGCTTAGTTCATTGTCAGCAATACGATTGCTCTGGTTGGTCACTTTGTGGTGGTAATTTTTAATGTGATTATATGAGAATACCATCCCTAGTAACACCTGGAGAACTAATATATCCAAACGAAAAAAACCTGAATAATTTTATGACTTTGAGTGAATATGAGGCCACTAATCTCAACTAGATATAAGCAAGTACTGTCATGACATCCATAAGAAAATGGAGGGCACTTATTATTTTGATAAAGACAGCACTACTACTGCAGACGGGATTCTGTTTGTGGAAAACGAAGTTGACACGCATGAAAGACTTGTTTCTAAAAAAGAACTGCAAGAAAAGTCGACCAGATGTAGCTTCTAATGCCCTACCTGATCCTCCGCGAATACATATCTGACAACAACACCAATCGAGTATACAAAAAAAGAAAACTTTAATGGATTCTCCCTATTGTAATTTAGTTTTTGATTGCTTTCTCAAGGAGATCTGAAAGATTCACCAGCATAGCGAACATCTCCAAGTTCCTCTTCGATACGCAGAAGCTGCAGTCAGTATACCACAGTTTAGCCACTCAAAACGAAGCAGAAACCTTTTTATCAAAATAAAATAAAATAGAAGCATTCACCCTTAAGTTATCAACAAACACAGAATAGCTAGACCAAACAAAACTTAATGGGACATCAGACATCAACAAAATCCAGTTGAAATGCTACAAGGTGCTAAAAAAAATCTATGGAGGAAGATTGAACGACTAGAATAGAATTTTACAATCTGCAATGGAGACGAGTATCCACATAGAAAGCTTATCAACTTCCAAGCAGTCACAAGACTGAGTGGTAAAATTGCCAACAGCAGGATGAATAAAGGTTACAAAACATTGTGACAAGAGACTACCTAAATAAATATATTAATAATGAAATAGCATAAACAAGAACAAGGGCAACAATAAAAAATAAGATGAAGTAAAAAAAGGGAATTAAAGTGTTCCAACCTGGTTGTATTTTGCCAGCCGCTCACTCCGGCAGGGTGCTCCTGTCTTGATCTGCATTATAGGAGAATTTAAAAGCATATTAGTATGCTGCTGGCAGTTTAAAGGGTGGAAAAGATTAAACAACGTTTAACAGCAGGAAGTCGAGAGTACCTGTCCACTGGCCAAACCAACAGACAGATCTGCGATAAAATTATCCTCTGTTTCACCACTTCGGTGACTGACCATAACACCCCAGCCCGCAGCTTTGGAGTCTAGCGCCGCTTGAATGGATTCTGTCACAGTGCCAATCTGGTTAACCTGCAATGGTTTGAAAGATGATGAGCCAAGTCCTCACTACCATTTGTCATTCATTTACCAAGAGAGCTCTACCGGCTTTAGGGATTTATGTACATCAATGCAGTGTTTCCATCTAACAGGACTGAACCCGTAAGAACCTATAAATTGCGTTTTCTATGTCTGAATTATCTCCTCCTTTTCCCATTCAAACTTGAAACAGAACTATACATAAAACAAAGTGATATAGTTCATGTGAACTCTGACAAGACAAGTGCTTCAAGTCACACCTGAAAAGAGGGATTCAGATTAATCCTAAGTTGCACGGTGTCTTCACTTTTGATGCTGCAGCCGTGTTGGATTCTCCAAAACCACACTACTTTTGGAGAATCCGACACTCACCAGTTGACATTTTTGAAGAGTCCACGCAAACATAGGATTAATCACACCATAAAAGAAAATAGGTAAACATAAAGTGTTTAGCTATAATTGCAACATAAACCGAGAAGTCTACAGTCTTATGACAAATGCGTTCATTCAAAAAGGTTCATAAACATACTACTATTGTATTGTTCAGACCAAGATCTTTCTAGGATAATCCTAATAGTTAAATACAAGTCTTTCTAACAGGAAAATACTTGGCTTTTCCAGAGAAATGCACCAAATTAAGCACCACTGTTTTGAGGCTCTTCCTGTCAATGTATTAAGGCTATTTTGCTTAAAAGTACGCAGGATCAACTTAAAGATATTGTACCTTACCGGTAGCATAACTTCACTTTGCTTCTTTATTTTATGTGTATGTTGCTTAAAGAAATGTGTGTGTTTGCTATCTTCACAGGTAGCATAAACAAAAGAAATGTTGCTTAAAGACAAATTTTTACCTTCAACAGCAATGCATTGCATGCCTTTTTCTGAATTGCTTCAGCAATTCTCTTTGGATTAGTCACCAACAAATCATCACCAACAAGCTGAATATCAACAGAAGATTGTAGAGATGCCCAAGAGCTCCAATCATCTTGGTCAAAGGGATCTTCAATAGATACAATAGGAAAATCTTTGACAAACTCCTTGTAGAGTTCACAGAGGTTCTGAGCACTAAGTACATGAGCTCCATCATTTGGTTGTTTCTTGAAATTGAGATCATATTTTGCATCTTTTGTCAAGAACTCGGATGCTGCTACATCCATGCCAATTTTAATCTGCACCAATCTTTCAATGAGAAAGTTCATAATTTCTGAATATAAAATAATATAATAGAACTGCAAGGCCACAAAAGAAAGCGTACCTTGCCAGTGTAACCAGCCTTCTCAATAGCATCCATAAGCAATACTAGTCCTTCCCTGTTATCCTGGACATTTGGAGCGAATCCACCTTCATCACCAACATTGCATGCATCTTGCCCGTACTTAGCTTTGATAATTCCCTTTAGAGTGTGGTAGACTGTTCTCCAATCAAGTGTGGACAGTTAAATACTATGTAAAGAGATGTTATTATTTACAAGTTCGCAGTACACATAATATGCAAGGTTGCAGGTCAGCGTAAGAAGTTTAGCTTCTGTTTTACTTCTCCTAATGCAAGTGTGGACAGTTAAATACTATGTAAAGAGATATTATTTACAAGTTCGCAGTACACATAATATGCAAGGTTGCAGGTCAGAGTAAGAAGTTTAGCTTCTGTTTTACTTCTCCTAATGCAGATTTACTGAAACCAACACTATTTTGTCAAAGTGAGACAGACTGCCATCAAGAAAGAGGAAGCACTTTTATATTTACACTGTTTTCTTTAATCCTGATTCCAGAGGACAGGAGGAACATATATTTACATTATTTCTCACCTTCACTACCCATACGAAGTGCCTCCGCAAATGTTGATGCTCCAACAGGTAGTATCATGAACTCTTGCATAGCTAAATTGTTACCAGCATGGCTCCCCCCATTTATCACATTGAACGCTGGAACTGGCATTACAAGTTCTTTGGTTCCAGATATTTCTTGAATGTGTTTATACAAAGGTACTGCTTTTGCTCCAGCACCAGCTCTACACACACTGAGAGAGACTCCAAGAATGGCATTAGCCCCAAGTTTTGATTTATTAGGAGTTCCATCAATATCCAGCATAACAGCATCGACATCAGTCTGGTTCCTTCACAAGAAGAAAAGGAAATTGCCACATTTAAATGGAACTGAAGAAGTATTAAGAAGCCACCAAGGCAGCCCTTCCTATGGCATTTATTATTATTGAGAAATAAACTTAAATAGACGCCCATCAAAAGATAGCCGGCAATGTATAATATATGTATAGATGTGCGTAACCATGTAATTAGTGAATAACTAGCTGTTATAAGTAATTTAAGCTATGTGTAACTGCTCCTTTATTATTAGGCAATACTGCACCAGTATTCTCTACTAATCAATCTTTTGAGATGTCTTGGTGTGTTATACGTACCAGCCATCTTCTTATTGTCTACCTCAACTTGAACCAAGCTAAGCTTCAGCAAATTTCATTATTACTAGCCAAAATCATATATGCAGTTACCGATGTATTTTTCAGCTTATTGACAACCAATACAGACTAGTAAAGCTAAACTTACTCAGCCCCTTTTTATACTATCTTTTATTTCAATTTGTTTGTCATGATTTTTTTTCAGTCCATTTAAAAAAGAATGTTTCTTTCCTTTTTGACAACTCTTTAATTTGAACTTCCAAATTTCATATGACATGTTTAAGACACAAGATTAAAGTAAATTGTCAGTACATTCTACATACCTCACAAGTATTCCTTACTTTATTCAACTCTCTGTGCCAAGTCAAAATCAGGCAAACAAATTGAAACCGTGCCACTAATAAACAAAGAAAGTGGCTTACACACAGTAACGGAAGAAGTACTTTGATTCTGATTGTCAAGTGCTTAAACAACTCTCTTTGATCAGTAAAAATGCTCTAAACAAGCTTACACCTCGTGAAGTACGAAAACTACCATTTTGTAAAGTACTATACAAATTGAGACCATATACTACTGGAAGATCGAAAATTTTAAAATGAAAAAAAAAAAAAAAAAAGAAGATTAAATTACCTGACATCAACACCAACAAGCTTGGGTCCCAAAAATTCATTAATATTTTTGACAGCATTGAGTACCCCTTTACCACCATAAAGGCTCTTATCACCATCTCTAAGCTCTAACGCCTCATAGATCCCAGTAGAAGCTCCACTCGGAACCGCCGATCGGTAGAGTAGATCATCACCAGTAACCAAATCAACCTCAACCGTAGGATTTCCCCTGCTGTCTATGATCTGCCTCGCCTTCACATATTTCACTTTAGCAGACGCCTTGGATGCAGTTGCCGATGGAGCAACAGCGACGGAGCATCGAACGGACGGTCTAGATTGAATCTTTTGGGTTGCAGGTAATGAGAACAACGGCGTTTGTGATTTGAGTTTGGTGGGAAAAAAGGGGTTAGAGAGGTGAGATGGAGCTAAGGCCATTTGTAAAATGCGGACAGCGAAAGAGAGGATTTTTGAGCTGAAGAGAGTAAAAGAGGTTTTAGGAGTTATATTTAAATGGAGAAAAAGGGGGTTTATAGGAAAGTCCGCCGAAGGGCGAAGAAAGCAGAGTTTGGTGTTGAAGAAAAATGGCTTCAAGGGTAGTTGGTTGGTGGCTTGGTGCTTTGGAGGAGACGTTATAGTAGAATATGCAGGTTGAAAGGCCAAATGAGTTGGTAGCTACTCCCTCCGTTCTATATTATATATATAATATAAATATTTTAATTTACTTGTTTATTTTCATAAATTAAAATTATTTTATTATTATTTTTTTTTATATTATCCTCAATACTAAATAACTAAAGAAAATAATAATAATTAATGTTAAAGTTTTAAAGTATTAAATAAGGTTATATAAAATTATAAATTAAAATTATATTAAATATATTAAAATATTGAAATTAAAATATTATAAAAAAAGAAAAAATTATTCTTTTTTATACGAACTTAAAAAATAAAGTAAATAGTAATTCTTTTTAAAATAATAGGAGTATTTTGTTAATAATGTGTCAATTCAAAAGAGTCAAACTAAAATGGAAGGAAAGTTGGTACCAAATAGTGTTTGGTTTTCGTGGGGTCCACTAGATTTCCTATTGCAAATTCTTGGGCCCTTAATTAACTTTTTGACTAGCAGAAAATGAAGAATTGTAACAACGATGTGGTTTAGTGCTTAGACTGTAACCTTTTTAATTAGAGGTTTTGGATATAAAGAGAATTTTGTGAGCAATTTGAATTGATTGGGACTTCAATGTTGACAGCAAAACTGAGCGTAAAACAAAAAAAAAAGAAAGAAAATGAGGAACAGTTGTCAAGTTGTTTAAAAATTAAACTATTGAATATATCCTTCCTGTCCCAATTTATAAGAGCATGTTTGGATTAATTTATTTTATTTTTAAGTTAAAACAGTTTTTAAGCATTTTATTTAGTATCTGGCTAAGATTAAAAAATATTTACCAAAATAGCAAAATTAAGTTATAAGTTAGATTCATTTTTTGAGACTTAATTTGACTAATTTATAAAACTAATTGGATTAATATCAACTCAATATCTTAAAAGAAAATTTAGATATTACAAAACTATACTACAAATACTATAAGTTCCACTATCGTATCAATATAATAAAAAATATAGTATATTTTAAAATATCGATCAAAGTGAAATATGACACATAAATTAAGACACAAGAAATAACACTTTAAACAAACGTAAACTATTACGCCTAAATACGAACTAAAGCAGTAGTAATAATAATAACAAAAATACATAGTTCTTTATATTTGTATCGGCATATAAGTCTATGATAAAATCATAATGCTACTATAAAAGTAATACATTTAAAATCAACATACTAACCACCTTTATATATCATTCATATGGATTTTTTTTCTTTCCATTATACTGTATTTTTAGTTAAGTCTATATTAATTTCAAGAAATTATTAGGTCTACCCTCCTTTTAATTTAACAAACTCACTTACCATAGTACACATAAATTCGGTGCATATGTAGGTCAATATAGGTAAATGATCAAAGTATCTCAAGCAGCTGGATTTTGGCGGTCCAATATTCACTGTCATATAACAATATAGAATTATTTGTAAAATTATTTATATTTTACCTTGGTAGATATATTTCTATCACTTAATACCCTAAGAACACTTATGCCTTTCAACCAGTGTTTTCAAAGGTGTTTTCAGGGGTGACTCTCGAGGCGGGGCGTAGTAAAAATGCTCTGGGGCACAAATAAAAAACGTAGATTCATAGGACGTAAGTCCAGGGCGTAAACACGTAAGTCCCAGGCATAAAAACGTACGCCCGGGCGTTAAATTTAATTTTTATTATTTTAAAATTATTTTTTGCTATAATCATATTTTTTTTATTATTGATGTAATGATGTTTATACCTTATGTTATCATATGGTAGTGAGTTTTTCTAAAATATGTAAATAATGAAAGCAAGTTTTTTTATTATTGTAATATTTTTTTCTATATTATTGGTGATTTATTTGAATTATTTGTAGAATCATTGAAATTTTTTGCTTTTACTTATATTTTTAGTAATAAAATTATAAAAATAAAGATACATGAGATATACGCCCCGTAGATCCATGAAACTTACGCCCCATATCTTGGGGCTTACGCCTTGCCCCGTGCTACATAAAACGCCTCGCCTTTTAAAACACTGCTTTCAACCATCTAATTTTAATACTATAATAAGTGTATAAACTTTATTCTAATAAATTATGAAGTAACTACGAAAATAAGATATGAAAATATTGCAATTTGAGTGGTACCGTTCATTTTTAAATGTCATTGGATCTAAGAATAATATTATATGATTCTTATCTTTGCAATGTCAATTCAAAGACTCGAGAGCTTGATCTTGAATTTGATAAATTTTGAATTCAATGCAAAAGATTGACTTGGGTGTCACAAATAGAATATGAAGAAATAGAAATTCAACTATGTAACTAAATGATTTGTATCGGCGTACATCAAATTTTAGTTTGAATTTTTTGTTGAACTATTAGTAGAGATCTAAAACCAAAATTTAAATGAATTTCATTAGAGCTTCTCTAGTTTACCTTCAACTAGTTTGATGTGTTTATTGATTATTGACTGAACTTGATCACGGATGTGAAGATAGATGTTAATGCATATAAGGCTATCATATCAAACTCTTCTTAATTGGTTGCTGATTAGATAGACATAAAGAAGCTGATTAAAATCTACTAGAGAAAAGATTAGGATCTAATTGCCCTACTAAATCCTTTTGGATTTTCGTAACCCATTGAATTAAAGAATGCTCGAATATTTTCTTTTTATTTTCTAATAATGGTCAATCAGGGAATATTAAACCATCTTATGAATAAGAATATCTACACATTTATTTGAATTATGATATAGGCTTTAAACTATATTAAGTTTGATGTTATCTTGTTGAATATCAAGTTTTAAATTTCCGTAAATAACTCCAACATGATGGGTAAATACTAGGCACATGATCTCCTTCTTAAACTTGTCAGAATAATCCATTTAGATATTCGAACTAAAACTTATTTCAATTGAACACCTTAACTTCTAATAAAGTGTTACAATTAGACATTTTCGATTAAAATTTTGGAATCATATGCATTCACTTCAATAAGCCGTAAAATACTAGACATTTTCCACTTGAGGTTGATGTGTATAATTAAAATATATGAAATATTTTATGTGATTAATTTAACTATCTAATAAACGAATGAAACCACGCATAAACTTTAAAGTGTCTAATTAGATCATTTTATTTGGAGTTTAGGTGTTCAATTAAAACATAATTTAGTTTGAGTGTCTAAATGAAATATTCTAATAAGTTTAAAGGACTAATTGTAATTAAGCCTAGATAGTCTAACAAATTAATGCATATGAAGTGCTGGCTTTGTTGTTGCGGAAACAATTGGAATAGTTCCATTGGAGACTACTTCCTTCATCCTCCTCTTTTACATACATTTCGGTCTCATTGTTCACACTGTATTATTTTTTGCAGATTATAGGCATCTGATTCATACTCATCAGTTATTTTTTCAATTTTCGTACTCCATTCACCCGGGAGAAAAAAAAAATGGTTCGCGAAAACTGCAAAGAAACATCGACATTCCCTCAAGATGTGATTATAATGGCTTCTCTGGCAGCGATAGGATTTTCAATTTGGTCACGTTTCAGCGACAGCGCTACGCCTTGCCAGAAAGTATTGGAGAAGCCTTTGCTAATACTGGCAGTGTTTCTATTAGTTTTTTCAGTTGTGATATTGGTTGGACGCTTGTGCCGAATCATATTTATCAGATGTATATTTAGGATCTTGGTGTACTTGGTCTATTACGGACTCTTCTTTTTGTCGTTGTTCGCAGTTTTGGTCACCAATAGAAACGCGAGCAGGGCTTTATTCGGGAGAGATGGAAATTACTCGCACTACTTGTTGAAGAAGTATGTGGTGAATGCAGAGTATTGGGAACACATTAAGGGCTGTTTGGTTGATTACAAATTTTGTCAGCATACTCACAAAGGGCGTATTCAGGTTCTTAATTACTTCTTTCTTTATTCATTATCTTCTTTCTCAATGAATTGATCTAGATTACGTAGTAATGAATATGACATAAGTATTTGAGTTTAAGTTCCACGGATGATGCAACAAAGATGCATATAATTGGATCAATATAATCCGTGTAGTTTCATAAAGTAGGGTCTAGGGAGCAGCGAGAGTACCATGTGTACTCATCTTGTTAGAAATTTTACGGAAAATCTCCGATCAAAGAAATTGTAGGAAACTCTCATAGCTTGAGGCGTGTTAAAGACAACGTTTTTAAAGATATTTCACCAATATAGAAATATCCTCTATGATTCAATAAACTCTTCTAGTATAAAACTAAGGGGTCGTTTGGTAGGGTGTATAAAAATAGTGCAAAATATTGTGTATTAGTAATGCATGCGTTAGTTGTGCTTGCATTAGTTATGCTTGCATTTTTCTTATGCAGTGTTTGGTTTGGTGTATTAAAAATAATATGAATTGCATAATTTCTAAAAAAAAATTTTTTTATAAAAATACCCTTCATAATTATGGTGGAAATGATGTGGAAAAGATTTTGAGGGGCAATTATGACTTTAATCATGCTAATGCATGCATTAAAATCTATTGCATTACTAATACCATGAATTTCCATGTATTAGTAATACACCCCTTAATACCAAATAGAGTGTATAACCAATGCAAGCATTAGTAATACATAAAATGAAAAAGTGTACCAAATAAGATATTAATAATACACAAAGTTAATACAAGCATTATTTTTTCTAATACACTCTATCAAACGAACCCCAAGAGCACATAAACTAACAAAGATTTGTTTCAATATAAAACCCAACGCACAATAATGTGGAAGGAAGATAATTTGGATAGGTCCCTTTCTCCATCTCCAAGTTCCAAAGAATGATTATACATATTATTATTTTATATACAAGTAAATGATCAAGCCAAAAATGGAGTTTATAACGTTCTGTAATCAACTTAGTAATTGTGATTCAATGGATCATATTCATTATTCACAAAATAAATTATATGACTGTTACAAATGCCAAATACAACCATTTAGAAATAAAAGTAATGGACACCAAGGGTGTGACCTAGTGGTTCAATGAAGTTGGGTTGAGCACCATGAGGTCTCAGGTTCAATTCTCAACTGAGATAAACACTAGGGGATTTCTTCCCATCTGTTCTAATCTTGGTGAAGAGTTACCTAGTACCTGTTACTGATGGGAGGTGACAGGTATCCAGATAAAAAAGTAATGGGCTAATGGCTACTTAAAGTGGTTCAAAATATTATAATAATGGCTAGTAACATGGATAGTAAAGAATAAAAAGTTAAATTTATTTTTGAGATAAAAGAATTATTTTTCTCACAAACCTTACTCCTATCTCATAGGTAGAGGAATTGTCTCCAGTAGACCCTCATCTGAAATAAAATAGCCTAGAAAGGGAATAAACGAAAGTGAAAGCATCACAAAATATTCTGAATAGTAACTACAACAAAATAATACGATAATCAAAATACATGAAACATCATATAGTAGTAAAAATCGAAGGACGAGAAACTACAGAAGGAATATTACGACTACTAATATGGGCGGATATATAGCAATTGAAGGCCAGAATCGATTTGGTAAAATAATTTTTAATTATTTTTTAAATGAGGCAACTGTGTTCGTCGGATTTCCTAATTTTACTGCGGTGAATATAATGAGCGTGAAAAAAAATCGTGGGACCTATGTCGGTTTTTATACTAAAATAACTTTTGAGTATTTTCTTTTTCAAAAAATGGAGTGACTGGGTCAGTTCCGCCTTGGATTTCTTGGACCGATATAGTCCCTTGATTTTTTGGTCAATTTTCATTGTTTTTAGTAGTGTTCTATCTAAGATCATGTCCTCGATAAGCTGAAATTACGTCATGTCATGTCTAATAATCTCTCCCCCAACACTTATTCCATCTACATCTACCTCTCTTGAAACCATCCATGACCAACCTAGCTCTCACACCTCCGCATGGGGACCAAACCATCTCGACCTCGCTTCTCGCAGTTTATCCTCCATTGAAGCCACTATTACCTTCTCCCAGATATCATCCTTTTTAATCCTAGTCCCATAGTATACCTACATATCCATCGCAACATCCTCATTTTCAAAACTTTCATCTTTGAAAGTGAAAGTTCTTAATTGAGCAACACTCTGCCCTGAACCCATACATGCTAGAATGCATAAATCACATACGCAGCGGAAGCATAAACAAGGGATCACAAACTTACATGTCAACATGATAATGTAAAATAAAAACCGAAATTCATGAAAAACTACATACCTCTTGAAGCTTTTACACAACTCGTTTATCACCTTGTTCTCCAGGTCTGCTGCCTTCTACTACTACCTGAATAACTTTTTCTAAACAATACTCGTGTGGACAAGTTTTCTAATTTTTCAAAGGAGAAATTGAATAGTTCAAAATCTGAAAAACCAAGCCCCTATTTAATCCTATTACCCCATTGAAGAAGGTAGAGGAAGAGGCAAACCGTTTTCAGATATTATGTGTACTTAATACCAACCTTAATACCAATTAAGTACAAAAACGTTTTTGTGCCTTAATAATCCATTAAGCACAAAACGTTTTTCTGTCTTTATTTATTGGTATTAAGCCACATTAAGTCACATTCATTCCTTATAGAAGACTAGTAAACAATATCACTTCTTCCATAAAATCCTTTTCTTTTCAAAATTGTTTAGTTAATCAGGCGTAGCAGGGACCGCAGATTTATTAACTGAGGCTTCCAATTATGATATTAATTCGCAAATGAATGAATTATCATATCATAATAAATTACAAATTATTCCACTAAAAATCTGTAATTGCACTCCTCGATATTAACTTCGAAATCTACCATTACATCTTATTTAACTCCCCATGTTAGAATTACCGACACCAATCAATTAAATCAAATTTTTCTGAAAATTTAATTTATTGACTAACTCAATCCTACATTACTATGCTCAATTTATTTCACGTGACGGATACTAAATCCACCTGCAGGGTTTACACGTGAAAACTTATAAGCAACCATATAGGGGTGTCTTCTATCTCAAGTCCGAGACATGGTTCTATCAACTAATTATTATTTCACTAAGTAATTTGTCATTATCCAATCTATTAGGAATATATTGACTCTCAATAGAGTCTCACCTTTTAATAGATTAAAATAATAAATCAAACTACATAGATCATAATAATTATATCAAGATTAAGAGTATAAGTACATGTAATGGATTAGAGAAGTTGTTTATTAATATTCAGAACATAAACAAACATCTCTACTTGGTCCGTTCAATACATACGAAATGTACTAGCACAAGAAGTTGGAATATTACCACTCCCATAATTAAGATCAAATTATATTTTAATCTTGTGCTACAATCATCAAGATGTTTGTCCTACTTCATCTTTGATTGTGAACTTTAATTTATAACTTATAAGAACCAACAATTTTAATCTTCCATGCATGAGTTAAATAACTCCATGCATAAAATTGCATACTATATAAGTTAAGGACACACATGTCAACACAATGATTTATTTAAATAAAGACTTTATTAAATTAAGAAGATGAAATAAATTGTCTTTACATGGGATGTAAAATAATACTATAACTTAAACCAACATGGTTAATAGTATATCCTAACAATCTCCCACTTAGACTCATAACCATGCATGAACAATTTTAACACCCATTTCTTCCACATGCTTATCAAAGACCTTCTGAGTTAAGCCCTTTGTAAATGGGTCCGCCAAATTGTTCTTTGACTCAATCTTCAAAACTCTCACATCACCCCTTTGAGTTATATCCCGAATCAAGTGATATTTTCTCTCAATATGCTTACTTCTTTTATGGCTTCGTGGTTCTTTCGAGTTTGCAACCGCACCACTATTGTCACAATAAAGTGTGAGTGGTGCTTGAACCGAAGGAACCACTCCAAGCTCTTTCAGAAAGTTACCGAGCCAAACAGCCTCCTTGGCCGCCTCAGAGGCAGCCACATATTCAGCTTCCATGGTGGAATCAGCAACACATGATTGCTTGATACTCCTCCAAACTATGGCTCCACCTCCTAAAGTAAACACATATCCTGAGGTAGACTTTCTAGAATCCTTATCTGACTGAAAATCTGAATCTGTATACCCAATAGGTACAAGATTGTCAGAGTGAAAGACAAGCATGTAATCCCTAGTCCTTTTCAGGTACTTGATTATATGCTTTACCGCAGTCCAGTGTTCTTGTCCAGGATTAGACTGAAATCTGCTAACCATGCCAACAGCAAAGCAAATATCAGGTCTAGTGCACAACATAGCATACATGAGACTCCCTACAGCAGAAGCATAAGGGACCGCCTTCATTCTCTCTATCTCATCAGCCATTTTGGGCGACTGATCCTTTGATAAAGTAATTCCATGCCTAAAAGGAAGAAATCCCTTTTTGGAATTTTGCATGCTAAACCTTGCAAGAATAGTGTCAATATAAAGCGCTTGAGATAAGCCTATTATCCTTTGTTTGCGATCTCGCATAAGCTTGATCCCAAGGATATGAGCCGCTTCTCCCAAATCTTTCATATCAAAACGCGAGGACAACCACTCCTTAACAGAATTCAACATGCTCACATTATTACCTATGAGCAAAATGTCATCTACATACAGAATCAAAAATGCTACTTTGTCTCCGTCCCATTTTTTATATATGCATGACTCATTTTCACATTGATCAAAACCAAAAGTCTTAATCGAAATGTCAAAACAAGTATTCCATGCCCTAGATGCCTGTTTCAATCCATAGATGGATTTCTTAAGTTTACAAAACATGTTTTCATTGCCACTTTCTATGAAACCTACTGGTTGTGCCATGTAAATGCACTCATCAAGACTTCCACTTAGGAAAGCCGTCCTGACATCCATTTGCCAAATCTCATAATCATAACGAGCAGCAATGGATAAGAGAATCCTAATGGATTTAAGCATAGCTACCGGCGAAAAAGTTTCCTCATAATCAATTCCTTCTTTTTGAGTAAACCCTTTCGCTACAAGCCTTGCCTTAAAAGTTTGTACTTTTCCATCCACACCTCTCTTTTTCTTATAGATCCATCTACAGCCAATGGGTTTGACTCCCGCAGGTGGTTCTACAAGATCCCAGACTTGATTAGAGTACATAGACTCCATTTCAGATTTCATAGCATCAATCCATATTTCAGCATCTTTGTCTTGTAGTGCTTCGACGTAATTAAGGGGTTCTGTATTAGGCTCCTCAGGGATTCGATCGTATGATTCTCCCAAGAGCGCAAACCGTAAAGGTTTTCTAATAATTCTCCCACTACGACGAACAGTCACTACAGGATCTGCGACATTTGGAACTGAATTCTGAACACCTTGAACGTCGTCCTGCACAATTGCAGGCTGCTCGATATTACCCTGAACAGTTTCCTCCACAATTGCAGGCTGCTCGACATTACCCTGAACAGTTTCCTCCACAATTGCATGCTGCTCAACATTACTCCCACTACTTTGAGGTAGTGTAATGTCAAGTGTTTGCTCTTGTGCAACCTCTTGCCTATTGACATTTCTCCCACTACGTTGATGCAGTGGTATGTCAATAACGGTTGTCGGAATATGTTCTTGTTGTGTTTCATTATTAGTTATTCTATTGCTTAATTCCTGTAAAACTAGTTTACTTCTAGGAACATGGTTCATTAAATAGTCCGATTCCAAAAATCTGGCATTTGTCGAGACAATTACCTTCTGTTCATTAGGACAGTAAAATAAACCTCCCTTAGTACCTTTTGGATATCCAATAAAAATGCACACTTCTGTCCGAGATTCCAGTTTATTAGTTTTCCCTTTTAGCACATGTGCTGGACAACCCCAAACCCGAATATGCCGTAGACTAGGCTTGCGCCCACTCCACAATTCAGATGAGGTTAAAGGTACTGACTTTGAAGGAACCAAGTTCAGAATATAATTTGCTGTTTCTAATGCATACCCCCAAAAGGAAAAAGGCAAATCTGAATAACTTAACATTGATCGAACCATTTCCATAAGAGTTCTATTTCTCCGCTCTGCCACACCATTTTGTTGTGGTGTTCCCGGAGCAGAATATTGAGATGTAATTCCTGATTCTGATAAGTACTTAATGAATTCCGCAGAAAGGTATTCACCACCACGATCAGATCGTAATGTATGGATATGGTTATTATGTCGCTTTTCCGTTTCTATCTTAAATTCCTTGAATTTTTCAAAGCATTCAGATTTACGGCGCAACAAATAAATGTATCCATATTTCGAGTAATCATCTGTGAAAGTCACAAAATACTCAAAACCACCTCTTGCTTGTATATTCATAGGACCACACAAATCAGAATGAATTAATTCTAACTTATTACCGGCTCTATTTCCTTTGGAAGGAAAAGGTCTCTTGGTCATTTTTCCTTCTAAACAGGATTCACAAGTCGGAAGTGCCTCCACTTTCAATGAACTCAAAGGTCCATCAGAAACCAACCGTGAGATCCTATTTATATTAATATGACCTAGACGTAAGTGCCATAAGTAGGTTTCACTCAAATCTGAAATTCGTTTTCTCTTATGTGATTGATTAATGTTATTAAGTTCCGAAGTTTGTAGCATGTTTGGAGACACATCAAACACAAACAGGTCATCTATTCTAGGAGCAGAAATAATAAAATGCTTATTAAACTTAATAATTGCAGAATTATTAGCAAAATAAATATTGTAACCAGCATCCATTATTCTTGAAACTGAAAGTAAATTCCTTCTGATAGAAGGAACGTAGAGGACATTATTTAAAGTCAAAACTCTAGAACTACTGAACGTAATGGAAATAGTTCCTATAGCTAAGGCTGGTGCTGGTTCCCCATTTGCTTGAAACACGTTGAGCTCATTTTCATTTAGCCGCCGCGTTACCTGAAACCCCTGCAAAGAAGTGCAAATATGATTAGTGGCTCCCGAATCTATAGCCCAAAATTGGGTAGAAACAGCCGCTAAAAATGTTTCAACGACATATGAAAAAGAAGTACCTTGTTTCTGCATTTTTGCTATATAACCGGGGCACTGTTTCTTAAAGTGACCAGGTTGCTTACAATGATAGCACTTGCCTTTAGGCTTAGCCACACCACCAGCAGCACCTGGAACCTTACGTGGCTTCTTCTTCTTCTTGTCGCCTTTCGGCTTAGAAGTCGAAGACGAAGGTTTGTCAACCATGAACGCCGCAGGAGGAGCTTGGTGCTTAATGATAGATTCTGCCGCTTGCAGCTCATTCAGCAGTTTCGCTAGGGACAAGTCCATCTTATTCATATTATAGTTTAAGCGAAACTGCTGAAAACTGTCCGGCAGAGTCTGTAGGACCATCTCAACCTGAGATTCCTTATCAATAACCGCACCAAGAATTTCCAACTCGTTCAACAGACTCATCATCTTAAGAATGTGCTCCCTCACTGATGATCCCTCAACCATTTTAGTGGTCAAAAGGGCTTTCATGGCTGTCTGCTTGGCAGCACGATTTTGCTCACCGAACATCTCTTTGAGAGATTCAAGCATATCGTAAGCAGAAGTCATTGACTGATGTTGATGCTGCAAGACATTCGCCATGGAGGCAAGAATGTAGCATCTTGCCATCTCATCAGCCTTAACCCATTTGTCATAGGCCTTAGTTTCATCATCAGTGGGATCAGCGGACCTAATGGGGCATTCTTCAACCAGCACAAATTTGAAACCTTCAGCAGTAAGGACAATGTCCAAATTACGTTTCCAGTCAACATAGTTAGGGCCCTCTAGTTTATTTTGATTCAGGATAGTGGTTAAGGGATTGAATGAAGACATGGTAAATCTGTGGTATGATCAAAGAATAAATCATTATTAGACATGCTAACAGAATAATTAAATTCATAAAATACACATCACACATATCACCATGCTCATAAACAGTTAGAATCGTTAGGGAAACTTAACCATTTAAGCAAAAATACATGCAATGTGAGACATGCTATCTACTTAAATAAAACAGCACCAACTCAGTTAGAGAGTAAACTATTAAGTTAAGTTAGATAAAACATCATAGTTCATAGAATCTCTTGCTCATTGATTCAACATGCAACTTAGTTGGAAAGTTAATACAAGTCATCAAAACAAGAGACACAAAACAGTAGCAATATATACAAGCATATCCGATGGGGAAGATGACCTATGTCAACATGTATACTCATATAATATACTGTAATCAACCACTGGAAACCATAAGGAATGACCCCTATTACCACTGGTATCAAAAATTTAATTTTTTCAGAATGTTTAATTTTTCAGAAAACATTAAAATGGCCAAAAACCCATCAAAACGAAGGAATTTGGCCAAAAAAGGCCCTATGTCACGGCAAAGCGGTGAGTCTTGGTCATTGGGTCATTTTCAATGAACCTACCAAATTTCAGGCCAATCAGAGTTCGTCAAAAATTGAAAAACTCCAAAACCGACCAAAATGGCATTTATAGACCAGGCTGCTTGCGAGGGTCAGCAGGGCTACTCTCGCAGCTTGGCCTTGCCACTACACCACTTGTTTAGGCAAATAAACAACAAAAGTGGTTGGGCAAATTCAAATGGCAATACAGATTTACCCTCAATAGCGAAAATCAATGAAAGCAGTCATCGGCAAGGCTGTCAGCGAGGGTAACATGGACTGTCTAGACAGCCTTGCCTTGACACCATACTGCTCATTATAGCATGTAAGGTATGACTATAGTTAGGCATAGTCATAACTTGGAACATGGTTACCCTAAATCCAGATTGCATACAGTGCATTGTTAACATGGATTTCCAGAAAACAAATATTTCAGTGACAACAAGGATGTCCAGAAAAACAAACATTTCATTATGAACATGTATTTCCAGAAAACAAATATTTCATTGACAACAAGGATGTCCAGAAAAACAAACATTTCATTATGAACATGTATTTCCAGAAAACAAATATTTCATTGACAACAAGGATGTCCAGAAAACAAACATTTCATTATGAACATGTATTTCCAGAAAACAATTGTACCATAAATTCATAACATATGATAATCATATAAACCAAAATAGATATATGAAAAACATGAAATTTCAGGTACAATATCATCAACATGATTAACAGTCAACAACATGATTTTATACAATTGTTGAAACTAACAAAAAAAAATGTATAACAATCATGAATTTCATATTACATTATCAGTGAGATGTAAGATGATTCGTGATACCAATTGCTAGAATGCATAAATCACATACGCAGCGGAAGCATAAACAAGGGATCACAAACTTACATGTCAACATGATAATGTAAAATAAAAACCAAAATTCATGAAAAACTACATACCTCTTGAAGCTTTTACACAACTCGTTTATCACCTTGTTCTCCAGGTCTGCTGCCTTCTACTACTACCTGAATAACTTTTTCTAAACAATACTCGTGTGGACAAGTTTTCTAATTTTTCAAAGGAGAAATTGAATAGTTCAAAATCTGAAAAACCAAGCCCCTATTTAATCCTATTACCCCATTGAAGAAGGTAGAGGAAGAGGCAAACCGTTTTCAGATATTATGTGTACTTAATACCAACCTTAATACCAATTAAGTACAAAAACGTTTTTGTGCCTTAATAATCCATTAAGCACAAAACGTTTTTCTGTCTTTATTTATTGGTATTAAGCCACATTAAGTCACATTCATTCCTTATAGAAGACTAGTAAACAATATCACTTCTTCCATAAAATCCTTTTCTTTTCAAAATTGTTTAGTTAATCAGGCGTAGCAGGGACCGCAGATTTATTAACTGAGGCTTCCAATTATGATATTAATTCGCAAATGAATGA
Source organism: Capsicum rhomboideum (assembly GCA_031232105.1). Taxonomy (NCBI): domain Eukaryota; kingdom Viridiplantae; phylum Streptophyta; class Magnoliopsida; order Solanales; family Solanaceae; genus Capsicum; species Capsicum rhomboideum. The sequence continues at coordinate 9,105,062 of CP124716.1, forward strand.
ATTATCATATCATAATAAATTACAAATTATTCCACTAAAAATCTGTAATTGCACTCCTCGATATTAACTTCGAAATCTACCATTACATCTTATTTAACTCCCCATGTTAGAATTACCGACACCAATCAATTAAATCAAATTTTTCTGAAAATTTAATTTATTGACTAACTCAATCCTACATTACTATGCTCAATTTATTTCACGTGACGGATACTAAATCCACCTGCAGGGTTTACACGTGAAAACTTATAAGCAACCATATAGGGGTGTCTTCTATCTCAAGTCCGAGACATGGTTCTATCAACTAATTATTATTTCACTAAGTAATTTGTCATTATCCAATCTATTAGGAATATATTGACTCTCAATAGAGTCTCACCTTTTAATAGATTAAAATAATAAATCAAACTACATAGATCATAATAATTATATCAAGATTAAGAGTATAAGTACATGTAATGGATTAGAGAAGTTGTTTATTAATATTCAGAACATAAACAAACATCTCTACTTGGTCCGTTCAATACATACGAAATGTACTAGCACAAGAAGTTGGAATATTACCACTCCCATAATTAAGATCAAATTATATTTTAATCTTGTGCTACAATCATCAAGATGTTTGTCCTACTTCATCTTTGATTGTGAACTTTAATTTATAACTTATAAGAACCAACAATTTTAATCTTCCATGCATGAGTTAAATAACTCCATGCATAAAATTGCATACTATATAAGTTAAGGACACACATGTCAACACAATGATTTATTTAAATAAAGACTTTATTAAATTAAGAAGATGAAATAAATTGTCTTTACATGGGATGTAAAATAATACTATAACTTAAACCAACATGGTTAATAGTATATCCTAACAATACAAACATAGTTGGTTTAACCATCGCTCTGAGAAATAGATGCTCAGCCTGCAATGTCCGATAACGGCGCTGCTTTCTTATCACAAAAAACTCCGGATGCTACCCCTATTCCACTCTACACCAATACAATGAGTGATATCGTCGCCAATCTCTCTATTTCCTTGGATAAAAGACGTAATGTGTTACATACGTCGTTGAACTTGAACTCCAAGTGTTCTGTCTTGGTCCTGCTCAACCTGAACTCAATAGACTCTAGGTCTGTCTCCAAACCTCTAACTCAATGCTAACTTTGTCGCGAGTAACATCAATCAGAAGTATGTCATACGCGAATAAAATACATCACGACATCTCAACTTGTATTTGGGCATCAATTCGTCCAACACCAAGACAAATAAAAATGGGCTAAAGGCTGATACCTGGTGCAACTCCATCAAAACTGAAAAGTGCTCCGAGTCTCCTCTTATTGTCTTTACCCAAGTTCTTGCTCCAGCATACATATCCTTAATCGTCATAATGTACGCCACTATTACACCTCTAGCCTCCAAGCATTTCTGTAGAACCTTTCTTTGAACTTTGTCGTAAGCCTTTTTAGGTCAATGAACACCATGTGTAAGTCTTTCCTCTCCTATACTGCTCCACCAGTTACCTTACAAGATGAATGACTTTTGTAGTTGAATGTCCCCGAATGAATCCGAATTGGTTCTCGTAAATATCCATGCCCCTCATCACCCTCATCTCCATCACCACCACCCCAAAACCTTTATATTATTGTAGGCGTAGCTTAGCAGTTTACCCTTATAGTTGTTGTAATTCTGAATGTCACTCATGTTCTTATATAATAAAATCATTATACTCCATCTCCATTCTTCGGACATCTTTGCCGTCTTGAAAATGACATTAAAAAAAATTGTCAGCATTATAGATAAATCTCCATTATAAGCATTATGTGATATCTTTTTTAATCTCGTAAAGAATGATTGTATAAAACAAAATACTACTACTATTATGTTAGTGCATATAACTTACATCTTTGTTTTTGCGCATGCAGTCGAGTTGTTGCAAGCCTCCAACTTATTGCGGCTTGGAATTTCACAATGCTACCTACTGGACCATACCCAAAGCAGGGCCAGCGATAACAGACGGTGACTGCAAGATTTGGAGCAATGTACAAAACGATCTCTGCTTCAATTGTCAATCATGTATGACAGCATTCCTTGACCGCATCCAAGTAGATTGGAAGATGTATTCCCTCATCTACTCTGTCCTCTTCCTTGCCGTCCACTCTGTTTGTTGTGTTGCCTATTGTGTGATCAGGAAGAAGAACAGGTCAAAGGGATACCAATGTCCCAAAGTATACCCTGCATGAGCGATATTGGTTCATTGGATTTTCATTTTCGTAATGATTAAGATTTGTTTGACTGAAGCTTGGTTTGAATGGTATAAAACATTGATAATATTATAGAGTCTGTTTATTCTTATTTATATGTGGCTTTATTAATTTTTAACATATACACGTTCTTGAGTCTTAATCAATTGTGCTTCCACTCGTTTCACCCTAATATGGACTAACAAGAGAAGTTATCTTACCGCTAGAATTGGACGTCCCACTGATGAGAAGCTTGCCAAAATCTGGTAGTGTCATAATGTAAGCACTCAACACATTTCGAATTTTGGGTTGTTACGCTATTCACAATTTTTTTCTGATTCAAAGTACTAAAACTAGGTAGGTAAAAGTCGAACTTACGAGGAATTTGTTAATTATCAAATCTTTTTAATTGCAAACTTGAGATTACTGTATTGCCACAAAATAGGAGAAAATGATATGTTTTGGAGAAAATTACATAAAAATGCACATAACAAACTTAAATTACCAAATATAGTCAATCTTTTAAGAAGCTATCAAAAATAGCCCAATGTCTCTACAATTGTTCATTTTCATCTTCTTTTTCCTCTTTCTCTCTATACTTCTTCTTCTCTTCATTCATCAGCTTTGCTCAACCATGACTTATTCCTCCATCAGAAGTAGTTCATGAGGTTCGTGCTACAAGTAACTAAATTTGAAATTCTTGTATTTGATGGTACATATCCAAAACTTTGGATACGTAAGTGTGAGAAATTCTTCAATATTTTTCACATTAGTGAGGAATAAAGGGTCAAAATAGTTGTAGCACGAAATCTTCTTCTTCGTCTTGTGGAGATTTTGATAGCTTCAATAATGGTTGAATTGATGTTCAGCCATTGTTGAAGCTCAAAGCTTCAAAATTTGAAAATCAAATTCTCGTAAATAAGCTTTGTTTTAAGTGAGTATGATTACTAAAGATCGATTATATATTAAGCATCCCAAATCTGAAATTTTTAGTGATTTTGGTGTAGTTTTTGAGATGTTTTTGGATGAATTTGGTACTTGGATTCAAGAAAGCAAACAGTGTCCATTTTTCTGTATAATAGTGTATAAATTTATATATTATCATATATGGGTATATAAACAACTCTTATAATTTTGAATATTATTATATATTGGGTGTGTAATATTTTATAAAAAGTTTTAAAGATATTTTTGTAAAAAATATATATGAATGTTTTGTATATTGTTATATATCAGATGTATATAGTTATATATTGGATTGAGTTTTGGCTAAAGATTTGTATTGTAAGTTTTGGGCTATATTTTTTCAATATAAGTTAGTTGTGTGTATATTTTTAAAATTATCCCTATGTTTTTTTATGAAAAAAATTGTGTTAGATTGCACCTCCATTTTGCTCTAATTACATGAATATAATTTATTTCATTAAAGACCCATTTGACATTGGTCAAATGAATTTTATATAATGGGTTAATGAGTATTTAATCTAAAAAGATACATGCATAAACTTTCAGTAAAATTTTAACTTTTTTTGTTACGATATGTGGCTTGTATTTAAGTTGGAACTTGGAGAAATGAAGAAATTGAGTAATGGAGGGGACACTCAACCTTATTTATTTTTACTAAGATTAAAACATATAAATTTTAATGCACATCTGAATAATTAAGATCGTTTATTTTTCAATATTTGAATGTATATAATTTATTTATTTGTAAGCATAATAAATATATAATTCAAATAAAAAATAATTAAGTATTAGGAAAAAAATATAAATTTAATAAACTAAAATTATTATTAGATAAAATAGAATTATTATTTGATAAAAATAAAATATTTATATTCTAGTGATGATGATAGTGATGGTTGATGTTAGTGCTGGTAATGATAGTGGACTGTAATAATTGTGACGGTGTAGATGGTTGGTATCGATTGGTAGTGATGATGGTGGTTGTGATGTCAAAGTGGTTAGTGATGATGGCTAGAGATTATGGATAGGATAGTGGTAAAAGTTATCCACACAAAATTACCTCTTAAAGATATTAAGAATTTTTTCAAAATCTATTCAGACCGAATATGTATTTAAATTAAAAAATATTTAACAAATATAACCTGTGCAGGATATGTCATTTCTGTAAATAACTCCAAAGGATGAAGTAATACCAACTAATTAATGCAGCATTATCGCTGAAACAATTGGATCATTTTCGCCGGAGACTTTTCTCTATTTGGCTCTCATTGTTCACACACATAAAATCTATAGGATTTTACTTTTTTGCAGATTTTAGGTATCTACTTCACGATCATCAGTTATTTTTTCAATTTTTGTAATCAGTTCACTGAAAAGAAAAATGGCCCGAGAAAGCTGCAAATTCATACATATATTTTGTAACTGTGTGGCTATAGTGGTTTCTGTGGCAGTCATAGGGTATGGAATTTGGTTACATTTCAGTGACAGCCCTACGCCTTGCCAGAAAGTGCAGGTGAAGCCTTTGCTGATAATGGGAGCGTATGCACTGATTGTTTCAGTTTCGGAATTGATTTGGTCCTTATCCCGAGTCAAGTTTTTCTTCTGGATATCTTCGATCTCATCGTTCTTGTTTTATTTAGGAGCGCTTTGTTTAACTGTGTTCTCAATTTTGGTCACCAATAAAAACTTGAGCATGACTTTATTTGGAAGAGGTGGAGATTATTCGCACTACTTGTTGCAGAAGTATGTGGTAAATGCAGAGCAGATTAATAGTTGTTTGGCTGATTTCGAATTTTGTCAGCGTATGCCTACTGGCAAAGGGGTTGATGATTTTTACAAATATAGCCTCTCTGATATTCAGGTTCTCGATTACTTTTTTCTTTACTCATTATTTCCCTTCTCAATCAATTAATCTGTTAGGAGAGATCTAGATTGTGTACTATAATAAATATGCCATATTTCTTATTAGTTATTGTAGATTAATAAGATTCAAAATTGGTAGCAAATAGAATAAAGAAGTTGCTTCTAGAATGCCGATTACTAGGTAAAGCGCCCGCTATATATAACACCTATCCGACGAAAAAAACTTTATTGAATTGAGTTCGATGTAGAAGGTTCAAGCAAGGGATGTGGATTGAGTCTAAGTTCTGGAGAAAGAGAGGGTCTTTGTTTTTTCATCTTTCCTACGATCAAATTCTTAATTACCATATGCCTATGAGTTTAAGTTAATTCAACACATTGGTGATGCAATAAAAATGTTTATAATCAGTGACTAATAAAGTAATTATAAATAAATTTCTATGATAATCTCTGTGTGATATCTTTTTAATCTGATAAAAAGTGAGATTACATGTTAAAGTTTATTGATAGTATGAAAAAGAGAGAATACATAAAGTCCTTCCTACCGAACTTATTATTTAAAAAGTCACTTAAATTATGTGGGGTACTAGTTCAAATAATTAATAGAGAAAAGGCCCAAAAACATCCTTCTATTTTAGTTTATTGACTAAGTTTGTCCCTAATTAAACTTTAGGGTCAAATATACTCTTACCGTTATCAAAGTTAACAAAAATACCCCTATATTTAATATTTTTCCATTATGACAATTAAAAATGCCACATGGCATGAGATTTGTGTGAGGTGGATGCCACGTGGCATGCCCCCTCACCACTAGATTTTTTATTCTTTTTTTTTTTCCTTTTCTCTTTATCCATTTAAACTGATGATTCAAGGGTATGGAATTAAATTGAAAAAAAAGGTTATTCGGAAAAAAAATGAATCTTGATTTACAGGAAGCAACTAAAATAATTAAAATACCTATGAATTTGGTGATGAAGTTGAACAGAGGAGAAACATAGGCAAATAGAGTAGGCCAGAGACAAAAATAAATTTTAATAGAAGAAACAAGAAAGAGAAGCCATATTCAGAGAAGAGAAACAAGAAAGAGAAGCCATATTCAGAGAAGAGAAACAAGTACTAATGGAGGAGAAGTTTTAAGATTAGCCATGGATTCTTATCAATACGAAAATTCAGAGGAGAGCAAAGTAAAAGTTGAATTTGTCAAAGAGAGAGATGGACTAATCACCTGTGGAAAAAACAACAAGATCCCATGTCAAAAGTTAACTAAGATTTGCAAGAAAGTTAAGACTAATCCGACTAAGAAATTCGATCCAACTGTGAAAATGCATGGAGTGAATAGATTTACTAGCAAAAAATGAGGGGAATAAAGAGAAAAGAAAAAAAGAAGAAAAAAGAATAAAAAAATAGTGGTTAGGTGGCATGCCATGTGGCATCCACCTCACACAACTCTCAGTCTATGTGGCATTTTTAATTGCCATGATGGAAAAATGTTAAATATAGAGGTATTTTTGTTAACTTTAATAACGGTAGAGGTATATTTGACTCTAAAGTTTAAGTAAGGGCAAACTTAGTCAATAAACTAAAGTAGAGAGGTATTTTTAACCCTTTTCCCTAAATAATCTTTAATCTGTTTTGGTGCGTGCAGTCAAGTTGTTGCAAGCTACCCACTTACTGCGACTTGGAGTTTCACAATGCTACCTACTGGACCATGTCCAAAGCAGGGCTAACGGTAGTAGACAATGACTGCAAGTTTTGGAGCAATGTACAACACGAGTTCTGCTTGGACTGCCAATCATGCAAGAGAGCATTCCTTGACAATATCAACAAGTATTGGAAGATATTATCCCTTGTCAGCTTTATCATCTTCCTTGTCCTCCACTCTGTTTACTGTGTTGTCGATTGTGTTCTCGGGAAGAACAGATCAAAGGGACGCCAAAGGAACAAAGTATACCCTGTATGAGCCATATTGCTTCGTTATATTTCTATTTTTCGTAATGATTAATATGTACTCGACTGAAGCTTGGTTTGGATGGTATAAAAACTTTGATATTGTATTGCTGTTTACTATTACCTAATATGTTTATTCTTATTTATATGTGACATTTTTAGTTTTTAACATATACACATTCTTGAGTTCTTGATCAGTTGTGCTTCCACTCATTTTCCCCTAATATGAACAAACAAAAAGAGTTATTTTACCACTAGATAACCATTGATTATAAGAAGCTTGCTAGAATCTAGCAGCTTAAGCACTTAACCGTTCGAGTATTGGTTTGTCACTATTCACAATCTTTTTTTGATTCAAAGTACTAAAACTGGATAGGAAAAAGTCGCACATAAATTAATGAAAAATGATATGTGAGTGTAAACTTGATTAGGCAACAAAATAGGAGAAAATGATATGTTTCTTAATGAAAAAATTGTGCTAGATTACACCTCCATTTCGTCTAGTTATAAAAATATAATTTATTTTATTAAAGATCAATTTGAAATGGGTCAAATGAATTTTATGTAATCAGTTAATGAGTATTTGGTCTAAACATGAATCCTATAAAAATACACGTATAAACTTTTGTTAAAACTTTTAACTTTCCATTAGTTTTCTTATTGATGATTTTATATTTTAAATCATTTCAGGTTTTTAATTATAGAAAAGGGTCAAAAATGTCTTTAACGTATTAGAAATAGTTTAAAATACCATCCTTCCACCTATTAGATCAAATTTGCCCCTTCTTCCACCTATTGGATCAAAAATATCCTTAACGTATTAGAAATAACTCAAAGATGCACTTCTTCCACGAGTTCCACCTATTGAATAAAAAACATTAATTTACACCAAAAATTGATTTATAGGTCATAAGATCTCGAAAATACAAAACTAAAAGGTAGAACACTCTTATATGTAAGACTAATAGCTATCCAAATCTTTAATTCTTAGCACAACTTACTAAATTCCAACAATATTGAAAAAAACAAAAAAAGATCGATTAAATTAAATGTAGGAGTCGTCTAATTCTGTTAGATGTATGTATGCATTATTTTGTTAATTAGGTTAATTGAGCTCCAAAGTCCATATTGTAATTTTCAACAGAATTAAGTTTCGTAAGCGAGCAAAGCATTAAAATATGTGAGGTACGGGTGTTAGTTTACGAAAAAAAAGAAAGAAATAAAATTGAAAATCAAATCAAAGAGGAAATTGATATTTTTTTGTTTGATTTGCTTTTTAATTTTAGAAATCAATAAAAATTTGATTGGTATGATTTGGTTTTACGCAAAAAATAAACTGAAAATATGAAGAATAGAAAACAGAGTATAGAAATATTTTTAAAAAAAATTATAATTGCACATATATAAATGCGTTGGGTAATTTAATTATTGAAATAACACCTTAGCTAATCATACACTATTACGTGACTTCTTAATAAAATATCATCTAGTCAACCTTAGTTTTAGGGGCATTTTTAAACTAAAAAATAAAATTGAAGACATGTTTGATCCAATAGATAAAAGGGATGAAATAAGATCTCTTGCTCTCTTACAATTTGAAATTAAGAAAATATTCTTTTCAAATTTCTTATGTGTAAAAATGAGTATCTCTTATGTGTAAAAATCAAAATCTCTTGTAAAAAGACATAAAACTAAAAAAAAAATTGTAAAAGGCTAGAAGCATTTCTCCTATGTATAAAAAAAAGGTTCTTCCGTATATAACCCCCAACATGACGGGACAATACTACTCCCTCCGTTCCAATTTATGTGATGTACTTTGACCTGACACGGAGTTTAAGAAAGAAAGGAAGACTTTTGAAACTTGTGGTCTAAAATGAGTCATAGATATTTGTGTGGTTGTAAATCATTTCATTAAGGGTAAAGTGGGTATTTTAAAGTTAAATTGTTACCAAATATAGAAATGTGTCATTCTTTTTGGGACTGCTTAAAAAGAAAAGTGTGTCATATAAATTGGGACAGAGGGATAACAAATTAATGTATATTAACCCACTGGCTGTGTGTTCTTGCGGAAACAATTGGAATATTTCTACAAGACTTCCTCCATCCGCCTCGTTTTCCTCTCATTATTCATAGTCATAAGAATTTATGAAATATTACCTTATACTCATCAGTTATTTTTTCAACTTTTGTAATCCATTCATCCGAAAAAAAAAAGAAGATGGGACGAGTAAGCGATTTCATATTTACATTCCTTAATTGTGTGATGCTACTGGTTTCTCTAGTTGCCATCGGGTTTTCAATATGGCTCAATCTTAACAACGCTACGCTTTGCCTGAGAGTGTTGCAGAAGGCTTTTCTGATACTGGGAGTGTCTGCATTACTTGTTTCGGTTTTGTTATTTGGGTCCAACTGCCGGGTAACGTTTATCGCCTGGATATGTGTGATCTTGATGTGGTTGCTCATTTTGGGAGCGTTATGTTTCTCCGTGTTCACAATTTTGGTCACCAATAGAAACGCGAGCAGGGCTTTATTTGGGAGAGGTGGAGATTACTCGCATTACTTGTTGAAGAAGTATGTGGTGGATGCAGAGAATTGGAAGGGGATTAAGAGCTGTTTGGCTGATTACAAATATTGTCTACCTAGTAGCAAAGTGGTTGATTTTTTCAAATATGGTCACTTTCAATTTAAGGTTCTTAATTACTACTTTTTTTGTTTACCCATTATCTACTTTCTCAATGAATCTACTAGGAGAGACCTAGATAACATGATGAATGCAACAAAGATGTATTGTTTGCAACAAATTTTAGTTCATATGAATTTAATCCAATAAAATTTACGTGTCTACATGTACATAGATCAAAATAACAACAATAACATGAGAGGGTAGATTGTATGTAGCCTTTATCCCTAACTCAAAGGTAGAGAGACTGTTTTCGATAGACCTCCCGCTTAAGAAAAACAGTCCAAAGCAGTTTAGAACGAGAATAAGCAGAAGTTTGAACATCACAAAGCATTCTGAAAAGTAACTATAGCAAAAAAATATCATAATCGAAGTACAATTAGAGACATCAAATTAACAGTAACATGGACAAGAAACTACACTGTAATTGAGCATCCCGACATGATGAATGACTTCTGTAATTGAGCATCTCGGCATGAATCCGAATTGGTTTTCGAAAATAGCAGTCTCCCTCCTCACCCTCATCTCCACCCCCCCCCCTCTCAAACCTTCCTAGTGTGGTTTAGCAACTAATACCCCTATAATTGTTGCAATTATGAATGTCACCCTTGTTCTTACTACGGAATCATTGTACTCCGTCTTCATTCTTCAGACATCTTTGCCGTCTTGAAAATGATACTAAACAACTTTGTCAGCATTATAAATAAATTTCTGTGATAAGCATTATGTGATATATTTTTGTTCCAGTAAAAAATGATAACTAACATGTTATCACATGTTAAAGTTCATTGATAGTATAAGAAAATGTTACTACTATTATGTTAGCGTACACAACTTAAATCTTTGTTTTCGCACATTTAGTCGAGTTGTTGCAAGCCACCCACTTACTGCGGCTTGGAGTTTCACAATGCTACCTACTGGACCATGCCCAAAACAGGGCCGGCGGTAGCAGACAATGACTGCAAGATTTGGAGCAATGTACAGAGTGAGCTCTGCTTCAACTGCCAATCATGTACGACAGCATTCCTTGACCACATCGAGGAACATTTGAAGTTATCTTCCTTCGCCAACTTTGTAGTCTTCCTTGTCTACCTCTTTGCTTTTTGTGTTTACGGCTGTGCTCTCAGGAAGAACAGGCCAAAGGGATACCAAAGGGACAAAGTATACCCTGCATGAACCCTATTGGTTCGTTACATTATTTTTCTAATGATTAACATTTGTTTGACTGAAGCTTGGTTTGGATGGTATGAAACATTGATATTGTAGTTTTTGTTTACTATTACCGAGTCTGTTTTTTCTACACATATATGGCATTATTAATTTTAATCACACACGCATTCTTGAGTCTTGATCAGTTGTGCTTCCACTCGTTTTTTCCTAAAATGGACTAACAAGAGAAGTTATCTTACCACTAGAATTGGATGTCCCCACTGATAAGAAGCTTGACAAAATCTAGGAGTGTCCTAATGTAAGCACTTAAACATTTCAAGTATTGGGTTATTACTCTTCACAATTTTTTTCTAATGTAAAGTACTAAAATTGGACAGGTAAAAATCACAGATACATTAATCATTAATGAAGCATAATAAGTAATGTCATTTCTCTAGGTGTGCTGAAATCTCTTTCAACCACTCAAAAGAGTTCGTCCTCTCTGGTAAATGAGGGCAAAATGTTTCATCAAGTGAACCATGCAAGTTTGCTGCATGTGCCACATTGAGATTTCAGATGAATGTGATTTGATTTGAGCCTTTGAAGTCATTCCTTCTTGATATAGCAATAAGTTAGTTTGATCTTGCAGACGAAAAATTGCCAGGATAAGAAGATGAAGGCACCAATGGGATGATCTGCCGAGCAGGTACAGCAAATGGACCTGTTTTCCCCCACTATATTATTACATTAAGTTGGCGAAAGGAGAACAAGGAAGCCTGGATACGCTCTTCCACTTACAACATCATTTAGCAATTCAAGACAGGGAGAATAACATTGATCTTATCCAAATTGAAGTACTTGATTTGAGACACCATAATGTGTTGATCGGACCAGTTTTGAGGGTACTTGATGGATTAGAATCAATCCACTCTGTCAATATATATCCAGCAATTTGCTGACTGGAAGTTTCAGTGAGTTTGGTAATTCAATAACCTTGTTGCAATTAACATAAGCAAGAATTCCTTTACCGGTGGCTTGGAAAATTGTATTCAGTCTGGCAATGAAATTTGATCAGATTTTGAAAATCTGATCTTCAAATATTTTCAAGTTTCTGTCCAGTTTTCGCGAGAAATTTCACTTTCACTCACAAAATTTCAATCTTTTTTCCTAGTAAAATGTATGTCCAAACGCAACTTCAAGTTTCAAAGATCATAACTTTCAGAACCTCAAATTTTCAATTTTCAATTTTCAACTTTAAAATCTATGACTAAATGGGAGCTTAATTTTATCCGCAAACCACTTTAATTTCATGGTTTGCTTCCTAAAAGTGTTGGGGAATTTGATAAAGTTAGAGCACTAGCTAGCTACACATTCTAATAGATTTTCTGGACCATTGCCATCTACAACTTCACATCTTTCTGAGCTTATGGGCTTGACGATACTAGCAGGACAAGGTTTTGCTGGAACTTTTATTTAGTCGAGTTACGTACGCCTGACATCAAACTTGAATCTGTTACCTCTTCCTATCGTAATCAAGCGCCCCATCCTTACTCGAGCGGTCAAAAATATATATAATAAGTGACACCAGCTTCTCTATGTGTACTGAAATCACTCTCAACTACTAAAAAGTTGTTGAATATAATGTTTTGGCTATATTGTATTTTCCGTTGTTTCATAGTGTTACGTACCAACAACTTAAAGAATAAGCTTACAATGTTATAAAGTAAAAGTCATGTACGAATAGATGATGACTGCAAGATTTGGAGCAATCATGTACGACATTGATTCAATTGCCAATCATGTACGACAACATTCCTTGACCGCATCCAGGAAGATTGGAAGATGTTTTCCCTCATCTACTTTGTCCTCTTCCTTGCCTTCCACTTTGTTTGTTGTGTTGCCTATTGTGTTCTCAGGAAGAACAGATCAAAGGGATACCAAAGGCACAAAGTATACCCTGCATGAGCGATATTGATTCATTAGATTTCTATTTTCGTAATGATTAATATTTGTTTGACTGAAGCTTGGTTTGGATGGTATAAAACATTGATATTGTATTTGTTGTTTACTATTATCGAGTCAGTTTATTCTAATTTATATGTGGCTTTATTAATTTTTAACATATACACATTCTTGAGTCTTGATCAATTGTGCTTCCACTCGTTTCACCCTAATATGGACTAACAAGAGAAGTTATCTTACCACTTGAATTGGACGTCCCCACTGATGAGAAGCTTGCCAAAATCTTGTAGTGTCACAACTTAAGCTGGATAGGCAAAAGTTGAACTTAAGAGGAATTTCTTATTATCAAATCTTTTTAAAATTACAAACTTGAGATTAATGTGTTGGCCACAAAATTGGAGAAATGATATGTTTTCTTATGACAAAAATTGTGTTAGATTGCACCTCCATTTTGCTCTAATTACATGAATATAAGTTATTTCATTAAAAACCCATTTGACATTGGTCAAATGAATTTTATGTAATGGGTTAATTAGTATTGAATCTAAAAATGGATCCTAAAAAGATACAGGTATAAACTTTCAGTAAAATTTTAGCTTTTTTGTTAATTTTCTTGTCTATGATTTTATATTTAAAACCATTTCAAGTTTTTAATTGTGATATGTGGCTCCTATTTGAGTTGGAACTCAGGGAAATGAAGAAATAAAGAAATGGAGGGGATACTCAGACTCATTTGTTTTCATTAAGATTAAAACGTATGAATTTGAGTGTATGTCTGAATAATTAAGATTGTTTTTTTCAACAACTAAATATGTATAATTTAATTATATGTAAGCGTAATAAATAGAATTTGTAAATATATTCAAACCAAATAATGTTTAAATTGTAAACATTAAACAAATATAACCTGTGTAGGAGATGCCATTTCCTTAAATAACTCCAAAGGACGAAGTAAAACTAACTAACTAATGCAGCATTATCGCGGAAACAATTGGATCATTTTCTCTGGAGACTTTTCCATCCATTTGGCTCTCATTGCTTTTTTTTTGGAACCCCAGGATAAGCCGCAGTCGCTCTCATTGTTCACATACATAAATCTATAGGGTTTTATTTTTGCAGATACTATGCATTGATTCACTGTCATCAGTTATTTTTTCAACTTTCTTAATCAGTTCACCGGAAAAAAATGGTCACAGTAAGCTGCAAATTCAAAGATATATTCGGTGACTGTGTGATTATAGTGTTTTCTTCGGCAGCTATAGGGTACGCAATTTGGTTACATTTCAGCGACAGCGCTACGCCTTGCCAGAAAGTGTGGGCGAAGCCTTCACTGATAGTGGGAGTGTCTTTCCTGGTTCTTTGTGGTTCAGGATTGGTTTGGACCTTGTCCCGAGTCAAGTTTTTTGTTAGGACCGAAATAAATCAGGTGTCATGCGGAAGCTAACAAAGCAAACCTCGAAAGACGCCACATAAGAAGACAATGCGAGAAATACACCAAAAGAGACACAATAATTTAACGTGGTTCGGTCAATCGACCTACATCCACAAAAGGAGATGAGCAATCCACTATATAAACGAGAGTACAAAATGTCAAGAGAGACAACCTCACACAATTCACTCAGAATACAAAGAGGTTCACACAAGTGATACGCAACACTTGTGTCTCACAAAGTCTCCCCAAAACAATACTCTCAAACCCCTAGGACTACATTGTGGATGCTACCAAGCTAGAAGAAAGGAGTTTCTATTTATAGAGTCTAAAACCTTTTCCTACAAGAACAAGGATTAGCCAAATATGGAGAATTCATGTTTTCCTTTTCCTAAAAGGAAAACCCAATTATGGTAAGAAAATCAGGGCAAATACCAACATTTTTCTCCTGGTTGTCCTTCATCTCTTTGTTGTTGTTCTTTTTTGGAGCGTTCTGTTTCTCGTTGTTCTCACTTTTGGTCACCAATAGAAACGTGAGCGGGGCCTTATTTGGGAGAGGTGGAGATTACTCGCACTACTTGTTGCAGAAGTATGTGGTGAATGCAGAGCAGATTAAGAGCTGTGTGGTGGCTTACGAATTTTGTCAGCATATACCTACCGGCAAAGGGGTTGATTTTTACAAATATAGCCTCTCTGATTTTCAGGTTCTTGATTACTTTTTTCTTTACCCATCATCTCCTTCCCCGATCAATTAATTTACTGGGATAGATTTAGATTACATAATGAATATGCTATAATTACTACTCCCTGTTCCAATTTTTGTGACACAGTTTCCTTTTCAGTCAAAAAAATAATACATTTCTATATTTAGTAACAATTTAACTTTAAAATGTCCAGTTCACCTATACTGAGATGATATATAGTCACATACACATCTATGATTTTGTTTTAGACCACAAGCTTCAATTGTTTTTCTTTCTTTCTTAAACTCCGTGCCAAGTTAAACAACACCACATAATTGGGACTGACAGAGTATATGTTTCTGAGTTTAAGCTCAACACATTGATGATGCAACAAAGATGTAGTATACAATTAGATCACTAACTAATACAGTAATTGTAGATAAATCTCTGTGATAAGCACTATGTGATATCTTTTTAATCTAGTAAAAAATGATAATCAACATATTATCACATGCTAAAGTTTTTTGATAGTAATAAAAAAAGAGAATACATAAAGTCCTTCCTGAACTAGTACCTATTTTCTAAAAAATACTTAAAACTTTGTAGGGATACTAGTTCACGAAATAGTATTATGTTAGTGTATACAACTTATTAAATCTTTGTTTTGGTGCATGCAGTCGAGTTGTTGCAAGCCACCCACTTACTGCGGCTTGGAGTTTCACAATGCTACCTACTGGACCATGCCCAAAACAGGGCCGGCGGTAGCAGACAATGACTGCAAGATTTGGAGCAATGTACAGAGCGAGCTCTGCTTCAACTGTCAATCATGCAAGACAGCATTCCTTGACAACATCAAGAAATATTGGAAGATATGGTCCCTCGTCAACTTTGCCATACAACTATTTCTTTCCTGTGCTTGCTGCTGTGATTTCATCATCAGAACAGGTTAAATGGACACCAAAGGCATAGGAACAAAGTATACCCTGCCTGAGCCCTATTGGTTCGTTACATTTCCATTTTCATAATGATTAATATTTGTTTGACTGAAGCTTGGTTTGGAATTTGGATGATACAAAATATTGATATTGTGTTTATAGTGCGTAAGATTTGAATTTGGAACCTCACGTTGAATTTTGAACTCCTAAACCACTTGGTCAACCTCTACTCTTGCGTTTAGGGGAGTTTTCGGGTGAATAACCTCCGCCCCCCTGATTACAGAGTCTGTTTTGTCACGTCCCAAAACCTCCTAAACGTGACTGGCACCCGCTAACACCACCTGTCGGGAGAACCAATCTTCCATACACTCACAATGTCCATAAGCACTAAGATAAAACATGTGCAACTCCAAAATAGTCATTAAAACAACAGTAATTATCCAACCAAATATCGTATATCAATTTAGGAAAAACAAACATCGCTTAAGTGATAAATCTCTAGCCCGAATCCCACACTAAGACCATAGAGCATCTAAATAGAATTACATGAGTTCAACTTCGGGCATGCAAACCCAATGAAAAGAAATATAATCTAAAATTAGCTAGAGCTGACATGACAGCCTCCACGAACAATGAGAAGGCTCACCTCAGCAACGGAATCCTCACGAACAGACCGTCAGCCACTAGTCTCACCTTCCACCACAGTATCTGCAGATATGCAAGTAAGGAATGAGCTATATATAAATATAACTCAGTAAGATCCTCGACCCGCTACTTTAATACCCCTGGAACAAGTGTTAGAAATTACAAGGCACAACAAATAGATAAATGATATGCACAAAATATCTCTTATAATATAATGCTCAATAAGGTCCAACAAATGTTTCAAAAGTCACTATGTATCTCAACTCAATTCACTCTCACGGCTTGTCATAAACGGCAGTGAAGGTGATCAGCCTAACACCCCGACAAGTCCACGGCAGCATACACAATGCCCCAAAAGTATACTACGGCAGCATGTACAAGGCCCCTAACATATTACGGCAGCATACACAATGCCCCTAACATATTACGGCAGCTATGTATGCCCCTAGTAACCATATCACGGCAGCGAAGAAAATATATTCAACGCCCCAACGTCACCTCACATATTACCACTAGATAATTATAATTATACTTCATTAAATACATATCCACGGCTAGTCAAAGACCACCAATTCTGCCAAGCACACGCTTGTCCCAACACATAGACTAGGCAGAAAAATACATTTTATAAAGCAGGTTTGAAAAGCAAGCACCAAAGCTTAAAGTCTCACTTACCTCGCCAATGACAAGTTCCCCAACCTCGTAATGCGTGGAACATCAACCAAATAGCCTCCAATGGCTTCAATCTATGCAAAAACATTAATTAACGATATCAATTATACTAGTCGGGGTCAAGTGTCAATATCCATAACTTTCAGTCTTAGAGCTAAACCTTAATAATTTCCACCCTAAACCATGTATTAAAGATAACAATATCTCAACACCACTGTCCCAACATGGTATTATCAGTAAGGTAACTTGACAGAACAGAGACTTCACTCATTAGACAATATTTGTCCATCAAGTTAATGGGTCACTGTCCATACTCATGCATATCTTTCTCCCTTTATTTTCTAACCATTAGAAAATCATTAGTCTTCTAATATAATAAAGATTGGTAGAAATAGGAGTTGTAGCAGTAGATTAACGATTTTCTTGTTTTCCATTAAATATTCCACTATCCAATATTCTATGCCAACATCCACTAACCTCCAATCATTCTTATCCTTCAGTTATTAGTTAATCATTTTAAAGATGAGTTATTATCACTTCATAAAAATTTCAACACACCCAAATATATATATAAATATATCTATATACCACTGTAACGCTAATTGATGCCAATACCTGTAATTTGGCAGCCGCTAACAGTGGTCCAAAGGTCCTTATTCTCATCTACGAACTCTTCCAAATTTTCACCGTAAGTTTTCTTGTTTTCTTCCAAAAATAAAGGAATCAAAAAGCCCTAATATTTTACTCCTTCTGTAACTGAAATGTGAAAAACTGAACAAGGGAGTGGGCGTGGCCCACTTTCTTTTTTTTTTTTTTTAAATTCTCTTAATTAATAATTATAATTAGTTAAAATTACCAATTAACCCTTTATTAAAATGGGTTATTACATGTTTATTCTTATTTATATGCCAATAGTAATTTGAAACATATAGACATTCTTGAGTCTTGATCAGTCATGCTTCCACTCGTTTCACCCTAATATGGACTAACAAGAGAAGTTATCTTACCGCTGGAATTGGACGTCCCCACTGATTTTAAGAAGCTTGTCAAAATCTAGCAGTGTAAGCACTTAGCATTTCAGAGTTTTGTTTTGTTACTATTCACAATTTTTTTCTGATTTAAATAACTAAGACTGGATAGGTAAAAGTCGCACATACATTAATGAAGCATAATAAGTAATTATAGTGCCATCTTCTCTACGTGTGCTGAAATCTCTTTCAACCACTCAAAAAAGTTCATCCTCTGGTAAATGAGAGGGCAAAATGTTTCATCAAGTGAACCATGCTAGTTTTCTGCACGTGCTACATTTAGATTTCAGATGAATGTGATTTGATTTGAGCCTTTGAAGTCCTTCCTTTTTGATATAGCAATAAGTTAGTTAAATCTTGCAGACAAGAAAAATGCCAGAAGAAGAAGAAGAAGAAGGCACCAATGGGATGAGCAGCCGAGCAGGTGCAGCAAATGGAACTGTTTTTCCCCACTAAATTGTTTCTTTAAGTTGGCGAAAGGAGAACAAGGAAGCCTAGGTACGCTCTCCCACTTACAACATCATTTGATGATTCAAGACTAAGGGAGGATAAACATTGATCTTATCCAAATCGAAGAACTTGATTTGAGCCACAAATAATGTGTTGATCGGACCATATTTAAGGGCACTTGATGGATTAGAATCAATCCACTCTGTCAATATATATCCAGCAATTTGTTTACTGGAAGTTTCAGTGAGTTTGGTAATTCAATAACCTTGTTACATTTAACATAAGCAACCATATTCATTTACTGGTAGGCAGTAGCTTTAAGTTTGAAATTTGCAGCTTCTCCAAGAGGATTAATTAGGGTCCTGGATATATCACTCAATCATCTTACTGGTGATCTTGGCGGCTTGGAAAATTGCATGCAGTTCATCTCTTTACCAGCTGCATGTGGATTCCAATACTGCCTGTATTCCATGAGTACATCTAATTTCTTCGGCCAGCTAATCCCACAGCTTAGTAAGCTTCCTAGCTAATTTGGATAAATGTATTTTTAAATATCTGTTTAGTCATAAAATTTGATCAGACTTTTGAAAATCTAATTTTCAAATATTTTCAAGTTTCTCGCCAGCTTTTGGGAGAAATTTCAGTTTCACTCATGAAACTTCAATTTGTTTCCAAGTAAAATGCATGTCCAAACACGACTTCAAGTTCCAAAAATCACAACTTCAAAACCTTGAATTTTCAATTTCAAGTTTCAACTTTAAAATCTGACTAAATGGGAGCTTAGTTTTATCCACAAAACACTTTACTTTCATGGTTTCCTTTCTAATTTGTTGGGAAATTTGACACCGTTAGATCAGTTAGTTAGCTGCATATTCTAATAGATTTTCTGGTCCATTGCCATCTACAACTTCACATCTTTCCGAGCTTAGTCTGCTTGATGATACTAGCAGGACAATACGTTTTGCTGGAACTTTAATTTAGTCGAGTTACGTACACCTGACATCAAACTTGAATCCGTTACCTCTTGAGTGGTAAAAGCATAGCAAGTGATACCATCTTTTTTACGTGTACTGAAATTGCTCTCAACTACTCAAAAGTTGTTGAATACAATATTCTGGCTAGATTGTATTGTTTTCCGTGTTTCACAATGTTACCTACCAACAACTTAGGGGTCGTTTGGTAGAGTGTATAAGAATAATGCAGAATAGAGTGTATTAGTAATGTTTGTATTAGTAATGCCTGCATTAGTAATGCTGGTATTAGTTATGCTGACATTATTTCTTATACATTGTTTGGTTTGATGTATTAGAAATAATATTTCTTTCATAATTTCTATAAAAAAAAATGTTTGTTTACAAAAATGCCCTCCTTTAACTTTTTACACTTTCTTTCAACAAAGTTGTTTCTACTTTTAAAACTTCAGTTGCTCATTTAATTGCTCCAAAATAAAATTAATTAATTGTTTGCACTGCTTCATCACACTTCTTCCAACACACACAACTTAAAATCTAGCCATCACATAGCTACATGAGAAATATGAACAACACAGTCCAACGACAACAATATCAAAATGTGAAAATAACGAAACGAAGCAAGAACAAGGTGTAGAGATTACGTTCCGACGGGCAGTGAACAAGGTGTAGAGATTACTCCAACTAGCAGTTTTGAATTGACATAAATCGCTGATTTTGATATAGAAAAAACTAAACCCAAATTGTGAAATATGGGTAGAAAAAATAATGACTAAAGATAGATTTAATAGAAGTACTAACCTAGTGGAGAAAAGCGAACAATGATTGATTAAGTGGAAGGAAGAAAAAGCTGTGGAAAAAATAACTCTTGCTTTCCATGGCAAAGTATAGAGAAGAGAGGCAAAGTACAGAGAAGAGTGCAGGCGTACAATAGAAAGGGGAATTTGAGGGGTAATTTTGTCATTAACTAAGTTAATGCATGTGTTGAAATCCTTTGCATTGGTAATACATAGAAAAATGGTGGTATAACTAATGCATTGCTTAATACACAATAGAGTGTATAACTAATGCAAGTATTAGTTATACATAGGCTGAAAAATGGTACCAAACAAGATATTAACAATACACAAAATTAATACATGCATTATTTTCTCCAATACACTCTACCAAACGACCCCTTAAAGAATAAGCTTGCAATATTACAAAGAAAAAGTCATGTATGAATAGAGTTATTATATAAACAAGGTAGAAGGTAAAATATAATTATTAAATACTACCTAATAAAGGCAAGACGAAAAATATATAGGATAACAATGCGATCACACCAAATTGATCGTTACATAAAATGTCTGTTTTCATCTTTTCATAACGACAAATTTAGCAATATGATATAATAAAATTTAAACAACAAAATAATACAACATGTAACAACCATCCAGGCAAGCTAATGAATTCATCTACATATACTATTTTAACTTGTATTTTTCGAATTGGTTGTGTTTCATGTTTATTTTAAGTTTTATTTATCGATTTCAACTCTATGTCATTTTATGGTGCAACATCAAGGTGGAACAACTCTCCACTGATCAGAGTTAAGCGAGATATTATCTAATGAATATGCTATAAGGGTAGGTTCATCTGGTTTATGATCATCTAGTTATGCCGAAATTATAATACAAAAAAATTGTTTATGCAGTTGAGTTGTTGTAAGCCACCCACTTACTGTGATTTAGAGTTCCACATGTAGAGAATAGCAGAAGAAAGGTATAATTGGAGAGACCTTCTGCTAGCCTAAGATCGTTAGCTAAGATGGAAAGATTCAACTAAAGAAGAGAAAGCTAGAAATAAGAACTTTGTTATGGAAGAAAATACTTGAATTGGATTGATTTTGGTTGTCTTGGGTTGCATACAAATGACTAAGGTCACCCCTATTTATAGTTGTGTAGGGATGGTTCTAGATACTTCTACAAGAACAATCTAGACAACTTTATCTTCTAGCTACCTAATAAGAATCTAGAACTATCCTATGAATTGCTACAAATATCTAACTTTCTAGAACATCCACATATTTCTTAAACAACAAATACTAGAGATACTACTCTATAAGATTCTAGAAAGCTCTACTAAGATGTAGGATTTATTGTACCCCGAAAAAATCAACTTTATTTTTCACACCACAATGCTACCTAGTGGACCATGCCCAAAGCAGGGCCGGCAGTAGCAGACAATGCATGCAATATTTGGAGCGATGGACAGTCAGATGTCTGCTTAAGCTACCAATCATGTAAGGAAGCATTCCTCGACAACATTAAGAATCATTGGAAGCAATAGCTCCTCGACAACTTTGGCATCTTCCTTCTCTTCCTCATTGTCTTCTGCATTGGTTGTTGAGCTCTCCGGAACAACAGATCAAAGAAGAAATACATTAAACACAAACACTGTCTTGCATGAGATATTGGTTCTTTACATTTTAATTTCAATTCCAATTCGTACCGGGAAGTCCCACTTGGGGTAAATGCTCTCTGTCAAATGTGATTCCATATTTAGGTTTTAGATTTACTTTCTGATTTGTTTGCTTGATGACTAAAGTTTGGCTTGGAATAGACAGTCTATCATATTATATTTCTTGCTTATTACCCTCTTCACTAGTTCACTTACATCTTATGTTTAACTCGGACCGGAGCATTTGATAGTATGGCCATTCGGAGTCAATCACTTTAGATTCGATTTTTCGCGAACTTTCCTACCACATAAAAGGTAAAAATCGACAACAATGAAAAAAAAAAAAAAAACTGAACATGTGGCAGGAGAATTTACAATAACTTTTATTTGGTCGAGCTACACCTGATAGAATAACTTTCTTAATATGTTACCTTCTTCCTATCAGAACAAATGTCACGAACCTTACTCTTTACTGGTCACTAGCCAGAAGACGCACATCACCATGTTCATAACTTTTGTACAGGTGCTGAAAAATCACTGTCAACTACTCAAAATAATTCATCATCGAGGGGGAAAACGTTTTCAAGTGAACCACAATACAAGTTTGTGTCAAATATCTTTTTTCTCTGTAAAAAAAAAAATTCATTTGCACACACGACAAAGATTTTGTGAGGAAGTATGATTTGACGCCCTTAGAGCCTTTAATCCCTTCTAATAATCCCTTTATATCCTTCCCTCTTGATATTGCAATAAGTTAGATTTTTCATAATAGAAGACAAATGAACTAATAAAATGAGCAGTTGCAGTAAAAAGAACTGTTTTCCCCTGTAAGCTTTTACTTTAGGTTGCCCATAAGGAGTCTGGATACGTTCAACGCTCTTCCACTGGCAACATCGTTTGAAAATTCAAGAATACAGGGAGGATAAACATTGATCTTAATTCATAGATTGGTAATAATTTCTAATCGTCATATAATTAGCTTGACGGTACAAAGTATAAAGAAAAATTCATCTGCTTTAACTTGATTGCTCAATTTGAATTTACAAATCAATTTCACTTATTTTCTGACAAGCTTCTATGCGCTTGGCGTGTTTGATCTTATTGGTTATCTATTTAAACTTGATGTCACGTAATTTAATACTATGTTACATTAGATGGAAATTTGTAAGATGAAGTAAAGTCCTTTGGATTTTGGGCTAGTGAAATTGACTCATTTTTTGGAACTAAATCAACTAGCCCAAATGAAGTTGGACTTTTATCTAAATTGATGTTGAACTTCATAAGTTATATCTTGATTTAGATTTGGTATTTCTTAAATTTAAGAATTTATCCAAATATAATATGAATCTTAATGTCATACAATTTACTCTATATTTACTAAATTAATTATGAGATAAAGAAAGCATTGGCATCTACTTTTTCTACTAAATCTTCTTGAATTTTTGCAACCCATTGGATTGAGAACAATTATTTTTCCTTTTCTAGTAATGAGATTCCTGCCTTAAGGTTTTGGGACACAATGAAATGTTATTTGGCAGTTCCCCTTAGTAGATAAATCAGCAAAATCCGACCCACCGATTCTTGAACTCTCCAGGAGATGTCACCGTTGGCTGCATTATTGTGGACACAATTGGAACATTTCCATTCTTCATAAAAATAAGTATTGATTTGTTTGGAGAGTTGAAATAGCAACACTGTGATTTACAAACCGATAGTATTTGATAGTTGTTTGTTCTTACGGATATGAAGCCAAAGAGAGGAGGCAATACAAAATCACTAAGAAAGTGTTTTATCCCTCGTTTGTCTCGTAAAAGGAAAACTCGAAAGATTTTATGCTAATACCTTTTCTTTTTAAAAAAAGTTGTTTTTAACATGGTCCTTTCTTTCATAGTTTTATTAATTGTCCTTCTTCACGAACTATGTGAGTTTGATTCACATCCATTGGTGTGATACGTAGGCATCCCACTCTGGTGAGGCTCCAATTTTACAAAACTAATTCCTAGTCTTATAGTGATTTTTGTCCAGTCATTCTTGGCCGAGTCAACCCAAGTTCTTCTACAAAAGTTATCGAGGGTGGTTCTCCGCAAAATAAACTACCACTATTTGTTTTGTCATCATGTTTTTTTTTCAAACAACTTGTTTCTTGTTTTCACGGACGTTAACATGGGTCATTTTTAAAAGTGTTTTAGTCCTTAGTGTTTGTGTTTGACCATTTTGTCGAAACAATCTTAAATCTTGCTACAAAGGAGATAAAGTGTGTTTTTGCAAAATATGTCGTCTTGTCGACTGTGTTTCCCCTCAGTTTTGTTTCGAGACAACCTAAATTCTTCCATAGAATTTTAATCTTGAATAAAATCCCCAATTAGGTAAAAATGAGGTATGAAAAAAGGTCGAGAATGGAGGATGTTAGAAGCGGTATATGAGCCCCAAAGTTTATGGTCCCACTGAAGCTTCTTGCTTGGTGGAATGACGTGTTTTATATCAGACGAAGATATTCAATCATCTTAATTTACTCACAGATATTATGAGATTCAGTCCTGATAGGGGTTTAGTTAAGGCACAAATTTCATTATGAGATTCTACAAACAATGTCTTTTGATTCAGCGACTTCGAGTTTCGAGTTGACTCCCACTTTGAAAGAGTTAGGTGGTCAGCTCCAAGGAATGTTAGTGGACATAAATTTCTATAGCAAATGTACATCAACCATCCTCAAATGGCATGTTTGGACAATTGGTGGGTTTCTTTAGATACTCAAAAATGGAGAACACTACCCTACATGGATAACACACAGGCAAAACGAATTCATGGTAGCATTCTTGGGAATGATGGTCTTTCCAAGACGAGATGGGACAGTCACAACAATGATGAAGAGAGGGAATCACACCATATTGCCGATGATTCTAGCCGACACCTACCGTGCATAGACCGAATGTGGAAATGGTGCAGACTATTTTGAGGGTTGTAGCATCTTGTTGCAAATATGATTTATAGAGAACTTGTATCGTCATCACCGTGCGGTAGCAAGTGCACAAAAAAAGTAATCAACACATTAGTCTCTACCTGGAGAAAGTCTCAATATTCTCTCAATTTTCAATCTCTTAAATATTTCTCTCTCTTAAAATATTACTAATTTAGGATTGTATTTTTAATTTTTTCACATTACTTGTTTTTAGTACAGTATTTTTAAACTATAGAGAACTTTTAAATATACATAGTAAATATCATTATTTATAAAAGTAAGAAGTAATTGCATATAATAAGATGTTAATCATTTGTTTTTAATACATTACCTCGAATGTTATTGTGAAAACTTTATTTACTAATATGAAGTTTGATTTGTTTAATTCAAAACCCTAAAATATTTCTGGTAAGAAGTAGATAATTTTTCTTTCTTTTTAATACAAATTTTTTAATTTTTTTCACAATCTTGAATATTATTTTAAGTGAAATTAAAAATCATAAATTCACTATAAAATTTTTTAGAGTCTCAAAATTTTGAAACAATTTTTAATATGAGGAAATGACGTTTTTAGTCCCTGAGTTATCGCGTTATTTTACTTTCAGCCCCTGTGATATCCAACTAAGCACTTTTAATCTTCAATTAAGCAATGTGTGCTATTTTAATCCCTGACTGACGGATCTCATCAAATTAAACGGAATGATAAATATTAATAAGACACTTTTAACCTTCAATTAACTATTTATTGTTCAAACAACTAACATGCCAATGAAAACTTATATGTGTTATGTCCAAAGTATCTTATTGATAATCATCATTCTGTTTTATTTGATGAGATCCATTAGTCAGGAATCAAAATAGCACGTATTATTTAATTGAAAGATAAAAGTGACGTACATAAATCTAAATGACGAATGTCTGAAATTATTTAAACTGAAATTAAAATCATAAATTCACTATTAAATTTAAATAAAATCAAGATCATAAAATGCACCATTAAATTTAAATAAAATTAAAATCATAAACTACACTATTTATATTTAGGGAAAATTTCAATTATATACAGAAAAATAAAATATTTACAAAAAAAGTAGCCTTCTTTTCATTTACAGAAAAAATAGTCAAAAGGGTCATGGGCTCAACAAAGTTCAATTTGGCCCAAGGCCATTAGGCCATTGATGCTTCTTTTCTTTGAAGCGTTAATTTTTTTTTAAAAAATAATTATTTTTGCTCTTTTTTTTTTTTCAAACATTTTTTGTGCAATTTTTTTCATGTATCAATATTGTATACATGGTGTATAAACATGTATATATGATGAACAAATAATTATGTAGTGTATATATAATGTATCGATATTGCATAAATAGTTATATAGTGTATATGTAATGTATCGATATTGTATAAATAGTGCATAAACGTGTATCAACATTGTATAAATAGCGTATAAACGTTTAGCGATATTGTATAAATAGTGTATAAACATGTATCGAAATTGTATAAATAATTATGTAATGTATCAGTATTGTATAAATGGTGTATAAACATGTATATATGATGTACAAATAGTTATGTAGTGTATATGTAATGTATAAACAAGTATATATGATGTACAAATAGTTATGTAGTGTATATGTAATATATCGATATTGTATAAATGTGTATAAATGTGTATCGATATTGTATAAATAGTTATGTAACGTATCGACATTGTATAAATGGTGTACAAGAGTGTATTAATATTGTATAAATAATATTTAGATTAGACGTGTATCGATATTGTATAAATAGGTATGTAAAATATAACATTGTATGAATGGTGTATAATCATGTATCGATATTATATACACAATTATGTAATAAAAATATTTATTAACAACATAGATAACAAAAATAAAAATGTATCGATGTCAATATTTATTTGACTATCATGCATTCCCACCTTAATAAATAAAAATATAAACAAAAAATAACAAAACAACATAGATATTCATTTTTTCCACAAAAAAAGTGAAACAATTAGAAAAGAAAAAAAAATTAAAAAAAAAAGCAACAAAAAAATTTAAACAACGATTTTTTTTTTTTAAATAGCACATCAATTTTATTTTTTTTTATTATTAAAAATATAATGGCCAAATGTTCCAATGGCCAAACATTCAGGTATATTGCATACGAAAGTTTTGGTAGCAGTTGGCCGACCGGCCATTTTTAATAATTACTTTGGCCGGTTGGCCATTTTAAGTAAAAAAAAAAAATGGATTAGTTTTTGTGTAATTTTTTTTTCCCAATGGATATTTTGCATAATTTTCCCTTTAAATTTTGTGTGCCTCAAAATATTCGGTGTTTAAAGCAAATTCAAATTTAACTTTATACGCCCAAGTAACCGTCACCCTATTTCCACTACTTCCTTCCTCTCCTAATTTTTAGCCATTTCTTTCCCATTATTCACACTCCTAACATAGTATTTCGAAATCCATTAGATTCTAGTCATCTAACTTCTTTAATATATACAATTCATAAGTTATTTTTTCAATTTTCGAAATCCATTCATCCCAAAAAAACAACGGAAGATGGTTCGAGTAAGCAATTTCATAATTACATTTCTCAATTGTGTAACTCTACTGGCTTCTCTGGTTGCTGTCGGATTTTCAATCTGGCTGAATTTTAACAACAGCGCTACGCTTTGCGAGAAAGTGTTACAGAAGCCTTTACTGTTACTGGGAGTGTGTCTACTTGTCGTTTCTGTTTTGGGATTGATTGGATCGTCATGCCGAGTTACGTTTATCATGTGGATATATTTATTCTTGTTGTTTTTGCTCATTGTTGGATTGCTATGTTTCACGTTGTTTACAATTTTGGTGACGAATAAAAATGTGAGTAAGGCTTTATCTGGGAAAGGTTATAAGGAAATGAAGACTGGAGATTATACGAAGTGGTTGCAGAAGTATGTTGTGAATGAAGAGAATTGGGAGGAGATTAAGAGTTGTTTGGTTGATACCAAATTTTGTCAGCGTATACCTACTGGGAAAGGGGCTGAGTTTTACAAATATAACCTCTCTGCTACTCAGGTTCTTATCTTTGTCTTTACTCATTATCTTATTTCTCAATGAATTCATACAGAGGTAGCCAGAATTTAGAGTTTTTGGATTCTGAATTTGCCAACTTATAGTCGTCATAGTTACTAGGTTCATAATTAAATATTTATATATATGTAATGAATTTCGTAATATAAATACATGATATAAACAAAAGTCATTGAGTTCGTCCAACTAGCATATAGAGATTACATAACGAATATGCTTATAATTATTTTTCCTGAAGCTAAGTTCAATGCATTAATGGTGCAACAAAAATTTATACAATCAGGTACTTTCTATGATGAGCAATTGAACATTATGTGGCATTTTTTATTTTGGTAAAAGACACAATTAATTTGTTATCACATGTTAAAGTTTATTAATGTAGTATTAAATATAGTTATTTCACCATGTTAGTGTATATAATTTAAATCTTTTTTTTGGTGCGTGCAGTCGAGTTGCTGCCAGCCACCCACTTACTGCGGTTTAGAGTTCCATAATGCTACTTACTGGACCATGCCCAAAGCAGGGCCAGCGGTAGCAGACAATGACTGCAAGACTTGGAGCAATGTACAGAGAAAGCTCTGCTTCAACTGCCAATCATGTAAGATAGCATTCCTTGACCACATCAAGAATGATTGGAAGATATTGTCCTTCGTCAACATTGGCCTGCTCCTTTTCGTCCTCTTTGTTTACGGTGTTGGCTGTTGCGCGTTCAGGAACAACAAATCAAAGGGATACAATAGGAAAAAACCATGCCCTGCATGAGCCACTTTGGCTCGTTACATATCCATTTTCTTAATGATATGTTTGGTTGACGGAAGCTTGGTTTGGATAGTATAAGACCTTGATGTCATAAATTACTATTTGTTACCGAATTCACTTTTCGATCTTATGTTAGCTATTTGTCTATTTATTCTTATTTATTATATGGCATATGGCAATATTAATTTTAAACATATACGCATTCTTGAGTCTTTGTTCAGTTGTGCTTCGCTCGGTTTTTCCTCTAATATGGACTAGCAAGAGAAGTTATCTAACCGGCTACCGCTGGAGATTGGCCCGACTTCCCCAAATGCCCCCACCGACCCTTCTCCTTTATGGGTCTGAACTTTTTGAATCATTCAATCGCCATGGTTGACAGAAGTGAACGCTCTTTCCTAGAATCAGATGACACAAGGCACTAGAATGGACGTTCCCAATGATAAGAAGCTTGCCAAAATCTAGCAGCATACTACTGTAAACACTTTACATTTCAAGTGTTGTGTTATTACTAGTCACAATTTTTCCTGATTCAAAGAACTAAAACTGGATAGGTAAAAATCAACAATGCTGGATTACACCTGAAATCCAACCTCATTTGTCCTTCCTATCATAACCAAGTGCCCCAACCCAAAAGCCAGAAGACGCACACACCACGTACATTAGAAAAAACATACTAATAAGTAGTGCCAGATTCTCTACGTATACTGAAATCGCTGTCAACAACTCAAACGAGTTAATCCCCGGTAAATGAGTGGGCAAAATTTTTCAAGTGAAACACACAATTTTGCTGCAGATGCTACATTGAGATTTCAGACGAATGTGAACTGATTGAGCCTTTGTAGTCCTTTTAATCCCTTAACATCCTTCCCTCTGATATTGCAATAAGTTAATGTCTTACAGATCAGAAAAATGCCAGGAAGAAAACAAAACAAAAAAAAAAGATGAGAAAAATGCCAGAATAGAAGATGAAGGAACCAATAGGATGTACAGGCGCAGCAAATGGAACAGTTTTCCCCCACTAAGTTTTACTTTAACTTCGCGAAAGGAGAACAACGAGGCCAGATACATGTATCTTCCACTTACATCATTTGAAATTTCAAGAGTAAAGGGAGGATAAACATTGATCTTAACTCGTACCAGCTTGATAACAATTTCTAATCGCCATATAACTAGCTCTAAGGTACAAAATATTGAAGTAACACCATGAATTAAGCAAGAGGCAACATGCCAAAACTGCTGCAGCAAAACAGGTTCTCTAGCATCTCATTTGAGAAAAGTACAGGACAGAAACAAAGGAACATATATGAAGAGAGACGTCAAGAGTTCAAGACTCCATGTTGGTTGCAGCAGAAATGTAGGAATCATGGGAACCAACAGTGAACCACAAAACCAACCAGCTACAAGGCCTCCAAACCTGATATATAAAAGGCACATACATAGTAATAGTAAGAATTTAATGATGAAAGTGAAATACCGGAAAATGAACTTGAATTTAGAAACCAGCATCATTTTTTTGTGTGTGTCCAAAACTGAGACAACCAATAAACTTACCCTATAAGAGCAACTCTACCTAAGCTCTTTGTCTTGTCATTAAGGAAGTACACACAAGCTCCAAATGATATAGCTACCTGCATAAAAAAGAGTTATCTGTAATAAAGCTGGAATAGATTTATTTAAAATTTTGAAAAGCTTGTCAGAGCCAATAATTTCAAGTTCATAAATGTATCAGAAAAGCTGATCCAGAATGCAAGCAGCCAAACCAATACACCATCCCCACTGCCCACAATATAAGCTTTTTACTACTAAATGCAGGTCAAACTCTGAAATTGTCTGCATTTTCAACTAAAACAAGGGAGAATAACTGCAATTTACATCACTTTAGTCTCTGGATTCTATACTGTTATGGAGCTAACCCTGCGGTCACTGACGTAGGTTTAGAGAATAAGCAGTTAGAGCCTAAAGGGATACTGAGAAAGCCAAGTAGTCATTAAAGGGCTGAAAGGTGGTCTTGTTTACTTAATACTGCTTTGTTTCCTGACCTGTTTTAACTTTTTCTAGCTCCTTTTTTCCATTTCCCCGGAAATACATGGTGCTCATTGTTCACGGCCCTTCTTATGGTAAAGCCGGAGCCAGAAGGAGAGACGATTGCTGAATGCTGAGAGATGTTCCAGAGTACATGATTATTTAAAAGGTTCTCAAATTCTCAATAATAGAGTTTGGAAACATAACTGTCAAGAAAATGAATCTTGGTCCTGATTGAATCCTAAAAACTAGCTCTAGTGGTAGGTTAGTCCAAAGAAGACTACAACCCATTTACTTAACCGAAGAAAGAATCTAGCACCTCCTAGGACATAGCGTAGAGTAACATAACATACGTAATCCAACACCAAGGATGGGTAGAGACTATGACAAGAAAACGGACATTAAGCCTAATTTAACCCCAAAACCAGCTCAATTGTTGAGAATTGTCCAGAACTCTATAACAAGAGTACAACTCATACACTAACTGATGTGGGAACAAACGGTACCATAAAGAGGCCAATTCTTTATGGTGCGTGCAGGCGAGTTGCTGCTAGCCACCCACTTACTGCGGTTTAGATTTCCACAATGCTACCTACTGGACCATGCCCAAAACAGGGCCGGTTGTTGCAGACAATGACTGCAAGATTTGGAGCAATGTCCAGAGAGAACTCTGCTTCAACTGCCAATCTTGTAAGATGGCATTCCTTGACAACATCAAGAATGATTGGAGGAAACTGTCCTACGTCAACTTTGGCCTCCTCCTTTTCGTGCTCTTTGTTTACGTGTTGGCTGCTGCTCGTTCAGGAACAAAAATCGAAGGAATATCATAGGCAAAAACCATGCCCTGCATGAGCCAAGGCTCCCCTTCAGAAAACCGCTATTCATTCTAAATTAGTATCTTTTTACATTATATTATTGAAATTCTTTTTTCCGATCAATGCAAATCTATAGCCTGTAAAACTGAAAGAGGAACAAAAAACCAAGATTCTATTTGACCTCTTGAATACTTAAATTACCCTCGAAACATGTATTCAGACACCTCAATCAACTAACGAATGCTAGTTCGATACTAAACGCAAGAATACCATCCTCAAAAAGCAAAACAATTGACAAGAACTTGGAGAAGTTGGTAGTTACAAGAGAACAAATAGGCAAGCAAGAAACCGACCTTCAAAATTCTATTGTGCAACAACGAAGACAAGCTCGAAGATAGATTGGAGAAAAAAGGGATTCCTAAAAGATTATATTCAAATATAATATAATACTATTGTTCATTAAAGTAAACAATCGAACAATAGTATCATTATTAGTAACAAATCCACAGAACAATACAAAACATCCAAGCTTAATAATCACAATGCATGAATTAGGAGAAACAAATCCTAACTAGACGTGGATTAAATAAATACCAAATCCTAAACGAATTTGGTTTCCTAATCCAACTTTGAATTGTTGATCCAACAATGAAAAATAAAGGACACATTGTACGCCTCTTTACTTTTTCCCAATCCTTTCCATTTTAGGATTTGCTTTCTATGTACACCTAGAAATATTGTAGAGCTTATTGAATTGGTTATTCACGTACTCACCTATTTCAAGAAAGCCTTATATATATATATTATTACTACGTGTGAGTGAGTGAGGTCTAGATTTTGGATCAATTGTGTTGTTATGGCGAAAAATCAAATTAGAGAGGAGATAGATTTGAGACGAATGGACAAGCAACTTGCTAAGCATTGAGGTTTGAAGACTGCTCAAAGGTTGAAGTCACAAAGATGTCGAAGAATGGGAATTGGATCCAAGAAGCTTAAAATCAAAAATCTTATTGCTGAAGGGGCATACGGATCAGTTTATAGAGGTGTTTACAAAGGAAAAGAAGTTGCGGTTAAAATACTTGATTTGAGCTATGAAAAGAGAAGGTCAATATTAACAAAGGCTTTCACGCAAGAAGTTTCTATGTGGCACAAGCTTGGTCACCCAAACGTTGCAAAGTTAATCGGAGCTTCGAAGAGATTGCCCGAAGTATCTACAATTGCTAACCGATGGAAGTGGAATTTTATTGCGAGAAATCTTTCATGGGAAAAACATAGAGGCATAGTAGTTGAATATGTCTCTGGAGGCATGCTAAGATCACATCTCTTAAAAAACAATATTATCGGGAAAAGGTTGACATTGAATTCCGTAATTCAACTAGCATTGGATGTTGCAAGAGGATTGAGTTACTTCATTCTAAGAAAATTGTTCACAGGGATGTAAAGACTACGAATTCAGTTCTCGACAATGAAGGAAGAGTGAAAATAATAGACTTTGGAGTTTCTCGAATTGAGGCTTCAAGTCCCATTGACCTAACTGCCGGAACTGACACCTTAGGTTATATGGCTCCTGAGGTTCTTATTGGTCTACCATATGATCATAAATGTGATTTCTATAGTTTTGGAATTTGCTTGTGGGAGGTATATTATTGTTCAATTCTGTATAGTGGACAAAATCCTCACGCATGTTCATCTATGTACAAGACTCTTAAGGCCTGAAATACCAAACACTTGCCCAAGTTCTCTGGCCAATATAATGAAGCAATGTTGGGATGCAGACCCAAAAAAAAGGCCAGAGATGCGGGAGGTCATGCAAATGTTGGAAGCCATCGACACACAAAAAAGGAGTCTCATGGTTGTTTTTGTTTCAAGGGACTATAATGTACAATAGATTGATTAGTTTTGGCTATTGAAGCTTGTAAATGTTTAGGCCGAATGTTACACGGTTGTTTTTACTGTTATTGAGATTTGGTTCTTGAATAGGTTGATAGTGATTGGAAAGTCTAAACAGGTGAATTAGTAGTGGATAGTGTTAAGCCTCTTTATTGATCAAGATGTAAATTGTAGAGAATATACATGGATCTTTATCTCATTACTGATGACTAAACACGAGCAGTTTTGTGTGTCCCTTTTTTGTTACATTTCCATTTTCCTAATGATTGTTTGGCTGAAGCTTGGTTTGGATGGTACAAGACATTGATATTGTAATTATTGCTTACTACCGACTTCACTTCTCCATCTTATATGTTTGGCTATTTGTCTGTCTGTTCTTATTTTATGGCATTATTAATGTTGAAAATATCCGCATTCTTGAATCTTGATCAGTTGTGCTTCACTCGTTTTCTCCCCTAATATGGACTAGCAAGAGAAGTTACCTTACCGCTGGAGATTGGCCCGACTTTTCCAAATGACCCCCCATCAGAGTCTTAACCTTTCACATCTGTCAGTCATCGTAGTTGATGGTGAAGGAAGAAATGAATGTTCTTTGCTAAAATCAGACGACACAAGGCGAATTAGAAAGGATGGGTACACTATTACGAAAATGTCAAAAGTGCTACCACTGACCATTTAGAAATGTGCTACCCAATTTTAAAAAGAAAAACAAAACGAGATAGATATAACATTTAAAATTCTAACCTCACTTAAAAGGTGCACCCAATCATTATCGCATTATATGATACTTCGAGCGTGGGTTTACACATCTATATTTAAGGATTTTTAAAAAAATATAACACTACTATATATGATCTAGGGAGGGGAGCATGGGTTCACGTGAACCTGGTGACCCCCACCTAGATACGCCTCTGACTCCAACGGAAGGAATTGTGCATAGGCTAGAGAGATGCATCTGTAAGGCAAACCTTTCTCTGTAATCATGTGGATCTTTTTTCAAGATTTCTCTTGGACGTCCCCTCTGATACGAAACTTGCCAAAATTTAGGTTTAAGCCATAGAATCAGTCTCTTGAAGAAATGAGGGTAAGATTGCGTACAATAAATCCCTATGATTCAGCCCTTCCCCTAACCCTGTGCATAGCAGAAGCTCTAGTACCGGGCTGCCCTTTTACACCTGACATCTTAATTGGTTACCTTTTCCTTTCATAAATAATCAAGTGCCCCAACCTTACTCGAGTGGTCAAAAGCCAGAACACACACACCATCCTCTCTACTTACCCGGGGGCAAATGATAGGGGGAAATGGTTCAAGTGAACCACGCAAGCAACTGCACATTAGAGATGTCAGATGAATATGATTAATTGAGCCTGGAAGTCCTTTTAATCACTTTACATCCTGCCCTCTTGATATTGCAATAAAGTAGATCTTGCAGATCGGGAAAATGCCAGGAAGAAAACAAACGAAAAAGATAAGAAAAATGCCCACTAGGTTTTTACTTTAATAACTTTGCAAAAGGAGGACAACGAGTCCGGCTAAATGTATCTTCCACTTACATCATTTGAAATATCAAGAGTAAAGGGAGGATAAACAATGATCTTAACTCGTACCAGCTTGATAACAACTCCTAATTGCCATATAACTAGCTCTAAGGTACAAAGTATTGAAGGAACACCATGAATTAAGCAAGAGGCAACATGCCAAAACTGCTGCAGCACAACAAGTTCTCTAGCGTCTCATTTGAGAAAAGTACAGGACAGAAACAAGGAAACATATATGAAGAGAGATGTCAAGAGTTCAAGACTCCATGTTGGTTGCAGCAGAAATGTAGGAATCATGGGAACCAACAGTGAACCACAAAACCAACCAGCTACAAGGCCTCCAAACCTGATATATAACAGACACACACTTAGTAATAGTAAGAAGTTAATGATGAAAGTGAAATACCGGAAAATGAACTTGAATTTACAAACCATCATCTTTATTTTTTTGTCCAAAACTGAGACAACCAATAAACTTACCCTATAAGAGCAGCTCTACCTAAGCTCTTTGTCTTGTCATTAAGGAAGTACACACAAGCTCCAAATGATATAGCTACCTGCATAAAAAAGAGTTATCTGTAAATAAAGCTGGAATAGATTTAATTTAAAATTTTGAAAAGCTTGTCAGAGCCAATTATTTCAAGTTCATAAATGTATCAGAAAAGCTGATCCAGAATGAAAGCAGCCAAACCAATATACCATCCGCACTGCCCACAATATAAGCCTTTAACTACTAAATGCAGGTCAAACTCTGAAATTGTCTGCATTTTCAACTAAAACATAGGAGAATAACTGCAATTTACATCACTTTAGTATCTGGATTCTATACTGTTATGGAGCTAACCCGGCAAAACCTAGAGGTCACTGACGTAGGTTTCGAGAATAAGCAGTTAGAGCCTAGAGGGATACTGAGAAAGCCAAGTAGTCATTAAAGGGCTGAAACGTGGTCTCGTTTACTTAATACTGCTTTGTTTCCTGACCTGTTTGACTTTTTCTAGCTCCTTTTTTCCATTTCCCCGGAAATACATGGTGCTCATTGTTCACGGCCCTTCTTATGGTAAAGCCGGAGCCAGGAGGAGAGAGGATTGCTAATTGAATCCTAAAAACTAGCTCTAGTGGTAGGTTAGCCCAAAGAAGACTACAACCCATATACTTAACCGAAGAAAGAATCTAGCACCTCCTAGGACATAGCGTAGAGTAACATAACATAGGTAATCCAACACCAAGGATGGGTAGAGACTATGACCTTAATTTAACCCAAAAACCAGCTCAACTGGTGGAGAATTGTCCAGGACTCTATAACAAGACTACAACTCATACACTAACTGATGTGGGAACAAACGGTACCATAAAGAGGCCAATTCTTATTTACAACTGATGTGGAACAAAGGGTACCATAAAGAGGCCAATTCTTATTTACTATAACAAGACTACAACTCATACACTAACTGATGTGGGAACAAACGGTACCATAAAGAGGCCAATTCTTATTTACAACTGATGTGGAACAAAGGGTACCATAAAGAGGCCAATTCTTATTTACAACTGATGTGGAACAAACGGTACCATAAAGAGGCCAATTCTTATTTACTTAAACCAGCCCCCTCCATCCTTTCTTCCCTCTGAAAATGGCGCAATACAAATGAAGATGCTCAACAAGGATATCTTAGTGCAATGAGATACCCAGGCAGCATTGGACATTCAGATGAATATGATTAAGAAATAAGTTTTTGCAGTTCTTCTGATAAAGAAGATATAAGTTCTTTGCTCTTTGCAAACTAATCAGTAGTTCTTTATTTACAGAAGAATGTTGATGTTTGAATTCTGTTTGCATACTGCGTTGGGTATACTCATTTTCTTTTTCCTTTTTTAATCAGTAAAGTCTCCTCATCTTTTCTATATTATTCAACTTTTTGGTTTGATAGATAGGAGGGGCTTGCAATATATGTACAGTCCCCATAATTGCAGTAGAGAAACACTATCCACAACATTAAGAGCCAACTTAATGCTTTAGAAAGTAGTGCACAACCCAACTGTTTTTTATGACTGTGGTGTTCGAGCAAGCTTGCGTGCACCTCGAATTTTCCATGGGACCCAGTGCTACCTCCCACTAGCACAGATACGTGGTAACCTTGCCACCAAGACTTAGCCAGATGGGAAGAAATCACCTAAATCTTATTTTTTATAATGGAGTCAGAAGTAATACAGATCTTTACCAACTATGAGATTTATGTCAGAATAAATTTGAACTGATTAAAAATATATTCACTGCAATACACAGTGTGGCCGTAAAAACATGCCCTTCCATCCCCTAGGTATTGGCAAAGCAAATGAGCTTTGAAGATTTATTATGGATTAAAAAAAAATTGAGACAGAACAAACCTGGAATGCAGGGCCAGCTTCAGCAGAGTTCATCACACTCCAGCATGCCATGAATCCAAAGAGGAATAATCTCCTCAAGATAATTACAGGTGGTGGAAGTTCCACAAAGCTGAGGAGGTTCTGAACCCAAGGCGGAGATTCCTCAACTTGCTTTTTTAGCCTTGTTTTCAAGTTAATCTTTGTCTTCTTTCTCTTTATGAAGCTTGCCATTAGTATCTTCTCAAAAGCAGCTTCAATTGATTCTGCACTTCTCTCGTGATTGGCATACTGGTTTAACAAAAAGTTGCGTGAGCTCCAAACTTCTTCCTCAGAGGCATCACGACTTATTCCAAGACGTTTGTAGGGGTCCCAAACATTCAATCGAGAAAACTTTGGGATGTTACCTTCAGAAATCAGATCGTGAATATCAGCCGAATGTTTCATGCTAGAATGTTAATCAAACAACTCGAAAAGAACCAGAGATCAAACTTACATCGTAACTTATCCAATGCCAAAAGAAAGTTATTCAACTTCAAGTTTTCCGTCTGTTACCACTCATTGGTAACATAAAGACGTTATCTAAGTGAAAAAAGTCGACGGTCTTTTTCATTAATTTGGCACAGAGTAAAAGATTAAGACTTTAGAAGATATCTGTGCTCCAGGATTCTTGTTTAAACCCCTTCTATCATTTTCAAAGGAGTTTTGAATAGAGTAATTCTAGTATAAAGTTCCCCTACTAAATACTTGGTTCCAAATCAGCTTCTTGAGCACCAAGACCCAAGACCTTTATTAATAACCCAAAATCCTTTTTTTTAATAAAGAACACTAACCCAAAATCCTTATCAGCCACTGAGTTATTAATCTAAATTCACTACTCCCTTCGTTTCAACTTGCTTGTCCTACTTTCCTTTTAGTCCATTTAAAAAAGAATGAGCCTTGCCCTTTTTCGCAATTCTTCAATCACAACTTTTCACATTGCATGTTTAAAACCACAAGAAAGGACATTTTCGTACATTCTATATATCTTCAGGGTAAAATCACAAGAATCAAAAAGTCCTTTTTACTTTCTAAAACTCCGTGCCAACTCAAGGAAAAAAAAAAACAGACAAACAAATTGAAACATAGGTAGTATAATTCATCAATTACTATTGTCTGTTCTATCTTATTGCAGTTCCCTTTTCATAGTCATCCCCACATGTAGCATCAATACAAGATAATTTTCAGTTTGATAGAAAACCCACCTCCTCCATAAGCCGTATCCGTCGCACATTTTGTACCCCTTGGAACCAAACGAGAGGGTTCCGACCTCTTTGAATTTCCTCTACTCGAACTGCACAAAAGTTAACAAATAATAGAAACTTTTATACACCACCAACAAACTAATAGATCCCAAATGCTCAATACAACAAGAAAACCCGCAGAAAATTCCTCTAAGCAGAAAAAAAAAAACACGTTCACACAAATAGCGAAGTAATAAAAAGATAAGCTTACAGTTTTTGGCCGAGGAAAGCAGAGGAAAGTGTAGGTTTCGATATGAGAGTTGCCGCCATTAAATTTGCTCCTCTCCAATACAGATAGATATTGAACTTATTGTGGAGAAAATTATTCCATATCGGCCGTGCCGGCCGTGGGGGTTTAACTCCGGTTAGGTGGAACTTTGAAAGTCTGGAACAAGGAAGGAAGGAAGTTGTAGCTAAACTTTTCGATTATGTATATGGTGAAAAGAGGAAGAGCTAGTGGACTCTAGATTGAGCTGGGTGCGCATTGTGCACCCCGGGTTAAGTTTTAATTCCAGTTCTGGTCCTTAAGTTATAGATTAATTCCAATTCACTCCCGTTTGTATTGTGGTCCACTTTTGGTCCTCCAATTTAGCGTAATCCCATTATAATCTATGTGACATAGGTTTACTTGGTACAAAGTTTTGAAAAATGAAGAGAATTTTCAAATTTCATGATCTTAAATATAATATAATATAATATTTGTGGGATGGGACTATCAACAACATATTCAATATCATCTCACAAGTAGGATTTGAAAAGGATAGAGTATACACAGACTTTGTCACTATCTTGAGAGGTAGAGAGGCGATTTCAACATTTTTAAATTATAAAAACTTTTCACGAGAGATAAGATGGTTTGTAAGTTGACCTTAAAAACATTAAATTTATATACATACCTTTAATTAAAAAATAAGTTTTTGACAACTTTTGCACTTATGCAGCTCAGACACCATGGTCAAATTTGACTCTAAACGTAATCAAGTACATAAGTAAAATGGTAAATTATGCTTAAAGAACTAGATATATAGCCACCAAGACATGGTAGATCAGATGAAATAATCCGCCATTATTGATTAATTGTTTAAATACTTCATTATTTTCGTAGCAGTATATTTAATCAGAATCTAGTATTACAAGGTGCACCAAGAACATGGACTACATAAATTTCCACAGGTCACAGTTTAGAGCCAACTTGAGAAAATTGCTGCCTCAAAACTCTTCTCATCACTTTATTTGTTGCAGTTCTTGGAAGTGAAGGGAGGGCTACTACATGTGAAACCTGCAATATTTTAGACCTGATAAGGAAACATAACTTTCAAACTTTGTATTGCCAAAGCTGAATAGTATATGCATACCTTGAATAGAGGATTCAATTTCTTCTGCAAAGCTAAGTTGAGAGAAACTTTCAATGAATTCAAATTGTCCTTTGACCCCTCGGAATCCTTGAATACAATGGCGATGACTAACTTATCAGGGCCACCTCCAGGTGGTGGCACCCCAACAGCTGCTGTCTCGAGGATACTTTCATCAATTGCATTACAAACTTTCTCAATCTCCACTGAACTTACCTGGCAAAAGGAATCACAAGTTTCGGTAACGGGTAAAAGATTACAATACATAAAGTTGTCTGCAACTAATACAGTTGATAAGCTACAAGAGAGACCCTGAGGCCATAAATATACAAAGGTATAAGAACAAATAGATGTAACAAGGACCACTTCTTTTTATTGATTTGATATATAAAATAAGTAGTCGTCGAATCTTCTTTTAGAAATAATGTCTCAAAGAAACAATTTCTGATAAACAGGACAAAACAATTATTGTTTTATCTATGGACCAAATCAGTTAAGGTCAGTAGGATTGGTTTGATGGAAAATTTGACAAAATGTAGTCTCTAGAAATAACTCTTCCCCAAATGAAATCTTAAACCAAAGAGACCATAATAATTCATGATTTTTTGAATAACAATACAAGGTAAAGGGTAGACCTTTACACCCCCTAGATTCATAGTGTCATCAGCACGGCCATGTGCACGATAATAACCTCTAGAAGTACGCTCAAATACATCTCCGTGTCTTCTAAGAACCTGCTAGGTAATCAGTAACACATTAAGTACTTATCCGAAAAAAGAATAAAGTACCGAAAGGTAGAAATAATAACTAGCTGACCTTTCCATTCCAAACAGGCATTCCTTTGAAGTATATACCATAGTGGTCAGCATTCAACAATGTGCTTGAGGCCCCAAATAGAAGGGGACCAAGGGCCATTTCGCCAACCCCAGGAAAATCAAATGGCTGCAATTAAAGTTACAGAATTACTTTAAATATATAGAATATCTTCAATAGCCACTTACAATATTTAACTACAATGTAGAGTTTCAACTTTTTATTAAGCAGCCACCAATTTCCATTACCAAACCTGATTATCTCTTGTTCGTTAGAACCCTATACTCAACCAAGAAAACGCCAATTAGGTAAAGTTAGAAGTTATCCTACTCAAATGGCACCAATTTATGAATAAAAAGGAAGATCTCTTTCTTTACAACCCTCAACCACCATACTTCCTCTCCCTCTCCCCTGCAAAGAGAAAAGGAGAATATAGATCACTTTCACTGCCATTTGCATAATAGCATCCTACACAATTCTTGCAACTCTTTCCTGTTTCCTATTACATTTCACCCATGACCAATCCTTTTCCATGTTTTCTACTCTGTTTAAACTGTTCTAAACAGGATTTAACAAAGAAGATACTATTTTTATTTGCTTACCAATGAAGGAATCGGGTCCACTGTCCAAGTACTTCAATTTTTAATTCTCCATACGTGTTGACCAGCTTTGTCCATCTCCCAGTCAAATAATATTTCCCGATTTTCATTTTCCACCTGTTTCCAGCTCTAAATTCAACAACAGTTGTGACTAAATTTCTTGTCACATCCTAATCTTTCTCCTATCCTCCACAGATACTTAAAATTCTTCCAGTGCTTTCTTATCTACCAAAACCAAGTAAATGGAGAATTGTCCTTGCAACCATTTGGTGGACAATTTGGAAGGAGAGGAATGTTTCTTTTTTCAAACTGCTTTGTAATGCTTTTACTTGAGCCGAGGGTCTATCAGAAACAATTTATCTACTTTGCAGGGTAAAGTCTGTGTGCACACGACCCTCCCCAGACCCTACTTGTGGGATTACACTGGGTATGTTGTTATTGGAAGGAAAGGAATCTTAGATGCTTTGAGAATGTAGAGAATAGTATGCAACAAGTCAAAACTGAATTGTTTTTTGACTCTGTTTTTGGTGCAACCAGTTGTACTCTAATGACACTGTCTCTATTATTGATGTTTTAGATTCATTATAGAAGTAGGACAGTAGGATTCAGAGTATCTGGTTTCAGTACAACCCATGTACTGCTTTGTGCATTATGAAATATAGATACAGTTACCAGTTTCAAAAAAAAAAAAATGTAAAAATCAGGGGACTGTGTACACGGCACATCATGCAATAACAAATACGTTTTCTAATTCATTTTTGACTTCAATAATATATCCAAGTATGCTAAAGATAGACAGAGCCTGGGAATAAACCTAATACTTTAGAGGAAGAGCCCCTCGATGCAGGATATGCAAAAGTTGAAATTTACCAAGACTTAATGCATTACAATGTTTAACGAACTCCTACATAAGACCTGCAGTGTTTGCATCTTTATGAAAGAACTGATCAGTGCTCATGAAGTCTTGCATCATTTCATACGAAAATCACTCTTTATTGTTTGAGAAATGCTGAAAAATACTTACTCTAGCGGATCCATCTTCGCCAAGAATAAATAGACTACAACCCATAGCTGCTGTGCTAAAAGCAGATAAAGATTGTGGTTGCAACAACGAACCAGTAATGAATCCACCACCAATTTCTGTCCCGCCACAGATTTCTATTACAGGTTTGTAGTGAGCTCTTCCCATCAGCCAAAGATATTCATCCATACCAGATGCTTCACCAGTGGAGGCAAAGTGACTGCCATCATACATAACTAAATTAACTAGAAAGATATTGGAAATATTTTTGGGGCAGGTTTCAAGTTTGTTAAATATGATATCATTATGAGATAATGTAGATATGAGAATATCCCCAAATCCCAATAATTAGGTACTTAGAATATTGTGTAATATTCGTATTAGTTTCCTTCCTTATTTACATTCTCTGTAACACTATTTAATACCACTAGCTAGAGGAAATAATCAAGACACTAATTCCCAAACTCTCTTCTCTTCTCCCTCTAACTTCTCATGATATCAGAGCTATGGCATTGGCTACGTGTGAGCTTATATGGTTGAGACAATTTCACAGTTAAGGTAGGTTCAGATGGAGCTATTGATCGTCTCAAAACGAGACTGATTGCTAAGGGATACACTCAGATTTATGGCATTGACTATGGAGATACTTTCTCACCAGTTGCCAAGATGACTTTTGTTCGTCTCCTCATATTTATGGCAGCAATGAAACATTGGCCTCTTTTCCAGCTCGACATGAAAATGCATTCCTTCACGGAGAACTTGCTGAAGAGGTTTATATGGGGCAACCACCAGGATTTGTTGCTCGGGGGGGTCTGGACTAGTATGTAGACTTTGCCGATCCCTTTATGGTCTCAAGCAATCTCCTAGAGCATGGTTTGGGCATTTTCGAGTTGTTGTCCAAGAGTTTGGAATGATACGAACAGAAGTTGATCACTCCGTATTTTATAGGCATTCATCTCATGGCAAACGTATCTTTTTAATTTTTTATGTTGATGATATTGTTATCACAGGTGATGATCATGAAGGTATTTCTCAACTCAAACAACACCTTTCAAGTCACTTTCAGACTACGGATTTGAGCAGGCTGAAATACTTTCTAGGCATTGAAGTGGCACAGTCTGGCAATGGTATTTCTATTACACAAAGAAAATATGCCTTAGACATTTTGGAAGACACTGGTATGTTGGATTGCAAACATGTGGACACTCCCATGAATCCAAATACTAAGCTTATTCTAGGACAGGGGGAGCCTCTAAAAGATCCTAGCAGATATCGGAGACTTGTGGCAAACTCAACTACCTTATGATAACATGACCAGACATCTCATTTGTTGTTAGTGTAGTTAGCTTGTTTCTGCAATCACCTTGTGATAGTCACTGGAATGCGGTGATTCGCATTCTGCGATATATCAAAAGCTCTCCAGGACAAGGTTTATTGTATGAAGATAAGGGACACACCAGTTGGGTATTCCAATGCAGATTGGGCTGGGTTTCCTTCTGATAGGCGGTCCACTTCAAGTTATTGTGTTCTAATGGGAGGCAATCCAATATCCTGGAAAAGTAAAAAGCAAGATGTCGTGGCTAGATCAAGCGCAGAGGCGGAGTATCGAGCTATGGCATTGGCTGCATGTGAGCTTATATGGTTGAGACAATTTCTCCAAGAATTGAAGATGGGAGGAGTTGAACCGATGAAATTGATTTGTGATAACCAAGTTGCACTACATATCGCTTCTAATGTTGTGTGTCATGAAAGAACGAAGCACATTGAGATAGATTGTCACTTCATTCGAGAGAAGATTGAGTCTGGATATATCTCCACAAGTTTTGTCAACTCGAAAGATCAACTGGCGGATATTTTCACAAAATCACTCCGAAGATCCAGAATTGACTATATTTGTGGCAAGCTAGAAGCATATGACTTATACGCTCCAGCTTGAGGGCAAGGGTTAAATATGATATCATTATGAGATAATGTAGATATGAGAATATCTTAATAATTAGATAGCGACATAGCGTAGATATGAGAATATCCTCACATCCCCATAATTAGGCACTTAGAATATTGTGTAATATTTGTATTAGTTTCCTTCCTTATTTACATTTTCTGTAACACTATTTAATCCCACTAGCTTGAGGGAATAATCAAGACACTAATTCCCAAACTCTCTTCTCTTCTCCCTCTAATTTCTCAAAGTTCAATATGGATTATGGAAGTCAAATATAACTCTAAAGAATAGATATGCGCAAGA
Organism: Capsicum rhomboideum; assembly: GCA_031232105.1. Taxonomy (NCBI): domain Eukaryota; kingdom Viridiplantae; phylum Streptophyta; class Magnoliopsida; order Solanales; family Solanaceae; genus Capsicum; species Capsicum rhomboideum. Next base: position 9,149,863 of record CP124716.1, read on the forward strand.
CCAAATTAAAGTGTTTGCATGGATGAGTAGGGGTGAAAATAAATTGAAACAAACACATAATTTTCTTTAACAATATAGTGTCTCTGTAAAGCCCTAACTGTTTAAAGATGCTTAAGAAGAATTACCAGATGGATGACCAATCATGACCAGCTGTGCAATTTGTGGATTTCCATGCCCTTACAATACTTGGGACCACGCCAAGCATAGTTACTTTAGCATCCTAGACAAGTTCTTGAGGATTTTAGATGGCAAAAAGTGGTAGAATTTATAAATGCAAAATTTGTAAAGAGAAGTGAGTCTGTACACAGTAAAACCAAATTTTCAATCTGAAGTCATCGGCATGGTATTCTAGACTTCAGAAATCTCAAGTTAAATAATTGATAGTATTAGGGAGGAAAAAAAAGAATGCTGTCCGAAATACTAATACTAATTATAGAGTTGGTCCTAGGTTGTATTGGCTAAATGCTTAGATTTGCTGTTATATCTACTTGGTCCAGCAAGGACTGCACCTCAAGTTTGTACAAGTCCCTTAATCGTCTAGCTTGAAGTATTGAGCGGCATTCAGAGAGTTCCTTGCTTTACGTAAGACCAATCAAGTATGCAACTAGTTAGATTCATAAAAGTTTTGTTTAACAAATCAAAGTTGTTTATCATCATCAACATCGCCACCACTATTGATTTGGTATTTGAAATGCGCCTACAGTGTTAGATTGCATCACACCTGAACAAACTTAGCAAAGCCAGAACCAAGGGGGGACCCATTGTATAAAGCCATGGTTGCTCCATTCAGCAGAGAGCTGTAAATTAGAAAAGGGCCCATCATCCATCCAAGATTAGTGGGCCAGGCCACCACATCACCTTTGCCAATGTTCAACTGGGACCATCCATCAGCAGCCGCCTTAAGGGGCGTAGACGCAGTCCATGGAATCGCCTTTGGCTCCCCTAAAACACATTTATAGAGAGTAAATGTAATAGTCTTGTTAGTAATTCTACTCTAATTTTTTTCTTAATCCTTCATGAATGAGTCGACTAAGCAGTTTTTACATTATTCTCATACCAATAGTTAAAATGAATTATACAACAACATACAAGGTAAGATATTATTGATAAGGTTATACAAGGAGAATAGAAAAAAACTGAACTCTTTTCCCGTATATTATCATGAAATTTTCTTCATTAAATGTGGAAGAAAAAGAATGGGTCCTTATCCTTTTTTAAGGTAAGATATTATTGATAACGTAAAAGGGTCCTTTCTTTCTTTCCACGAGGGAATATGAATGAACATATACATTTTTAATAAGGTATGAATGAGCATACATTAAGTCACTAACAACGGAACCTTAAATTAATTTTAAGTGGTCACCGAGAAAATTTTGGCACCAAATCATAGAGTACGTGAACAAGACAGAATACTTGCAATGGATATCTAAATACCTGTCGTGCCAGAAGAGAAAAGGATATTTGTGAATGCTTCAACAGGTAGTTCCACCCCAATATATTCAACCTCCCTGCTGTTTAAAGAGAGAGATCAACAACTTTTTATTCCAGCGCCAGAGCTAGTTTTAGCTAGTGTAAAATGAGAAAATCATAGTTAATGATTTATAATATGAGTCAAGTTAGCGGGTTAGATGGTAAAAGATCCTATTACCAGGATTGAGGAAGAATAGGTTTGCAAACAAAACCTCAGTAAAGGACTATCATAATGCTTCCCAATTTGGAAGTCCTCTTGGCATAAGCATCAATATTCAGAATCTGTAATAAGGCCAAGCAGGTACTAAGCAGTATACTTTTCTTTTTACAGGGTTGGCCTTTGTCATCTATGGTAGTAAAGCTGGAACTGTTTTGGTTGCCTTAGTAAGTAGTGAAACTGGATGTCCTCTATGCCTTTGTTATCCATGATAGTAAAGCTGGGATAGAATTGTTTTTTTATTTATTTCTGCATTGTAAAATTGCAGGTTCAGAGTGGAGTGAAGCTTTACTGGTGTATTGCCACTGATGGCTCTGTAGTGATTTCTGATGATCCACAAGTGATTTGAAAGTACAACACAACTATGCCTCAGTCCCAAGCAAGTTTTAAGGGGGTGGAGGAAAAAATGTCTTCACTTCCCTATGGATGTGGGCTACGGAGGAATATCTCAAAAGGGTGAAAAGAGTTCAATGAGAACATACCATTCAGGGTGAGTGAGTTTTTGGGGACATACGTGTGCAAGAACAATATTTGAGAATCACATTTCTTAACTTGTATAGAAATTCCAGCCAAAAAAGATGCCAGATCCAATGGATATGAAGTATACATGGGAGAGAAGTGCATTGGGATTTTTGAGTTTTGGGAGAAACTTGCAAGTCTGGGAGGTTGAAGAATTCAAAACTTGATCGAATTCCTTCACCAACAAAAAAAAAAAAATACGATGGATAGTCATGACATATGAAAGGCGCGCGCGGGGGGGGGGGGGGGGGGGGGATGGCATCCACATATTTCGGTATGGATAGTGAGAAAGACGTGTCACTTCACCTGGCTAGCTGGGGGGGGTGATCCTGACAGCGGGAAATTTGAAGAAGGGGAACATTACTTGTGTTAATTAGTGCTTCATGTGTAAGAAATCAGGAGAAGATGTGAATCACCTCCTTTTATATTGTCAGATAGCAACTTGTTTATGGTGGGAAATTCTGAGACGGTTCAAACTTGAGCAGGTGATGTAAGAAACAATGTTTAGCTGGGATTTTATAAGACATAAGAGAAGATGCAGAGTTGAAAAATAAGTAATGCATTGATAAAAATTATCCAACACGATAAGTAATGCAAGTTGAAAAATTGCATTTCAAGTAACAACAACAACATACCCAGTGAAATCCCACAAGTGAGGTCCGGGGAGGGTAAAGTGTACGTAGACCTTACCACTACCTCGGGGAGGTAGAAAGGCTGGCTTATGAAAGACCCTCGGCTCAAGAGGAGTATAAGTTAATGCGTTCAAACTAGAGGAGTATAAGTTTCAGTAAAATGATTGATGGTATTCCAAAGTAAATACACAATTAGTGCCAATAGAGTAACCTATCCGATGAATGTCAAGATTGAAAGGAAGTTGCAATTTTCATTAGACAAGCATCAAACTAGCAACAGAGTCATAAACATAAGTAAGAGAAAAAGGAAATCTATGAGAAGGTATGGAAACGAGTTATCTGCTCATTATGATTGTAGAGTCTCTCGGGGTTGGAGGTCTAACAGTAGTCACATCAAGTCCTCCCCCTTTAATAGACATCAAGTGCACACAAATTCCTTCTAGATATTGTGTTCTACTCTACTAATTATATTATTGAAGATGAGATCTTGAATCCGTCAAATTTGAAATGTAACGTTTCCATAAGCTATAGAAAAGATGGTGTCTCGAAATTGAATGGAATGTTATACAGGAGAGAATCCTAAGGCAAGCAGCAGAAGTTTATGAAAAGGTAAGGTATGAACTTTCACCCTTTAGCAATTAAGGTGATCCTCCAAAAATTAAACTCAAGCAGAAGATCAAAGGTCATTTCAAAATCCAAGTAACTTTTCTTCTATTACTTTTACTATTTACTAATACAACCACTGCTAATACTACTACTATCACTTAACCAGTACCTAATTGGTTATAATGTCTATACTTAATGATAAACTGGTACTTACGTTCACAGTCAGATAAGATGAATGGTTTGATGTGTGTTAACAGACGCCAATGCAGAAAAAGATATTGTATAACATAAACCCCCTGAATGGCATTACATTGTCTCTCCACGATAAGCCAGCAAAAAAAATAAGTGTGAAATTATAGCAGCAAGTTCCATGGACTCCATACTGCAGGTACATGTGCATGTTCAAGAAATAGTCATTGTTAACAGGCTAACAACATGGATCTAGAGAATGATGAATTTCGATGTACTTGTATGCTAAAAGTCTTACAACTCTCTAAAGGATTACAGAAGAGGATTATACCAGATCATCTAGTTCTAGCTCATTTTTGTGTCAGCATGGAACAGATAGATAAAAGCAAATCATTAGTGAAGCAAAATCCAACTTTAGTTATCAAAAGGAGGGAATTAAAGCCATGAAATGGCATCAGAAAGAGGAGTGCTTACTTAGATTTGTCTACTCTTTCTAGGAAGTCATGCCATGAAATGTCACCATTACGCAATTTTAGGCTCAAAGTGGAGCTTCTATTGGGAATTACAATCGCAATTGGTGATTGAGCATCAATCACTTTACTGCAGGTTTGAAATTTAGGTTAGGAGGGTGAAATAAATAAACAAACAAAATGACACAGGGCTAGGATGTCACCTGTACAATGGAAGTTTCTTGCCACCACGGCTGATGAAATCCTAGGAATGTAGTCAACCAAAAGAGTTTTAGCCCATGAGTGAGAGTGAGAATGTGAGGAGAGAGAGAGATCAAACATAAAGAATCAGAGACTTAAATTCTCGTCAGAATTTCGAAGGATAAGGACAGCCTTCAAGATGTATTCAAACAATTTCCAAAGGGATATATGGTCATGGGGTGGAGTCATGGAGCATATGAGCATTAGTCCGCAATAAATTTTTTCCCAAATGAAGTACCAGGGTATTAATTCAATTCCCAATTTTCACGATAGCATATGAATTTAATCTGCGTATGTTTTCACTGGGAACTCTTGAAAGAGGAATCAACCATTAACTATAGGTTCTCTGTGAGAATCCCAGTAGTTCAGATACACAAAGCCAGGTTACCTTTTAATTCTAAAAAGTGCATCCAAGATTGATTGCTATGAGCTATACTTGGTAATTCATCTCCAACTTTCTCAAAGCCACAAACAATTTAGCACTCTGAGATGTAATGCATTTATCCCCAATTAATTATTCAGAAAGGAACAAAAATTGGTTTTTCTTTTTGCCACTTAGTCAACTTAGCAATAATTTTCCAAGAGCCGTTCTGCAGATAAAATCTCTTGATCTACCAAGTTTAATCTAATATGAAGCTTAGCAAAAGATTCCATACATCTTATTAGCATTATCCATGAATCAAATTCAACTACAAAAACCTCGGTGCCAAGAAGTATTATTAAAACGACTAATTGCTTCTTCCTTTTCCGTTAGGTGGCAGTGGGTGCTGGCTGGTATGTTCCAGTTATGGAAAGGAAAGGGAACTAGTTTTAGTTACTCTTGCTCTACTTACTCTATCAAGAAGTCAGTTTACCAAATGGCTTGCAGAAATTTTATCTACTTATCCAATAGTACTTGCTTGCAATATGTCAACTTGAGCTTCTCTTCTCCTCCATTCACAACCCTACTGCAATAACTAAGTTCCTACGAGATCACTGAACAGTTTTGATCTAGCCAGTATTTATGCATTCCTTCACGAAGACACTGCTATATACGGCGGAAAAATAGTTCTGGTTATACTTGAATCGAAAACGATAGTCAGGCACATAATTTTGTTTATTTCTAGAGACGGAAAAATTGGATCAACCTGAGTGAAAATGGCCTTTGCTTTTGATATCATGAGCCTTGTTGAAATTTCAGTTGGAGCAAAACTGTCAGCAATTGAGACAACTACATAACCCGCAATAACAATGGCCAAGTAGATCACCACGGAATTGACATCCATTGGCATATCTATGGCAATTGCAGACCCTTTTTCCAATCCCAGTGTATCAATGGAATATGCGACTCTCCTGTGATTTAGAAAGACTTTTACTATTAGTATTCATAACTCATTAAAACAGAATTAGCAAATAACAACAACTACATCTCAATCCTAAACAAGTTGGGGTCAGCTATATAAATCCTCTCTGACCAAATTTCTCCATCTAAGTTCAACTCATATTATCATCATATACCAAATAGAAATAGAAATGAAAACTTAAGTTAAATAGATATGAATAATAACAGTAATTTTAATAATATTAGAAGTTCTCTATATTTTTACTGGCATATAAATCTATAGTAAGTTCAAAAATACTTCTAGAAAAGCAATACGTTCAGATCAACGTGCTAACAAGACTAAAACTTATTCTAAACTAGTAGATATCACCTATATGAATCTTTTTCTTCCATTTTGTCCTATCTCTAGATAATTCTGCACTAATTCCAAGAAATTATAGGTCTTTTCGAGACAATTTTGTTCCATATGATCACAACATGATCAAACAATCTCAAACGACTTTCTCTAGTTTTATCCTTCTGGTGCTAAGTAATTTCTTTTTCTTTTTCTTTTTTTTTTTTTTTTTTTGAAAAAAGTACCGAATCTCCGACAAAAAGAAAAAGGAAGTTGCTACTACATAAGTTTCATATTATGGAAGATAGTATTTATCCATTCTGGAAAAAATCAAATTGCCCAACCTCAAAGTTCTCGAATTTCTCTTCTTTCTTCACAACAAGCATGAAGAATCTATCAAATCAGTAGCACATTCTTCGTAACAAACTTTCCATGTCAGAGTTGGACTGCTCTAAAGTTTTACTGTTTTAGAAGGCATAATCCAGTGGATAAAAACATAGCATGTTTAAGGCCATAATTCTCTAGTCAAATGAGCAGAAGATATGACTTATTTTAAAACTTTATATGTAAGGCAGCAAGAAGAATTTTAGGTCATGCAGCAGGAAGACTCGCTGGAATATTTACAGAGATTCAAATAACAGCACAAGTATTCCGACTTGCAAAACAAATCGAGATACGTACTACAACTCAATTTGTAATGCACAGTAACAAAAGTCATTATACCATACTGCTGATCTTAGTTCCTGAAGAGTCAATTTGGTAACAGGTGCCTCATCATCTCCTTCATCACGAGTTATCACAGCTATGTCACTTAAACTCCTCTTTGCATTCAACATCAAGCAATTCTTCGCAGGATTTAAACGTGCTCCAGGAAGCCATTGACCACCAGGGTGCAATGGAGTTTCCCGCAAAATACATTCAGGACTAACAGAGAAAGAAATATTCATTTCCTCGAATACAATCTTCCAGTACATCTACAAAGATATTTTGATACGGAAAAATTTCCATAAGAGGACAAAAAGGACACTGCAACAATTTTACTCATTCACAAATAAGAAATTAAAGTTCCAAAACATAAAAGTACCTCCAAGTTTGAGACTGTAAATTCTTGAAAATCAGAAAAGCTTGAAATAGGATCTTTATAACTTGAGCCCAGTAACTCTTTTCCTCGCCGCTCCAATAACTTACCAATGTTAGTCAACTTAGCAGCTTCCCTGTGCCAGGAGTAACACATCATAAGCTCAAATATTGGACAACTAAACATAACCATTCAGCAACTTCCAACAAACGAAATTAACTTTAAGTTCATAATTGATAATACACTAATGCATATCCATATCAAGATCCAATCTTTTTAGAGTAAAAGAACATCTCTATCAACTGATGATCACCTTATGTCATCAAATTCTTAACTATACTTGACTAATACTCCCTCCATTTAGATTTATGTGGCTTGATTCGGAGTACAAGGTTATAACAAACTGATATTCTGTGTGCCTTCGGACATAGAATCTTCAATTTTTTTTAAAATAAAAATTTAAATATTTAGAAACTAAGTAAAAAGTACTACAACTATAAGGGCTCGTTTGGTTGGGGAACAAGTTATCCCCGGATTAGTTATCACGGGATTGTTATTCCACCCTTCGTTTGGTTGGGAACAAGTTATCACGGGATTGTTTTTCCACCCTTCGTTTGGTTGGAAACAAGTTATCCCGGGATTAGTTATCCCACCATGTATATGGGATAACTTATCTCATTTAAATGGTGGGATAAATTATCCCGGGACTAACAAATACCTCTAATCAAACGCAGGATAAAATAATCCTCCATTTTATCCCGGGACTATTATACCTTATACCTCACACCAAATGACTCTGTGAGATAAAAATAACACTACAATCCCGGAAGAACTAATTCCTATATAAGCTATCCCACGATTTTAGCCCAACCAAACATGAGATAAACTCATCATAAAATTAATACAAAGATTAGTTATCCCTTATCCGTCATACCAAACAAGGAATTTTTTACCAAAATAAGCCATTTTTTAAATCAATTCACCAAAGTAATATGTTTTTTGAAAATTTTACAAAACTAGTATAAATGTTGTTGGCAGTAAAGTATTAGGTTTTAAAAAAATTAACGGATCAAAAGGAACACGTTACTGACAATAACGTTTTTGGCTTAAAACGTTACCAACAGTAACGAGACTCTGCAGCTCTGCCACATCAGACTCTGCAGAGTTGATTTAGAGTTGCAGAATCTGATGTGGCAGAGTTACAGAGTCTCGTTACTCTCGTTACTGTTGGTAACGTTTTAAGCCAAAAACATTACTGTCAGTAACGATTCCTACTTAAACGACGTATGTTGTTCCTTTTGATTCGTTAATTTTTTTAAAACCTAATACATTACTGTCAACAACGTTTATACTAGTTTTATAAAGTTTTCAAAAAATATATTACTTTGATGAATTAATTTAAATTATGGCTTATTGTGGTCAAAACTTCCCAAACAAGCCGTAAGTCAGTAGTTAACAATTCACAATAAAAAAATATCCTTTTGACTCTCTAAATAGCAAGCAAGACACGTAAATTGAAACATGAGTAGTAGTAACATTAGAATACTAACGGGTCGGGCAACCAAACAGGCGGGTCAGGTCCATAGTCAAAGTAACAGCCATAGTACATCATCTGATGGAAAGCGAAGGGAAGGTCCGGAGTAAGAAGGTATTGAGATATCTGCTGCCATGTCTTGGTAGCGTCAGCCCCATAAGTAGAAAGTATCTCGGTGAGCTTACGGTGGAGTTGGGCGGCGGAGGTGGCGGAGATTCCCTGCACCGCCTGGATGTCGTTGCTAGTGATAGAGTGCAGAGGTTGATGATGTGCCATTGGAATTGCAAATGAGAAAGAGATAAGAAAGTCCAGAAAATTAAACAAAAGGAGCCTCCCAAATGAGAAAATTAAGCTCAAAGTCTCTTTCAAGTTTCTAATTAAATAAAAGGTATAAGTGGATCTTATAATATTACTGTATTAAATTAAGAAAAATAAAATTGCTCAAATAATTATAGATAGTTATTTAATAACTGTATTAAATTAAAAAAAAATATCACTTTTATCTAATTTTAAAAACTTGAAGGACCCCACTTAATTGACAAACTTATTTGTTATTTTTAATCCAAAATCCACTCCCAAATCTCATTTTAACATTTGGTGACTCTTCACCGAGGGACACGTCAAATACAATTAAAAATTAAATTAGGTTAATTGGAGGATCCAATTAATTTTTTTAAATTTGTTAATTTTTTTAAAAAATATAAAATAATCCATAACTTATTTAATGTGTAAAAAAAATAAAGAACCCAATCATTATTCATATATCATTTTTTCAAAAAAAAAAAAAAAAAAGGACACTCACTTCTCCTCTTTCTTTTCAAATGTTTTCTCTGCTCTCTCCTCCTCTTTCCAACAGAACTCCAAAAGTTTCCCAACAGATTGCCGTAGTTAAGCTTTTCGTCAACTTTAAAAACAGTAGGGTATACTATTTTTATTTCTTCCAACAGATGACCTATCTGTTGCAACAGATCACTCATCTCTTAGAATTATTATTTTATTGTGTTGTACTTGTTAAATTCACTGTTACCCTTCATTTTAAATGATACACAAACCAATTATAATCTTTTTTTACTTTCCTCTTGTTTGAAGATAAAATGGCTTTCAAAAGAAAAGGAAGTGAATCAACTCCAAAGGAAGGAAAAAGTAAAATAGCTAGGCTACATTCACTACTAAATGAGCTTGTTGTCCAAGCAGTATCTAAATCAGAAGCAGAAGTCCCTTCTCAATCAGCTCTAAATATAGAAAAAGAAAAGGAAAAAGAGGATGGGAATGAAGTAGAAAAAAGTGAAGAATCTGGAGATTTAAATAAAGATTATGAAAGTGAGGGTGGTGAGGAAAGTGATGGAGATGAGAAAGATGGAGAGGAAAGTGATGAAAATGAAAAGGAAGTAGATGTAGATAAAGAATAGGATGGAGAAGATGATGAAGTAGAAGAAGATGATAAAAATGATGAAAGAGAAAGATAAAGGAGAAGAAAGAGAAGATGATGAAAATGAACACGAGGAAGAGAAAGCTTCACAAGAGATACTGAATTTAGATCAAAAAGTCAACATAATCTAAATGCTAACATTGATCCTAACAATCCTTTCACTGAAGAGTTTGTCAAAACCTTCTGTATTGATAATTTTTCTGTGAGAATGCAGTGTGATGGTGCCACAGATTTAACTGGTGATTGTGTGGTAAAATCAGCCATGAAAAAATCTTTCCACACCTTCAGAAAAATACTTCGAGAATAAAAATTGGATGTTTATTTTAGGGACAACTGCTTTGGACAATATCTTGATTTGCCGGAGGACAATAATGCTCGTTTCCAAATGACCATGGTGTATGATCTTCTCAGACGTAGAAATTTTAGCAGGTATGAATTTCTCAATTACGATTTGTGAAAACTTTATCGGACCCTAAGGTAATTGATAGAATAAAAAAAAAATTGGCTGAAGCAACAGTCATTAAAAGAAAAGCACTCGGGGAGGGTAAGCTTATTCTTGGTGATGTTGTTGTTGACGATGGTGATGGTGGTGATGGTGTTGCTGTTGGTATTGGTGGTAGTGATGGTGTTATTGGTGATGGTGATGGTGTTGCTGTTGGTGTTGTTGATGGTGATGGTATTACTGTTGGGGTTGGTGGTGGTGATAGGTCGGCTGATGCTCCTCTTGCAGTTTTTGAAACAAAAAATGACCATGATTATGGTCATACTAGTTTTGCTGATTTTGGTGGTGGATATACCACTTTAAGTGGGCATACTTTAGATTTCTCACACAAAATGGGTAGACAATCATTTGGAGGTATTATCTCTCTTAGCTCATGTTCTGCATGCAAAATGTCAAGAGTGCAAGGAAAAATATGATGGAGTGATTAATGCTTTTAATGCATTGACTGTTGTTGTTAAGGAATTGACATCTAAGACGGGTGTCATTCAATCAAAGAGGATTTCAGATCCATTCACTCCATTGGAGGTTAAGAGGAGAAAGAAAGCAATTTCTAAGGTACTATCAGATATCAAACAAAGAAAAAAGTAACAAATTCGGACACTTTAATATGTGACAATTCTATTAAAAGAATGCAAGTTGTATAGGTTGCCAGTGTAGTATGCAAGAGTTTAGAGCCTTAGTCAAACAATTTGTAATTTGTGATGACTTTTATTTCTATGTAATTGTTGGCTCTGACAACATAACAGTTTTTGTTGAATTATCTTATGTAATTTGTGATGACTTGGATTTATTTTTTGTTATGAATTTTATTTTGTTATGAATTAATTTCTTAGATGTATAAATTTACAGCATTATTTCCAACAGTTCTACATATATTGCAACAGCTGATTATTCTGTTGCAACAGATAAATAATCTGTTGAAATTAATTAAATAGATATAGTAATTTATTGCAACAGATTATAAGCTGTTGCAACATATGACTATATCTATTTGATTAGTTCCAACATAATCTACATATGTTGCAACAGCTGATTAGCTATTGCAACAGATGAATAATCTGTTGGAACTAATCAAATAGATATAGACATCTGCTGCAACAAATATATACATCTGTTGCAACAGATGAATGATATGTTTGATTAGTTTCAACATACTCTACATATGTTGCAACAACTGATTAATCTGTTGGAATAGATAAATAATATATTGAAACTAATCAAACAAATATACACATTTGTTGCAACAGATGAATGATATGTTTGATTAGTTCCAACATATTCTACAAATGTTGCAACAAATGAGTAATTTATTGCAACAGATGAATAATCTATTGGAACTAATCAAATAGATATAGTTATCTGTTTCAACAAGTTATAATCTGTTGCAATAGATGAATGATATATTTGATTAGTTTCAACATACTCTACATATGTTGCAACAGATGAATAATCTGTTGGAACTAGTCAAACAGATATAGACATATGTTGCAACAGATGAATGATATGTTTGATTAGTTCCAACATAGTCTACATATGTTGCAATAGCTGATTAATCTGTTGCATCAGATGAATAATCTGTTGAAACTAATCAAATAGATATAGTAGGGCTGCTTATCGGACGGATCGGATGGGCCATTATACTTAACGGTTTGGCTTATCGGTTATCGGTTTTAAAATATACAAATCCACTAGCCAACCAATAAGATATCAGTTGGTTTGGTAACGGATAAATAATTATCGGACGGTTATCGGGCGGTGTATCGGACCTCTACAATACCTACTTGGATGAAGACACCTTACAGAATAAAACACTTCTTTTCACAGTGACTACAAAAATAGTAGTACTAAAAACTAGCACTTGCCTCTCAAGTTTCAAAGTCAACTTTTTCCATTCAGAAAAAAAAACCATAACATAAAAGATTGTTCCATCTAACTTTACTCCTAATAACTTTACTCTTTAGTCTTTATTAGGGTTAATAATATAATAAGGGAAGTAGGCAACATATTAATGGGCTTTAGGTTATATTACGGTAGAATTTAGATACATTAGGTTTAGGGTTTATATTTTATAATAATATAATATGTATTTTATATATCTAGGTGGAGAAATGTAAGTATATATGGTAATTCTTAATGGGTTAACGGTTTATCCAATAAGAAAATTGAGTAATCCATCCCCACACCAATAAACCATTAATTATAAAATTTTAATCCGTTCACCAACCGTTTCTCCGATAAGCCAATACCAATAAGCCAATAAGCCAATTTTGTGGTTGGCTTAACGGTTACGGTTCGGTTTTGAACAGCCCTAAGATATAGTCATTTGTTGAAAATAATTAAATAGATATACTCATCTGTTGTAACAGATGACTAACCTGTTGCAACAGATGACTCATCTGTTGTAAATAATCAAATAGGTATACACATCTGTTGCAACAGATGACTCTATTAGTCGATTGATCACTCTATTTAGGACGAATACACTTAGTTGAACATGTAATTACTATAAAATTCATTGAAATTGTAATTGAACTTATTAATTGAAAACTAATTATAGTTAAATAACTTTTTTTATTACTAATCATGATTTAATGAAGTAATTCACATCAAATTAGTCGATTGATCACTCTATTTAGGACGAACACACTTAGTTGAACATATAATTACTATGAAATTCATTGAGATTATAACTGAACTTATTAATTGAAGGCTAATTATAGATAAATAACATTTTTTATTACTAATCATGTTTTAATGAAGCAATTCACATCAAATTAGTCGATTGATCACTCTATTTAGGATGAATACACTTAGTTGAATATGTAATTACTATGAAATTTATTGAGATTGTAATTGAACTTATTAATTGACAGCTAATTATAGTTAAATAACTTTTTTATTACTAATCGTGGTTTAATGAAGCAATTCACATCAAATATATGTAGAGTATGTTGGAAATAATCAAACATATCATTCATCTGTTGAAACAGATGTAAATATCTGTTTGATTATTTGCAACAGATGAGTCACATGTTGCAACAGGTTAGTCATCTATTGCAACAGATGTGTATATCTATTTGATTATTTACAATAGAGGAGTTATTTATTGCAATGGGTTAGTCATCTGTTACAACAGATGAATATATCTATTTGATTATTTTCAACAGATGAGTCTTCTGCTGCAACAGATAATGTATTTGTTGCAACAGATGAGTATATCTATTTGATTATTTCCAACAGATGAGTCATCTCCAGCAACAGATAATGCATCTGTTGCGACATATGTAGAGTCTGTTGGAAATGATCAAACATATTAGACACTTGTTGCAACAGATTTCTACATCTGATTGATTATTTTCAACAGATTAATAATCTGTTGCAACATAATTCATTATTCTAACTAATTTTACATCTGTTGCAATAGATATAACATCTGTTGCAACATAAGTTGTTCCCACACATATAACAGTTGTTGGACCATAAATAAAAATATATTTTATATAATAAATAACATACATGACCAACTAAAATGAGTTAAAATTATCAAGTTCATAACTAAACCAACAACGAGACTATTTACTATTACAATAATTATGGAACATTTTGATCCGGGCATGTAGTTCTTTTGTGGTCAACCGTCTTACATATGGAGAATTTATTTTTTCTTGTTGGAAATGATTCCCCGACTCCACTCCTCCTCTTCATTCGCCTTCTTCTCGGTTGAGAACTGCCCACTGTATTACTCGCAACACCGGGTGTAGGTGTTTGGTTCTCCTCCACTTCATCTCCACTCGCATCATCTGGAATATTTATGTCCACACCATCCAATTCATCATTTAACATATCTTGTTGGTCTTGTTCTGCATTCTGATTCTCTATTGGTTTTTCAACCATATACACCCTTAAAATGGCCTAGCTGCATCACTCAGATACGCACGCAAACGAACCTGATCGCTTATATTAAAAGGTAGGACCCTCTGATTTTCAAGAGTTGTGCATGTATCTGATGACAAGATCTTCTCGTTGGTAATTTAGTCCACAATTACTGATGATTAAGTTCACAAAATCATCATACAACACATCTCTTTGGACTGTCATCGCTATCGTCTCTAACATGTCACCATCCTTCCAAAGCCAAATAAATCGATTGTTCTTCTCGATCCACTCACCATGACAATTAACATCTATTGTTATTGAATTATCCATTAATGGTACCTAAAGAAATTTGTTTAAATTTTTAATAATAATAATATAGTAAAGTTGAGTGGCTATGTACAACAACAAAATTATATGCACTATCATTGTCCCAATAAATAGATCATCTGTTGTAATAGACGAGTCATCTATTGCAACAGATAACTCATCTGCTGCAGCAGATGACCTATCTGTTGGGTGCATGTTCAGAACCAGTAGCTCAATCCAACAAGTAAGTCATCTGTTGCAATAGATGACCTAACTGTTGCAGCAGATGACCTATCTGTTGGATTTAGGTTCTGGTTCTAAACCAGCTTTGCCAGCTGATGTAAGATGAATCCAACAGATAAGTCATCTGTTGTAACACATGAGTCATCTGTTGCAGCAGATGACTTACTTGTTGGATTGAGCTATTAGTTCTGCAGCTCAATCCAACTGGTAAGTTATTTGTTGCAATAAATAAGCCATCTATTGCAGCAGATGAGCCATATATTGCAGCAGATGACTTACCTGTTGGATTGAGCTGTTGTAACATGAATCCAATGGTCATCTGCTGCAACAACTAGGTTATCTGTTGCAACAGAGTCATCTATTGCAGCAGATGACTTACCTGTTGGAAATACTTTAACATTAGTGGAAACAATTCAACAACTGTTGATTACACTACTGAAAATTGTTGAAAAACAACAGATAAAAATCATTAATTTTACTTACCAAAATCACCTATGAAGTAATGTCCACTGATATACGAACAAAATTTGGTCCAATAGCAGTAGTAGCGACAGGAACAACAACAACAATGTCACGACAAACAACAGCAGCAGAAAAAGATGATGAAGATGAATAAGAAAAAGAAAAAGAAGAAAAGTAGAAGCAACAACAAGCTAACCAAGGGAAAAATGGAAGAAAAAGAATGCGAAGAAAGAGAAAAGGGAGAAAGAAGCCGCGGTTTTTTCCCCTCCTTTTTTAGTTTTAGGGTTTTATATAGATGGGTCAAAGTGTAAGTTTCAAAACTTGGGGATATGAAATTCATTTCCTTAATTCTTAAAAATAGTCACCCATACTCAATAATTAAGACTTGAGTCACCTACACTCATTTTGAAACTTTTTAGTCACCTTTAATTTATTAATCCCAGAAAGTCACTGTTTTATTGGCTAACATGTGTATAACTACACGTGAATCTGCTTGTCCACCGGTTCATGTACGTTGATGGAATGGAAATAAGTTGGGGGATTTAATGTATATTTATGAAAGTGGGTGGAAATTAAGTAGGCGTCTGACCATGAATATTATTCATAATATTTCGAAATACATTTTCACTTTATTCTGGAATACTTGTTTGGCCATAAATATTCCGAAATACTTTTTCACAATATTTGAATTTTTGAAAAACACCTTGAGGTGTTTTCACTATTTTTGGATTCACTTTTTGCACTTTTTAATTTATTCCTTTTTCAAAAAAATTGAATTTTTTTTATTTTCATAAAACTCAAAAAAAAATTAAATTTATTTTCACTTTTTTATATTTTTTAACTTCAAAAATACCCCATTTTCAAAATATTGTGGTCAAACACACTCCAACTCTATTTTCGACTTAAAAAATATCAAATAAAATGAATATGTTTTTTATTTTTCATGGCCAAACGGGTCCTAACTGTTGGATTGGACTCTCAACTCCATACCATCCTTATATTGGTACTTTCTCTGTTTTAATTTTCTCCCTCCATTCATTTATAAGTGCTCCTTTTGACTTGGACACAACCTTTAATTAACTACTTTTTACCAACTTACCCCTAATTAAATTCTATCTCTTTCCAAGTTGGCATTGATTACTATATTTAAACTCAAAGACATATTAGGAAGATTATGATTACCAAAAAGAGCACTTATAAAGAAATGGAGGGAGTATTTATTTGATTTTAACTTGGCACAAAGTTTAAAAAGTAAAATACTTAAGACTTTAGATTTTGTGATCTTAAACTAAAGATCTATACAATGTATCAAATATCTTGAATCTTATGATTTAAATATATCATGAGAAAAGTTTAAAAGTAAAAAAAGTTACCAAAAATGAAAAAAGACATTGTTTTAAAACGAACTAAAAATGAAATAAGACAAATAAATTGTAACGGACGGAGTAGTTTGGATTATCTCATAACTTATGGCTTATAACCATAAGCCATAAGCTTAGAAATGTTAATTTGTAATTTTTGACTTATTTTATCATAAAAACAAGTGTTTAAAAGTATTTTTTTTAATCTTATTCAAATACTACAAAAGTGTCTTAAAATTATTTTGGCTTAAAAACAACTACTAAAATAAGTTAATTCAAACAGGTTCTAAGTCAAGTGGTGTATTGAGAAAAAATCATTTATACCATTTTAAAAATAAAATCTAAAAACATTTTATACAAATTTAATAAGAATTAGGGAATTAATTAGATAACAGATTGAGGAATTAACTAGCTATGAGGATGATTAGAGAATAAATTAGATATGAGGATGATTAGCGAATTAATAAGATAAGAGATTGGGTTTGATTTTTTTTTTTGGGTAATTAAATTAATAAAAACATTCAAATATTTGATAAGGTGAGTTGAATTTCTTAGCAAGCATCAAATATTCTATATTTGTTAAGGATGATTTTTCTTCTTAATTAGATAAGATTAATGCTGAAATTGAATACTATCATTTGCCAAAATATATTTTTGCTACATAACAAGTAACTAGTAGTGGTAGTTAAACGAAGGAGATCGGTTATTTGAGTCCTGTTTCTGTTATTTGAGTCCTTAGAAGTGTAGTCAATTGCAGTTCTGATATTTACAATTAGACCCCAATTAAGTTCTTAGGGGTCATTTGGTACTAGGGATAGAGATAATAATCTCAACAAAAAATTTGAAGTTAACTTTATCCCATATTTAGTGTAAGATATTATAATGATGGGAAAATGAAACAAAATAATTTCATGAGATATTTTTGTTTATCTCATCGGCTCCAAGGTCCCCACATCTAGGCCCCTGCCAGGTTGTTAGAGAAAGGACAATAACTGGGTACTGTGTATTTGTCCTCCTTATCTTCATTTTAGGATTAACAGAGATTATATCTATTTCATGGTGTAGACTATAGACTAAAGCTGATGCAATGTAGTTACATTGGTTTGTAGTATCACTGAAAATGCAGTGAGAAAAAATACTGCATTTATTAAAATTGGCACCTGATAGAAATGCCAAGAAAGAGAAGGGACAGGAACCGACTGTTTTTTTAAATTAACCCCTTCCCAGGAGCTCCCGCCCCTATTGTTCCTTGGTGACTCGAACCAACAGCCTCAAGGTTGGAGGTGGAGGGTGCTTACCATCCGTCTGCTTGAAAACCGATCCTGAGTTGTTTCTATGAGGAGTCGCACTTTGTTCTATGTGTTATACATGGCTGAACTGCTTATGTTGGATGTAGAAATAGAATTTGGAAGCATGCAGTGACATGCCAAAACAAAGTGAGGAAGTTGAGGCAATAAGATAGTTCATTAGAACTGATCAAAGAATTACAGCAGGCTATCTTTAAGAATTCAAACTATACTATGGCCAATTTGTTGGTCATTACAAGGGAGACTTGCTAATCTGACAGCAATTTGACAGTTCCCGTTGTACCAAAACGTCTAGCTCCTGGAATAACTCTCGATGGTGATAAGATTTCCGCAAAAGAAAAGTTGTACGAATCTGTTCCCAGCCGACTCTGCAACCACCCCCTGCTTCCAGAAAAACCATCAGTCATGATCCAGCAGTTCTTAAAGCCAAAGCTCGTCAGCGATTTAGCAACTGTTTTAGCTGAATCAGAGTACCTGAAAAGTTTTAACAGAATATCACTGATCACTAGAATTATACTAAGGTGCACATAAACTATAAGACCAGAAGGAAATAATTTAGGTGTGACGTTCAAGTAGATTATAAGAAAATTTAGGAAAACTCACGAGTCCATTATCACAATGTTAGACCCCTTGTTGATTTTCTTCAGGAATGATATCTTCAGAGCCACTATTTCAGCTTCCACTTTCTTCGGATTTCTCACAAGACTCCTTACTTTACTCGGCAAATCTTCCAAACTGAAATATACCAGAAGAATATTCCATAAGTGTAAGCAGACATATCTGTCGATCTTTTTGATATCTTCCCTAGGAAGTTGTGAGTTAAATGACTTCATGTACAGAAAAAAAAAAAAAACAAGATGAAAGCAAGTATTCCCCAATTTTTTCCTCAATTGGTAAAGGAGAATGTAGCGAGGAAAGGGAAAATGAAAAAGATACAAACAATAAAAAGGATATGTGTGGTTCAGCCACAATCAAGGACCATGCACAGTTTGCCCAAACAATTTCCACTGATGTTTCTGACTGAGAATTCTCAAGAAATTAAAGAGAACCTTCTTCACCCTTCAGACAAGTAACAAAAAGACTTATTTTAGTCTTTATGCATGTCATTCTAATCTAATTTCTCGACAAGCTTGTTTCCGAGATAGAGCAATTTGAAACATTAGAATGGCAGCGGAAATACAACATGATGCGTGTAATGATAGGACACAGTTCATTATGTTTTCTAGTTCTCTTAGAGGATAGCAATTCTACTAAGCAAGAATATAAACTTGAAGAAACCCAACTTACGGGATTGGAATCATCTTGTTTTTAGCACTAGATGGAAGACGAGGAATTCCAGCCTTATCCTTGTCCTTCTCTGTTCTAATATCAATCAAAACGTAATTCTTAGAACACATATTGTCCAGTGTTTGAGCAGGAGCTAGTTCACCTGGAAATTGCATTCCAAAACAAATTTCTTAGTTCCCAAAATTAACAGGAAAATGAAAATGGATAACAAAGCTACAAACAACTAACTTGCGTCAAGATAATGCTAGTAGAACAAATCATGAACACAATTTCAGGTATGATAATGATTTCAGTCACTCAGGATAACTGAATGAACCATCCTACCAGGCCAATCTGATTACCTATGGTCTTTTATTTACAGAAAAAAAAAAAAGAAAAAAAAAAAGAAAAGTTTATTTGCTGTGAAATGTCAAGTTTCTCAATTCCCAAAAACAATACATTTCAAAGTGGCTAGACATCTACAATGCAAATGACTTGATATCAAGACACTGCTAATCAAAAGAATTGTGAAGGCACCTCCCCTCATGATGAAGAAAAATTTCAGATACCCGGGAGACATTTCTTGGTATCAGAAAGGAACTGGATAATCCATCCTACCAAGCCAACTTGCTTAGTTATGGTCTTATAATCTTGTGGTATCGCTTTTTCTTCTTAATTTTTACTATCTTACGGGGAGGGGGAGGCTTATCGAAGAATCTTGTTTAAAAGTGATCTTTAGTTTGTTCGAGAAGGCGATCACTTGAGTAGAGCCAGCTGCACCACTATTAAAGAGATGCAGGAAACAAGCATCATTAGTGCCTTCAGGTCATTGAATTTTTAAAAACTATTAGTACTTGCATACCACCATCTTAGTCTAATTAATTATTTCCCCATTCTGGGAGAATGGAGTTTATGTTATTCTAAAGCAAATTGGTTTTAAATGAATAACCAAGAACCTCATGATATATGTAGTTTTTCCATTTGTACCCATCATAGATTTGACTATGTAGAAGACAAATGAGTATTTGCATTTCTCATCTTCTAGCAGGTATTGGTTCTTGTGACCTAGTTCATCGAGAAGCTTCATAATCTAATAAATATCATTCTTAGAACTATCAGGAGTACAATATTTATGTACTTTAGGAGATTCCTCCGGATTACTACATCTACTTTTTAATGCTCCAAAGCTATTCTTAAGAGTTCCTTTTTTTTGGTTTACACCATATATCTCAATGGTCTAAAGCAACAAAATTAAGGGAAATAAACAAGAGTAAGAAAACCCATCCAATTACCCTTGTAACCACGAAAGCTGAAAGAGAGAGCGGAGAAGACAGGGGGAAGTAGAACATATGCCAGGAATAATGTGCCACCAGCCACAGCAATAACAGCTGGGTCAGTTGATGAAATGGTTTCAACTGTGGATGAGGCTATTGGTTTGGCCCCTTCGATCACCTTGGATGTCTGTTGAGCTGCATCAACTACTGTCTGCAACCAAACAAGCATTTATCTCTTAAAAGTTGAACAATGAAAGACGAAACTCAAAATACAACACGGAAATGTCCAAGAATATCATTATCCTGGACAGAAATATGAATGAAGCATTGAAGACTGTTTTATTCTATATCTAGTGCTAGTAGCTTTATCAACCAAGATACCTTTTCCTCCAACATGTTTCTAATAAGTAAACTTCTCAGATCAAAAAGCAATGTAACAGATAGCTGGAAAGTTATTCACATTGCATAGATGAATTTAACTGACTTAAAGTCTGTGAAAAACAAGAACTTTTATAGCCAAACCTTAGCTGCAGTTATCACAGGCTGAGAGTCCATGCCAGCACTCTGCATTGCCTCTTGAGCTTTCTTAGTGGCATCAGATATGACAGGTGAAGCAGTCTTCAAAACTTCCTCTCCTGCCTGTTTTACTAAAGGCAATGCTGCATCGATCCAGGGCTTCACAAAATCAATCACCGGCCCAATCACTCGGCTTGCAGTATCAAAGATATTTAAACCAACCTCTTGAGCTTGATTAACTGCAGATTCTACCTGGAAAGAGGAAGCTTCCAATAAATTGCTAAGTACCAAATGTCAAGAAATAAATTTTATTCACAAACACAGCACAAAACTTTGTGGACCTGTACCAACTAATACATGTGATATAGTCCTGGGGCAGCCAGGGATTTTATACAAGGGAACCTAAAGCAATTTTTGAACCCCCTTGCCACTTTACTAGAACTTTTCCATTTGTCTAAGGGATTCAACAGCTTTTATACAACCGAAAAAAGAACTAGTTTTTGCCTTATTTGCATAGTATAATTTTTCACTCCCTTCAAGCAAGCTCCATCCCATGTATCACGAGAAAAAAAAACAGTGTCACCAAAGTACTTGTAAAGATATGCACATGTGCCTAACTCAATCCCAAAATCCACCTCATGAAGGAAGGATCGTCCAAATCTATATAAGCAGACCGTCAGTCCATTCCACAACCAATGTGGGACTCTAACCCACTATAACACCCCCTTCACGCTCATATCCAACTGGAGCATGGACCAGGAGCCCCAATGGAGATGGACTTGGCTTTGATGCCATACAAAGATATAACACATGGGCCTAACTCAACCCCAAAGGCTAGCTCATGAGAGTAGGATTGCCCAAATCTATATGGACTAGGACTTTACAATACTAACCTCAAAAGTTAAAACTATCAGGACTAATAAATTTTAAAGACTATAACTAATAGGAAATGCTGCTATAATCACAATAAAATAAAAAAGAACTAAAGAAAGCAAGCAAATGACAGAAGACAGTCAGCTAGAACTAGATAATACAAAGGAGAAAGCAAAACAGACTACATCTAGCAGAAAAAATATCGTCTTTAAAGAAATGGGTTTTCAAGAAAATGTGAGGAGAAACACAAATAGGTGCAAACTTGTAAGTAGTAGTACCTGATTAAGGGAAGAGAGGATGTCTTCCTTGGGTAAGCTGATTGCTCTGGCTTCATGAGTGGCAGTGAAGAGAGGAAAGAGGAAAAGAGCAGTAGATGTAGAGAATGACACTGACACAGATTTTTGAGAGAGTTTAGGCAGACTAAACACTTTTGGTACTGACAACGATGTTGATGAAGAACAAGGGGGTGGAGGAAGTGGTGATTTAGCGGTGGCTGAAGCTTTAAGTGCCATCACTTTTCAGCCTCTTTGCCACTGCTTTCTTGGCTTACAGACCCACTGTCTGTCTCTCTGCTGGAAAGTTGATTATGATGAAGTAATGGTGTTTGTCGTACTAAGAGGTTTATGTTGGTTATAGATGATGGGCAATGTGTGATGAGAAATGGTTGAATTTGTTTCTCTTCTTTGGTCCTTATTATCCGACGTGGTACTACAAAATTCTGGTGAAGCCATAAGGATGATGACACGTGGATTGTAAGATGAGAAAAATGTTGGCCCTTTTCTTTCCTACTGTGTATTATAGTCCACATCCTTCTTGAACCTTTTGCTTAGTAGTAGTACGAGTCGTAACTTTAGTACTACAACACTTTTTGAGACCATTCATTTTTTTTGGGAAAAGGGCCAGAAATCTTCATTGGAATTGATTCAAAAATACAATTTGTTTATTTATTGGGCTAAAAATACTTCTTCATCCATTTTTATGGTTTAAATATACTTTTATAATTAACGGACCTTTCTTAAACTATAATTAAAAATTTTATCTATTACATGTCAGTTTTCTATTGACTGTAAATTAAATTAATTATAATGTTATTATCTTATAACCAAACACGAATGCATCATAACATTCAAATATACAAATTACATTAAGCATTTTTACTGGAGTATCATCTTGCTGGATGAAGTGGGCATCAATAAACTTTACATTTTCCGAGCAATCCTTTGATGCTTCGAGCTCCACAGCACTAAGACCAAATCCATATTCACCTGCATCTAAATAAGTCCTAAAGTATCATTCTTCAGCCATATCCATATATGGCACAAAAATTTCAGATACAAATCCTCTGTACAAGACACTCCTAAATTCTCCCTTGTCAACATCAAAGATCGATGCTAGTGATATGATTATTCTCTACTTTGATCCCATGTAATCCGTCCCATTAGCTTTGGTTATGCCACGTCCTAGGCAACACTATCTTATTACTCCCTCCGTCCCATTTTACGTGACACATTTAGTTTGTACGTGATACACATAAGATATTTCAATATGAAATAGTTGAATTACAGATTTAAAACTAAAGCAAAGAAAAGACAACTTTCAGCAATATCGACATATAAGACTGCATCCATATATCAGAAACAACATTCACATATAAACTGCATCCACATTTAGTTGGATCCGTGTTTGGTTATAAGATAATAACATTGTAATTAATTTAATTTGCAACCAATAGAAAGTTGACACGTAATAAATAAAATTTTTAATTATGGTTTAAAAAAGGTCCGTTAGTTGTAAAGATATATTTGAGCCATAAAGGTGAATGAAGGGTATTTTTGGCCCAATAGATAAACGGGAGTATTTTTGAACCAATTGCAATACTTGAAGGGTATTTTTGATCCTTTTCCGTTCTTTTTTAGGAGTATTGCTTTTTCTTGTAAGATTCTTGTTAGTTCTATTTCAACCACAAAATAGTGAGGAAAATACTACTACTTCGTTTCAGTTTATTTGACTTTATTTAACTCTGTATGAAATTTAATAAAATAAAAAAGTTTTTTTAATTTTGTAGTATTATATATATGTCATGTAGAAATTAGGATGTTGGATGAAAAGAATTACTAAAACTAAAAAGGAAAGTAAGCAGATGAAATTGAAATGGAGGTATTAGGGAGTGTACTATTGTCTGTTGAGCACACCGTTTCTAAATCCTCAGGGAGTATGCCAAAGTACAGAATACATGACTTCAATTAATATAACATAACATAATGTAAGTAAAATTTCTGCACACAATGTTGAATACCGTGTTTGCTGCCAATACACAATTTGCAAGACCTTTAGCCGCCCAGTAAATTTGCAAAGTCTACAACATATTCGAGAGAGCCATCTAGACTTTCCACTGATGTTTGGTGGCAAAAGGAATTATTAGAATTCAATAAAACAAATTAGTTTTATCAGCAAATGCTCCTGTGTTTTCTTTGGGTTTGAGGAGTTAAATTTCTATCACTCAATCAACAGTTATTATATGAGTAAGTCATCACTTTCTTTATTGAAGAAAATTAAAATCAAGAAAAAATATGACTTTATGGGTAATAACTATTACTTAATTGATCATTTAAAAATCAACCCCCATTGCATATCCTCCTCATCTCAATCTTTTTGTAGTTAATGAGTTGAATTTTTTATTTTTTTGAAAAAAATAGATGGCCATATAAGGATGACTTAAATTGACTTATGATAAAGTTTCGGGAGAAGTAGGAGAGCTGTTTGAAAACTCACATCTTCTTCCATAAGCTATTTTCCTTTCGATCTTGAACAAGAAAACATAAATTAAAAGACAATGTTTTATGCTAGTAAAACAACTTTTTACTAATTAAGCGACCTAGTACTGTAAGAATTCTTTCTTGTTTTTGTATAAAAAGTTAAACCAATGCTGTTTTGATATATTTATTTATTTTTATTTTTTTGAAAAAAGCACGCAAAAAAAATAGTCTCATGCGGGCTTTTAATTAGCGAGGTATACATATTGGGCTCTTAACTTGCAAGTTCCTCTTGGGAAATCAATGGACCACCAGTGTCTAATCACTTTGGGTCAAAGCCCCATTGATTTAGCCCAACATAACGGACCCAAATCGAGAGCTAGACCTGGATTAATTGGGCTGGCTGGTTTAGCCCAATTCAAAAGCTGAGGAGAAGACACAATTAGGGGTGTGCATCGATCGATTCGGTTCGGTTCGGTTTTTGGTGTCATTGGTTCGGTTTATCGGTTTTTGGTTTGTTAACATGCTAAATCGATAACCAAATCAATAAGATATTCGTTATTGGTTTTCGGTTAATCCGTTTTTGGTCTTTATCGATTCGGTTTATCCGATAAGAAAATACTCCCCTAAATTTTTTTTACTTTCTCTTATTTTCATTTATTCTACACTATCTTCATGCATAAAGTCTACACAAATAATAACCACCAAGACAACAACTATAAAATGCAAAATACAATAAGGTATCTATATATATTATAAAGCAGAGGACGAAGCACCATAATTAGCCAAGTGGCAAGCTATTGAGAAGCCACGTGGTAGTTTTAGGACAAATCTTAATAATATTGTAATAAATTTTTTGAATTTCATATTAGAAATATTTGAATTTGAAAATACATTATCCTTCATTAAAAAAAATTCTTAGCTTAAAAATAGAAATTTATGACTAAAGAGTTCTAAATAGACTTTTACTCTTTCATAAACTTATCTTTTTTAAAATTAAATATTATAAATCATATCTGAATATAAACTATTTAAATATTAAATAAAAATAAAATAATAATAATAATAATAATAAATAATAGTAATAGTTGTAGTACGTAGTATGTGTAGTTGTATTCCTAACTCGTTCTGCAAATAATGAAGGAAGAGTAATAGAAGTAATAATAATTAAAAAAAAATAGTAATAGTGGCAGTACGTAGTAGTGTAATAGCAGTAGTAATAGTGGTAGTAGTAACAATAATAATAATAATTTTAAAAATAATAGTGCTATTAATGTTCTGAGCCGGGGGTCTATCGAAAACAGCCTCTCTACCTCATCTAAGGTAGTATGGACTGCGTACACTTTACCCCCCCAGACCCCACCTGGTGGGAATACACTGGGTATGATGATGATGATGAATAGTGCTATTATTATTATTATTATTATTATTAATAATAATAATAATAATAATAATAATCTCATTGATTTCAGACCCCTATTCTATTAAAATTTTAACATAAAATCAGGGAAGTAGTTCTCTTGGTAGTTATCTCTAATCAATCATGAATTAAGATTTATTTTATTTTTTTGTTGATTCTGTGGTCAAATTTAAAATTTAAGTTAAAAATCTTCAAAATAGAAATTTACATAGACTTATCAGTTTTCAAAGTTATAATATATATTTAAATATATTTAATTAAATATTAAATAAAATATAATACTAATAAAAAAAAAATAAAAAAAAATAGTACAATAGTAGTACGTAATAGTAATAGTAGTATTAGTAATAAGAATAATTTTTTTTTTATTAGTAACAAGAATAAGGTCTTGCCATAGAAGATATATTATATTTGAAAAAATTAAGGATAAGGAAGAATAACAAATTAATATGATAGTTGAATTTGAATTTGAATTTAAATAGAATTTGAATTGGAATGGAGTTCTATCTTCTTAGCCACTCTTATATATACTTAGTTTTATACATGAATTTATTCACTGTATTCTTTGTGCTCTTTTTAACATTTTTTAAAATATGCATGAAGAATATGACGTCTTCATCTTTCTCTGTTAATATTCAAGATCCGCAAAGTAAATCACTTTTCTTTCTTACTCCTTTTCTATAGCAACTGTATGGTCACTCTTTGTCTTCTATGGTGGTTAAATATTTGTTTAGTTAAATTACTTTTTAGTGTCATTGTGATTTTTTTTTATTAGTGGAGTTATTTTTAAATTTTTGTAACTGAAGTTATCTTTTACTTGAAAAAGACATGCAAAAGAATCCTGTGAGATTAGATACTAATAACCCATCTATGTCATTCAAAATCAAAAAATTTTAATGAAAAATCTTCTGAATTTGAAGAGAAGGCATATAAAATGATGCTCAAGTCATGTGGAGAAGTTCTCCAAGAAAAGGTGAGATTTCATATAAGCTCTTAAAAATAGAAAAACAAGAGCAATTCAAATTTTTGATATTTGTTCCAAGATTTTTTACTGTCAAGGGATTATCTTTGGTTATTGTTGATATCTTTGCTGTTGAAATCGCTGAGGGTCCGGTTAATTAATTAATTTTTTCTTTCATTTTCTCAAAATGTATTGGTATATTCCTAATTAATACTATGTATATATTATACTTTATTATTAAGTATTGACATTAATAAATGACATTATTTTATGATTATAGGCCAATGTGCTTAGATCTGCAAAAGAGGTGAGGGTTGCGGAGAAAAATCAAGAACTTGCATATTATCGGTCAATAACTTCTTTCTGGTGGATGGTTCATTGTTGAGCTATTTAATATAGATTTAAAAAATTCGCCTCTACAAATACGTTGAAAATAAAAATTGAGAAGAAGAAAAGAATAGTGGGGTTTGTGTAGGAAAAATATAATGTTTTATTAATGCTTCATATATTATGGAGCTAAATTAAATATGTAGATCCATTATTGCTCTTAATTAAGCTAACTTATAGTAGTAGTGCTCTCAATCTACTTTCGAACATGATAAGTCCACGTGTCAACGTCCTCTTGCTAATTGAAAATTAAAATATTTTATCCATTGATAAATGAAGAATCATAAATAATATTTATTGCATGTGTCGTTTCGCTAATCAAAAGATGGAAAAATAATCCTTCTCCTGAAGTTTAAGGGTCATTTTGTCGAGTTTGTTCAATATGATTTTCTCAAACGCCTATCCCTAACCAAATTTATATAAATAAAGATAATCACGTAATTATAAAAAAAATAAAAATTATTTCATATTTTTCTTTATTATATTATTCACAGTTTAAAGATATTATATTGTTAGTATTAATTTTTTGATTTTTAAATTTTTACTCTATGTTCACATCTATTCAGTTTAAAATTTATGAACAGTAATGTGTATTATCTAATTACTTCATTATATTCTCAAAATTTATTATTTTCAAACTAAAACAAAGACGAACTAAAAATAACAAAGATATATTAGATTTGACATTGTTTCTATTATATATAATATAAAATGCTAGATGAATAAAAATTATCTAAAATATAGAGTAGAAAAAATATACACGAAATGGGAGATAATCAAATGCACAAGTTACAATTTTACTTTACATGAATTCAATTTCACAACTTTGAATAGAATATAACATTATTTGTATAATAGGTGAAACACTTTATGAGATATAAATACAAATTCAAATATCATCATGAAAAAGCGATGTATAAGAAAAAAGAATAAAAATATTATAATAGTTCATGAGAAAGTGACATTTCAAAAGTCGAAAAAGTACGAGAGAGGAAAGACTATTTAAGAAAGGATTCTCTTCTCCTCCTCGGGGTGGAGTGGGGGTGGGGTGGAATTTGAATTAATTTTAAGAATATAATGAAGTAATATTTATAAACTTTAAACGGAAGAAATGAAGGAAGAGTAGAATAAAAATTTAAATTATTTTTGACAATTTGAAATCTTTAAATTGTAAACCATATAATAAAGAAAAATATGAAACGTAAAATCTTTTTTATAATTACATATTATTTTTACTCATATAAGATTTGGTTAGAGGTAGCCGGAAGGAGGGGGTGGGGAGGTGGGAGTTGGGGTTGGATATTAACAATCTAATATCTTTAAATTGTGAACAATATAAAAAAAAAATATGAAGCATAATTTTTTTTTTTACAATTACATTGTTGTTTTTAGTATTGATTTGATTAAAGATGGGGGAGGGGGATTTGGGGGGGGGGGGGGGGAGGGGTGTGTGTGTGTTTGGGGGGGGGGGGGAGATGGAGGTGGAGGTGGGGGTAGGGGTATAATTTTATTTTTTTCGCATTTCATTGAACAATAATATGATAGTTGAATATTTTTAAGGTAATATGATTTAACATGCTCGAAGGAGACATTCCAATATGAAACAATTAGAAATAATATTTCAATATCGTCCGCGCATCGCGCGGGTACGTATACTAGTGTATTTAAAATCTAAAGTCACTATTATATAATTACGAATAAAAATATAATCTTAAAATAATCTTATTGGGTTATCGGTTTAACCATTAAAAAAAATCGTAAAACAAACTGATAGCCCGATAAAAAAATTTAGAAAACCGTTAACCCAATAACCCAATACCTATAAACCAATAACCTTTTTATCTGTTTGGTTTATCGATTGAACCGATTTTTGCACACCCCCAGACACAATCAACCCCTACTCGATTTTGAAAGTCCAAATTTTTTATGAATGACACAAAATTATAGGAAAAATTACACAGCATAACAAACCTAAGCCTTTAATTATGACCCATAACAATACTTTAAAATAATTACCAAGCACAATAACAATAATAATATTTTAGTGGGTCTTTATCCTCCCTTATTTTTCTCTCTTTCTCTCCCTCTTCTATCTCTAACCTTTATTTCACTTTTTTTTTTCTATTTTTTTTTTTTTTTTCTTTTCGCTTTTTTTTTTCCTCTCTTCTATCTCTAGCCTTTATTTCTCTTTCTTTTTTTTCTTTTTCGTTCTTTCTTCTTTTTTTCTTTTGGGTTTTTTATCTTCTATTTTCATTTTTTCCTTTTTTATTTCTTTCTTTTGCTTTTTTTTTCCCTCTCTTTTATCTCTACCTTCTATTTCTTTCTTCTTTTTTTTTTTTTTTTTTTTTTGTATTTTTTTCTTTCTCATTTTTTTTCTTTTTCCTTTTGGTTCTATTTTATCTTCTTCTTTTTTTTTTTTTTTTTTTTTTTGTATTTTCGGGAAACATGACTATGTCAGGTACAAGTCATGGATGCTAACAAAAATATCACAATCACTTATTGTATTTGTATTTGCATCATCATTTATTTTTTTGTATTCGTTGATACAATTGTATTTGTTGATACAAATGGAATCATCCAAATACAAATGATATGTTTTTGTACAATTTTATTTTTGTTGATGCACTTGTATTTTAAAGAACTGTTTTGTATTTGTATTTTATAGTTAACTGCATATTGTATTTGTATTTAGTGATTTCATTTTATTTGTATTTGTATTTTATTTTCGTCGATGAACTTGTATTTTTAAATAACTAATTTGTATTTGTAATTAACCGCATATTATATATGTATTTATAATTTCATTTGTTTGTATTTGAATTTGTAGTTGACTGCATCATTTGTATTTTTAAACAATTGAAAAGAAATTATTATTTTTCTTTTTATGAACACATGTATTTATATTCATTGATCCGAATTGTATTTTATTGATACAAATTGAATAATACAAATATAAATGATAAATCATATAAATACAAATGTTACATTTATATCAAATGATCATGTTTATACAACTTGAATCATACACACACAAATGATACTTATTTATATACAAATACAAATGATAACTTTGATATACAAATACTAACGATATATTTGTATTAAATGATACATTGCATATTTGTATATTTTATACTCAAACAAATACAATTAATCCATATACTTGTTTGTATACAAATATAAACAATAAATTGTACATATTCAAGCGCTAAACTATCCAAATACAAATAATAAATATATTTAAAATATATAGGTTGATTCAAATAAATATAAAATATTATAAACATATAAAATATAAAATATAAAATACAATATAAAAAAAAAGAACGAAAAAAATTACAAAGAAAAAAAAAGAAAAAAAAAAAAAGAACAACAAAAGAAAAAATGAAAAAAGAAAAAAGAAAAAAAGAAAATACAAAAGAAAAAAAGAAAAAAAAAAGCGAAAAAAGAAAGAAAAATGAAAAAAAATAGGAAAAAACCGAGAAAAAAAAAGGAAAAAAAGAAGAAAAAAGAAAATAGAAGATGACGTGGTTAGTGTAACACACTCAAAAACAGCGCGTGAAGCTTTTTAGTACACACACTTTAAAATATTAGCCGATTGTAAAAAAATATCTAAATGACACAGCAGGGCACTACTTTGAGTGTTTAAAATGAACAATGGCTAATTGAGGTGCCAAGTTTAAGGGGTTGCCGATGTGTTTGGCCTATTGATTATCACATAACCATCAAATTCTCTCTCTCTCTCTCTCTCTCTCTCTCTCTCTCTCTCTCTCTATCTATCTATCTATCTATCTATCTATCTATCTATCTATCTATCTATAAAGAAAATCCAACAAAAATCAACCCTAAAATATCAATAAAAACCAAACGAGAGAAAAGATTTACAGAATCTAATTATAAAGTGACTACGAATCAGAGTTTATCATGAACTCCTCGTGCATACTAGTAACGGGAAAAATTGAGATTTTGAACGTTTTTTCTTAAATAGATCTTAAGCAAATGCAAATCCAAATTAATCAAGACCTCAAAAAATTCAGATAACATTTTTCCGATACATCTTAAGTTAAGCAAATCCAGATTAATTGAGACCTCAAAAAATTTAGATAGAGAATACTTCTACGTAAACAGATCTTACGCACTTCAAATCATCTGAATTAATCGAGTATCAAGACAAAAACCAGCTAAAAAACCCTCAGAAAACTATATTGATGCGCTAATTTTGTTATTCAGGCAATTGAAAAAAAAAAGTGAAAAGGAAATATTAGTAAAACAATGAGAGAGGGGGTTTAAAGCGCTGGATGCAGAGGTTTATCGATCGATTCCTGTTGCTTTATTTTGTTTATAGCCTTTCAGGGAACAGATCGATGAACCGCTGCCTCCACAGTTCTCAACCATCCAACAAAACACACACGCACACAAACAAGAAACCCAGACCTAGTGAAAAAAAGAAGAAAGAAAATAGATGATAGAAATAGAAGATAGAGAAAGAGAGAAAATTAAGGAAGAAAATAAAGGAGAGAGTTGCTATGAGGTGTAATTATGTAAAAGTTGTTATTTTTCTCTATTTAAATTTATGAATTTCTATTTCTGAAATTTCCTAAGATAGCATCATAATTCTTATGTAATTTTATTGCTCGTAGCCAACTATAATAAAATTAACCCCCTATGGCTGTGGGCTGTGGCTCCTGCTAAGGAAGACTGAAAGTGAGCAGCTACTTGTTATTGTAGTATATATTTTTTTAACAATTATGTGTTCGGGCCAACTTGTGTGTTGATGGAAGATATCATATACACCGTGGAACAATGAACATATTATTCTTTTACAAATATAAAAAATAACCAGATTAGTGCAGCAATATCTATATCATAAATTTTGGAAACAATACACATGAGAAACACAGATCAACCAAAGACAATTTAAAATGTGAGAATTATTTGGTACAGTGTATGACAAATCCACCAAGCACTTTGACGTAAGCATCTGTTTAAAGTACAATTGATGAGAATCGAAGGAATACAGTATTTAAATCAGGTTGTTCGAAGGGACTAACAAAGACATACACTATGTGACAATAGCAAAATAGTACTTATTAGTTTTTCATCTTTTTGAGAGGGGAGAGAGAGTCTCTAATGATCAGAAAGAAACACAAAGGAGTTCTATTCATTTTTGGACTTTTGATGAGTTAATTTTGTTTGCTGGCTCTTGGAAGTACTATTCCCGGGGCATTAGTTGTGCTAAACCTTTTATTATTATAGTTGATCCTATGACAGGACATGACAAATGCTATTTGTAGCTTAGCACCTAATGTTTCAAGATTTCAGTTATTTGCATTATACTAAACAACAACAACATATACCTAGTGTAGTCCACAAAATGGTGCTTGAAGAGTAGAATGTACGGAGACCTTACCCTTACCTCAAAGGACAAACTATGCATTATAGTACTAGGTTATCAGTTTTTCCTATCATAATTAACCTACAATAACAAGTAGCCTAATAAATTGATCAGAGAAGTATAAGTAACAACGTGTTATTGCCTTTTAAATTGCAGGATTGTATAAAATTACTTTCAGTGTCAGTGCATATAACATAAATTCATCTCTCAAAGGTTCGACTCATTAACGTTCCACTCTGACCCTGTCCTTGCAAACAACCTCTTCCTCCCTACCCCTCTCCCTCTCTGCTAACTTACATACAAGTAGAGAATCTCTAGTATTTTTTGTTTTTTAAAATTTTGTAGATCTCATATGAGTTTAATAGGAGAGATATAGTTGGTAAAGACTGAAGAGTCATATAACTAGCTCTATTTTACTTGAAATTGAGACGTAATTGTTATTGTATTTAATTCGGTAGCAATCATGGCCATTTATAACATGTATTTTATAATCTTTCAACTACTAAACTATCCCAATAAGTACAATCAACACACCATTATATATAAAACACCACTGTTATCCCTATCCTCTTAATCATAAAACTAAACTTCTTTAACCTCCTCTCTAACTATTACAATGGAAAGCACAAAATCCCCATCACAGTCCTTAAACAACTCATCCAAAAACATCCAACAAAAAAAGCAAGTGACAAAACCAAAAGCAAAATCAAAGTCAAAGCCAATTTCCTCAAATGATGTAAAGAAGTTTATTGGAGTGAGACAAAGACCATCAGGCAGATGGGTTGCTGAAATAAAGGAAACTTCACAAAAACTCAGGCTTTGGCTTGGTACTTTTGATAGAGCAGAAGAAGCTGCTTTGGCTTATGATAGTGCTGCACGTCTACTTCGTGGAAGAAATGCAAAAACAAATTTCAAGTACCAAGCTGAAATCTTGAAACCCCATGAAGAGAATTGCAGCTTGTTTGAAAAGAATCCAAGATTGTATCAACTTCTTAAACATGCCATCATGAAGAAACATGCAGGGAAATGTCAGAATAATGAAAGTTTGGACAAGGAGGAGGCATTAGTTCAAGAAAGCATAGTTTATGAGGATCAAGATCGAAATAAAGAAGAGATCTGTGGGATTCAACTACAGGGAAGTTCAAAGGTTTATTCTTCAGTGATTGTGGCTCCTTCTTTTAGTGCTTCCGTTACTCAAAGTGGAAGAGAAGAAGATCACTTTCAAAACACTGCTCAATTCTTTGATTGCATTTTGTAGCATGCAAATGAGTTGGGAGAGAATAGGGCAGGCTAGTGGCCTAAGCTCCCATTATGCACGGGTCCGGAGAAGAGCCGAATCATAAAAATCTATCGTATGCAATCTTACCTTGTATTTCAGCAAGAGATTGTTTTCACAGCCCAAACTCTTGAGCTCTTGGTCATATGACAATAACTTTTTCATTATATTTGCTTGTTTCTGCTGAGACCAGTTTTAATGCAGTACTACATATTTACTTTTTGATACCAAAGTTTATTTGATGTTTCTTCTTATGTTTCTGCCTCCAAACTAGTAAGCAATATATTGGGATATTAACAAATTTGCGAGTCAGCCAAAAAATATTTCATTGACCTAACCGTGAATTATATTAGTTGTGTGTATACTCAGAGTTTAACAAGTGTATAATCACTAACACTTATTAATACTAATCAAAATTTATAAGAAATAAATACTCTATTAGGATTATTTTTTGTTGTTGACTTCATTAAACTGTTATGTTGCGAAAATTCACAATATATTTGCCTAAGAGAAAAGCTATCAACAATTGGGCTGCTTAGAACACAACCAAGAAGGGATAATCACAATCCAATGTCTTAGGGTCATCTAATTTACGAAATAGCCAGTAGAGATATAGATTTTGTATATTTAAGTATAATATACATAATTAGTATATAAATTTTATATATTTCGACAATATTGATAAATAAATTTGACTGAATTGTACATGTTATTAACTTTCCCTAACAAGAACACTTGTCAGGATAGGTCCGTGACTCTAATGGGCGAGGATTCAGGGCATCACATTGGGCCCAAGTGTTTGGATATAGATGATCTCTACTGTGTATTTGTTACTAGTAATTTTCTTCATGAGTATTTCAACTTTAACAAGAAATGAAGAATTTGATATTAGAAACTGGTTTTTAGAGTATTTTAAGTGAAACAATCTTCATTTCACAAAACTTTAATTTTTTTTATTTTTTATTTTTCAATTTCAGAGAAACATTCAGCTTTAACCAAAAAATAATTTCCCAAACGGAAGCACCATATAATTTTTAAAACAAGATTAGGAAAAACTCATTTTTAGATTTAATTAGTAGTTATCATCGGACCACCATAAATTGATTTTTCTGCTAATCTTTCGTGCACCTTGCATGCATATCATATCACTTATGTATTGCCATCTCGTACCCTTTTTTTTTCACTCGATATTAGATATCCGTATTGAAACTCGATTAAATTTGAATTCGCACATTGCAAAGTTCATTTCTAAGGACGACACTTTCAACAAGATCTTTTTTTTTTTTTTTTTTTTGAGGGACTCGAACCTAAAATCTCTGGTTAAGAATTAACGGATACCAACTACCCCATCACAACCATGTTTACGTTGATGATATATGCTTTAGTTGTGTACTTGTGTCCTACAATTGCTTAATCGAACGTGGGGTTCAAATTTCATCTAAGGCTTTCTCTTTTATATTTTTTCTGTAATTCACGGGTCCACTTCTCTCCAAAGAATTACTAATAAAGAAATTCATTTTGAAATATAAATTCGATGCATCTTTTCTTTTCCTTTTTATTATACAATCAGTGTAATAATGGGTTGATTGTCATCATGTCATGTAACTTATTCATGTAACTATAAGTTACGATAATTATCATAATCACCTATCATCAACATTTCAGCATAATTTCTAGTGGGGTACAGTATATGTTATGTAAATAGTGAAGTTGTTGTTATGTGATCAAGAGATTACAGATTAAAGTCATGGAAACAACCTCTTGTAAAAATTTATAGTAAGTTTACGGACAATAAATTCTTGAGGTCTGATTCTTCTCAGGTCTCGCGCATAACAAAAGTTTTACTACACCATACTGTCATTTTTTTTTCCTAGTTGGATACTGTATATTTGGCGCACGCAAACAAAAATTATTTCACCATCAAAGAATGTCATTATACATAATGCCGTGACGGATATGTTTTTGTAACAGAAAGCTCCGTTCATCATTTGGAATTATTCCTCTGCCTAATGTCAAATGTGGTTATTATTTTTGTCATGGTCCATTATCATCTCTGTCAATTGCATCATGTTACAGAGGGACTCAAGCATTTATTTACGTTCCACTTGTCATATAAACTATTTTCATACCCTACCTCCATCTTTATGTTCATGAACTGATCAGGACACTTATTTTACTCGAAGAACTGTGCAGTAAGATAGAACTTTGTCACATGTGACGCAATAGTGTTGGAAATTTTATGTTTGAGATTTTTAATGTGG
Source organism: Capsicum rhomboideum (assembly GCA_031232105.1). Lineage (NCBI taxonomy): Eukaryota > Viridiplantae > Streptophyta > Magnoliopsida > Solanales > Solanaceae > Capsicum > Capsicum rhomboideum. Next base: position 9,186,341 of record CP124716.1, read on the forward strand.
TCCACATATTAATTAAGTAATTAAGATAATTATTTTAACTCCTAATTAAATAATAATACAAAATTAAACATTAGGTATCTAGTTCCTTAATGGAAGAAATTAATAATTTGAGTCTTTACAGTCTCATCATTTTCTTAAAAAGTTTCTAGAGTTAAAAGTAGTTGCCTAACTCCCTAGCTTAACAATATAAACTCCTATGGAGTGTGGCATTTTTTTAGGATAGGCATAATCTAGAATACCTTTTGGGTTCCTGTGATTACAACCAAGTTGATTCTCCATTAATTCTTAATTGAATAAAAATGGCTATACGCTCCAAATTATTATTTTTTGCTGCAATGACTCCATTTGATTTAATTTCATCAAATAGACTTATGCAGCATTTTTTGACCTACATATACAATTATTCAGCTGTTCTACAATAACGTCTCTCGCTAAACCATTTTCTTAAGTCATTCAAAATTTCAAATTAACTAGGATCAGACTTTTTGGGATCATCTTTCTCGTTCCTAATAGCCCTTTTTCTTATAGTTAAAGATTGGTTGCTTATATAGCATTTTCTTGGTCAGTTATTAAGGATACTGTGACATCATTGAATTTGATTGGTTATGGACGTGGCTAAACAACGTGGCATTCAGTCAAACATGGTAAGAGATGTTTAAAAAGAACTCAAAAGTGAGTTTTTTTTTTGGTGAGTGAAAAAGATATAAAAGGAAAATAATGAGATTAAAAGGTGCATAATTTTGTGGGAGATATAGATTTTCCTTACTAAAATTGGAGTGTTTTTCTCAAAGTATATTAGCTTAACTATAATTAAGATGCTTGTTGAGTTAATAAAATTTAAATTTTTATAATTTAAATAGGACAAATATCACTCATTCAAATAGGCGATTTGAAAAAGAGAAAAATTATAATAAGGAACGAGATCCAACTAAAATTGCAGAATTATTTTTTTTTTTGATAGAAATAATCTTGTTGGAACTATTTGGCCACATCACCAATTTATTATCTATTATACTATAGGACTAAATATACCTATGTAGTTATCAAAATTAATAAGGATATCTCTATTTTTAACACATCCATCATGACAATTTAAAATTTCATATGCCCTAACATTAGGTTGGTGTAGAAGCCACATGACATGCCATTTCATCACCAATTTTTTTTTCCCTTTTCTTATCGATTTACAAAAAATTTAATCCAAAAATAAATCCAACTTGTTCTTGGATTATTTATTAATTAATTTAATTGATAAAAGTTAACAAAAACCCTTAATAATAAATCATTAAGAAAACATTAAATTCAGATCAAATAATCACACACACACAAAAAAAATCATACTCAAACTTACCAAATCCAACATCAAAAATTGAGAATACCTAGATGAAAATCAATCTTAACATGAGCAAAAAATTATAAAATCTTTGCCTTGAATCTTTTACCCAAAAAAACTGGGTTAAAACATTGGAAAAAGAAACTGTTGTTAATTGGAAATGCTGTTAATTATTTTTTTTTCAATATTTTTACCCAATTCTTTTGGCTAAAGACTCACGTTAAGGTTGATTTTTCATATGGATATTTTTTACATTAGAAATTGAACGAGGAAAGTTTGAGTACAACTTTTTTTTTTTTAATGATTATTTGATCTAAATTTAGTGTTTTCTTGATGGATCTTTAGGCTTTTTGTAAATTTTAATTAATTAATTAATCCAAAAATGAAGCTGAATTTATTGATCTATTAAAGGTTTTGAACATGGATAAAGAGAGAATAAAAAAGAAAGAAGAAGAAAAGAAAAAAACAACAATAAATCTGATAGTAAGGTGGCATACCACTTGACGTCCACCTCATCTAATGTTAGACTATATGAAATTTTAAATTGTCATGAAAATAATGTTAAAAATAAGGATATTTTTGCTTAACTTCAATAATGAACCAAACAACATGGATACATGTAACTCTTAATATAACTAGGGCGCACTTAGCCAATAAAGTAAGGTAAAAGAGTATTCTTGACCCATTCTTCCTTGAAAGAAGAGGATAATGACAATAATATAGCAAGTTTTTTTTAAAAAAAAAGTTTCTTTTTTTGAAAGTGATGGACTCTTTTCCTTTTAAGTGATGTTATTCAGGTACAGTCAAATAAAGTTATTTTGATTGCTCCAAGCCTCCAACCTTGTTGACTAGGTATCTTGCTAGCTTTTGCAAAAAGAATATGATACTCCTACTAGATTCCTATGAGTTCATTTCCCTTGTAAAGATTCTCTGACGATTTGGCACTTTAACTAGTTTCATCTTCACTTTCACAAGCACAACATGTTTCCCACATTCAATACTTTCTTTACTAGGTAAACTTTCTCTTCTGCTTGGAAAATAAAAGAAACCCCACAACTAGTAACAATTTTTTGACTCAATTAAATGGGTTAATGTAGACCATTTTAACTAATCCTGACTGACCAAATCATGTGGAGATAGTTGGCACATCACATCGAACCCAAAACCATAGAAAGTGACAGTAAAAAAGGAAAAAGTTATCATAGAATTGTAACAACCTGACATAAGTTGGAAAGGATTTGGCTCCTTTTCATTCCTCACACTCTCCATTTCCTCAAGTTCCTATTTAGAGTTTTGTGACATTTGTCCTACTTACATGTTAGTGATCCAATTCCATTTAAATAATTTTAATTAGGGGTACATAGATCGGATTAGTTTGCTTTTTTACTAAAGAAAAATCAAATCAATCATATCATTTTATTAAATCTATAAATCAAATCAAACCAACATAAAATCAATTTTTTCAATTTAGGCTTTAGTCGATTTTTTTGATTTTTCTCAATTTTTTTTTATAATATTTAGTTTTTACAATTATATTGTGATTGTAGACAAGATCAAGTATGTTTTCACTCATGTGCTAGTGAAAAATCACAATTATAAAAAAATGAGGAATGGAAAGGAGGAGCGAAAAACTCTCCGAAAATTAAAAAGTAAGATGAAAAGTAAAAAGTTTTAGATTTGAAGTTTATATTGGACATCGAATCATTTAGTTATCAATTAATGAATAAATATTACAACTTAAATAATCCAAATCTGAATATATATCTACATCTACTTTCTAAATATTAAAAATTAATTTAAAAAGTATTTAAAAAATAAATTATAATTAATATTTTATATATATATATATATTATGTTGGTTTGGTTTGAGTTTGATTTGACTTTACTTTGATTAACACCAAACCAAACCAAGAATGATCGATTTTTTTTTCTAACGCCAAACCAATCAAACCAAAACACACGTCGATTTTTTTTCTCAATTTGGTTTGATTCATCGGTTCGGTTTGGCTTGGAGGTTTGATCTGTATACCCCTAATTTTAATCATGATTAATATATATTCTAGGAAAACAATATTCTCCAACATTAGTAAGAGATGTTATCTCCAAGAAGGAGCATTTTTGGAGATTAAGATCTCTTGCTATACTAAAGTTGAAAAGTATTTTATTCCTAGAATAAAAATATATTAATCCCAATTAAGAGTATTTATTAGTTAAATAAATTTGGACCATGAACAAATAAATAGATAGAGTAACAAATCCAATAAGTAACTTGGAGAGATGAAGAGGAGCTCAATATCTTAACACTATTGTAGTTTTAAAAAAAATATATTACAAACTTTTATTAAAAATTAAAATTATGTTTGCTCAAACTCTTCAAATAGAGTGTTGGATGCAAGCCAAATTCTCCAAAATAATACATTTTTAGAGAATCCGATACAAATCGGACATCAGTTTTGAAGAGTCCGCAACATAACTTAAAACCATGACAACTTATGCATTTTACACCAAGAAATTAAAATGAAACAGTAACGCAAGGCAGCAAGTAGCTATTTATCTAGTGCTAGTACATGTATAAAGAGAGAATTCTATACGTTTTCATGGATTTTAAAGTATCTGTGATCTCTAAATCTTGTTTTTGGATGTTTCTCCCTTTTGCAGCTATTTCACCAACACTCTAGTTCTTCCTGTAGTAAATGGACCGACAGAGGGGGGTCTCATGTTGATATATCTCAGCCATTTCTTGACAGCTCTAGTGGGTAAGCTTGGTTTTTCTCCATCTCCCCCACCCCTTTCTGAAATACATGTGAAATTTCCCAATAGGAAATCCCCTTTGATGTCCTTCCTCATTCCCGACTACCCAGGCCTATGTTTTGGCACATTGCCACACTCCACCAGTTTTCTCTATTAACAGCTTGACACTTCATGATTTCAGGACCTGAGTGGTGGGCTCAACCGTTTGGGAAGTCTATGCCACTCGTGAGTTGTGTTCCTCTTCTGAACGGTGAGGCTTGCATAAAGTGTCCTGTGTTTTTCAGCTTTTAAGTTTCTCCCCAGTCCCCAACGCTCTCTCTGCCTGTCTCTCTCTCTCACACTATGGCTTTTAAGTTTCCCCCCGTCCCCAACGCTCTCTCTGTCTGTCTCTCTCTCTCACACTATGTATTATGAAGTAACGATATTGATCGGAGGTACTTTGGCCGATATGATATTTGTGTAGTTAGACTGATAGGTTTACAATGATGTGAAAATTAACCAAAATTGGGGTAGACACAGTAGAGTGATCCAATTTTTTTTGCATTTCTAATTGGAGGTAACCAAACTAAATTTAAGGCAAAATACATCCTATTTTTAAAATGAAGATTTGCCCTTATCTAAAACTACCTGCACACAGAACTCCAATAAAAAAACAAAAACCAAGCAAGTAGCTAACCACTCAACTAAATGACAAGAAAATAGGAAAAGATCAAAAGAAAAGTGTAAACCACCAAATAAGTTTTTGCAAAACCCTGTTCATCGGAATGTATATATCATTAGGCCAAACACCTCGCCACACCTTAAACTCGGCACGAACTTTTATTTTACCAGTATTCAACTGTTTCATTTTTGGCACTTTTCACTGACAAAGCGTGGTGAGTGTAACACACTCAAAAACAGGGCGTGAAGCTTCTTAGTACACACACTTTAAAATATTAGCTGATTGTAAAAAAAGTGTCGAAATGACACAGCAGGGCACTACTTTGAGTGGCTAATTGAGGTGCCAAGTTTAAGGGGTTGCCGATGTGTTTGGCCTATCGATTATCACGAAACCACCAAAGTATATAAAGAAAACCCAACAAAAATCAACCCTAAAATATCAATAAAGACCAAACGAGAGAAAAGATTTACAGAATTTAATTATAAAGTGACTACGAGTAACTGAAAAAATTGAGATTTTGAACGTTTTTCCTTAAATAGATCTCAAGCAAATGCAAATCCAAATTAATCAAGACCTCAAAAAATTCAGATAACATTTTTCCGATACATCTTATTAAGTTAAGCAAATCCAGATTAATTGAGACCTCAAAAAATTCAGATAGAGAATACTTCTACTTAAACAGATCTTACGCACTTCAAATCATCTGAATTAATCGAGTATCAAGACAAAAACCAGCTAGAAAAACTCAGAAAACTAGATCGATGCGCTAATTTTGTTATTCAGGCAATTGAACAAAAAAAGTGAAAAGGAAATATTAGTTAAACAATGAGAGAAGGGGTTTAAAGCGCTGGATGCAGAGGTTTATCGATCGATTCCTGTTGCTTTATTTTGTTTATAGCCTTTCAGGGAACAGATCGGTGAACCGCTGCCTCCAGAGTTTTCAACCATCCAACAAAACACATACGCACACAAACAAGAAACCCAGACCTAGTGTATATAATAACACCCAACAACAACCAAAAAATAAAAATAATAATAATCACATAGATCTAATACCAATTTTTTATTTTTTATCTTTTGCATAAACACAGGCAGCTAAGCTCATTGAAGAGGACCTTCACTTAACCAAAACGTATCACTGAAAGACGAGCTGTAAAAAAAAAAAAAGGTAAGATGGCAACTGGTCAGATCTAGTATGTATGAACAATATTTGCACATAGAAAACTACAGGAATCTATAGCAAAGATTCAAGAAAGAGAAAGGAAAAAATAAAAAGTACCCAGCTGATAACTGAAAAGGGCAGACTGAATAGCTGCCATTGATGAACTGCCAAACTTTCTTTTTTTCTTTTTTCTTTGTGAGTTATACTGATTGTGGTGTTTATTTAAGAGCTGATGTGGGGTTATTTATAGCATATTTTGGAGAAAGTGAATTACTATTTTAACCCTTTTTTTTTACTCTCTTCGTTTTAAAAAGAATGATCTAGTTTGATTTGGTATGGAGTTTAAAAAAATAAAGAAGACTTTTGAATCTTGTGGCCCTAAATTAAAGTTATGGCAAATGTACCAAAATGTCCTTTAAACTTGTGGTTTTAAACATGTCAGTGAAAAGTTGAAATTAAAGTGTTACCAAAAAAAGAAAGAATTATTTTTTTAAAAATGAATTAAAAAAGAAATTTTTAAAACAAAGGGAGTACTAATAAAGAGCGAGAGTAACGTGTTTGAAGAAAGTTAATTGGGGGTCGTGAAGTTGAGGAGTGCTTCCGCACACTGCACGTGGTTGGAGCTTCTTGAAGGAATCTTTGGAGAAGCCTAACTTATTACTCCATCCGTTCAGATTAGTAGGTCATTTTTTTTATCAACACACATGTTAAAAAATTAATAATAAAAAAATAATTTTATTAATTTATTCCTTAAAATTTTTTTGAGAACTTTATAATCAATTGTGAATACTTTCAAAAAAAATTTAAATCACAAAAATAATATGAAAAAAATTTAATTAATATTTTTTTAATTTAATAAGATGGATAATTAATAAGGGATAATTATTTTTAGTAAGATAACCAGCGAATATGAAAAGGGGAGAATATAAACTCTCATGTTTCAATTTATTGGTCTCATCTTGATTTAATGCAGAATCTAAAAAATTAAATTTCGTAATCATAAATGAATAATATATAGAATATAATAAAATATGTTTTAATCTTGTGATCTGAAATATGCCTGAAAAAAATTAGATTTAAAAAATTATTAAAAAGAGAGACACAATTTTTAAACGGACCTAAAAAAAAAAAGGTAAAACAAATAAATTTAGACTTAGAAATTAGATAAAAGGGAGTTATTTTTTATTTTTCCTTCCTCGAAAATTTTAAAATATATATTCTCCGAAAAATAAATTTCTTATAAAAAATAATTCTTTTAGTGAAAAGTAGTAAAAATAAAGTCTCGAAAATAACATTTTATATTGATTGTGTTCTCTGACCTTCTGATACATTTCTCCTTCACCTGTGCTTCTATAGCTTCCATTTCCACCACCCCATACTCTTACCTTTCATGATATATGTTTATGTTTGTAATGACCTTCCCGGTCATTTTCCTCGTCTTCGTATGTTCTCGGTGTTTAGAACTTTTTTATAACTGTCCCAAGTTAATTATGACTTGCTGGGACTGATAGTTTGATTTTCGGGCAGTTCGTTTGAGAATATTATTTATACCGAGCGTGCTGTGAAATATTTAAATTAAATTAGAATTTGATAAAAGGATGTAGTTAATTACCTTTCAAAAATATTTTTGAAAGTTATAAAATTCTCTAGTTATGATATATCTATACTACTTTATAAAAGTTCTATAATTTATTAATCTTTTTAAATGGAGATAGTAAATCAAAATATGTTAAAATAATATTTTTATTTTATAGAGATTTTATTCGAAATAATTTTCTCTTAATTATGGTATATTCAAAAAGCTGTATTTATTTCACCACGAATCTATGTAATACCTGAATATATATATATAATGAGATAAATATTACATTGAGGTGCCACCTCTACACCACGTGAAAGGTGAGGAGGTACACACATAGTGACTTTTGCTAAGTGGTGGCTGTCACTTGGCATAAAGGCAATTAGATAGCAATAAAGGAATATCTGCATGATTTATGTTTTGGATAAAACATATAACATGATATTTTCCTCACTGTTGTCGTCTAATTTCCTTACCGTTTCTGATCATATAAACTCAATATTGAGCTAATCCATTGAGGTTTGAGCTTAGGGGTTTATATATTTGAGTCCGTGGACTCGTTCTTGTTATTTCTACGGTACATTTTTTTATTTTTAAGGTAGTTTTCGTTTACGGTGGTATTGTTAGGATTGATATTGATGTTTGAGCTATATTTTGAGCTCAAATTGAGTGGTGCTAGTTGTGGCTATTGGTCACGGGGTGATTTGGGTCGCTGTGATGATTTTGATTTTCCGATTCCTCAAGCGAGCCCCACATGGACTGTTAGGACATTTTTCAAACTAATGCAATATGGGTATCAATAGTCATGTTTTGACATGTAGTTTATTATTTTGGTAGCTTGAAAGCAGTCAGAGGCCTCTCGGAAGGGAAGGCTCCTGTATAGCTGGTTCTTTTGGCAGGCTTGCGGCGGCGTCTATGTAGGCTAGGCTTACCTTCCTTTATAGTTAGATTGGGCTTATATGTGATATATGTATGCTATTGTGTTGGTGTTGTGGGCTGGTATTATATACTTGGCGGTGGTTTACTGTGATTCAGGCCTTTTAGGTCGGATAGGGTAATTCAGACACATTTTAGGCCCGTGATTATGATACTATTGGATTTTTTCGGTTCGAGTCCGGAAGATATGATATATATGTGGCCTATTGTTATTACCCACTATGTCCGATTCAATTTCGACGTCTGGCCTCTTATTATTATCCATTAGTGTCGGTTCAAGTCTGGTGCGCTCCGTTGGTTATTGTGATTACTGGATACTGGTAGAGCTTTGAGATACTGGTGACTATGCATTTACTATTCTTGTGTGTCCCGTCAGTTTATGGGGGCCAAACTGGGTTATTATTTTCTTCCGTGTGCCTATCGGGTTTATGGGGGCCCAGATAGGTTATGTTTGACTTGTGTGTTTACTTACACATTTATTTACTCGTTATTCGGTATCACATTTATTTATCTCCTGAGCATATCTATATGCCTCGGCAGTTACTTATGTATTTATTACTTATACTCCAAACATAGTATGCCCCCTCGCATTTTAGCCTACTTATATTACATTGAACTCAGTCTGCCGATGATGCCTACTGAGTACCCGTTGCCCGATACTCATACTGCACTTCTGCAACTTTTTCTCCGATGCTGATTCGGGCACTAGCCGACGATTTTGACGTGACTCTCTTCTCAGCACTGATTTCGGAGCAGGGTGGGCTTACTGATGTCCGAGGCAGATCCTACTCGATCTTCTACTGTATAGTCTTTTGCTCTCGAGACTGTTGTACTTGTTATATATATTTGGTTTTTGTCTTGTATTTTGGGTACATCTAGTAGTGGCTCTTGTACCGAACTCACCAGGTCTAGGGAGGGGTTCTTGACTTTATATACTGTCCTCTTCTTTCATAGTCTTGGTATGTATATATATATTTTAGTTCTGTTTTTACATTTCTAGCGTGTTTATTACTATGATTACTTCCACTTCATCTCTGTTTTTCTGAGATTACGCCCGTTAGCCCATCGCTTGTCGCTCCGGGTTAGGATTTGACTTGCCTATTGGTGGGTTACGGTAGGCGCCATCATGACTCAAAAATTGGATCGTGACAACATTATAAAATAAATATCCTTAGAATATTAATTATTTTGCTAGCATATCGATCACAAAAAACTTAAATACGAAATTGGCTTTTTAAAAAATATATTTTTCACATTTTTTGTCATACCTAACACAGTATCAATGTGAGACTTTAGATTATTTTATTTGTGACACAATTAACAAGGCTTATAACCAATTTTTAATGAAGACTAAAGCTCCTCCATCTAATTGGTTACTTGATGGACTTGTTGTATTAAGTTTCAATTGCTATAAATTGGTTCTCCTTCCGTCTATTATCATCGACAATTTTGATAACGTAAAGCTATTGGTAAAAATCACTTTCAATTCATATCTTCGTTATGTGATATGTATTTCACTTTAAATTTGCTTTTATAACTTTTCTATGTTAGATTATCATGTTTAAAAGCATGAGATTCATTGAGTTAAGTTTACATATAGTATTAGAGCCTGAATTATTTAAACTGGTAATCTTCATCTACGAAAAAACACTGTCCACATAATTAATGTGACCTATCATTAATGTATTAGGCTAATTTTGTGAAACTTATGTTTCTTTATATGAATTATGAATTATTTAATAAAAGAAGACAGTGATCGTGAATGCTTGTTTAATTATTAACCACTAAAATTTATTTGTTAATGTTTTTTGACGGCTGATATATCATGCTAGTTTTTCTTTAGTGTTTTTTCCAGAAGTTACTAAATTGTCCACAAATAATAATCAATTGCTGATTGGCTGATTAAAACTCTAAGAATTTTAATACTATTGTTCTAGAATTGAATGTCTATGGGAATAATTTACTCCAAAATTTCGTTGAGGATATGCTTATAATTTTTATCTATATTTTGTGCATGTATTAAAAATTTACAAATTGTTAGTCATCAAAGTGACCAAAATAGAATGTAAAAACATCAACATGCATAAAATATTCTTCGATTTATTTACTGAATGTACTTATGTTATATAATTTGCTAGTTGATAAGGTGGCAAATTAGAATGTTGATAATTTGCACAAATACAAAATTACTTGGAATCAAATCGGGGCAAATATTGAATATTAGATACAACCTCAAAATAACATGAGGGCAAGGTCGGTCATTAAGACGATGGAGATAAACTTCATCATTGAAAGGGAAAGAGCCCGAATTACAAACTAAGGCCCCTAAATTATCGGTCAGTGACAAAGGAGGTAGGAGTGCGGACACAACCAAGAGGTTTACCTAGAAGCGGACAACCTTGAAAAAATGCATAATAGCTTACGGATCGAGGGCTCTTGTGTCAGAGATGAACGGGGTGAAGATTTGTCAAAATTGTATAATGTCAAAATACATCGCCATGAATATTTGAATTCCTTATCTACTATGCTTTCTAGTATTTTTTGAAAAACTTCAATAAGGAATGGAGAATATATGATAAAGAAAGATCTAACTGTTGGAATATTTATTCATTGCTATTTGATACATTTAGGTCATTATGCTTTTTAGCAGTAATATTTCCTATCCTTTAGGCAAAGATAGGTTCATAGGAGGACGTGATTACATAGAAGGAAAGGTCTTAAATTGGAAGGGACAAAAAAAGAAAATTGACGACACACTTGACGAAAGACCGAATTGAAACTCCCTCTCTTTTCATAATTGTTATGTATTTGACGAGCATGTTATTGAGGGCTTTTCATTCTAAAAAATTTTACGCTAGAGGGGATAAAACAATAAATATCCTAAGTAATAAAGATCGTTTTAGTGATACTTAGTGATACTAGCACTATTAGGACTTGCTTTCGGGGAAAGTGAATTACAACAAGCTTGGCATGGATAGGAAGAAGAGAATGAAAAGTGGAAGTATGGTGAAAATGGTATGAAGTAGGTTGCTTTTAGTGATTGCGATTAACCATCTGATCAAAGAATAAGATAAAAAGAAGAGTTTTTCCTAGGGTCACATGCCCATTGAGAGATACACATGGAGTTAAGCTAATTGCATAGGCAAAAAAAAATTCCTAAAAAAATTAATATCAATTAACCGTATTGAAAACGACAAATCACATTTCAAAAGAAGATTCTCTCCCAATAGATATCAGGAGAGAGCAAGGCGTCCTTTTAGTATCTTTTTGCTTAAGGGCTACTTGCTTTTTGAATTGAAGGAAGTGGGAGAGTAGAAGTAGTTTCGATAAATCTATGCATGAGCTGAGGTTTTCCTGTTTTGTCGATTCTCTGAAAATAAGGTCTCATAGAGAGTCAAAATTAAATCAAGTAGAGCACGCAAAAGACGGGTAAAATTCACATAATAAGCAGATGGGGAGGTGGGTCCGAGGGGGGGGGGGGGGGAACACATTTATGAAAAGTGAGAAGCCCTGCTGTGATTTATGTATGTAATTATGTTTATACAATAGTTTGTTAATTGTTAAAGTTGTCGAACTAGAATGATTAATAAATTAAGCACATACGTACATAGAATGATCGTACAGGAATATTAGGTAGGTATTAATATTAATAGTTAATTAATCATTAAAGTGATCGAACTAGAATGATTACATTTACACACATGAAATAGTCACACATGAATGTTATGCATATATTAATGTTTATAGTTTGTTAGTCATCAAAATGATCAAATTAAAATGTTGAGAATATACGCATGTATGAAGCCGCTTATTATTTATTTTTCACATGTATTTATGTTCATTTAGTTTGTTAGTAATCAAAGATTCAAAAGTGATCAAATTAGTATATTCATGAAAAACATACACATCTAAAGCTTGTCATTTGTCCATGATATTGAAGAGATATCTATTATTGAAAATAAATAAATTAATCAACGTTCACTAACCTCAGAGCTCATGAATTAACTCAAAGATGAATTAACTACTATATAGTGAAAATGATAAGGTAAATTAATATTTTTGAGTTACATATGTACGTATATCAAAATTATACATTATTGTGTAGTTAATTGTATAAAAATAGCATCAGGATGAAGTCATTAAGGTTGATTTTGAATAACTCTTCATGCAATTGATCTCTAAATTATATTTTTTAAGATTGAACTTTTCTTTATTACACTATAAAGGTTAAATGAAGTATTTGAAAATGGTCTAGTATATTTTAACTAAGCAAAAATAAAATTAAAGAATTAACAGAGTTTGTGGATAAACCTTATAAATAAGTAATTGATAAAGGATCTAAAACTAAATTAATAACAAGTACAAGAGGAAGGAAGCAATGGCTAATGTTTTTACCGGATGTTTAGTATGGATTTAGAGTAGATAGTACTTATTCTATATATAAAAAAAGGCATTGTCAAAAGAATTGCCTAAAATGTAAAACTTGATTTAGAAAAAAAAATGACAATAACTATTTTTTGAATGTTTAAAATAAAACTTAGCTAAAGTTTCTTACAATACTTGGTGATTCGATTTTAATGTAATTGCTTAAATATTCATTGCGTTGACTAAATTTCTATTCAAACTACTAAATCCTTCTAAATTTTTCTTGCTTTTAAAAATTCATATGAAGATCTATGTTGAAGAAATATGAATTTATAACTCGATAATCATATGTAGTGATTATCACCTTGAAACTTGATCAATTGTCAATAATATATATTTATTTTTTTAATCACTAGAATTTTATTTTCCTTTCAAATCTTGATGATCTTGGATTAGATTTTTGAATTGTGAATCTATGTTTCACATTATACAAGAATGTTATATTTTGTGGTGTTGATGACATATTTTTTGAATACTTTTATCTCAACGTTAGAATTAAATAAATTTCATTAGATGAAAGTCTTACTTACTTATTACTTGAATATTTTAGTCACGTTTCAATGAAGGATAAAAAAAAATCAGTATTGAGTTCGATGCACGTTGATCTTAATTTACATTTGAAATTAAGGGAAAGTAAATCCAACACAGCAAAAAAAAAGCTCTATAAGAAATATTCAACTTATTGTAACACACAGAGATATTTGCAGAGTTTTTTATGCAAAATTTGATAGCTGATAATATAGTCTACAGCAATAGATTAATTATCAGTAAATTATATATTTAAAGATAATATTATTAGTGACATTTACATTTTAACACTCTGATAAATTGCAACTAAAATTTTTTATTGTTATATTGTCTTTCGGGTTCCTAGGGTTTCGACCAAGTTGATTCTCCATTAACAGTTATTTGCATAAAAATGATTGAACGTACACTCCTGATTTATTTTCATCAAATAGACATATGCAATTTTTTTTTAAGATCAACATACACAATTATTCAACTATTCTACAATAATGTCTCTTGCTAATCCACTACAACAGTCTAAAATATAGGGGACTGTACTGATTTTTTGGTCCAAAAACATAAAAGTACATTCTTAACACCAACAAATACAATAGTAGCGGAGAACAGAAAAAGAATAATGTCAAAATTATCCCTATGTCGACAAGGAGGACAACGGGAAGCTCTCAAACTGCCTCTTATAATATTATTGAAAATTCTCTATATTAAATTTGTACAAAAACTACGGACTTTACATTTAATGATAATATTTAGAGTAGCTAATATCTAAATAAAATGGAACATGTTTAAATAACGTAGGCATCCAGTCATTGGTAAAAGATGTTTAAAAATAATTCAAAATAGAATATTCTTTTTCCTCTCTGAAAAGAATATAAAATGGGTTGCATTTTCATGGCCCGACTCTTAACGACAGACAAATTAAGTAAATGGGGTATACAAGTTTCTCCTACATGTGTGCTATGCAACCAGCAAGATGAAACCAGAGAGTATCTTTTCCTTCATTGCATTATGGCAAAGTCTATTTGGAACAGAATTTTATCATGGATTCAAAGAGATAATCTGACAGCCAACTCATGGGATCAATATATTCACTGGACAATCCTACACTCAAGAGGCAGATCACAGGTTGCTAACCTCTTCAAGTTAACTATGAATAAGTTGTTTGTTGAATTAAATCTAAATAAGATCTTCATAATTTAAATACGACAAGTATCACTCATTTAAATAGGCGTTTAAAAGAAAAGAGAAAAATTACAGCAAGGACTGAGATCCAACTAAAATTGCAGAAAAAAATTTTGGTATAAATAATCTTGCTGCAACTGTTTGGCCACATCACCAATTTATTGGTTAAATTTGCCTCAATTATATTATGGAGTTAATATATCTTTGCATCTATCACAATTAACAAAAATATCCTGACATCTTTTTACCATGTCAATTTAAAATTTCACATGACCTACATTTGATTAAGGTAAACGTCACGTAGCATGTCATCTCCCCATCAAATTTTAATAATTCTTTTCTGTTTATTAATTTACAAAACATCTAATCCAAAAATAAATTTAATTTCATTCTTGTATTTATTAATTAATTAATTTTATTAATTAAAATTAACAAAAATCCTTTAAAAAATCATTACGAGAACATTAAATTCAGATCAAATAAATCTCAAAAATCACATTAAAAAATCATACTCAAACTTAAATTATTCAAAATCAAATGTGGAGAATACCCAAATGAAAAAATAAACTTTAATATAAGCAAAAAATTACAAAATTTTAAACTAAATCTTTAGTCAAAAAAAGTGGATCAAACATTAAATTTTTGTAGCAAAATTTATTTTGAATGTTTGACCCACTTCTTTTGACTAAAGATTCAATTCAAGATTTTATAATTTTTTACTCATGTAAGATTGATTTTTCATCTAGGTATTCACTAGATTTAATATTGGATAAGATAAGTTAAAGTATGATTTTTTTTGTGATTTTAAGGATTTACTTGACCTGAATTTAATGTTCTTTTGATGATTTTTTTTTAAAATTTTTTTTATATTAATTAATTACTCTCCACTTCCTTGAGTTCCTATTTAGAGTTTTGTTATATTTAGCCTATTTAAATATTAATGATCCAATCTAATTTAACTAATAAATAATTTTAATCATGATTAATATATATTCTGTTAAAACAATATTCTCTATCTTTAGTAAGTAAGAGATCTTATGTCCAATAAAGAGTATTTTCGGAGATGAAGATCTCTTGCTATACGAAAGTTGAATATTATTTTAATCCTAGAATAAAAATATATTAACCATAATTAAGAATATTTATTAGTTAAATAAATTTAGATCACTAAAAAATAAGTAGGAAGAGTCACAAATCTAAATAGGAACTTGTTGATAAGAAGAGGAGCTCAATCCCAGTTAAGAAACAATTGGAGGAAACCAGAAACAGAAATAAGAGAGGACGCATAAAAAAAAAGTAAGACGAGACCAATAATTAAAGCAACTAAACAATATTGCGGTAATTAAAGCACAAGTTCCTCTAATAAAAGAAGCCCCCCACAAGCTCTTAACGAATAGTAATATTTTACAAGTTAATGAATCTTAATACTATTGAAGTAAAAAGTTATGTTGCGTAGACTCTTCAACTAGCATTGACTGCGTGACAAATGCTCCAAAAAATAATACATTCTTAGAGAATTCGAAAAATCCAGTACAAATCGGACATCAATTTTGAAGAGTCCGCAACATAACTTAAAACCATGACAAGTTATGCATTTTACACAATGAAACTAAGAGCCCGTTTGGATTAACCTATATAAAATATTTTTCAGTTAAAAATGACTTTTAAATATTTTTGAAGTGTTTTGATAAATTTAAAAAATATTTATAAGCACTTAATTTTAAGCTAAAATGTTAAAAATAAATTAAAAATCATAAATTAGAAATCCAAACTTATTGTTTTTGACTTAAAATATTAAAAATAAGTCAAAAATTATAAATTCAGATTTTTAACCTATGTGAGGATGCTTATAAGTCAAAAGCCAAAAATTAAAAGTCAATCCAAACGGACACTAAAAATGAAACAGAAATATCAAAACCCCGAAAACGTTCAGATGTATTTTCAAAACGTACTTTTCGCCATATAATAAAGAAAAAATATAAACCAGACCTTTCCCAAAAAGATAAACTGTACTACTTGTACAAATAGGAGCCTCGGAGCTAACTCCATATTTCTGATACCATTAATTATCTAATTTTCTATTTGAATTTTAATATAAATATTTTAAAAAAATTAAAATAAAAGTTACTAATACGTATTTGAAATTAAATAAAAAAAATTATAAATTATAACAACTAATAATTTAAAATATTTAAAAGACATGAAAAATTGATCAATTTTTTTCTTAAAAATATGAAAATCTTCAGTAGCAATTGTTCACTTAAAGAAAAGGCTGAGCGAGTAGTTATTACATATAAAAAGAGAAAATTCTATGAGAGATAGGATATATAGTGATGTGAAAAATAACCAAAATAACCAAAATAACCAAAATTACCAAAATTGGGGTGGAGTGATAAATGTTTTTGCAATCATATATCTTGGCCGTGTAGCCAAACTAAATTAGGGCAAAATACAATAGGGTTTGTCCTTATCTAAAACAATCACAGCACACAGAACTTCACCAAAAAAAACCAAACAAGTAGCTAAACCATTCAACTAGATACATTTTTTTCGATACATTTTAAAGCAATGCAAATCCAGATTAATTGAGACCTTAAAAATTTCAGACAGAAAACACTTTTACTTGAACAGATCTCACCCAATACAAATTCGGATTAATCAGACCATAAATCGAATACCAATCAGAAATCTGATAAATAGATGCGCTAACTTTGTTACTGAGACAATTGAAAAAAAGAGAAGGAGATAAATTAAAAAAAACAAAGTTAGGGGGTTTAAGGGCGCTGGATGCAGAGGTTTATCGATCGATTCCTGTTTGCTATATTTTGTTTATCGCCTTTCAGGGAACAGATCGATGAACCGCTGCCTCCAGAGCTCTCAACCATCCAACAAAAACACACACACACACAAAAGAAACCTAATGTATATAACAACACCCAACAACAACCAAAAATATCACATAGATCTAACCTCTATAACCACAAATTAAATACATCTACCATTTATTTTTTTTTGCATTAAAACAGGCAGCAAAGTTCATTGACTTTGGAAGTAACGATATATATACACATATATTATATAAGAGAAAGAGTACCAAAACGTGCTACTGAAAGACTCTATTGACACAACGTGCTACTGAAAGACTCTATTGACACAAAAATGGGTACAAAGATGGGCAGTCAAAAAGGCAGAGGAGGCCACAAAGATGGGCAGTCAAAAAGGCAGAGGAGGCGGGATGGACAGCTGGTCAGATCTAATATTTATGCATATATAACCATAAAAATATTTGCACATTAAAATAATACAGGAATCTATAGCAAAGATTCAAGAGATAGAGAAAAGGGAAAAGAATACAACCCAGCTGGTAACTGAATAGCCGCCATTGATATGAACAATAACACACTTGTTTATTTTGCCTTTGCTTTATAGCTTTACTGATGGCGTCATTGGTGTGTCTTGTTGGTTGCTGCTGTGGGAATATTTATAGGCAATCTAGCGGATTACTCGAGGGAGGGAGAGAGTGCATTTACTACTTTATCCCTTGGTAATAAATATGCCAACTACTCTTCCGTCACATTTTAATTAGTCATTTTGCTAAAAAAATATTCTTTATTAGTTAATCACTTATTAAATTAAAATAAAATTAATTAATTTTTTCTATTTTATATCTATAATTAATTATAATTTCAATATTTATTTATATACCCAATAAATATCATTAATTTGGCTAATGAGTAAAATAATAAAATTGATCATTCTATTTATAATTTCTTAATCACCATATAAAATAAAATATGCCCAACTAAAATTGAAATGAATAATAGATTTGATGGAAAGGGTTGGAATGAATAGTAGATTTGATGGAAAGGGTAATTACTTCATCCGTTTTATTTTACTTAATCCTTATATTAAAAATAATTATTTTAATTTATTTATTTAATTTATAAAATTAAAAATATTATATTTTTCTATTTTATGAGTAAGTTATAATATTCAAATTCAGAATTTCAAAATTATTAATAAAATTAATTTAATAAAAATACAATCTTAAAAAAAAAATCAGAGTGTACTAAGTCAACAAAACCAAAATATAATGTAACGAAGGGAGTAGAACAGTTACGTGTTTGGATTAGGAGTGACGTTTTTGAAGAAAGTTAATTGGGGAGTGGGGGTGGGGGTGGGGGTCAATCTGAGGAGTGCTTCGGCACAGTGCACGTGTTTGGAGCTTCTTAAAAGAATCTTGGGAGAAACCTAACTTATTCTTCGCCTGGCTTTTAACGTGATACAAAATTTAAAAAAAAAGAAAGAAAGTTCAAATTTTATAGTTTTAAATAAAAAAATATATAAGTTATACTAAAATATATATACTTTTAGTTCTGTCGTGTTAGATATACCTGTTAAACTGAGGAAATACATAAAAGTGTTTTTTATTTTTTATTTTTTCCTTCATCAAATATTTTAAAAAATTAGTCTTTCGACACATGCGTTGCATATGTATATCAAATCATATAATATATGATTTATAAAATGCTAGTACTAATATTATTAGAATAAAACTTTGAGAAAACAGAGTAAATACTTATATATAAAAAATAAATTACATGTTCTTGACTGGACAATATTTTACCTTGTACAAAAAAATTAATCTAATCACTATTCTATACGGTTAAAACTTCTTTATCCGTGTTGTTATCGGCAAAATTCTTGAGTTTACGTCCTAAGTTAATGAATTAGTGAGAATTACTTATGGGTAGTTCTAAAATTACTTGATAATGATTCTAGGTTGTCATCGTGTAGAGTTTCTTCCTTTCAACATGAATTATGGAAAATTGAGGTAAATTAATGTGTGAAAAATTCGAACTTGATGATTTAGGCTATGGACTAGGATAAAATCAGTGGATTTTTGTCCCTAAGAGTAAGTTATTAAATATTCTTTATTTGTTGTTTGCCAAATCGGGAACAATCCGAAGCTTCGAGGTAGAGCAAGGTTCTTGCGAAGTAGTTACACTTGAATTTGTGGTTGACGTAGATTGTGATTTTAATTGGAGTTTTAGACTCAATTTGATGGTGTGCATGCTCCTAAATTGAATGCTTGTTGATTGATACTTAGACGTGCTTGTAATTCATAATGGTCGATTCGTTGACACTTGCTTGAATAATTATTGAATATTAAAATTGATCAGAATGCTACTATTGTAGTGTGTTAGTAACTTTAGTGCATTGGAGATATTTTCCTGAGAGATAGTAAAAATGGAAAAAAAATAAATTAAATATTATTATTATTATGAAACGAATATCACGCCGATACAATATTATTATTATTATGAATTGGGTATCATGCATGTATAATATTATGATTATAAATCGAATACCACGCTGATACGATACATGAATTAAGAATATCCCCTTCAGGTCATGATTAGTGGGCAGAAATAGCTTATGTTGCCTGTGTGTACAGATTAGTGTTGATTGAGAGAGACTTTATGGTTAAAAGTTGATAAAGAGTCTAATGAGGTCTAAAAATGTGAGATGTTGAGATGGATCAGGTTTTCACTTATATTATAAATGTTGTTTTGTGGTTGTTACGATATGACTCATATTATTGTCAGATGGGCAGTTTGTTGTGGGCATTGTTCAGCCCTTTATTGATGATTTGATGACTTTTTAAATTACTTGTTATGTGATGTTGTTTGTCTACTTGTTTTTAGTTTAGGATGCATATATGTTATTAAGTTGAATTGGCCTGTGATATCTATCAGTGCATAGTGATTTGTACTGATACTACCTTGTGCTTTTTCTTTTGTTGAGTGTAGGCGTGTTCCAAAGACTCCTACGAGACCTCACCTCTTGCGTTTGACCAACAGTTTCGAATTCAAGGATAAGCACTTACCTTCACGCTGTCGTGGATCATCTCAGCAGATCATGTTTATTTATTTGAACAATGATACTTCATTTTATTATTTTATTAGTTTTTGAATATTATTCTTAATTAGACATTATTTTTATTAGATGTTCTTGTGTGATGACTTTCGGATCCTTATGAGTTGTAATAGTTAGTTTGAACTATTTTCGCATTTATACCAATGGTTTGCTCGAGTTAGTCATAATTAGCATTGATTACTGATTATTCTGTCTTAAAAATGACTAAGTGTTCAATAATGGTTCGGATTAGATGATTCTCCCACTAGAGGGTTAGTGTGGGTGTCACCCACGACCATTTGGATCGTGACATAATGAATCCTACAATCAATATATTGTGCTAATCTGGTAAAATTTATGTTTTTTTATATGAATACCTTAATAAAAAAAAGACAGCGAACGTGCGTATTTGTTTATTAATATTCATGACGACTGACATATCATATTAACTTTTATAGGGTTTTTTTAGAAGTTATTAGGTTGTCCGTAAATGTTAATCAATTAATGATTGGCTAATTAAAACTCAGAATTTTAATATTAATTATAAATATTTGGGAATAATTCATTTCAAAATTTCAGCTTAAACAAAAAAATTTAATATTCATCTACATTTTATGCATGTATGAAAAGTTTATAGTTTATTAGTTATCAAATGATTAACATAGAATGTGAAAAATATCAACATGCATAAAATATTCTTATATTTATTTAACATTTGTATTTATGTTATATAGTTTGTTAGCCATTAAGGTGGTCAAATTACAATGTTTATAATTTATATAAATAAAAGATTACTTATTGTTTAGTTTACGTGTATGAGAAGATGTTTGTATAATTTGTGGGTCGTTAAAATGGTCGAGTTAGAGTGATTAATTTAATTGTGCACATATGTACGTACATAAAGTGGCCATGCATGAATATTGTAGATATTAATGTATATACAACAACATACCCAGTATATTCCCACCACGATAGATATTAATGTATATAGTTTGTTAGTTATTAAAGTGATCGAACTAGAATTATTAAATTATGCACATACATCTAATAATCACACATGAATATTATGCATGTATTAATGTTTATAATTGGTATCAAAGTGTCCAAACTAGAAAGTTGAAAATATATGCATAAAAAAGGTGATCTATTAGCTTAACTATGACTAAGATACCTGTTTAGTTAATTTAATTTAAACCTTGGAAATTTGAATAGGAAGTATCACTCATCCAAATAGACCGTTATTTCAGTAAAATAGAGTAAAACTACAACGAGGAACGAGATCCAACTAGAATTACAGGAAATATATTTTGGTAGAATACTACTCCGAGATAGTGGTATGATCTATGTATATATTCTATCCTTCCAAACTTTATTTTGTGGAATTACAATAATAATAACAATAGATATATTATTATTGTAATATATTATGGTAGAATAATGTTGCTTGAACTGTTTGGACGCATCACCACTCCATGAATAACAGCGGCAAATCCTCAATCTTGAAAGTGACGGACTCTTTTTTCCTTTATATTGATGCTATTCAAGTACAATCAAAATAAAGTTAATTTTGATTTCTCCAACCTTATTGATTAGGTTTCTATATAGCTTTGCAAAAAGAATATGATACTCCTATTAGATTCCTATGAGTTCATTTCATTTGTAAAGATTCTCTGACGATTTGGCACTTTAACTAATATCATCTTTACTTTCACAAGCACAACATGTTTTCCACATTCAATACTTTCTTTACTAGGTAAATTTCCTCTTCTTCTAGGAAAACAAAAGAAACCCCCACAACTAGTAACAACTTTTGACTCAATTAAATAGTTGATAGGGAATTGATTCTTTATGTTAATGTAGACCATTTTAACTAATCCTCACTGACCAATAAATGTGTAGATAGTTGGAATTTGGAATAGCACATCGAACCCAAAACCATAGAAAGTGACAGAACAAAATAAAATAAAATATCATACTATAGACAATAAAATTTGTGTCGAGAAAATAACAATCGGGACAAGAAAACTATTGCAACAATCATTTATTGATTTCAATATGTGAGTGTTACAATCTCTATGAATCCTCTAATTCGCCTTTTCAAACATAAATTTAAGGGCTTCGAGCTTAATCTTAAATTTGATGAACTTGAACTTGATTTGTCGATTTAATGAACTTGATCTTGACTTATGAATTTGGATTCAAGGGCTTTTGAGCTTGATCTTGAATCTTCGTCTTTATCTTCAGTTGTTTATGAACTTAAATGCTTGAATTTGTAGCTTGTAGAGAAATTTGTAGTATTTGATCCACGAGCTTTCTCTTACTTATTGTTAGAATTGTTGGTCCCTTTTTTTGAATTATGAGACCCCTATTTATAGTTGTAGGAAGAAAGAGTCATGGTGAAAATGAACTTCTTTTGGCCAATCAGATTTAAGTGATATGTCACATTTTTATGGGCCTTTGATTTCACTAGACTTGCTGCATTATTTTAATATGTGGCACGGTCCTATTGGCTCATTCACTTGACTTGGCATGCCACATCATTTGACACGTAGCGCCAAATTGGGCCTCTAGAATAAGATGACATATTGGGCTGAACCAAGTGGGCTCATTATTTGTAGTCCAAACTAATGAATTAGTCCGATGAATTTTGAATTTTAATTAAATTCATATTTATTGGATTTAAATAATTAATTTAATTATATTAATCCACCATATTTATTTGAATTAATATATTTAAAATTTATATGATCACAAATGCCCTCACTTCGAGACTTGGCGTAGATATTTAATCTTTCGAAGACTAAGCTCGAAATATTGACTTGACTTTTTCCTTGTTTGCACGTCTTTCAGATACTCCTTTCCATTTTGGGAATGAAATCCTTCTACTCCATAACCAATCATTCTCCGATTAGAATTAGGATGTCTATATTTCTACAAATTTGAGCTGTCTCAATTCCACTCCAATTAGGAATATGCACCTCCTCAAGGACTTGAAAACTTCTCTTAGTTTATTTCAACAAGGAGACTATTAATGTCTTGCTGCATCTATAAATAGATGAACTCTCTCTATTATTTTGACATTGCAGCATCGGGAGTCACACAAAGGAGCACAATGCTAGGTAATATATTTTTCTCTTTTAATTTTCGTCATTTTTTTTCAGCCCAACATGCTAGTGGTAGAAAATTTATATCAAATTGTAGGAATATCGAAATTATGAACAGATTGATATTCCAAAAACTAGACTTAGAGATCTACAATATGTCCAAAATTTAGACTTAAAATCCTTCAATATTATTCTAGACAATTTTTTGAAATTAGCCTTAATTTTTATCTTGCTGAAAATTTCAGATCTGCAGGTTGCGACAGAATATTTTCATGAATGAAATCTAAAAAGTATTTATAAATTATAATTATTAAAAAAAATTAAAATATTTAAAACAATCATGAAAAAAAATTGTTCAATTTTTTTTTTAAAAAGTAAATTTTCAAATAGTCCATCATCCCATTTTACTTAGCACCGCATGAAAATTAGTGATTTAATTTATTTATTTAATTTATTAAATTAACATATATTTTTTTAATATTACTTTTATCATTTAATGATTATATAAAATATTAATAATTAAATATAAAATTTTAAAATATAATTAATAAAATTAATTTAATAAAATAAATTCTTAATAAAAATTTTCTTGGGGAGCGTAAGTCATGTGTCAAAGTAACACGGAAAGGAGGGAGTAGCAATTGTGTCACTCCTATTTAAGTGTAAGTCACGTGTCAAGTAACACGGAAAGGAGGGAGTAGCAATTGTGTCACTCAATAGTCGGTTGGTGTGACGTATAAAATATAATAATTTTAAAATAAAATATAGTACTTAATTTAATCATGAGATTATTTATTCTATCATTTATATTATATTAATTGAATAAATTATTATATATATATATGATAAAATAATTTATTCCGAAATTAACTTATTCTCAACCAAATGACCCCTTAAAGTAAAGCTGAGTGAGTAGTGATAGGATATACAGTGATGTGAAAATTAACCAAAATGGTGTATTTGCATTTTTAATCGAAGGTCAAACTAAATTAGGGCATAATACAACCTAATTTTAAATGAAGATTTGCCCTCATCTTAAAACAACCACAGCATACAGAGCTCCAAAAAAAAAACAAGCAGCTAAACAATGTTCACAGGAATCTTAACATCGATTATGAAAACATCAAATTTTACATACTTTACCAAAAAAAACCATCAAAAATCAACCCTAAAATATCATATAGAAGAAATGAGAGAAAAGATTTCCACAATCTAATTAAAGTGACAATGAAGCCCTCGTTTTCCAGGTGGAAGCAGAAGGTGCACCGGAGCTTATCATGAACTCCTTTTGCATAAACGTGGTAACGGGAAAAATTCAGGTAGAAGCTTTTCCTTATCCGAATTAATCGAGACCTCAAAAAATTCAGGTAACAGTTTTTTCAATAGATCTTAAGTAATGCAAATTCAGATTATTCCAGTCTTCAAAAAATACAGATTTTGAACATTTTTCCTTAAATAGATCTTAAGCAACACAAATCTAAATTAATCGAGACCTCAAATCGAATACCAACAAGAAAACTGAGAACTACATGCGCTAACTTTGTTACTCAGACATGAGCTGGTAGCATTAAAAAAAAAACTTTGTTAGTCAAGACAATTGAAAAAAAAAAAAAAAAAAAGAGGACATAAATAAAAAAACAAAGTAAGGGGGTTTAAGGGCGCTGGATGCAGAGGTTTATGATCGATTCCTGTTTACTATATTTTGTTTATAGCTTTTCAGGGAACAGATCGATGAACCGCTGCCTCCAGAGCTCTCAACCATCCAACAAAAACATGCACACACCAATAACCAAAAAAAAAATCGTATCACATAGATCTAATCTCTATAACCAAAAATTAAACACATCTAATTATTTTTTAAATTTTTTTTTTTTTGCATAAACACAGCTATAATAATGTCTGCACAAAATTTGCACATAGAAAGTTACAATCTAGCACAAAGATTCAAGATAGAGGGGAAAAAAATAAAACCCAGCTGGTAACTAACGAACTGTCACACTATTATTTTTTTTCTTTGCTTTTTATATTTACTGATGGTGGTGTTTATTTATGAGCAGCTGTGGGGTTATTTACATGCAAACTGCGGATTACTCGTGAGAGAGAGAGAGAGAGTGAATTACAATTTTATCCCTTGATAATAAATGGGCCGACCAGTAAATTTGATCAAGAGGGTAATTATTCCCTCTGTTTCTCTCACACTGAAAAAAGTTATTTTAATTTAATTATTTCATAAAAATTATCATATTATTTTAATATTATCCTATTACTATATATAACTAGTATACGTACCCACGCATCGCGTGGATAATATTAAAATATTATTTTTAATCATTTCATATTTGAATGTCTCGTTCGACCATGTTAAATCTTATAATCTTAAAAAAAAGTTCAACTATCATATTATTTTTCAATAAAATGTGTGGAAAAAAAAAATTCTAATCCCCCCCACCCCCACCCCTCCCTCAACCCTCAATTTTTAAAAATAAAAAATAAGCTACAAATTCTACCCCCAACATGCGTCCACCCCCCACCTCTAACTAAATATATACCAAAAGAATAATTATGTAATTATTAAAAAAATATTGTATTTCATTTTTTGTTAATTATATTATCACGATTAAAAAATATCAGGTTGTTAATATTCTCTCCCCTTCCCCACCTCTAACTAAATCTATATGAGTAAAAATAATTATGTAATTGCAAAAAAAAATTTATATTTCATATTTTTTTTTATTATATTGTTTACAATTTAAAGATTTCAGATTGTCAAAAATAATTTAAATTTTTATTCTACTGTCCCCCATCTCTTCCGTTTAAAATTTATAAATAATAATATGTGCATTATCTAATTACTTCATTATATTCTCAAAATTAGTTCAAATTCCCTCCCCCACCCCCATCCTCGATGTACATTTTTTTTTACTGAATTGTAATTTCTTTACTTTTATCTAATTTGACTTTAGATTAATTGCATATATTTGCAACATTAAAAAGAAGAATAAAATATCAGACACATATTTTGAAAAACTTAAGTGTATCAACTATATTGACAAAATTTTGACTTCCGTAGTTATCTATTCTTCTCTTCTCTTTATTCATCTTTATCTCTTTGCAAGTCAACAATAGCAAAAAAATCATCATTAAAAAGTAAAAATAACTTCCGAGAAAACTTCTTCATAAATTAAATAAAAGAAAAAGTAGTAATTTGAAATCGATTTATCTAGAATTTTTACTCATCGAAGCCGTAGTTTCAATTATTATCGGCCCTTTTTTTTTTTCCTATCTACTTGAAGGGTGTTATTTTTTGTAATGAGGAACGAAGAACTGCGAAAAATGGATAGATATAACATCAATGACTTCAATTTATATTTCATAAATTGCCATTAAAAATAAACTCTTAGTAATATATAATATAGGTCCCTAATATATAATAGTTATGTTTACTATAAAACAAAAATATTTTAACAAATGGATAAAGTTCATTAATTGTTATACATTACTCCCTCTGTGTTAAAATAATTGGCAGGTTTAAGTTTTACACAATTCTTAAGGAATAATTAATTAGGAGTGTGATTTAACTAATATATTTCTTATTAATTCTTTAATCTTCATTAATTTTAGAATAATTAATCATAAGGGTAGAGTTGAAAAAAAATGATTAATTATTTTTTGATCTTTTAAACTGATAACTATTTTGAGACAAATATTTTTAATAAACATGCCAATTATTTTAAGACGGAGGGAGCAGTATCAATTTTAAATGATATGTAACGAATATAACATTAATATATAACTTTTAATTAGCATGTCACTTGACTTAATATAATCATCCGCTACTTTTCTTTAATACATCATAAATTCTTATTCCTTATATATGCCCTTTTTATTGTTTTTCTCACAATTCGTAAACTGACTAAATTTGTTAATAATATTTTTGAATATTATTTATTTACTTTATTTTATTTTTAAATTTAACTTTAATATCCTCACCATATCTCTACCCACCCTCTTTTATACATAGGCCATGAGTTTGTTATTTTTATTTAATATCTTACTAACTTATGACCTTGCTTAATTTTGGAATATAATTTTCTATTGAAAAATAAAATCTTGGTTTAATATTATTTAAAAAATTCATTTAATTTTAAAGTTACCTCATAAGTATGGGGAGTCTTAATAGTTAATTGTTTTTGTGCCAAAATTCATATTCAACATGTATGTATTTCGTAGAGAGAGACAGTAAATTAACATGTACATGCTACATTTGTTGTATAATTAATCTATACAAACACATTCAACTAATTTTAGATAGAACTCAAACACATATACAAAATATATAATCTGTCAGTAAAAATAATTTTATCTTGATATATGAATACTTTATATGTCAATTACTGAACAGTCCGATCTTAATTTCATATATATATCAAACATTGCTATGATTATAAGGAAAAGCAAAAACAAATCAAATCAATTAAAAAGGTTATCTTTCAGTTCACATATTTTTCTTTTCATAATTTTAAAAATGCCCATTTCAAAATCAAATACTTATATTTTTCAAACATAATCTCTTTCTGTATAAAGTAAACAAATAAAATAATAATAAAAAGAAGTATAATTTTTTTACATTCCCAGATTCTACTAAAAAGTATCACTATTATTCTTGGTGCTAGTGTTACTGCAAAAACTTTCAATGAGAAAATTTTAAAACTTAAATTTATGAGTAAAATAAAAAATTTCTTGAGAAAAATAAGCAGCAAGAACAAATATACCACATCAAAGTCATAAGAAAAAAAGAACCAACAACAATTAAAATTAGAGAAAAATTGATGAGGATAATTAATACAACTTATCTCTTTGTATTTGTTTTTATCAAAAATCAAATGAACAAAATCATTAGAAAATATTACTTACTTGAATTCAAGCTAGAAAAATAGATTAGCATGAAATACCACCACAATTCATCTGCATATAAAAAGTGAAAATGTTAAAACAAAAAAAAATCTAAAAAATAAAGAATATGAAGAATGCAGTAAATAAATTCATGAATAAAGCTAATGATCAATAATAAAAAACAAAAGAGAGAAGAAAGCTTAGCATTATAAATAATAAATAATTATAGAAGTATATATAGAAAAAGCTAAGTAGTAGAGCTTAATTCCAACTCCAATTTCTTTTAAATTTAAATTCAAAAAACTAACTGATTAGGATATTGCTTTGGATAAATATAAATTTTAAAAAATAAAATTAAAATAAAGAAGCAAAAACTTATAGTTGCTAATAAAGAGGAGCTTAAAGAGAATTACAATTCTTCTGCTATAAAAAAGGAACATTCACAACCAAACAATTGATTTTCAATTTAAATTTAATAATAATCTTTATCAATGGGGATAATTGGGGGTATTTTCAATTTATATTTAAATTCAACCACTACTACTTCTAATACTATTTTCAATTTATAATAACTAATTATGATTTATTTTTAAATAAATAGAATAAAGTCACTAAACAATGATGACAACAACAACACTACAACGTTCCTTCAATTATTTGCAATTTGAAGGCTTTTAGTATTAATTACACGGTTTCTATAAATTTTATAAGTATGCTTTATTTATTTATGTCATTTTATTATATTTATTAAGAGAACTTAATCTTAATTATTTTGGTCATGTAAGTAGGAACTTTAAACTTTTTAAATTCCTTCTCAAACTTTTATTACAACATATATTGTACTACTACGTATTACTACTACCTCTACTACTTTTATTATTATTATTACACTACGTAATAATCTACTATTACTACTTTTACCAAGATTTATTATTATCATCATTATTATTATTATTATTATTATTATTTTATCTTTTATTTTATATTTAAATAAATTATATTCAAATATGTTTTATGACATTTAAATTTCAAAAGAGATAAGTTTGAAATGGTAAAAGTTCATTAGAACTCTTCAACCATAGATTTCTATTTTTAAAATGATGAAAATCTTCTTCTTCTTTTTTTTTTTAAGAAAAAGATAATGTATTTCAAATTCAAATACTTTAATTTCTAAATTCAAATTGTTTATTACAATAATTTAGCCTTGTCCTAAAACTGCCAAGTGGCTTATTATTATGATGCCACTTGGCTTCTTATGGTGCTTCTACTTTTGCTTTTATATATATAGAGATAAGAGGGAATATTTGAGGAGCTTAGGGTCAAGTTTTCGAAATGACAACTAAGCTCCTCAAAGTCTCACTTATTACTATTTGAGGAGTTTTTAAAATAACAACTAAGCTCCTCAAAGTCCCACTTATTACTATTTAAGGAGTTTCAAAAATGACAACTAAGCTCCTCAAAGTCCCACTTATTACTATTTGCGGACTTCTTCAGAATTACTTATATTTATTTAAAATTCACGTTAAAAAATTACTATAAATTATAATAATTAATTTTAAACTATTTAAATGGAAAAATAAAAAAATGATTGATTCTCGAAATTCTATTGGTGCCGCACAAATTGGGACAATTATTTGAAAATGATATGAAAAGTACTATAAATCATAATAATTAACAACTTAAAATATTTAAAAGACATAAAAAATGGGAATGAGAGGAGCTTAGGGTCAGCTTTAAGAAATTACAAATAAGCTCCTCAAAGTGATATAAATTATAATAATTAACAATTTAAAATATTTAAAAGACATAAAATGTTTGGTTGGCTCTCGAAATTCTATCATAGTTACATAAATTGGGACATAAGAAGTAACATATATTATTTAAAAATTACGTAAAAAATACTATAAATCACAATAATTAATAAGATAAAATATTTAATATGTGAGAACATAAAGTAGCATAGGATCGAAAAGCAACTTGACTCATTCGCCCTTCTATTTTTATCTTGTGGCTATATATAAAGTAGTAAGTATTAGTAAAATCCAATTCATGTAATTTGACCAACGAAATCGATAATTTTTCTCTTCTCGAAATTCTATCAGTGCCGTATAAATTGGGACAATTATTTTAAAGTGATATAAAAAGTGTTATAAATTACAATAATTAACAAGTTAAAATATTTAAAAGACATAAAATATTTAGTTAGCTCTCGAAATTCTATCATAGTTACATAAATTGGGACATAAGAAGTAACATATATTATTTGAAAAATACGTAAAAAGTACTAATTAACAATATAAACGATTTAATACGTGAGAGCAAAAAGTAGCTTGGGTTCGAAAAGCAAATTGATTGAATCACCCTTCTATTTTTATTTAATTTCACATATGTATTATTGCATATAATTATCTATCTATCTATATATATATATCATATTTATCTCTTTATTATTGGAAATTGAGCTCAATTTCCTCTATTTGTATTTAATACTCTTTCCGTTTATCTAAAAATTATAAAAAATAATAATATAAATCACAATAATTAACTTAAAATATTTTTAAACAAGCAACATGTATTGGACTTATGGTCAAGTTTTAAAAATGAGGAGCCTCACTTATTGCTATTTGATGTGTTTTAAAAATAACAATTAAGCTCCTCAAAGTCTCACTTATTGCTATTTGATGTTTCAAAAATAACAATTAAGCTCCTCAAAGTCTCTCTTACTACTATTTGAGGACGTCTCCAGAATTGCTTATATTTAGTTAAAATTTACGTAAAAAAGCTACAAATTACAATAATGCATACTAAAAAAAATGATTGATTCTCGAAATTCTATCGGTGTCGCATAAATTGAGACAATTATTTGAAAATGATATAAAAAGTACTATAAATCATAATGATTAACAACTTAAAATATTTAAAAGATATAAAAAATGAAAATGAGAGGAGCTTAGGGTCAACTTTTAAAAATTACAAATAAGCTCCTCAAAGTCTCACTTGTTATTATTTGAGGATCTTAGGGTCAATCTGCGAAATGACCATTTTGCCCATCTACTTCCTCAGAATTACTTATATTTATTTGAAATTTACGTAAAAAAAAACACTATGAATCACAATAATAAATTTTAAAAATATTAAAAATGCATAATAAAAAAAATTGGCTGATTCCCGAAATTCTATCGGTGCCGCATAAATTCGGACAATTATTTGAAAGTAGTATAAAAAGTGCTATAAATTACAATAATTTACAATTTAAAAGACATAAAATGTTCGGTTGATGCTCGAAATTTTATCATAATTACATAAATTGGGACATAAGAAGTAACATATATTATTTAAAAATTACGTAAAAAATACTATAAATCACAATAATTAACAACATAAATATTTAATACGTGAGAACATTAAGTAGTTTTGGGTCGAAAAATAAATTGACTGGTGCACTCTTCTATTTTTATTTGTGTCTATATATAAAGTAGTAAATATTAGTGATCCAATTCATGTAATTTGATCAAACAAATTGATAATTTTTCTCTTTATTATTAGTTTCGCCTACTTTTTGAGATTTGTCTCTTATAATAAATCATAATACTAATTAACAACTTAAATTATTTAAAATCATATAAAAAATTGATTTACCGTCCAAATTTCATGTTGCATAAATTGAGACCAAAAAAACAGCATATATTGGGCCTGTGCTGGCACGGGCTTCTCGTATCTAGTTATTTAATAATTACATAAAGTATTATTAATAAATTTAATAAAATAAATTTTTAATAAATATGTTTTTGAAATGAAATGTCAAGTCAACATGACCAAATAGAAAGAAAGGAATGGAGCACAACGGTTACGTCTTTGGCTTAGTGCAAGTGACGTGTTTGAAGAAAATTTATTGGGGGTCAAGCTGAGGAGTGCTTAAGCACGGTGCACGTGTTTGGAGCTTCTTGGAGGAATCTTTGGAGAAGCCTAACTTAATCTTCTGGTTTTTAACGTGAGCTTTAAAAAATTTAAAAAGATTTTTCATATTTTATAATTTTAAATTAAAAATATACTTTCTTCAATTCAAAAAAAATGATCTAATTTAACTTAACACAGAATTTAAAAAAATAAAGAAAATTTTTGAATCTTGTGGTTCTAAATTAAAATTATGACAAATATATCAAAATATCTTTGAATCTTGTGGTGTTAAATATGTCACGACGAAAGTAGAAATTAAAGTGTTTTAAAAAAAAAAAAAAAGAGGTTATTTTTTTTGAAATGAACTAAAAAGAAAAATATCTGATTCTTTTTTAAAGGAAGGAAGTACTAATTATATTAGGAGGTTTTTAGGGCACTGGATGAAGAGGCTTATCCATCGATTCCTGTTTGCTAGGTGTTGTTTATAGCTTTTCAGGGAACAGGCTGATGAACCGCTGCCTCCAGAGTTCTCAACCATCCGAAAAATAAAACACACGCGAGAACAAACCCAGACCTAATGCATACGGGTATATGACAACACCAACAATAAAAAACCGTATCCAGCTGCGTATCACATAGATCTAACCTCTATAACCAAAAATTAAAAACATCTAACTTTTTTTTTTTTTTTTTTTTTTTTGCATAAACACAGCTATAATAATGTCTGCCCGATATTAGCACAATATTTGCACATTGAAAGTTACAATTTTAGACAAAGATTCAAGATGAAGGGGAAAAAAATAAAACCCAGCTGGTAACTGTAAAGGTCTGCCATTGATGAACTCACACTATTATTTTTAATTTTTTTTACTTTTTAGTTTACCGATGGTGTGTTTATTTAGGTGCTGCTGTGGGGTTTTTTTTATATGCAAACCTGCGGATTACTCGAGACAGAGAGAGTGAATTACTAGTTTATCCCTTGATGATAAATGTGCCGACTAGTAGATTTGATAAAAAGGGTAATTACACTTTTCGTTCCATTTTACTTGATTTTTTTATTAAATATGGTGTTTTAATTTAGTTGTTTCATAAAGTTTTTCATATTTTTTTAATATTATTTATATCATTTATTAATTATATAAAATACTATTTAATACTTACCTCCGTAACCAAAAATTAAGATACATCTAACTAATTTATTTTTCTCGCATAAACACAGCTATAATAATATTTGCACAATATTTGCACATAGAAAGTTACAATCTAGCACAAAGACTCAAGATAGAGGGGGGAAAAACAGCTAGTACGACCAGCTGCTTGCCATTGATGAACTGTCACACTTATTATTATTATTTTTTTAATTGTTGGGTTAACTGATGGTGATGTTTTTGAGCTGCAGTGGGGGTTATTTATATGCAAACCTGTGGATTACTCTATGGAGAGAGTGAGAATTACTAGTTTATCCCTTGATAATAAATGAGCCGACTTGTAGACTGATCAAAAAGGATACTCCCTCCATTAACTTTTACTTATTACATTTTGATTTGATATATTCATTAAAAAAAAAATAATTAATATTTTAATTTGATATATTCATTAAAAAATAATACTTCATTAATATGATCATTTTACCACACTATTCCTATTAATTGATATTTAATATTAGGTATTAAAAAATAATTTAAAAAATAAATAATTAATATTAAAAATTAAAAAAAAAATTATCTTTTCTTGATATGTTAAAAATAATAAATAAAAATAAAAATTAATTTTAAAAATAAATGATAAGTAAAAATGAAATAATTACAACAGTTACTTATTGGATTAGTGAGAGTGGCGTGTTTGACGAAAATTAATTGAGGGTCAAGCTGAGGAGTGCTTAAGCACAGGGCACGTGTTTGGAGCTTCTTAAAAGGAATCTTCAGAGAGCTTAACTTATTCTGATTTTAAACGTGAGCTTTAAAAAAATAAAAAGTTTTTTCATATTTTATAATTTTAAATTTAAAATATATAAATTATAGTATTGAAATATATTTTTAATTTTGTGGTGTTAGTCATACCTATTAAACTGTTAGTCATATCTATTAAACTGAGGAAATATATAAAGTAGTGTTTTTTTTAAAAAAAATTCCTTCATCAAATATTTTTGATAATGAATCTCTCGACACGTGTATTGCACATATATGTCGAGTCATGTAGTACATAATTTATAAAATGCTATTAATATTATTAGAATAAAACTATGAGAAAATACTTGTATATGAAAAATAAATTAGCATGCTCTTGACTATAGAGTACTCTGCCTCATAAAAGAATGTTGGAGTAATCAATCGAAGCCTCAAACAAATCAGATAGGAGTAACATTTTTCTTCGATATATCTTAAGCAATGAAAATTCAGATTAATCGAAACTTCAAAAAATGTAAATTTTGAACTTTTTTTTTTTTCTTAAATAGGTCTTAAACAATTTAAATTTGAATTTATTCAGACCTCAAATCTAATATCCACCACAAAATTGAAACAATTGGAAAAAAGAGAAAGATAAATAAAAAATAATGTGGGTTTAAGAGTGCTGGATGCAGAGATTTATCGATCGATTCCTGTTACGTTATTTTGTGCATTACTTGGAACAGATCGATGAACCGCTCTCTCCAGATCTCTCAATCATCCAAACACATATGCGCGCGCACACAATTTTTTTATAAGCTCATTGGCTTAGGAAGTAACGATATACCAACATATTTTATATATATATAGCCATGATAATATTTGCACATAAAAAGCTACAAGAATCTATAGCAAAGATTCAAGAAAGAGAGTAAGGGCAGACTGAATAGCCGCCATTGAGTGAACTGTGACAATATTTATTTTTTCATATTCTTTTTCTTTTTCTTTTTCTTTGTTGGTTATACTGATGGTGGTGTACTGGTGTTTATTTATAGGCAGCTGTGGCGTTATTTTGTGTGCATAAGTGAGTTAATTTCTACTTACAAGTTTATCCCTTGGGTTAGTGAGAGTGACGTGTTTGAAGAAAGTTAATTGGGGGTCAAGCTGAGGAGTGCTTCAGCACAGTCCACGTGTTTGGTGCCTATTAAAAGAAATCTTTGGAGAAGCCTATTGTCTGATTTTTTAACGTGATACAAAGCTTAAAAAAAAATAAAAACTTGTTCAAATTTTATAATTTTAAATTAAAAATATATAAACTATATTAAAATGTTGGTGCATATGCATTTTATGGGATAAATTACAAGTAGTCATATCCTTCAAATTATATCCTAAATCTCAATGACACAATTAAACTTTAAGGAAGTCTATTATTTTCTAAATTCATTTTTTATATTTCTGTGCTCTTTTTGTGCAAGTTGTCAAATATTCTTAAAATTATATCCGAAATCTCAATAATATAATTAAACTTTATTGGGGTCTATTATTTTTCTAAACTCATTTTTTTTATATTTTTGTGTTCCTTTTGGGTTGACGTGGTTGCTAAGTAGCAGAGCATTTCGTGCTTCTTTTGTACTAACTTGACAATCACATCAGCACAAAAGGAGCACAAAAATATAAAAAAAATGACTTTAGGGATAATAGGTCCCCCGTAAAGTTTAGCTGTGACACTGAAATTTCGGGTATAGTTTAGACGTACTTGTGTCTTATCTCGCATTTTATTGTTAAAACAAAATGAGCATTTTACATAACTATACAATCTTAAAAAGCATATTGCAGAATTTTAGCATTATTCTCAAAATTCTCATTTATTCTAAATCAATTCATTAAAAAAAAGGAAACTGTTTTCATTAATGAGGGAGAATAATATAGTTGGGCAATTATTTTTTTTACTTCTTTCCCTTTTTATTACCTCTTTTTTTTTTTGTTTCTATATTGACAAAATAATTGTATTATTTTTTTTTGCAATTCAAGTTTGAATAATTATTTCATTTTTAAATATATGTGATAATTATATATTACCAGTATATCTTTAATATTGTATGAATGTAAATTTTATGTTTAAAATAGTACTGCAAATATAATTATTAAAAGTAAAATATATAAAATTAATATATATATTTATAATATAATTAATATAATATATAAACTTAATATATATATTTTATTTATTTTTGTATATTATATTTATACAATTTATATTTTGATAAAGTGTATATTTACCGTGTATGATAAGTGAGAAAAAATTGATTGAATAAGAAGAAAAACATTAATATAATATTAAAAATTAAATTTAAGATACTAAAAGTATATTTTTATATTATATCAAATGTATTGTATAAAAAATTATATCTGGTATGCTTATTTAAGATGTTTCTATTATATAAAATATTTAATATTAAAAAATATATTTGACATATGATAAAAATATATTTTATTATGTCAAATATATAGAATAAAAACAAAAAAATAAGAATGAACAAAAAAATAAAAAGTAAATATGTGAGAATAAGGAAATTGGTATCATTTATAGGATAGAGAAATTAGAATAGAAAGAAAGAAATAAATGTGGATTTTTAATTTATAGGATCTCATTTAATATATTTTTACTTGAATAATAAATGTGCAAATTTTTGTAGATTTGCTAAAAATGATATAAATTATGCTAATTATGAAAAGATGTAAAAGTTATGTCACTTATGTAATTAACTATTGTAAATATATAGTACAATGTAAAAATCTCTAACAAAATATATTAAGTGAATATATTAATGGTTATAAATTATGGTAAAAGGTGCCCATTTGTTTTTTGTAACTTGTATAACATCTAATTCATTATTCCACTTCATTATATTTTGTAACTTATGTAATTAATTTCTATGTTATTTATCTACTCACTTTACTACCCACCTTTATCCTATCCATTATAAGGGAAAAAATTGTTCATCAATAAAATGTTGTGGTTTTACATCATTTTGTGTACAAGATGAAATTTAAAAAAAGATGAGAAGTATATAATAACTATATTGTGTTTATATTCTGAGGTTCCAACTATATTCACTTTATACAATAGAGTGCGTAATTTTATGTTCACTACAAAAAAAATGTTTAATTTGCGGTGGATTTTTTTGTCATTTTGTGGCGGTTTTTAACCCCCACAGAATATGTTGCGAAGATTTTGAAAAACACCACTGTTATAGTCGCCACATGCAATACTGTGGCAGTTACGTAAAATCACCGCAATTATAATAAAAACCGCCATAGAATGAATTCTCAAATTGGGTGGGTGGGTGGGGTGGGGGGTGGGGGGGAGTTTGTGATGTTAATTGCGATGGTTTTAAACCCCCTCATTATGATTTCATTTTTTTTAAAAAAAAATCAGTTAGTGATGGTTTTGGACTCTTCAACTAATTTAGAGAGAGTTATTTGAATTGTATGACTTGAGATGTTGTATCATGGAGGAGAAAAGAAGTTTTTTTTTTTAATCTTTCCTTCTTTGAATATTTTAAAAATATTTTTTCTGAAAAAATAAATTTCTTGTAGAAAAATAGTTTTTGTGATGTTAATTGCAATGGTTTTAAACCCCCTCATTATGATTTCATTTTTTTTAAAAAAAAATCAATTAGTGATGGTTTTGGACTCTTCAACTAATTCAGAGTTATTTGAATTGTATGACGTTGTTGAGATGTTGTATCATGGAGGAGATAAGTCAAAAGTGATACTATACTGCTGGATAAGTGAAGGTTATGCATCAATAGGCTTGAATCTTCTTAATCCGCGCCGCAGCCTAAAATTTATTTACTTAATTTTGTTATCATTTTTCAACAGTAATTATTATAGCTTTTGGTATATTATACTAATCATATATATTTCTAATTTTATGTTGTTGAATATATCTGTTATACTGAGAAAATAGAGAAAAGAAATTCTTTTTTTAATCTTTCCTTCTTTGAATATTTTAAAAATATTTTTTCTGAAAAAATAAA
The DNA here is from genome assembly GCA_031232105.1 of Capsicum rhomboideum. Classification (NCBI taxonomy): domain Eukaryota; kingdom Viridiplantae; phylum Streptophyta; class Magnoliopsida; order Solanales; family Solanaceae; genus Capsicum; species Capsicum rhomboideum. Next base: position 9,224,637 of record CP124716.1, read on the forward strand.
TTTCTTGTAGAAAAATAATTTTTATAATGAAAAATACAAAAATAAAATGTACAAATTATATTTCATATCAATTGTGTCCTAGTTCCTATCTTCAACACACATAACCTTTATTTCTTTCTTGTAGCCTTCTTTTTCAATACCACCCCTTGCTCCTATTTTTTCATAATATTTGGTTACATAATAAGATTTGTATTTACGGTAATATTTGTTTTGCTAACATATTGTACATTAAAAAAAAATTACTTATTTTTTTAAAATTATTTTTCTTGAAATTTTTTTTCTTCATACCTAACATTATTAGACTTTTGATTATTTTATGTGGGCATAATTAATAAAGTATATAATCAATGTTTAATGAAGAATAAATTTAATCCGTTTGATCGATTACTTGATGGATGTTGTAGGCAACAAAATTTTATGGATAAATTTATATTAAATTTTATATTTGTGATGTGTTGACGAAGTCAAATTATTGATTGATAAAGTTGGATTGAGTTGTAAGTTAAAATTATATAATTTAATTGAAGTCCAATTATATTTGAGTTAGTCTGTTAAGTTGACAGGATGAGCCCAACTAATACTCTTCGGGCCCAAGGTCCGCTAGAATTACTTGGAGATCAAAATACCCCCAAGTCCTAGCTCACTTCGATATAAAAGGGTCTTGACCAAAGAAAAAAGATAGATAAATACATATACACATAGAGAGATGTTCTGTTCTTCATTGGTGATCCACAAGTCTTCCGCATATCAAGAAGTCTTCGTCTCCAAGTGGTGAGCCGCAAACCTCCATATCCTATGATTGTGAACAAAGTTTGGCTCCGCATTCGTGGTGAAATTCCGACAAATATTCCGTCAATAAAGAATGAATCAAAGGACGTGAGGAGAAGAATCGGAGGATTACATTTTTTTATCTAAGATTTTATAAGGTTTGTAACCCCACGCATTATTTTGAAATAAAATGCTATGTTTTGTCGCTATTTTCCTTTTCTTTATTGCTATTTTTCATGAGGAAAGAAACTTAGTCGCTTACAAATTGGCACGCCCAGTGGGATCAAATCTGCCCTTCATCTCTTTTCTCACAAATCAAATCTCCAAATCTGGAGTCACCAAACCGCAAAGATTGAAAATTATTTCAAGCCTTGACCTTGAGTTTCATCAAGTCTACACTCCGCTAAGACTTGAAGTAGGAGGCATTTGTAGACATTAAAATTTTGCGGGGCCTCTACAAGACGAATCCAATTTCTGTCAGAGGTCTTGGAGGTTACTTTACGCTAAACTAAGCTTGGAGGCTACTCTATCCTAAACCCTAAGTCACGCCTATTTAAAGGGTAACAAATTCCCTTGAAGGGGCATCTCCAATATCCCACAAAATTATGTGATATTCACAAAGAGATCATTCTATGTTAGAGAAATACACTACCAACAACCCTTGAATTACGGAGAAAATCCAGAGAGAAGAATTAAGCGAGGAATAAAATTGTACCCATATTCTTTATCAATAAAATTCTTGTTTCTTCATATTTGGTTCATGGTTGAAGTTTATTTTCCATGAACTAAAATTTGTTGCAAACAAATTGACACATTTGTAGACATCTAAATCTTGCGGGACTTTACATGACAAATCCAATTTCTGTCAGAGTTCTTGGAGGCTGCTTTGCCTTAAACTTATAAATTTGGAGGCTACTCTACCCTAAACCATAAATTGCGCCTATTTAAAGGGTAACGTATTCTCTTTAAGGGGCATCTCTAATATCCCACAAAATCATGGGATATTCACAAAGAGATCATCCTATGTTCGAGAAATACACTACTAACAGCCCTCGAATTACGGAGAAAATCTAGAGAGTAGAATTAAGGGAGGAACAGAATTGTACCCTTATTCTTTATCAATAAAATTCTTGTTTCTTCATATTTTGTTTATGGTTCAAGTTTATTTTTAATGAATTAAAATTTGTTACAAACAGATGTGTCAGATTGTGGTTCTATATTTATAAATTGATCTTTTCTTTATCCATCAGAACTAACAATTATGATAACATAAGGTTAGGATAAGAATGTCTACCATTTTAGATACGCTTTTGTAAGTTTTTGTGTAAGATTATCAAGTAATCATGAGATATATTAAGTTTACAAATGATATCAAACCTGAATTGTATCATTGATAATCTTCACTTACGAAAAAAATATTGTGCAAATAATCAATATGACCTATCATCGATACTAGATAAGAATGTCCGTGCTCCGCACGGGTGTCTAATCATTACTTTCTCACGATACGTAAATAATTTTTGACCTGATAATTTTATGATGTAATAAATGTAAATAATGATATCCAAGCGAAAGTGATAGAGATGAGTGAGAAAGTGGAGAGCAGATTGGGAGTAAAGTAAAGTAATATGTGAGCAACACGTGAAGATGCAACGCGGGTCCAATATTACCTAAATAACTTCTAATTATATCACATTAGTATATGGAGAAGGTAAAATAATTAATTAAGATCAAGAGGTGGAAGAACGAATAAGATCCACACTTATTAAAAGGTATCATTTTGTGTCTATTTTACTTTTTTTAATTAAATATTATTAATTTTCTAATACTCAAACGACTTATAATAATTAATTAGGGGTGATATAGTAAAATCACGGGGTTGAAGTAGGTGGGTTGGCGCCATAATTCATCATGTTGTATTTATTTATCTTTTTTAATTAAATATTATTAATTTTCTAATACTTAAATAAGTTAAAATAATTAATTAGGATCAATCCGTCCGGGTTGAAGCAGGTAGGTTTGTCCCTTAATTTATCATTTTGTATTTATTTACTTTTTTTAATTAAATATTATTAATTTTCTAATACTCAAACGACTTATAATAATTAATTAGGGGTGATATAGTAAAATTATGGGATTGAAGCAGGTGGTTGGTGCCATAATTCATCATGTTGTATTTATTTACTTTTTTTAATTAAATATTATTAATTTTCTAATACTTAAATGAGTTAAAATAATTAATTAGGACCAAGAGGTGGAGGAAAGGATAAGATCCGTCCGATCAAAGACCGTGGACGGTCGAGATCTTTTTGGTCATACCAAAGACCCACACTTATTAAAAGGGATGATTAAATATTATCAATTTTCTAATACTTAAACGATTTATAATAATTAATTAGGGGTGATATAGTAAAATCACCGGATTGAAGCAAGTGGGTTTGTCCCTTAATTTATCATTTTGTATTTATTTACCTTTCTTAATTAAATATTATTAATTTTCTAATATCTAAATGAGTTAAAATAACTAATTAGGACTAAGAAGTGGAGAAACGGATAAGATCCGTCGGATCAAAGGGGGAGGTGGACGGCCAAGATCGTTAGCTGTTAATTATATTACTTTTTAACGTAATGTAATTTATCATTTTGTGTCTATTTTACTTTTTTTTTAATTAAATATTATCAATTTTCTAATACTTAAATGACTTATAATAATTAATTAGGGGTGATATAGTAAAATCACCAGGTTGAAGCAGGTGGGTTTGTCCCTTAATTCATCATTTTGTACGTAATGTAATTTATCATTTTGTGTCTATTTTATTTTTTAATTAAATATTATCAATTTTCTAATACTTAAACGACTTATAATAATTAATTAGGGGCCATATAGTAAAATCACGGGATTGAAGTAGGTGGGTTCGTCCCTTAATTCATCATTTTGTATTTATTTACTCTTTTTAATTAAATATTATTAATTTTCTAATATCGAAATGAGCTAAAATAATTAATTAGGACTAAAAGGTGGAGGAATAGATTAGATCCGTCGGATGACAGAGGCACGTGGAAGGTGGAGATCCGTTTGGTCGTCCAAAACCGACCACCACTTATTAATAATGATAATGATATTATGCTATTTTTTTGTGAAACGAACTTATGTTTTCTTATATCAATAACTTAATAAAAAAAAACCAGTGAACGTTAGTAATTGTTTGTTTATGAGTAATATTTAGTAGAAGCTATTAGGTTGTCCGTAAGTGTTAAATCAATTATTATTGGCTACTTAAAACTCTAAGAATTTTAATGTTTATATAAATATGTGTGAGAATAATTTACTTCAAAATTTTGTCTTAAACAAAAACAATTAATATTCATCTACATTTTATGCATGTATTAAAAGTTTATAGATTATTAATCATCAAAATGATTGACATAGAATGTGAAAAATATCCACATGCATAAAATATTCTTATATTTATTTAACATGTGTACCTATATTATATAGCTTTTTAGGTGGCCAAATTTAAATGTTATAATTTGAATAAATATAAGAAAACTTACTGTTTAGTTTACGTATATGATTATGTTTATATATTTTGTGGATCGTCAAAGTGGTTGAGATAGAGCGATTAATTAATTACGCACATATGTACGTACATACATAAATTAAAGTTGCATGTATGAATATTAGGCAAATATTAATGTTTATAGTTTTTCAATAACTAAATCGATTGAACTAGAATCACTAAATTATGCTCATAAATCGAATGATCACACATGAATATTATGCATGTATTAATGTTTATAATTTGTTAGTTATCATAGTGTAAAAGTTGAAAATGTATGCATAAAGAAAGTGATCTATATTAGCTTAATTATGATTAAGATACTTATTTAGTTAATTTAATTTAAACCTTTGAAATTAGAATAGGCAAGTATCACTCATCAAAATAGACCGCTTCAAAAAAAATAGAGTAAAACTGCAACGAGCTAGGAACGGGATCCAACTAGAATCACAGAAAATACATTTTGGTAGACTACTATTTTTGAGATACGTAGTGGTACGATCTATGTATATTCTACTCTTTTCAAATTTGGATATGTTGTTGTAGTATATTTTGGTAGAATAATGTTGCTTGAAATATTTTGCCACATCATCACTCCATGAATTAAAGCAGGTCCTCAATCTTGAAAGTTACGGAGAACTCTTTTTCCTTTAAAGTGATGCTATTCAAGTACAGTCAAAATAAGGTTAATTTTGATTGCTCTATACTCTGGTTGACTACGTTTCTAGCTTTGCAAAAAGAATATGATACTCCTACTAGATTCCTATGAGTTCATTTCACTTGTAAAGATTCTCTGACGATTTGGCACTCTAACTAGTTTCCTCTTCACTTTCACAGGCACATGTTTCCCACATTCTATATTTTCTTTACTAGGTAAACATTTTTTTAATTTTTTTTTGGGTATATTAAGGGACATATGTTATATAAAATGATTAAAGCGGATCACGAGAGGCAGTAGCTATACTGCAGTCACCGTAGTTAGAAATTACAAGAGGAGTAGAATCTAGAAACACATTGTTACTACTATTAGCATTAGATATTACAGATTGGTTTCCTGCGCAGGCTAACTTATTACAAGTTGACCAAGAATTTAGTTTACTATATAATAAAACATCTTGATCATGTTTTAGCTTCGCTTTGACATCTTCAGGAGGAGATAACAAAATCTGGATAGGTGGTATGTGTTAGCTTCGAACCCAATCTGGACAAAACGTCTGCTACCATATTTGCTTGACGAAAGCTATGGCGTACCATTGAATTTTCCAGTCTCTTCAACATTAACCTGCACGAAGCCACAATATTATCATAAGGAGAGATTGGATGTTGAAGAAATTGTAGTACCTCCACTGAATCCGTTTCTATTTCAATTGGATAGAGCTTGTAATTAATCGCAATTTGCAAGTCCTTAAGTAATGCATCCATTTCAACCATGGTATGACAGTGGCCAATACTTTTCTTGTAAAAACCAACTATCCAATGACCATTTGAATTACACCACCAATGTCACTGTGATCATTAGTATTTGAGAAGGAACAATCGGTGTTTAATTTATAAGTGCCAAGTTTTGGAGGAAATTACCATTTTAGGAGTAATAAATAAGGGTAATTTAGTCAATTAAACATATAGTTAAGGTTTTTCTTAAGGGGAGTACAAATAAAAATGGTGATAATTATTTAGAAACGGAGGGAGTAGTATACAACTAGTGTAGGAGCCTAGGAGGTACTCCCTATTTCTGATACCATTAATTATCTAATTTTCTGTTTGAATTAGAATATAAATACTTTAAAAAATTAAAATAAATGTTACTACATATTCTGAAATGAAATAAAATGTTATATAAATTATAATAACTAATAATTTAAAATATTTAAAACACACATGAAAAATTAATCAATTTTTTCAAAAAGAAGATCTTCAAATAGCAATTGTCACTTAAATAAAGAGAAAATTCCATGAGTGTTACAGGATATACAGTGATGTGAAAATTAACCAAAATTGGGGTATTTGCATTTTTAATCGGAGCTCAAACTAAATTAGGGAAAAATACAACCTATTTTTAATGAAAATTTGTCCTTATCTAAAATCACTGCAGCACACAACACAAAAAACAAAAAAGCAAGCAAGTAGCTAAACCAATTCAACTAGATGACAAGAAATTAGGAAAAAATCAAAACACAAATTCAATACTCTATATTTTTACCAAATGCTTCCAAATAAAACAAATAAAGTTTTTGCAAATCAATGTTCATCGGAATCTTTATACCGACGATCAGAAAAACATCAAATTCTACATATTTACTAAAAGAAAATCCAACAAACATTAACCCTAAAATATCATAAAAGACCAAAGGAGAGAAAAGATTTATAAAATCTAATTAAAGTGATAACGAAGCCCTCGTTTTTCCTTATCCGAATAAATCGAGGCCTCAAAAAATTCAGATAGGAGTAACATTTTAATTTTTCAATACATCTTAAGCAATTCAAATCCAGATTAATCTAGACTTCAAAAAATTCAGATTTTGAACATTTTCCTTAAATAAATAGATCTTAAGCAATACAAATCCGGATTAATCGAGACCTCAAATCGAATACCAACCAGAAGACTGAGAACTAGATGCACAAACTTTGTTACTCAGACATGAACTGGTAGCATTACGAAAAAAAAACACTTTGTTACTCAGACAATTGAAAAAGAAAAAAAAAAACAGAAGGAGATAAACAAAAAACAATGTTAGGTTGGTTTAAGTGCGCTGGATGCAGAGGTTTATCGATCGATTCCTGTTGCTTTATTTTGTGCATTTCAGGGAACAGATCGATGAACCGCTGCCTCCAGAGCTCTCAACCATCCAAACACACACAAACACACAAAATTTTATTTTATTTATATATATGTATATATACACACATAAAAAGCTACAGGAATCTATAGCAAAGATTCAAGAAAAAGAGTAAAAAATTAAAACAAAGCTGGTAACTGAAAAGGGCAGACTGAACAGCCGCCATTGAGTGAACTGTAACACTATTTTTTTTTTTTTTCATTTTCTTTGTAGGTTATATGGATGGTGGTGGACTGGTGTTTATTTATAGCCAGCTGTGGCGTTATTATCTATGCATACCTACGGCTAATTACTATTTTAACCCTTGATAATAAATGATCCGACTTGTAGATTTGATCAAAAGGGTAATTACAACGGTTAATCATTGGGTTAGTGAGAGTGACTGTTTGCCGAAAATTAATTGGGGGGTCAAAGGAAGGAGTGCTTCGGCACATTCCACGTGTTTGGTGCCTCTTCAAGGAATCTAAACTCCCCAGTTTTTTTGTTTGATTTTTAACTTGATATAAAAAAAATTTTAAAAAATTATAAAATATTTTTAAATCTTGTAATCTTAAATTAAAAAGATATAAATTATATTAAAATGTATTTCAACATTATGGTCTCAAATATGCCTGGAAAAAAAAATAGATTTAAAGAGATATCAAAAAGAGAAAACATTTTTTTTTTTGAAATGACTAAAAAAATGTAAAACAAACAAATTTAAATGAAGGGAATAGATAAAAAAGTGTTTTCTGATTTTTCCTTTGTTGAAAATCTTAAAAAATATTTTTTTTGAAAAATAATTTCTCTAGTCTTGCAAGTGACATTTCATATTGATTGTGTTCTTCGACTTTCTAACACACTTGATCATCTTTTAGCCTTCATCTCCACCACCCCATACTCCTACCTTTCCTAATATTCATTTACATTCTAATATAAATATTTTTAAAATAATACTTATTTTGTTTATGTATCGAATACATAAAAAAAGTTTTTTTTTAGAAAATATATTTCACGAATAATAATTTTCTTCATACTTGACACTGTTAGGCTTTTGATTATTTTATGCTTGGCATAATTAATAAAGCCTATAATCAATATTTAGTGAAGAACAAATTAGTTCGTTTGATCGGTTACTTATGGACATGTCGGATTAAATTTACCTCTATAAATTTGTTTTCCATCACTCATTATCATTCATGGTTGTGATAATATAAGACTAGGATAAGGAGGTAAAAAACAATTTCAATTAGCGTTTTCATCTTTCGATGATGACTTTCACTTTAAATGTGCTTTAATAACATTTCTATTTAATTAAGATTATCTTGTTTAATATCATGAGGTATATTAAGCTAAGTTTACATATGGTATCAAAGCCTGAATTGTTCGAACTAATCATCTTCATCTACGAAAAACATTGTTTGGATAATTGATGTGACCTGTTATACATGTATTATGCTAAATTGCTAATCTTGTAAAACTTATCTATATTATGTATTGTTATAAATGTATTGTGCAAAAGCTTTTAAAATTTATCTATATTGTGTGCATGTATTAAAAAATTATAGTTTGTTAGTTATTAAAGTGATCAAAATAGAATGTGAAAATATCAGCATGCATAAAATATTCTAATGTTCATTTACTGAATGTACTTATGTTATGTAGTTTGCTAGTTATCAAGGTTGCCAAATTAGAATGCTTATAATTTGCACAAATATATAAAATTACTTACAATCAAATCAAGACAAACTCTGAATATATACGAGATATGATCTCAAAATAACATGGGAGCAAGATCGGCTAGTGAGACGATGTGGAATATAATAAACTTCATCGATGAGAAAGAAAGAGCCTGAATCATTAGCTAAGACCCCTAAATGACCGCTCAGTAATAAAGAATAGAAGAGGTACAAAGACGGTTGAGAGGTTTACTTGAAAGCAACCACCTTTGATAGAGTGTATAATAGCTCAGTGATCGAGCATTTTTATGCTAAAGATAAATGGAGTTATGCGACCTCCGAAACTGTATGATGTCAAAATACATCAGCACGAATATGTGAAATTTCTTATTCACTCATTTCAGTATTTTTTGAAAAACAACAACTAGGAATAGAGAATATATATATCAAAGAATGACCTAACTGTTGGAATCATTTTTTTCATTGTTATTGGATATATTTCGATTATTATACTTTTTAGTAGTAATCCAAAGTGTTCATTATACCACCTCTATGGATGGAAATACCCACATCATCTCAAATTATCCATTTTGAAAAATAAAACTCACTATCCTTATTTTATCCACCCGCCTCGACCCATATGTTAACCAAAACAACCCAAACAAATATACCCCTTATACGCGATTTCTCCACAGTTGACACATTTGAGAGAGAAGAAAGGATTGTTAATGGAGAATTGAGAAATAAGAGAGGGTTATGCTAGTAAACCTTCATTCTTGACTCTGTAAAGGTATAAAATCCTTTTAGTTTTAGATAGGATATATATAAAATCTCTTTCTTCGTTGGTGATTTACTTGTTAGAGTTCCTGGGTTTTCATGATAAGCTAAAGATTTTAAGCTGAAAGATTTCATTTTTGTGATGAAGTGTCTTACCTCTTTACTTAGTTGTTCTCTTTATGTTAGGTTTTAGATTTCGGGTAGTTTCTTTGCAAATTAGGATTTTTATTCCGTGACAAATGTGTTAATTATGTGTTGATACTTCTTTTATTAGCTATAAATTTTGTTTTGCTGGCCTGGCATATATATGTATATGATCCTTACATGTACGAAATCTCCCAGCATATCCTAGGGTTAAGATTTAGATGAGTTGTTTCAAGGCTTTAGGAGGTGATTTAGGTTTTGTGGATCGACTGATTTAAGGTATTGGGGATGGAATTGTTTGTGGTTCCTTTAAAACGCTTAAAAGTCCATTATTAGTTTAGTTATTGCTATTATTTTATTAATTATTTTTAATTTAGTGATCATTATTAGCTTATTAGTTGTTAGATGTTATTAGTTTGTTAAAATGTTATTAATTTCATAGTTAGTACATTATTCTTATTATTCATTTTTTAGCAACATGTGTGACATTCTAATTTATAGTTTAAAAAAAAAAGATTTTCACATATTGGAAACAACTAACTAATAATTGATTCATATATTTATTTGACAAGTTCATTATTATAATGTTTTAAAATAATTAATTAATAATTATCGAGTTAAATAATCAATACAAAATAAGAATGGAGAATAAACCCTATACACGCTTAAACCTAACCTAAAAACCGAACTTTATAAACCTAAACTATAAAAATTTTATAGTGTAGAGTGACTAATATTTTCTTTATATAATTAATGCACTAATTTAGTTCTCTGTGTAAGGTCATTGGTCATAATAATCGTTAAGCCTAGTCTGTTATTAAATTAATAATGCTATTAGTTTTTGTCAACTTTATTCTGACACATTAATTTGGTTTCATTTAAGTTCCGGACTCTGATTAATATTTTTTGGTCTTATGAAACTCAGCCTTATGGCTTGAATTGATGACATTAATTAACATTTGGGATCTTGTAGAGCAATACAAGTTAGTAGTCCACTAGTATTTTGAGAGGACCTGACTATCCCACCTAATGTTTGTCAATGTCACATGGAGAGAAGTTAAAAGATAGAAAAACATAAATATACTCCCTCCGTTCCTAATTAGTTATTATAATATTTGTCATTTCATAAAATCAAGGCATAATTATTATTTTTTTTCTCCACATTTATCCTTAGTCATAAATATAGATAGATATCAATATAGTGCAAAAAAAATTAAAAAAAATTGAGAGGAATAATAAATAAGGGTAACTTAGTCAATTTAGCATGTAGTTAATGTTTTTCGTAAGGGGAATGCAAATAAAAATGATGACAACTATTTAGAAACGGAGGGAGTACTATTTAAGAGTAACTATTAGATTAGGAAATCATATGACGTTGAGCTTTAGGGTGATTATTGACTCACTCATTTATTAACTTAGCCTATTTAACAATTTTTATTGCAACAACAACAACATACCCAGTGTATTCCCATAAAATGGGGTTTGACCGGGGAGGGTAAAGTGTATGCAGTCCATACCACTACCTCAGACGAAGTAGAGATGTTGTTTTCGATAGACCCACGGGTCAGGACAAATAACAGTATAAAAAATATAAAACAACAAACAAAATTGGATAACACACCACTAGATGATAAAGAAATAAGACACTCACAGAATAATACTATACACAATCTAACCGAAAATCACACACATCACCAAAATACTACAAACAAAAAACTACAAGACACACGCATAAACTACGACTATAGGCGCAACTACAAACAAAGCACACCTTTCTACTAGCAAAGACGCACTCCTATCCACTAACCCTCTACCCTAATTCGCGTCCTCCACACCTTCCTACTAATAATTTTTATTGTAGTTCATCAAAATTTAGGTTGATGTCTAATTTAAATTGATCCATCAAAAATTTTATCAAAATATTTTTTTTTAAGAAAAAAGACTTTGTAAGAATTGTGCAAGTTGAGTTTTGACCCACATTTTAGCTCAGTTTAGTCCAAATAACTTTTGGACGGATCAATTTGCTTACACTGCACATCTTGACCCCCCCCCCCCCCCCCCCCTCTTCAAAAAAAATCAAATTCAGCTCAATCCGTCCATTCACTTACAATCATATGTAAGGGTGATAAATTCAGTCCAAACTCATTTAACCGGTAGAAGCTTTAATGAGTTGATCATGTGCCATTTATAGATAAGCTAAGTTTGAACGCAATCCATTTAAACACATAACAAAGCTAATCAATCAAACACCCCAAAAAATCCATTTGCCACCCATGGACTCATATACATACCATAACACACACAACTTTAACTCAAAATCTAGAAAGATCTCTACTCTAAGCCACAAAGGAAAAGGAAAACCAAAAATTATATATTTCGACTCAAACTATATGTATGTATTCACTCACATATTCTAAATCTGAGATCGCCTCCATCTGAGAGCACAATCAATACATCCACGTGAACGTTGTATAATTAACACACACACACTCACTCAGAGTCTTCTCAAATATACTTGGTAGGTAAACCACTTATATTTCAATAACTTACAAAATTAATAAGAATCAATTTAAAAAATGTTTGTGCAGGTGAATACTGAAAAAGTGGGTAGACTCTTTATATTAGAAGCTGAGCAATTACAATAAGAATAATGTAGAGGATAGTAGTATTTACTAAGCTTACCAAACGTTCATTTTTGGATAGACAATACCTCTTTTCCTCTCTTCATTATAATTCTTCACTATAAGCGGATCTAGGATTTTAACTAAAGCGAGTTCGGAAAAAAAATGTAGTGCTTGTGATTTGAATTTGGAACCTCAAGGCGAATTTTGAAGTCCCTCAACCACTAATCCAACTTCTAATCTTATGTTCAAGAAATTCAAAATTTATATTTACACATAAAAAATTAAAATAATACCTTATATATACGGTGTATTTTTCACGAGAGAATTCAGATGAAGCCCTCCTACACTCTAGATCGGCCCAAGAGTCCATAATATCAAAGATGGAGAAATTAAATTCAGACGTTTCTGCACCATCCTTCAAGCCCTTAAATATACAAATTAATATACCAAACAATCATTCAATTCCCTAGTACTACATCTAATTGCCCGAAATTTTATTCGGGAATAAAAAAGATAGACAGAAATAGAAGGATACTTTATCATGGTGGTTCATATTTTAAATTAAATGTCCTGGATATATTTAACTAACTTGGGTACGAAGAATTAATAGAAGGAAAAAGACTCAAATATGTCATCGAACTATTAGAAATGGTTCATCTATGCCATCCGTTATAAGTTTGGCTCATATATGCCATCACCTTTAAAAGTTTGGCTCATTTATGTCACTGCCATTACAAAAAGGTTCATTCGTGTCATTATTTTGTAATGATGATTTTGCAAAATCATTTTTGCCACGTAACCTCTTATTAGAGGTCCACGTCACCAAATTCAAATCAACCAATATTACCTAAAATAAAAATTAAAAACTACTATACGGACTCCAGGCGCAACTACAAACAAAGCACACCTTCCTACTAGCAAGAACGCATGCCTATCCACTAATCCTCTACCCTAATTCGTATCTTCCACACCTTCCTACTAACAATTTTTATTGCAGTTCATCAAAATTTAGTTTGATGTCTAATTTAAATTGATCCATCAGAAATTTTGTCAAAATATTTTTTTTTTTAAAAAAGACTTTGTAAGAATTGTGCAAGTTGAGTTTTGACCCACATTTTAGCTCAGTTTAGCCCAAATAACTTTTAGACGGATCAATTTACTTACACCGCACATCTTGACCCCCTCTACCCCTCACACAAATTAAATTCAGCTCAACCCGTCCATTTCACTTATAATCATATGTAAGGGTGAGAAATTCAGCCCAAACTCATTTAACCGGTCGAAGTTTTAATGAGTTGGTCATGTGCCATTTATATATAAGCTAAGTTTGAACACAATCCATTTAAACACATAACAAAGCTAATCATCCAAACACCCCAAAAAATCCATTGCCACCCATAGACTCATATACAAACCATAACACACGCAACTTTAACTCAAAATCTAGAAAGATCTCTACTCTAAGCCACAAAGGAAAACCAAAAATTATTTATTTCGACTCAAACTATATGTATGTATTCACTCAAATATTCTAAATCTGAGATCGCCTCCATCTGAGAGCACAATCAATACATCCATGTGAACGTTGTATAATTAAAACACACACACACTCACTCAGAGTCTGAGTTAATATCTCAAAAGGTCATTCAACTTTAGGAAATTATCTAATAAAGTCATTAAACTTTGCTTTGTATCAATAAAATCACTCAACTTAGGGCTTTTATCTTTTAAAATCACTCAACTACATTTATCATTTAAAAATTTAACATGGCAAAATAAATTATTTTTTATGTCATGTAAATATGGACTCATATTAAAGAATTTAGTCCTTATTATTATTATTATGAAATTAAAAGGATTCATAATGGAGAAGTAGTGAAGGTAATGGAGATGTTAATATAGTTAGCAGTAGTGACGGTAATGGAGATACAAATATAGCATCTGTTAATCCAGATGTAATAGTTTAATTTTATTTATGAAATATCCCTTTGACAAAAAAAACTTAAATGGATTAAAAAAATGTTCTTTAACATATTGGAAATGGTTTAAAAATTTTCTTTTTTCCATTTATTTGGATAAAAAGTGCGCCTAATGTTAATCTTAAGTCTAAAAATGCCCCTCTTTTAACAAAATCTTATGTACAACAAGAACACAACACACCTGGTATATTTCCACAAAGTGAAATCTAAGGAGGGTAGAATGTTCGCAGTCCATACCGCTACCTTAGAGGTGAGGTAGAGAGGTTGTTTCTGATAGTCGATAGACTCTCCACTCGAGACCAAACAACATAGGATAATTTTATGTAAAATATATAATTGTTTAAAAGTAAATATGTGATATTCTTTTTATTGGTCCACATACAATTAAACTCAAATTCATTTATAATCCAACCTAATAATCCAAACTCATTTTTAAAAGGTCCAACACTTCTTCCTGTCAGCCTAACAAATTACACTATTTTATTATTTATACTTTTTTTTTTGATAGGAAAGAAATAATGTATATTAACACAGACTAAACTGAATTCAGTATCCAAGATTACCTAACAAGGGGAAACAAAAAAAAAGAATTATATTCTTACAAAAGTATGCAGGTACAACTAATTAATTGTGAATTTTCCTCGAAGTATGAGGATGAATCTCTATTCACTGTGAATTTCCTCGAAGGTCCTATGTTGGATCACTTAGACGAGGAGGAAGAAGTTTGGATCGGTTTGATTCGAGTTTAATTACACGTGGACAAAAAAAGAGAGGTATTTTTAGACTTAAATTAATGTTGATGGCATTTTTTATCGAAATAGGTGGAATTAGATATTCTAAAACCATTTATAATATGTTAAGTACATTTTTACCTTACTTTTCCGTAATAATACTAAGGAATAAATAATAATAATAATAATATTAATAATAATAATAACTAATAAAGAATAGATTTTTTAATGTGGTCCATGTTTACATGCCATAAGAAATAATTAATTTTGCCATGTTAAATTTTTAAATGATAAATGTAATTGAGGGATTTTAAAAAATAAAAACTTTAAGTTGAATGACTTTTTTGATACAAAGCAAAGTTCAATAACTTTGCTAGATTATTTCTCAAAATTTAATGACCTTTTGAGATATTAACTCCTCAGAGTCTTCTCAAATATACTTGGTAGGTAAACCACTTACATTTCAATAACTTACAAAATTAATAAGAATTTAAAAAATGTTTGTGCAGGTGAATACTGAAAAAGTGGGTAGACTCTTTATATTAGAAGCTGAGCTATTACAATAAGAATAATGTAGAAGAGAGTAGGATTTACTAAGCTTACCAAACGTTCATTTTTGGATAGACAATACCTCTTTTCCTCTCTTCATTATAATTCTTCACTATAAGCGAATCTAAGATTTTAACTAAAGGGGTTTCGAAAAAAAAAAATGTAGTGCTTGTGATTTGAATTTGGAACCTCAAGGTAAATTTTTAAGTCCCTCAACCACTAATCCAACTTCTAATCTTATGTTCAAGAGATTCAAAATTTATATTTACACATAAAAAATTAAAATAATACCTTATATATACGATGTATTTTTCACGAGAGAATTCAGATGAAGCCCTCACTACACTCTAGATCGGCCCAAGAGTCCATAATATCAAAGATGGAGAAATTAAATTCAGACGTTTCTGCACCATCCTTCAAGCCCTTGAATATACAAATTAATATACCAAAAACAATCATTCAATTCCCTAGTACTAGATCTAATTGCCCGAAATTTTATTCGGGAATAAAAAGGATAGACAGAAATAGAAGGATACTTTATCATGGTGGTCCATATTTTAAATTAAATGTTCTGGATATATTTAACTAACTTGGGTACGAAGAATTAATAGAATAACCAATAGGAAAAATTATGCAGCATAAATAAAATAAGTCCTTAATTAACTGATATGGTTAAAGTTTAAAATAATTACTTTACATGGTTAAAGGTAGTTGGAATAACTGTTATTTATGTGGGCCCGCATATACAAATAGAGTAGCATATATATGAGTTTATTTTAAATCAGAAAAATATATTCTCAAATTAGGAAAATATATTCTCTCACCTAATTGCTGTTTTTGCGCTGATTTAAAATTAGGCAAAACCCTTCCTTTTCTCACCTTCACTTTGCTCTCTTTTTCTTCTTCTTTTTTTCATTCCCGCTGCTGAAGAATATTTACTGTTTTGTTGATTTTTTGATGATATTTTAAGCAATTGAAATTTGGAATTAATTTTAAAATATGTTTGGATAGCAAAACTTAGTGCTACTGTTAATATATGGTGAGTTGAAATAAACATGTTGCTTTGATCAATTTGGCGAATCTCACCGTGAAGCTATACGTATTCACGAAGAGATGGCGGTGGATCTATTGGGTGTGAAGTTCGGGGAACCTCATTCTTCGGTAAAATCTCATGGGGCAGATTCGCCACTTCTTCGTCTTCGCATTTTCTGGCGACCCTCACCCATCTTCCTTGCCGCCTCCTTCTCCAGCGAAATTCCATAGAGACAAATTTCCCTCATCCTCGTCGTCTCATTTTTCGGTGAAATCCCCCGAGGGCAGATCTGTCTCTTCTTCGTCCTCGTCATTTGTATAGTTGAAATACATTTATACAAATGTATATTTGTATTTCTGAATTTTTTTAGTCATAAAGTGAATTTGTTTGTATATTTGTGTCAGTGCGTTTGTATTTTTGTATTTATTTTGTTATATTTCTTCACACTTTAATCGACTTCATTTTGAAAGCATTTATACATTTTGAATTTGTATACATTTAGACATTTGGATTTGTATATTTATACATATAATCTGAATTTGTATCCATTTTATACAATTGAATTTGTATCAATTCGTGTTTATCTTGAAGATATGAGTAAACGTATATTTATATCTCTAAACTTTTGTTGTCATAAAGTGAATTTGTTTGTATAATTCTATTAGTACATTTGTATTTTTGTATATACGTGTCCTTAATTGTATATAATTGCATGAACATATTTATTTTGTATACTTGTTTGATTAACTATATATACATGTCCTTAAATTTATATACATGTCTTCGCACATGAATTCTTAATGTATTTTGTATATGGATTATATATACTTAAAGCCTTAATATTCAATATTTTGTTGTTTCCATTCTGTATACATATACATTTAATTGTTATTTGTATACATGTGTACTCTATATATATGGATTAATTTCATAGAATTCATTGATACTATTATATACATATGCATATACATATATGGAAAGAGATTATTGTGGGAAAGTTGGAGAAAATATTGAGTGTTGATTGCTATCTCTTTCCTTATTAATCTCTATTGTAACTGAAAAGGGAGAAAAAAAAGGTTTCATGTTTTTTTGTATAAATGATCCCTAAATACATGTAAACACTAATTGTTATCTATAGATTGTAATTATTGAAAGTTAAACTAATAAGTTAATTAAAAGGGGTTTAAGTTAGCTATATATGAAGTTTTGCCATAACAATATGCAGAAAGGTCCATAATAATTAGATACGAATTTTAACTTTTATATGCATATAGTGTAAAGAACGTTTTATACCATCAGACTAAATTGATTTACAATAATATGTAAATTTTAAATTATAGCAAGCTTGGTGTAGTGTGTCGATACATAGTATAAGTTAAATTCTTTAGAAAATATGATTGATAATCTGTTATAACTTGTTAACATATATTGAGATTGTAAATATCTAAGGATGTAAAGATTACTTAGCTTCTTTGACTAATATCCGCATGGCCTATTCCTTAGCAAAGAAGATTATTCAAGAAAAGGAAAAAGATCAAAGTGTAGCCACATGGGACTGGTTCTTTATCTTTAAAGTTTTATGTGTAAAATGTCTAATCCATTTCAGATAAGCACATGCTGAAACAAAAAATTACATGCAAAAAGTTGAGATAATCTAAAATTAAGGGTGTGGTCTAGTGGTCAATTAAGTGGTTGAGAATCATGAAATCTCACGTTTAAATCCCAACAAGGATAAAAATATTTGGTGATTTCTTTCGATCTGTCCTAGCTTTGATGAATAGAGTTAACTGGTACACTAGTGGAAGGAGACAAATATATGTGGAGTTATTCTAGATATGCACAAATGGATTCAGACACCAAGGTTATCAAAAATAAATAAAAAGTTGAGATAATCTGCGTAAGATTTCTGAATTCCCTTTGCCTTTCCATGTTGTAATCCCACTCTAGTTCTTTAAAGCAGCACTTAAAAGCACAACAACTCTCAGTTGTACCTTTATAATTTGTCTCTCTGCAGTTCCATTCATTCGTCCGACATAACTTTTGTACAAATTAATGAACATGCAGAGACAGAGTCTCCTGTTTTTTCTTTGTTGTCTACTATATATATATATATATATGTTGTTTGTTAATTAACAAACAAAACACACATATATAAGCAACGAAAGAAATGGCAAACACTGCTTCAACAATTTGGCCTAACGAACAACAGCCTCAACCTCAACAATCAGTACAGTACCCTGAAGCAGTGCCAAGCAGCGCTTGGCATTCGTCAGGGTCCATAGGGCCATTTTTCGCTGTTATCTCTGTGTTAACCGTTCTCGCCATTCTTTCGTGTGTTGTTGGAAGTTATTGTAGGAATCGGAAGCCTGCAACGCCGTTGGATAGCATTCGACAGAGAGATTGCGGTTTTGGGTGGCTGAAGGGCAAATTATGCTGGAGGTGTACGAATTGGGGTGATAGTAGCAATGATGGTAAGGGGCAAGATGTTGTTTGATGAATTAACAGGCTTTTGAGGGATACTGTTATAATATGGTTATTTGTGTAAAGCTGGATCATTGCTAGATGTGCTAGGTTATTTGTAAGTTGCTGTTCTGTTTGATGCAATTGATAAATATATGAGCAATTGCTAGTTGCTACTCTCGTGCAATTCTCCCTTGTGAATGCGATTTGTTATTCACAAGTGAGAACTCATTAATAAGACGGATCTTCGAAACAGATTCAGAATTTGAAGTGTATGAATTTTTGGAGTAATCTCAAGTTAATTTACAATAATAATTGAGTTCATCATCAAATATTTATCAGTATTTGATAAATTTCTTCATTACATACTTAAAATCTAGTCTAGGCAAAACATATTGGATTCAGGTGATAGGTTACAGGCCAGCTCAGCCTTTCTCCACGTGTTAAAGATTGTCATTAAAGATTCTGGATTCTTTTTGGATAATTAAGATCCACATGATATTACCAAAGATATTAACATTGCACATCAAACTAAGAAAGCAACTTTGATTCAGGCATTAACAAGTAGTGAACTTTATCGTTCTTTTTCGATGTCCGTGATATCAAAAGGTTATTTTATTCAAAACCCCAATTGTGACATTACTTCTCTTCCACTTCACACCATGAAACGCACCCTTCTTATAGAGATAAACGCACTTTCAATCGGTCTTTAATCTGAAATGGCTGGGGAGAGGAAAGGGACTATTGTCAATGGTTTAACCAATTGTTTTTCGGAAATATTAAAAGCAAAATAAAAGCTTTTAAGGGACAATAAAAATGTTTTTGGATGTTGTTGGATATATGTGTGTCTTATATTATAAGTTATAACCAAAAGTTGAACTCCATCTTATACGGCTTCTGGTTGTATGTTCAAACTTTTTTCACATCATAATACAAGGCAACTTTTAGTAAGTTCACCGTCACATGTATATTCTATAGAGACTTATGCTACCACTTATTTGTATTAAAATCAGTTGCTCCTCTATGGTATGTGACGCAATTTCCTAATTAAAAGATACTATAAGACACAATTTTCCACTTGTAAATATGTATTCAAGTTCACGTCTACGTGAATAGCAAATTTAGAAAGTAGGAGCACCGGATTAAGTCCAATAGTGAAACGGGCCACCACGTATGGACACAATTGGCTTTAAAGAAAATTCGAAGAACTGACCTAGGAAAGTTCTCCAGATTCTTGAATGATACATTGAACATCATCAATCCATAGTCTAAAAAAATAAATTAAAATCCACCGACTACCATTTTTTTAATTACCAAAAATTATTACATGGAACCCCATATATAGAGTGACACACACCCTCTACAATAGTGCCCAAATCTCCTCTCATCATCACCAATTTTATCTCTTCCTATGTTTATCTCTTTTCCTTTCTTATAATAGTCCTAGCATAAATAATACCAGAAACACATCCAAAAATGATGAACAAAAGAGGAAAGCAAATAATGTCAAGGCTGAAAGTTGATCAACTTGATCAATTAAGGAAGATCTTTTCAAGATTCGACATGGATGATGATGGTAGCCTTACTCATTTAGAGCTAGCTGCATTATTACGTTCACTGGGGCTAAAGCCAAATGGTGACCAAATTCATGTTTTATTAGCCAACATGGATTCTAATGGAAATGGAGCTGTGGAATTCGATGAACTTGTCAATGCAATTATGCCTGATTTAATTAATGAAGAAATGTTGGTAAATCAAGGGCAGCTTTTGGAAGTTTTTCGATCATTTGATCGCGATGGAAATGGGTACATTACGTTGGCTGAGCTAGCAGGATCAATGGCTAAAATGGGACAGCCATTATCGTATCGTGAATTAACGGAGATGATTAAAGAAGCTGATGTTGATGGAGATGGTGTTATTAGTTTTAATGAATTTGCTACTGTTATGGCTAGGTCTGCTGCGGAATTTCTTGGAATTCCTATTTTATAACGATTGTTCACTATTTTTATCAATCTGCTGTACAAATATCATAATTTTCGGCGTATCAATGTGTTGATTATAGTTTTGGGTTGTTTTGAATCGATTCATGGGATAATTTAAACTTTAATTCCCTCCGTTCTACGTCATTTTTCTAATTTTAATTTGATTCATGGGATTTCTTGGGGGGACTGTTGTTCTGATTAAACTAAATAAATATTCCTACATTTTGTTTAGACTGTAAATCTATCATACGATTCAAGGTACGACCCGCGGTCGTACATTTAGTAGGCGTTTGGCCATGAAAATTAAATTTTTTGGAGTTGGAGTTGGAGTTGGAGTTAGAGTTATGTTTGGCCATGAAAAAAATTAGAGTTTTTTTTGACTTTTTGTGAGAGAAGTAGGAGTGGAAAGAAAAAAAATTCACTTTAGTAAAATGCATTTCATGGTCAAACACTACTTGTTTTCACTAAAGTGAAATAAATTTTCGGGAAAAAGGAAAAAAAATTTGTGGCCAAACGGTTAATCGAGTAAAATGATCAGCCAGTTGGCTAAAGCACTCACTCCCTTGACATAAAGCATTACCCACCAATACGAGTATAGGAAAACAGCAGGTGAAATATATAATTAGAAAATGGTGACAGGTTGTCATGTTATATAAAGACAATTAGCAGCAAATAATACAAGGGAAGTGGTTGAGTGACTCCAGCCTGAGTCAACTAGTTTGCCTATAGGTGAGGCATCATCAATTCATCATTATACTAGCTTATTGCCTAATTAGTCAAAAACAAAATAATTGCACCAATAAGCTTGAAATCAGATGGAGTATTTCATAATCATCATTTCAAAGGTTCATTTTCATTTACAAGGATGGGTAATGCATAGCTCTTTCTAGCACGGCGTCAGCTAAACAATCTGAACTTCAAACTGCATACACCCTCTGCTATGTCCTCCCAGGTCTACAACATTTGCTGTTTGCAGTGTGGAACTTCCTTATAGAAAAAGGAAAAGGAAAGGAGCATTGGAAAAATAGAAACAGAACAGATAAACCGTCTTACTCGTGGATTAATTTGGGAATCACATACAAACATACATAACGAATTCCCAATACCTAATAAAGAAATATAGCTGGTATATTTTAACATCAAATATTTCCTTTTGTAACGTAAGCATGAAACGTAAATTCAGACCAACCATACCATTACACAACTGCTACAATCAAAAGAATGAACACTGGAATAAGCCGGAAAACAGACCGAACCACCATCATGTCTTGCAAGTCAAAAGGATATTCCTAGTGAGAACTTCAGACTCCGATTTCTTGCACCCATTGATTGACCAAAGAGAGAGCTCTGTGCATAGCACTCAAAAGGGTACATAGTAGTAAAACCAAGGAGCATGAACTGTTCCAGAAGTAACTAACACCATTTGTAAGGGACATCATAGATATTCAACCACAATTATGTCAAGTAACTCCTTAGATCCATTGCAAATGGGTCATATAGTAGAAATATTTCAGTCCTTATATTTACGCTTCTCTCTCTTGCTTTCTCTGCGGTCTCTTTCTGAACCATGACGGGAATGTTTACTAGGACTCCGAGAGTCTCTCCTTCTATGCTTATGGTGCTTTGAGTGCCTTTTACTACTACTACTACTATTCTCATGAGATGATTTTTTCTTCCTTGACCTTGAACGACGGTCTTTATAATCCTTGGACAAATCAGAAGATGCGTCTGGACTGCTTCTGTGAGATCGCTTTCGCTTTCTATCGGTTTCATCCTCTGATGAACTGCCATTCTTATTTCGGTACTGATCTCCTTTTGTTTTTGCATGTATATGTGTTCTAGCTTCCGCTTCAAACCTATTCTTATCAACATCATTCCTGTAGCTTCCAGTCCCAGTTCCTCTGCCACCATTTTTCCCAGAGTTGATGTCTATTGTTCCTTCTCTAGAAAATATACCTTCTTGAGAGATGCTCTGATTATTATTTCTAACTGCCAATACTGGATCTGACAAATCCTCACCAACAGCATGGGAAGTGGAGGATGTACCATTACCAGATTGGTTAATGCTCTTTGCTCTCTGATCTTCTGGAACAGAGTCCTTTTTAGCTGGGTTACTGGTTCTGTTCTCTGGGTAAGGCATATCGGTGGGAACCTCCAAACCTAGTTCTTTGCCCAACGACTCCAAAAAGTCACCAGCTATTAATCGATTTAAAGTTGTATTAACAGCTTCAACCTTCTTTTGAGAATCCTCATCTTGATTGCTAGTTTCCGCTTCATCATCCGAATCATCAGAGAATATAGCCTACAGATGAATATTAAGCAATACGAAAAGCTGTAAGCTTTCATGCAAAGGAAACAATGCACATTGTATAAATGAATTCATACTATTCATACTCCTCTTTCATCAGCAGTTTGTTCTTAAAAGTATCTATCGAACACCAGAAGCCCATCCACAGCCACAACAGGGAACAAAGAAAAGAAAAAGAGGTGAAGAAAAAAATCAAATCTCCTTGGAACAACACTAATACAGTTGCATATGGGTGGTATTTCAGGTGATGCACTAAGAAACTGAACCATCCCTAACATTAGCTCAGGCAATGAGATTTTCCAAATTGATTTATAAAGCAGGGAGGAATTCCATGGAGAAAGGGACAATCAGAAAGTAACAAACCACTGCAACTGCACCCATCCATGGAACTACCAATTGGGAAGGAAATAACCCACCCCATCCCTTCATCAACCAAAGAAAGTAAGAGAAGAAACGCTCCACACATCTATCCCTTTTGACCTCCGTAAAAATACTACATAATCTAAAGCACTAGTTTGTAACCTCCACATGGCAAAGAAACAACAAGAAACAAAGCGTAGATACTATTGCTGTCCCTTAATACAGAAAATGATCAATTACAGAACAAAGATGGAGTAGCAAAATCTGTATTATGAACGTGATAGTCCAAATAAGAGAGAACTTAGCAAGAACACTATCCCCTATTAAGGAACTGTATACTTTAACAACTGATTTGAATAATCAGAGAATAAATACCTTGTACAAATCAACAGGCCTTTCAATATTTTCTGGTTCTGCATCAACCTCAATTTCCTGGTCAACCATTTCTTTTCCTTTTTCTATATGGCCTTCCTGGAGAGAGAATTGGCTCCTACCCTTAGAAACATCATCTTCAAACTTTGGAGCTTTGACAGAATCAGGCAAATATA
This sequence comes from Capsicum rhomboideum, assembly GCA_031232105.1. Taxonomy (NCBI): domain Eukaryota; kingdom Viridiplantae; phylum Streptophyta; class Magnoliopsida; order Solanales; family Solanaceae; genus Capsicum; species Capsicum rhomboideum. The sequence continues at coordinate 9,248,955 of CP124716.1, forward strand.
TAAGTGAGTCCAACTTGCTCCTCGCGCGTGGAGCTGGGGGTGGCTGCATAATACAAGATGAAGCTCAGTCAACCTCCATGATATGCCACAAGCAGAGAGAAAATGACAGAAGAAAGATGCATTAATACGATTAACAATGTACCAGGCCCCTCAAACTCGAGGCAGAACTTAATGCATTAATAGATAAATTCGATTCACCTATTTATAGATGTCAAATACACTACATGTAACAAGGACAATATCCAATTTAAGAACTTAATGCTTCTAATTTGTACATGTGAGGAGTAGCCTCTTGTCTCTAGTTTATTTTTGGTGTACCCATCAGGCCCTTGTTTGTATAGATGATTGGGTGACTTTTAAGAGAACTATATTGTGGTTTCGGTTTCTCTACATTTTGGTATACTACTTGAATATGGGAACTTAAAATTATTTACCTTATCAAAAAAAGAACACTTCTAAACTAATACTAACAATTAACAATGTACCAGGCCCCTCAAACTCGAGGCAGGATACCAAATTGAGTCTGCTTATTCAGCTACCGCAAAAATGTTAACGCTTGAGAGAATAGTAAATTAGACATACAGAAAACTTGTCAGACAAAGGCAGGAAGAGCCACCGAAAGAATGGCAGGACTATCGGCTGGAGAGAGACACCATGCCGCCAGCATGGTCTAAGAGAAAAGAGGCAGAGTCCTGTCTAAATTGTCATAGGAAAAAGGCTTCTTCCTGCCAGAATATTCACTTAAAATAGAACTGACGCTGCTGCCAGTCACAACTCACGAGAAGAAACAAGCATAATAAAACTAAAAAAGAAACTTTGGCCGGTAGACAAAATCTATTTATGCTTCTACCAGGATCATAGATTTTTTATACCGCGTGAAACGATTACTAACAGGACAATAACTAACTTAAGAACTCAACACATCTTACATTCTGCACTAATGCTGAGCACTCTAGCAGAAGTTTCTTTTTTCCCTCTGATAACTGAAGATTCTGAGGACCAGTGGCGCACAAAGTAGAAGCGAGTTTTCTAAAGGTCTATTTAATACGGATAACAAAACACCAATAGTTGCCTCGTGACACACATAGATAATGGATTCCACTCTTGATTGATTTTTATTTTTTATTGATATTTCCTTCTTTTCAAGCTAAGCAACAAATAAGCATCAAGAGAATTCAAAACTAACATCTCAAGGTTCTAGAAAAGCATGAAATTCCAAATTTTAGCGACCTGTTTCCTGTCATGGTACTTTTGTTCCCTCACTCTAGTTTCACTCAAATTACTGATTTTTGGTTACTACACTCTCTCCCTAAAAATTATTTAAGATTTGCAATGGTGATGAGTTGACATCGTTCCCAGGGTATTTGGTTCCAAGCTCCACAAAATTTGACAGTGAAGTTCGTTGTGAGATATTACATTTTTCTGCCAATAATGGTTCTTACCTGGCTATGATGTACAATTTGTTGTGGTAGAGCCCAGATAAAAAGGGGAAGTGTTCTAGATATGACACACTTGATTCATTTATCAAGAAGCAACTATGGCCAATCTGTCAAGTGAAATTCATCTTCAAAATTTTATCATGAAATACAAGAGCATCTGTAAGCTTATTTCTTTTCCAGGTAGCTAGAGAATTGGATTTATTCCTCATGTAGTTCTTCGGTATCTGTTTTCCATTTTCTCTTGGTGCTTCAGTACTTAATGCTACCATTTTCCAGCAGAGGTACTCATCTGGAGGCTGGGTTAGGATACATTAAGGTTTTTCCCCTTTTTGTAGGACCATTTCCAGATGTAATGTCGCATGACTCCTTCCCTAACTTAGTCCCCTGGTGCATTTTCCTCCTAGAATTGCACTAGCCACTTCAAACATTGCCACTAAAGTTTTACTCTCTTTCAAACCCTACAGTCAAAGAGCATCCGCAAGGAGAGGTAAGAAAGTGTTAGTGGTGCAGTCGGTTGTTGAAGCAGTTCACATACTTCAACAGGCAGCACTTCGTCACTCACTCTCACTCAAGCCTTCAGTTTCATGCTAAGAGTCTGAAAACTCAAAAGAGAAGGAGAACTTTGAAAACCCATTGGCAACTAGCCAGCTTGTATGCAAAGAAGGTGACAAGTTAGACTTGAGCTGAAATGTATCATAATGACAGACCGGATGGCTTGCTGATTCTAATTGAATCATTTTAATTGGTCAGCCCCAACTATGTTTAAATTGTACTCTACTAACATTCAGCAACACACCTCTAGACCCCAACCACCTACAATCCAACCTAATCTCTCTCCATCCCTCAAGCACATCACCTCGAGATCCAACCCTCAAAGTTGGGAATCTTAGTAGCTCACTTTGTTGGCTGGTTACCTGAACTTTCACCTTGTTGTTGAGGATTCGATTCCCCACCTTGTAAATTTCCCCTTCCCCTACCCCCAATTTTTAGGGGGGGAAACCTCAAAGTTGATACCACCTATCAGATCTCCATCATTCCAAATCACCTGGTGCAAACTTGCCACCCTAATGTGTTCTCTTTCTCCCTTCTAACCAACAAAGAACCAATTTCTCATGGTTATAGAAGGAGGCTCTAGTGCCATTCCTTTCAATCTGGCCAAGTAGACCATCATAGACGGGAAAAAAGTGAGAATTTGAAGCATAAATATATGACACAAGTATAGAAAAGGTGTAGCATCTCATGTCTGCTGCTGCTTATAACGTGATTCAACAATCCTTTGGAGTGTGGATTAGGTGTGTGCACGAATCGATTTTAGTCATCATCGAATTGAAATTTCAAATTTCGATTTGTTAAAATCCTTATCCTAACTCGATTCATTCTAGGTCCAATTCGATTCATTTTTATTATTTCGATTCGATTTTACGAATCGATTTATTCGATTTTGAAATTTCAGTAAGCAACTATTTTCATTTCAATTTTAGAGCAAACATAATTAAATGTAACAAAATCTTAAAATTAGGCCTTAAATAACCTAAAGTAACATTGCATTGCAAATTTAAAATGCAATTAAAATCCAACCACAATGGTTCAAAAATCAAAAATACTATGCGTGAAAGAGGGGCGTGAGGTTAAGTGATTAGGTTTGTACTCTGTAAATACATAAATGTTAAAGAGAGGTGTAGGTTTTAGGTTTTTAAATTAAAACACACTAAATGTGGGCCTAGGCTGCATTAGATTTTAGATTTTTTAAGTAATTAGTAAATACTAAATTATTATTATATATATGTGTATAAATTTCGATTTTTCGAATCGATTCGAATTGTAAACACACCCAATCATATTCAATTCGAAAAACCGAAATATTCTAAAATTAAATTCGTAAATCGATTCAAATTGTATAATCCAAATCGAGTTATCCATGCTTCGAATCGGTTTGAATATTCGAATTGATTCGATTTGTGCATAGCCCTAGACTGTGGATCATGACTAAACAGAAACAGTGACTGATATTGCTTGTATCCCTGAAGCATCTAGCAGCCTCAGTTTACAATTCGATTCTAAGAGCTAAAGCTCCCCTTACGTCCCCCCCAAAACCAATTGGAAATAAATCTTGAGTTTATGCTGGATCAACAAATCTAGGTACATGCTATTTCATTGAATCATGTATGTTATCATCTGACAGCTTACTATCCTTTGGGCTTTGAAGATGTGTTCGATAAAACGGTGATTTCTAATTTTTGTAAAGCGCACCCTTTGCATCGTTTTAGAAAAGATTTAACGGTATTCCTCAGCAGTACGTGCTATCCAATTTGAGTTGGAGCAGGACGTGACAGTTGGGATGTAGGCTGTGGAGGTCAGGCGGTAAGAGGTAGCAGTGTCTGATGACAAAGGATGTTTTTCTATTTTGCCGTTTTAGATGAGAATTTTAGTGTAATCGTGTATTTCCCATCCCTTTCTCAACAATCTTTGTGAAAGAATGCCATGTCAAACCCTAAAATCAGGTTCCAGAGCAAAAAATTTAAGAGTTACTAAAAGCGAATATCGAAATTAAGTCATTTTGAGAGTTGAAGAAAAAGTTTTAGAAAAAAGGCTACTTACAATTAAGGTAAAATTCCTGTGGAAAATATACTACTCCCTTGTTTCTTACCAGATCCATCAAAAGGAATGATTTTACTCTGAAGCAACTAGGTTTCTAGGGAGATCGAGGAGACACCTTTATTTTCCCAGATTTACAAGTACAGAGTACATCATAATAAAGCCTAAAATTATTCAGTCCATTAAATTCCAGTGACTTACCTAATGCTATTTGGATCACTTAGAGAAGAATTAGAAAATCCCTATATTCTAGAATGTCTATTACAGTGACATTCAGATTAGAGGATAAAAAGAGAAAAACCCGTTCACAATCATCCATCTGTCAACTGTCCTTTCATCTAACAGAAGCCCAACTGAATTCTCATAAAAAGAAAAAGCGGATGACTTCAACAGCTGCAACTTCTCCAGGAGATAGTAGAAGGGTGGTGTTTTGAGTTTTGACAGAAATTTAGAAGTATGATTTGGCAGATTGACACATAATAATCATGAAATATAGTAATTGTTGGTACCTTGCCCATATAAGGGTCAATAAGATCAAAGCGCTTGCACAGAATAGGTGAAGGCCTCCACTGAAATTCCTCCCGTTTTGGGTACATACTTGTTGCCGCTAAACCATCATCTTGACCAAATTTAGCTAGCTGCGCGAAACAGCCGTTAGATAACAGGGTGAAACTGCCGACTTATGAATGTTCCAAAAGTTGGATAATCTACGTACCTCTGCTGCTCCAGGAGTGAATTGCAATCCTGTAGTAGATAACGTACTTGAGAACAACTCACTAGGTGGAACACTTCCTTTTCCCTGTTTTCCTTTATTTATTGTCTCGGCTACAGACTCAAATTCTAATCTTTCACGAGCACGGGCAGCTTCTGACATATTACTTGCTCCACTACTGTCTTTAGGGCGAAGACCTCCATGATATTTCTCCTTCAGAAACTGCTCGAACCTTTCCTGCTTAGCAGGATCATCTTGAAAAGGTTTTGCAGATTCAAGTTCATTCTGGAGACAGAAGTTCAGAATCAACAGACCAAAAACAAATTCCAAAGTATGATTGCAAAAACTAATTAAAGTATACCTTTCTAACCTCAAAAGCATTTTTGAGGCCTTAAACACTAAATTTACTAGTTACTCAGCACAAATCTGAACGCAGCTCGATATATGAACAAGAAAAATTTCAACTAGGAGGCAGAGTGGCCAATTGATGCTTATTATACATAAAATATCAATTTCCAACTAAAAATTGAGCCAGAGAATTAAGCCCAAAAGAGAAGGAAAAAAAAAAACGACTCCCAGATAGCACCAACCTTCTTGAACACCAGAAACATCAAACAGTAAGACACTACCATGGTCCATGACTAACCCCTAGCAAAGTTGAGTTAACGAGGTGCCAAGTTAGCTCATGATACAACCTAATATTTATTCAGCCTAAAATGAATATCAAGCTAGACTTAAAGTTACCAAGTACTAAACTACTTACAATTGACGAAGGTTTGGTGAATGTATCTGAAAGATTGGACGTTAAATTGATTGCATCAGCAGATATACCAGGGGAATTTGCAGTTCTCACACTTCTTTCAATTGGCTTCTCCCCTAATAGCTGGCCACGGGTTTCTGCTGTCATCTTCTGCACTTGCCGAGTAATTTTTGCATCCAACTGCTGTTTGCCTTGATCATTACGTTTCTGTCTCTCCTCCCAAAGTTTCCTTGCATAATATTCATGACCTTCTCCTCCATTCAGGAAACCAAATAGAGGGTTGAACTGATTTTTTTCTCTGGAAAGGTCCTCAAGTAATTTACCAGAACGAGCTACTAATGTAGCCAACCCTTCAATCAATATTTTAAGATTATTATCCTCCGGCAGAGGAACAACAGGGGGAGGGAGATTAGGAGCCTTGTTATCGGATTCAAGGGGAGCTGCAAACTTATGATGGGGAACAAAATTCTGGGGTATCACTGGAGGATCGAATCTGTTGACATAGTAGATTAAATTTGAGTTAGAGTGAAAAAATGAAATAAAAGTTAATGTTTTTATCATATACAACCATACACCTAAAAGAACCAATTTCTAGAACACAAGAAACAGACTTCATTCTACATGCAGAAGAAGCACATACTAGTTACCTAATAATTCCTTGATCGCGTCTAGAAAAAATGGCAGTTCTAAAGTAGATGTAGCTAAGGAGAAGACATTCATTAATTCCTTCATGATCATAAGAAAAGCAATGTGATGACCCTTATCGTAGAGAGCCCAAAAAAATTGCGGAAGAACTAAAAGGATGTTAGAATTTTGCTCCAAATTCTTATTAATGTTTTTTTTTGTGTGGGTGGGTGGGTCGGTAAGGGGGTGGGGGGTTAAGACTCATCTTATCAATGGATTATAACTTCCTCTCTAGGCAATACTGTCTAGTCTGTTGGTGCTGAAAGAGCAAGGATTCCTACATTTCTGACATATGGACATCTGGCCTTTATCATGCTTACAAGTCTCTCATTAAAAATCCACCTTAGGTTTGATTAGCTCAATTACATCCAATGAATGGCGTACAAACATTCTCCCTTTTTTTTTATAATGGCGTTTGGGCCAGTTTGAGCACACCTCAACTATTCTACCTAGTGCAAATATTGGGTAACTCTGTCCACAAGGACTTAAGACAAATAGGAAGACGTCACTTTCGCTGAGATTGAACCATGGCCTCCAAGGTTTCACCACGTCATTCATTGATAGGTCATACCTTTGGGTGCACGTACAAAACATTCCAGAGAAGTCTCATTTCATGAAATAGGCAGAGTTGTAATTTATAGATTGCATCTTCATTCCTTTTAGAAAAACAAGGGCATCTTCATCCATAGTGGGACTACCAAGACTTGTAGCACATTTTCAGTTTTCTTCTCAACATCACATTTTCAGTTTTCTTCTCAACATCCTTGGTTAATGCATTCCTCCCTCAACACTTGGTTATCTGCATAGTCTAGTGCTAGAAATGACAAATCCAGACAGAAAACCCGGGTTGTAGCTATAGATGGCAGTTTGAACAAGTTGGCCCATGCATAATAGACATTTGGTGTATAGATATCCATATCATATCCTATTTATATGTCCATTACAAGAGTTTTTAGTTACTTCAATAGTGACATATATGCCCTTCATTCCCAAAGAAAAAAAATGACATACTTCAGCTGCCTATGCTCATTGCTCTAAAGCAGGTGCAGCGACAAAGCACATAATCAAAGATGGAAAAGATACCAACAGCTTGAGTTACTTCCAGTAAAAGAATGTGTTGTGAAAAATAAAATACCTTTCCAGCTGATAGTCGGACTTTGAAGCAGCACTAAAACCAGGTAAAATATCATGTGCCTTCCTGTCCAACATTTTCAAATTCTCCACCTTGGGTCTTGAAGGCTCTTCAACTTCTTCAACATAAGTCTCTTCAAAGTCATAACCTGATGAGGAAACTAGTCAAGATAAGAAACTTTCAAGCAGAACTGCTACCCCCCCCCCCCCGCCCTCTTTTTACCTCCGCAGCAATAACAGCTGGAGAGGGGCAATAAGGACCTATAATGTGAAATTACAAGAGCAACCAAAATTAGAAGAAAAGAAGAGCTGTCACATCCTGCAATTGTCTAACTGGCAAACTGGATCAAAGGACCATTTAACAGTACAACACTGAACTATATTCATGAAAAGTATACTTGAGAGAAGGAACAAAAGTACCGCAGATCAGGATGGCAAAATGAATTTTTTTAATAAATAATGGGACATAAAGATACCAGCGTTAAGAAAATGTCGAGGCAAAGTACATAAAAAGCAAGAACTTCATAGTGTAGGTAAAGAACTAAGAAAAGTCAACCATAGCATCCAATTCCATAACAAATGCAAGTAGCTTCATCGCACCAAAAACTAAGCAAGAATATACTTTTGAGTTTAAATTGACAACATTGTCCTTCTTGTATTCAAAGACACTAGCATTTCTTTCCATATGATGGCAAAATGACGCTGTAGTCTCTAATTTAAAGACACTACTACGTTCTTGATAAGTGCAAATAGCAGAGATGTTTCGCAAACACAAACCAAACTTGAGCACAAAAAAGGGCACATATTGCTCCTATGAAGGGAATTCCATAAAATTTACTTGTGCATTTTGCACAAACAGAATCCCATATTGACAATATATAATTTTCAATTTTCTTATGCCTCAATTTTTCTATTCCATACTTTCTGCTCACCAACCACTACTGCCTCCCCATATCCCCGTGACAGTCAATGAGCATAAATTTAGTGGTGGTTATTGGTATAAGCATAAAGCAGCACCAAAGTTTCTGCCGTGAAACAAAAAAGAAGACACAAGGGAAAACTATGGTGTTGTCCTGATAAGAGAAGAACTAAAGAAGGAAGAACAGGAATTTCTGTAATCCATTCTGATAACTAATTGACTTTTACTTGTACATATCAACAAAAGAAGCTGACTAGTATTTGTTTATTTATAATAACTGGATCTACGGCCAAAAGGAAAAGATATAACCTGATGCATACACATCTTCGTCTTCAACATCAAGATCTTCAAGAGCCCCAACACCAAATCCAGGAGCAACCCTTCCTGCTGATAAAATCAACCCAAATAGCTAAAGAACCTACATTGGTAATGCAGTCTTTGAAAGAAGATAAGAATTAAGAGGTAATAAATAGAAAGCAAGCTTTAATCTGAAACATGAGGGGTAAATCTTGCAGTCTTTGAAAGAAGATAGAGGTACTAAATGGAAAGCAAGCTTAAGTCTGAAAACATGAGGAGTAAATCTTACATTTGAAACCAAATAAGCTGTCCTTCAAGACTCTATCTTGATGCCCCATTTCCCTACTATTAGATAGCCGTGATCTCTTCTTTTCTGAAAAACAAAATAGAAAGCAAAGCACTTATTCACTGACAATATGTTGCAAATCAGTTACACATATTTTGTTAAGGACAAATCAGTTAACATTTCTCTATTACTGAGACATTAAGTACCTCTGAACTCAGGAGCATTTTTGTAAGGATCATAGCCTAAACCATGTAAATCTTGCTTTGGATTAAGCATATAAACCTAAAGAGGTAAGGAAACAAGAAGGAAAATATTAGGGAACCAGTACATTAAAGCAAAAAAACTAAAAGGAGATAGAGCATAGAAATTTCTGCAAGGATACAAAATCACTCTGTGGGAATACACTAGGTATGTTGTTGTTGTATACAAAATCACTATTTTTGTTTCGAAAAGGAAAAAAAAGTGCAAGCAAATGACAAACTTCTGATCTCGTGTATAACCATGTAATCGAAATGAAAGCATCAAAAACCAGATGAAATGCAAGTAACAAGACAGTGGAGCTGTTCTTTCGAAAATTGAAACAGAAATATAAAAAGACAAATATAAAGCACTAGATAACGAAGAAAAGCATTGAAGAAATAAAGCAACAGTTCACACCGGTGTGCTTTTAGAGAACTGGCTCCCATCATCAGTTGGCAGACCCACGATATTCTCAGCAGGATCTTCAGGTAGCCCAGAGCCCAAAGGCTGTGCGTCCACATCAGCAAAAGAAAATGCAAGAAAAGCTTTTCTTGCCTCTCTCTTAGCATCTGCAAATTAGAAAGAGAAACATGTTTATAGAATAGATTGATAACAACACATTCACTCATAGTTATAAAGCATGCAAAATTTAATGTTTAATTTCAAAATGATTGACTTTTTCTTTCCCTAAACGATTATCAAATACTAAGACCGAAAAAAATCACATGCCAAGAACAAAGTCCTAAAATGATAGCTTCTAAAAGGCAGCCTTAATTCTCTATGAGGGTATTCATAGATGCCGAAATACATCCTATCATTTTAGGACTTTGTTCTTGTCAAATAAGTTCAGACTTCCAATCTAAATAGCTTTTTAAACCAATGCAAAACATGTCTAGTAAGGTCGATTAGTCAACTTCAAGATGTTTGCTTCTGGCATCTGTCAAGAACTGATTGGACTATCTAAAATTTTCAATGTCCAACCATCTACCCAACAGTTCTAACGGAGTCAAAAAAATTACATTCTCTAGAAACAAGGGAAAGCACTCGGCAAAACTCGTAAAAATTCAAGAATGATAGTACTTAAGTCATTAACAATATCCAGCAGACTAAGCATGACATAAGAAAAAGGGGCTAATAGGGGACGCGCATACTATATAGTGAATCAGTATGTGAGCTGTTAATTGAGCGACCACGTCTCCATCCCATCTTCTGCAGTAATGTGAACCCTGCCCAAAAGATAGGAATAACATAGTGAGAAATCATTCTCTTCACAAAAAAATGTACTTTTCAATGTACATAGAATCAGACCAATGGACTCTGTCACTGGAAGTACCACTTCATCCGGAGCTGGCCCAGGTATAGCAGAGGGCCTGCAGTACAAGCAAGATGTTCAAAGTATGAAAAGTGAAAATAAGAGAAAATAGAATAATTAATTCATAGCTCAAAAAAAGGAATTTAAGCATCTAAGGTTCCTTCAATCCAGTTCTACTCGGGCGAAGACGCAACCAACAGTAATGAAAGAAAGTAAAAGATTAAACACACAATTAACTCAATCATGTTGAATATGGTAGGCCTGGTATGGACAGTGTAAAGAAGCACAGCGAATAAGTGCAGCTATACTCCTCGTACATCGAGAAAACTATTCTAAATGTCAATTATGTATATCAATCATAATAATATCTGTACATCAAGAGGAGTCTAAGGTTGTCTCAGGTCATGCATTTACTAACCCAATGAGTGCTCACTTTATAGTCACAAGATTGTTCAGGAAGATACAAAAACATAAGTATATCATAGTATTTAAAGAACATACCTTGTAGAAACAACGAACAGGCTTGCAGCTCAATAAGGTAATGATATTTAGATTATAGCAATCACACAATGCAACAAGACAAAAGGTAGTAAACAGCTAAAGACTAAGCTACAAACTAACAAACAATTTTATACATAAGAAGCTGCTTAAGCACAATAGAACACCTCTGCTTTTGCTCCTTTTCAGCTTGTTTACGAGCAAGCTCAGCAGCAGTAAATCCAAACGTATCATACTGCATCGATGTCCCTAGACGACCCTCCATTTCCTATGATGTAAAACCAGAGTAAGCTTCCAGAGGAACAGAAAATAAAATGCACGAATGATCAGAACCAGCTCATTTCGAATATATGTCATTCTAAACTTCCCACATAATTTACAAAACGAACACTTTGATGAAGTCATAGAACTAGAATCAGCTTGAAAACAATGACTAAGAGAAGATGACAATTTTTTATTTTTTTGATCAGGTAATAAGAGAAGATGACAATTAAACTTCACAAAACAAGGAAACTTGAGAACGAAGTGCACTGACTTGCAGGCTTCACAATAGCCATTCAAGTACCAAGTGCTCTACACTACTAGGACATAACCAGCTCTGATAGTTTACTAAACCACCTTTGCATCGTCGTCCTCAATCAAAATGCAGGAGCAATAATCATTAAACGATCATTTGAATATGAATTGCTTTTTCATCAGTCTAGGTTCCTCAATCCTCTATAACTTCAAAGAATATAGTACCAGCTTTTGTATTAGTTTTGATAACAAAAAACTGCAGGGGAGCTCCTATATAACTAAATGTAGCTTTCACCAAAATTGATCTCATCAAAATGAAGAAATGATAGCAACTGGCATCATACACCAATGGATTTAACCATTAAATACCCAGCACATGCATATGGAATCTAGCCTCATAGAAGGTAATCTTCAGTGAAGGAAAGAAAAAGAAGGCAATGGCTTAATGGTTGATTTAACCAACAAATCGAAGCAATAGCAATCAGCAGATACAGAGTGTTTCTGAAATTAGTGCTATCACATCATGTCTGCAAAAGCTCAAGTTCAACTGCAATTTCATTTTTTATATGTTCAAGCACACTCCACAGCTCAACTAGATGAGATTCACCTATATAGAATATCATATTACACTTATGCACAGAGACCTGTAACCATTTCTTTTAAAATAGTTAGAAGACATGCACATCCATCCATAGTCAATTATTTGCAGGGAAACAAAAGGGAAGTCATTCCAAAACAAATTTCTAACAAGTGTACACCGTACACAGTTATCTTTACCCATGAACAGTCAGTGATTTACAGCAAAAGTCAATATATATATAACAAGAGACATGCAAGTGAAAATGACTTCCACCCAAGAACAGCAACGTGAATATTTTACTCCTTCATGTTCCCAGGACACTTCACATATCACACAAGTCAATCGTCAGCTACTTTGGAGTACTTGGCAACCGAAGGATGAGGGAGAAGAAAAAAAAGGAATTCAAGCTTCCGCAGACAGAGTAGATGACATTAGGACGAAGATGGATTTCTTCAACAACAACAAAATAATCCCAGAAATAATACAACTACAAGATTTGTTATCACCACATACAAAATTATGCTACTTCGTGTGTTCAATCACCAATCTAAACCGGATATTTTTGAAGGCACATCTCTCACAGGTTAGCTCATATTTTGGAAAATGGGACAGTGTGAACTTGGAATTGTGACTTTCGGAAAAGAAGCAGCAGAGGAAAACACACTAGATGTGTATACTGGAGATCATGTGTCTTTCAGGAAATCTCTCTTACAGTAAAAACTCTAGCCTTGCAAGAGGAAGTTAATGATAACTAAACTGAGTAAGCATCCTGAGAAGAGCATCCCACACTCTTTCATATTCTCCAGCCAAAAGCTGATGTTTCGTCAGAGAACTTATATACTTCTTTGGGCGTAACTCATGAAAAATAGTATAACATATTTATATTCTTATATCTATAAAGAAAGCGAAAGGAAGAGAGCATACAGCTTTCTCATCATCATCCAAGAAGTTAAAGAGGCTCTGTTGTTTGACTTCAGCTCTGTTTTTCCTAGACGACGTAAATGTCTGTGGAGTCCATCCTACAACATTGTTATAGATGGTTCATAAAGAATCTCACATAAGTAGGTCGAAAATAAAATTATCAAGAAATGTGTCACTGAAATGAAGCAGAACAATAAAATGGAAATTACACTGTACCCTCTTTCGAGCCAACTGTATTGTAGTATCCAGCGGAAAAACCACCAGTAAATGCCCCATGAAATCTCCTCCGTCCCTCCTCATCTGTGACCTGAAAATCAATTTTGTTAATAAGTAAAAAATTCAGATAGAAGCAGATAAACAATAAAGTTTCTGACGATGAAAAGCTTTGATCAAGCACCTATTTTAATCAGCACGGACATATGTTTAACAGGCTATAGATAGTAATAAAGTACTAAAGGTTCGTCAAAACTTTAAAACAACTTACCAACTTTCTCATAGTATCAGTGTGAACTACCTCAAACTCAACAGAACTACCTCAAACTCAACAAGGACGACATGATCTTTACAACCAAACAAAAAAAAAAAGGTGCTTCGCAATGTCCATCAAATGGCTACATTGCCACTAATTCTACTAATTTCAAACAAGAAATGAGCAGGAAAAATTCAACAACAATAACATATCCAATATAATCCCACAAAGTGGAGTCTAGAGAAGGTAGAGTGTACGCAAACCTTACCTCTAACTCAGAGGTAGAGCGGCTGTTTCCCATAGACCATAGGACAGTAACTACAACAAAATAATATGATAGTCGAAGTACAAGCCACTACCCGAGCAATACTACAACTACTAGTATAGACAGATAACCAAACAACACACTGCTCCCTACTAACCTTCTACACCTAATGCACGTCCTCCACGACCTCCTATCTAAAGGAAAAATTCAAAAACCTTAATCCATCATATTTTATGCCTTCTTCTCTAAAACATACACTTCTAACTTCTAAGAACCATGAGGTCTCAAGTTCAAATCCCATTGTATACAAAAACACTAGGTGATTTCTTCCCATCTATCCTAACCTTGGTGGAAAAAGTAACCTGATACCTGCCTTGTTGCTGGTGGTAGGTGGCAGGTATCCCGTGGAATTAGTGGAGGTGCATGAAAGCTGGCCCGAACACCACGGTTATCAAAAAAATGATTCGAGAAACAGTTTTTTCAAGCTAGTAGCGAGTGAGTGGAATCAATAATTCAATGACCTAAACCAACGGAAATTTATCAATTTTCAAACTTATGACATTGATTTTGAAATAGAGTACCTCTTGTTTCCATGCGGGAAGAGTTCGCAACTGTCCAGAGGCCTCAGCTACGGCCTTCTTCTTGCGGCTGCTTACATCTTCCTCTCGTTCTATAGGTGTTCCATAGAACACGAAATCTTCCTCATCGCTATCCATTTTCCTATAATATATGAGAATGGCTAGTTGGCTACTTATAAACCCTACTTTCCTTGATTTTGATAAATGTGATCGTTGATTCGAGAAATTTGGCTCCCGGAGAGAGGATATTAGCCAACGGCGTGACTTCTACACTCTGCGGGGCTCGGGCGGTTCTCTTTTGTATAAAACTTACGACCCGTTTGGGAAAACCAAAAACTATTCAATTTATTTGATATTTTTTAAGTCGAAAATAGAGTAGAATTGTGTTTGACAATAGTATTTTCAAAAATATTTTAGATTTTAGATATGTTTTTTATAAAATGATAGAAAAAATTGAGTGCAAAAAAAAATAAAAATACCTCAAGAGGTGTTTTTCAAAAAATCAAAAATTATAAAAACATATTCATATGTTTTTGGTTTTTATGACCAAATAAGTATTTCGAAATAAAGTGAAAACGTATTTCGAAATATCATGAATAATATTTATGGTCAAACGCCTACTTAGTGGAAATTACAGTGCTAGCCCAAATTGTTAATCCACCATTTATACGTATGGTGTATTTTAATTAGGTTAAAATTTATTTTCCCCTCTTTAACTTTGTGGGAGAGAGTGGGAGAGATCAGCATAAATATGGATGTGTCTATGATCTTATGTTTAGGCAATTCACTAGAGAAGTCATTTATTTTGTAAGGTCATTAGAGTAGTTCAAGGACTAGAATACAAGTGGCACATGGTATTTATTGACCTAAAAAAGGC
Source organism: Capsicum rhomboideum (assembly GCA_031232105.1). NCBI lineage: Eukaryota > Viridiplantae > Streptophyta > Magnoliopsida > Solanales > Solanaceae > Capsicum > Capsicum rhomboideum. Next base: position 9,264,034 of record CP124716.1, read on the forward strand.
ATACGACAAAGTCTATAAAAAGGTTCCTTTGAAATGTTTTGGAATCTAGAGGTGTATGTATGGCTTACATTAGGACAGATAAGGGCATGTACGATGGAGTCAAGACTCGAGTTAGAACAATTGAAGGTGACTCAGAACACTTCTTAGTCATGATGGAATTGCACCGGATATCGACCCTTAGTCCGCTCTTATTTGTCTTAGTGATTGATGTAACGACACGACATATGCAAGGAGAGATGGTGTGGTGTATGTTATCTGTAAATGACATTGACGAGACGTGCAGTGGAGTTAATAATAAGCTAGAAGTTTGGCGATAGACCTCGAGTTTAAGGGTTTTAGGTTAAGTAAGACTAAAATGAAGTACCTGAAATGCAAATTCAGGGAAGTGACTCATAAAGCATATGTGGAAAAGGAAGATTGATGCACGAGTCATATATAAGAAACAAAGTTTCATGTATCTTGGGTCCATATTTCAGGGAAACAGGAAAATTGATGAGGATATCGTACATCGTATTGGAGCGGGATAGGTGAACTGAAGCTCACATTCGAGGTATCGTGTGATATGAATATATTGTCACAGCTTAAAAGTGAATTCTATAGCATGATGATTAGGCCGATATTGTTAAATGAAGCAGAGTGTTGGTCAATCAAGAACCCCCACGTCTAGAAGATGAATGTATCAAGGATAAAAATACTCAAATGGATATGTGTGAATATTATGTGAGATATGATTAGGAACGAAGCTACACGGGAGTGGCCCCATGACAAACAAGGCAAAGAAAGCGAGGTTGAGATGGTTTGGGCATGTGAAGAGGAGTTGTGCGGATGCGCCAGTAAGGAAGTGTGAGAAAGGTTGGTTGTAACAAAAAGTTAGGAGATGTAGAGGTAGGTTGAAGAAGAAGTGTGGATACATTGTTTATACATCATACATTCACTATTTATGCAAGTGCATACATCATATAACATTGTTAGATATTGAATAACGGAGTATATGGATCAATATACATCTATTATACATAATTATACATCATACACAATCATACAATATAGATATATTACATATACATGCGGATATTATGCTGAATATTTTTGTTGTGCAGTACATTTATGTGAGAAACCCATATTCTTTAGTGAGAGAAAGGATGGATAGCCTAAAAGCCCAATTTTAAAATAGAGGCCCGAGCCCAATTACAAAAGCCCAATAACGAAATGGAACCAAATCCCATAATTGGCATATCCAGCAAAGTCGGAAATTTTCCCGTCTCCTCTCCTTTTCATCAACACCACTAACTCCATCACCCCAAACCTTTTTTCCTTTTGCTGAAAACTATATAAGCAACATACGTCACATATTTCCTCACACACTCCGCTCATGCGTGCACACCACGCCCCATTTAGCATTCACAAGGATGATGGGACCCACTGCTCATGCACGACACGCATCCATTCGCGCGTGGAGGATCCCTCGTTGGATGCGCTTTTGCCCTAGTCGTCTGCGAAACACATCCCTTCTCTCTCTATATCTCCACCATGAACCACCACCACCGTCTGCAAACTCCGATCACCTCCTTCGATCTCCGTTCGATTTCTTCCAATCGGCCGATTTGCCGCACTGTTCTTTCGTAGGTAAGAATAATTGTTATAGCTGTTTTTTCGTTTTTATTTGATATGCATAATTTTTTGTTGATAACAGTGGTGTCCTGGCCAGCTTGCGCGCACCTCTACATTGTTGTAGCTGTTTTTTTGTTTTTATTTGAGATACAGAATTTATTTTTGGTAATCGCGGTGTCCGGCCAGCTTACACACACCTCCACTAATTACACGAATACCTGCCACCAATAATTGTTGGAGCTGTTTTTTCGTTTTTATTTGATAAATGCAGAATTTTTTTGATAACCGTGGTGTCAGGTCAGGTTGCGCGCACCTCCACTAATTCCACAGGATAACTAGGGGATACTGACACCTCACATCAGCAACAGTTTGATGTGCAAAAAATTGTTACTGTTCTTCTAACAAGTTGCGAATTTGATTATGAATTCTAGATTTTGTTTTTGTTTTGAAGGGTTAAAATGGAATCTATGGATATTGTTGGTAAGACGAAGGAGGATGCTTCGCTTCCCAAAGGTTTTTCTCTTCCTCCATGTTCTCTTTTATAGCTATTCAAAATGATTCATATTTTTCTGTTCCTGCTGCTCTCTTGATTTGAAGGGGAGACTTGGCGTGACTGGTAAAGTTGCTGCCACCAGGAGGTCACGAGTTCAAGCTGTGGAAACAGCCCCTAGCAGAAATGCTAGGTAAGGCTGCGTACAATAGATCCTTGTGGTCCGGTCCTTTCCTAGACCTGCAGATAGCGGGAGCTTTATTGCTACGGGCTGCCCTTTTTTGTTGCTCTTGTGATCCTGCTTTTTTTTTTTTTTTTTTTTTTTTTTTAGCTGGATATACTCCTGTTTCTGTTTGGTTATTGTTCAAGCCTAATTAACGAGATTTTGAGTGGACAAATGGGAAGTGAACCAGGGATAGTAATTGCTTTTGGAGGTGTGATATAGGACTATTGGAAGCAATTGAATTTTTACTAGGCTGGGCAGAAATTCATACAAGGATTTCAAAAAAAAAAATACTAGAGTGCAATACCTTGGAACTCCTTTATTGCAACACAGGAATATTCTCTTTATGTCAAAGGGATACAATGGTTTATATATAGCCAACAAATTGTTTTTCTCTACTTCAGAGTACAATTTTATGGCAAAGGGTATTTAATTGAACCTCCTTTCCCTGCGGTTAGCTCTGTCCATGCTGGGAGAGCAGGGTTTGTGAAATATTTTCTAAGAGGGTAAAATTTGATTTGCTGCACTTGAGCCGAGGGTCCTTCGGAAATAACCTCTCTACCTCCACAAGGTAGGGGTAAGGTCTGTGTACTCTCTACCCTCCCTAGACCCCACTTGTGTGATTTAACTAGGTATTTTATGTTGTTGTTGAGGGTAAAATTTGACTTGTGAGCGATTTAAGTGATACTGATTGTTTCTGCAATGAAATTTGATAGTAATTTTATTAATGTGATGAGATTGATATTTCAGTTGCAAAAACCAACTAGTGGTACAATTGAAGTATTTTATTGCTTCTGGCTTCACCTCATGCTTGGAATCATTTTGTTTTCTCACGAGTTTGCTATTTGGGATAGATGAGTCAGTTCGCCTAAAAGTTTACTCATTTGCTTGATATGCTGAATATACTGAAGTACTTCTATTTTCTCTTTGCAGCATCTATGACAAAGATTATTAAAGAAATGTTGCCCCCTGATGTTCGTGTTGCCCGAGATACACAGGATCTTTTGATTGAATGTTGTGTAGGTGAGTTGATTTTAATATGTCTGATTTTATTTTGTTAAAGTTCTGTTGATGTGCCGCTGTCAGTATTGTTTTCTTATAATAGCAACTATGCTTCTCTAGAATATTAGGGTGGAATAAGTAAGAACAACTAATAATCTGTATCTACATTGGAGAACAGCGGTTGACTAGGAAGACTTTTGCTCTAGTTGTTTGTTAGCTGTTGGTTGTCACTCTGGCGACACATGATAAGCATTAAGCAGTTTAGGACTAAGTTGCGCGGACTCTTCACTTTTGATGCCGCACCCGTGTCGGATTCTCCAAAGATACACTACTTTTAGAGAATCCGACACGCACCCATTGACATTTTTGAAGAGTCCGAGCACATAGGTTTAGGATATGGTTGGATAATACAAGTAACCTTTAAAGGCATTCAAGTTCTTTTTAACTCGTCTTGAGTTGTCATCCACATATGAATTATGACTCCTGGTAACTTAAAAAGCGCAGTTCTACTGAAACTGGATCATTAATCTGTCATACAAACCTATTCATAAAATCCTTTATTTTTATTGATAAGGTAACCTATTCCATAATCATTTTGTTCAGTCAAGGTCTATTGGGATGTGGTTGATAGAAACAAAGCATAACAATGTGCTTTGAGGCACTGCTATTATTTACTTATTCCCACTGATGTTTTTAACTAGTATATTTCCATTGATGTTTTAGCTGGTGACGTTGTTTGCTATTTCAACAGAATAGAAGTCTGTCCTATATTCTTTCTTGTACTGGATCATATAGTTTCATCTCTTCACATTCCTTCAAATTAAATCATAGCTTGACTTCATATTTGAAGAATCTTCTTATTGTAGTTCTGATTTTAATTTGCATGGTATTCCACCTGTCATTGTTTTTGTGCAGAGTTCATCAATCTTATCTCATCAGAATCGAATGAAGTTTGTAATAGAGAAGATAGACGAACAATTGCACCAGAACATGTACTCAAGTCTTTAGAGGTACTTCTGGATCCTGTAGTTACTCTATTATGTTCAATTGTTCATCATCTTCATTTTGCTCTTTTTGCAATTCTCTTCTGTTCTCAGCTGTAGTCACCCTTAGCATGAGTTCATTTGAAGGTGATTTAAAGAGTTTCAAACCTACTTCTCATCTGAGGTCACAAAGTGGCATGGCGCTGATAAGGATGATGAAATGCAAACCTTGTTAATTACTTTCATGTTTGGTTTGTTAATGATGTTAGGCCACATCAATATCGCATTCTCATTTCTTTAGGTGTCTAGGAACAACTTTTCACCGGGAAACCCATGGACCAGTTTTAGGTTTGGTAGTTAAATACTTCTACAAATATTAGTGTTGAATAACAAGAAACCTTAATTAAATAGTTACTTTTAGGTCAGATTTGATATGTTACCTGTGAAAATTTGTTCTATATCCTACCGTTTCCTTGGAATGATAAACACTTTTGGCTTTCAGGTTCTTGGCTTTGGGGAATATATTGAAGAAGTTTTTGCCGCGTATGAACAACACAAGCTGGAGACCGTGGTACGTATGAGCTAGTTTCTGTCTTCTTACATTGTTGGAATCTATGAGCGGCCTAGAAATTAGGAAGTATGAAAACATCCTTCTGCTGTTGTAAAGTGATATTCGTTCTTCTTTTATTTTGAATTCAATGAGTTTTGCAACCATGCGAAATGATTTAATGGTGAAAAGATCTTCATTGGCGATTGCCCTTTTACTGTGTTTCTCTAACAGGACACTGTGAGAGCTGGGAAGTGGAGCAATAATGTAGGTGAAATGACTGAAGAAGAAGCTTTAGCTGCACAACAGAGGATGTTTGCTGAAGCACGTGCGAGGATGCATGGAGTTGTTACAGTTCCTCCCAAACAGCAAGACACAGAAGTGGAGCAAAAATTGGATAGCTAAGTTAGGACCTTATTTTTTCTGTAGGCAAGTACCCCTTTAGTTTTTAGAGGTGGTTTCTCTTTTACCATGTACAAAAAGCTCCTGGCACCTTTGCCTGCTTAAGAACTTGAGTTCAATTTGTACTCTTTTAATTATGTCCATATGTTCTGTAATTAGTGAATTTTCTTCAGAATAGTCTCTACGGCCTACAAGTGCTTTCAGTATATATTTTTTATTTGTCAAGAGTGGGAATTGCTGGGCTCTTTGTCATCCATTGACCCTTTTCACATTAATTGGCCGACTCAGCCCCCACCCAGGACCAATGTGATTGATTGCGTTGGGGTTTGCTTCTTTATTACTTTTACCTAATAAAAAATTGTCACAGCACTGAAAACTAGTAGGGGACGAATGATGAATGTGATGGTCGCTATACACTTATTTGGGTCATTGTTGTAATGGATTTACAACTCAACTTAGTGCTCATGGCAACAACCTAGGGTCCTCTTTGTAAGTTGCCTAAATTGGTGTTTCCTGATTACTTTGGATCCACCATTATCCCTGACTGACTTTGTACTAGAATTTGACTCATGATTTCCCATAGTAATGCATTCACTTCTTTGACTGCCAAGTTGTGCCTTTGGTGCTCCGCCAACTCGGTACTAGAAGAAAAACATCAAATAAAATGCCTTCACTTTTCCATTTAATTAGGCCCACCATATGGTTGGCATTTTTTCCTTTTCTGAAGGTAGGCGTGGCGATATTTTTTTTAAAAATGAATGTAAGAGGAACGAGAGGAACAGTTAATCCCTTACCACAGTGTCAGCTCTGATGTACTGTGTATCGCAGGTTATTGTGTCTTGAGTAATGACATAATATTTTATGTCTTTTGTAAGGTTTGAGAATCTGAGTTATTGCTGAACTGAGGCAAACATCATCACTGTTCTGTTCCTTTTAGGTAAGGGGTGCAGGTTTTATCATACTAACTAGACATGAAGCAGAAGGTTGTGTTGGGAGGATGTCTCTAGTAAATAGTGATGGTTCTTTGGTTCTCTCTTTCACTGTGATTTTTGTGACCACACTGTTTATGTTCAGGTCAAAAAGAACCAGTCAAGCTATTTCTTTCTCACCATACCCCACAAGAAAGTGAAATAACACATCTTATGTCTCCCTGAGATTCCTTTCTTTATTTCAAAATATTTACCTTTCTCTCCTCACATCCTCTCAAGCCTTCACCTTTCCCTGTGTTTTACTCCCAATTCCCATGACAATTGGTGGGGACACGTGTTTTTCTTTTGTCAGATTCTTATTGTGCTTCAACAAAGTACTAGAAGCAAAACAAATAACAATAGAAAAAGAGAGAGAAAAAAAATCCCTTGAATAAAGAAGTAAACAGAATCTCTTTGCCCCTCACTCTCCTCTCCTCTCCTACCCACCAACACTTTAAAGGTGCATTCTACTCTCATTTTCTTTTCTTAGATGAAGACAACCATGGCAAAGAGTTTCCAAGACTTGTCCTCTAAGAGGCAGTTCCACTGGACAGCTAAAGTCAGCAATGAAGAACAACAACAAGAAGAAGTAACATCAGAAAATCCATCTCCAAAGCACTCCACAAACAGAAATGAAGAAGGAAAAATAGAGAATATAAAGGTACATTCTTTCAAGAATCCTGAAGTCTCAAACACCAAGACTTCTACTTTAAACACCATCCATGAAAACAAGGCAGATGACACCAACCAGTTAAAGCAAGAATCTGCTTCAGCAACTAGGAGGAAGCTGCAAACTGTAGCAGTAGCCAGGCTAAAATCTGTCCTAACGGCGTTCGGGCGAAACAGGTCTAACTTCCAACAAGGCCTTGGAACAAGAGTTGTAGGCACCCTTTTTGGGCACAGGCGTGGACATGTACATTTTGCATTTCAAAAAGATTCCACCTCGCAGCCAGCTTTCTTAGTTGAGTTAGCCACACCTATAAGTGGATTAGTCCGAGAAATGGCGTCTGGGTTGGTCCGAATCGCATTGGAATGCGATAAGGAGGAAGAGAAAAAAGTGTCTAGACTCATAGATGAACCTGTCTGGAGGACTTATTGCAATGGTAAAAAATGTGGCTTTGCAACAAAAAGAGAAATAGGGGCAAAAGAGCTGCAGATTCTAAAAGCTGTGGAGCCAATATCAATGGGTGCTGGTGTTTTGCCAGGGAATGGAGAAGAAGAAAGTGCCGACTCTGGGGAGATTATGTATATGAGAGCAAAATTTGAGAGGGTTATTGGATCAAGAGATTCAGAGGCATTCTACATGATGAATCCTGATAGCAATGGAGCTCCTGAACTTAGCATTTACTTGCTCAGAGTTTAAGGTTTATCGACCAAAACTTATTAGCTTATTAGAGAGTTTAACTGAATATATTAATCTTTTCTCGATCCATGAACATGGAGATCTAGCAATGTTCTATGTTTTTATTTTGTTTTTGTCTTTTTTATTTGGGACAACAATGGGTTACTGTAATCTTTTTCTCTTTCTTGGGTGGAATGGAAAATATATGTTACTTATATTACCTAAATATGTTAGCTTGATTGAAGTATACTGCATGATCAGATAAGACAAATATTTATTCTTTTTGTCTTCTGATTTTCTATTGATACCATGACATTTTGGCTCAAATTTTGTTCTTTTTTCAATCAAAGTTGGCATTTTGTTACTGTACAATTAACTGTGTGGATAATGATGAAATTCTTGAATCTCCTAGCACAAACACCCCTTTACTAATTTCGACTTCATGCTTTTTTTATTCAAATTGTGATGACAAACGTTGTTCCCAACAGATGAGACTGTATATAGGGGGCTTTGTTTTTCATTTTCCTTCTTTTCTTGACTGCTTTTTTCTCCCCTCAAATCTTTAAAGATTTGCTAGGTTCTTTTTCTGGCAACTAGCTAGATACAATACTAGATAAATTATGGGCATCTGATCCAAAGAGTATAAAATTGCATGTTCCAATCATTGGTTTTGGTGCATATTATCTTTGGTCTGGACTTGATCAAAGTAACATGAGAATCCCAAGAAGCTAAACTACTACTACTAAAGCTCAATCATAGAAGTCCTCAAAAGCAAAAATCAACCCAAACTTTCCTTCACTGACTGGCATGTTACTCAGCTTTAGAACTTAGCTTTCCCTTTACAACATTAGAAGTTTCAAATTACCAGATTTTTGCATCTTTTATTGACAGACATTCACATATCCATTAATAAGGATTACATAAGGCCTAAATCTAAACTGCCTCTTCCCCCAAGTGTTTAGAATCTAGATAGAAAAGGTTAAAAACGGCAATATGATACACTAAACTCCTGCTATGCCAAGAATCTAGGGAAGGGACTAGAATTACATCAGGTATATCTATCACATCATTACTTTGCATTTCTTCAAGAAATTGTTTCCACGGCTTGAATTCGTGACCTCTTGGTCATACGGCGATAACTTATACCGTTGCGCCAAGATTCATTCGATTGAGAAGGTTAAAAAGGTCAGCATGATACACTGAACTCCCGCTATGCGCTGAATCTAGGGAAGGGCCATAATTACATTGGGTATATATATGGATAAACTGTTTTCACGACTTGAACTCATAACCTCTCAATCACACGAAGACAACTTCTATCGTTGCGCCAAGATTCATTCGATAGAGAAGGTCAATATCATACAACTAAAAGATCAAAATTTTATTAAATAGGCAAATATGTCCATTTGCTTGTCTCAGAATATGTTCTGACCCCTTATTAATGACTAATAAATAAAAATAATAATAACAGGGGGTAGGTAAAATATGATGCTATTAGAACTTAATTATGAAGAGAAAAGAGGTATCCATTCATTCAAAACAAAAGTTTGTTTACAGTATGCAATGATTCTTCTCCTATTTTCAAGGCTTTATATTCATTTGTTTTATTTTCAATATCCTTTATACAAAGTGAAAAAGAGAAGGTTGATGTTTGAGGGCCCATCTTAGTGGATGTATGATGGAGTACAACAATCAAATGAAAATATATCAAAATTAAGATTACATTTTTCACAGTAATCGAGGTTTTCTTTTGATCATGTTGTTATCATTATTCAAAGTTTCAATAGTTGTTTGCTGTTTTACTTAAATCAAATCAAATTTTAAGGAGGATAAGCTCAAAAATTGCCTAGGAATTATTTTTTCTGAAGTATGTCCCATCTAATCATGTATAATCATTTGCGAATTCTAGTACAATTTGATACATATAAATTAAGGAGGAAAAATACTAGAAGCAAAAATGAAAATCTCAAGGATTTTAGTGGTCCTAGCAAGATATGACACAGTTTAAAGTAGGGTATAAACATCATTTTTGGGTATGTTATGATTATTTCAGTCTGCTACTAATGCTTCAATCATTAGGAAAGTATAGTGCATCATGGGAGAGTTAGACTCAAACTTAACAAAAATAATGCTTGATAATTTCCTCTGATATGCTTAAACTTTAGTGGCCGAGTTATCCAATATCTTTGTTGATGTTTCTCGTTAAAATAATTAAAATACGTCTAAGCTTATCTGAATACCACATCATTAAAACAAAAGTGAAAAGGATAAACAGGAAACAACATTCATAATGATGTCAATGGGTTAACTAACTCCTAATAAGGCTTACACCTGGTAGCATATTTAGGTGGATAACTTTCTAAGTTTTGATTCCTTTGACTAAATTTTCTTTCTTTGAAAATAATAGTAACCAGGTTTCTTTGTTTAACTGGATAGACTTGCTAAGTAAGATTTCAACGAAATAAAAGGGAAAGAGGGAAAAAAGAATTGAGTTAATATGGTTAATAAGCACATATTAAAAGCAATTACTAATATACTTGTATCTTGATAACGACTTAAGTGTTGACAGACCTTTGTTCTTGAATACTTTTGTTTGGGTCATATTTATCTAGTTCTGTCTCGGCTTTGTAACACATAATAAGAAAGTTGTCATTCATTGGCAAAAGAATTGAGCTTAAATTTCCTTTTTCTTCTTTCATGTCCATGTTCATGATTTGAAAAAAATATTATATTTAGTTAAACTCTCTTATAAAAAGAGAGAAGGAGAAGGACTTCTATTTAAGATTCTAAAGTACCTGAGCAAGTATTTGGAACTGAGATGTACAACATACCCTGTGTAATCCCACAACTGGGGTCTGAGGAGAATGGTGTGTACGCATTAAGAATTTGAAACAGACATGTAGTTGAAATTGATGAAAGAGTACCAGGATTTTTTAGCTGTTAAATCCTGGGGTGAAGCTCCTCTTTCTTATTTTTTCCTATTTAAACTTTCTTGGCTAGTGTTGTTCCAATTTTGTTGATTTAAGTTTTGATACACAGGGCCATCTAAGAAAATTCATCATTAACAACATGATCAACGTTCAATTTCTTCACGAAAACTTCTCTGGTTTCAACCAGGATGCAAGTTAATTAACAAATATGCGACATAATCAAGAATGATGTTGCTCCAGTCATTGAAACTCATTTCTGATATCATTCAGAAGCAGTCCATTAATGCCCATATATATCATGTTTGGTATTGGAACTCAAACGCGAAAATAGGATGATAATGCCACTGCTCAGGTTTAGAAGGCATCTGCCAAAGTCAAGACATAGCGATCCTGAAACATTTTTAAACTTGGAAAAGCACATTAATCTACAGAAACTTGAAGCAAATGTGCTTCAAAATTTTCATAACAGAAGAAACAATGAAATAATATTAATAACATGACTTCAATAAGCCCAAGTAATCTGGAAGACCAAGAGAAAAAGAAGTCATAAACAACAACTAGAGATTTAATCACTGTTAGACAGTCAGTCTGTTGTCTAATACTAGTGAATGAGTGCTCCTCCGTTGCCTTGCTCCAGGGTGACAGACTATAAGCTTGACTGTGAGGAGCCGCCAGCTAGATTGGAATTGCAAAGTGATCTGCCTTCCTTACTGCTTTACATTCTGGCGAGCAAATCCTGGCTGAGTAGTATAATTGAATACATGCGGCCCAAACATGAACACAAACCAGAAACATGGATATGCAAGCTGCATCAGTTCGCGGAAGAAAGAAACTCAAAGGTACACTTTTAAAGCATGATTATGAAGTCGGTTCTTGTGCCAGTAAAAAATGTAGATAACTTCTAGTGCCAAAGAGATTGTTTTTGATGTTGTATGATGCTATCGATTTTCAAGAAACATCTAACCTTTTCTTGTAAGCAAAAATTTAAAATCTATTAGGACCAATGTTCAACTGATCACTTGCAAAAGTCCATATCTACCTAACACATATGACATAAGTAAAGAGTTGATGAACTAATTCGGCCATGTGAAATGAATGCAGAAGAAGATACGAAAATGTACTTGAAGAAGCATGATAGCCAAAAACTGGATAAAATAAATGTCATGTGAAATGAAAGTAGAAGATATCGAATGTACCTGGAGAAGCATGGATGGAGCTGCTGCTGTTTCAGTATTAACATGGCTTCTGGTCTTTCTTTCATTTAAAGTGACAACTGATGGACTGTTAGCTGTTGTTATATCCCAGAAGCTGCGTTTTTTTGCCATGGGAACTGGAGAGTGAAAACGATGACTTGGACTCTTCAAATCAACATCATGTGTTTCCCTTGGCCGCAAGCTTGCCCTTGTAACAATCCTTTTTACACCACCCACTTGTGGCCCTCCTGCTGGGTTTGCACTCTTTCGTGACAGCTCACGTATTGTATAATCTTTCTGCTTTATGTGCAATGCATGATCCTTCTTCAGTCTCTCAATTTCTGCCTCCAACCCCTTAACCACCTTTTTTAGATCTCTAACTGTGTCATCTGCACCTTTTCTCTTGGATTCCGGAGTGAAACAATTTCCAGCCAAGAAAGAGGGTCTTGCTTTTCGTTTTTCATTTGGCTGAGCTGAAGACGGTGCTGGTGATAAGATAGAGGAAACTGTTGATGGGGCAGGGCTGTTTGCAGCCAAATTTTCCTTCTGAATTGTAATCAGTTTTTGCTGCTGATGAGCCAAACGCACTCTCAATTCACGATTCTCCTTTTGCAGCTCAAGCAATAACTTGGCCTGATCTGTTTCAGAATCAGGGATTTGCATTTCCTCGTGTGCATCATAAGCCTGCACTTGGTAAAAGGAGATATTAGTATGATCATGCATCCCTAAAATACTGAAAACTATAGATGCTTCACAATTAATGTATTTGACAGCTGCATTAATTGTGATGAAAAACCATGGAGTTGGAATTAACTCTCAGAAGCACAACATTCATTCTTTTTTTCAAACTCATGATACTTCAATGGATATAAGTAAACATTACACACTGCAACGAATGTACACCTCTTTTAAGTCAACGCATTACATAGTAAGCTGCAGAAAGTTAATAGAACTGCAGAGGACTAGAGATTTTAGTAACTAAAAGTAACTTCTAAAATGACAAATTCATTTTGAAGCAGTACACATTGAATAATAAATCAATCAACCACACCTCAAATTCCAAACTAGACATTGCATTACGAAGACAAAAAATCATGATGGCCAATAAAAGTATTTTGCTTATGATAACAACCAGACCTCAAAACAATATTGCAGAATAGTAATTATGAATTCCCTAACCTTTGTTCGGATCTCCTTTGCTCGGTCAGCCCAGTGTAGTGTGTTTTGAGTTTCACCAAATGAAAGATTGCTTGGGCTAATATTGGCAATCATCACAGTGTTACAAGCACCACCCAGTGAATCCTTGAGTAGTTGAGTGAGCTTAGAATTTCGATAAGGAATATGCTTTTTGCCCTCAACGAGAGCATTGATGCAGCTGCTCAGCGCGAGAAGTGACTTATTTATGTTAGCACCTTCAAGTGATCTCAGGGTTCTCTGATCAGTAGCTAGAGCTCTTTCTGAACCAGCAAGGTCAATGAGTGAAAGCTTTCCGACTCGGTTTACAATGTTATTTGAACTATCTTTGACACGGTATTCAATCACAACCTGTGTGTTGAATACAAAATTCATTAAAAATCAATAAATGGCGGTAGTGCTGCATGAGTTATGAATATGGTAAAATTGCAATGACCTGAAGAATAGCATGAGAGCGTGAGGACGTTTCATTGCAGCGGGTGGGCTCTGTGGTTCGGTTTAGGTTTCCTTGTTGGAGCAATGCCATTACCTGTTGCCATAGAAGAAATACAGGTCAACAAAATTTTGATTCAGCAACTAATACACCACTATAGTACTATGACCAATTCAAAAGAAAACAAGGATACATACTTCATCTGTGGAGTATGCCCTATACTGAGTAAGCCCTGCTGCCACTATCCCCTGCATTATAAGCAGTGAGAATCTGATCACCCTTTTGCTAATTTCCTTCTATATATGGAAAGATCTGATTGGAAACTACTACAACTACTAGTCGACAAGTAAAAAAGATGGGACAACAAAAGAAATTTATCGAGCAGCATGAAGTTTATCCATTTCAGAAACAAATGGCAATCACTAATGTTTGTGAAGCTGATCATTCTTTAGAAATAAGGACGTACCTGTTTATCTTCTCTTAGGACCAAAGGCCTTCCAGGGGACAGCAAATCTCTCACAGTTTCATTGTAGACCTCTAGATATGAAAGATGAACGACATGATTCCCATCAAAGCTCCTTTGCCGTATCTTGCTAAAAAGATCCTTGATTGCTAAAACCATTACCCCAGGATTCTCAATTGTACCAAGCATTGTGTATGTCTTTCCAGCACCTGTGGCACCATAGCAAAACACAGAACCATTTCTTCCCTGCAGAACTGCTTCCACAAGCTCTGCTGTTCTGGAAAATACAAGACTTCAAATGATCAGTTCTATCTACATTTTAATCAAGGAGTAGACTTAGGTAGTCTTACTTCTAATAGCAAAAGATCAAACAAGCGATTAAATCTCACAATTCTGTTAAGCTTTTACTATTTTGACTATCAATCATTCAATCAATCAATCCCTATGACACATTACATAATGGGGTCTTATAAACGAATACTCCATATTCATTCCGCTCTATTTAGGCCCATGTTATTCCAATAGTTCATTGTAAAGAAACCTTGATGAGAGCACTTAGCCTACCAAATATTACAACTAGGTAAGATCTACTAGACAGACTATGTGCTCCTATTGCCAAAAGAACTGGTTCTTGCTCAAGAAAGACTACGGAAAAATCAGAAGCCTTAAACTAACAAATACCCATCTCTAAAATGCAGATTTTGAAGCTTTTAGACCTCAAAAGATACTACAAATGACACTGCAGCAACAAACTATCAACATCAAAGGATTTCATTTCTAAAATGCAAATCTTGAAGCTTTTAGACCTCAACAGATACTACAAATGACACTGCAGCCACAACTATCAAATTGCTAACATTGTTATTTCTAAAATGCAAATTTGGAGTTTTTAGACCTCAAAAGATACTACAAATGCCACTGCAGCAACAAACTATCTAGTTGCTACACACTAACATCAAGGACAAAAAAGGGGAAGCCCGGTGCTCTAAAGCTCCCGCTATGCGCGGGGTCCGGGGAAGGACCTGACCACAAGGGTCTATTCTACTAGCATCAACAGATGTCATTTCTAAAATGCAAATCTTGAAGCTTTTAGATCTCAAAAGATACTACAAATGACACTGAGGCCACAAGCTATCAAGTTGCTACCACACTAATACCAAAGGCTTGTAGACATAAAAAGATACTACAAATGACACTGAAGCCACAAGCTATCAAGTTGCTACCACACTAACACCAAAGGCTTGTAGACATAAAAAGATACTACAAATGACAGTGCAGCCACAATCTATCAAGTTTCTATACACTAACATCAAAGGATGTCATTTCTAAAATACAAATCTAGAAGCTTTTAGACCTCAAAAGATACTACAAATGACACTGCAGCCACAAGCTATCAAGTTGCTACCGCACTAACATCAAAGGCTTTTAGACATAAGAAGATACTACAAATGACAGTGCAGCCACAAACTATCAAGTTGCTACACACTAACATCAAAAATCTTGAAGCTTTTAGACCTCAAAAGATACTACAAATAACAGTGCGTGCAGCCACAAACTACAAGTTGCTACCACACTAACATGCTTTTAGAAATAAAAAGATACTTTAAATGACACTGCGGCCACAAACTCTCAAGTTGCTACCGCACCAACATTAACATCAAAGGCTTTTAAGACCTTAAAAGATTCTACAAATGACACTGCATACACAAATTATTAAGTTACTAACACACCAATATCAAAGGCTCATAGTTTTGACATATTTGATAATTGTTGGTTTCTTGATTAATGGATCATAGATGAATTAGTGGAATCAACAGAAAGTTAACAAAATTGTTCCAACTCACGTTGTGGAATAAACATCATGCTGAGTAGCAGTATCAGGAAATGAAGCATCAAAAGTGAAATGGCGCCCCCTGAGCCTCTTTAGCCTAAGGTAGTCATTCTCAGTCGCGAATTCAGTCAAATAAACATCTCTTCCATCCACAATTTTCACACAACACCTGGCTCCAGCTTCTCTCTCCTTTCTTGAAATTGGCCTTAGCCTTACAAAAACAAGAATTCTACTACCACCATCATCACCACTCCCCCCCTTACTGGCTGCTTTCTCCGAAATGGTATCTAATTCTTGTACATTATCTTTCACTGCCCTTCTAGTTACCCGAGGCTCCGTATGAGGCATTGTTGAGCCTCCCATTGAAAGCTTTCTTGCCACAGTACTCGCCGAATTCACCCTCTTAGGATACGAAAATCCTACTATCCTATCCCCACCTGCCACCACCGCGATATTTTCCTTCCCATCCTCCACCCCTGAAGGCTGCGGTGGAGGCTGCACATAAGTTCTTGTTACTGTTGAACTATGCATAGTGTTCTCCCTCATCACATGACTAATCGTCTTCGCTTGCTTCTGCTCTTTCTCAACTCTCCTCCCTGAACTCAGAAGTTCTACACTCGGATGACTCGATAGTCTTGAATCTTCAGGCTTTGAAAAAGGTTGATTCTTGAAACCCATAGAGCCTTGTTTTTGCTGTTCATACAAAAGGGTAAGTGCTTTCATCTTCTCTTTCAAACCATGATGTGGATTTCTCAAATTTTTAGCCATTTGGGTATCTTCTTGATCTGTTCTGGGCCTAATTCTTTGATCATTCTGTGACTGTGTATCAGTTATTTGAGATCTTGTAAAAACTGGCATTTTATATAAAAAAATCCAAACATGCCCTTGCTGATTACCCAGTAACCCAGTAGCTAAAACTTTGTGATTCGCAAGAAAGTCGAAAACTTTGAATTAAAATTCAAGATTCTTGATTAGCTAAATTGGGACTCGAGTAAACAGAAGAAATGACACGTTTGGGAAAGAGGGGGAAATCAAGATCCTGTATATTGGGAGGATGATCATGAACCGTTGATTTAAGTGAGATCAACGGTTGACAGTAAAGCGAGGGAGTGAGTGTTTTTGAAGAGTGATAATTGTTGCTATTTTCACTCCAATTTTGACTTTTAGAAGGGTATAAAGGTAATATGGAGTATCTGGTGGAAGTAGAAATTGGAGTGGAAATAAAGTGGGCCAATTTTGAATATTTAAAATTATGGTAATTTGTAACGGTCATGTATGTGTCAGATTGTGAAAGGTCCGTTATAAACGAGTTTTTTGGGGTCCATCCACGGGAAATCTTCACTTTTAATTATTATGAGATACCTAATATTAAAACATAGGATAATTACATTATATGATGGAATCTGCGGTATTATAGTTCATCAAAGCACCGGATGAACAACTGCGAGACTGGTCGAGTTGATTGAACAAGTGATCAATCAAATTTAAAATTCTCTTTATTTTTTTTTCAATCAGATTCATTGCTTAAAACTTACTAAATGAAATTTATCTTGTGCACATTTAAAAGATAACAACTGTCAATTTCCTTTATCAACTAAAAAAAGGGGTAAGGAAAAAAAAAAGCACCCCAATAACGATTAAATTTCATGAAGTACAAACTAGTTTTACCTTTTCGCCTTAAAAGGAGAACCAATGTTAAAGTTGAAATATATTTTTCTTGCTTTAGTTTCTTCTTGTGTTAACTTAAACTAAAGTGTTTGTTGCCAATTAAATAACTCTGAACTCCACAAGTCAAAAGGCATTGCATGAATACTTCTTCTTTCTACAAGTGTGATAGAGTCCATCTGACATGTATGACTGGAAATCATTTCAAAAATATACTCCTTTCGTTTTTTAAAAAATAATTTATTTTGACTTGACACGGAGTTTAAGAAAATTAAAAGGACTTTTGAATTTTGTGGTTTTAAATTAAAGTTATTACAAATGTACCAAAATGTCCTTTAATCTTGTTGGTCTTAAACATGTCATGTGGAAAGTTAAAATTAAAGTGTTACAAAAAATGGAAAAGGGTCATTCTTTTTTAAACGGACTATAATAGAAAGTATGTCATTCTTTTTGAAAACGGAGGGAGTAACATAGTTTGGTCATACCAAACATCCCTTATCAAAACGAGTTATGATAATTTAAAATATCATGTGGCACTTCATTGGATTAGATCGAGCAAGCTGAAAATAAGAAAAGATTTAGGTACAAATTCGGGATTGTTAAAAGGTCATTAAGTTTCAAGAACGTAGCATGTTTCGTTAAACCGGCATTTATCATTTTGGTTTCCGAATCATAAAAACTAATTACAAGAGCATATATGAACAAGATTTTTAACAATGAGCTCAACTTTGAAGTGTAGGGATTTGATATTGATTATCAACACGATCTTTAGAATTAATACCTTACGTATAGATAGAATAGTATTTGTATTTGATATTTATATCAAATCAATAAATATAAGATATGTAATATACGTACACTTATATCTTGATAATGATTAATTAATATATATATATATTTCAATTTAACTCTTAACGGTTGATATTAAATTATTTAATTTAGTACCATTGCTCTATTGTCAATTTCTAATGAACGTGAATATTGACCCAAGATCATTTTCTAGAGTCGTATAGTTGTCAAAAGTGAGTAACTAACTGTTATAGTCAGAATACTCATAAGATAAGATCGACGCCCGCTACACCGAAATCATACTTGCAAATTTCCCGCAAAACTCTTCATGCATATACTTAGTAGGCGTTTGGCCATAAATATTATTTATAATATTCTGGAATACATTTTCACTTTATTCCGAAATACTTGTTTGGCCATAAAAATAAAAAAAATATTCCGAAAAATGTTTTGACAGTTTTTGGTTTTTTGAAAACACCTCTTGAGGTGTATTCCCTTTTTTTGGATTGAATTTTTTCTCTCACTTTATTCTTAAAATACTACCCCAACTTTTTATTTTGTACAAAAAAAACACCAACCAAATTTTAATGTCCAACTACAACCTTATAAATGTCCAACTACATCTGCCAACCAAAAATAAATGTCCAACTACAATCACCAACGAGAAGAAATTGTTCTCACAATGTGGGATGATTTTAGTAAAGAATAGCTACTTACTAGTGTTATTAATTTATGCCTTGATAAATATTTGTAATAGACTTATTTCATGCATGTATGTTGATTTTGGGTGGTGGAAGATAATAATTTGGCATGGTGTAGATTTTGATTTATTGGTGATGTTATGAGAGATGGAAACATGGCTCCATGTGATTGTTTTCAATGTTCAATAGTAATGTTGTTTACTTTTTGTATTATAGTGAAGTTGTAAAAGTTATTTTGGGTTATTTTACTAGTTTTAAAAAATTGAGGGTATAAATCATATTTATAAAAAAGTACATCAAAAGTCTAAACTATTTTTGAAAATACTATGGCCAAACACAACTCCAACTCTATTTTCAACTTCAAAAATACCAAATCAAGTGAAAACGTTTTTGATTTTTATGGCCAAACGAGTCCTTAGAAAGAATACTATGTAAATATCAGCATGGATAATTTTTACCCTCAAATACAAACATTATGAAAGGCCTCAAGTTCAAATATCCCGTTTCTTCATTGTACTAAAGCCGAAGAGAGTTGGTGGTGATAATGTAGGATCATTAAAGACAATATAAGACGCTTTTGGTTACTTCAATAATACGAAGGTCAATTAAACTATGAGCATTCACATAGGCTTTTGAGATGTATTGACATTTTTCTGTGTCCGATCACTTTAACTCGAGGTCCGACACTAATAAATTTTTTTTAGTTTTCTAATAACAAAGGGAAGAGACATAATAACCCTCTTATTCACAAGTATATTTTTTATATCTCCAATATAAAACTCAATAAAGAGAGACCATCAATATTTGATCATGAAAGATGACAACAATATTTGGACTAATAAACCTCCATTGGACAGTAGCTGATATTGGAGGAAGATAAACTCACTGAAAGGACTGATACAAGGATGGTATAATCAGGGAAGGTACTTACTTACAATGAATGGGGAATATTCCATCACAAGAAGCTATTTAGCTATTATTGGTGCTCATTAGGGGTGTCAAAGTGAGCCCAAGTTAAGTGAATTCGCCCAATCCAACCCAATATTTATGGGTTGGGCTCAAGATAATTTATAATTGGATTCAATCTCAACCCATTAAACCTAAACCCATTTTTAAAAGATCTTCACTTGAGCCCAATTCAATCTTCACTTCAACCCATTTAATAAGGAACATAATTTCCTTAATGAAAGAGGAGAAAACAAGTGACAATTAAATTGTTCCATAAAACTTTTTTTAATTTTTTTTTCTTACCCCCCAACCCACCCCACCCTCCTACCCCCCTTCGCCCTAAGAAAAAAAATATTTAAAATATTTTTTCTCACCCCAAACACACACACACCTCCCTCTGAACCGTCTTACCCCCCCCCCCCCCCCCACAAAAAAAAAGATTAATTTTTTTTTAAAAAAATATATATATTTCACGGATAATATTTTTCCTCCATACCGAACACACTCATAGTGTATTTTATTTCATTGGTATAATATTTTGTGACTTTCATTTTCATATTAAGAACTTGCTTTTTTATTTTTTTGAGTTGAAATTCAAATTATAGTTACAAGAGGTAAATATCAATATGTTAATATTCTTAAAATTAAG
The DNA here is from genome assembly GCA_031232105.1 of Capsicum rhomboideum. Taxonomy (NCBI): domain Eukaryota; kingdom Viridiplantae; phylum Streptophyta; class Magnoliopsida; order Solanales; family Solanaceae; genus Capsicum; species Capsicum rhomboideum. The sequence goes on from CP124716.1 coordinate 9,284,398, forward strand.
TGGGTCAAATTGGGCGAATCAAGACCCAACCCAATTTTTAGCCCATTTTAGCCCAACCCATTTGAACTCAAAGTAAATTTGGGTTAGGTTCAACCCAACCCAATTTCTAATTCAACCCATTTTAATATCTTCAATTTTAGCCCAACCCACCCATTTGACACCCCTAGTGCTCATAGTAGACTGCATGTGGCTGATATGATTTGGAGTAGACTTGTTCAACCAAAACATAGATTCATTAATTATGTTGTTGGCTTATCAAGGAAGGCTGCTGACTAAGAAAAGAATGGTAAAACTAAATATCCAAGTAGATGATAGAACTTGTTGCTTATGTAATGGTCAACTTGCAGACGCTAGTTCCCATCTGTTTGGGGACTGTGCATGAATAAAACAGCTGTTGCATGAAGTATATGACTGGACCAAGATCAAGATATGGAGAGGAGATACAAAGAAGGTACTGATGAATATCAAGCATAAGCACTGGAGGCAATTTATAAAGCAAGTTGTAGCTGCAATATGGGGCAATTGTGTATCACCCATGGAGGGTAAGGAACTGGAAAACTTTTCAAAGAGTAACTGTATATACCACAGGTTGCCACACAAATTAGATAAGAACTTATAGATAGATTGCAACTATATATGAATTCAAAGAAGGCTGATAGATGTAGGGGTCTTATCCAACAGATACTAGATACTGATGTAAATAGTTTCTGGCTTTTATTATTTTGTCTGAGGCCTCTTCTTTATGATGAAGGGTAGGAGATGCTCCTTAGGTTGTATTGGTTTTTTGGAGTAATGGTAAAATTCATATAGTTACCAAAAAAATATTTGATCACGATATTTTTTAATCATAATTTGGATCTCTCGATTTATTGGACAATTTTATAGTTGTCGTCCAACCCAATTTTATAGTCGCCGTCTTGCGACTCCACAAAAAAGGGGTAAGATTTGCATATATCTTATCCTCCACAAATCTTATAAACGTGGTATGCTGTTATTTGTTGTAGTCTCTAACCACGATAACGTTCAAATACGTCAAGACGATATGAATATTTAGTTCTCCTCCTCCTTTAATTTGTATATCTAGAAAAATAACTCACGTGCACAGGGGCGGCTCAACGGAAATGGTGGCTGCCTAAAGCCGAACCATAAAAAGGAGCCCTAAACTCATTTTGTAATATACTAATATTCATATACTAAAAACACAAAAGAACTTACTTTTTGATTTATGGATATACACAAATAAGTAAATATTCAATGAATAGAAATTATATCTTAAGACATAAATAGGATGAGAAAGTTTGAGTGTGTAAAGGAAAAATACAACAAATAATTTAAGAGGAAAGAGTATTATAGAGTAAAATATTGGAGTAATCATTATTTTGGGGCCTGAAGCAATGGCTTTACGATTGAGCCGGCCTTGCACGTTCATTTGGCTCAATGGCATAAGTGAACAAGACTTCCATTGCAACATTTTTTGTCAAATTTAATCCTTACAAAACATAATTTGTTCAATCCGTTCAAGTTAATTCGTTTAAAAGTGGGGACAATTGAGTTGTAAGTTGTGACTCATATTATAAAGTTATGAAAACATTGAACATAAGTTCGTTTGGTATTTGATGGATGAGTTATAAGTTCTTTTCGGGACAGCCCATGTAAGTTTAGCGAACTTGAGTCTGGGCCCAGATGGGCCCTAATCTTAGCCCAAACAGAAATTTGATGTAATGGGCTCAATGGAAAACAGACAAACGAAGCCCAAATAATAACAGCTTTCTGTTTAGCTCTCGCCAAAACCCTCCTCCCTTAGCTAACTTCTTCCTCTGCATCACTTTCTGCAGGACCAAACTCTCCAGCTTATCTTTCTCCAACGGCATCAACTATCAACTGTATGTTCCCATTTTTTTTTCTTTTAAATGTATATTTTCCTTTTAAATGTATATAGCTCCTGTTTTTTTTTTTTGCGCAATAGTTTTTTAGTGGTAATATACAGGTTTAATGCTATTGTATATATATATATTTTTTTTTGATAACCGTAGTGTTCGGCCCAGCTTTCGCGCATCTCGATAAAATCCACTGTATACCTGCCACGTCCCACAACAGATATCACTATTGTTTTTTTTGTTTTTTTTTTATAAATGTGGTGTCCGGCCCAGCTTTCGCGCACGTCGACACTGCTGTTGTATTTGCTTTTACAAGTTTTGGTGTTATGCTAATTTTTAAAATTGACTAATTAGAAAAACCTGTATGTTTTATGCAGTGCACCCGCCGCCACTGCCGACTTATAAATTGTCAACCATGACGGAGGTTGAAGAAAACCCTAATATAGTTGTTGCAGAAGAAGAGTCAATTAAGAAGAAGAGAAAGCGAAAGAGAGACAAGAAGAACAAAATGGTTGTGGAGAAAGAGACTAAGAAGGAGAAACAGAACGAGGACGAAGAAGAGGAGAGGGAAGAGGATGATGAAAAACAGAAGGAATTGGATGATGAACTGAAAGCGGAGATTAAGAAAGAGATGAAGAGTGGGTCAGGTATTATGAGTGCTGAGTTGTTTTCTTCTGTTGAAATTTCGGAGCCCACCATGAAGGCAATTAAGGATATGGGATTTGAGTACATGACTCAGGTAAATTACAAGTTTTTCTTTCTTTAATTGCCTTGCTTTGAAGGGGAGCCTTGACGTAACTAGTAAAATTGCTGCTATGTGACCTCCGCTCTAGTCGTGGAAATAGCTTCTTGCATAAATGCAGGGTAAGGTTGCATACAATACACCCTTGTGGTCGGGCCCTTCTAGGACCCCTGCATTGTGGGAGCTTTAGTGCATCCGTTTGTCCTTGATTCCCTTGCCTATACTCTACTTTAAAATATGATAATTGGGATCCTTGATGGCGATTTCAGTTGTTTATTAAATTTTCATTTTGCTTTTTCTAGTATTTTTCATAAGCAGATAGTAGCGAAGTGAAATACTAGGCATTATAGTGTGATACTAATTTGGGAAAATGTAGAAATTACTAGTAAATTGCATGATTTTTCAGCTATGGTGTCAACAAGTTTCTTATTCTATTTCTGTACTCTGTTTCGAGTTGCTTGAAGTGAATTTTTTTTTCTCGAGAACTTGAATAGATAGGATGATAATAATTTGTCATGAGGACCCTAACCACTTGATTTTTGTCTCTATTTTGGCACTACTGCATTGCTAATACTCATTGTTCTCGTAAAATATCCCTACCTTAATTGTTTGTCTTTGGTGTTGAAGATCCAAGCCAGGGCAATTCCTCCTCTTCTGGAAGGCAAGGATGTCCTTGGAGCTGCAAGAACTGGTTCCGGTAAAACACTTGCATTTTTGATTCCAGCTGTGGAGTTATTATTTCATGTCCACTTTACACCTCGTAATGGAACTGGGGTGGTTGTTATTTGCCCAACAAGAGAACTGGCAATACAGGTAAAATACCTAGTCTTCCCTGTCCACCCTTTTTGCTTGTTTTTTTCTTTACGGCCTTCCTTTTTTTTTTTTTTTGTTTGTGGGGGGTGCGGGGTGAGACAGTAAGGATGACTATATGCGGTTAGTTGATATGGCTGATCTCCTTGCCTGCATACTACTTCTGTCCTAACAAACCTGACCTTCTTCCCTTGTTTGATATGTCCTTAAACAAACTTGACTTCACTTAGATGTTAATTTTTTATTTTTTTTTGATGAAGTAATTCGATGTCATTATAAGGTTACAGCAACAGAGGATTTGTCAGTCCAGAACCAAAAAACCTTATAGAACTAAGGAACCGACAAAATCCAGGAAGGTGTGATGTTATTTACAGGGGAATGGTTTGTCCAACTAAATAGACTGACCAACAACCAGGGTTAAGAGAACATATTTGAGTTGACTCCCCATCAAAACATCTCCTATTCCTTTTACACCAAATACACCAAAAACTACAAGCTGGGACCACGATCCAGATCTTTCTGATGGGATTTTCAACTTTCTAGAGGTCCAACTGACATTAGCTTCTCTGACAGTATGAGGCATGGACCAGTCGTGGCCAAAAATAGCTAGGAACATGTTCCAAAGATGTAATTATAGTTCCACGATACAAACAAGTATAAGCTGGTTCTGCTTTAGAATTTTTGAACTTGACTTTGACATCTTAATAACTTGCAATTAGCATTTTTTTTAAAAAAAGAAAAAAATAGCAATTAACATTTGCAGGGCAAACATTAAAGTATTTATTTTAACCAAAATTTAACATAATAATCTATCCAAGCGTTTTACTCTTCATACTGTTGAGGTCAAGTTAGGTCTAGTTATGGGAAGAATGGAGTATCTTGTTCTATCCTTATACGTTCAAGATAATTAAGTTATCTAGTTTTACTTTCATTGAATATAAGGTGCATGTTTGAGTCGTCGTCTACAACTCAATACATAGAGGAACTGGGATTGCCTGAAATTCTTTGCATATATAATCTTCAGATTTATTGATCCTATAACAGTTTTAAATCTCTCTTGCTAACTTCCTGTGGAACTAATACAACCAGTGCGAAATGTGGTAATTCGTTAATCACTTGTGACAACATCATTTGCTACAGTTCACCTTTGTCCAGTATTAGCTTGTTGATAGCATCTAGGTACAAGAAAATTTACTGCATAGCGAGCTGTTGCAAAAACCGTCCCAATTCTTGAAGATCATATATATGTTACTATCACAAGTTTTTGTGGTTCAACTATATTGAATTTGCTAGCTAAACTATGAAAGTCTAACGTTGTTGGACAGTGGTTGCCTATTTTAATATGTGTGTTTCAAGGCTAACCTACAGTTTTAATGAACTCAGACGCATGCTGTGGCAAAGGACCTTCTCAAGTATCATTCGCAGACTCTCGGGCTGGTTATTGGTGGTTCTGCAAGAAGAGCAGAGGCAGAGCGTATTGCAAAAGGGGCTAATCTCTTAGTATGCACCCCTGGTCGACTTCTTGATCATCTTAGAAATACCAAGGGCTTCATTTATAAGAACCTTAAGGTACTTGCGCCTTTCAAGTGGCTTGTTATTTCTATTTATGATATCATCTGTTAGTAGGATATATTGATATCAATTATTCTCAATTCCCACCTATGATATTCATTAGAATTTACTTTACAAGTTATTCATAGCTTTACTTGAGCCTGTGTCCAAGGATCAATGTGGTTTCTGAAATTAGTGCCTAAACTTGCAGTGTCTCGTGATTGATGAAGCTGATAGAATTTTGGAAGCAAACTTTGAGGAAGACATGCAGCAAATCCTTAAACTTCTACCAAAGGAGGTAGTCACCAAAGCAGTATTGTTACTTAGTCTTATGAAAACTATAGCTTTGTGAATTGTTATCTACACTGATAGTCAATTTTAAGATTAAGTATAATTTCTTGTGTTAGGCCTCCTTAATGATTTCCCGTGTTTGCCCTTGCAAGTTCTAGGTGTTTATTAATTTCTACAGTAAAATAAACTCATGGCTGATGTAAATGTTCTTAAATGGACGTGGATGCTTGGAGTTAAGATGAATATCTTTTTCAACTCTTTGACTAATGACTACCAGTGTGTGCAAAATCCGACGTGTCTGGGGTGAAAAGTTCATGTAATCACTTGTTCTAATGTAATTTCTAGGTGTTACTCCGAATCTGGTAGTTCATTGCATTTCTTGTTTCTCAGTTATTCTTTGTACGTTCAACTATGGGTGTATTTGTTATTCTGAGTTAAACTAATATGCTAGTTGCTCTACAGGGGAGGCAGACTGCTCTCTTTTCGGCTACACAGACAAAAAAGGTATTCTAAAGCCTCTAGTTTTTCATGCCCCTCTTAGCTGAAAAGCAAGTAGTAAATTCCTGATTTCAAGTGCATTTGTCTGGAACTTCAAACATAATTGTGGAAATAGAAAAGAGATAGGAATCTCCATTAAGAGACTGCTGAAAGTAATACATTTCATGCCATATATGTTAAAAACTTTCTTCTTGAATGAAGCTACATTGTCTTGTGATGAGTATTTGTTTGGCAAATACAAATTTATGATAATTTGAGGAAGTGAAAAATATCGACACAGTAAATGAGGTTCACTGAGATCTGTTCATTGTTTTCAGGTTGAGGACCTTGCACGCTTATCTCTGACAGCTCCTATCTATATTGATGTGGACGATGGGAGGAGGAGGGTATATACAAAACTCATTTATTTCCTCCTAGTATATGTTTAATTTAAGATCATATAGCAAGTCTTTGAATATATGGTCAATTCAGGTCACGAACGAAGGGCTACAACAAGGATACTGTGTTGTCCCAAGTGCCAGGAGATTTATTCTCCTTTATTCGTTCTTGAAGAGGAACCTGTCAAAGAAAATAATGGTGTTTTTCTCATCTTGCAACTCTGTCAAGTTCCATTCCGAACTTCTTCGCTATATCAAGATTGAATGTTATGATATTCACGGGAAGCAAAAGCAGCAAAAACGAACATCTACCTTTTTTGACTTTTGCGATGCAAAGAAGGGTATCCTGTTATGCACGGATGTCGCCGCACGTGGTCTGGATATTCCTGCTGTGGTATGTTGCTTCACCTCTTATCAAAGCAGTCTGTGGTCTATTCTTGGCTGGAACCTGTATATGAAGTAGGGGGAGAGTGAACTTGTTTCACTGTTTGTTCTCTTTTTCTGGAATGTCAGGCATGGGGTGGGGGGTGGGGGGGAGTGAAACAAATCTTTAATCGAATAAAGAGAAAATGTTGTTGGTGCTCAATTCCTTCTGCTTCAATTATCTTGTCGTGCTATCAATTGTACTTCTCTATTTTTACTTTGATGTGTTCTATGTTATTTGGAAGGAGGTTGTTGATACATTTTTATTAGAAGCAAAAACGTTTTTACTGTACAACTTATGAAGTTTGAAAATCACTGACTTGCTTCCTCATCACTAGTTGAAATAGACATCTGACAGCTCTCTCCTTTTGAAAGGTAGTAAGAGAAGAGTATTGATTCTTGTTTTGTTTCTCTTTCCAGGACTGGATTGTGCAGTTTGACCCTCCTGATGAACCCAAGGTAATAGACACTTTGCTTTATGGGTTTTGGGAGTTGGTTATGAAGGGAGAAATTCTCGTTCCTTCTAATTGATTTGATGTGTAAATCTTTACAGGAATACATACACAGAGTCGGTAGAACAGCACGTGGTGAAGGTGCTAAAGGAAATGCATTGCTCTTCTTGATTCCAGAGGAGTTGCAGTTTCTTAAGTACCTGAAGGTCTCTTCACAATCACACTCTTAAATTTATAGAATGATGGAACATCTATTAGAATTCTAAATGTGTCATCAGAAGAATTGATCCCTTGAGGTAGGAGCTAGGAGCTGTGGTACTTCAAAAATATTTTTACCCAGTATAAGTGAAATATACTTAATTAATCTGGTAAAAGCTCAGGGTAGAAGTTGGAGCTCTGCAAACTGATTTTTCCATTTCGATCATTAGTTTTTCTTGAACATTGCTGGCATTTCTTTCAAACTGTTTCCTGATGACTTCCAGTGGTAACTGAGAATAGCAACTGAGTTTTTTATGTTTCTTACATAATTTTGTTAAATTGTGGCTATGCATTGATAGTCTAATGTGCATTGCTTTTATGGCAGGCGGCAAAAGTGCCCGTAAAAGAATATGAATTTGATCATAAAAAGCTGGCCAATGTGCAGTCACTCCTGGTAAATCTGCGGCAGCTGCTTGTATTTTATTTTATTTAGCTGACCAGCGTGTTTCTTATATCTTATGATGGGGACCTTTGTGTTGAAATAAAGAATGCAAAAATTTGTTTCAGGAAAAATTGGTCGCCAACAACTATTACTTGAACCAGTCGGCTAAAGAGGCATATAGGTCCTATTTGCTATCATATAATTCTCATTCCATGAAGGAAATATTCAATGTTCACCGACTTGATCTGCAGGTATGTTATCTTGCTTCCTTTTCCAATGTTATGGCAGATAGAGTCTCCCGGATGTGTAATATTTAAGAAATAAGAAAATGGATGAATCCGGCATAAAGACATCTATTTTAGTACCGTGCACAAAAATAATACTCCCTCCATTCGCTTTTACTTGTCACTAATTTCTAAAATGGATTTCCATTTTTACTTGTCACTTTTGACATATCAAGAGAAGACAATTTTTTTTCCTGTTTTACCCTAATCATTAATTGCTTATTCTCCAAACCATTTTCAAGACATAATACTAAACATTAATGAATACGGATACTATGGTAAATAGCCATGTCAATAATTGTTTTTCTTAATGGATGTGCCAAGTCAAAATGTGACAAGTAAAAGTGAACGGAGGGAGTACTTTGAAGTTTATGGTTTATTACTATTTTAAATTTAAATAAGATGTATGGTTTTATCAATTATGACACGTGTGAAATATACGGTTCTATGTAGGGTGCATTTATGTCCAGTCATAAAGCACATGTAACATGTGCAGTTAGCACTCTATAAGCCACAATGAGTACTTGTACAACCAAGAGAGATGAATCCTGAAATTGTGGCTTAAGCAGGAATTTTGAATAAAATACACAGAAGAGATCACTAATGCTTTCCAGTAAAGAATAATGACATGGAGAACGTTTTACAAAGTCTCTAGCTAGACTTGAAATTTCAGGTCTGCAGTTCCCCTTTTAAGTAGTGTTAAACTAATTCAGGTCTTCTAACTTACGGACGAAAGGAAGCATTCAGAATAACTGTACCTAGTAAAGAATTGCAGTAGTGCTTTGTTTCTTTGATCCTAGACTCTCTGATTTAAATTTTTGTATGACTCTTTAAGTGCCTCTGACTGTATGTGAACGTGGATGTGACATGTTAGGCATGAGAATGCTATCTGCGATTTTAGGATGTCATAATCTGTGCAATAAGTTTCTAATGCTGGTGTTGCCTATCTATTTGAATACTAAGTAAGTGGAGATATGAATTACTTCGATCCATATATTACTACTAACAGATTAAATGGTTGTTCTGCAGGCTGTAGCTTCTTCGTTCTGTTTTTCTAATCCTCCAAAAGTACACCTCAACATAGATAGCAACACGTCCAAGTTCAGGCAGAAAAAGCGTAAAGTTGAAGGTAGCCGAAATGGGTTCAGTGAGGGAAATCCCTACGGAAAGAAAGGAGGTGACGACATGAAGCAGTTTGTAAGATATTAGGGAAGATTTTCTGCAGCAGCAAAGGTTTCTGCAGCAGATGCATGCCTCAAAATGTATAATTGTTCTCGAGTGTAAACTTATTACGTGGAAGAGTTCATAGTTGAAGCATTCCGCCTTCTGGCTAGCACACTTTGATTTTTCTGGATTTGGTCCCACAATTTTGTCATGGCATTGCCAAAAAAAGTAAAGACTAGAGACTCTCTCTCTTGTTTATTTTTTCAGTTATGATATGAACAATTTTCTTATGATCAAGGTTTTATATGCTTGTAACTCATTTTTCCTTTTTGAGGCTTATATCTGCGTGTGAATTACTTAATCCTCTCATCTCTTGGGCCTATTTGTTGCAGATCCAAAACCAAAATACTTCCAAGCATATCATTGGAAATTTCATGCTTATTCTCCAGTCAGTCACTATTACCATTAGGAGTTGCTAGATACGTGGGATGGAATAAGAACGGATATTTTATGGGACTATTTTATCCTATTTTTCATATTGGATTGTAGTATCAATGTTTTTTAGTACAAATGGTGGATAAAATAATTTTGGGATTAGTTAATATGGTATACCAAACATGAGATAATGTTAAATGTCAAATTTTATTTTGAAATTATTTTTATCCCACGTAATGAGCTTGAGATAAGTCACAACTTTGCACTGATGAGAAAGTGACATGATACTCATTCTCCTTCATGATGAAGATTAAGAATAGTTGCGGTGTTCTTTTTGAACTGTAAAAGGTGAGCCAATTTTTTTATTTCTTAGGGCTGTTTGTTTTCATGCCGCAAAAGCTTTTCAAATTTTATAAAAAAAAGTAAAGAAAAAGATAACCATTTATTCTAGTTTCAACAACAGCTAAGTTACTTCTTTCTTCTTTTAATGGTCCAATACTCTGATCAGTAGGGCTCAAAAAACCGATGGCTGATACATTAAATGCTCAAGAAAATAAATTTTTTATGTGGTCCTGCTCCTATAAATGAATTCATAAAACAGTGTGTGCATGTTGATTTTGTCAGTGTTATTTCTATAAAAAAGAGAACTATAAAAAGAAAGAAAACTTCTAGTAGACTCCAGTACCCTTCCAAAAAATCACAAATACCAATAATAAATCTGCCCCGTGAAATACAATACAGTAGTCTACCATTGGAAACGAAGAAAAAAGGAAATTAAAAAACGCATAAGCTAACCGACAATAAAAGATAGAAAACAATAAAATAATACCCTTTTAATTAATTTCCTTAACCCCTAATAAAACCTCTCCTTCCTCCCAAAGCAAAATCCAAAATAGAATAAGGGCTCGTTTGGTATCATGTATAATAACTAATTTCGTGATTAATTTTAGGATAAGTTTATCTCATATTTAGTGGGATAAAATCACGTGATAACTTATTTCGAGGTTAGTTACCCTTGAATTGTAGTGTTACTTTTATTTTGAGAATGAAATAATAATTCTGAGATAACTCATTCCGAATCAAGTTGTCACGTGATAACTTGTTCCCCAACCAAACAAGCCCCAATTAATTATATCACTTGAATAAATATTGTTTATTGCAAGAAAATACATACAGATATTAATAATTTTGACCAAGTATTATACGACACGTACACGTAGTGGCACACGTAATTAGAAACGTTTACTTAACCCAATCCAACACGAAACCATTTAAGCAACAACAAGGTCAAAATAGGAAATCAACCAAAATAAATTCAACGAACCCCAAATCCCCTTAACCGCCCGCCAACCTCACACGCCTTCCCACGCAAGTAAAAAAAAAACACAAACAAATCCGCCTGCTCATAAAACCTTTGTGCTATACCATATAAAGAAACAAACAAAACAGAAACCAACTTCACCGCCCACTTGAATAACAAGCAAGCAAGTAAAGCAAGCAATAAACCTTTGGCGGTGTTTCCCGTTGGCTATTAATTCCCCCTTTCTTTCATTTCCTTCAATTCTTTTTCCCCAAGTTATTAAACAAACTTGCACATATACAAATCCTATTTCAACTTAGATTTGGTTCTACAAAAAAGTTAAACAATACTACTATATAATCTTCCTGCTTTTTTGGGCTACAATAGTTAAGGCACAATGTGCTTTTTGTTGTTCTAAGCAAGTATTGATTCGTTGTGATTTTTTTTTTTCATTGTGAATATTCTCTTCTTTCCTCTTACTTTACATTCTGTTCTTTTATTAGCTACCTTCAATTTGCATTCAATCAGAATCAAATTCTCTCACACTTGGTTGGTTATTTTTACCAAAGTGTCCTCCGTCCTATAGGATTTTTATACTTGTTGGAGTTATTCTGTAATGGAGAACTTTGTGAAGCCTCAGTTCTTCTCTTTTCTTCGTGCGGAAGCGGCAGTTCAACCATACCCACATCATCACAGAATTATGGCTCAGCCGGGATTTGAAAATCGATTCGCAGAATCTACAAGCTCAAGTAATGATGATGTGCAAGATGCGGAAGTTTCGGATTCAGAGAGTTCGGTTATCGGCTCGAAAGATCAAGAAAAAAGTAGTTCTGGTTTGATGAGAATTGATGAAGGCGATAAGGTACACGGGATTATATGCAACAAGTTTCTATCGGGTTTGGGTTGTTTTGGATCATCAACGCAAATTACGGCAATTCATAAAGAGACTTGTTCTAGCTTCACCAAGCAAGCGAAGCTTCAATCGTTCGTTATTTTTTCTAAAGCTGTGGAGAAAAAGTGCGGAGGAAATGCTAATGTGAAGTACGCTTGGTTGGGAGCTTCGAAAGATGAAATTAACAACATATTTTCGTATGGATTTTCTCATCCATCGAATAATGGAGCTTATTCTCGAGCTATATGCCTTTCCCCGGATGATAATTCACTCGATTGGTACTTAATTTACCCTCATCTTTAATTCGATCTTTTGTATTTTTCTTTTAGCTGCTTTGATGTTCGTTACTAGAGCCGAGTGTCTTCCAGAAACAACGAATCCTCCCCACACTGTTGAGTTACGAATATTTTCCATTATAACTGATTCATGATTTTTTTTTTTTTTTTTTTTTTTGCAGTGTGCAAAATGCTGTTCCTGATAAAAATGGGATAAGGCATCTATTGCTTTGTCGTGTGATACTGGGAAAAAGTGAAGTTGTTCATCCTGGATCAGGACAATGCCATCCGAGTTCTGAGGAATTTGATACAGGGGTTGATAATTTACTTTCTCCTAGAAAGTATATTGTGTGGAGTACTAACATGAATAGTTACGTTTTCCCGGAGTTCATGGTCAGTTTCAGAGTCACCTCACATGTCAAAGGTGAGAACTAGTGCCTTAAGCATTGCAGAGAATTAGAATGTTTTAGAGGATTGTGCTAATTTCTATGGCGATTTTTGCAGATTCTCAAAGGAATGGAGTTCGTATGGAGAATCCAAAATCACCTTGGATTACATTTCCTGCACTGATTTCTGCTCTATCGAAATTCTTGCCGCCTCAGACTGTCAAATTGATTACGAAATATCATAGTGACCATAAGGTATGTGTGTACAATTTTTTATTTTTATTTTTTTAAAGTACGGTTGTTCATATCTAGTTCTGTGTACAGGGGAAGAAGATCACAAGGCGAGACTTGATTCAGCAAGTGAGGAAACTAGCAGGAGATGAGTTGTTAACTGCAATCATAAAGTCCTGCAAGAATAAGGTACTTCGGACGAACAATTTTTTGTTCAATAAAATGTGGCATGAGTATTAGTATACTGATTGTTCAAGCTTTAATGATGTTCTTATACATAGAGAAGCAAAGGACTCCAGTTTTAGTTGATTCATGCCTTAATATTTGTAATATCTTTCCGTTGGTTATCCTATTCCTGAGTATATCGGTGAAAGTTTTTCGTAATATTGGATATTATGATAGCAAAGGAGTCCTTAGGCCCTAAAATTTGAATAATATTCCTTACTTGAAGTAATTCTTTCGATCATTCATCCAAAGGAGACCTTGATTTCGAATTTGACCAATTTGAGATGCTAGGCAACAATACTGTTAGTTTCTTCACATCCGAAGTGAATTCTTGGCCCATTTCTGTATTTTTTTTTAACAATCGATGTTAGAATATTATTTTCCCCCAATAATCGGTATCGGTACTTTTGTCTGTAAATACTCTGCATATTTGATTACATTCGTAAATCAATTCTCTTTAGTATGAGTTATAGTCTCAATAAGAGAATGCTAGTTCTTACTGTTCATGTTATTAGGATATGGGAAATTTGAACTTTCAGAGAAGGCCTGTACAAACATTTTCATGGAATCGAGAATGAAGTTTTCATGTAAATGAAACATTTGACGTATGTTTGCTTGTTCCATTATTAAGTGTGTGCAACAGAACCTGCTGCGGTTTGACATAGGCGTAGCTTTAAATAACCTGCAATTCGATTATGCTCTACAGTTTTACAGCCTACTACATAGCTTATTCCCCTTCAAAAACAATATCCTTAAACTGATACTATAAGTAATGCCAAAACTAGGACCGCCCTCATTAGTTTTTTAACAATACTTACAATGATTAACTGACTTGTTTGTCCTTCGGTTTTGGCAGCAAAGCAAAGGATCAACTGGAAACTCATCCAGCACCAGCTCAATTAACTTTGAACAACGAGACGGAAGATGCTGTGCTTGCCAGAAGAGTTATTGAATAATTTTCTTGACGAAAACACGGACGGACTCAGAGAGAATGAAACGTTACAAGATCGACATCCACTAACCAAAGCTAAAATGTGACACAAGGAGGGACTAGCTGCTGCTGCTGATTCATGGGATGAAAATGATATCTTCTAACAAATTAGACTTTGAAGTTTAGCTCAATTCCCCACTTTAACCTGCATCTCTTCACACACTTTTTTTTTCCTTGCTTTGTAACCTCAAAGTTTGTCTTAAGAGTAAACAGTCTATCCCAATGTAATAGATAGTTGTAATAGTTCCCTGATCAATTCTTGTTGATGAAGAGTAAAACAACAAATTGCTATCAGATTATGTTTGCATATCCATTTTGTTAAATACCCTTATTCCCCTGCCATGACGTGGGTCATTATGATACTCTCTCGAGAAAAAACGAGCAGTTTATGCTTTAGTTACCACCATTTCACAGAATTGAGTTATTCAAATTGCTTTTTAGGAATGGAATATTATCAAGCACTGTTCGTTATTTCAGTTCAAGTATTTATGATTTTTTTTTTGGTGTACTGGTGATGGTTCTCGAGGATTCAATATTGACCCACTTAAATCTATTGCTACGATATTGTTCATTGAAAGGGCGGCTTACCAACATGGCTCCACAAGGATCTGATAACCTAATGCTATTTAGTTTATGGTATTTTTTTTTTAATAATTTTGGTGTCCGGATCAGCTTAGGCACATGAATAAAGTTGAATGATGTACCTTTTGTTTCTCTTTTTTTTTTTTTTTTAGCAGCGGTATTAGCTTCTTGTAGGTTTATTTTGTAAAGAAAAAAAGGAACAAGAGTGATTCATACAACTAATCGATTGATTTCTTAAGAGAAAGGGGAAGAAGCACTTAACTACAGAAAAGCTGACCAGATTAGTAGATATTGAGCTGAAGAAGTGTTCGTTGGTGTTTGATTTCATGGCACTCGTGAGATTGTTCTCGTCTTTGGTGAAATCTACCCAAATTCGTGTTTCTGTGACGTTTGTTACTGTGCTTCCAGATTCCTCTTTCCCTTTGGTTTTTTTTTTTTTTAATTTTTTTTAATTTTTTTTTTTATCCGAATCTTGGGCTTCCGGGTCGAAGGCCGATTTTTCAGGTTTGGCCTATTTGTACAGATTTGCTTATTAATAAAAAGGAAAAGGATATGGGCTGACCACTCAAACAAATATTGGCCCACGTTTGGATCTATAGATACTCTATAGCCAATCGATCCAAACTACTGCCATCCAATGGCCATTGCGCTACTTCAGCCCTCCTCTCCTTCTTGGCCATTTTGGCCATTTTCAGTGCTTTCCAAATTTGGGTCATTCGGCCCTTCTTTTTAAATGTTTCAGTTAGTTAGTTTTTTTGTTTTTTTTTTTGATACAAATTTTTTGACTAGAAAAAAGTCTTTTTTTTTTGTTGTTTAAAAATAATAATTAAATACAATTATATATAAGTTATATAATTATTATATATAATATGTATCAATATAAGATATATGTATAGAAACTAGATAGGATGTGTATATATATATATATACGATGTGTATAAGAACTGTATCATTTTTTTAGAGAATATGTATGTATATATATAAAAGATATATGTATAGAACAATGAATGTAGTATAGGGACTGTGTCAATATGGTATGAGGGTCGTATCAATATGGTATACAGACTGTATCAATATGGTATATGAACTATTTATGCACAAGTTTTTCAGTATAAATTATATGAATGTGGTATGAGGACTGTATCATTATGGTATAAGAACTGTCTATACCATAATGATACAAATGTATGCAATAAATAAATGTTTATTTCAATTATCTGAATAATAATTGCAGCTAAAGATTGTGTAGAATCTATATAGAAATTGTATAATTATTGTATAAAATATGTTATTTTTATATAACAAATAAAAGTACACTCTTTTTGTATTTGATTAATAAAAAAGAGAGTAGAAACTACAATATTTCAAATTTTTATTTGGTTTTTAGGAAAAAACTACAAAATTTTATGTAATATTTTCTTAATAGAATTAAAAAAAAAAAAAAAAAAAAAGAAACGCAACAACAACCACCTCAAAAAAAAAAAAAAAAAAAAGGAAAAAAAGGTAACTAAATAGGAGGTCAGCCGTCAGCCGCCTTTCCAATGGCTAGACATAGGAATTTAAATTCCATGGGTCATTTTGTGGGATTTGTTTGGCCCGAAGGGCCTTATTTGTCCTTTTCCCTTGATAAAATGGCCTCTTTGGCCTACTATAATTTAAAAACAAACAAACAAACAATGAATTTACTCAATCTTGAACCATCATTTATCCAAACTGCTATTTCACATTATTAGTGATAAAATTAACACACATGAAAAGACAATTACAAGAAGATCATTAAGTTGTAGTAATTATATGTAAACTTGGGTTTAGTAGTGATCAAGCATTGATAGCAGCCATTTGTTGAACGTTGATGGGGTAGCAATCGGAAGGCGGGCCAGAGTATGCCCTCTGTGCCAAGATGGCATTCACGGCTTGCGTTGGATGAAATGCATCCCAGAATATGTACTTACTCCTGTCTAGGCATGGAAATTCATAGGGTAGGCATGTTATTTCTCCCTGATTTCTTCCCACTCCACAGCATGCTCTGTCCCATACGTTAAATCCTGCCATGAATTGAAGAGCATAGTAAATTACTAGTGTAATTTTCCTGTTAGGTTAATTTCATGAATTTATCTCTCAATTTTATTTTTTAATTGCATCTAAATCACTATATAATTCAATCAATCCCAGACCTGTCAAAAATATTCATGTGATCATGTCAAGAAAGTATGAATCTTAAAACATAGTGATAGTTTAGTTTAGATCCTAGCTAAGGAGTATATATATATATATATATATATTACCATATCTGGCAGGGTTGTTTAAGATGTCACCAATAGCAGCATATGTGTTGCCATAAACAAAAACGGCTCCAGGGTGAGTTCTGTTGTTCATTATGCTGACGAGTGACCTGAGACCTTCATTGAAATTACCAAGTATCTGGTTTACATAATCAACACATCTTCCTGGAGGGGCTTGTCCTGTGGCTAACTGATTGGGAATGCATCCAAGTGGCCCTACTCCTGCTAACAAAAACTTCCTCAAGCCTACGCTATACAACGCCTGCATACACAAGTATTTGTCAACAACCTCGAAATAAAGATTTATGGAATTAATAGCTGCAAAAGGAACAAAATTGATCGCAGCTTAATTACCACTAGTTGTCTTGCATAGCGATTGAGAAGGAGGTTGGCAAACTGTTGGGGATTATAGTTGATACTGGAAGTATAAAGGGAAGGCATGAGATAGTTGTTTATGTAGTCATTGCTTCCAAACACCATCACTGCTATTGATCTTGACAGGTAAGTGTTTAAATCACTGGGACTCATCATCGTCCTTAACTGACTTAATGTGCTTTCAAAATTTATCACCTGTTGGCTCAACGGGTACCTTTCCATCTGTACATAAATATATGCGTACATTTATCATTGAAATTGATATTTCACAAAGAAAGAGGAAGAGAAATAAACGCGCGGGCACACACACACATAAATATATATAGCATATTACATAGTGTTGGCCACTTTCGTCGAGGATGCCAGCAGCAGCAGATGCATAGTTTACTCCCCCGAGGATTCTGGCCCCTCTTGTGCTCTGATCTGCAAAAGGCGGAGGAGAAGACACTCCCAACAATTTTCCTGAAAATATTCGATTAATATTCTCATTTGTTTCAATGTTTCAGGAATGTGTATTCAAATATTCTAAAGCAAAATTACCAAGAAAATCCACAAAAGTTTTGCCATTGGAAAATCTGCCAGTAGGGCGCCCTCTGTTGAAATCAATCCCATAAGGGAAGTAGTTTGATTTAGCAATAGAATTGAGGAAATTGTTATTCCCATTATCAACCAGGGAGTCACCAAATACCCATAAAGCTGTAGGTGCGCCGTGTACTGATGAGCAGTACGCAAGAAGAAGAACAAAAAAACACATCGTCACTGACCCTTTCATTTTAATTTTAGCGTTTATGGACGTAGATTTCATGAGCAATCTTTCGTTCCTTATTTTAGTTTCCCCTCTTCATCATCATCTACTTTGGATTAATATAAGAGAGGAAAGGGCTGGCCAAATAACTTTACATGTAATAACATTACATTTTGTGGAACCGTTTAGCATAAAATCTTACTTTTGTTGGTGGACTTTTCCTAATTTTGGTATCATCTTTTCTTTTTCTCACGTCTAGTTCGTTTAGCTTTTGGTTGTTTGTTCAAGTCATTCATTTAAGGATATATATCAGCAAGGCACATGTGATGAAGTTTTCTGTGCAACGTTGGGAGGTTTTTTGTATGCCCAGTAATTAATTTGACACTAGTGAATTTATCTGCGCTTTGTGGCGCTTACAAATTATTTATTTAATTTATGACTTTTTTTTTAAAAAAAAAGTTGAAATATTCAAAATATTGTAAAGATATTTTAGTCTGTCTCTATTTTTTTCATGTACCTCCGATCAATTTCTTACTAATTTTAAGTTACTCTTCTTTTTCTTTACGTTCAAATAAGTAGAAATAAAAAATAAAATAGTTAGGGGTCGTTTGGTAGGATGCATTACAAAAAATAATGCCTGCATTAGCTTTATGTATTACTAATACCTTGTTTGGTACACTTTTTCAACTTATGTATAACTAATGCAAGTATTAGTTATACACTCTATTGTGGATTATGCTATGCATAACTAATATATGGGAAACCCTTGGTATTAGCAATGCAAGGGACTTTAGTGCATGCATTAGTATGGGTAAAGATTCAATAGCCCCTCAAAACCTTTTCCACATCATTTTCATTATATTTGTGGAGGGTATTTTTGTAAATATTTTTTTAATTAAAAAATATGCAATGCAAGTTATTTTAACACACCAAACCAAACACTGCATGAGAAATAATCTCAGCATATCTAATGCAAGCATTACTAATACATCATATTTTGCACTATTCTTATACACCCTATCAAACGAACTCTTAGCATTGTTTATACACCTTACTGATGTTGATTCCCAATATTATGAATTATCATATCAGGTGTAGCTTGTTTATATACAAAAAAGAGATTGTCAAATGTTTCTATTGAATCCATTCTCTGGAAAAAGATCAACCTTCCATCCATTGAAACTCTTCCCGTTGTTAAGGGTGTCATTCGGAACAAACAATCTGGTTTGATCGAAAGCTTTTCTGTTGACTAGCTCGACTACCTATTGTATCCCGTTACCCCAAAAAAATTTCATGAAGATGTCATCAGAAGAATTGTTCTTTCGTCTTCTCCTATGGATGATTACTGCATAGTAATCACTTGGGGTCATCACGATGATGGACCCGCCTACTGCAGAATAGGAGATAATAGTAATAATGATGTCAATAGCTGGATTCCCTTCGATTCGTTCTTACCTTTCCACACTCAAATTGTTTTCCACAGTGGAAAGAAATTATTTTTCACTCTCCGAAACAGCCGAAGTAGCTAGCTTTACTGGTAGGGAGCTTGAAGCTTGGGATCTCCATAACGATCCAATTAAGAGAGCAGTTTCACACTGTAGATTTTGGTAGTGATCATTGGACTAATGAGCTAGAGGACCCAACCAATTGTTTGGATCATGATGATTACTTGGTGTACGACCACCAAAGCCAAGAGCTTTTCATTGTTACACGCAACAATTATGTTAGATGTTAGGCATTTATGACTACAAAGAAAAACGCATTGATTCCTGTTACTATCCCATTGATCTCGACAAGATTTCACCCGCTCCTACTTGGTTTACCCCGGATATTGTTGACGCGGAATGCTAACCCTAGTCCGGGCTAGCTTTTTAAGAACAATTCTTCAGCATTGTTATTTTCTTTTTTTTTTTCTTTTTTTTTTTTTAAGAAAAACTAAATCAGTAGGTTTATGTTTATTAAGTCAGATTGATTACATGCTAATCTTCTTGATGTGTGGCTTTGTTACTTTTCCATTCAGTCTTACAGTGCTCTTACTTCCTTTTTTTTTTTTGTATATTCTTTTCCTACGTTGACTTATTATGATGCAAGGTAAAACTGCGTACAATAAATTTGGAGGTCACAGGTTCGAGCTGTGGAAATAGCCTCTGACAGAAATGCTAGGTAAGGCCGTGTACAATAAACCCTTGTGGTTCGGCCTTTCTCCGGACCTCGCACACAACGAGAGCTTTAGTGCACCAGATTGCCCTTTTTTACTTATTTTGATGCTAAAGGATCAATCTGCAAGGCTCATATGACTTTGGTACCTTTAGGTTAGTCGATAAAGATCTTTTTTCCTCGGGTATTTTCGTTAATATCAGCACCAAGCAATGCAAAATGTACAGCAAGATTTTGTTTTTTAAAAAAAAAGATCACTTATCAGCTATATACAGCGACTTTGCAAAATCTAGAATAATTGCACTCATGATATTTTATGGTGGCAAGAGTTACGCTAGTTAAATGTGGGATTTAAGCTTAGTCTTTATACGAAATTAAGAAAAACTAGATTTATAAAATGAACCTGAAGAATTCCGTTTTTTCTAAGATTAATATTTCTTTGTCTTCTTTCGAAAGCAAAAAGAATCAATTTAGTTTATACTTAAAAGTATTAATTTTCGTTTAAAATCGCACTGTATAAAATACTTGATGCATAGTTTTTAAATATTTGAATTTTAATTTTAAAATATTAATTTGATCTAATATAATTTTACTTTAAAGTTATTAATTTTCAGAATAATAAAAAGTGCTGCATAAATTAAAAGAGTAATTAGTAATAGTGTAATACCTAATAAATATTTCTTAATAATATCATGTAATATATTATTATTTTTTCAGCACCCATTTAAATAAAGAAAGTAAAGTTCTCATTTCTTGCATTTCACGTTACCAGTATCTCTTTTTAAGATAGTTTTCTTTCTATGAGATCTTGAAGGAAATTTAATTCTTTCTCATTGGCATTCCAAAGTTCAAAGGGGTTATATAATTTTATGGTGAATTGACAATATTCTTTCTCATTGGCATTCCAAAGTACAAAGGGGTTATATAAGTTCATGGCAAATTGACAATATTCTTTCTCATTGGCATTTCAAAGTACAAAGGGGTTATATAATTTCCTGGCGAATTGACAAATTATTGGACCGAACTAGTAGAGACATATCATCAACTAATTTACCTTAAGCATCAAGCTAGGAAAGAAAGTTACTAGTTCTCCTTTTTAAGAATACTATAGTTGATATAAGAACTCAAAGTAGAAAAATTGTTCCTAACAATTCTAAGTAAAAAAAAGAAGAATTTAACTCCTAAACTTAAATTTTATAATCGAAACAAATACTCCTTAACCTAAAGCAAGTGCTAGAAAATTTGACACTAAAATGTTTAGGACTTTAGTCACGCACAAAATACAAGCTTGTTACGATTAAATATTTAAAAAAAGTTCTTTTCTCTTAAATCAACAATACGGATTTTAAGAGTTTGGATGTAGGAGCTAAATTTTTTCTTCTTTATGTTAAGGAGCATTTACTCCTTAAGTTACCTTCTACTACTATTATTTTTAATAATTTAAATATTAATAAAATTGAAATACTTAAACAAAAATAATAACATATCCAATTTAGTCCCACAAAGTAGGATCTGGAGAGGGTAGAGCGTATCAGATCTTATCTATACCTCAAAGATAAAGAGATTGTTTCAGATAGACCCCAGCATTATCACTTTTTATTACTTTATTATAGTTATAGTTTGTGTATCTTATTAGTAAACGTTCTTGTAGAGTTATCTACTTAAATAAGGAAAGGGTTTGCGCATATATATATATATATGTATAGTATATTCTTATTGGATATTAAACTCCTAGATATTAGGAGTTGCTATATAATTTAATTAAGAGAAAGATTAAAAGTAACAATTTTATTTAATTTGAAAGTACTAAGTTTCAGAAAATGATTAAATGACTAAATATTTGAATCGTTTTGCTTCAACGCGGTACCCTTTTTTTTTTCAGCATAAAAATTGCATTGCATGGTAGAAATATTATACAGCTTAATGGAACAATAAATCTCTTCATTATCATCAATTTAAGAATATTTGCAACACCCTCTAATGGTGTTTTCTCATTCTTGTATCGTTAGGACTATAGTAGATGTTGAACCTCCTTAGGCCTCTTCATATGTTTACTTTTTATATTTGGAATCTACTTAGTAAAAATTCTAACTCCGCAACTGATTAACCATGTCAGCCGGTCCAAGCATAGCCATCACTGTCCTCGAGTTTCGTGAGATTTGGGTTTTTCCCAGCATCAATTGTAACGTGTGTTGGTATATCAAGTGATTTTGCCCTTTCTTGCAAAACCAACATATCATCTTCACCACCTCATTCACCTGTCCGCACATCTCCCATCTATTTCCTTTGAGTTTTCAGGCTAAATATTATTTATTAATCCTCAAATCAAGCATTATAGCAAAATATACACCTCATTTATTATTTCTTTATGAAAGTGTAAAGTTTATTATAAAGCATAGATTAAAATAAGTCTCAATTAGCAATTGTCTTTAAAAATACACCATAATAATTTATTATCGTAAACTTTACAAACAGATAAATTTTTTAGAAAATTTACCTCAAATCAACCTGACATATCAATTAACAATTAATAATTATAAAACATAGATAAAATTAATAGCCTCTGCACATTACAATAGCTAAGAAACATTTTGTTTATTTTGTAACAAACAACAATTAGACTCGATAATATATAACAATAGAAAATACATACATATTTTAGTTGACATAATAAGAAAAGTAAGCTGGCAACAATGTAAAAAAAGAGAGATTTGATGACGAAGAAAACCTAGAAATCCTATGCAGAAACAAAGCTGAGAATAAAAACGTAGCAGAAAATTTAAAACTACAAGTCTTTTTATAGAAGTAGGGGATTCATGAACCAAGTAGGACACTAACTAATATTTTTGGGAAAAAGTCACGTCGTTAAAACCTAAAAGAATTGAATTAATTGTATGGCAAAAGCTTTAATCATGTATCTTGGGAAAATTAGTTGTAGCCGACCAATTTTTAAGGAAAAGTGAGCGGAAAAAGGTTTAATTATGTATTTTGTGGAAATTAGTTTTAGCCGACTAATTTTTAAGGAAAAGTGAAGTGGAAATAATTAATTTTGATAAAATTAGTTGGAGGAAAATGGTGAAAATACGATTTTTTCTATTGCAGAGATTTTTAATGAAAGACAAAAAGTTCAAATCACTTTTTTAAGGGTTTTGACACTTTTAATATATTGTAGATGTAGATGATAACAATAAATGTTGTCATTATCACATCGTAATTGAATTCAATATCTTTTGAACATACCTAATAGTCTCACGGAGCGATAAATATATTCTCAATCAAATAGCTTAAACAAAATAGATCAGAACGAAATCAACTTATATAACATAAATAAGTACGCAATGATCATTGATTCAACAACTTCAAAATTATATCACTCAATCGATAAAGGTACGAATAAAATTAAAAAACAAAATTGAAAACCTTACTAGTGAAATGAAGCGGGGCAATCTAAAACAAGATGAAAGAGAGGAGAGCAATTGACGAAAAATATAAATTAAAGTTTAATAATAAAGAGGAATTAATATCTCAATTTATCAACCTTCCAAGAAAAATCTGGAAGCATAACTCGTGGATGAAATATCTCAAATTTATGTCTTAATAGTTTCTGCCGGTTTATTGGAGTCTAATAGGTACTAATTGGAATGTGTTATTGATTATTTTACTTAGTTTATACGTGGAAAGATTTAGTAAAAAAAATAATATTTGTTCAATTTTATCAGAATTCTTCTCATATATTTTACACGCATATGTTTCAAGAGATTAATTTTCATACCACTATTACCCTATATTTATCTGTTACCATATTTTTAGTCTTTTGTTATCTTTCTTTCCTTGCAAGTAATTAGTATCCTTTTTAAGTACATACTCTGTTTCCTTTGACTAAACAGGAAAAACAAACCTACGTAATTTGAGTTTTAACGGCAGCTTTAGTACACAGGCTGCTCTTCTCGGTCATTCAACCATGGCGAGTTTCTCCTTGGTGTTTCAACTTCCTATGAAGAAAAATCTCGGCAATGGCAGATCTTTGTTAACTACTAATAGTTATTATAGCCCTGTAAAAGTTAGAAAATCAGCTATAAATCATCATCCTTTTGGTTTTCGACTCTCAAAGAATTCATTGATCATGACGAGCTCTGTTCGTCAAATTGGAGGCAATTGCTATTCACCGTTGCCAATGACGTTGTCTTGGAGCTCTGTTCCTAGTCGTACAAAAAGTATTAGAGCACTATGCCGCGAGAGAGCAGCACTGTCTTCAAATTCGACAAATTGCAAGTGGAAAAGGAAGTGATAGAATTGGAAAAGGAAAGGGACCCGCCTGTAAAAGAAACAATGGCTCCTTGGTTGATGCTACCGCCTGCGAAGAGCAACAAAGTCTACAGATTCTACAGACTGGAGGAAGATGATGTGGTAGAGGTGGACGTGGAAAGGGATCCACCTGATGTTAATTCCCATTTTTTGGGATCAACGTATCAGGGTCCATGGCTTGCTTATACACAACGTAACGATTGCCAAGTATTTCTATTTAACCCACTCTCTGGGAAAAAGATCAACCTTCCATCCATTGAAACCCTTCCCGTTGTTAAGGGTGTCATCCGGAACAGCCAATCTGGTTTGGTTGATCGGTACATGGACAAATTCAACTACTATCCCGTTGACACAGATTTTTTTTTCACGTGCCATCATCAGCAAGGTTGTTCTCTCGTCATCTCCTATGGATGATGACTGCATAGCGGTGGTTCTTTATGGCGCCCGTAGTCAACTAGCCTTCTGTAGAATAGGAGACATTAATGATGCCAATTGCTGGGTTGCCCTCGATTCGCCCTTAACGGGATCCACTCAAATTGTTTATCACACTGGAAAGAAACTGTTTTTCGCTTTCAGTACCAGGCATCTTGAAGCTTGGGATCTCCATAATGATCCAATTAAGAGAATTCAGTTTCAATCTGAAGTTTTCGGCAGTGATTATTGGCCTATACATGCCAAGGATTTGGATGAATTAGAGATCAGGTCATCCTATTGTTGGGATACCAATTACTTGGTTTACGATCACCAAAGCCAGGAGCCTTTTATTGTTACACGCTGCATTTTAGAAAGCATTCACCCTGAAGATGGGACTCCACAGGCAAGGACAGAGGATTATCCCTACAAGACTGCAACTTTTGATGTTTTCAAGCTTAATTTCATAAACGATGATCATGTGGAGCTTCAATACTTGGAGGGCAGCATTGGCGATCGTGCATTCTTCATTGGCTCAAATCCCGGTTTTGCTCTCTCCACATTAGAATTTCCTGAATTGAGGCCCAATTCTATTTATTTTACTGATGATCAAGATGATCGGAAGCTCTATTATGGAGGCTATGATTTGGGCATTTATGACTACGAAAAACGTAGCATTGATTCCTGTTACTATCCCATTGATCGCGAATACATACTCACGACAGTGAGGATTTCACCGGCTCCTATTTGGTTTACCCCAGAAAGGGATATGCCAGAGATGGTAGTGTGGGATAGGGACCCACCTGACGATTTCCCTCGTTTTTTGGGATCACCGCTTGATATCTGGTCGTCTGGCTTAGCTGCTGCTCTTTGTCGTCAAGGCCCTTATAAACACGCGAGAGGAACAGTTGCTCCTTGGTTGATGCTACCTCCGAATTTTGATGAAATCAATAGTAGTACTGTTCACAAATTCTACAGACTGGCTGAAAGGGATGTGATAGAGGTGGTGAGGAAGGACCAATTGATGACACCTGATGCTGATTCCCATTGTTTGGGATTATCATTTCAGGGATGGCTTGCCTATATACAACAAAGAGATTGTCAAGTGTTTCTATATAACCCAGTCTCTGGGTATTTTAACATCAACATCAAGATCAACCTTCCATCTGTTGAAACCCTTCCCGCTGTTAAGGGCGTCCCTCAGAACAGCCAATCTGGTTTGGTCGAAGGCTTTATTGACTACTTCTCGCCGGATCCCGTCACCCTGCAAGATCATTCTGACCGCATCATCAAAAAGGCTGTTCTCTCATCATCGCCTATGGGTTTTGACTGCATAGCAGTGGTAGCTTATGGTGCCCATGATCAACTAGCCTTCTGCAGAATAAGCCGCGATGATAATGATGTCAATTGCTGGGTTGCCCTCGATTCGCCCTTAACACAATGCACTCAAATTGTTTTCCACACTGGAAAGAAACTATTTTTGTTCTCTCTGGCGGCGTTAGTAGGGAGCTTGAAGCTTGGGATCTCCATAATGATCCAATTAAGAGGTTTCCCATTCAGAGTGATGATTGGCCTACAAATGTCAGGAATGAGGATGAGTTGGAGATCAGGTCATCGTATTGTTGGAATCATGATTACTTGGTGTACGACCAACAAAGCGAGGAGCTTTTTATTGTTACACGCTACGTTGCAACTGGCATTGACAAAGATGTGACTCTTATATCGAAAAATGACCAATTTCCCTACAAGACTCTATTTTTTGATGTTTTCAAGGTTGATTTCATAAACGATGATCATGTGAAGCTTCAATACTTGGAGGGTAGCATTGGCAATCGTGCATTCTTCATTGGTTCCAATCCCGGCTTTGCTCTCTCAACCACAGAATTTCCTAAATTGAGGCCCAATTCTATTTACTTTACCGATGATCATGGTGACTTAAGGGATATAAATTGTGCAGGTCATGATTTGGGCATTTATGACTACGAAGAAAGAAGCATTTTATCCTGTTACTATCCCATTGATCTCGACAAGATACAGAGGATTTCACCGGCTCCTATTTGGTTTACCATGATTACTTTTTATGAGCCTCTTCAATATGTATTACCCTCAAAATCGAAAGAAAATCAAAAAAAGAAAAAAAAACGTGGAAGAAGTACAAAGAGGGGAAAGCTCTGACAGTGCCGCCGTGAAGACAGGGAGAAGGTCGGGAAGGAGGGAGGGGTGGGGTGACGTAGTGCCCGTGCTAGCACGGGCCCAATGTTTATATTTTGCATTTTGTAGCACGTATGGTGCTTTAAATAGTAATATTTGATAATAATGGAAAGATGTTATAAGAACATCAGGGTTGTGATCAGGTAAACTTGGCGTGCTAATCTTTTATTTCAGTACAGCGGGACAATCTCTACCTTGCATAGCTATCCACATCAAGTCGTGTTCCATTCAAAATTTTAATAGGATAACATTACTATAAGAACTCTTGGACACAACATAATACCAACAAGAACAACGAGTAACACTGTTCTTGAACAAGTAAAGCTTTTACTGATGAACAAAAACAACACAGAGATAGTGCAGGGGTTTACAAAAGTTCGTCCAGTTGTATAACCATTGTTTGCGTGTAGATGCTTGGAAATTTAATAAAATGACTGTCATATGCATTCTTGAAGTTGCACCACGAACTAAGTGATGCAAACATTTTTAAAGCACTCATTATTTCTTTTCCTCCAAATAACCTATAAATTGTTGAGTGGGATGGTGTTCCAGATCATCGTCTTCTCTGTGTCCAATTTTCTCATGTTCCACCGTGAAGAAAAATCCTTGACTGGTGTCAACATACTTCAATGAATTTTGAAGAGGTTTAAAAAATATCCCATAGTTGTGAGAGTACATGACAATGCAAAAATAAATTTCATCTCATTGTCCTCAGCAGTCCCGCAGCAAAGCTAACGTCTGGTCTAAGGTTTACACCCATCATCTGCAAATTAGTCTGAGCTAATACTTCGGAGAGAGCATTTATCTTCCATAACTTCTTCCAATGTTGTAAATTGCTCCTAAGAGGTGAAAAGAAACCCGGCGTAGAGAACTTTCACCGTGAAGTTTCTGTTAAGAGTGTTCTAACCATTTGTCAAAGTCAAGTTGTTGAGAGTTTAGCTGCATTGCGTTTAACCTGTGGGGCAAGTTTGTATGCTATCAATTCCCAGCCAAAACAGTGTCATCAAAAGTTTAATGTCAAAGCCTTCAACAGGAAAGCATTATGCAATTGTAGCTTCAGAGTCTGCTACACAAGAATAAAGCTCATGAAGACACTGCTTGAAATGATAAATTCCAAGAACAAAAATAAAGTCCATGATTATGCTTCAGCTGCTTAAAATAATCATGTCAAGGTTTGCTTTGCAAATCCTATGATCATCACTAACCACCTAAAAAGAAAGAATATATAAACCTTCATTGAATATATTCCACTTCGAAATATTCTGTCTTTTATAAAGTACTACCTCAAATATTTGAAAAGCGTTAGTCATAAAAAGAATGTACGACCCCTATATGGAAACATTTCAATTCATCAAAAAATGAATAATTTGAATCGAATTAACACATCAAACGATAGGGAGGTTGTTATGAACTCTACTCAAGAGTTGGGCCTACAGGGGCATGCAGTGTTAGGCTAAAACAACCAAAGATACTCTTAACATGGTGTGATATTGTCCGCTTTGATAGGATTTTTACTATAGAGAATCAAAATTCAAAAAAATAAATACCGTGCATTCAAAATAATTGCTTGAAGGAGATTCTTATCGTAATTCGAGAATTATTAATAATAATGTTGTCAACAGAACACAATCCTTGAGCAAAGAATAAGACTCCTCGCAAAAAGAATTTATAGTTCTCATAGATTATGAAGCTACGATAAGAAGGAACAAGACAAAAGTTATTACCAGTTATGATTTACAGTATCTGGTAGAGAAAATTAATACCAGTGATGTATTTGGGTTTGGATGATTTACAAACTAGTATTGCAAGGGACGTGGTCTGTGCTGTGCTGATTCAAAGGGAACTTCGTACAGCTGTAGACTGGCCCGCTAAAACCTCGACCAATGGCATGCCTCCTAGGTTTTGCTCCTTCCTATAAAAGGAACAAGTGACAGTAAAACCTAGTTTTTGCAAACAAGATTTATCTATCAAGCAAAAGCCATTTCGCAGAGGAACATAGCTCACATTCAACAAGTGACCTGATCGAGTTCTGTCCAGTCTTTGTTGAATTCTTGAGGCGTGTGTCTTTCGTTCTTAAATTGTAAATCTACTCCTATGTTATAAAGGATAGTAGATACTGGTCTTGTCTCTGTCTTTAGGTTGAATCGCATTAACTAGAGTTATTAGTCCTTTGTTTTAGTCAAGTCTTCTTCATCATGCGTTGATGAGTCAACTAGAGTTAGTTGATGAGTGGGTGCAGTGGAGATATCGCGTTGATCTTGTAATAGAGGTGTTACAAGGTGGATAGGATTAAGAGTTTAATCATTTGTGATTATTCGCGTCTGTAATCACAAGTGGCTTGAAGTTAGTGGATTGTTGGGAAATCTTGCATGGTAGGTCGTGGTTTTTCCCTCCCTTGAGCAAGGAAGTTTCCACGTAAATATTTTGTGTCCATTATCTTTCTGCACTTTACTTTATATCTTGTTTAGTTACTGGTTCTGTGTGTCAAGAGACCTGTGGTGGACTCGTATAAGCCAACAACCAACATAGCATGGGCCCAAGCTCAACCCGAGTAACTTATTCCATGCTTTTTCATTCTCTTATTTGTTCTTGGGTGTAGGCGAATTCCAGCTATGCCTTATCTTATCAAATCATATATGCAATATGAATGAGCTACATAGATGCATGAGTACAGTGAAAAAGAAGTAAGCAATAAGACCGTCTGTACTACACTATAGAAATGCTGCTTACTTCTACATTAATCTGCATAGAGTAATGGCATCTTCCTTGAAAACAAAATAAAGATACAAAAATACAACATGAGGTACAATAAAAAGCACAAATATAGTTGAAATCAAAAAAAGTTCTGCCCTAATGTATTTTGCAATGACTACAGGGTTGAACTTTTACATTTTGTTTAAGCTTAAAAGTACCGAGAAAACAGCACAAATGAAAATATAAAGCATACACTTAGTTTAACAAAGAGAGGACAGAGCAGTAGGACGATCTTAACTGAAGTAATATTTTTGACCTTAAGCTTCTTAATCTCTTCCTTCATGAACAATCACAGTGAGAATTATCCTAGGCACAGCAATACTTTGAGACACAACAAATACAAAAAGGCCTCCACTGGATGTGGAAAATTGATAGGCAAATATAATTCCTCAAGAAGTTCAAAGTCGAAGAAGGTCATCCCCTGGATGTTTAATGATCCTTCCTTCTTCAAATTCTTGAAAATCATAGAAAAGGGAAAACACCGGGCTTCGCCAACTACCTTATCTCAACCTAAAATGCCAACAAGGCAATATTAATGCAAGCCATCGGTGCTTAACAATAGGTATGTAAGTCTAGACACCTCTGCAGACTGCAAATTATCGATTCACTTGATCATCCAGTCACATTCAAACAAAGCCAATTTGTTGCTTCTTGTAAATTCTAACTCAGGAACCTTTTTTTAGAACTTTGTAATTAGTAGTAATTGTCAGAAAGAGAAAATTGAATCATGTAATTAGTTGTGTCGCGAAAAATGGAGTCATTAATCCTTGTACCAGACCAGAAAAAAAAAACACGAAACATAAGTGTATCCACAAAAGAAAAACAACTTTGAATTGATTAAAATCCACCAACAATAGCAATACAACAGTCCAGGCCAACATATATGCCCTTTCTAAGTCTGATCTTAGTTGTTGATTGTGATTTGTCATGGTAATTAAGCAAGTTGACACTTTTTTATGAGTCTTAGACACATATGTAAGTCCCTGAACTTGAAAGCGATTCTCAAACTACCAAATACCATATAAAATACATACAATGTGAATTAAGCTAAAAAATAACTCAGCAATAGTAATATAATCACTGAAAAAAAATTATAGGCCTACATTATTCATAATATATTGAATTATCAATGTAATTGCACCCCATTACTTGCTTTATTCTCCTTGCTTTTCACCCAACAAAAGACAACATAAATTGTTCCTTTTGAGATTGTCCCTACATTAGAAGAATTGTTTCACAAGTCCCATACTCCATATAACTTATGCTACTTTAATTTGGAATTTTTGGCTCGAGTTACTCATATAGTTAACTAATTTAAAAATATACATATCTCTATTTGAGTTTGCTGTTTTGTAATAAATACAATTACGCAACACTCATTATCTTAAAATCTTGAATACGCGTATGAAAATTAGATAACTATAGCAATAACATATGTTCGCTATGAAATTAACTTGTTCTTAGGCCAAATTGATAGTAAGAATTGATGACGGGAGAACAGATAAAGGCAATTTCAAGATTCCATTATTGATGAGAGGCATTTTTAATTAGCATAATAAGATAATGAGATAAAATTCTTGAGTCTTGAGGTCGAATTTTTTTAAAAGGTGACTCTAAATTATACGATCAACATGGACAATATGTTCTTTTATTTCAAATCTAAGTAAGGCGTTTGGCCATAAATATTATTCACAATAATATGGAATACGTTTTTACTTTATTCCGAAATACTTGTTTGGCCATGAAAATCAAAAACGTATTCCGGAATATGTTTTCACAATTTTTAGTTTTTTAAAAAGCACCTCTTGAAGTGTTTTCACTTTTTTTGCATTCAACGTTTCCTATCACTTTATAAAATAGCACATCCAAAGTCTAAAATATTTTTGAAAATAGTATGGTCAAATACAACTCCAACTCTATTTTCGACTTCAAAAATACCAAATATAGTGAATATATTTTTGGTTTTTCATGACCAAACGGGTTCTAAGTGTGTTACTACTTTTTTCTTTTTTTATATTCTAAAAAGAATCTCTTTTTGTATTAGTAAGATTTCAATTTTAATCTTCTATATGGCAAGTTTAATAATATAAAATTTATAAAATTATACATATATTTGACTTATGATAAAAGAATTCAACAATCTTTATTTATTTTTAAAATTTTGTATTCAGTATTAAGTTAAACTAAAACATTTAAATTAGAACAGAGAGAGTAATTTTTGTTTTTGGTGGTAGAAAACTAAGTATTTTAAACCTTGTGCCTTGGCGTGGTCCGCCTATAAATAATCCAATGGCCTCAAAAAAACTCATTAACCAGAAGAACTGCAGAATCTGAAAGTGGAAAAAGGAAATAAAAAAAAAAATACTAACAAGGATAATCATTAAAACAACCGCCTTCTTTTGATTAATAAAACAAACAGACACAGCCAACTCGCATTTATTTAAATCACAAACACAAAGAAAAGAAACCACATACAACAGCGCAGCCAATTTCTACAACACCACACGTACAAAAGTATTCAAGGCCCTCTTACGTGTGGACTAGTAAGAAACTACACGTATCAACTTTAGTTCGTATTACGTATGAACCAAGTAAACAACTATTCCTAGTATTCACACGACAATATACTCCTTTCGTCCTATTTTATGTGAGACTTTTAAAATTTATGATTTAGAATAATTTTTTAAATATTTATATAATTATAAATTATTTTTAAATGATATTTCTTTTTTAACGGACTAAAAATAAATGTGTACATATAAAATAGGATGAATGGAGTACTAAACACTTCCTCCATCTCAATTTAAATATCCTAATTTTAATTTGGCACAAAATTAAACATATGCATATTTTACTGACTTAAATGTGTTGTTGAAAGTTGAAAATAAAAAAAATAAAAAAAAGAGAAATATTTAAAATTCTAAATTTGATTATTAATATTTTATGTAGTCACTTAATATAAAGGATTAGTACGAAAAACAAGAAATAAAACTCTATTCATATATAAAAATAAATAAGTAATTTGAAATATTTATTTTCATGAGAATCAAGTAAAATGAAATTGGGGAGTAAACTAAAACATAAGTTACGTACATATACTTTATACGTTGACGTGAAAAGTCAAAATTATTCTAATTTTCCACCGATTATTTGGTATTCCACAACAACTTATTGTACGCCTTCCCACACCTAATCATATCTCTCTCCTTTATTATCTTCCGTTTCGAATTAGTAGCCTCAATAATCTCAAACCGACGCTCACACTTTCCACCTTTTATACCAAACAAATTGAGCAACAAAAACTCTCTCTCTCTTTCCCTTTCTCTCTCTTAAACTGAACGAATTACTATTATATTATTTTTGTGTTTTATTGTTAGGAAATTAAGAAACGGAATCAATCAGTGAAATTTGCTGAAGAAATGCAGGCGGAGAGGCGAGAGTTATCACAGTCTTTGAGTTTTAATAGTTATTCCAATAAGAATTTGGCTGAAATTGCTGATAGAGTTGTTGAAGAGTTTAGTGCTGAAAATGGAACAGAGGAGAATCTTTTTGTTGAGGTTAATGGAAGTTTAATAAGTTGCGTTGAGAAGGATCAGGAGGAGGAACAAGGAAATGAAGAAGATGACGATGAATTCGAGTTTTCTTTCGTAAAAGAGTCTGAAATTTCACCTGTTGATGCTGATGAGATCTTTCACAATGGCCAGATCCGTCCAATCTACCCGCTTTTCAATAGAGATTTGTTGTTGAACAATGAAGATTTCATGAATGGCAGCAGCAGCTCTAAGTCGAATAGGACGGAGGAGGAGGAGGAGGTTGTTGCTGCTCGACCGAAATCAATTCGGCTTCCTTTACGGAAGCTTTTTCAGGAAGAAGAGCGAGAAGGTAATTCCTCATGCTCATCATCGGAAGCTGATGATTTGGAAGGTATTCCTGAGGGAACATACTGTGTATGGAAACCTAAACCGGATGAAAAATGTAAGAAGAGCAACTCTACAGGCTCTTCAAAACGCTGGAAGTTTCGTGACCTTCTACACAGGAGTAATAGCGATGGTAAGGACACTTTCGTCTTTTTGACTCCTTCATTCAAAAAGAAAGAAAATAAAGCCGAGAAAACGACGACGACGAAATTAAAGGGAGAACCAGCGATGCATTACGCGAAGAACGGAGGAGGCGAGAAAAGGAAAACGTACTTACCGTACAGGCAAGATCTAGTGGGATTCTTTGCTAACATGAACGTTACGAGTCGGAATGTAATGCCATTGTGAGGTGAATTACGTGATTAATTAAGGTTCTTATTAATTATGATTACGTAGTTGATTTGAGTGATTTGGAGTGATCATGTTAGGATTTAGAGTGATTAAATTAGGGAGTAAATGATGATTAGAGCGTCTGTAAATATCTCTGGATAAGTATTATACTTATCTCAGTTGATGAATTATGAATGAAATCTTCGTATTTGTAGTATTTTTTTTTAATCCCATTAAATAATCTTGGTGTGTTAACTATATTGATTTGGAAAATGGTTTGCGATGTGTCCCTTACTTTACCTTTCTTATTTCTTTTACCTTTTTCTTACCAGCAAAGCTAAAATCTTCACTAAAAAATTAAAGTATAAAGTAATAAATGTAGAAGAAGTTAAGAAATTCAACACATCTATTACATATATTAGAAATGATTTTATTATCTATTATTCGAACCGAACCCTCGACCCTATTTGCCTCCGTTCCCAATCATATACATTTGCACGAATGGAAGAATTTTTTGTGGGACCAAAAATGCGCGTCTGCTGCATTTTTCGACTGGAGGAATAAGAGAAATCAATTTTTCTTTTTTTTGGGGGGGTGGGGGAGGGGGGTCTAAAGTCTTAATCCATAGCTAAGTTGATTTGCTTCCTGAAAATCAGTAGATTTTGATTTATCCAACTTGAAACGTGACCTAATGAATGTTTGATCATTTCAATTCCGAAAAACTTGCTTAAATTTCCGATGTGATCGGTACTTTTGTTTTTGCCATGTTTGGTCAGTTTCATTTTTTTTTAAAAAAGGAGTTCATAATTCGATCACTCAATTATGTACTTTTATTTCAGAAAGTCACTCAATTTTATTTTTACATCAAAACTCACTTAATTATAAATTAAAAGTCACTCAACCTATTTAATTATAATTTAATTAAGGGCCCGTTTGGCCATGAGTTTTTTTCACTTTTTTCCGGAATTTTATTTCACTTTAGTGAAAAAAGTGAAATTTTGTGGTGTTTGGCCATGAAATTTTTTTCACTAAAGTGAAATAAAATTTCGAAAATTTTTTTCACTCCTACTTCTCTCACAAAAAGTCAAATTTATTTTCATGGCCAAATATAAGTAGGCGTTTGGCCATGAAAATTAAATTTTTTGGAGTTGGAGTTGAAGTTGGAATTGGAGTTATGTTCGGCCATAAAAATAAATTTGACTTTTTATGAGAGAAGTAGAAGTGAAAAAAGTGAAAACAAGAAAAAGTTGTTTTCACTTTTCCGGAATTTTATTTCACTTTAGTGAAAAAAATTTCATGGCCAAACACCATGAAATTTCACTTTTTTCACTAAAGTGAAATAAAATTTCGGAAAAAAGTGAAAAAAATTCATGGCCAAACGGGCCCTTACCAACTCCAACTCTAAAAAATTTAATTTTCATAGTCAAACGCCTACTAAAATTTAATTATGTGAAATTTTTCCTTATAAACAAATTCTAAAAAATAAAAAATATTTATTTAATGACCCTTTTATTCCTATAGTTGAGTGACTTTGGAGTAAGGCCAAAGTTAGGTGACCATTTGGATTATTAACTTCAAAAAAAAAAAAAAAAAAAAAAGGCACAAGTTTCACCAAATCACCAACTCAATTTCTTTTAGTAACAAAGTTGACGAGGAAGAGCTCGAAAGGGATTCATTTTGATAATGCATATATAATTCTAAGTGGATGAACTCTACCTTATCAACTAATATATAACGGTTTGTTGAATCATCGAATTATATGATACAGTGAATGAGACTACTTTTTTTTAAATCAGAATTTTCTGTTTCGTGTCCTTGACAGTGAGCGTTGCTCCAGAATGGGCGCCTCTATTTAGCACGAATTTGAATTAGTTGGGCTCCACTACATATATCGAACACCCAATGAAAAATAAAAATAAATAGTCATTGATGAAGACTTATTTATATCTCAATGTCTTTCTTTCTTATCAGGGAAGAAGAAAATCAATGCAGTTTCTCGAAGGGATTGAATTGTCTAACTTTCATCGAGTAATACCCCGATTGCCAAGCAAAACATAAATAAATAATCAGGTGTAGGGAACCATGATTGTGAGTGCCAAACAAGAAAGTGATAATACTACTTGTGCAAGTTGCTGTGGAGTGTGGACCTTAAAAAATATGGACGTTATTCGGCATTTTATGTGGTGATCAATTGTGTTTAAATAATTCTAGCACGTGAAAAGACTCCCATCCAATCTTATAACAAATGTTCTAAGTGTAACCTCTACGGTTCTATTCACCAAAAGTTTTACTCTATTCATTAATCTTTGGGTGTAATAATGAATGAGGAGAGATGGAGTGATTCGTTATGTAACGTAAAATCTAGAAGCCTACAAGGGCAGATCTAATACTTCAAAAATATGTTAAAATGGAATTCAAATTTGAGTTATTAGTAACTGAGGTCACTGTCCTACAATTCAAAATTCATAATGGTGAAATTCTAAATCCATCTCTATTAGAGTTGCAAGCTTGTATATACATACGCACATGAAGAAGTAGATTCAAAGGAGAATCTAACAAACAAAAAAAAAATTCAATTTATGTGATATTATTTTTTGATCAATCTAAAAGAAAGAATGATATATTTTTATTTAATCCCTATTTAAGCAGCTTAATTATTATCTCCTCTATTTACGTATTTGAGCGGAAGAAAAGTGTCTTCTTTAAACAGAAAAAGAACCCTTGATATGGAATATCATTAATTAAGTTATTAGGTATAACTAATTTGTGACAATACAAATTAGGTAGTATAAATATATAATATACAACTCAAGTAAAATGTGGCACGCTTGTATAACCGTCCATGTGAACGTACCCTATTGATTCACTTTGCTTTACCATTTGCCTTCCACAATCCAAGGAGATTGTATATCATGTGCTCCAGTATTCATTACTTCTTTTAGAATTATTTATCCTGATTTCTGTAAATAAAAATAATTGATTTCAAATTATTTATTATTTTAAAAGTTCAAGATAAAATAATTATTTTTTTCATTTTTTCTTTAGCAATAATTATTCTTAACACCTAAAATGTAAATATTAAATGAAGATATTTAACATTTTAAAATGTAAATAAGGATGAATGTCAAGAAAAAAAATAGTACTCCATCTGTTATTTTTTTACTAGTCACAATTTTCTTTTTGAGAGTCAAACCAAATAAATTTTGATTAATGTTTTAAGATGTAATTTTTTAGCATATTGATATGAGAAAATTTACAACTTGTAGTACTTTTTATATAGTTTTTGAATATCCAAACTTTAATTTTAAATTATTAAATTAATCTAATATAATTTAGTTTTGAAAATTAGTCAAATTGGCTCTCGATAAGCAAGACATGACAACTATTTTGAATGGAGGAGTATGCCTAATCAAGTGAAACCAAAAGAATGTCATTGATTATTGCAGGTAAGAATGTCGGGAGGCTTGTGTTAATTATGGTAATTTGTACATTAATGATAATATTTGGTCATCAACTATACCCAATCAATGTAAGATTTCTTGCAAGCAAGGGGAAGCTCTTTCTTAATGAATTTTCACTAATTATAAGGAATGTCAAAAGTTAAATTTCTAAAGCTTCTAGAAGTGAAAAGGACAATCAAGATATTAGGAGGAAGCTAATCTCAATTAAATTACTTTAATTAAGTATTATTCTCAACATGAAAATGATATGGAAAACTACTTCCCACCTTTGATTGAAAGATTTGGAAAATGGAACCTTCGGATATATATGTCTTCTTATCTTGGAGAATTTAAATGTACTTCAGACTTTTTTTAGACGTCTAGAAAAAATTGGAATATAAAAAACATACAAAGACTTTTGGTGGATAAGAATTATGACGTTTCATTATTTGTACTTGACAATCAAATATTATATTCATGTCCTTTTTATGTAACATGTAATTAACGTAACACACTATATATTTTGTCCATATACTGAAGAACAAGGTCATAATTCCAACTATGTGAATAAAGAAATTTGTAAATGTAAATTAATTAAATAGTTTTTATGCATGTAAATCTAAATTAGATGGATCAAATGAATCATAAATACTAAATAATTCGTGAAAAGGGGTTAAAAAGGAGACAATTTTGTGTAGGTTGAGGTTCTTCAACATCTAATAGTTCCTTCTAAAGAATTGCTGTATATAATTAAGATAAAAATTCCTTTTATAGTTTGGTATTTTCTATTCGAAAGTTCTTCATGAGAAAATTTAAGGTCATTAGACAGGCCCGCAAAAAAATCATCATATATCTGTCCTTTTTAATTTGTCTTGTGTGTGGCTGTGCCAAGCTTAGGCATGAAGTCTTTGATTTTTCTTTTAGTTTTATTGGTTGTTGTTGCTTCTGATTATTACTGGCACTAATAATTCGTATTCTCCATAGCAATTTATGTAATATTTTTTGATTTTTGAGAGTTAATTGACTAATTTTTATGATAAAATTGAATTAAATTACTTGATATTGTTATATAAAGTATCATAAGTCAATTCTTCTCGTATCATCAATATAATTAAGATAGAGGGAACAATAAAAAGGAGGATTTGGTTTTCCTTAGGTTTATTGGTTGGTGTTGCATCTGATTCGTATTAATCTATCTCGTCCAATATAAACGAATTGTTAGACACTTATTTTTTGTGAATTAACATAAATGGATTTTTTAAGATTAAAAAATGTATTAATTTATTTTGGATTTTCCTTCTCTTTAATGGAGTTTTTAACTGTTTGACATGTTTTAGGTGAATGTTTCTAGTTTTAAGAAGAAGTTGGAAAGAATTAAAAAAATAATATTATCATCCTTTAATTTAGATTTCTGAATATTTTTAGAAAGAATATTTTACACTCAAATACTCATTTATTTTAAATAAGAGAAAATAACATCAATAATTACTCCATAAGGACTCAAGTCTGTGTTAGTGAATAGTGAGGACCACCAACAAAGGTCGTAATTCGTGGTGGAGTGGTAAGTACTCCTTCATTCTTAATCAAAGGTTTAGGGTTCGACTTCTCCTGAGTATGGAGTCGCTTTTATTAGGGAGTGTTTTATCTTTCTCCCTCCAATGTGAAATTTTTTGATAAAATTCTGATTTAGTCGGATTTTAATGTGGGTATCGAATATCGGATGGAAAATAAAAAAAAGAATAGTGAAGAGTGAGGACCGGGAAAAAAGTAGTGTATGATTGTATAGTGATTTGTGGGACATACGATAACAGTTATGCCAAACCTTTGGCACCTGACAAAGTTGGATCCAACCTGACACTAATAGTGACTATTAAAAAAAATTTGGCGCTACCCCTTATAATTATTCCCTTTTTCTTTTGTACTTTCAGAAAATAGAAATCAAAGAGCTTGCTTTATTTTGTTTTTCTCTAGTAACACAATTATTTGCGTCTTTATTTAGAAATCATCCTTTCCTTTGGTTTATTACTGTTTTCTTCCTTCTACAAAACTCTTTGTTGTTTTTTTTCAGAAAAAGGAAAAGCATTATTTTTCCTAATTAGCATCTGTGAAAAAGCTTCCACTATGTATATTATGGGAAAATGTGCCTGTTATAATTATTATGCTAGTTTCTTTTCTTTTTTTTTTGGTTTGAATCAGATGTTAGTTTATTTTTTTGGTTTTTTGAAGGAACGTAATGAATTAAGTTAAAATCCTATAAATTACACCCTCCTTGCTCGTTACTATCATCACATTTTACCATCATTACGTGCTAATAGAAATTAGAGCAAGATCTAACTGCTTAATACAAAGGCCGTTTCTTGTTCTTCCTCTTGGTTAATGTGTACTTGTGTAAAATGCTTCTCCATTAGATTTTTATGTTCAAGATCTCTCAGCGTATACGATTTGATCCAAATATATTTAGCGTTTATGCAAGGTTACTTTGATATTTTAAAATTATATACGATGATTCAACTCAATTAATTTGGCCATTCACCTACGATCAATATCAGAGTTTATTAGCTCATTCAAAAGATGAAAAGGGTGAGAGGTATTATTTTTCAAACCTAAAAAGTTGAAAGAATTAAGTGAAATTTACTCTGAACTTATTTAAATTAAGAATAAGTGATACAAATCATATATATGTATTACTGTAGCTTTAGAATAAGTGGTACTTTTGTTTGTTTACAATACATGATGGGCCTTAAATTTTCAAATCTTCTACATAATGGCAAATTAGTTGAAAAGTACTCTCCTTTTCATTGAAATGAGAAAAAGTGTAAATTGCCAAGAAAAAGATGTTATATTCTGATTGGCTACCCCCTTGTAAAGAAAAATAAGGAAAATAAGAGCATGTGAATGTTATCAGTTGAGGGCCATTTTCATTGACTTCCCATTTTGTTTCATTTGTAGTCATCACTATACAAAAGCCATAGTTCCCTTTTCCTTGATTTCTTGGGAAGTTAGGAGTATCTTATAATCAAATCAGTATGGTAGTGAGCTTCCATGAATTTTCCCATCAAACAGACCACTGCATATAGTCCTACTAATGACTAATGTTAGCAAATTTGAATTTATATATATAATCTAGGTAAATACTATGAATGGTGAAGGTGGGGTGGATGGGGATGAGGGGTTGGGGAAGCGGGGCATTTGGAGTATTGGAAACAATGAGAAAGACAATAGCATGAAACGTTACTTATGTAACTTATTTTCTTTACTTTCATCAGAAATTGAATTTAGATTTAGGATTACGTTATTTGTAACACTTTACGTCCGGTCTTACATTGAAATTTACATTGTAATATTTTCATGCCATATCTGCTTACTGTATATTATCTTTTAGGAAAATTATATTTACACATTAGAAAAAAGTTGTGAAGCCGTTATCACATGACATCTACACCCCATTCCAAATTAAAGGGTATTTCCACCAATTGCGTACAAGAGATGCTAGACATTTTCTATGACGTTATGAGTCGATAGAAACTTCCTCTTGAATTAAGTACAGTGCAACAGAGGAGCCCATTCAGTATCGTCTTTGTTTGTGATGAAGAAAACTTGTTCATACCCAAGAGGCTTATTTGAATAACATTTATTTTCCAAATGTGATTTATTTTTAAGTTTGATTGAAGCTAAAAAGATGGGTCATTTCACCTATTTAACAAACGAAAATGAAGAAACGAACAAACAATTTTTTGTCGATACAATCGCAGAAACACCTTGGTATGTGTCATCCATCATCGAAAAAATTTACAAACATATAGAAATATTTTTTTTATGACATAGATGATAGATCGATACCGACCGCTTGAAAATAATGTAAAGTAAAAATTTATTTAAGATAATAAGTCAAAAACTTAGAACTTGTACAAACACATACTCAACCCTTTACATAAATTTAGTAGTGATCATAATAGACTTGACACTACTAGCTAATTGCAGAGAATGTTTTCACTACTAAGGAATCATTATTTTCCGTTGAAATTTTCCACTAAAAATTGTTCATCGGCTATTTTTACAGATATTTTGATTGAATTAATGAGAAAAGAAAAAATAGTAATATTTTGAAGCTTCTCGGTGTTCCAATTAAAATCTGTTCCCCACCATACATTTTTCCACTGAGCTGGTTCGATGGAAAAAATGAGTGAAAAAATCATGCTTGATAATACAAAATTTTCATTGATTCGCAGTAGAAAAAGCCTCTGTTTCTAGTAACATGTGTACGTACGTCACTGTTTTAGTTGGTAGAATAATTGGGTTAGGGGAGAAATGCTTATCAGAAATAATATTGTGGAAGAGCCACTCGATCATGAGTGGTTTTATTCTCCTACTTATTGCTAATAGTCAACCTAAATTTTGAGTACAAGAATAATGAGACGAAGTAACTAAGACGTTTTTCCTATTTAGTGGAGCTTATTTATAGCACTTGTCCTCCCATCACTAATTGGGATTAAGGTGGATACCAGGCATGTTGCACCATGTCCATTTGATTGATTATGATAGTTTTCAATTTCTTCCTCAACCTAAAAGAGAACACAAAAATAAAAGACATGTTCTGCTAACCTCAAATTACTTTTTATCCAAAGGACACTAAACTAGAGACACAGATTGAATAACAAGTTTCTTTGTTTCGACGAATATATAAACAAGAGAAAAATTCGTAAGTACCGGTATTAACGTCCATTTTTGCAAAAATAGCTAGATTTTGCTGTATTTTAAAATGTAGTAGAATACATGTATCTGTGTGCATGCAATATGTCATCCTAATTAAAATTCGCGTGGATACAACATTTGATTATAATTGTATATGTTTGTATGTGTGACCAATTGTATGTATATATATATATATATATATATATATATGTGTGGGCAACAACAATTAGGATTTTAGATATAAATGTATATATATTCTATAAAATTATATAGTCTCCTTATGCTATGTAATTTTTTAGAAGTACCATTTCAAAGAGTAATACGTAGACCGAGATCACTAGTTTAGACAATTTTTCTAAAAAGAGAATATGCAAAACCTTAGGAAGGTCTATTCCCATACTTAAATGGTCCGGAATGATGACCGATAACGGCCCAAGACTAGGACTGGCACCTATCAGATCCATGTTAGCAACTTTATTGCCAAACAGAAATTAGGAAATTTTAGAAGAAGTCTCATGTTGATGTCACAGTCTCACACATAGTTAATATAAGTAGGGTGGTTAATGGTTTGATTCGACCTGTTATTTTATAAAATTTATCTCATACCTCATGTCAATATTTTGTTTATTGCGTTAATTTGTGTAACTACAATCAGACATTTCGCAACAGTCCCAATTATTATGATTTCTTTTCGATATCACTATAGTTTGATTAATTTTTAGTATTTTTCTTAAGACGCCATGTAAGAGTCACTAGTAGAAGTTAAAGTACGATAAGTCGATAATATGTGTACTTTATTACATAGGACTTTGGCAAAAAAATTATAAATTCTTACTCTTCAAAAAGGTGATGAATCAAAGGAAAATGAAAGATGGTTGAAATAGAGATCTATCTCACTATTCTACCTAAATCGTAAAACAAATTAAGCAAAGATAAGAAAAATATAAAATCACACAGGTAGAAATATTAGTCAAACTGAGACGTAAGGATAGAGCATATTAGAAGATTAACTCCGATGAAAGAAATCAAAATAATAGGAAAGAAAAGATATCTAATACCTTATGACTTGTTACTCAAGATCTCGGAACTAGTTTAATTTCTATAGGAACAACACAATAGGCATGAGAGTGAAGACTTTGGGTGTTAATTACATCTTGGTTTGTAGGTGTTTCCATAATTCGAAAGCTAAAGAAAAACAGCAATATTTTGTTATTTCTGGACTTGCTATGTGTAAAATGCATTTCATATATAAATAATTCGGCATAGTTCAGTACTTTTTAAATGCCATTAACACCCATGAAAATATGTTAAATCCTTCAACGTTACGACTAGGAATTTACATCTTATAAATACACCTTATGTTAAGGGAAAGGACACCTGGTGGACATTTTGGGAAAATACTACCACTAAAAATGGTCATTCCAAAGTTATGCCACTAATTGGCCAGTTGCTTCAAAATAATCCCCCAAAGGGCCACTTGGCCCTTTTAAATGTTCCGCTTTTTGTTGTGTGTTTTGTTTTGTTGCAACAATTTATTTATTTTTGACTAAAAAAATTTGTTTTTAAAAAAAATTAAATTAAATTAGATGCAATTGTGTATAAACTGTATAGTTATTGTTATAGAATATATATAGAAATTGTATAGAATGTATATAGAAACTGTGTAGTTGTTGTATAAAATAGGTATATATATATATATATATATATATAGAGAGAGAGAGAGAGAGAGAAACTGTATAAAATGTGTATAGAAATTGTATAGTTGTTTTATAAAATATTTATCTGGATAATAATTGCAGCTAAAGGTTGTGTAGAATATGTATTGAAACTATATAATTTTTGTATAGAATATGTATATGAATAATTATTACAGCTAAGTATAGGCTAGTATAGAAATTGTATAGTTATTGTTATGACGTGTATAAAAACTGTATCAGTATTGAATAAAAATGTTTTTATCATGATTGTGTTGTATTGTATCAATATGTATCATATATGTATTGTATTGTATTGTATATATATATCAATATTTTAGAATACTCAGATATTTATTTTGCCGTACTAATAGATATGGAGGTTGTATCAATACACTAGAAGAAGACGAAAAAGATACAATTTTTCAGATACATGCATCTTCTATAATATATGCATTGATACATTTTTTTTCCTTTTTTTGATTATATTACACTCTTTTTTCTATTTTGATTGAAGAAAAATATGCTACTTCATATATAATATTATATATATAGTTAGCGTGTATATATTATCCATTGACTATATATTGATTATACATTTATTACACACAAATTACTACATATAAAAAAATAGGCATAAAGAATTACAGTGTATTGACTTTTTTCTATTCAAACTATGAATTATAGATAGAAAAATAAGAAACATGATTTTTTAATATTATTAGTTTTTTGCAAAATTAGAGGTAGGGGAAGGGGAATGAGGGAGGGAATTACAGTGTGGGGAATCAAACCCTCACCAATAAAGTGGGAGTTTAGGTAACTAATCTAGTAAGATTCCTCAAATAAGAAACACAATTAAATTATATTTGATTGCTAAAAAATAGAAGAGTAAATTTTAAAAAAAAATATGTGC
This sequence comes from Capsicum rhomboideum, assembly GCA_031232105.1. NCBI lineage: Eukaryota > Viridiplantae > Streptophyta > Magnoliopsida > Solanales > Solanaceae > Capsicum > Capsicum rhomboideum. The sequence goes on from CP124716.1 coordinate 9,329,050, forward strand.
AGCAAATAAATAGAAGAAATAAAAAACTAGCAAAAGATTAAAACAAAAAAAGCCTACACGAAAAAAATCAACAGAGACCAAAATAGAAATGAAGTGGGCGGCGAATATTGGTGGCTAAAACACGGAAATCAAATTCTTATGCCATTCGATGGGATTAATTTCAACTGAGTGATCATTTATGTCCATTCCCCTTATGTTAAAGTGTCTTTGCAGTCCAATTAGCAACTTCTCTTACTCTCTTTTCCATATATATTATATATACTGGTAATGGAAGACTTTTCATATTTGTTAAAAAGATTTGTTGCTTCTCTTTCTCTTAACACTAGATATAGGAGTCCGTGCAATGTATGTTATTTTTTTTTTCAATTTATATGATACAGATGAAATTTAAAGTCAACGAAATTTTTGTATAATTTTTAAATATTTTAAGTTGTTAATAATTAATTTATAGTACTTTTACATAATTTTCACATACTATATGTTACACTTTTTGTCCCAATTTATGTGTCACTTTCAGATATTATATGTTACACTTTTTGTCCCAATTTTCAGAAACAGCTCTTAACTTTCCTCACCAAAAAGACCGTGTGACCCTTTTGTGAGGAAAGTTAAGGGCTGTTTCGTCAAGTCCTTACAGAAAGTTGTCTCTACCCCCAAGTACTCTTCACTGATAAGGAAGACAAGAAAAATCTTAGTTATTTCTTCAACAAATTGTGATCTCTAGTGGACATCTATCTGATGCGCTAATCAATCTGCTTGCTTCTTTAACGGGAAAACCTGCAAGCAAGATCCAGTTTTCACTAGACTTCCCGTTCACATACGCAGACTGCAGAGAGGGACAACACAAAGTAACAAGGTCCTGAACTAACTACGAATCAACTTACTAATCAGAACAAAGCTAAAGTATCGAGATCCAAAATGTACGGACTTTGTTATAATTTCTTCAAGCGTCATTAATTTAAAATATCATACAGCCATACGAACATGCTTTCTAAAAGTGAATATGAGCCAAATGGAGAATTGTTGCAAACCCTTTTGTATGTTTTTTTTTTTTTTCTTTTTTCTTGTACAATTGTAAAATTTCCAAGAAAGATTCCTTGCGACTCTCCCCGAGAAAGAAATAAGAACTAAACAGATTAAATTGCACGTATGAAAAAGGAATCTACTCAAAAGGTGAGTTCAATGATGTAGTACAATGTAACCTAATCACAGAAACATTGCATACTGCGCCACCCTGAACAAATTCCTCATACAGGGAAAAATGCCGATAGAGTTTTCATCTCAGCATGCTGATCAAATATCAAATTTATACAAGAGCTGGACGTAAACCAGATGATGTTTCCAAACTGGCCGCATAGTCTCGAGCCCACAAATCGTAGTGTATTATTTCCTCCAGCGATGGAGAAGACACCAACTCCTCCCGATGCTTAGCGCATGTTAGCTCTACAATCTTGAAAATGTCCAAGTAGCTAATTCTGAAACAAGGACAATTCATCAGCTGTTTCTTTTAATTAAAAAAAACAAAAAAAACTATAGTTCTAGAATTCTTAAGAAGATCAAGACGTAAACTGAGATCTAACTGTAGCGGAGGAAAACCATGCAATTTAATAAAGGACTCAAAAATAGAGACACCAAGTTATGTTTGTAGAATTAATACATAATCTATTACCCAGTACAGAAGTCGAATATAAGAATACACACTACATACCTCTCACTAATAAATAATTCCACTGCCTTCTCATTTGCTGCACTCAGAACTCCAGTCATGGTTCCTCCAGCGCGCCCAGCAGAGTAAGCCAGATCCATGGATGGGTATTTTACATTATCAGGGGCTTTAAATGTCAATGATCCGAGCCTATATCATTACACTCAGAATTATTTATACTAACTGGAAAGTAAATGCTAAAGCTTGTTTCAGATTTGAAAAGTAAATAAACAAAGCTGTAAGCAAACATAGATCTCTGGTGAGCTTAGAGCAATAAGCAAAATAAAATGCATTCTCAAAGAAAGAATGTTATTTACTTGCAAAGATCAAGGCGAGGCCACGTAATCTCCGAACAATAAATTCTGTCGGGCCAGGATAAAGTATAAAGGATGGGCAAACGCATATCAGGCCACCCCAACTGTGCCAATACTGATGAATCCTACAAATTACAGAAGAAAAAAGAATACCAAAGTTGTCAATTTATGAGCATGCAATTATTAGCATAATCATCTAGATTACATAATTGATATAATATCTGTGAGCTGAAGGGAGGACAGGTACAAGATCTTTACCTGTGTTTCCACCATCGAATGTATGATGGATTGGGGATGGATGACAATTTCAATGTTGTCATACTCAGCTCCGAAAAGGTAGTGAGCTTCAATAACTTCAAGACCCTGAGAACAAGACAAACCTTTAACCTAGGCAAAGGCATTAATAAAAGCTGGAAAAGTACGAAACAACAATTGTGGAGCAATGATCTAAAGACAACAGTTGAGACACCTTATTAAATAAGGTGGCAGAATCAACAGTAATCTTTTTTCCCATGTTCCAATTGGGATGCTTCAAAGCATCGGCTACTTTAACTTCTTTCAACTTCTCAACTGGCAAGTCCCTATCAGCGACAGTTTGAAATCAGTTTTAAGGTTAACAAGATGTACATATGATTAAAAAAAGATAGAATAAATTGTTTATATATGGAACTTTTGAATTTTTTTAGGGTACGTGTGGGGGTTGGGGGTCATTTGGTGGAGAAATACAAAATAAGGGATATAAAAACTAATTATTTCTATGATCATCGCCACTTAAGATTTGCAAATGAAGTAGGCAAAACATTTCGAGTAACTGTTTCACATAAAGAAAAGAGGACAACAGAATGATTTTGATTTCTTTGGGCTTGCAAATTGATATGACTGTTGCAATATGAGGATAAAAACTAGGATATTGTACAAATTATAGTGTTCAATCAATGTTCAAGATTTTACACCTGAAAGCCCCTCCAGATGCAGTTAATATAATGCGCCTAAGGGCACCCTCTGGCAAGCCTTGTATGCACTGAAACCAAGAAAAACAGTTAAATATTTCTCTCTTGGCATTGAAGAACCCAGGGGTGGAAATTTGTTCTGGAAATTAATCAATGCAAAACAGAAGGTTGACAAGAGGTGCATGATGTACATTCACAAATGATCATACACCATAAATTTTGCAGAAAGATCTTAAGACAATCTCAGCCTCATAGAACTGTACCTGGAATATAGCTGAATGTTCTGAATCTGCAGGAAGAATCTTCACTTTATGCTTGTGTGCAAGGGGAAGAACAAATGGACCACCAGCAATTAAAGTCTCTTTATTGGCCAAAGCAATGTCCTTTCCTGCTTCTATGGCAGCCACTGTAGGCTAGTGAAGCAAACAAAGACTAGTAAATTTGAGAAAATCTTCTAAATGATTCACATTTTTTCTTAAATGATTCATTATTTTTTTATAAGCCGAGAAAGATAAATAGAGATGCATTTCTCAAAGCAAGAAGAGCAATAGCTGACATTTCGTTTCAGACACAATGAATGCTACTCTTAGCTATAATTGTTTTAAACATGATTATTGTATAGAAGAAGGAGCTAGATCTGTTGAAGATATAATCTTCTGTTTCTGGGTGACTGGAGTTATGCGCGCTTATGTCTCCAAAGGAATCAAGAGCTAGCAGAATGTATTATTATCTCCTAACATGGATAGACAGAAGGCATTTTTTCTTCATTGTGGGGTAAAGTTCGAGGTCTTTCCCGCACTGACATTATAAAGCCAGAAAGCGACTTGGAGAAACCTTTCTAGTTGATTTTTGATCATTACTTAAGAGGATACGTCTTGTCTACAGCTCCCTCCAAACGCAAACTTTTCTGTCCTCCTTTCCCCCCACCCCACCCCACCCCACAAAAAAAGGAAAACAGAAACGGGAAGGAAATCAATTTTCACCCTCTCAGTTCTCTTCACTTCCAGTTAGCTTTTTTAGAATGGATGTGCATAAGGATACCTTGGAAGGAGTGTCGCCATAATACCAAAAAGATTAAGATAGACTAAAACCTCAGCTCACCTTTAAACCAGCGCAGCCAACTATTCCTGTAACTACAGTGACAGCATCAGGATGGCGGGCAACCTGAAACACACATTATAGACAACAATAATCAACACATTTCTTTCAAAGTCAAAAAGAAATTGCCAACAGGTGAAATGGACTTCTACTCACAAAAGAAAATTTTAGGGACAAACCTCGATGATACCCTGCTCCCCAGGTATAATCTCAGGCTTGTCTTCCATATCAGCAAGAGCATCTTTGAGTTCCTCAACCAATGACTCATTTCTAACAGCAACTAGTTTTGGTCTGAATGTTTTGACCTACTCAGAGATAACATTTTTTTATCATCAGAGCCAAAGACTGAACTATACCTGACAGATAAAAGAATCTGACAACAGATGTTTGATGTGTTGCGTATCCATGTTGAAGAACAAATATTTCCATCACAATTGTGCAAATTGCGAACCAAAATATAAATAGCACATGATATAAAACGAGCTTGAATGATTTTCACCATTCTCTTAAGTGGATCATCCAAAACCAAATAAGGAAAAGACATGGTAATAATGGGAATGCATAACCCCAACATTTCCATTTCAACATGGTTAATGGGATATGTCAATCAACGTGCTGCAATCATGACATATCTAGGCTAGTAGCATTGGAAGGGTGGGAAATCAGCGGGTGAAATGAGGAGGAACCATTTTATAATTGAAATCATCATATCTTTAAACCACACCAGTTGTGTAATAAACAGAAGAAGCTACATAAAGGCTCAAAATGTTAATGCAGTGCCATTGATACAGCTAACAAAGCTGAGGGGTTGGATGTCTTTATTCTATTCAGAGTTGACATTTCATGGTCTTTTCCACTTGTAAACAAATACTAACCTGATCAGCAAGAAGAGTCACATTTGAACCAGCAGCAAGTGCAACAATTCTAAACTTATCCGGATTCTCGGCGACTATATCCAACGTCTGCAGACACAAAACTTAGAATTGAAGCAATGAAGAACTTAAACAAAAGACAACTGGCATTTTTTTGTTGTAAAAGTAAAAAATTGCATTGATTTATTGGAATGGCTTCCTGTATACTAGTATACCAAAGTAGAGAATCAAAACAAAATTTGATTCTCCCGAATAGCAAGCAACCTATACTAACTGGAATTTAATTCACCCAAAACAATACAAAAGAAAAAGAAAGAAAAAAGAGAAGCAAAAGACAACTGGCATAATTGGCACAGTAACAAAAGCAGCACACCACTAATAATAAAGAACACATAGAAAAGATGCAGAATGGAATCTAGGTAAATTTGAATATCTTCATCCTCTTTTAGAGAAAACAGTTGAATTTTAGTTGCCACTGTAACTGCAAGTAACTAACACATACAAAAGCATTAAGAATTTCTACTAGTACTTTATCCCAACTTCAAAGCCAGAACCAATCAAGACTGAAAAGACAAAACTACTCCCTCAGTTTCATTTTACTCGGCCCTATACCAAAAATAAATATTTTATTTTACTTGTGTAGTTTAGCAAATCAAGGGAGTTTTTTTTTGTTTTTGTTTTTTACATACAACCCTTAGTATTAAATAACTATACAAAATAGTAATAGTCAAATTGAGAGTACCAAATCATAATTAATAAAGTTAATTTAGTAAAATATACATCTTATTAAAGCGTGCGTTAAGTCAGCAGAGGCCAAGCAACATGAAACGGAGGGAGTAACTAGTAACTATTTATCACTAATTATTTCAAAAAACTCACCAACCTGAGTTCCTATAGAGCCAGTTGACCCAACAATTGAAATAGGCTTTGGACCCTCCCAGCTCTGCCGGCCTGGCTCAGCAACAGCCCTTCCAGGCCAGGCTGGAGGTGGTGGTGGCTGTGCTGAACACTGAACCCTCTTAGCTGATGTCCCACTACACTCCTTTCTTCTGATAAACAGTCCACCTAAAACACCCCACAAAAAAACAAAACTCTTCAGCCCCAAATCAGCCAAAACCATAACACAAAATGATTATTGCAGCAAAAAGTGGAAAAAAGAAAAAAAAAATTACCATCCCCACAACTCAAAATTCAAGAAGATACAAATTCAACTCCATTTGACCACCAAATAAGTACTAACAACACAAAAGATAGTCAAAGGAAAAGCTTTCAGCAGAGTTATCCAAATTCAAGAAACTTATTGCAGCAAAAAAGGGGGAAAAAATCAAATCTTTTACTACCCCCACAACTCAAAATTTAAGAAAATACAAATTCAATACCATTTGACCACCAAATAAGTAACACCACAAAAGATAGTGAAAGGAAAATCTTTCAAGAGAGTTACCCAAATCCAAGAAACTTATATGGGTGTTGAAATATTTCACCTGGGTATTTGAGATGGTTAAGACTATAGCTGGACTTGGAGATATCCAAGAAGGATATAGTCTTAAATTCAGCAGGGGAAAGCAAATTCAGGGCCATTTTTCAATTCCTATTGATTACTCCCTCACCTACCCACTGGGGTGCGGAAAAGAAATTGAGCTTTTCAAGAAATGAAAAGGAAATTTACAAGGAGAAAAATGTGCAATCTTTGGCAATAAAAGTACAGAGAGAGAGAAAGAGGGTACAGTGTGTCACGTTCTTGCTAATGTCAGTTACTGGATTGATATGTGGTTGCAGTGAAGGATGCACAAGTACCTCTCTTATACTCCCTCCGTCTATCTTAATTTATCCACTTTTAACTTAGCATATACCTTAATAAATAATAAATAAAAAAATAATTTTACTATATCACCTTTTAAATATAATAAATATTTTACTTTAAAAAATACAATGGGTGATATATTATATTTAATATCAAAGATAAAAATAGATAAATTATCCATTAATTTTATAAATTGAATAAATATTACTCCCTCCGTCCCATTTTATGTGTCGCTATTTCCTTTTTGGTCCGTTTCAAAAAGAATGTCATCTTTCTTTATTTAGCAACAATTTAATGGCATCATCCCTATTTTATCCTCACTGGATCCCACTTAATAAGAAAAGACAACTAAAAGAAAACATTAAAGTGACTTTAATAGGGACAATTTTGTAAATTTTACAAAGTCATCATTTATTTCTTAAACTCCATGCCCGGTCAAAAGGCGACACATAAAATGAGACAGAGGGAATATTAAATATTTTAAAATAAAAAATAGATAAATAAAAATAGACGGAGGGAGGAGTACACAAATATTGCAACTTGTTTTTAATGTGTTAAATTCTTACAAATTGTAAAAGTACAATACTCCATCATTTTCATTTTACTTTGATAACCTAATTACAATTTAATTGCCCAATTTATAAATCATATTATTACCTCTGTCATTAAAAATTTATAAATCATATTATTTCATTTTTAAAAGTTCACGAAAATTAAAATTTTGTTTAAATATTAGTATTTTCTAGTATTTGAATTTGAATTATTTGTCAAAAATATTTACCAAATAATGACAAATTATATGGTCAAACACTATTTGTCAAATTTTTTTCCCAAAAACTACTTGGGAAATCTATGGCCAAACGGATCCAATAATAGTCAAATTTGAATTTCTAAAGCATAATTAAGCGCCAAGAAAAATGAAACCGAAAAAGTAAATAATAGTTTATAATTGCATTGTTTAAACATTAATAAGAGAAATAAGGTATTATCTCTATATATGATTTTGGACGAACCTTACACTAATATTTGAAGTTGTGTTAAGACACAAGAAATATTTTTTACATGAGGCTCAGATCCATTCATAATATTGATAAACTAACATTGGACCCTCATATTATATCCCTCTAAAATATCCCATAACAAGGAGTTTTATGCGAGATGTGTAAATTGATTGAGGGAATAAATTATTCTCTCTTTATACAATGATATTCTCGTGTACTAAAGCTTTATACGTAAGTTTTCGGGAAGGTCTGATCATAAGAATCTATTATACGTAACCGTACCTTGCATTTCTACAAGAAGTTGCTACCAAGACTTACACATGTGACTTCTAGCCACGTGATTTTCTCTTTTTGCGATTATAATATAGCGACTATTAAAAATTAAAATTAGTAGGGATTATATAGAATAAATCCATAAGATGCCGACGGTGGGAGGATTAAAAGGGACACAAGGAAAGGAAGCATGACGACGAATGGAGAATCATTCACATCTAATGGACTGCATATGCTATATTTGTTGAAGCTAATATAATTAATAATTATATTCTCATACTTCATTAATTTAAACTTTATTTCTTTGGTTTTTCCTCAATCACTATGTATAATTATGTTTATCTAAAGTACTTGAGAATTTGTCATTCTCTTCCTTTTGGTAAGATTCCCCACCTGGATGGTCAATGTCATTCTATTTGTTTCATCTTGAGAATGCGATAAGCTTTATATTTATTTTAAATGTTATCTAAATATTGAATATATAGTACTAATAAAATATGACTACCAACATGTAAAAGCACCTTTCCTAAAAGTGAAGATCTTCTCTTGATAAAGAGGCCTAAAATCGTTCTTATTTATTGATTAAAAAGAGCTCTTAGAAGTTTTTTTTGTTTTGTTTAATATTAAGTGGTCTACAGTCTACAAACACTTTCATCTAGTATATTAATTTTCATCTAATTAAAAAACACATATATGACATTTCGCAAAAGTAGAAAGAGCCTCCAAAATATGTGTCTTAATATTGAGATCATGATGAGCATATAACATTTAGATTTTTGGCCTTTTTTCTTATTTTGAATGAGTCAAAATCAATCTTCTCATTCTTGGTCTATACAAGTAAAAACAATAAGTTAGTGTAAGAAATAGTAAAAACAATAAGTTAGTGTAAGAAATAGGTGTTTGGTGTTGGATGCCGTAGGAAAAATTACAGGAGGAAATGAGATCGCTTATTTTCTTACAATTTGAATAGAAGAAAATAATTTTTTTATATTTTTATGTGTAAAAATGAAGATCTTCAATAAGAAGGTCATAAAACTAAAAGACAGGATTTATAAAAGGCTAGAAAATCATTTCTCTCAATATCTTTAGACCATCTAATTTATAAAATATTTACATAATATGTAGGTAGTGTGTGTGATATATATACACACATACCATAAATATATACAAATTAACAAGATATACAGAAAAAATATATAAATTAGATGGTGAGTTTCACATTTCAATATTCAAATTTGTTATCAAAATGGACAAAAAGTACCCCTTTGGAGATAGAAAGCCCACAAGTTAGGGAAAATGTTAATAATGGATATTTTCTGCTGTAATTTATTTTGCAATGATCAAGAATTTAACTGCTAAATAATATTGATCTCATAGGAAAGAGGGAGGAACATAGAAGAAAGAAAAAAGACTTGTTTTTTAACCCACGCTACGTCGTTTTCTGTATCTTCTATACTTTCGGAAGAATTAACGTTGTTGACTAAACAATTTAACAGTAACATGCACGAATCAAAATAAATTCATAACATATTTATCTTTTAATCATATTTAATAATAAAAAAAAAATTTTAAAACACATATCTTGTATCCATTTGTTTGGTATAAATATTAAGGGTGTTTGGTATATCGTAATAGGATAAGTAAGAATATTCTATGAGATTATTTTATCCCATATATAAAATAATAATTCATCATTTTAGTACAAATAACAATAAATAATCTCAAGATTTATAATTAGTACTTCATATTAAATATGATAGAAATTTAATCTTAAATTTTATTTCGAAATTATTTTACTATTCAGTGTACCAAACGACCTAGTGTAAACAAAAACTTTTCGTACAATGTGTATAGAGGGCGGATATAGTAACTTTATTTTTAGAAAAATGAATGAAGTTTTCATCTTTTATTCCTTTTTAATAACGCCTTCTTTTGCTATGAACTTTAGAAATTATTTGACTTTTTATGATTTTTTGCATTTTAAGGAGGAGTTATGATGCTAGTATATTTGAATAATGTACAGGAATAAGTATATATAAATTAGAGGATATTCATTGATTTGATTAATTTCGCATGTTGTGTAACATAGTGGCCTTTTTAGATCGGGTAAAATGAAGATATATTATGTGTAAAAATAAATTTTTTTTTATAAAAATGATAAAACTAAAAATAATTATAAGTGGCCTAGATAATCAGTACTCTTTATAAATGGCCTATACATTACTTAATACTCCAGTATTACCTGACACCCTCTTCATTTTGGGACATCTTAGGAGATTTGACACCATTTAATTTTATACTCTCCCGGGTCAGTTTTGATTGTCATGATAAGATTTTGCACAATTCTAAAGAAAAAATTAATTGCTTCCTTGTTTAAATTTACTTATCACATTTTGACTTGACACACCTATTAAAAAAATAACTATTGACATAGTGACTTTACTATATTATCTCTATTAATTGATGTTTAGTACTTCCTCCGTTCGGATATACTTGTCATATTTTGACCTGGCACACTTATTAGGAAAATAATAATTGGTATAGTGACTTTACCATATTATCCATATTAATTGATATTTAGTAATGTGTATTGAAAAATGATTTGGAGAATAAGTAATTAATGCTAAGGGTAAAACATGAAAAAAAATATCTTTTCTTGATTTGTCAAAAATGACAAGTAAAAATGAAAATCAAATTAGAAAAATAGTGACAAGTAAATTCGAACGGAGGGAGTAATAGGTATTGAAAAATGATTTGAAAAATAAATAATTAATGATAAGAGTAAAACATGAAAAAAAAAATTGTCTTTTCTTGATTTGCCAAAAATAACAAGTAAAAATGAAAATCAAATTAGGAAAATAGTGACAAGTAAATTCAAACGGAAAGAGGAAGTAGATTGACAAATATATTACTTATTAATTCTTTAATCATTATCTATTTGCGTGTCTCTTAATTCTAAAATAATTAATGTTAAGACAAAGTTGAAAAAATTAATCAATTCTTTCTTGATTTTTTAAATTACTCCCCCCGTTCACTTTATTTGTCACATTTTGACTTAACACATCTATTAAGAAATCAATTATTGATATGACTATTTTACCACACTACTCCTATTAATTGATGCTTAGAATATTATGTCTTGAAAATGATTTGGAGAATAAGCAATTAATGTTAAGATTAAAACAAGAAAAATTCTTTTGTCTTTTCTTGATATGTCAAAAGTGACAAATAAAAATAAAAATTTATTTTAAAAATAAGTGACAAGTAAAAACAAATTGAAGGAGTAACAAGTATTTAGAAATAACTGTATTTAAATACATGCAACTAAAAAGAAACGAAGGGGTATATACAGATTTTACTATTTTCAGTAACTCATATTTATTAAATATTTAAACTGTTCAAGGTGTAAACCTTATCTAGTTTGTAATTAACTTTGGGGATATCACAAAAAGAAGAAAAAGAAAGGACTTTGGGGGAGGAAATAATAGTAAAATTGCTGCTATACACGTACATCTTAGAAATGAGTTCTTTTCATCAATTCTTGCATAAATAAATGTATTTTTTAACATCATATTAAATTGTCCAACATATAAATTTCATAAGTGAGATTTGAAGAAGATAAAGTGTACGCAGGTATAATTATTTAAATATATTTGGAGAATACGATGTTGTCATATAGATATTTATCAGGCAAAACATGGCTTTTCACTCTTGAAGACGCATAAACATTTAGTTCTTCCATCACAGTGTGCATCAATGAAACGAGGTCCATTGTCTTTCTTACAGTCGGCCAAACAAAATGGATTGTTTTCATCACAAGGCGCCAGAGTTTCTAGGTTGCATACAAATGTTTCTGCATTTGCTGAGAGAATTTGAGTCATTACGAACATGCCTGCAAAAAAAAAAAAAAAAAAGCATTGATAAAGAGAAATAATTGTACAATTTGAAAGCAAATAACAATTGTATACATACCGCAAATACAAGTAATGAGAAAAAGGGAATAGCGGGGAAATGCTCCGAAGTGTTCCATTATTATAGATGAAGAATTTATTTAGTGAATAAACTAGTCACTTCTCTTATCTTTTATACTAGAGATTGTGTAACTGATGATCAAATCAAAATTAATATATTATTATTTTATTACCATAATTAGAATTAGTATATGTGCGATGCATGATTAACATCAAATGAAATTAATTATAAAGAATATTATATAAATGAATTATTTTATCTCAATATATACGGCATATTTCTAATATAGGCAATTTTTTTAATCTCAACTCACATGTTATCTTTCAATTTGAACTCAAAATTCAAAATATTTAAAGATATCTTAATCATTAATCATTTTTCCTTTCACCGATGACTTTTGAAAAGTTTGATTATTTTTATTTTAGAATTAATATTTTTTTTTCCAAATATGCCTCTTGATTTTCAATTGATCATTAACTTTTCAACTTTATTTCTCAATTAACCTTGTCAAGAATCTTTGATTTAGTTATTAATTATAAAAAAATATTATCTTATAAATAATTTCTCTTATCTCAATATATAAGACATATTTCTATTGTAGGTGATATTTTTAATCTCAACTCACATGTTATCTTCCAATTTGAATTCAAATTCAAAATATTCAAAGGTATCTTAATCATTAATCATTTTTCCTTTGGTAGATGATTTTTTAAAAGTTTGATTATTTTTTATTTTGAAATTGATTTTGATCATCATATATTTTTTTTCCAAATATATCTCTTGATTTTCAATTGATCATTAACTTTTCAAATTTATTTCTTTATTAGCCTTGTCAAGAATCTTTGATTTAGTTAATAAGAAATAAATCACCAATGTTACTTGTTATGTCATATTATTCCATATATAGTATATTGAAACTATATATATTTGTAATCCATATAAGAAATAAAAGAATATATTTTGTTATATAGTATTATTCATTATATGATAATATTTGAAGTGTAAAAATTCTAGTGTCCATATAAGAAATGACATCATATAAATAATTTGTGATTTAATTTCTTAGTAATATACAATTATAATTGGATTTATTGATAATATTCAAATTGCAAATATTGAATTTTTTAGCAATACATAGATATAATTTTTCTTATTTGATGTAAAAATTCAATATAAATGAGATTTTTGCATAATATATAGATATAACATTTAGATTTTTGCCCTTTTTTCTTATTTTGAAGGAGTCAAAGTCAATCTTCTCATTCTTGGTCTATTCAAGTAAAAACAATAAGTTAGTGTAAGAAATAGGTGTTTGTGTTGGATGCCGTAGGAAAAATTACAGGAGGAAATGAGATCACTTGTCTTCTTACAATTTGAATAGAAGAAAATAGTGTTTTAAAATTTTTTATATGTAAAAATGAAGATCTTCATAAAACTAAAAGAAAAAAGTTGTAAAAGGCTAGAAAATCATTTCTTTCAATGTCTTTAGACCATCTAATTTATAAAATATTTACATAATATGTAGGTAGTGTATGTGTGTGTATATATACACACACTATAAATATATATACACACAACATATACAGAAAAGATATATAATATACTTTGATCATATTGATAAACTAGATGGGCGGAGTTTAAACACGGTCGTGATGCATGCCTCAGATGGCAACATCAGGTTCCATTTTTGTTTAATAGTTAGAATTGTTGGCTGCTAAGCCCCTATTCTAATTAATTGGTGTAACGTCAATCTAAAGTTACGTAGCCTAATTGCCTAATATGTGTGTGTACCGAAACAAAAAGAGAGAATAATTCTACAGCATTTAATGAGAAGAAAAAAGAAGGAATATATCGGTATTATTCAAAGCATACTTTGAAAAAAATGGCGTAAGGGAAAAAGCAAGGGGATTATAAGATGGGAAATTAGACTCTCACCGACACAGTAAAAAATAAGATAGCCAACTAATTGAGCTACTAAAATTCCCTCAAAGCATACTAAGATAGAAAATTTGTTTAATTCAAACCTTCTTTCTATGGTTTTTGAATGAGGCATCAAATTATAATCATTTAACACATTCATGTTATAATTCAAAGATTACATAAAGAAAAAGTTAAACAACTGCAGGTCGCATGGTAATTATCATATTCGTCATCGTTAAGCATTACTCCCCTCGGTCTTAAATTAGTTGTCACATTTCGATTTAAATCATATAAACTTTGACTAACATTTTAATTTTTTCCCATCAAATTGACATGAGAAGAAAATGCAACTTAACGTACTATTTCTAAAGATACAAAAATAAAAATATGACAACCAGTTATGGAGTTGGTAATAGCAAAAACTCCTACCAACATGCCTACATCAGGAAAGCACTCAAAATTGGGTACACGAAGTTGAGAAACACGTTTTTTCGTGTTTATTGAAAAGTTGATGCAATTAGGCAAATGTCCTACTCAATGCAATGACTAATGTGATCACTCACAAGTAATTATCTTTTTAGGTAACGCTTACTCTAAATTATCTTATACTTTTCTTAATAATAGAGACAATACACGTGTGTCCCTCTCATTCGCTGCGCTGGCTGTCGGTCTAACGTGACCACTTTGTAACATCCACAAACACACCAACGATAGCCAACATAAACCATTATCTTTCAGAAATTTAGTAAACAAATTTCAAAAGTATAGATTGTTTTGTTTATTTTAAAATAAAGTACACACTTTTTGGTGCATAATGGAGCTTATTTGATACAGCAACATACAAAAACAAAGAGCTTTCAAACAATTAATGAAAATCAATAATTTTTTTCTTTGGGGGTGAGGTGTGGTGGTTGTTGCAAATAAGCTTTTGGCATAAACAGTTATCTTTTCACTATAGAGCAAGTTTAAAGGGCAGTCCGGTGCACTAAAGCTCTCGCTATGACAACTATAGAGCAAGTTTAAAAAGTGTAATTCTAAACTTCAACCTAGAAGCACAATGGAAGTAATAGAAACTTGAGTTTCATGTACTTACAAGATTGTGATAAACCTCAAGACCAAAAAACTAAACCTTAGGACAGGTTCAACAAGAGATACTTCAGCTACTCAAGACATTGTCAGCATCAATAATAGGTGACTCACTCAACTGTTGCCCAAAACTTGAACCATTAGCTTCGGTGAGACCACCCGATTCAGAGATTTTTGTAATCCTCTGCAAGTCATCCGATATTTCTGAGGAACGAGCCATCAACTCATCATCGGTCAGCTTTTCTTTTTGAATCAAAGACTTCTTAGGTTGTCGGATGGCAGCAACTGCTTCTGGCATTGCAACTGGAGGTGGCTGGGGAGGAACCCAGGATCGCTGGACTGGCCGTACCTCAGATGGTGCAGCAGTAGATCCAAACATCTGTTTGTTCTCAGCTTCGATTTCTGTTATTCTGGCATTCTTGTGTAGCCACCAAGGCGTTGAACCGTCACCATTAGTCAGATCGTCTTGATACTCATAATTCAAGCCATCACCACTCACTTGGGATTGAAGGAAATTCCTTGAATTGTTTTGACTTTGGCCAATTTCCCAAGGCTGTTCACGACCAACATAATAAAATCAATTCAAATTCAAACAAATGATTCAGATTGACTCCACCCCACCTCCCAGGTTCGCCCACATCAACAGAGAAGGCAAAGAAAAATACATCAAATAGAAAGGTCTATCACAAAGAGAGAAAACCATAATTCTTTTATCCAAAGTGACTTGACGATTGTATAGAAGTTCATACAATGATGGGCATACTCCATAAACATCAAATGCAGTCAATACGGAAAAAAGCATCAGTTGAGGATCATTACTTCAATTGCTTTAGGTTTGAGCTACAAGAAGGATGTTTCCATTGGAAGGAGGGTTTAAGTTTATCGCGTTGTCCAGGTGCAGGCTGCACACAGACTTACAGAATATGGAACAAGCAGACCCAAATAAATACACACGCATTAGATTTAGATTTTAAGGTTATAGGTTCAGCCAATAATTTCTAAGTCTTATCCGTGAAAAAGTAAATTGTGCCAATCCCGATACTGTAGGCAGAGCAAAAAATGGAAGGAGAAAGAGACCTTAGGCTTTGGAACAGCACGAGAATCTGGTATAGGCTGGTTGGGATTTGGTGGTTGGTCATTTATTTCCTGCAACAAAAGATGCATAAAGGTAAGAGCACAAAAAGATTCAATACAAACTTAAGGTTATGTCTATTGGTGCAATCAGAAGACTGGACTCACTCGAATGTTTGATGGCTTTTCTCCTCTTTGAATCATAGCCATGATCTACAAAACGAGTATGAAGTTAGATTAACTATTTTCTCAACTCTTCCCAAGGAGAATCTACCGAATTTTCTAGCATCTTAGTTCAGAAGAAAGTCAAACATGCACTATTAATTGATAACTTCTCAGACCTAGGCGCACATTACATTACAAGCCAAAAATATCACAATCATACAGATTCTGTGCATATTTTAAGTTGATCCATTGGATTGTGACTACATCCCCACATAATTATATACCACATCTATTAACAACACAAAAATATTCTTTCTTTGAGTAGGAGGAAGGGAAGCGATTATGGCTTGATTAAAGCCGTTAATGAAATGAAAGAAAGAACAAACAAGATGAAAAGTTGATCAAGGAGAAATTAACGCAACGTATCTGGATAGCTGAAAGCATGGCACATTACACATCCACCCCCTAATTCCTTTAAAATAGAGTTTCAGAGGGAGTCCGGCAAAAATATATAAATGATAAATTTATCTAGAAACTCTATATGACAGCAAAAGGCAAGGTTAACAGGCTTTCAGACCAGTCATATTTGAATAGCAAAGTTGCATGCCTACCTTGGTTAAAATGGTAAGATAGATGAGGAATTAGAGCAGAGACAAAATTAACTTGGAAAAAATAGTAACAACCCAGAGGATGGAAGAACTTACATCCATATAAGATTTTGGGTGGGGCGCAACAGATGGTTCCACCGATGCAGGTGGTGACAAAGATCTCACTGCAAAACAGACTCAAATCACACAGAATTAGTTTAAAAAAACCCTAGTGATATGATAAGACCAATCGGCAGCTAGAAATAGATATTAGAACCTGAACGTGCTTCAACATCCAGTTCTCCATTTGAATAGGATTGCTGTACCATCAAAGAATATCAGAAACGAGAACTCTTCTATCATCTTGTTCCATGGCAATGAGATTAATAAAAAATAAGATGCAAGTCCATTTGTAACTACACAGCTTACTGCAGAATGGGAAATCGAAACTCTTCTATCATCTTGTTCCATGGCAGGTATTCTTCCAGAAATACTACTTTTCCCTGAATGCACAGAAATTTCAATCAGGTACCTGGTGCTCACTATGCATGGTACCAATCCCTTTATCTTTCTTTATTCTTTAAGGTAGTTGGAGGATAGGGAATATGAATTTGAAAACTACCCATGACAATTTTCTCCTCTAAAGAACCTGACATTTATTTTATGATAGCTTAAACTCCAACGCAAATGACAAGATTATAGTTTGGATCAAATCCAAATTATATAAATGTGAGTGACAACAGAGTGAAGAGCTCAAAATCTGAATTGAAACTTTTATGGACTTGAATGCCTTGATCCACTGGACTACACTCACACCCTTGCCTCCTGATATTCCATTGTACATTGTTTTAATTAGAAAACAAAAGATTCAAGTATAAGTATTTCTCAACTTTCTTGTTTCAATAATATTACTATTTCAAAGAGAAGAATATGAAGTAAAAATTAGATTTTCTTAAATGAAATAAACATTGAAAAGGAAAAAAAAATTATATAATGGCATTAGCAAGCCGCAACACTAGGAACTTTTATATCAATACAAATGAAAGTAGAATACTCATGAATAAATGCAGACAAAACCCCTTTCCTCTGTTTCCAGTTTATTGGGACCTAGGGGACCATGGTCACTGTGATCAAGCAAATGCAGAAGTTTCCAAATTCAAACGTCTAGCCTTTTACGCATGAGGGTCACAACTCATATGGAAACCACGAAAGTGATACAAACTATTACCACAGCATAAGCTGGATAGAAGCCCCTCAGAATATAGGTACCACGGAAGATCTAAGCAGAGTAAGAGAGGAGACACAATTGAGACACTTTAATATATGCACTGATGTGCAAGCTGGAACTCAAGTGTTTAATCACAAATAAACACCATAGAATAAAGTCAATAACATCTAAAGCAAAGTAGCCAACCCTCAAAGGAAGGTGGAACCAGAAAAATATCCTATCTCTTTCTCTCCCTCCTTATATCACTCAATTAAAGGCACTTATATTACTCTTTAATCTCAGTAAGTGCAGCTAGAAGCCTACACATTACATCCCCCAATTTTTCCAAAATGCATCCCCTTAACGTACGTGAATGTTACTTCTAACCGCATTAAATGCTCAAAAGGAACATACTTTATACCAGAACCAATTTTTTTTCCAAATAGTAACTGGAGGTAAAAGGGAGAAATGAGAGACAAAGTGGTAGCAGAAGCATGTTCTGGAAGCAACTGTATACTCACCTTCGAGCTTTTGTAAGGCATTACTCATTGATTTCATCTCTCGTACTTGGTAGTTTAACAGGTTTGTTAGCTCCTCAAGGTACCTTTTCCCTGTGGAGGACGACAGGTCAAATTGCAAGAAAGATTTTTCATTGCAAAATACTGATGATTGGATAAGCTTAGCATGGAGTATGCACTAAAAAGCAAGGAAGAGAAACTGTTTCAGTATTAACGCCTCTTTATCAACAAACCTTCAGTTTTTGATGCCAGCATCTCCTGGCTTACACTGGCCACGTCTGCAGCTGCAGCAGCTGCTACTTTTGCAGCAACAGCAGCTTCTTCTGCTAAACTTGGTCTTCCCTTCACAGGGCCTTTTTCATCTTCTTCTTCCATTACAACCTTTCGAATCCAGGACTTAAACCGAGGTATAATAGTATGCTGGCAAACACACATTATCATTTCAAGCGGGGTGATAGTAATTCTAGCAATATAATACATAGGCTAGAAGCATAATTTTCAAAGATCGATTGGATAAATTGAATATTAGAATCTAATAGAATTACGGAATGGAATAGTCAGAACAACTGATTTTCGTTACTGGGTGGGTTAGTAGATAATAGTCTCAAAACTGTCCTTCATAGTATAGTATGAACTATTCTCCACTCATGTAAATAGTGGAATATATCATGGATTCATGCATTGTCACTGCTCCATCCACCATACAAAATGTTTCATATATCAGAGAAAAAGTACACTCAGCAAATACTCTTGATCAATCAAACATCAAACTGTTATGATATTTTAAGGCTTGCTTTTGGTTTCTCAATGATCTAAATGGTGAAATATATTTTCATGGTCACTATTCAAATTCCATGCAAAAAGCGCCATATCTCAGAGCAAAACCACATTCCTGAGATACTCTTGAACAGTCAAATATCAGCTTTGTATGAATTGTTAGGCTTGCTTTTGGTTTCTTTTCGATGAAAAAACACTAGCTATCAAGCTACTACAATGTTAAACTATCAAAAGTAAATTTTGAACGAAAACAAAAAATTAAACCAACAGAGAGAATGTTTTATGATTTAAAACCTAATTCTACATATCCGATCAAGTAACTAAGTGTACCAAACAGGAGCTATAGGAGGATCAGGTAAAATGGAGAAATCTAGATCTCCTCAAATTGGATTAGAAAGAAAAGCATTTAATGTTTCTACCAAACTATTCCCATAAAATAATTCATGGAATAAGCCCATGAACTTGCATCTTAGAGAAGCCAAAAGCAGATGACAATCAAACAATAAAGTTTCTCTTTTGAAAGCATTGGTTTTGCACAAAGAAAAGGTCTGATATCTGATACAACAACAACAACAACAACATTCCCAGCGTATTCCCACCAGGTGGGGTCTGAGGAGGGTAAAGTGTACTCAGTTCATACCACTACCCCAGATGAAGTAGAGAGGTCTGATATCTGATAGTAGTTTAAATTTATTTTTTGGGAATATCATAAAATCCTCAAGTGTCAGTGGCACACGGTCCGAAACTTGGTGGATAATGGGTCTGTCCCTCTATCCTTCTCCACTTGAATACCTGGCACTTGTCTGAAATAGGAGTCAAACCCCTGATGTGCGCCTAACCTACACCTCCCACGTTGTGCTCTTATAACTAGACCAAAGCCCTAGTACAAATACTGAATAGAAAAACTAGTTTAAAATTAAAAGAAATAAATAAGAAACTGCATTCATGTCCAAAAGGAATAACTTTGAGATTAGCATGAAGCTTTAGTTTTGATGGATTTGTTATATTTATTTGAAATGATGTTATTCGAGGCAAGGTGGGAGTGGCTTCGGTGGAAGCCAAGACGAGGGAAGCGAGGTTGAGATGGTTCGGACATGTGATGAGGAGGGGCACGGATGCCCCAGTGCGGAGGTGTGAGAGGTTGGCTAGGGATGGATTCAGGCGAGGTAGAGGTAGACCGAACAAATATTGGAGGGAGATGATTAGACATGAAATGGAGCAACTTCAGCTTACCGAGGATATGACCCTAGATAGGAAGGTGGGGAGGAGGCGGATTAGGGTAGAAGGATAGTAGGTAACGAGTGCGTCAGTGATAGTAGGTAGGAGAACTTTGTTATCCGAGTTAGTAGCTATAGTACTAGTATTATTTCAGAGTGTTGTTTCGTTTGTTGTATTACTTGGTGAGTCTTGTTTTTGGTATTTTTGGGTGTGGTAATTTCTATTGTATCTTCTCCTTTTACTATTTCTTTTCTAGATTGTTTTATCTTGAGCCGGGGGTCTATCGGAAACAACCTCTCTATCTCACCTCTGAGGTAGTGATATGGACTGCGTACACTTACCCTCCCCAGACCCCACTTGGTGGGAATATCCTGGGTATGTTGTTGTTGTTATATTTATTTGAAAGAAGTAAAGAAGTATGCAAAGAAAGATACTTTTTGCCTATAATAGTCAATTAGAAGTCCTTCGAAAAACTCAACAGTTTGAGATCCATCACATCAAATTCTCAATTAGCCAATGACAGGATACATGCTCAATTCTGCAAATGTGGTATCAAGTGGCATGATATACTGGAAGCTCCTTACTAAGTATACCTTGAGAAGTAAAGCTGTACCAGCTCCTGAAGCAGCCAATATCCCTAAAGCCACTACCGCATGAGTCCAATGGAAATGAGAGAAATATCCCATTTTTCTCACGGTATTACTTTGTAGAGCTGATGCAGGCTGCAGATTTTGCGATGCAGACAGTGGTTGAGTAGTTGATGAAGATTTCACTTTCTCATCTATCATCAAGAAATCAAAGCAGCAATGTCATAAGGCTAATTACCAGAGACATTATCATGTTCTTAATTGAGAAAAAAAATCAAGACACAACACAAATGGTTCTTTCTAGAGAACATTAGAATCACCTTCATTTGCAGCTACTGGCGGTGTGGTAGAAACAGTTGGAGTGGGATCCTGTCATTTAGACATGTTTCTGATGTTATCTTTATTTTACCATTAAATGCTTCAAATAATTAAGCCAAGATGGAAGGTCAAAGATCAGAAAGTTGCCTACCGGAACTCGATGAAAGGCTTCATCTATTTCCTCCTTTGTGAGCCCCTTCCTCTCAAGAAAAGAACGCCTATACATGACCGGAGATCCCCTAACTCTTGGATGTGAAAGAAACTTTACAGCATTTTGGACTTGATCCTCCCGAACTGGTTCTGAGTTTACAAATACTGAAGTTGGAGAGTTCTCTCTTGCAGCCTCAGGATTGGGATCATGATTATCTTTAGCAGCTGGTTGTGACGTGGTAGCTGCAAAATCACAAACATAGATAGAGATTTGATTTTTTAAAGATAGATGGAGATTTGTTAACTAAGTAAACCATTCAACTCAAAAAATCTAAAGAGCACAGTCGCCAAATACAATTCAGTTATAAACTTCAAAGAGCAAATGAGTGTATTCTTAGAAGATGAATTAGTAATGCATTGGCTAAGGTGGAGCACAATGATTAGATCTCCTCTCACAGAAGAAAAAACTCAATTTTTTTCTTGCAAGAGCTTTAAGAGCATATTAGGAGTTTACATGTGTTGCAACTTTTGTCATTCTTCCTTTCCGAAGCAAGATAGTTTCACCCTCTTTGCAAATGAAAGGGGAAAAATATTCTCTGCCAAAGGCTCCATACATCGATAAATGGGTCTGTATAAAATATAATCCACTAAAGCTCAACTTAACGAAATAAAGAATTTAACAGAACCCAACTTATCAAGAAAAACAAAAGTGAATTTAACCAAATTCAACTCAAATGGATGCTCGGCGACTTAGCTTCGCTACCACAAGGTGGATAATAATATTTTAGTAGAACAGATATCAAAGCTCACGTTTCCACTTGATTTTTCTTCTAAATGCAAAGCATACTCAGAAAAGAGAAAGCACAAGGATACAAGAGTTTCAAAAGAAACCTCAGACTCCGCTTTTCGTACAGCTTAGCTTGACCGTTTCTACAGATATTACCTAATGTTTACTACCGTATGCATATCCAAAGTAGTTACTCCCATGGGATAGGTTCTGCACATGATAATAAGATAATTAACATGTGATTAAAACTCCTTGGAGTCTTCATTCACACGACCTAGTTGCAGTCACCAAGGGATAGCTTTCAGTCCTACCATTGGACATTCAACACTTCCCCAAATCAAGATAGCCTCTTCCTCTTTCCGGGAAGAAAGAGGAAAAATAAGTCCTTCAAAGAAACTTCATATATCATAATTGGGTATTCACTATTTCCTTCCGAGATGATGAACACGATAAACTAAGTAGATTCCAAGTGGAGGGAGGAAATGTTTATTTCAGGCAGCATTTTAATGAGCACAAAATTAGGAAGCTTCACTTTTGGGAAGGGTGCTATGTCTCTACCATATAAAAATCTTCTTCTCTGTGACTACAGTCTGTGCTGGTTATTAAGGGGTTCTCGTGTAGGGACTGAGTCGCTCTCCTTTTCGATAATTTAGTAGGAGTGCCATTGGTTTACTCTTGTTGCTCACAGATTGTCAACCTATGATTGTCAGAAACCTCGGACCAATAACGACATCGTCTAGTATCCCAATATGTGAAACATCAAATCACTCCATTCATTTAGAGAATTAAGTTATTAGCAGACTCCACTAATTGCTGCAGGAACTGTTGATTCATAAGAAAAGTTAACTAATAATCAACATATACAACATCAAGTTACTAAATATGTGACTGCTTCGGAAACCAAAAGTTGAAGCTCCCTTCCCCAACTCCGCCCGCCCCTAATCAGAGGTGAATGTAGCTAATATTCAACTGTTCAATGGAATCCAATATTTTTGACATGGACATATCCCATTAAGTTATGAACCCATAACTTCAAGAGTAAAATGTGTTTAAGAGTAAAATGTGTTTAGTGCACCCAAGGGTGTGGCGTAGTGGTTCAATAAAATGGGTTGAGCACCATGAGGTCTCAGGTTCAATTCTCAACAGAGACAAATACTAGGTGATTTCTTCTAATCTGTTCTAGCCTTGATGGACAGAGTGTCTGGTATGGTGGGGAGGTGGCAGGTATCCCGTGGAATTAGTTGAGCTGCACGCAAGCTAGTCCGGACACCACCGTTATCAAAACAAAAAAGTGTTTAGTGAAAAAATAAAACGTAAAAGGTTGAATCATCAAGTTCAAATCGTGGATCAACCTCTGCCCCAATTACACAAATGAAAATGTGAAATTGAAGAAGAACAAATTCATAGGACAAATAAACGAAAAAGCAGCAATCAGACAGATGGCTCAAGTTCACCCAAACATTGGAGAAATCAATCATAAAGGCGTTAAAGAAGAACGTACCTGGAGGATTATCTGATGGAGTGTCCATGCTCGCCAACTCCAGTTAACTGAATATTCTCAGGGAAACAAATTAGTGTAAATTTGCAGTTTGTCAAAGGAGGAGGAGGATTGAAATCAATGTTACACACACTGGACATGGAGATTACCTAAGACGTTGACGATGATGTCACAATTCTCCCGCTTTTACTGCAAAACTCCTACTATTATCTGTGTCCTGTTTGGGGTTCTTTTCAAATAACACACAGTCAATGGACTCCTTTACTTGCCTTCCCCCTATTTATTTTGGGGATAATTACATAAAAATACAATTAGCAAATCTACTTTATATGTAGCCAAAAAATATACTTTATAATTCAAAATCTGAAATTTTGAATGATTTGGTATAGTTTTAAGGTGTTTTTGAATGAGTTTGATGACAAAGGGCAGCCCGGTGTACTAAAGCTCCTGCTATGCATAGGATACGAGGAAGGACCCCACCCCACCCAAGGGTATATTGTACTTAACTTGTATTTCTACCAGAGGCTGTTTTCAAGGCTTGAACCCGTGTCCTCCTGGTCACATGGAAGTAACTTTTACCAGTTACTTCAAGGCTCCCCTTCTATATACAGTATTGTATATCGTTGTATATATTTATATACTATATTATATATTATTGTATATACAATACGATCTTTTTGTTTGGTGATTTTCTTCTTCCTCTTTATTTTATACACACTTATACAATGTAGATACATTATTTAAACATTATATATACAATATGTGTATATTTGCAGAATTATGTATATTATTATATAGTGGAAAAATTATTTAAAAAATGCAATTAGTAATGTTATATTATAAAATATAGCTCACTCTATATTACATTACCAAATATGACTGAATTGTATAAAAAAATAAAATTATTTTACATCCTTAGCTAAATTACTACTCTCTCTCTTACATTTCACATCTTCATCTTACAAAATAGGGAGAGTGACAATGGAAACTACTTACTCGCTTGTGTTTCTATTACAGTGTTGTTCCAATTAGCTTTATCTTAGATAATAGGATTTCTTTCATCTGAGAGGGACTCTCATTCATGGCTTGTTTGTTTCATTTTCTGTAAGACTCGTCATATTTTAAGGATATTCTTTGTAATATCTATGTTTACCTGCTCTATCATGCAAACCTTTTGCCTCTAGAAAATTCCTTGAATAAAAAAAATCAGGAGAAAATAACTGATAGGGTCAATTCAATAAGAAAAGATTATGAGCCTATTTCGATAGACTTCGAAGTCAGGGATTTTCAGCTTATGAATTTTGGCTTAAAAATAAGTGTTTGGAAGTATTTTTTATTTTAACCAAATACTATAAAAGTGTATAAATCTATTTAAACACTTTGAATAAGTCAATTCAAACAGGAAAAAGTCAAATATTTTGTATAATATTTGTATAATATTGTATATGAGTATACTATACACCTCTTATAATTTTGCATAATATTGTATATTAGGTGTATACATATAATTATACAATAATATACATAATTATACAAATACATACTATATATAATGTTTAAACAATGTTTCTACATAGTATAAGTGTGTATAAAATGGAGAGTAAGAAGAAAATCACCGAAACAAAAAGACTGCATTTTATATACAACAATGTACAATACAATATACAAATATATACAACAATATACAAATATATACATTGTTGTACAAAAAAACAGACTTCGTTTTCTTCTTCGAATCCAAACATCAAATTCATTCAAAAACACCTCAAAACTACACCAAATTATCCAAAATTTTAGATTTAGGCTCCTCAATACATAACCGATCTTTTTTAACTATACGCACTCGAAACAGAGCTTATTTACGAAAATATTAGAACCTCAAATTAGAAACAAACTCGAAATAATGCTGAACTTTTCACTAATTTATTTAAATTTTTTTAGGAGAGAATTGGGAAAGAATTGTAGTGAAAATCGTGAAGAAGAAGCTGAGAATTTGGTATGAGAAGTGTTGTTCCCTATATAATTAGAAAGAAAAGTTAGTTTACACTGAATGGACAAATCAGATTTGGGCTATAAAGTGTAAAGTATATTTTAGCTACTCAAATGTAAAGTATATTTGCTAGTTGTACTTTTGTGTAATTATCCCTTATATAATTGTATATATACACCTAATATACAATATTATACAAAATTATAAAATGTGTATAATATATTCATATACAATGCTATACAAAGAATTTACTTGACACTAGAGTCCAGGTGACTATCGAAACTTCTCAATGCATTTCAATTCTTAGATGAATGGCTTGCCATTTCCATGTTTATTTGGTGAGCATAGTTTGATTCTTTTTTTCACTGAAACCTAATAATATCATAACATTATGCGTCCTGTGAACGTTGAACATGTGGAAATGGTTCACTAGTCTCTACCCAAGCATTTGCAACATGCCTTATTAGCTGGCTAGCTAGCTACTATAATAAGTAATATACAAACAATGAAAAATTTCTGAAACCTTAAAGGTTAAAACTAATGACACTCAACAATCCAACTGGAAAGGAAAGTATTCTTTTGTATGCATATATAATTGCTTTGTGTTGAGTTTTTAGGTAATGATTTCCTCTGTTTTTGAAGGTGTATTGCATTTCGATGTGCTTTGTACATGCTTGGGCCTGCGAGCACGCATGTGCTTGCAGAAAACAGGACAAAGAGGCCAAACTTTCTTTCTAGTTTCTACAAATACAGAGGTGGATGGGATATTGCCATATCAGGTGGGTATACATACTACTAAATACTATCCAACTATTAGCAGTTAAGAAAGAAAAATTAGATGAAAAATATGAAGATCATGTTGATAATATGGGTTTTACTTGAGGGCTTTGTTGTCTATTTTCAGATGTCCTTAAGTCTCCTAACACTTTAGATTTCATGGGAGAAGAAAAATAAAACTTCAGGAAAAAATTTAGCAAAATTATTTGGTACTTAAGATCATTACTAAATGAAAGGAGACAATAATTTTCCTATTTTGTAAGATGAAGAGAGAGAGAGAGAGAGAGTAATAATTTGGATAAAGATGTAAATTAACTTTTTTTTCTATTCAATTGGACCAGATTTGGTAATGTAACATAGAGTGAGCTATATTCTGTGATGAAACATTACTAGTTGCATTTTTTTTTTAATCATTTTTCTTTTATTTTTTGGTCAAACACATCGCCAGACCCCTAAATTTGGCACGAACTTTCACTTTGGCACCTAAAGTGGATAGTGTTCATTTTAAACACTTAAACCAGTCTCCAACTGTGTCATTTTGACATCTTTTGTTGACTGGGCAGAGGACATGTGTTACGCAAATTTTGAGCGCGTTTAAGGGGCTTTTTTCGTAAATTTAAGTGTTTAAGGGGCTTTTTTGTAAATTTACTTTTTCTCTTTCTCCCCAATACCTTCCGCCATTTTTTTTTCTCTTTTTTCTTCTTTCTCCTGCCATCTTCCATCACCCTCCAACATTACACAAAGTTTTAATAAATCTTACAAATTTTTGCTGGGTTATACTATTGATTCTTTTTTTTAAAAATAAAAAAAAAATCAAATTTATTTTTTCTAACCATCATTCAACACTAGTCCAAAATATATAGTTTGAATTTAAATTGATAAACTCCAACTATCGATTACAGTTTGAATTTGGATTGATAAACCCCATGTACCCATTACAATCACAGTATAATTTCAATAAAGAACAAGAATAAAGCTCAAATACCATTACCGTCCTTGTACCTCAATTGTTGGCATGGTTTCCTCTATTTTATTAGATTTTTGCGTTTTTATATTCTGACCAGTGAAGATTTAGCTTGATACTTTGTTACGTTACTCTTATTTTTTTTTCTCAATTGAATTTTCCTCTTCTGGTTGAAGTTTGGGAAGGAGAAGCATAAGAAGATAAAAAACAGTGGTGGTGCTATAGGGTTTAAAAAAAATAAAAGTGAGGTATTTTTTTAAAAAAAATATATATTTCCACATGTTGCATATGGATTTGTTTATTTTTTCACGTAGGATGCGTTTGGCAACAAGCACTTAAGCTAACCATGAGAATATAAAAAAAGTGTCAAAGTGACACAACGGAGCCCTAGTTGAGGTGTTTAAAAATGAACACCGTCCACTTTAGGAGCCAAAATGAAAGTTCTTGCCAAATTTAGGGATCTGTCGATGTGTTTGACCTTATTTTTTTATGTTTGCATTTTCAAGCCTACATTTTATTTTGGGAGTACATATTCTTTTTTTTAAAAAAACATAATAATTTATTATTATTATCATTGCCCATGATAAGAGAAGCAGAGATTCGGAAGAGATTACATAATGAAAAATCGAACTTCCACTAGTAGGGATGACAATAGGGCAGGGCGGGTCAGGTTGGAGTTTAACCCGCGCATAGCATTTTTTCTATTCATTTTTTTTATCCCAAAATCCAAAAAGAGGAAAAAAATAAAAAAACAGCGATGATTTCTCGTTGTAATTTTTATGGAGCGTATGTCAACGACAGTTGTTGTGCCGGTGGAGAAGGCTGTATTTTTCGAAATGATGGCATAAGGTAGATTATTGCTGCCAATCCGAACTTCGCCGTCGAGTTCAACACATTCCTCGAAAAGGGATTTGATGGCAACTTGGAAATTTTCAAGCTTAATATGAACATAATTTCGGCTTATGTTGTTGTTGTCAGAGCTTCCGCCGAGTTGTCATTGCTCCTCTTCCTGCTCCTTAGACTACCATCTCCTTAGATCCAGCTGCCGTCGGAGCTCTCATTGCTCCTTAACTTGCTCAGACTATCCTCTAATATTAAAATTTTATTTTTGCTTGCCTATTAATTTTTTAATACTTTCATCAACTTTTATTCTTTCTCCTCGTTTAGATTTGTTCTTTCTTGCCAATTACCAATCTTCATCGGAAATGGTATTTAGGATCATTTGAAATAGTATTTTGAAAAATTAAATGTGACTATAGTGAATAAATATTCTATCTTTTCATGATTTTTGCAATAGAATAAAATTTGAGAATCATAATTATATTGTTATCCTAGAGCCATATTTTTATTAAATGGCTTCATCGTATATTTACTTAAATTTTCATCCACACTATCCAAATAGTCATAAAAAGAGGAGCTTACGTCCAGAACCACCAGTGGACAAATTCAAAATAAAACAGTAAAAGCATTCCTGTTTGAAAAATGTAACATGAAAATCTTTAGCAATTATCAGTATTGTTACCACCATTGCTCTCTTTTGGGCCATCTTTGCTACTATCTAGGTAATTGTCCAATAAGGTGAATCAGTTAAGTGATTCATTAAATAACCAATCCCCACAGCAATTATGCCATGAGACACTGACACAAACGTATTTAGCTAATCTCTCGAGAATCGAACCAGGTAATTTTCAAAAATTTCCCCATAAAAATTCATAATATGATTAATAATTATAACTCCTGAAACTGGAAAATATACATTTAGAGAATCCAAAAACAAATCAATAAACATATAGCTAAAAATTAAAGATGAACATACTAATTTCAAATCTGATAACTTGTAAATCCCACACACCAACAACTTTATCCAAGTTACTAGACACAACAAAACATAAAATCAAGGAAGAACAAATACAATAAAAAGAAGTAGAGATTCACACAAATAATCATATCTCACCTCAACAGATTGACTTAGATTCACAACATCTGACCAAAGGTCATCAACAAGGATCTTTGATATCTGATTAGCAAGCGGTGAGCCAAGGATTGAGATAGTGAAATCACATAATAGCTAGGATCAACAACGTCATAGATTGTCCGATACAGGTCCACAACCTAAATTTAATCTAATTAAACCAAAATATTTTCATAACATTTCAATTTAAACAACAATAAAACTAAACTTTTTACCAAAACAGATACTTTATCTTTAGTTAAAGCATAAAAAACCTCAAGCATCATCTGTATATCTTTTGTGACAAGAACATTAGAGGCCCGGTCCAGAACAGGCACAAGAAAATGCATGCCACGGTATAGGGTTTTCGAGTACAACCCATAACGCTCCACAACATACACGGTGCATTCAGGTACAAAATGCAATCCAAAGTTTTGAGGAGATCGCAGAGAGCTTCAAAACATAGAGAGAAAAAGGAAATTATAAAATTTATGAAAATAAACACAAATGTAAATCTTATCCCAAAAATGAAGAGATAGGTTGAATGAGGATAACCTATCCTTCGATAGGGTGTCAAGGGCTCTCAATAAAATTAGTGATTTAAATCAAAATTTTGATTAGAGGCTTTAATTACATACAAATACACATGAAAAATAATAATTTACAGTTGTCTTTTTTTATTTAACATACTTGTTGGTTTAATATAATGTTCTTAAATGACATAAAGCCTTTAGTTAAACTCACATATTAATATAAATCTAAGGAGTGATACTAGTTAATAAGATGTTAGAGATGTGTTTGCAATACATTATCTTGGATATTATTGCAAAAACTTTATTTATTAATACGAAGATTTAAGTTATTTAATTGAAAGTTCTAAAAAAATTTGATAAAAGATCGATAGTTTTCTTTATACATATATACCAAATTTTGAACCTTTTTTTTACTTAAAAATGTTTGGGCCTACATATTCGAGGGGCCTAGCAAACGTTTTACTAGCTTCACCCTTGAGCCACCCCCGTGGGTTGCTCAAATGGACCTTCCAACAGTAAGATTGTGGGTCCGAGACACTAAAGGAGCAGAAAAAAATTAAAGCTCTTAGAGAGAAGTCCATATATAATAATAAAGAGGAAACAAAATAAGGTGATGTGACACCTCTCTATGACCTCCATTTCTATTTATCTTTTTTCTCATTTTTTTGGACTTTTTTCTTCTTTCTTTCCATTAATCAATTTGTTTATTAAACCAAAAAAATTCAATCATATTTACTATTTTAATTAAATCTAATGAGTTACAAAAAAACCTCCATCTATTTGCATTCTCTACTTAAATAACATGTCTTCTGAACTCCCTTCTACCTAATTCTTATGGATTATCCCATCTATAAATAACAATCATCTATGGAGTTGTTGAATGCTCATTTTCATTTTCTCATTTTTTTATTAGTATAGTTATTTTTCTCCTTTCTTGATTTTCTTCATCTTTTTCACCAATCATGTGTTTAATAATCAAAAGAGAGGACATAGAAAAAATGATGTCCCAATATGAGTATGACCATCACTTGAATGAAGATCATAAATATATTCTTCAAAGATTCATCAAAGAGAGATGTTCACATTAGTTTTGTACGAGTTCATCAAGATGAAGAAGGAAGCTCAATTCATGTCTTGGAAGATTCATCAAGAGAGATGGTCATATTAGTTTGATGAAATATAGAAATTTGAATAATTTACAAATATTTTGAAGATTCATTAGTGTATTATTTTGATTTCAATTAATATTATTTTTTTTTATTTTTTTTTATTTCTTCATTTTGAACAAAGATGTTTGATCACATATATAATTCACTTTTATTTAACAAAAACTAAATTGTAAAACTCTACTAACCAACATATTAGAACGCTGAATTAGCAAATTTTACTCAATTAACTTTGCTCTTCTTCTTCTTCTTATTAGTGCATGTTTCTGTTTTTGTGTATATCTTTTTGTCAGTTTCTAATTATTTTGACCGTGCTAATTAAATATTATATTTTTTTCAATAATTTTAGTGTTATAACACATGATTTTTGTTAACAGTAATATTCTAAAATTTGCCATGGCTGAAAGATATATTACCAATGGTATACTTTTCATAGTCATTGGCTGCTAATACCCCTAAAAATGTATGATATTACTATATTAAAAATCAGTCAAAGAATGAATAAATCATCTTTTTAGTCTTTTAGAATTTTTATTTTCACTGAGCATACCTCAAACCTCACTTTGTGGGATTACACCAGATATATTGTATTTGTTATTTTAATTAAGCACATAATGTTGATATTATTCAATGTGAATGAATAACATAATGTGCTGTAATAATGTAATCATATGAGAATATTTTCAAATGATTGGTTGTAAAAATTATCAAGCATGTATAATATTTGTTATTTCCTTATAAATTTATTTTTACTCACATAACTTATCTCTTTTATTTTTCTTTATGGTTATTTAATTCTCAGAATGAAAAGGTGCTATAGACAATATAAAGCAAATCAAAGAAAAAAAATTCATTATATATATATATATATATAAAAAGATAATGTGGCACCTCTCTTTGTTCAAAAAACACAATTATTTTTATTCTCTTTTTTCTTTAAAAAAACAAAATCATTTATATGCCATATTATAAAAGCTCAAAAGTCACTCCTTAACTCTCTTAATCACTTTATTTATTTAACTTCTCTTAATTATATTGTAAAAAAAACCTTCAAATTCCCTCATTTAGTTCCTCTCAATAACATATCTATGTAGTATGGCCGAATATATAAACTATTTTTCTTGCTTACATTGTAAATGAGATGTAAATAAAGATTATAAAAATTCATGTTATAGTTCTACTATAATAGATGTGTATATGTGATTAATATGTATTTTACTTATGATTATTTAAAGCAAAAAATGTTTACTCTTAATTTTTCATATTAAAGAAGAAGTTATCTTTTGAAGAGTTATTATCAGATATTATTATTAGTAATGACTATAATAATAATTGTATTAGTGTTGTCAAATTCTTCCGCGGATAATTATTGATTCAACTCTTAGTATCGTTTCTACAACTTGACACTATATGTACTCCTAAAAATTCAATATTTTGTCTCTCTATAATAATCTCTATAGAATGGAGTAGATAAGTACCAGATCAAGTCACTAAATAACATCATAACTTATTTTAAATATACATTTCATTTTACATCATGTGTTTCAATTCTTTTGTTTTCTATTGCAAAGTATAATCTCAAATGTAATGTTTTACTATCACAACTTAATTTCTTTTTCTTGAGATGTTTTTCTCAATAAATACCGCATAAAAATGAACGTTGAGATAGGAGATCTCTAATATTAATGAACCATACACAATGCAAATACACATTAAATAAACCTCAATAGGAAAAATCAATACAAAAAAAAAAATCAAACAAAAAGAAGAAGATTTCACTAACTTCTGGATTGCATGTATAACTATGTTGAAACATAATTCAAGTATTTTTCATACTCTAATGCGTCGTAAATATATTTTTATTTATTTATATTACAGATCGAATCATTTATACATAAAATAAATCAGGTAATTAATAATCAATTAAACTTACTCTTGGCAATTTTCTGAATAGACATTATGAAGACCGTGACTTAATTTGTATTTTTTTTTTATATATTACTTATTGAAATAATTGTCAACTAGCGACATTAATTATTTGAAAATATATTAAAATTCACGTGAAGTGCAGATAAGTACACTTAATAATAAAGAAAAAACATGATCCTGCTGATGTGGCATGCCTCAATGATCAGGCTTTCTATTTATTTATTTATTTTATTTTATTTTGCCTTTTAAAATATTTTCTTGTATTATATTTACAAAAATTCAAAAGTCACTTCTTAATTACACCTCCTCTGTTCCCTTATATTCCTCCTACTATTTCTCCCATCATTGCACGGAAGAACCCAAAAGTGATGTAACGTTACAAATCTTCATTAATGACGGTTGTATCACCTCTAAATATTTTCACATGTTGTAACTCCTCTAATTATTTTCAAGTTAATGGAGCAGTGACCTTTCAATATTTTTTTTTTTCACTAAATATTCTTTTTTCAGTCAATACAAAGATAGAAGCAAAAATACAAAAAGTTAACGTGTAGCATCCCATTAATAGAGAAGTTTTAATTTTCAATTCATATACATGTAGGCAATCAATCAAGATGAAATTTTACTGGCGGGTGGAAGATTCACAGTGCGATGGTCATATCACATTTGAATTTTCGTGAGTATTATAAATATAGCATTCAATAAGTTCTTATTATTTATGATTTACAATTATATAGTCTATTTTTTGTCACTTATTTTAGTATTTTTTTCCAATACAAGATATACATGCTCCAAAAACAATAGTCCAACGCTAAAATATTAGAATTTGTGATTCAATGGAAAGATGAAGTCGTTTTCTAATGATTATTTAGTTTCTAATATAAATTTTTATTTTATATAATTTCTTAGCCTCAATGTACAAGTATTAATAGGTTAAATTTTTTTTTTTTGTGTTAATAGTTTTAAAATGACATTTATGTATTTTTTTACTGTTACTCCTCTAATCTAATTTCTTAACTAGATAGAATTTAAGTAAGCCTTATTAGTGTAATATGTAATATATATTGCCATTTATATATTCTAATATCTTTTACTCGCCATTTATCTTTAATTTTTTCCTTTTTTTTTTTTTTTTTTTTTTCCTTTTTGTTCTCTATTATTACGAAAGAAAATTTCCATTTACGATTGATATTAATTATGTTCTCAAAGACGACGTTCTTCCAAAAGAGTGGATCAGTTGCAACAATCAATTCTAATAACCGTTGCAATCTGAACGGTTATCGGATTTAAATTTCTTTGATCTTTATTTTTATTGCTCCCATAATTTTTTATTATCATAACTATAAAATAATTAATAGTCATATTCATGACATTATTTGGTATTCCATATTGTAGTCCTACACATAGTGACATTGTAAAACTTTGTAGAAATGATCACATTTGCCTTTTAAGACGTTAATAGTTTTGGTTCTTATTATATTTATGTTTTAGTTTGACTGAAAGAATGAGATGAAAGTTATTAAATGGTGATCGACTTTTGGGAGTGAATGTTGACAAGAGCTCGGAAGGTAGTTCATTCCTTTCGTATTTTTTATTCCATTTTTTAATAATTAAGGTTGTAAGAATGATGCTGTATTATTTATTTATACGTTCTCTCTATGATTTATCTTTATTTTATATTTTATATGAATTTCTAATTGTCGTAAGTTTTATAATTTCATGCGAATCACGGATAAATTCACTAGTTAAAAATAAAAAATAAAAGAAGTTTCTCAGTAGCAAGTTCATCTCGGAGAGGTCGGACTTGATTGGATAGTTTGTTATAGGAAGGCTCTCGTTGGTGAATTGAAATACATAAGAGTTGAAATAATCTAATGTGATAAAATTCAGTGCAACAGAAAACTAGAATATAAAAAAGAGTAAATATCTCAAATGATCACTCAAGTATGTGAAACTAATTGGCAAAGTCACTAAACTTAGCTTTGTATCAGAAAAATCACTCAACTTTTAGCTATATATCAATAAAGTCACTCAACTTTGTGGCTTTCTCTTACAAAATCACTCTATAGAATTTGTTGACAAAATAAATTGATTCTTTATTCCATGAAAATATATAAGCATGAACCCCATAAATAATAGAATATTAAAAGATCCAACCCACCAACAAGTCTAATAGATCAAGATATTAAATTAAACTCTTATAACAATAAATATTCTCAGAAATCAATTATGCAGCTAATTTCAAACAAAAATTTCAGCAAAATTGTCATTTTTTAATTACTGCTTGAATATTCTATAATAAAGTAAATTGTGCACATATATTGCTCAGAAATAGAAATTGTGTTTTCTATTTAAAAAATAATAATTTAATTACCATCTTCAATAAAATAATACTGCATATTAATATTTAATAACATATTCTAATTCAAAATAATAAGCCATAACTTTTACGTATAGCAGTTTTTATACTTTATACTTAAACATTAGATCGATAAATAAAAGCAATATTCATAATATATATATATATATATATTTTAATTTCAAATGAACTGTGGAAAATTTTTTGCTAAAAATTATTTTGCACATTAAGTTGCTTCTTATTTGAATTAGGTTAGAATTTCTAATGTTTAGTAGTTTAAAATTATACTTCCCTATTGTGGGAATATACTGAGTATGTTATTCTTGTTGTATTAATTACTTCCCTAATATTCAAAACTTTAAAATTAACTGAAATTTAATTGAAAAAAATCACGTTTGAGAAGAAATCTCTTCGGCGAATAAGTTTCAATTCGAATAAAACTATATTACACATTTTCTATAAATGTATTTCATATAAATTATAACTTGAGATATTATTTCCTTTTTTA
Organism: Capsicum rhomboideum; assembly: GCA_031232105.1. NCBI lineage: Eukaryota > Viridiplantae > Streptophyta > Magnoliopsida > Solanales > Solanaceae > Capsicum > Capsicum rhomboideum. Next base: position 9,365,105 of record CP124716.1, read on the forward strand.
TTTTAATTAATTTTGTGGGGCAAATGGTGGTAGGCAGTAGCGGTACTATCATAATTAAGCAACTCATTAAAAAAAATCATAGTTAAAACAATATTATAATTTTGAGATTAACTAAGGTTGTATATTACTGAAAATTAACTCCCAATTGGTATAACATTAGTGTCGTGTCTCTTATATTGAGTCGAGTCTATTAATATTTTATTGTTTGAGGAAGTTATATCTACATAATATTTAAAAAATAATTTATTTTGCCAAGTTGCCAAATCATGTTGAGTGATTTTGCAAGAGAAAAGTCATAAGTTGAGTGACTTTATTGATATGAAACTAAGTTTAGTGACTTTGCTAAATAATTTCACATACTTGAGTGACCTTTTGAGATATTTACTCTATAAAAAACTACTAAAGATCCTAAATAAATTAAATGACAAACTAGATAATATTGAATCAGCAGAAAGCTGGATAATACTAAAATAAATACTCCGAACAAACTTCTAAACTGAAGAATAACCAATATTATCCATCGAATAAAAAAGAAAAAACATGAATAAAAAGAAAAAAAATAATGAATTGACCACAAGATTGATGCGTATCGTTCACATTTAAATACTCAAAATGTGGCTAGTCTCAGTTGATCGAGCACCTGAATTCATGATAAAGTGTTTTTAATAATTATTTTTTATTCGAATTTCGATTTTTATTTTTTGCGCGTATTCTCAAATGTTCATTAAGTAAATAAGTAAACACTTAAAACATGTTATCTCCTTTAATTATACAAATTAGTTTCAATAAGCCGTAAAACCTCAAGCATATTCTAATTGAGGATGATATATATAATTAAAGGAGATGGAATATTTTAAGTAGTTAACTTATCTATGTAATAGACATTTTAAAAGCCCGTGCAAAAGTTTTTCAAAAATTTGAATTGAATGCATCAAATAGAAACACATTTTTCATGTATTCAGGAGAAACGACATATAGTCCAAATATCTAAATTAAATTTACTTGGCAAATTTAAGGCCATCAATATATTAATTAAGCCTTTTCTTTTTGGTTTGAGGCTGAATTATGTTCCATCAATGTATTAATTAAACCTTTTCTTTTTGGTTGAGGCTGAATTTTGGACGTAAATTTAAAACTTCCAAAACTAACTCATCACTCATGCTTGATGCTTGTTTACTGCACATGTGGCATTGTATAGAAGAATCTTAGATGTTGATGTTACGGTGACATTCACGAGCTGTCCAACTTTGTTTTCAAAAAGGAAAAAGTGATTTTGCTATTTTTTTATTTACTGAGTTTTTTTTTTTTTTTTTGGTAAAAAGAGATATTTTATTAATAACTAATATTCTTCATTACAAAGTAGAGGGGTAGCAGTGCCCAGGAGCGAACTTGTAATTACGAAAGTAGTAGCAGAAGTAGAAGAGCCAGTAGCATTATTACAAAGCACGGAAGTAGTAGTAGCACAAAACACAGGGTTTGTAGTAGTAGAGTTAGAACTGGAGTCTAAATGGGTTGGCCGCTTAAGCCTAGTAAAAGTAGTTCCTTTTTTGTCTACGTCCAGAACTCGGTCCATAAACAAAGGTGGAACTGCCCATTCCATAATATGGTCATAGTAAGTAGATAGAGCTCCCTTCCTAGCTAGGACATCTGCTGCTTGATTTGCTTCCCGATAGCTATGCTGAACGGGGGATCCCCTAGCCTGCGGATTAATTCCCTGCATTCATTTATAATGTTAGAATATGTAGGATGATCATTGTGAATAAAAGAGATATTTGTAAGTGGAGTAAGCGAATATTTGTAAGCAATACGTACCCCATGTAATAGGGCAAACAATTCTGCTCGAGTGTTATTAATAAGCATATAACTACCCACAAACCCCTTCACCCATTTCCCTGTTTTATCTCTAATTAGACCAATTGATGGAGCCAGAATTTTCACTAAGGGAGTTCAAAATAGGAAAAAGTAAACATACAAACTAGTTGAAGAGGGGTCAACATCTACTATATATACATAAAAAATAATTTTAGTCATGTATATATACCTAAAGTTGGCTTCGCCCCTAATCAGACCCCCTATTCCACCACGACCTGGGTTTCCAAGTGAGGACTAGTTCGTGTTCAATTTATAGCCAGTTTCCGGAGGGTTCCATTTAACATGATTTAATGAGCTTATACTCTTTTTTAGTTCTTTCTCACTTCTGTATGTATTGTTTATTATAAAGAAAACTTGTAGATATTTAACATCCGTTAATTTAAGGGATTAACAATTGCAATTTAATATATTTTAATATTAAGTTATACTTAGTTATATAGTACATGGACTAAAACTTTAATTTAACTTAGGTACCAAAATCACTATTTTCCCAAACGATTAATACTATGATTCATACGACTTACCCCCTTTTCTTTTCTCCTTTTTCATCAACTAGCCTGACCATGTGTTTGGTGAATAGTAATTTAGTATCAAAATTATCCGAAAGTTAATTACACATCTAAATGGTGCAATCTCTCTTACTCTAATTTCAGCTATACAACAACAACAATATATTTATATACAAAATTTAACAAACTGTTACTTCCAAATGTTAGTTTCCTATGACCTAACAATCTTACGTTAGTTTCCTAATATCGAACGATCATAGTTTGTTAAATATTTAAAGAAAACCAAAATACTCACTTCTGGCAGAACTTTAGGGACCAAAACTGCTCAGAAATATATCTAAGGGATTGTGTCAATCTTACCCCAAGTATAAGGGACAATTTTTGTCATTTTGTCACTTGTACAATATTAGGGGTGGCAATTCGATGGGTTGGGTTAAATTTGGACAGGTCAAAATGGGTCAAGATAACAAATGGGTCATGACTCAACCCGATCCAAATTTTTATGGGTCAAAATGGATTGGGTCCAAACGGGTTAGGTAACGGTTTATAACCCAACCCGCTCAATTCTTACTAAGTTTTAATTGCTTTATTTATTTTTTTATAAATTTTTAATACCGAATAAAATTATTCTTTTCTTTATTATGACTAAATATAACATATCAAATAAAAAAGTCTTTTTAAAATATTTTAACAAGATTTCTCAAAAATCAATTAGGGTTACACGTCAACCCAAATTTTAACGGGTTGAAACAGGTTGGGTTGACATGAGTTGATGTAATGTCCTTGAGAGTGAAGCTAGGATTTGCAATTGCATAGTCTAGCTTCACTCTCAAGGACATTACAGTTGAGTTAATAAATAGGCGGGTTAATAACCAACCAAAACTTGAATGGATTGGACGGATTGGGTTTGATTTTGCCACCTCTATACAATATCACATATTTGGATCTATAGAGAAGGAAAAGGATATATGGAATTCATCTCAACAATAAATCCAAAGTATCTATGGTTCAATGATTGTGAATTTGGCTAGAGAAGTTAATTTCTAGAGAAAAGTTTTACCATGAAAATCAGGTCCCAACAAATCTAAAAGAGGCTGCATGTGTAGAGACTGGAGACCTAAATAAAAGACCCACCATCTAATATTGCTTTTTTTGAAGTAAAAGGAAAGGGTATGGGGGACCAATTCATAAACATCAAGTACATTCACATTAGATCTATTATAACTGGAGCCACTATATACCATTCTAGCTGGAACAGATGGAGACTCCTTAGCTCCTATTTTCTAGTATTTTTTTTCACCTAACATCAACATCTTATAATTATGATCATACCCCATTTTCCAGCTAGGAACTAATGTTTTAGGATGTGTTTGGTACGAAGGAATTTTCCTAAAAAATAAATGATTTTTCTTATTATAAGGGCAAAGGTGGAATGGGTGGGGGTGGAGTAGGAGAGGGTGCGGTTTTGGGTGGAGAGACAATCTCCACGCTATGTCACTAAGGAATTTATTTTTCTTATTTCCATCAAGATGGTCATTTTTTCTCATAGAAAAGATGTTTTTTAAAATATTTTGACCAATCAAACATGAAAAAATTAAAAAACATTTTCCTCTATACCAAACACACCCTTAGTAACATTAGATACAAACAGGCTGACAGAAATACAAACAAAGAATAACTGACAGAATTGCAGTAGTTGAAGTAGGTGTTAGGAATCTTTGTTTTATGTTACGTAGTATTTTTTACCAAGGTCTATGTTGTATATTACTATCTACATAAAAAAATTCTCTTTGGAATTTCTAGTTCTGTCGAATGTTTTTTGCCCATGAAAGTAACCGAAAAAACTTCAAGCAACAGAATAATCAAGAACCTTCATCCAGACAGTACAGCTATTTGTTAAGACTTTAGTAGAGAGAATGAACAGCAATTTACATCTGTCTACATCCAATTCCACCAACCAATCTCTGATATGATTGCTGAATCATGGGGTTGGTATAGTGCCAACCAGATATTACTCATATATTTGGCATTTATCTGTTACTATTATTGGACTGAGATGCACTTACATGGAGCGACATGGACATTGAGCATTCATATTGGCCGACTATAACTTACTTGGGATTGAGGCAGAGTTATTGTCAGTTTTCATTACAACTACATACCCAGTAAAATTTCACAAGTGGGGTGGGGTCTGGTATTGTATTTTGGTTCGGGGTGGGGTCTGGGGTGGAAGAATCAGAAACAAAACTTTAGTTTCATGGATACACTTAACTAATTGAACTGCAAATAATTGTACTTTGTACAGTATTTCTCTCAAGGACAGCTCTTTAAAATGCTCAAAAACTGTAATGGTGTAAAAAGTGTTGTATTATTCTTTCCTTCTATAATGATATACAAATGATTACAGAGTTACAACACTGGGCACAATAAATTTATCAATGAAACCAAAAACAAAACAAGACCATTTTGACCAATACAACAACTTTGTCATCAAGATACCCCCATTCAGTATTATGCCAATCCATGCCAGAACAAGATTTAATTAATAAAGCCTTCAACCTATACCTTTTTCTTTCTTTTTCTTGACTCTGATAAATATTAATTTCATGTACATTGTTCATAATCATACTATAATCAAATCATTATTTATAGTATTAGGACGGTGATTAGCATCGAGTAGATTCTCCAGTGATCTGGCTTTTCTATTTCGAACCCTGCCAGCTTCCTTCAGTAGCTCAGCCAACCTTTTCTTTTCGTCATCAACGTCTGGATTTGCTGTCCCTAGCTTTTCCTCTCTCACACCAACAATGTATTCCAGTATTTGAATAGCCTCATCCAACCTGCAAAGAACATCAAGATCACCATGTAGTTGGGAAAAGAGACATGCATTACAGAATCATGATCCATAACTAAGAACAGACTTTTTGTTGCCAATAAATACTTCTTAGCAGATACTTGCTCCTAGCTAAACAAAACCTGCTTGAGTTGATTGGCGAAAACTATGATAAAAATTTCATATGAATTTCAGGTAAAACAAAATAAGTCAGCTGTTTTAAGTTCTCAAGAGTATAACAAATCACACTAGGTAAATAACAAAGTAAAATATGGTGCTACTAGAAAGGAATTGCAAAGTTTGTCGATGTAGCAATTAGCATACCTGCCAACAGCATCATATGTACCAGCAAGGTTGCTGTATACTCCCAACGTCTCAGGGTGATAGGGTCCATATTCCTGCTCCAGAATGCCTTTCGCTTCTTCAAACAACTCGACTGCCTCATTTATAGCATAACGCTGTACACAAGCAAGCCCCATTTGGTTAAGGGCGACCCCAAAGAAGGCTGATTTCTTCTCTCCACTTGCTCTGAGCTTTGAAATGGCACTTTTAAAGGAGTTATATGATTCAGAATATTTTCCTAATATATAATAGATCACCCCCATTTGGGCTTCAATACCCGCTATGGTATTCTGCTGCCCAGGGGCATTGTTATAAATCTTTAGCGCTTTCTGTAGCAGCTTGAGTGCCTGATCAAGCTCATTCATCGACTCATAAATAGCAGAAACATCAGTAAGACCATTAGCAATCTCCTCTGGAGCAATCCCAGGTATGGGCTTCCCATATATTCTGAGGGCATTCTCACAGTATGATTTTGAGTCCCTTAGCTTTCCCGTCCTGTTGTACAAGTCAGCCAAACGGACAAAAACAGAAGCAACGGCAGGATGGTTTTCTCCTTTGCTAGACTTGAGAGCTGTGAGTGCCTTTTGGTAAGAGAAAATGGCTTCATCGTACCTATTCAGAGACAAATATGTATCTCCAATGCTACAATCAACAGATGCCACCTCAGATTCCTGCCCATGGGCTACCATGGCCATACTGGCCAGAACAAGATGCTCGAGAGCAGCCTCATGGTCTCCCTTTGACTCACAAATTAGTCCCATCAGCCTCCTGTCTGCTGCTTCCTCTAGTGAAGGTGGTGAACCATTCTCTTTATGTATGTCAAGAGCCATCTGACAAAGCTTTTCCGCTTCATCAAACTGCAAAGCCTGAACATGAGCCTCAGCAAGATATCGACAAGTCTCACCAACTCTGGGATCACTATCTCCCAACACTTGCCTTTGGATTTCCAGACCAGTGGTATAAGAAACAATTGAGTTCTCAAGTTGGCCCAACATCGCATAAGTATCACCCAATTGCATATAACCAGCAAATTTGGCAAGGGCATGTTCTTGTCCTTCTTCAACCACCGGAATTTCTAACGAGTGCTCTATCAGTGGAATGGCATCATCATACTGGCCCAAATTACAGTATATTGCTGCAGTTACATGCAGACACATGACCACATCCAAACTAGGCTTTCCATTGGCACATTTCTCAAATGACTTCCCTGCTCGATGAGCCAATTCAAGAGCTTTATGGGAATTATCCCCAGAAGCTATCAAGTCTCTTGCTTGCTTAAGCAGGAAGGGACCAAGGTCAGGATTGTCTAAACCTGAATCAGATGAGTCCTCAGTTCCATTCTTCAATTTTGATCCTGAAGCAGGCGAACTCTTCTGCCTACTCCTTGGGATACCTGCCACAACTGCCTTCTTAGAATTATTTCCATTTTTCTTATCAAGGGATGATCTCCTATCCTTCGGATTTGATTTTGCTGAAGTTTCTGACTCCAACTCCAACTTAGAGGGTGTTTTGGGTTGCCCTGAAGATGCGTCCTTCGTACTAGACAATGGGGAATTTTCCTTCTTAGAGCCAGAATTACTACGAGAGTCTCCACTCTCTGGCTTCTGCACCTCCTCCTCCTCCTCCTCAATTATCTCCACTTCCCTCATTTCTCCTCCCACAAGATGTCGTAGCTCGGAGTCAATCCTGGATTCATCACCATCTGATCCATAACTAGCCCTAGATGGTGATTGATCAGAGCTTTGCATCTCACACACATTCTCATAAAGCTCCTCAATGGAAGGCTCAACCACCCCATCAGCAACATGCTCCACGCCCCCCTTAGCAGACTCATTCTCTTTACATGGTGTAGAATTTCCATTTTCCTTCAATTCTTTAACCTCTTCAACTTCATGAATTTCATCCATAACAACTCCAGGCATCTCCAAGAAACACAAAAATAAACAAGCACCACCACCAATAAATTAAATAAATTACCTGCAAATACAATCTCTTTTTAGGCCAATTTCAAAGCAGATCCAACCACACACATCATGTTGACCTTTCTTTAAACCTTGACAAAAACTTGATGTTTTTGCAGCCAAGGGTGTGGTATAGTGATCAATGAACTGGTTTGAGAACCAGAGCGAGGTGCACGAAAACTAGCCTGCACACCACAGTTATCAAAAAAAAATTTGATCTTTTTAACAGATCTTAGCATACTGTTACAGCAAAATTCAAGAATGAACTAAAACAAACCATCTAAAGAGCAAAGGACCCCAATAGTAATCACATATAAATGGAACAGAAAGTGAATAGAACACAAGTTGACTAGTAATAGTAACACAACAAATAAAAAGCACAAAAAAAAAAAAAAAACAAGAAAGAGTCGTACCTTATTAGAAATAACACAAAAAATAAGAAGCACAAAAAAAAAGAAGAAAGAGCCGTACCTTATTAGAAAGAACACATTGGCAGTAAAGATGAAGTGGGTGTTCAGAAAGTTATATAGACAGAAAAATACAAAGTTTAAAAAGGAAAAAATAAAAAATCTAAATTCTATTGGTGGGTCTGGTCTGGAAATACAGTGTTAATGAAGAGGATTGAAAAAGATGGAATTTTTGAGATAAAAGAAAAAGAATGAGGACATAGATGGAATTAAAAATATAGAAGTAACTGAAATTTATGGTCTAAAATTGTCTTGACCATTTGTATTAGTGTTAAAAGAGAAATTTTAATAGTATAATATTATTTTATAATAATTTTGTTTCTTTACTACTCCTATATTATTTTGTTGTTATCTATTACTAGTTCTTATACAGACTATGTATACTCTATTCTTCAGTTTATGAAATTATATTGAGTATTTTATTGTTGTTATTTATGTATTTATTTTTAATTATAAAATAATGATATTTTTTTTTGAATGAATTAAAAAAAATATATATGTTAAATAAATTGTGACGGAAAAAGTAATAGAGTATTAAATTACAGGTTAATTAAAGTGGCAGAGGTGGAATGTCAGAGGAAAAGAGAAGGCGACTTCTCCCCAAACTTTGGCCGATTTACCCACGTGGCAAATTCAAGAATATGTGAATTTGTAAATTGGCCGATTTACCCCCGTAATTTTCTAGAATTATTATCCTCACATTATCTATCATTTTGATAGATAATTTGTGTGTATCTTTTTGGTATTTTAACAAAAAATAAGAAGTACTTGGGTGTTTCAAATTTACCCTTATTGCTCCAAACTAGAAAAATAATACTCCCTCTCCATTTCAATTTATTTCTCTAACTTCTTTTTTTTTTTTTTTAGTTTGTACAGTAAAAAAATCTATCTTTTTTTTTTTGATAATTTTTTAATTCTAATTTTTCATACTACGACTGCAAGATTAAGAGATATTTTGGTACATTTTACGTATCTTTAGTTTAAGACCACAAAATATGAAAGTCTTCTTTATTTTTTTAAACATCATATCAAGTTAAACCCAGATAAATAAATTTAAACGGGGAAGTATTAAATAGTAAGATATTCAATAGACTATAAACGTAATTTCTCGATAAAAGATTAATGTCGTTTACTATTTTTGTAAAGAAGTCTGTAAAAAAATTTAAAAACGGATAATATAAACTATCTGTATGATCCAATCTAGAGAGTTGGAACTAGTGTCCTAAAATATTAATAGCATGGGATACACCTTTTTTATAACACTTTAAAGGGGCAACAAGTAATTTCCTTGTCTGAAGAACAACTTGTCAGTTTCTTTTATTATTTATTTTGTTCATTTTCGAGTTAAAATGTTGCATGTCATGATAAAATAGAAGAAGAGTAAGTAGGGTTTGAAGTAGCTTCTAAGTTTGTCTTGTATTTGCATGTCCATCTTGTCTTCCAAACCTGTTAACCTTCGGTAGTTACTCCCTCCGTTTCAATTTATTTCTCTGATTTTAATTTGACACATAATTTAGAAAAATAAAGAAGATTTTTGAATTTATGATCTTAAACAATAAAAAATACTAAAATGTTTTTTAATCTTATAATTTTAACATGTAGTGTGAAAAGTTAGAACTAAAGAATTGTAAAAAAAAAAAAAAAAAGAGGTATTCTTTAATTTTAACAAACTAAAAAAAGTAAGACAAATAAATTAAAACAAGGAGAATATGACTTATGAAGTAGCTCATTTCCCCCGTTCCTTTCTGGTTAACTTATTTTTCCTTTATTTTTTTGGGTTGCGAATGACATCTTATTGATATACATATACTCCCTCCGATTCGTAATAAGTGTCCACCAAATCTTTAAATAAAGGAAAAATAAGTTAAACTAATCTTATTGATATACTGAGGAGGTGTTTAACCATAGATTTCAAATATTTTTTAATTTATATAAAATTTATGAAGTTGAAGATGGATTGGTTGTGTTTGGTTATATATATATATATATTTGCAAAGAAGAGAAGAGAAAAATATATTTAGAATTTATGAAGACGGAGTTGAAAAACAGATTTGGAACACTTTTTCAAATTTGAAATTATTTTATAACCAAATAATTATTTTGAAATAAAGTGAAAAGTTATTTTGACAAAAAATAAATAATTCTCATGGTCAAATGGTTTCTGAATTTATTTCAAAATATATGATGTTTTGAAGAAAAAAAAGAGTCAAATGTTATTTATTTTTCGTATCTTTCTCTTAATATTCTAATTGAAACGTTTAAGGAGATAATAAATGAATTTAGACATATATATATATATATTTATTTATTTATTTTTGATTTGTGTCTTTTTCAAAAGGTGTGGTAAAACCTTAAAGTAGATGCTCCAATACGGACCAAATGAAGTATTAATTGTAATGATGACATAAATAATTAATATTTAAATAAAAGAAAGAAAGAAGTGATCATTACAAACTTTACATTGTAAATATTGATATATAATGTTGCTTTAGTAATTTTTTACAAACCGTAATGTGAAATAATTATTACTAAATTCTTTGTTCCCACATTTGCAGCACTATAGAACAACTAATTATTCAAAACAATTTAAGTACTAGAGTACTTTGGCTTATTTTTCAAGTTGTTCTCGCCATGGGCATTTAATGGAACACACATGAAAGCCAACATCTAATTAACATTGAGCAGTACTAGTACATAATCATGTCTCTTGAAAAGATTAAAGAAAGCATAGTATTATATTATTCCTCAAGAGTTGTGAAATTTTAACACCCCACGGGCACCAATAATTTTACTCGCTCCGTTTTAAATTGTTTGTATGGTTTTAACTTGATATACAAAAGTTTAAGAAAATAAAAAGAAATTTGAATTATATGATCTTAAATTAAAAATATATATTGCATCAAAATATCTTTTAATGGTGTAGTATTATACATGTCATTTAGAACGTTAGAATTAAATAATTGTAATTTTTTTTTTTTTTTAAACGTACTAAAAATGAAAAAAAATGAAAGTAAGACAAACAGTTGAAACAAGGGAATGGTAGTACCTAAAAGTGAGGCATAATTTATGTATAAAATATTAAAGCTACGCTTCGCTGGAATAACAATAATTGCTAAAACAGAGTTAATATAATACAATGTCATGATAATGGTGGTTAGTGAGTTTAGCTGTGCACGAGTTGGATTGATCGGCATCCTATGATAATTTGTACTTCCCTCTAATCTATAACATTATTCTATATAATTATTAATAAAAAAGGATGATTCCCCCATCTAGTGGATATAAATTAACAATGATGAGATGTTATATGATTGTAAAGTTTAATAAGAAAGGGTTACTTTGTTTTGCTATATTCCATTAATAGTGGTCAAGAGTTGATCGATAAGTACACAGTATTATTCTTTTCTTTGTTGAGGAAAAACAGAAAAGAAGAAGAAAAAAAACTTTCTACTCGTTTTTTTTTTTTTTTTTCAACAAGATAATATATTAATCAAAATTAATATGCATCAGTACATAGAAGTGACAGAGCGGCTATACCATTAGTATAGTTTCAAGAAAGAAAACAAAGTGACACACACACCAGCGAAGGAGGATGCAGGAAGCCAACATTTTGTAATATTCATATTACTATTAGCTCCTGCTTATTCCATCTGACCTAATTTTTTCACTTGGAAATATTTTTTAAAAAAATGTTGATACACTTTTTGTGTAAATTTTATATGTGGAAAAATTCCAAACTCGGTTGACAATCCAAATCTAAATTATGGCTTTTGTTCTCATTTATCAAAATAAAATTTCCAACAACAATTGTTATATATTCATATTTGATAATTGGGATATGATACTTTATTCACGTTCAAAAATATTTATTATTATTGCCCGAACAATGTTCGGCTACATGTTTCCGCATGTTTTAATTGATTTTTCTATCTAAAATGTTGTTACTAAATTGGGAGTAAATTAATCGAATTATTCTAACATGAGTCGCCTGCATTGCATTCACGCTCAAATAAACCCATGCATACGTATTTTTATTAAAATATATTGATAGTATGTAAGAATTATTTTAATCATTTTATGTTAATTATCTAGTCACCTTTTATCGAATTGATACAAAATTCATCTAACCGTTCAAGTTTTGACGAACTAGGTTGAGCATGTACCATGATGAGTCAATTGGTACGGACCAATTTAAAAGGTCAAAAGGTTTGAGAAGATTTGGATTATGTATAGCATCTAAATTGACTCATAAGAAAACTTGGTCAAAACGATGATGGCTTAGAGTATGCTGAATGTAGGCATAATATAATAAACTGTTTATTAATTTTATTTAGTAATTAAATAAATTGAAAAAGATCAAAAGGAACAAATGAAAAATGGATTTAATAGGATTATAATGGATGGTTTTGGGCCCGCCACTTTAACGTGAAGTACATTTGGGCTGTGAGGATAAGCCCGACCCCTCTAGTCTCCGTCCAACTTGCACATTGTGACAGCTCACCGGCCCTCATCTACCGTGCTACTCCCTCCGTTCCATTTTACTTGACCTTCTTTTTAAATATGTTTGTTTCAAATTTGTTGTCCATTTTCGCAAATCAAAAGTGGATTATTACTCCTTCTCATATTACCCTCAGTATTAAATAACTAACGAAAATAGTAATAGTTAGATTTTGTGTTTCAAAACATAATTAATAGGGTTAATTTTGTAAAATATACTTCTAATTAATATTTTTTTAATGGGTATTTTAAGTCAAAAAAGGTCAAGTAAAATAGAACGGAGGAAGTATTAAATCATTCTATGGAAAGGGGTGAGCGTAGTATGTTAGGATGATGGGCTTGGGGGTACGAGGTTTTAGCAAAGATGAGATGAGTTGGAGGATGGGACTACGAAAGCCAATGAAGATAAGATGTGTTGTAGGGACTGGGGGCGATGAGGTGTTGATAAAGATGCTGGAGGGAGGGAGGAACTGGGAAGGAAACAACAATCAATATAGAATGTCATATGTTTAGAGAATCTACGTCATTTTTCTCATTTTGAAGAGGCTTGTTTTTTCTAGAGAAAATATTTTTAAATTTTTTTTGACCAATTGAAGATGGAAAAATTGGAAATAAAACACACCTTAAGGGGTCGTTTGATAGAGTGTATAAGAATAATGCAAAATATGGTGTATTAGTAAAGATTGCATTAGTTATGCTTGCAGTTTTCTTATCCAGTGTTTGGTTTAGTATATTAAAAATAACATAAATTACATAATTTCAAAGAAAATATTTTTTTTGTAAAAATACCCTCATATATATGGTGGAAAGGATGTGGAAAAGATTTTGAGGGATAATTGTGTCTTTAATCATGCTAATGCATGCATTAGAATCCGTTGCGTTACTAATACCATGAGATTTTAAGGTATTAGTAACACACACCTCAATATATAATAGTGTATAACTAATGCAAACATTAGTTATACATAGGCTAAAACTGCTTTTAAAAGATTTTAAGTCAAAAGCAATAAGTTGGAGTTGTCCTACTTATAGCCTGTTTGGCCAAGCTTATTTTTTCCTAAAAATGCTTATTTTTTTCTCAAAAGAGTTTATTTCTAAAAAAGTGAGTTGTTTGGCTAAGTTTTTGAGAGAAAATAAGTGTTTCTAGAGACTAGCAGAAACAGTTTTTCATAAGCTTAAAAAAATAGTTATTTGAAAAACACTTTTGAAAAAATACACTTAAAAGCACTTCTAAAAGTTTGGCAAAACACTAATTGCATTTCAAAAGTATTTTTAGATTTATTGGTCAAACACAAATTATTTCTCACTAAAAGTACTTATTTAAAAAAAAAATAATTAAAATAAGCACTTTTCAAAATAAGTTGATTTTAGAAGTTTGACCAAACATGCTATTACTCCATCCGTTTCATTTTACTGGGCACTCTTACTAAAAAAAATAATTGTTTCAATTTACTTGTCCAATATATGAAATCAAGAGATGTTTATCATTTTCTTCTTAAACCATCCTTACCATTAAATGACTGCATAAAGTATTAGTAGACAAATTTAAATTTTCAAAGCATAATCAATAAAATTAATTTAGTAAAATAAATCCCTAATAAATATTTTCTTCAAGGGTATGTCAAGTCAAAATACATATATTATTTTGCTTTGATTAATTTGTTAATCTTTTTTACTCATAAATGAATTTGGAGAGTGAAACCCTACGAGAGAGTTGAGGCTAAGGCTTTGTTGCTTGACGCTGATGATGCGATTGCTTGCTGGGATTAATATCACTATAATTTAGGTGCTTATTTGATATTTTTAATAAAAGATTTGTTATAAATGTATTTACATTATATGAATGTCTATCAAGATATAGTGAATGTCTATCAAGAATATAGAGAGTATATATCAAGATCTATCAAGATATATTGAGTATCTATTAAGATATGGAATGTCTATCTTTTGGAGAGAAATTAGGAGGAATTTCCCCTATAAATAGAGGGGGTTTATTCATTGCAAATCATCCTGAATCCATCCCTCATTCTTCAAGAGAAATAAAGAAGTCTCCTATCTTCTCTCCCTTATTATTCTTGTTCTTTTCTTTATTAGTTCATAACACGTTATCAGCATGAGACTCTAACCAATTGAGAAATTGGACAACATAAAGGCATCTTATGTTTCTCGTCTGTTATCTAGTGGCCACATCAACCGCAGACTTACTAAGGGTATGTTTACAATCCTTTCTGAGGTTTGTAGCTTATTAAGTTATATATATTATTATGTGGTAGATGATTGGGATTTGGCCAACACAGGCAAAGTAAATATTCATCTTTTGCTTGTTATTTTGGTTTAATACTATTATAATTACTTGCCAGTAACGTAATTGACTTTGCTCTTTGAGTTTGAGGAACCTAATTGGTTCACTCTTGATTCTTAAAGTACCGTGGAGTGGAGGTAATGAGATGGATTTTTCTTTTCTCTGTTTTTTTTTCTAATCTATGTATAACCTTACATATTATATATTATATATTATATATAAGGTAAAGCATATGTTGCTTTACAGTAATGTGGTATACTATCCTATATCAGTTTAATAAATAGCATATGTTTGCTAATGGATGATCCAAAGCAATATCATAAAAGATATGATAAGCTATTATAATTTGAGTGGATAAGATGGTGATTCAAATCTCATCACACTAAAAGGGTATGATATCGGGCAAGGGTCCCGATACACCATAATGATAAGATGTTGGGTTTAAATCCCATCGATTTATGTTTAAGACGCCTTTATATGGATAAGACATGGAGTTTGAACCTCAATGCACCATATTGATCATATTATGATGGCTAAGGCAAATAATGGGTTTTTGATGAAAATTCATGAAATTTATCCCATTGAATATGCTCATTCCCTGAAGTGAATGTGGTAGCAGTGCATTATATGTTTGAAAGAAGACAAGCAGTTAAAACTTCATAGTACCTCATAAGCTTATGAAGTAGTAATTACTTTGAAGTTTGGTAACTCTGAAAGATATGTTAGAGAAAAACTCTCACCATATATATGCCTCGATTTGCTCTGAAGTAGCAATATCTTGAAAAAGATTCTAAGCTATCATAATTTGATAGACTTGAGGCACAATTATATTCCATTTCTGGAGAATAAGAATTTTGATTGTTATAAGTACAGATCTACACCCTATGGGTGAATGTGACTGTATTTAATAAAGCTTATAAATTCGAACGTGTACTTGGTTGTGATGATATCACAACTCACCTCAAGAAGAGGCAGAATAATTAAGAAGAGCTATTTTGAAATCTACTTCTGAAATAGTAAATCTGAAATTTATTCATGTAATAGTAAACTTGATGTTTACTGAAGGATTTGCACATGTTATGGTAACTTGGAGTTACAAATACAAATTATTTAATCTATTGGCATGAATGATTTTGCCATCCTAAAGATGTGCAAATTATGTATTCAACATATTATAGAAGAATTTTAAGATTCTTCAAGAATTCTATATGTTGTTTGTTCTCATGATAAGTTGATTAGATCAGCTAATGTTGGGATTGAATTCCTCAAAATCTGAAAAGTATAAAAGGTGAATATGGGCCCGTTCACCTGTCATGTGATCTATTAAGATGCATCTGTACAAGATGATCACATGTGTGTTTATTGTCAACCTGCAGTTTGACATTCACAAAGTTGCATGCTCAATATATATTGAGTTAAGAACATAACTTTCAGATTTTGTAATCAAGACAATTCATCTTGATAAATGCTGGTTTGGCGATGAATGCCTCCGATAAACAGCTGAACCATTGCTTATGAGAATAAAACTTTATGTATTGGTCTGAAATATGAAATATTACATACAATAGCACTTGTATACATTGGATCAATAGAGTATGATTAATTCCTCCCTCTCAATTGGTTCAAGGTCAGGAACCAAATATTTCATCTAGAAATTTTTGATGTGCGGTATATGATTAATGGATATACTATGATGCACAAAGATGTATTCTCTAAAGTAAATTGAGATGTATGTTAGTTTTTCTAACATAAGGGGGAGATAATAAGAAGCTAAGAAAAATGTTGTGAATTATCAATAGTATGATCCTCATTCAAAAGATAATTCAAGTCCAAATGCTAGGAGCATTTGCTGACCCAAAATTAATCTCATAGTTAGTTGTAAATGCTCTAATTGGATGTTTCTAAAGGACAAAGTCTACCATTGCATGAAGCATGGTAGATTAATCGGTTCCAAATGAAATAATCCTTGAAAACGATAAGGAGCAAATGATCATAATAAAGAGGCAATGTGCTCTTGAAGAGCATACGACATAACACTTCATGAAACCTCATGAGAGGTTTAGGTACCTAAATAATTAAAGTGATGAGATCTCAAAATCTTATGTCACATTACGAACCGATAGAAATGATATCTCGTCGACGATATCTTTAATACAATATGGTGCAATATTGTAAAAGATTATGAGGATCTGAATTCTACGTTTATTTAAGCATGCTGACGTAGAAGTATTTATCAAGTGACATGAGATGATGCATCTTGGTAGGCATAAAGTCTATTTGATTTGCAGTCCATACATTAGAAGATGTCACACATGAAATATTGAATATTGTCACTTGACAAAATCGTTATGGAAATCCCCAAAGGATTCAAAATCCCTGAAGCATATAACAGTTTCTGGGAAACTTATTTATAATCCTTATAAGGGATAAATTGATGATTTGAATATTATTGAAACTCTTAAAGAGTTTTCAAAAGCAATAGATTATTTCCTTAAATAAGAAACATGCAGAATTGGATTGGATCCTGAAGTACCATATCTGGTGCAATTGATGCATTTATACATCTTGCTACAACTCTGAGCATGATAGAGTTTTACTCCTACATGGAGATAGTGAAGTAGATCACTTGCATATTGCAATTGAAAGCCCTTGTATGAATGTGTTTATACTAACACATATTGTCAAGCTTTTGAATATACATGATATTCATATGATCGACATAATGGTTGATACAGACATATTACCTATTTTCATGAAGGGTTACTGTCATACCATGTATGCATGACATTCATATTATGCTATGATAGCTATTCATAAAGCAAGTCGAGAATGTATGTGGCTGAGGTCAATGATACATCTCATTCAAGAAAAATGTGGTTTGAAATGTGACAAAGTACCCACGATTTTACATGAAGAGAATGCGACATGCATAGCACAACTCAAGGAAGGATTCATAAAAGGAGATAGAATGAAACACATTTCGCCAAAGCTTTTCTACATACATGAGCTCCAAATGAATGGTGATATCAACATGTAATAAATTTGTTCGAGTGATCATATGATTAATTTATTCACAAAGTCTCTATCAAATACAACTTTCGATAAGATAATGCACAAGATTGGAATGTGAAGATTCAAGATTCGAAATTGATGTTCTCATCAGGGGGAGCCAATACGCGTTGTACTCTTTTTCCCTTTCAAGGTTTTGTCCCACTGGGTTTTCCTTGTAAGGTTTTTAATGAGGCAACCGATATGCGTATTATTAGAGATGTGTACTCTTTTTCCTTAACTAGATTTTTTTCCCAATGGGTTTTTTCTAATAAGGTTTTAACAAGGCACATTATCTATCAATTAGACATTCAAGGGGGAGTGTTATAAATGTATTTACATTATAGTGAATGTCTATCAAGATATAGTGAATGTCTATCAAGAATATAGAGAGTACATATCAAGATCTATCAAGATATATTGAGTATCTATTAAGATATGGAATGTCTATCTTTTGGAGAAAAATTAGGAGGAATTTCCCCTATAAATAGAGGGGGTTTATTCATTGCAAATCATCCTGAATCCATCCCTCATTCTTCAAGAGAAATAAAGCAGTCTCCTCTCTTCTCTCCCTTATTATTCTTGTTTTCTTTATTAGTTTATAACAAGATTTGATTTTTCATATAATTATTGTTATCTATTAATTCCATTCTTGTGTCTAGTTTATATCATTTATCTTTATTTCTTGTTCATAAAATTAGGATTTCAATCTCCACATTTCGATATTATATTGTGGGTTTAAAGCTAAAAAACATTGGAATTCTTTTCCATAAAAACTGTGACAGCTGTGGGATTTGAACCCACGCCCTTTCGGACCAGAGCCTAAATCTGGCGCCTTAGACCACTCGGCCAAACTGTCTTTGTTGTACGGTTTGCTTAACAAATTACTATCAGATGCAAATAATATATTCTGTCCATTTGACTTACTAGATATATTAAACTAGGATGTACATATCTAAGAACTCCTTAAGAAGATATTATAAGTACAATTATTCATCTTATTACTAATGAAAATGTTCGATAAGATTCTCAAAAAATATTACCAGTCCAATTCTTTTCGGGACAAGGAAATAAAAGAATGATAATTTATAAAATCGATTTTCCATTTACTACACCTAACTAACTGTTATGACTATAATCAGAAAACGTATCGAAAAAAAAAAAAGAGTGATATTTGAAGATGCAAACACAAAGGATCCTGAACTGAAATTGACTGCACCACATTCACGTCAAACAGCAGTAGGGAAAAAAAAACCAAGAAGAGCTTGAAATGCAAGTAAGCTTTCGCATTACAAACAGGATTCTCCTTGTCAAATCCTGATACAAATTTCAAACAAAAACAAATAGCGAAATATCCAAACAGTGTTTTAGTAACTTAGTTTAGAACAATAACATAGCTACTGAGAAGTGAGAACTAAAAAAATATGATACACTTCACATTGGGGTCCTGGGGACAGTTTTGGTCACCCAAGATAACATAATAAGATACATATTCTGGAGTTTCCTATGCCTCAGCAGAAGCTGATCCGTTGCACTTAGGCAAGCATTGCGACAAGGTAAAATTCCGAGGGGGCTCGTAGGATTGGAAAAAATCAGGATCCTGCTCAAGCGCCTCCGCATAACTTTCAAGAACAGTTACAATCTCCTCAAAATGTGGCCTCTTGTGAGGATTGTTTGCCCAGCACCGTTTAATGAGTTTCCGAACTGCTGCTGGACATTCAGCAGGTATTGGTGGTCTTGCTTTCTGCAAAATTCCAATTAGTATAAGAAAATACCAAAATTTCTCTTACAGAGAGTCATGCATGATACTGCAAAAGATGTTTTACGCAATGTAACTTCATGCGAGAAAAGCAACTTCCTACGCCAAATACGACATGCATGTAGTGAAGCTATAAATGGGCTTAGCTTAGTTGAAACTATAATCTGAAAGTCAAACATAGACATAAAACTGAATCGCCATCAACTAGCAAAGCAAAAAATCACAACATCATCAATTTCCAACGTGCATGAGAAATCAACGAGGAGGAAGAAGAGCAGATGTCCTATGAATTGGACATGTAAAATATGGAATCACATTCACTCTGTGTCTATTATATCCTTTAAATTCTTTTACATTGTAAAACATAAATTGCAAATAAATTGAAGTGAACACATATCTAAAAAACGAAAAGCTTAACAACGAGAAAAGATTAACAACAAAAAAGGGACACAACAGATCTTAAAGGAAGGACAGTGGGGTGTTTGAAAGACTAATATATAGCCTCACAGAATTTCAAATTAACACTGAAAATAAGGCGACATGTTTGAGCATAAAAATAAAGAAATACCCAGAGGCCGACCGAGATAAATCACTCAATGGGGTAGCAGCTTTGTTAATTAGTAGGGTGCATTAAGCAGCAGCAGCAATGTTCGGAATACTTGCTTAAAATTTAAAGATCAGCCTTTTAAGTAGTACATTTGACAATTCTACTCCAGCATGAAGCCTCATACCTCAAATTTTACTTTGGAGCCCAATACCCGACGAATCTGATGGATTGGCAGATTCAGAATACAGGCAGAACAAACTTTATCCTATGCTCCACAGTAGGCTACAATGACTTTCACTTCTACATTTGTCTTACAAATTAATACTTCTTCCGGATCCTCAAGTACACCTTTCTATATATCTTTCCAGGAAACAACTCGATCATGGGCCTCATTGTTCTTATAGGTATGAATGAATTGAAACTTCTGCCACTTAGAAGAGTTCTCCAATGGTAAAAACATAGTAGATTTGAAACAAGTTTTTGAGTGATGTTAAAGCAGACTATGCTGATCTGCTCACCATACCTCAGGGAGAGGATAGAGATGTCGATGATCAAAAAAGCGAAAAGAAAAAGAAAAAGAAGAGAAGAATAGAAAAACATTAATACACTGCCAACATATTAAATAGCTCAGTTTTGACGAAGGGAGGAGTCAAGAGGCTCATCAATTCTAAATGCTATTCACTTGTCAGAAACTCCATTCAAGTTTTACAGCCAAACATTTATGGAAAAATCAAAAGATGATCCTAACATAATAAGGAAAGAAACAAAAGAAAATAGACGGGGTGATCACATTTCCTATTGAAGAGAAATAAATTTAGAAATTGACATAAGATTTGACTAGAGACAGACAGCCAGATGTGAGAAAACTTCAAAACATAACCACAAAGTGAAACAAATTTGCATGCTAAGATATTTCACGCAGCAAAAGTTTTTACAAGTATTTCAAGGGTTATTTCATAGCATAGACATAGATTTTCTCAATCTTTCAATATGCAATGATAAATGCAACTCAGCAATATCTCTTCTTTTTGTATCTTAGTTGTCTTTCTCAATTTATCTTCCAAGCCAGAGAAGAGAACATTGACTTACTGAAGTGAGTCTCATGGTAACCTCAGTATATATCTAAAGGGAACTTAAACAACTCGGTTTTAGCTGTAGTTTCCTCATCCAACTTATCATTAAAGAAAACTGTAACCACCGAAACAGGAAAACAAATGTAAAGTAAAATGATACTCCCTCTAGTCCATATTAAGTGAATTGTTGAGGTATGGCACACCCCTTAAAGAACATAAACTAAAGGCTACTTTTTGCTATTACCCTTTTGATTATTACCAAACTATTCTCTTAGAAAATATAAAGTAGTTAAGAACCTCATTAAAAGGAAGGGTTCCAACTATTGTCTTGAACTTTGAAAAATTCACTTATTTTGAATTATGAAAACAGTACCAACAATTCACTTAATATGGACTAGAGTGAGTACTTTGGAGTGAGAACGTCAAACATATAGAGATTCAGTGGACTTAGTGGAACTATTCAGATCCAGAGACGTATGAAATAGTAGGCACTTTTATATTGACGAAAAGCACTATGCAAGGGTTGACAAAGTATATACCTTCTGACAGACTGCAAATGCCGCCTGCTCTGGGGTCATGTCATCAAATGGTGTTAATGCAGTCAAAAGTTCCCATAGGACAATACCAAAACTATAGACATCGACTTTCTTAGTGTGATTCTTTTCCTTGATCATTTCTGGTGCCATCCACCGGTACGTACCGGTGAACCCCTTTGCACTACCACATTGAGATTCTAAACATGATATCCCGAAATCTGCAACTTTCACACACATATCCTCATCAAGGAGTAGATTTTCGGACTTCAGATCTCTGTGAAGTATCCCTTCAGTATGAAGATACTGCATCCCATGTGCAATGTCAAGGGCCAATTTCAGAACTAGATTGAGAGGGACCGAGTACGGCTCCTGCTGATGGAGGTACTTTCTCAGGGAGCCTCCAGGTACATACTCCGTGATAATGCAAAACACTGGTGGTTTCTTACATGCTGCAATAAACTGCATTTGGGAGGCAGAAGAAATGGAACAAGTCAAAACAAGTGGCAATCTCATGCATTACCGAGAGACATTTTCACAGATGATAACTATTTAGTGTTTACCAATAGTAGTAATGATAAATCCAAATATGTTAACAAAATCCAAAATCAACAGTATGTTAAGAAATTCCGAGAGACATATTTCGAAGATGATAGCTCAACATGAAATTCCTGCAGGCGGCACAATCATATATGTTTACGAACCAAGGATGAGGGAACTGATCTGTAGATATCAAGTTTGACATAATGCAAAGGGAAAATGTGTTGAGTTCTAGGTTGCTTTTGATTCTTCAAAAAACCGTCAGTTGTGTGTCGGATCCTCCAAAAGTTATTTATTTTTGGAGGATCTGACGAAGGTGTGGTAGCATTTTGGATGATCCGAGCAGCATAAGTTAGGTTGTGGATATGAGGCAACTAAGAACTTACTTTTCCAAATGACAGCAACTTGATCAGTCTATGGGTAGTCATGTACTTGGTGCTTTTATTAAACAAAAAAAGTGGTAAATGCTTGCATCCTTTTATGCCAAATTGCAAACTATGGTATTGCGACCACTTCAGCAAACATGTACTCCTATGAAGTAGTAAACATGGAATCGCTTTCCATCTAATAAAAGATATACCATAAGGAAATGCCTGTTCTTTTCTTTTCATATTTTCCTTTATGATTCTGCTAGAAATAAATTTCCTAAATTAAGAGGACAAGCAATCTTCGCCTACATAAAATAAGACTATATCTATCTCATTTAGACATATAGACCTGCCAAAGAACATAAAACGACCATTTCTTGGCAAATGAAATAACTTAATATGGCCTTCCAGATGCCACCTTTTATTGAATTTCCATATTAGTTCCAGTTTCCATTCCCCATTCGCCTCCAAGATTTCGCCATAGTTGATGGTCAGAGCCAACTTCTTCAGCTCCAAACCATTTCATGCCACGGATCGTCAAGGAGCAATAGGGTGAATAACTCCTTCGGACTACTACTCAAATGCAGCTATGCAATGAACGGTTTTATGATGTCTTGAGATCTCATTAAAATCAGGAAGCGGAAGAAAGCCCTCGTCGTTGTCGGAACAACATATATTTATTACTTCGAGAATCTATCAACCAAGACCATAATGGAAGTTGGAACCAGACAATGGTAGTGCTTGATGCAGTCCCTCGTGACACTATCCCATGGTCACTTCGCCACTGGTAAGCTACTAACAGTACCGTGCAATAACTGGCCTAGTGCAAACCATGGCGTACATCAAACTACCAACTACACAAGAATAATGAACATGAGATATTTCCTTCTTCTCTTCATCAGTTAATGGACTTGACTTTTTCTTTAGCCTCTCGGCTTCGGGAAGCCGTGGGCTCAGTAGTGCTTTCTTAAAGCCTGTAACCCGGTCGACGGATCAATAACCGATCTCAAGCTGGATGAGAATGGAAATACAGACTAGTGAGAATAGCCGTAATTCAACTAAGCTAATTACCCTCAGCACCCTTGGCAATGTTATGAGTTTGCCGAAGGGAGACATAACATCTTATATGAGTTCAAATTAACTACAATCAGATTATGAGCTTGCAGTACTTGAGAAGGAAAATCCCCTTCATAAGGAATGCTAATACAATCTCTTCCATTTAACCCAAGGCTATCCTATTCTCAAAGGGCTATTTTCAAGAATGTACTACTTTTGGACCACACTTCCATCTATATACATTATGAAACAACCTTCTGAGTAAAGGGGCAGCCCGGTGCATTAAAGCTCCCGCGCATATAGCGAGGTCCTCTTCTAAGGTCCAACTTCCACTCTTTTTTTGTTCAATTTTTTTTTTTCCAAAAAATACAGTTTACTTTACTTAATTAAACATAGATCAATATAAAACCAACAGAAAATGAGAAACAATGCTTACAGTAATGATATTTGGATGCTTTAGCCTCAACAACAAAGCAACCTCAGAAGTAAACTGTTTCTCCAAAAAAGTAGCTAAATCACCATCTTCTTCAGGTTGGCTTATAAGTTTAATAGCCACTTCTCTGTGCTTATAAATTCCCCTGTAAATCCTACTGTGCCTTCCTGAAGCAAACTTATTCCCAATATACAACTGCGACATATCAGCACTCCATTCCTCCTCTCCTTCTCCCTTTATCGCCGCCCCTGATGATACTATATACTTGGACCATGACGATGCTCGCTTGTACTCTCCCAATGATAGCCTCCTCTCTAATTTCCCGTTATTCGCTATTTGCTTAAACCAGTTGAAATTCTTCATAGTAAACCATCAAATTCTCCGCCTCAAAACCAAAAGAAAAAAAAAAAACTCTACTATATATGAAATACTCAACCGCCGTTACAGATTCTCCTAAATTATATAAATTAAAAAAATAATAATAATAAGCTACATTCCAAAGACTAGTGTTACATTTTTAGTAATTAACCAGCTGGTTTGATGATAAGTATAGCTTTAGAGTATAGCTGAATTAGCAAAAAGTACAACACTTCGAAGAGTGCAAATGAGCTTAATTTTGTGTCTCGAAAAGCGGTGGTGAAAGGAGGAGAGCGGCGGTGGAAGTGGCGGAGGAGTGAAGATTAACGGCGGAGGTGGCGGTGGAAATGGCGGTATTTTTTTTTTTTCCGCTGTGTTGAGAAAGGAAAAGCAGTGGGTAGTAGTAGTAGTAGTAGTAGTAGAATACAAGAGTAGCTAACATTCATAACGTGGGAAGATCCACTTCTGAGGAGACATTACGGGTTCTCATGATGGTGACTCCTAATATTCTTCTTTACTATTTTGCCCTTTGCTTTTCTCATTATACTCCCTTCATCTACCAATACTTTTTTTTTCACTATTATCTTGACAAACAGGTTAAAAATAATAAATAATAAGAATAATTTTATTATATTAGCTTTTAATTATAATTAATTCAATGTTTTAAAAAATGTATTGAAAAGTGATTATAATTAATAACTAAGGTAAAATGAATAAATTATTATTTATTTTTTAATCTGAATAAATATTATTAGATATTTATTTTTAATATAGTGGAAAAGTATTGTTGAACGAAGGGAGTACCTGTTATACCGTTTGTCTTTTATGTACTTCCTTTTATTTTCTCTCTTTTCTTAAATGACAAAATGAATTCACTGATTTTTTCCCCCGTTTTAAGTAAGTTTTTGTTATGCTCTTAGTCGTTATTCGGTCATAATGTTCCCTTCCATTGCGTGACAATATATATATATATATTTTACTTTTTTTTTGCATGAAAATATTATCTTTATAATATATTCTTAAAGAATGGTAATTTTCTAAAGGAAAAAAGAGCAAAAATGCTTTTAAACTATTAAAATTAAAGTAATTGTACCTTTTATTTATTTTGGCATAAATATTTCGATCATAACTAAATGAATTATATATGTTTTAAACTATTAAAGAATACTACTTCCTATGACACACTTTCTTTTTTAATCCGTTTCAAAAAAAAAATCTTCTAAAAAAAATTACTTTAAAATTCTCCTTATAATAATATAAATATTCAAAAATTATTTTAGATCATAAATTTTAAAAATCTTCATTGGGTCACATAAAATGAATTAGACTAAAATAACAGAAGGAGGGATAAGATGGTAAAAAGCGAAAAGAAGCAATGGTCACGGATACCAACAGAAACAGAAGGTGGAGGGCGGATCTCGTTGTACGTTATTAAAGTAAGCGGGGCCCACACCTGCACTCTTACTGGGTGTGGGGGGTGGGGGGTTTGGTTATGAGGAGACACCAGTTGTGTCGGACAGTGCCGTATGCTTCTTCCGTATACGGTCCACTTTCTCTTACTCATTTCGCAGTACTATCACTGCTTTTTAGGATTACATTAAGGGGTTGTTTGGTAGAGTGTATAAGAATAGTATAAAATATGATGTATTAGACTTATGTAATGTTTGGTTTGATATATTAAAAATAACATTAATTGCATAATTTTTTAAAAATATCCTCCATAAATATGATGGAAAGGATATGAATAAGATTTTGTGGGACGATTGTGACTTTAACTATACTAATGCAAGCATTAAATTCATTGCATCACTAACACCAAGGATTTTCATGTATTACCAATACACTTCTTAATACCATATAGAGTTTGTAACTAATGCAAGCATTAGTAATACATAAGATGAAAAAATGTATCAAATAAAATACTAATAATACACAAAACTAGTGCATACATTTTTTTTTTTAATACACTCTACCAAACGACCTCTAAATCCACTTACGCCAAAGTCCAAACAAAACGGACCCTAAATATATGATGGGATAGATTCTGGTAAAAAAAACGTTAAATAAGCTAATTAGATTGAGTTTTTAGGTGAGTTCAAATAATTTGAGTTAATAAATAAGTAGATTATCAACTCATCTAAAAATCATTTTGACTGAAATGGATAGAGCTAATAAAGATCAATAACTCATTCTAACATGAGTAGATTGGATGGATTATGTTTTCACGAATTAATTCCGCTACAACTAATTCTAATTAATTAATATTACTGAATTGTTTGAAGTGAACTACTGATGTATTAAAATTATCGTACTTAGTATCACATTTGCTAGCATTTTAGTTGTTATGTGTAAAATTTATCATTTTAGATAAGTGTATGCAGTTCCTAATTTTTTTAAAAAATATATAGTAGCCAATATAAGAAGATATATGTTGATTTCAACTAGAAAGAACTTAGTATTACTAATAAAGTCGTATATATTTCAGTTTGATGACAACCAGTACTAATTGAATATTAAAGTGCAACGTCTTCAAAGTGAAACAAGTTGGAAAAGAATTAGAAGGCAAGATTAGCTTATATTAGATAATAACTTGAAACTACATAAAAAAAAAACAGATAATGTTTGAACTATAACTTGCGGAATTCTTTTAAAATTTAAGCGAAGACGTCATACTTAATTCCTAGCCAAACACAAAAACATACTGCCACACGAAATAATGAATATTAGTGTGTAATTAACCATCTAGACATAATAATATAGCCAACACCACCGACAATGTAATTAGAAATTAGACCAATTTTTACTTCAACATTATTTCGCATTATCATAAAGAAGAAAAAAGAATGATTCATAATAGCCACTTAAATCTCCATATATATAGATATAGATATAGAGTGATTATTCTTTTTTTTTTTTTTTTGAATAATTTGCTTGTGAAACTTATCTACTATAGTAAAAAGGCACTAAGGAAATTAAAGTGACTTAATGCCTAGAACAATCTTGTGCAAGCTAAGATTGTTTGCTTTTTAGAAAGGTAAGAAGATTAAAGAAGTTGTCAAGCACTTAATGATTGATTTGTTATAATCAAATTCGTGATTACTTTTATGATTTTGTTTCGTACACTAAATTAATTAGTACACATAGAAACTCGTTGATTGTTTGTATA
Organism: Capsicum rhomboideum; assembly: GCA_031232105.1. NCBI lineage: Eukaryota > Viridiplantae > Streptophyta > Magnoliopsida > Solanales > Solanaceae > Capsicum > Capsicum rhomboideum. Next base: position 9,392,768 of record CP124716.1, read on the forward strand.
GACTTTTGTTATGTTGATAATTGATGACATTGATCGCTTTCTATTTTTACTTCCGATACAATAGTGTGTGTTTTTCTTTATTTTTAGTACTCACGTTTAATTTTTCATTAACATGACAGTTTACTTATAAGTAATATTAACTAAAAACATTAGAACAAACTTTCTTTAATACTAGAACAAATTAAACTTACATCCTATATAAGTCATCAAGATTTTACTAGGTTATATTCGATGCTATAAATATAATTTTTTTTTCTAGGTTTACGCCACTTCCACATAAAGAGGATCAATATTGATACCTTTGATTAGCTTGACCATTTATGTATTTATCATTATCAATAATTAATAAGTAAATAAAGTAACTCTTTATATAGCAATTAAAATTTTATATTAAACAGCAGTATTATTGTTTACATATTATATAGTTCAACATCATATATAGTTTTTCATCAATGATCTGTTGTCCAGCGAAGCGGGACCAAGTTGCATATCCGATTTCCTAATTCATGTCCTTATAATTACCTGTAATCAATAATTAATTAACTAATTAATCCCTTTTGTTAGATGAATCGTACGGCCAGATCCTCTTCATAGTACTGATTTCGTACGTAGAGTTTATTTCAACTCTCCATATTAAACTAACTAGGCATAGGGATAAGAGTCATTTGATACTTAACCAAAAAGGTGGGATTAATTAATTTAATTAATGGTGTTTAGTATAAAGCAAGTGTTAATTAATTAAGAACCCCCCCCCCACACTCACTCCGTTTGCTTTTACTTGTCACTTATTTCCTAATTGAATTTTCATTTTTACTGACATATCAAGAAAAAACAACTTTTGTTTTCCTATTTTACCCTTAACATTAATTGTTTTTTCTCCAAATTAATTTCAAGACACAATAGTACAACATCATTTAATAGGGGTACTATGGTAAAATAACCATGTCATTAATTATTTTTCTTAATGCATGTGCAAGTCAAAATGTGATAAGTAAAACCGAACGGAGGGAGTAACAATGTGCACAGAAAAAACAGTTGGGACAAGCCATGTGGGTGGGATGAATACGGTAAAGGTACGGCCTGGTGGTTTTGTCTGGTTATGCAACTGCCACAGGGCTTAATTAGAATATTTATTTGTCCTGTCTAATGAAGATTTGGCAAATCTTGATTATTATTGGGATTATATCTTGGGGTTAAGTGATTAATTACATAGGGAGTATGCATGTAGGTGAAATCAGAAACGAAATATTGGTGGTTTGGACTAGAATAGGGTAGTCTTTTGAGATAGGGTGAGGGTTGGGTGGTGAGATAAGGACTGAGATAGAACGAATTCATGATTTAAATTTTTAGATCAAGTTTATTAGTAGTATATTTTAAAATTATAAATTCAAGTATAAAACTTCTTACCATTTTGATCGATTTTTTAATTTATAAATTAATATTTTGCATTAAAAATACCAAATGAATCCGGTGGGGGATTGTTCACGTAGTTACAAGTTTTTGAATGTTGCAGCAACATGGCTTGATGATAGAATGTCACGTGCATCTATCTCCATGTGCTCTCAGTATGGAGGTCCATCTTTTTCTAATTAACTTTCACGGAGATGAATTTATGACATAAAGTTTGTGATCTCAGTTGGTGTGATTTTATATTATAGTAAGTAAATATATTATAATATATAGCGATTTCTTTTTATATTGATAGTTAAAGGAAATTAGAAAGTCATCATATAAGGTGTAGAAATGCTCGATGCAAGATTTTCCGGAGAAAATACCGAGGCTTTCACTTAGACGATTATGTTAAAAAATATACTCAAGATGATTTGACCCAACAATTGATATGAAAATAGCGAGATAATAATATTAGGCTTCATTTACTATCTTTGTCAAGCCAATAATAACTTTGGAGAAATAAAGTGCACAAGACAAGCTAAGCTTTGGACTTCATAAGGCTTGGGGATGGCATATAATAGATCTCAAAAAAAATTATATCATAGTAATATTTCACATGAAATTTAATTCAAAAAAAGGATCCATTGATTGGGAAGATGGGCCACACAAAACTTAATTTAACCAGAGATTACTGAGTAAGTTAACAAGATCTTGTTATTTTAGTTGAGAAGGTTAGCTAGAAAGATACATGTAAACGTAAAAGTACTCTCAATTAACGATATGAAATCTTTGAAAGAAATTGTATAAAGTTTATTCAAATCGAACTGTATCACACTACTTGAGCTGATATAGCCAAACTGGGGCGCACACACAGGACAGTATCACATGCACCGAAACCGTTAGACAATCAATTAATGTTATTATATTATAGAATATGAAGGGAAAAATTATAACTTCTCTGCAGTTAATTAAAGACAACCAAACTACTCTTTGAATAGGTGAAGCAAAATCATGAGAGCCACTCAATTAAAAATAAAATAAAATACACAAAGTGTTTCACATAATGCAAAGTTTAAGGAAGGATCATACCTAACAGTCTATTTACTTAATAGAAGTATTAGTGGTTGCTTTCAAAACTCAAACTCATAACATATAAGTCATGCAGAGATAACTTTACTGTTGTATCAAAGTTCCCTTCACTCAATAATACTCACAAAACCATGAGAATCACTCAATAATGCTTACAAAATTCCCAGAAAAGTAGAATTGTCCAAACATGTTTTTTGCTTAACTTGAAGTTTGGTTGAATAATGTTTTTCCTTCTTGATTAATTTAATTTTTTTTTTCTTTTTCTAATTCTAAGTTTTCTTTATTTATCATCTCAATATTTCAAGTATTAATTCATCCCTAATTATGTTTTATAGACCTCAAATTGCTCATCTTAATTGTACATATCCACTAAATTATTCAAAGTAGTCTATAATTAGCCTCTAATGAGTAGTACTATTATATTCTAAGCCACTAAGCTATTCTTGCTGACTAAAATTCTATGATTAAGGACACATCATAATTAAGGAGATATTCTTAGATAGTAATTAAGTTGAAATAATAGGTTCATTGAAATCTTGCTAAGAAATCCAAAAAGAATTAGGTAGACAATAATGACTTAACATATAGGTTTAGGCTTAACAAGTTTGGTACGATAACAACAAAATTTGGCAAATTAGTAAGCTAAAAAGATGATTAATTATATTACTACTTACTAATTGGTTGTTAGGTACTAGAACAATTAATGTTGTTGTCATGTATAGCTCAAATTAATGTGAATAATGAAGTAACATGGCTGACGATGGACATCACATGTGTGTTTGTTATATGTATGTTCTTGCAAATATCAGTTCCTTAATTATGTTGTATTCCCTTCAGGTTATTCTTAATTATTTTTAATAAACATCATTCCAGAACCTTGGAATTAAATTAGATTATTTCCCCACTTTAGGAGTATTTGCTTACCTTTTTGTGGTTTGATAAAATTGGATTGGTAAATGACCTGTAAGTTTACTAACATAGCTCTGCTTGATATGTTTAAATTCAGTTTATTTAAAAGTAAGACTAATTCGAGTTAATATGTAGTGTCAATTGATCCAAGATTTTTTTTTTTTTTTTCAGAATATTTGAATATTTTCTTTTTTCTGATATATGTTATATATAGCTAGTTAGGTTCGTTAGTCCTCTTTTTCTTTTGACTCGTGAACTGAATGAAGTCTCACATTTGGTTAGTCCTTTTTTTTTTTGATTTCCCATTTGGGACTCACTCTTTATATTGGGGTCTAGTTAAATTCGAATTTGCGCATAATTGCATTGCCCATTTTTGGGATGAAGCCTCAACAATTTTTTTTCCCCATTTTCTACGCTCAAACTTGAAATCTCTAATTATGAATAAAGGAATTGATCTCAATCATCTCACCACATGATTTAGTTAATCCTTCTTGCTTACAAGAATGAAGCCACATATCACTCCCCTTTCAATCTATACATCGTCAGAAACTAGCATGTCATATAATAATAGGAGGATTATTATGCGATTAACATACACTTAAACGTAGCAAACGATTTGCTACCCTTGATAAACCATGAAGTAGAGAAAAAAAATGTTACCATGGCATGTGAAAAGCTAAAGAAAGGAAATTCTTTCTTATCGAAAATATGACTAAATGAATGAATGCTACTTTAATAACTTGCAAGTAGGTACGTATGCATAGTACCCAATATGTGATTTAGGAGTAGCCGCTTCATGATGTCAAAGCCAGCTAACTACTTGATGAATGAATCTAATAATTTGAATGAATCCTAAAATTTGGTTACTTGGGTTAGTGGTGGAGCCAGAATTTTCACTAAGGGGTATCAGAATATAAAAAAATAAATTTACGAAGAAGCCAAAAAATGTCAATATATAATAAAAATACATAATAAAATATTTTTACTTAGCTACATAGTATAATTTTTCGATAAAGGGGTATTGGTCGACACCCCTTAATTATATGTGTCTCTGCCACTGCCTAGTGTGTTTGGTAGGGTTGAAAATAATTTATTTTTTCATGTTCAGTTGATCAATTTTTATTTTTTTTTAAGAAAAATAAATTTCTTAAAAATAATAAAAATAACTTTTCATTTTTGTTTTAAGCCATCACCTAAGGTTGTGAGCCTTGGTGCAGAGAATATAGGCTTGACATCTACCAAGTCTACTCATCTGCATAAAAGGTACAAACTCAGAGGGAACATAGACCAAACCTCTGACAAAGAAAAGAACTATCTAGTGTAACATACCACATTGATTGTTTCATCCTCATCCTTCAACACACCTACACAAATAGCCTCCATCCTCACTTCTCATAGTATTCTTGATAATATACAAACACTTTTAGGACAATATTTCTTACTTACCTACCGAATATAAAAAATAAATTAAAAAATTTACTTATTTTGCAAGCAAACACTTTTCATGGAAAATATTTTTCTTTCATAACGAACACACCCTTGGTCCTCCTTGCTTACCAGAATTAACTACCTCCTTAATTATACCCTTTCACGGGATAACATTAGAGCCGATTTACTCATCATATTATGTGGAAATTATGAGTCCAGTTACGTGTTACCAATATGATAGTAACACTTTTTCGGTGCCGTGCAAAGTTTTAACTGAGACGTAGAAATAAAAATGAAGGCAATATTAATTCTATTATTCGTCGAATTATTCTAATCGACGATAAATAAGAAATTGAGCTGCAAAAAGAAACAAGAGTATGCACGAGTTCCTTGAAAAACAGCCTAAACTATTCAGAGAATACATTACAAGGAAATGATACATCTTCAAACAAGGGGATAAAGAAAAGGAGTCTTCAGTGAACATTTCAGTAAAACAAAAAAATAATTGCCAATCAATGGGCAATGGGAAGCTACAACAACATTGGCCAAGAATGCAAGTTGATATTAGAGATTTCTTAGACAACTACGGTTTATTTTTCCATAGAGAAAGTTATAATCTACTACCTTTCACATACACCTATTACAATGGCGCCGAGGAAATACCCGATAAGACTATTGAGGATAAAAAAGAAAGAAGCCGTATGTCTACAACACTAGGGGAAAACTTTTACCATGTTCCAAACAATGCTTTTAAAATATCTGCAAAAAGGATCGGTCAACAAATCCTGCATATGTTTCTTGTACAACCCAAATACAGCTTTGGATGCTGCAAGGAACAAGGTATTTGGTCACCCGGCTTGAAATTTGTTGCAAGCTCCAAGGATTGAGCTCCCATTGTACACTAGTTAAAGAATACTTGAATTAGAGAATAGGCACGGGGAAATAATACAAGTCTTCACAGTGATCATAAGAAATGATGAGCCATGCTAACCCACATGACCATGGCATCAGTCACGAGGAATGCAATTTACTAAGATGGTCATGCCTTTTGTAACATCAGTGACTAATTCAAAGGATACAAGGTCACACCATGTATGTGATGATATCATATCAACACGTCTGAATCCCAAACTAGTTGGGTGAGCTACACGGATCTTCAATATACATTCCGTTCTATTTTCTTTTCTTCTCTTTATTTTTAGGATGGTGTCTGAGCAAGCTACATGGATATTCACTATTCCACCGGGAACCAACTACCTCTTGACCAATACATATGTGGGGTAAACTATGCTGACTAACGCTTAGGGAGATTGGGAGAAATCACCTAGCTTTTTGTCTCTCTTGGGATTTGAACCCTCAAGTTTTCACTCAAATCATTTTGTTCCAAAAATTTCTCTCTTAGACAAAATTAAGGGCTCTCCAACACTGAGGTCATATGCATATTCCACTCACCAACAAATGATTTGAACAAACTACAAAGACACCTAAACATGGACCTAATAAGTGTAGCAACACGACTAAGTCTTAGTCCCAATTAGTTAATATAACTTAAATGTATCTTTTACCTTTAGTTGTGTCACGTTCTTTAATATTGTAGTTTTGGAACAACTTTCCTCCATATTATTTTACGTTTACCTCATCCACTTTTAACACTTCCAATCATTATAGTGTCACAATTACAAACCGAAGGTGCTTGTAGTCTATGCATACATGAATCAAACCATCCTCATGCAACCTTCTTTTATTTCATCCTCTTCGTGCAATACTAATAGAGGTCTACAGTGTACATGTCTAACATGACCAAACCATCTTCATGCAACCTTCTTTTATTTCCTCCTCTTTGTGCAACTAGTAATACAAATCAGATGTGATCATGTCCATTTAGTCTATTATAAAGTAATACCAAAACAAAAGGCAAAATGCCCCAACATATAACCAAAAAAAAGGGAAAGAATACAACTTACCATCTCCAGCCAGTTAAATTGGTAAGACTTGTTCATCATCTGCAGTAGAATTATAACCAAATGACTTAGCATTTAACTCTGAGTACTTCTTTGGGAAAGAACTACAAACACTAAGCAGTCAATCGCATTGAGATCCAACAATGAAAAAAAAGGTTAAGAGAAGAAAAAAGCACCCTTACCGGATATTAATGTCACAATAGTCTTCCAAATAGAACCCCACCAAAGATAAACACACCAAACCATTTGTTCGAAACAAATCTACATAAAAAGCACAGTAGAATCAAATAGTAAGGGTTTAGAAGACTAAACGTTATCAGTCACATGAATCAATTCATAGGTGCATTTGAACTACTTTGGGTGCTATAATACTGTCATGCTAAGTGTGCTTGTGATACTTGCTAAAAATTAACTCTGCCACCGATGGCTAAATCAGACTAATTGTCAGTATGTCAGGTGTTTCATGCTCATGGTAGCGGACAAGTAGCAGTAAGCCAGTTAAGTGTAAATTCATTCAGTAAATGAAATGTAACCATGTCTCTAACTACTATTTCATACATACTTTCTGTTGCAATCTGCACGAGATGATAGATCAACAGTCCAAATTTGCCAAGCCAAATGGCCAGAAGCAGCTGTCAGAAAGGCGTAGTATGGCCATCCTGCTCCAGACAAAGAAGAGATAAACAAAATTAAACTAAAAGAAACTACGACAAATAAGAAACAAGAGAAATGATTGCCACAAGTGACAAGACCATTGTAGCTAAATAAATTAGAGAAGGAAAAGATACCAATATTAGCATTAACTCCGGAAAGAACAAGACTGCTGATGCATACTAATCCAAACCCACTGATCCATTCTTTTGTGGAATCTCCAAATCTCAAGGCTGTAGATTTGACACCCACTTTGAGATCATCTTCTTTATCCTGGATGAACAGTTACTAACATATTGACAAGAGCTGCTTTCACATAAATTATAACTATCACATACTAGTTTAATAGGGAACAGAAATCCAGACTGGTGCATCTGATATATAAGTAAACATTCAGACACGCGTGCAACATGCTATAAGGCTGCAATCATTGTCGCACAAGGCAAATTATGATACTGAGAACCTGAGTCTAAAAGGCCTAATCAACATGGGTCTTTTTTTTTCATTTGAACATTTATGTGAAATCTATGTTTATGGCAGAGACGAGAAAAGACATAAAGACACCATTAAAGTTGTCCCGAATTTTAAAAAAGACACTTAAAGTTTGCGGGGGGTCCTATTACCCCCTTGAACAATTTAAAAGTGATATAAATATCCAATTTATCAGCCAAGCCCAATTACAAGAAAAAAAGTGCATCTCACGCACCTACTATTGTTTGCCACGTGTTAAATTTATTTTATTTTTATTTTCATTTATGTTTTTATTATTTTATTAATTTTATTTTTCTTTTTCTCTTTCCTTCTTCTTCATTCTTCACCCTCTAACTCCAACCCTTTGCTTTCTTCCCTGCCAATCCTCCGACGAAGCTACCATCGCTGCCAATCTCCAGCGTAGACACCATCATCGCCACTTCTATAATACCACGTCCACCGTATTTTCCACCAATTACCGCCAAATCAAAATTAAAATTGAAAAATCGAAATAACTACCAAATTAAAATTGGTAGATTAATAATCACTTTCAAATTACCATTCCTTCTCAAGTAGCTTACCTCCATTACAATAATGATGCATCAGAACTTCATTAATATGTAGTTCTATAGTACTCTCTAACGGAAAAATAATAGATTAGAATTTCTTAATTAACCTTTTTTTTGTCACGACAATATTAAACACAAAATAAATACTCTAAATTGATTAGTCTGTTTAAATTACTTGTGAAACAAAGCAACGCCATTAATCAGTGTCGGTACAGAAAACAACACTATGGACCTCACCAATCATCACAATCAAAGGGGACGAAAGAGTGTTTTCTCCGTTTCTAAAATTGCTAGATATTCGAATTTTTTAATTAACCTGCTAAAGAACTCCAAAACAAAAATTAAAAGAAAAAAACAGAGTAATGAATCAAGAGAACGAGGATGAGGTTTTGCCTTTCCGGTGGAAGAAGATAAAGTAAAAGAAAAATTGAAAAAGTACAACAAAATAAATAAAGCAAAGGAAAACAGTATTTCTAATTCAATAAATGTGTAAAAAAAATATGTGTTTGGCTTATCTTACTCGCTTTAGGAGAGTAACTACACTCTATATGCCATGTGGGCTTATAAGGAGGTGATAAATTCACTTCGAACAAGAATAAGAGGGTAATAGGACCCCCGCAAACTTTAAGTGTCTTTTTGAAAATTCGGGACAACTTTAATGGTGTCTTTATGTCTTTTCTCTGGCAAAGACAGGTGTTCATGTTACTATTACCTAATAATACATGGGATTTCCCAACAAATATAAAGCATAGTCTGATACCTCTATGATTTTTCCTAAATAACACCATTAAGGTAGTTGAAAAAAATATAAACAAGCAAATAATCACTCCCTCTACTCCAATATATCATACACTTTCTCCATTTGGACGATCAGAAAATGTTTGACACCACTACAATCAGGGGCGGAGCTAGTGTATAATGTGGGGGTTCGGACGAACCCAGTAACTTTTCCGTAGAAGATGTGTTTGCATTAGAAAATCCATTAAATATATCTAATTCTTAACGTGCGAACCCCACATCATAAATTAGAAGATGGCTCAGTGGTAAGGAGCAAGGGGGAAAAGCCTTCCGCGTCGGAGATTGTGGGTTCGAACCTTGTTACGACCAGGTTTTTTCTTTCACCTTTTTACCTAAGAAAGCATTTAGAATCACTATTTTTACCAGCATAAATCGCTATACATGCAGATTTATTATTTTGAAATAAACAAAAATATAAAATTTACAATTAAAAAAAGCCGGAAAAAAAGACGGAAGCATAAAACCTGCAATTTGGATCAGGGAAAAATTCTTCCCTCGAGTACATGTTGTGGAATTTTTTTTTGCTCTATAAGTTTATTAAAAATGACTTGCGAAGTAGAATTGGCGATGATTTTTTTAGTAGTTGTTTAATTTGTTATATAAAGGATGAAGTAGATGAAAGTATAGCCAATGATGCGATTATTGATCATTTTCAAAACATGACAAGTCGTCGAGTGCAATTGTAATAATAATATTTATACTTCTTATATCGGAGTAGTGTTTAAGTGGTTCATCTTTTTTTAAATATATATTTGACAATCAATACTCGTTAGTTAATATGGTGGTTTAATATATTAGCTTGAGATCGTTTTCCTGTCTTAAAACTCAGAACCCCCAAACCTCAAATCCTGGCTCCGCCTCTGACTACAATAGTAACATTTATTTATTTTTGATAAAAGTAATAATTTTATTGATTCGGGACACACTCACATATACAAGCAATCTACCCAAAAGTAGAGAACTTTCAGAATAAAATGATTCTATGCAAGACACCCAATCTCCAACAGTAACATTATTCTATCCCAATTTACAATTTTCAAGAATTCAAATTCATTTAACTATTCATAATACAAACTTTGTAGAGATATTTCTCCAAGAAAAATATATTTTTAACCATTGCTTTAAACTTCCTTGCACTATTACTAATATAATGTACAAGTCAAGTAATAGATTCAAGTATGGCGAAATGGTGTGCATATCACCAGAAAGCATGTCTTGAAGGTGCAGGGTCCTATAATACTACTAGAGTAGAACTTCTTTAATATATTATTAGCCCAATATGTCATATTTATGTTAGTATTTTTTTTGGTAAAGCATATTTATGTTAGTATTTGTTCTGCTAGAAGTCTCAAACTCAATATAGTATAAGAGATGGCAGCTAATTTCAAATGATTAAGATGTACCTGATGTGCATAAATTGTGTCATATACAAGCGTCCAAAACACACCGGAGGCATATAGTGGAAGCACAACTGAAGGATCAATACTTCCTTTGATAGCAGCCCAACCTAACAAAGCTCCCCAGTTGAAAGTTAGACCAAGAAAGGCTTGAGGCTGCATCAACAGATATACACATCACCCATCCTAACCAAACAGTTGGCAAAAGATGAAGCTGAGAAAGGTTGTATCCTTTGGAGTTGAGGGCAGGGAGAGCGAGAGAGAGTACAGATATACTGATTTGAGAGATGCAGCACGAAGATTCGGATACATTACCCAAAATGTAAACCTCTTCATGAGGGGGTACGAGAAGACCAGCAACAGGGACGAAGCTCCCAAAATGCGGCTGCAGGAAAATAGATGAATCACTAATAATGTAAAATTGTCACATGAAAAAAGAAACTTTTTCTTCATTGAAATGCAAGAAAGGGATAAAGATACTCACGAATATCTAGATATGGGTAGATTTAAAATAAACTGTCCGTGAAAATTTAAGCATAGTACAAGACAAAGTGACAAATCATATGTAATTCAAATGGGGATTCCAACAAATGCAGAGTCTTTAGTCCCATATGTAATCCAAATGGGGATTCCAACAAAATGCTGCTTTAGTCCCATATTCTGTAAGTTGTGAAAATTACTACACTTCCGATACCTAGATTTTACCATAACAAAACTGTGATATCGCTCTCATTATGGATTTAAGTAAAAATCAAGATTTGAAGTAAGATAATTTAACTAGGAACTCAATTTTTCCGGTTGGGAAGGGGGAGGTCTTGGGAAAGTGCTGTAAATGACAAAGTGGAAAAAGAAGAGAAATGTCAACAATCTATGTGTTCGTGGGAGGTCTTTTCAATAGATACACTGATCCTTCTTCTAAGGGGGGAATAGGCAACCACATTAACATTATCAGAGACAACAAATATATATGACTAGTCTCTTTAAATTTCTTCTCTTTTTGTTGTTTGTTTTTATGATTTTTGTTTGTTATTGTTATCTGTTCTGAGTAGGGGGTCTATCGGAAACAGCCTCTCTACTTCATCTGGGGTAGTGGTATGGACTGCGTACACTTTAGCCTCCCCAGACCCCACCTGGTGGGAATACACGGGGTATGTTGTTGTTGTTACTCTTTAAATTTCAATAAGCTTTTTTTGACTTGCTCAGCAAAATGAATAGTGTGATTAAGAAACAGCTGTCCAGCAAGATAACATTCAAATACAATTTTCTCACTTCATGCTTATGAAGGAAACTACGCTAACCTTTATATAAACCAGAAGATGAAAGAAAATCATATAAATTTCTTCAATTAGAACAGATAGCCATTCCCTAGATCAGCTAATCAAATAGAATGAACCAATCAATCAAAACACTATCAAATAGATTAATTAAAAGCTTTGTCTGCAAGGGAAAAATCTGAGAAAAATAAAATTATGTCAAAAAGGAAAGAAGACAAACCTATAGTTGTTTAATTGCAAAAGAATCCCAAGACCTAATAGCAATTGGAATCCAAGAAAAGTAAGCCCCTGAAAGGGTGTCAAGACACCACTAGCGACTGGCCTCGATCTTGTTCTTTCCACCTGCACTGCTTGAAAGCTCTCAAATTCACCAAAAAGCAGAATAATAGACTAACTTGTTATTCAAAATCTCAAACGGAAACCATCTTTCAGAAGGTTGGAAAGGATTATGTTGAGCATGAGAGGAGGAGTCAGGAATTAAACCAATATAAGATATCAATTTCAGCAGTCAAGGACTATTTAGCCATAAATTTAGAAAAGATTATTGATGATAACAAGAGCGAGAAAACTAAACAGACATAAGGTATCGACTTTAAGTTTCAAGGCCATCAAAAATAAAATCACATTGCACCCCGATTGTGCAGTAAAGATCCCAGAAGAAACAAGCGAAACTAATAAAAGCAGCACCCCTCTTGCAATGAAACACCATAACATGAAGGGAAAGACTAGCACTTTGCTCCCCCCATTAGTTCCGTCTCTCTCTCTCACACACACACGAACGAGACAGTGCAAAAGGAAGTAGCATCAGGCATCCCCTTCATTCAGTAACCAAAATCCTCATTCTGAGTCCAGCTTTTACCTAATTAGTCAAATATCTATAGAAAACCACTTGCCTGCTCAAAGCATTCTAGATATCCATAGAGCATAATGATTCTCTATTATATCTACTTATTTTATCCAAGAGGGTTGAGTAAGAGCAAACTTTCTGACAAAGTGTTGAGAGACAAGTCATAATGAGTTGGTGATTTTCCCTTTTTGGAGCTAACAAATACTTAAAGCAATCACTTGAATTTACCACATAAATTAGCCAACAAGAAAATGGAAGAAGAGCAACAAAAAATTTCATCATTGGGGATATAGAAGTATGTGACTCGACTTAAGGAAATTAAGAAAATCCTACTGCCTCCGTTCCAATTTATGTGATGTAGTTTGACTAGATCACTAAAGGAAATGTGTCATTCCCGACTAAAAAGGTAAGTGTGTCATATAAATTGGGACAGAAAAAGTACTAAAATTGAAAAGGAAAGCCAAATCACCTTAGTATCAATATCTCGATCAAGAAGATCGTTAATTGTACATCCAGCACCTCGCAAAAGCAAAGCCCCGCAACCAAATAATGTCATCATCTTCACATCAGGTAAGCTCCCTGGTGGAGCAGCCAAAGCAATCGACCTACATATAAATGCTTAAGGACTCGTCCGGAGATTAATTTTAGGATGCGCTTATCCCAATCAAACATGAACTTATCCCATTTTTGATTGGGATAACTTATCCGAGGATTAGTTATCACGGTATTGTAGTATTATTTTTATCCCAAAAACACACGGATAAAGAGAGTATAAAGAGGTGTTACCACATGCAAGGCCAAGCAAGTAACCAAGTTCCAATAGGTTTATCAAGTCGGGCAAGATGTGCGTAAGGTCTAATTATTTGTGGCAAATACGTATCAACCCAAGTAGGCGAAGGCTTTTGTTGCTCATTCTTCTTCTTTTCTTCAGAATTAGCTAAGGTTGAGAAGTGAAGAACTTGCCGGAACCCTGAAAGTTCAATATTTGAAGAATGTGAAGTGTAAAATGTGAAGGATTTTATAGAATTGGGGATGTGATCAGCATCACGAGAAGAATAAAATTGGAAGGGGTTTATTAACGGAGAATAAGCAAGAGTGGAGCTAGGGTTAGTTAGGTCGCCGGAGGGGTAAAGAGCGGCGATAGAGTGACGACGGATGACGTGGCGAGTTTGAAAAAGGCGGCGATACAGTGCCATTGTTGAGGAATTGGGATGCACAAGGGAGGGAGTTTTAAAGGACTGACTAAATAGGTGGCTTGGAAGGGGCGAAATTCATACTCATAAAAAGTGGTATTAAGATTTGAATCACCAACTGTGAGATAAATAGAAGTTTCATATAAATTAGTGTCAATTTTGTGAAACACGAAATAAAATTTCTAGTTACTTAAAATTGTTTACCAATGATCAATTAAATACCTTAATTTTTCATACATACATTAATTTGTGAGATTAGTTTTTTTTTACATAAGCTCGATTGTGCAAACAAAATTCATTGCATTAGCAATACATATAAAAAAAACCAATACCCCAATCAATAACTATTCGTGATTTCATAATTGAATCAACTCAGTATGGATTCTTAAAGAAATGTTAGGTTAAGAATTTATTTAGAATTATGTGGTTAAAAGCAACATGTGATTTGAATGACACAACCCGTTGCGGATTCATACATTCACCGAGGAATGAAGATACTCCTGACTTGACATCATTGGTTTTGATTGATCAAGAAATTTTTAGATCTTCTTATATGTAAGACAACAACATACCCAGTGTATTCCCACAAAATGGGTCTGGATCTTCTTTTATGTAAGATGGTGATTAAACAAAAAGGTTGAACTATACAAGTATTTTTCACTGAACTAATGGCAAAGGAGGCAAGAATAATGCCCGGCTAAGATGCATTAATTGATAAGAATGCTATCATGGAAATGTTGCACGGGACTCATATTATGTAATGGAATATTTTTCAACATTACCTAATCGAGACACGACTGGCAAATCTCTATCTGTTTGTTCCTTTCACAACACTGAATAGTGAATACAAAGATATGATCGGCTTCTCATTCTGTGTCACGGACGTTAACTATGAATCTAATTTTAGTAACACCAAAAAAAGGACATTGAGAATACGACCTTCTAGCTAATCGCTATTGCGTTCTGGTTCATTTCTTGGTTTCCCTCACATTTTATATATCCAAGAGAGCATAGCTAACTATATTTGCACATCTTATTCACTTGTAGTAGGAAGGAAAAGATATATAGCTGAATCGATTTGCTACTTCTGTACAGATTCTCAAAGCTAGAAATAAGATTTTGATTGGCGATTGTCAAATATACTCGAGGAATAAATCGATACAAACTCATTATTGGGTCATGAGGTATTTCGGTTGCAGAGGTTGTAACCAGAAACGAGAGAGCTAAAGGCAAAGGCTATAAAAGCCAGGAAGGACACCCCAATAGATGCAGATGCCATCTCTGTAAACTCATCTTTCCCCCAATTTGATATCCAGTCATATGCCCTCGTTGCAGCTGAAGAAGATGCTGACATAATCAGATAAGCCAATATCTGCGCAGATAAATGCAAAAGCAAAAATATTTAAGAGCAAATTATAGATAAAAACAAAAGGAATAGTGCGAAGCAGAGTTGTTAACATGGTTAAAAGCACTTTTCCGATTATCACTATGAACTGAGTACACAATTCTTAAGGCTAAGTGCATATTTTACTTTTGTAGGAGGGTCAGCACATGTATCTCCATTTTCCTTCATTCATGAAGAAGATAGCTTGCTAGTTTTTCCGTTACCTCTAAAATTGTTCAAAAACAATACTCATTCAGTCTCAAAACCAAAACATGCTAAAACAAGGTTTCTCCTAGTTGGAAGAGGATAATGAGTAATGATGCATGCATGAAAATCAGAAACTCAACAAAATAAACAAAGAAAGATTTGATACCATGTTTGAAGTCTTTCAGGAACATTCGCATGCTATTTTGTGTTGGATTTAAAACAAAGAACATAAAATGATGCAGGGTTAACATTAACAAATTAAAAGGGTCATCAATTTTAAGGAAGCAAAATAAGAAGAAAACTATCATACCTTATGCTTCTACTTATCACTCTATTAAGTAAGAAGTATAATTTGCTAAAAGTACAGATCATAGTTTAAATACTGAAAACTTGTGCCCCTAAGCATGACGAGTCATTGATTAAGACTATCATTGATTTGTAAGTACTTGAATATTTTTTTGGTTACTAAAAATTTGACTAAAAAGACAAAATTGTCAAAAGAGTCCCCTGGAGACTGAAGGCAGACCTATATTCGTCTACAACTCAACATCAGTGTGAAATCAAGCTTCAAAATGAAAACTTTAATCATTAAGATGTGATCTAAAGGAAATGTTTTATGCTGTAAAGCTCATTCATTGATATATAACACTGAATTCATATCAAGATAGTTTCATACTTTAGCATACAGCAGAGCTCTCATAATAACTTAAATTGACCAATAAAACATAGATCATCAGCCCCCAATAAATAATGAGGTATAGCATATGAATGTCTACTGTTTCTTTCTATTACCACATTCACCCACCAATGTCCTTTTTTAGCATGACCGGCATACTATGAATTTAAATTGATTGTAGCATTGATCCCTGATAAGGAGCGGTTCCCCTCTGCCATCCTATCTCATATACTGCAACTGCACATGTTCATGATAAATAACTGCTGACCGAGGTAGTGTAAAGTGTAAATGAGGCATTGAAAAAAAAAATCAGCGGTAAGAGCTGAATCTTTTCTGCTAGTTCCTGATATCAGAAGTTCTTCAGGACAAACCACAGACAAGAACTTTGACAAACAACCTATAATGTACTAAGATGTTCCTAAAACCTGGACAATTTGAAAGGGTCAAGGAATGCCATACTTCTCCAAACAAGCAGTTTAAGACCTTAGTGGAGCTTGACTTACACCCTCCTATCTAGCAGCATAGTAACAGCCAATATGAAAAAGTAACATCCGACCCAAATATTAAAACCAATAAAATTAGAAATATGTGTTACCCAAGTAGACAAGTTCAAAACTTTACTTGCCTGATCCATAAAGAAATCAAAATGATATCGCGTGTAGTGAGAAAGGAAGTGTTTCCGACTTGCCAAATTGTAAATTAGATCAAACGTCTGAAACCCAGAAAATGCAAATCCAATAGCATTAACAGCAACGCAATACCTGTGACATAATATAAAGGTCTAACCATCACCAAAAGCCATGGGAATTAGTTCTAGGAAAATAATAAATGACAAACAGGCAATGCCAACTGAAGAAAGAAAGAACAACAAATCCCTTGCATGATCTACAAATTTTATGATATAACTTTCTTCAGCAGAAAGAAAAACAAATAAAACGTGTCTACAGTTAAAATCCCTCAGCCCCACAAGGTTTGATATTTATGAATGAATAAATTGCCCTCAACTAGTTCTTATCACTGGAAAAATCATTAGTATGTAACAGGACAAGAGTGCAGAGTACAGTGGTTCCATGGAATACTGCATGGCTCTCTCTAACTTATATTGGATACTCGTATTGATGAAGCAAAATTCAACCACAGTGGCTCTCTTTTGAAAAAATGCAAAAAATATAGTAATAAATCAGACAACCAGGGATTTAATTTGATAAAAGTAAACCTGGTCTGACTCACTACATCGAAATAAATATGCAACGCCAGTAAGTAGGTTTCGGTAGCAGAAAGAAGTCGAAGAGTTTTAAGGACATCACTTTCTTCTGTTTCAGAACCAATGAAATGCATAGTAGTAATACAATGTTATTGCCTATTGCTTCATCTACTGATAAATTGGAGAATAATGAAACGGCATACGCTCTCCTCACTTCCAACCCGAAGGTTGTGAGTTCAAGTCACCAAGGGAGTGCAAAAGAGGTGGGAACTCCTAGAAAGGGGTAAAAAAAATAAACTAAAAAAACGAAACGGCATATGCATCCTATGCTGGCCCTGACTCTCCCCCAATAAACCTGCACTTTTGGTACAATAAAAAAGCAGTTGAAACCTGAAGTCCATGAACTAAAGCTGTAACTACATAAAAAAAAAACCAAAAAAAACCCAGACAGTCCGATGCATTAAAGCTCCCACTATGCACGGAGTTCGAAGAAGGACCAGACCACAAGGGTCTATTGTACACAGCTTTACCCTGTTTTTCTGCAAAAGGCTGTTTATCCCGTGACCTACTACTCATGTGACAACAATTTTACCAGTTAAGTCAAGTCTCTCCTTCTAAAGCTGTAACTACTAAATAACAATTAGGACGAAATTCTTGTACACAAGATTCATTGAGTGATGAATTCTGAAATCAATAAAATCAGTAGAATTTCATAAACTAGAATTGATAGAAAATTTCAAACCTGTACTCCCTGTATCGATCAAAAGAGTCACCACTCCAACCTTCCGTTTTATCAGCAGCCATAACCGAAAACGAAATCAAGCACAAAACAAACTCACAAACTCTAAATCCTAACGCCATCTTCGTCACCTTCAACTCCCTCTTCGAAGGCGGCCTCTCCCCTCCCACCTCTCCACCACCTTCCACGTCACCACTACCACCAAGAACGGGCCCCACTTTCGTACGATCCTTATTACTCTGCGGCGAATTCCGATCCCTGTTTCCGACTTCCGACGTCGTAGTAGGTGTCGGAGGTAAACTTAAATTCTCCCATGAAGGTTTAAGTTTATGTGGAGATCGAAGAGGGGAGTAGTATTTGTCTAGGGAAACAATGGCTTTTGAAGATAGAGATTTAGTAGGGCGGTGATCTGGGAAAGGGTCATCTGAGCGTAAGGGTGAGTCGGAACGTAGAGGTGAGTGGAAGGAGTCGAGTTGACTCAATTGTGAGTCAGTGTCGGACATTGATAAGTGGCTGTTGTTGTGTTTGTGTAAAGTCCAGCGGTGATTGGAGTTGGAACTTGAAGTGGAATGGGAATGGGAATGGGAATTGGAGTTTGATTTCTCCATTTTTTTTGAGTTTCCCGGGGAAAAGTTTTGCGCTTTATTGTTGAGAGCAAAAGAGAAAAAGGTGGGAAGATAATGGAACTGCTTTTAGCGCGTTTGCTTTTGAAAAAGTTTACTTCCTTCAATTGTTTTACTCCACGGTTGGTTTTGAGTTGTCACGTACTCAAGTTTCATTAAGAGTCAATTGTCTAATTTTTAAAATTAAATAAGATTAAATTAATTAAATTTATTAAAATTAAATAGTCAAACACTATGCAAAAAATATCATAAGAAATAACTTTTTGTTTATTTGTAGAAATTTATTTTAATTTATTAGTTTTATTTTTTTAGTCCGTTTTTAAAAGAATATTTCATTTTTTCTGATAATTTTTTAATTATAATCATCAGACATAGTTTAGAATAAAAATTTAACACATTCTATATATTTTAAATTTAACATAATAAGATTTACAGATTGAAACATTGTAGAAAGTACTTCATAGTTATAGGGAGGGTATTTTTCTACCAATAGGATACAACCACATGGTATATATTAAAAATTAGCGGATGTGGCTGGCTAGCAATGGTTAGCAGGGAGTAATAAACTAGGCATGGTTCGTCTCCGCTAAGGATTTTCAGGTCCATGTTAGATGTCTGCATGAATATTTCTGACTAGTGATTCTTAGGTAGTGTCGGTGTTGTTCAACAATAGCATATCTAGTATAATTTCACATGCTCATATTTTCGACAAGCTAAGGTGGATAGTATCCGAAATTAGCAGTGAAAATTTTAAAACGACATAAAATTCATGATAGGCTATTTCGTTTTTGCTTTCAGCAAGTAAGCGATGCGAATGATTTGGTTAAATTACATTGCCGTTTGATTGCACCTCTTATCAATTTTAACCAAATAGTCGTCTATCCAGTTATTTACTAAAAATAAATAGTTAATTTTATCGGCTATTTGTGTAAATATTTCAATTTTTTCACCAACTATTCCTGATCGATTTGTTTGGGCATAACTTGGTTGAAGTTTAACCATGAAATTTTAAGGAACACGTGTGGTAAAGCTGCAAAGAAAACTACTTGGTTAAGAAACAAAGTTCCCACTTTTTTTACTAGAGCAAAAGAGATGGAGGATAGTGATGAGTAATGAGGAGTTATATTTTGCCTCATTAAGCATAACGTGAGAAGCTTTACTTACTAATTTTATACTACTATTTAACTATCAAGTTCAAACCTCTAATATTTTTTGAGGGTCCAAAAAAGAAGAAAAGCAAAAAGTTGTGTTCATTATCCTCTACTTGCTTTAAGTCACTACCAGACACTCGACATATATTTACGAATCCCTTTATAAAGTTGATTGAGCGAGTTTTTTTTAATATAATAAGGAACACATGTACTGTTTTAATTTTAATGAGTAATAAAGTGCTCAGTAACTTGTCTTAGAGACATGACTAAGTACGCAAGCAAAACTTAAAGGTGCATTCGGTGGGAAAGAAAGAAAATAAATGAATTTCTTATTTATTGCACCTTTTATTGTGCTTGATACGTAAGTAAAAAATATTATCCTAAAAATATTTATATGTGCATAATATTATGAGAGGTGGAAGTAGGGGAGGAGGGGGTTGGGTGGTGCAGATGGAGGCTACGGGCAGTGGCGGAGCCACCTTGTACCCAGGGGATTCATCTGAACCTTCTTCGACGGAAAATTATATTAATTATACATGGTTAAAATTATTTTTTACGTATATATAGTAGACGTTGAATCCCCTTCGATTAGTTCGTGTGTTTACTTCTTTCGATCTTGAACCCCCTACGTGAAATTTTTGGCTCCGCCACTGGCTATGGGGTCAGGGGTTGGAGGTGGGTGGGGAAGACACAATAATTTGAAAAACAATTTGTGACATTTATTTTTCTACTTTCACTAGAAAAGTCTTTTCTTTCTCATTTCAGGGGATTTTATTTCTTAAAAATATTTTCTAAAAGTTTTGACCAATCGAAAATTAAAAAATATCTTGTAGCTTATGTTTATAAGTTGTAGCTTAAGTCAGTCGATGAACACAAAATTCTAGAATAATTTGTGGCTTATGATATTTCTCAAATGATTTTTTTAATAGTAAAGTTAATTGTCGTTTAAGAAATACTGCCTTTGCCCATTTTGCTTTCAAATTCAATTGACAAAAAGAAACTCCAAAAGCTTCGCTTTACCTGAGTAGCGGACGTACAAAAAGAGAATGCACTTAATCAACAAAATTAGTAGTGCGTATATCAACTTTGAACACAGTAGACAACGACCAAATTAAAAGACGTGTCATTGATCTGCCTTCAGAAAGATTATTTGCTGTGTCATTTTTCCACTTTAGCAATATACTATAGAACTCCTTTTTACACTTCATTATTGCTTGAGAAGAACTCATGTATTTACTTTTAATTTGAAGTTATTCGACTACTAAAATAATTAGTACGTCATGCCTACCATACCAACATGTATGATGACTATAAATTCATAGGCCTTATTCAGTTTCTTAATGCAGATTTTATTTTTTTCTCCGCATGGTTTAAAAATCATGTGATTTGCTTCCACCTTTATGTCAACGTACGTCTGAACGTTGCAGGAGTTTTACGTACCTCTATTTCAGCAAAGGTATTTCGTTCTATCCTGAAAGGAAATAATCATGTACCTGAATGTTACTGTGAAGAATTAAATTCCTTAAGAACACACAACGAAGTATGTGTTTGAAATTTTTTCCAACTGTGCATTACAGTATACGTATACTTTAATACACATATTCTGTTTAGTTACTGGTTCCGAACACAGTAATCAACCTGTGCCATGCAAAGATCACTTGTGGTACTGAGCTTCGGTGCTGATTCCATTGCATTGCCCAGACAAACGACATATACCCAGTGTAGTCCCACAAGTTGGTCAGAAGAGCATTGCCCAGACAGAAAATTTCTATTCTATGCAACATTTTTTAGGCGAATTAAGGACTACAAAACATCAACAACTATGCATCTAAGAGGGTTAAAGAGATCAATGCCAAATTTACATCAAAACAAGCAGGCTAAGCAGATATCGTTGTAGCTGTTTTCTTCCACCAGTCACGCTAGTTTTAGCAATCTAATTACAGTTAGAAGCCACTACAACGCTCAACATTGGCTAGAGGTTGACAAAAATTATCAGTGCCCGCAAAGTTAGAACATTTGAACCTTGCAAGGGACCTCCCTTTAACAAGTAGTTACAGCTGTCTCGGAGAATGTTCAACCAGTACTTCCACGCACTCTACATTTCCATGACCGTCAGGTGCTGATGTTGTGGCTCCATTCTCGACTCTTGTTTGAGCAGCTGCATTTAAGTTGCTGCTTGGACCAGCATCCTCTGTACGCACAGGACGGAGAAAACCTTGCAATCTCAGCAGATAGCTCTGGCTAGAAGGTTGGGATCTCACATACTGGGCTGCTGTCACAACGTTGGTTGATGACCTTTCTGGATCAGCACGGATATTTGATAAAGCACTGAGATCAAGATTTGGAAAAACAGAACAGCGGCATCTGGGGCACTTCACGTTTAGGCGAAGCCATTCATCAATGCATGCAACATGGAAGTTGTGAGCACAAGGGAGACCACGGACCTGCATAAAGGTTTTCTAATAAGAAAAATGGCAGCAGAGCCTGAATAAGGACAGCACCGACATCGCTAGTGTGACAGTTGTGGTGTTGGCTTCTAGCAAACCAACCTCCAAAACACAAAAAAAGAGGAAAACGGGCACAATGTCCTAAGCCCACTTAACTGGAATAGCATGACTTTTATCTCTGAACTATCTTTTAATAAGTATCTTCAAGGGATGCCAAGATATAAAATTTATCCTCTTAGCTAAGCTGCTGAAACCAGAAGACTATAAATAGCAACGACAACCTTAAAATGACACCAGAACACGTCTTTCCCATTTCTTTTATCCATCTTTCTCAGAATTTAAGCTCTTCGTTTTCTAGTTGCACAATATTACCCTCCAAGAACATTGGAAATTAATCTGATTGCATATAGAGAACTGTCCATAAGAGAAATATTAAATCATTTGCTTGATGTTCATAATTTATTTTGGTGGAAGCTGTGTATAGTAGTGTAGATTTGTGTTATTCAAGTAAAGTTGAGAATGGCATACAAAATGTTATTATTGTCTAAGAATGAGTCTACATTTGAGAGCATCGTACAAGAAAAGGGAGTCCTAAAGTTTCTTCAATAATAAAGAGAAGTGAAGTTAACAAAAGAACTGATACCTCATTTCCCACAACAAACTCTTCCAAACAGATAGGACACTCACTGCAGTCAGTTGGAACAGCCTTCATCCTGAACATTGGAAGTTCTTGAATGAGTGCCTCCACTGCTTCTCTCTATGTGCCAAAAGGAAAATTTAACAGTTAAGAATCTTTTAATTCACCACGTGTAGCAAGAGATTCATATTGAGGAGCATCTTGATCTGTTGACAATAAGTTTTCAGTCATTACCTGAGCATGGCTCAAATAAAGTCCTGGATGGTATGAAGTAGCATCTTGGCCCATCCCTCTCATCTCCTGACCAGCAGCTTCAAATGCCCAATCTGGCACTCTGATCAGGTCAACTAACACCTGTAATAAGGAAAACTGTAAGGTTGTGCAAATAGCTTACCATGAAAACCAAATTACATCATACCATGAAGCACAGGACTCTAAAAACTAGAAGTCATAGTGTGTTTTCACACCAGTGGCCGAAGAAAGAACAACACATTAACCACAGTGATTATTCATTTACAGTTGTTTGACATCCACTTCTGATGACACAGAGCAGATTAGTAACAACCACATACCCAGTGTAGTTGAATAGGTGGGGTCTGGGGAGGGTAGAGTGTACTCTACCCGCAGATCTTACCCCTACCTCATGGAGGTAGAGAGGTTGTTTCCAGAAGAATCTCGGCTCAAATAATGCAACATCATTGCAGTATGAAAAAGAAAAATATAGAAGTAAAGAGGACATAGCAAAGAATAGGTAAAGTATTATATAGCATCCAGAAAACAAGGAGCAGATTAGTCGAACCAAATTATCAACGGAGATCACCCAGAGAGAAACTGTTACACAACTCTTACTTCCCAAAAGACGACAAAACAAAATTAGATTGTTTGACAGAGGGGATACATACAGCGACTCCAACCTATGTGGGACGGAGATCACCCAGAGAGAAACTGTTACACAACTCTTACATACAGTTCATACTACGTTGGGCCACGCAGGGAGCCATGAAGAATGCACTATTAGGCTGGGCAGTAAAAGACGGAAAAGATGAAGTCATACGTGGGATGTTGCTCCATTAGCAAGGGAGGACACACCCTATGCCAAGGAGTGTCACCCGACACTGCTTCGTTGAATTTTTTTTGTATTATATGTATAAATTATCTGAAAAATACAGAATATGACTATAAATAATTTAAATGACACTATTTAAATGTATGAGCTCCCTTGGCCTGATGGTTTGGAGAGCGGCTTGTGTAGCCGAGCTCGCATTTTCGAGCCTCTGCAAGAGCAGCTTTTGTGTTTGATTTTTGGGCTTTTTCTAACTATTGCTCTGTGTGATAAAAGTTCATTGTTAAGGAGTTTCGAACCTCCAACCCCCATTTCCTAGTTAAATTAAGATTTGAAAAACCCAGTTGAACTAGGATTTGATTTATGTAGTGCTATAAGAATTAAATTACTTGTCCAAAAGATTCTGGACCCAATAATTAAGCTTAAAGCTAAACCTAAATTGAGAAGTAATCATTCCACTTTGCAATTTCAATATACTTGTAGAGACAAAGAAGTATGGAACTTATCCTCTTGTGTTTCAGCTTGTTAAGAGAGCTTTCCTGGTGATGAAGTTGGTTACTAATTTACGGAATCGAATGGATGATGAGCTTTTAAGTAGTTGTTGGTGTCTTTTATAGAAAAAGAAGTATTTGGTACTATCTCCAATGAGGCTATTATGGATACATTTCAAAATATGAAAACTCGTCACGGAGTTATAGTAGTTTACTTGATTTATGTTTTAATTTACTGATACGCTTTAAATAGTTTTATTAATATAATGTTATTGTATCAATTATTATTTTTTTAAACGTCAACACCGCTTACAAAAAATATGCAGCCATTGTCCATTAGCACTAATGTGAGTTGTATGTAGGAAGAGAAACAAGAGAGCTTCTGAAGAAAAAGAGCATTATTTGTAGATTTATGGAGTAGCCACTTCTTTTAATGCCCTCTTGATGCACCCATGACATTCCTACTTATATAAAAGGATTGGGTATCCTTCACACTTCACAGAGAACCACATCATTTTGTTAGATCTCTACCTTTTGATATACTTCTTTTATACGGAAATGTCCTATTATTATGAAGTTACACTTTACTTAATCAATAGAAATAGCAATTTTCTGACTAGCAGTTAGAAAGCATAACGGCTTTAGCTTGGAGAGATAGCAAAGATACCATCAATTTAATGTTTTTGTACAATAAAAGGAAACAAAGTCAAAGGGCAAAGGAACTATATATATATCAGGAACAACTTAATCCAAACATGTCATATGTGAAAGTCAAAATACATTAAATCAAGTATATTTTGGGTTCTGATGCTTACCCCAAATTCTGAAATAGGAATTCCTTGTTGAGCGCGTAATAAATGGGCTTGCCTTCTAGCTAACCACTGCAATAAGAAAATGAAAACTTAAGGAAAGTTGTAACACTGACGTCAATAGAATTGCATAATTGTCAATTTGTCGTTTATTGGATTATCTAAAGCCGTTTACATATAGACAATGTAACGCCAAAACAACATCGGTATTTGGGATATTCTACCACCTTCCAAAATAGATAAGAGAACATCACACCGGCCACGAAAAGAATCAGGAGACCGACATACTATTTTCTGTCCGTTACAGCTAGGTATCCTTCTTTTAGTTCCTCTTTTCCGGATTTCATTACTTTTACTCTCTCTTTTTTTCAAAGAGGTGGACACAGGGTAAGTGGGAAACAAAGCTGTCCGAGTTGAACTAAGTGGTAAGTAGGTTCAATTATTGGAAAGTTTAGAAAATAACCTTCCCTGTCGATATGCAAGCTATGCACACTAGTCCACAGTAACTGAACAGCAACCAAATTAGGAAGCCCCACTTTTGGCCGTCTTCTGGAAGCTGAAAGAGTTTCAGCATAATATCAAATCTACGCTTTTAAACCAGAATAATGGAAGCAGCAAGCGACTACTAAAACTTACGCAGTTTCTTGCACTAGTGAACCATAAAGTCCCGATGATGGTCCAGGCCCAAAGAAAGGGGTAGAGAAGCAATGCAAGAACTGAAAGAACAGCTATTCTTCCACAAAAACGACCATATCTCTGCTGCCAACCAAAATCCCTAAAATGCAATAACAACTAAACTTCAGTCTAGTCATCTAAGAGCACACAATCCATATGAGGTGAAGAAATGACCATAAAATCCAAATAACAACCAAAAGAAAGATATCACTAAAAGTTACTAACTAATCCAATCTGTACATTGCTCCTGGGCATTTACTTAAATAGTCTAGAAGTAAGAGAACAGAATGAAGATAATGAACACTCATGAAAAGTTTAGTTTTTCAAAGAGTATTACGCCTAATCAAGAAACAAATAGGGGTTCTCATGCAAGGTTGCAGAAAAGTTTATATCACCATACAATGACAACAACATAACCAGTGTACTCCCACAAAGTGGGGTCTGGGAGGGTAGAGTGTACGCGACCTTACCCCTATCTCAAAGGTAGAGTAGTTGTTTCCAATAGACCCTCGGCTCAAGAAAGCTAGGTAATACAGCTCGCAAAGCTAATCGAGGAAGAACACTTATCGACATTGCTTCTCTAACACATTAAAATGTTACTAAAAAAGGAAGATGGATGAGGCCTTACAATCCCATGCCAGCAGCAAGTCCATTATCTACGAACATCAACAGCCTAAACACAAACACTGCTGTATAGTCAACCTGTATTGAGAAAAGGGTAAAATCAAGATACACAACCGAAAAAAAACAAAAAAAAAACCACAAAGCAACCCTTTACTTTCTTTCTCAAAATAAAAAAATTCTTGAAACCCACCACGATCCAGATATGCAATGGGTATATACAAAGATGGTAACGCTTCCAGTTGATAGCCACAATGATTCTGATAAACAAACAGTTAAAGAAACAACCCAACTACACCATACAACATTTCAAGACAGTGATTTATAAAAAAGAAAAAGTAAATTAAAAATGAAAAATTAACCCATTTAAAGGATACATACTGGTAGCTAGCATTGATAGGAAGAACCCATCATACCTACAAGAAAAAAAACACAAAAGAGTTAAAATTTGGCACCCCATTACACAATTTGATGTTAAATTGGAAAAAAAGAAGAAGAAGATAGAAGATTTGTTAAAATTACCATTTAAAATCAACTCCTCTCATAGCCATTTGAACAACTTATAAAGAACCCTAGTAGAAAATCAAGAATTCAATTTTCATTATCAAGCAAAATTCTTGAAGTCAATTTTTTTATTTGCTGATTTTGCTGCAAACCCAGTAATTAAGAATATTGTAAGAGTGATATAGTAGGAAAAAAAATAGAGGAATGATATTATAGCGTATATAGATTGGTGTATGGATTTGAAAGGAAGGAAAGTAAGAAAGTACAATGTTTTTCTTTTTATTGAGGAGAGTGCAGACACAACAGAACTGGTGAAGTGAAGAAGAAATATGACTATATCTAATTAGGTGGCGTTTGCCAGGCATTCCTCTTTTGGTCACCTACAAAAAAATTACTCACTCTGTTTAAAAAAAAAAATGACCTATTTTTCTTTTTAGTTCATTTCAAAAAGAATAACCTTTTCTTTTTTTGGGCAATACTTTAATTTCAACTTTATACATGACATGTTTAAGACCACAAGATTTAAGAACATTTTGATACATTTACCATAACTTTAATTTAAGACCACAAGATTCAAAAGTATTCTTTATTTTCTTAAACTCCGTGTCAAGTCAAACTAGGTCATTCTTTTTAAAACGGAGGAAGTATTTATTTATTTACATACTGTATTTTTCATAATCCCTGTATCAGGGCCAGCCAAGGGATACGTATCACCTCTCACTAACTAAAGAGGGTGTTTGAATTGATTTCCTTTCAATTTTTGAAGTTGTTTGACAAAGACACAAAGTATTTTTAAGTCAAAAGTAGATTGCTTTTAGCTTATAAATCACTTAAAATAAAAACAAATTCAAACATCCCCATAGACATTAGCTTATTCTATTCATCAAGATTAATTGTCTGTTTAGCCAAGCTTATTTTTTTCCTACAAATGTTTATTTTTTTCTCAACAGTGCTTATTTTTAAAAAATGAGGTGTTTGGTCAAACTTTTGAAAGAAAATAAGTGTTTTTGAGGAGGAAAAAAAATATTTTTTCATAAGTTAAAAAAAGTAGTTTCTCCTTAAAATCTTTTTTAAACAACAACAACAACAACATATCCAATATATTTCCACCACGTGGGGACTTTTTTTTTTTTAAAACATTTTTGAAAAAAAAATACTTAAAATCACTTTTAAATTGGTCAAACACTAATTACTGCTCAAAAATATTTTCTTTAATTTATTGATCAAACACAAACTAGTTATCATCAAAAGTATTTTTTTTGTAAAAGCACTTCTAATAAAAACACTTTTTAAAATAAACTGATTTTAGAAGTTTGACCAAACAAGCTATAAGACAAAAAGGAAGAATTATGTAGTGTTTTTTATCTTTGCTGAAATTTAAACTTAGACCTTAATTCACTTTATTCATCACTAGATCACATTCTTGGATGCAAAAGAATTTGATGTAATTGTAGAAATAGAACATAATTATGCAATTTCTCTTCAAAATATATGAATTGCTCAAAGTTCAAATCATTGTGAAAATATTATTAACTAATACTAAAATACTAAATAAATAATCATTAGAATACTTATTCTATTAAATCTGCTTAGATTAAGGCAAAAAATATTTGTCAAGCGGAGTGAAGCAAATAAAAAAATATTTATAAGCTTTATGATTTATGATTCTAATAGAAGAGATATTTAACGATAAAATTGCACTTGTTAAATAGGAAAGCAAAAAAGAAACATAAGAAAGTAAAACACTCCTTAACTCAAGTCAGAAATGCAATAAGAACAATGAACTGTTGACAACTTCTAAAAAGTGTTGTTTCTGCATTGAAAATTTCTGCCTCTAAAATCAAACATTGTTTAATTTAAGTAGTTACGTAGTACTCCTAATAAAATAAATATCTCATATTAATTGATTATTTATTAAATTAAGATAAAATTAATTAATTTTTTTCTATTTTATTTCTATAATTAATTATAATTTCAATATTCACTCATATGCCAAATAAATATAATTAATATAAATAAAGAATAAAATATTAAAATTTATTATTTTATTTATAATTTTTTAATCATTATATAAAATAAAATGTATCCAACTAAAATAAAACGAGGGTAGTAAAATTGCAACGTTTAACTTGGGAGAGTTGGACACAGCAAGTCCTAGTAGAGTAGACTCTGAGTCTACCGGGTCTATATGTGTGTTTTGAAAAGGAATGGGTGGGATGGGATGGGCCCCATGCAAGTGGCTGCCACGTACGAATCTTATGTGATGACGTGTTTCAATCTGGATCGCTAATTCCGAGGCCTAATAAGAAATGATTCGGAAAGTGTTATACTCCAAGAATAATTATAGTATATGATCTTCATTTTTATTTCCTTTCTCCACAACTCCTTTTATTTTTTTAAAATAATCAGACTCGTTCCATGCTACGGAGGAATTTTTTAATACGATTAGGTGTCTATGTCACAAAAAAATGTCAAAATTGAAATTTCTCATTTTATCTTAAGTAAGAACTGAAAAAAAGAAGAAGAAGCAACAAAGGATGTTCATCATAAAAAGGAATGCGAACGAGTCAAGTACGTACTATATTTAATCATTTGAGAGTTGAGAATCTATCAGAAATAACTTATCTATCTTCATAAGATAGAAATAAAAATGTGTATAATTACATGTTACTCTCTCTAAATCCTACTTGTGAAAATACTTTGAATATCTTGTAACAGTCATAATTTCATATTTGAATAACTCAAATCTCAAGTTTACATAGATCTTCGTAGTAAATCATTTGTGACATTTAATGTTAAAAGAAATTATGTAGCTAAAATTTAGTAGGCGTTTGATCATGAAAATAAAATATTTTGGAGTTGGAATTGAAATTGAAGTTGGAATTGTGTTTGACCATGAAAATAAATAGTATTTTTTTTGACTTTTTATGAGAGAAATAAAAGTAAAAAAAGTAAAAACAAAAAAAAGTTGTTTTCACTTTTTCGGAAATAAATTCCACTTTAGTGAAATGCATTTTATGGCCAAACGTCACTACATTTCACTTTTTTTACTAAAATAAAATTTATTTTCGAAAAAAAGTAAAAAAAATCCATGACCAAACAGGCCCTTAAAGTTGAGATCCAAATCAGTTCTCCCATCGCTTTCATTTCCCACCGACTCTGCTGATTCAATCTTAGTTATACGTATTTATTTTTCGCTGTGAAAGAGAATAGAGAGTGAAATATGTCTTCGTTTTACTTTTTGTTTTACTCTGATAATTGGTTATTTCAATTTGACATATTGTATTATCTACCAACCAATTACCAGTTTGAGTTAAATGTGTGGTTAGCCTAACTTGAAAGCCATCTATTTTATAGTTTGATTAAATCAAAGCATCAATGACGGATAATAAGACATGATTAAAAGGTCATTATCTACAAAGTTGAAAGACAAAAAAAAGAAGGTTTATAGTTCTAGATTCCTCCAGAATGAACATCTGGAGACATAATCATACTTTGAGTTTTGCTTATGTGAGCTTTTGCCAAACTTAGCTGTAGTGCAATGTTTATGATTAATCACAATCTTATACACATATCTAAAAATCACAACACTTAGGAGGGCCCCAAAAGGCGATTTAACTTAACTAGTTAAATAGATTATGCAGCTACATTAATCTCTAATCATGAAATGTTCTAAACTGAAATTTCGCTTACACTATATATGTTATAGTAGGGTTTGTCCAAAGTATCATGTCATGTGAAAGTCCTTCGATAACAATCTTGAACCTAACTCACACCCAAAAGATAGCTATTAACATATTAAGGGTTGACAAAATATAAGTGAAATTACATCAGAATTATTCAGATGCATTAAAGCATCAGTTTTGTCAATAAACTGAGGACCAACGAATGTTAAGTGATTTTTTGAGCCTAGTGAACATTTAAACGAACTGTTAGGAATTTCAAATAGTTTATAACAACAACATACCCAGTGTATTCCCACAAAGTGGGTTCTGGGGAGGGTAAAGTGTACGCAATCCATACCACTATCTTAGATGAAGTAGAGAGGCTGTTCCCGATAGACCCCCGGCTCTAATTTCAAATAGTTTAAGTTATATATACAATCAGTGTGAGAAAAAAAATTATACATCAGATCACGTTGAACCCAGAAAATATTATGATCCCACAAAGCTTTTAAGCTTGGTGAATGAAGTGTTGAGGACTTCAACCACTAGCAACACTCATACTTAAGATCCAGAAAGCTTGCTCATGTGGTAGATGACGAAATTTTCATAATTCAGTCACAATTTGCGAATAATATTCTCTAGCTACTAGCTACCATTGAGTTAAGCAGGTCAATAATCATGATATTTCTCCACTGTAAGCAATAAGCATCATTGTTAACTCATTGAGACTGAATAACCGTAGCTGTGACAAAAGCTGACATCATAGAATTTGGTTTTATCATAGAACATGAATGATAAAAACTAGATAACATGCACAAATGTTTTGACCTTCTTGATCTGAAAAGCATAGTAGAAAGGAACTAAACTACTTTCTAATGCCTTCTTCATCATCTGTGTAAGGCATAGACTAATAAAAGGTCATCGTTTGATGAGATGTATCAATGCAACTTTGTAGATAATACGAGTTACAGATACATCTCTATTCTCTCATAACTTGAAAGTTGAAACAGAAGGTCAAGTGGCATTTTTCCAATATATGTAGTTTACAACGAGTATGAGTAACTTTAGATGGAAGAGTTAATTTCCAATAAGGTACATAATTCCGTCTCATTTTTTTCTTTCCTTTTCTTGATTATACATAAACAGCTTACTGAATTTTGTGACAGAAAAGGTATTTAGGACATGGAAAAAGCATTAGAGGTGCTGACCAAACCCTCCACACACTTTGAGAATGAAGAAAATCTATACAACTGTCTGAGCCCATCTTCACCAACAATGATGAGAAATGATCCTGCTGAAGGTAACATGTTAAGCATTTGTGATTGAAATGATGATGATTCGTATAGCAATGACTCACATTTACATGAAGCACTGATCAATCGTTTCAGTGGAAAATTCTACTATAGATTAGCAGCAGCTCTTTAAGGAACTTTTCAACTAAAGCTTCAGTTAGAGTTCAGAGAACAGAAACGTCAGAAGACAAATGGCAAGACTTTGTTCAGCAATGATATATAAAACATGATGCTGAATACAACAGTATATAGTTGATAAAGTTCACGTATCTCACCTGCACTCTTGTTGGTGAAATCCAAGCTTAGTGGTATAATGTCATGTACAGCTAGGGGGGTTTAAGCATTTATAGACTGTGGATGCAGGTTGCTTATAGGTAGGTATGCTGCTAGCGTCAACAAATCTAACTTCACCTGGCCCAAAAGAAAGATCCCCGTGCCTGTAAAATAAATCAGACAGATATGTCAACAAAAATTTTATAAGAAACCAAACCATTTAAATGTCGGAGTGACCTAAACTGCAAGCATGAGTAGTGCTGTCAAAGTCACTTGCCTTCGAAGATCAAGGCCTGTTAAACCAGCTTGAAGAACTGTCAAGTTGTCAGAATCTGGTGAGACTATGATGACTGTGTCCTCTGAGTATTGAGTTTCAAGAATCGACATGAGTTGTGTTACACGAACAAAGACATCCGAAACACTCTCGTTAGGCGTTCCATCATCAATTGGAGGTGGCTTTATGTTCGGAGAAAGGCTATCTGATTCATAAACCTGCAACATTATAGCAGGAACATATTTCAACAGGTAATGCTTTTAGGATAGAATTTGGTTCTTGATTGTATTTTTTAATCTCTCTGCCTTTCCTTTTACTTTTCATGTACAAATTTTGGCAATGCGTACGAGAGTTGGGAGCGCTGAAATGATTCAAGTCCTCTGAGGCAAGAGAAACGACTCATTGTTGGTCCCTTGGGAGGAAATACAAGACCATGGATCCCCAAATATTTGAAAATTTTCTGCTTGTCCCCTCATATGATTATTAGTAGGATTCATAATTACACATTAGTTGCAGATAATTAATCCTTCCCCACCAACATAGGGCCTCATAATACAATTCATGCACATATTACTTTTATCTGGTCAACACATGAATGAGAGTACAAATGCAGCATCTTACTTCAGATAAAGTATCCAAACTTTTCCCTTCATATGCTCCCAGTCCACGAGCATCCAAAAAGCTATATTCAGGGACAATATGGCTGCAATCAGACATAATCAAATGGAGTATCAACTAGCAAAGTAGTTACCATCAACCAAATTATATATTATAACCAGTACAAACAAGAATTCAATTATCATTAACCGTCTATTGATCTAATATTAGCCCTCAAATCATATGCAAAAATTAAGATTATGTCCTAGAAAAAAGCACTGGACTTCAAGAAAATAAACCAAGTTAGAGTCCCAATTGAAGCAATTACTAGGGGTAGTAGTTTAATACCTTCGATTAACACCATTAACAGCAGCTATAATCTCAGCAGCCTGATAAGCTCTCTGAGTAATAGAAGGCCAAATCCAACAATTCCCTTCACAAGCCCTCATTTCCTTCAAATCAAACGCCGCCTTCACAGTCTGTTTCTTTCCTTTCTCAGACAGCCCATTATCCACAGATGTTTTTGTAACTGGATTAGTATTAATCACCCCTAGACTCTCATATTTCGATTCCCCTGCTCTCACCAAAAAGTACCTACCAATCACCTCAACCAACAATTACACAATTGCTCATCACAAAAATCACAACTTTCTAGCAGATTAAGAAAAACAAAATACTCCCACATGCCATATTAGTTGTCCACTTTCCTCTTTTCACCTCCTAAAGAAATCATAAATACGAAGGCTAGTTTTACTAATATATCCCTTTTAGGCACTTTTTAAGAACTTGATAAATACTCCCTTCGTTTCACCCCTGTGCTAAAAATAGTTATTTCAATGTACCAGTTTAATTTTTGAAATTAAGAAAATTTTATTATATTTTTCCTTTTTATCCTTTAGTATTAAATAATTACATAAAGTAATACTAGTCAAAGTTAAAGTTTCAAAACATAATTATCCTTTCTCAATTTTCTCAAGTTTATTTAAGGGGTGAGGCAAATGAAACGGAGAGAGTGTACCTTGTTATCAGTTTAAAAAAGAATCAATTGTAACGGTGAAAGGAGAAAAGTATAATTAATTATATCTTGCTTTTATAAATTAACTACGTAATTTAGGACAACTATTTATAGTAACGTGAATAACTAATACGGGACGAAAGAGTAAGAAAAGAATTTAAGAATTACCGGTTAGAGAGGCGAAAAGGTGGCATTTGAAAAAGGCCACGAGCATTTGATACTGGTAAAGAAAAGGGACTAAGCTGGTCATTGAGGTTTGGAGAAGATAAAAATGGAGTAATCAGGATGGAGAGAGAGGTGATAAGGTGACGGCGGGTGGTGGTTTTCAAGTTGAATTGGGAATGAGAGGGGATTGGTGGTGGTTCAGAGGGGCTCCATGGGGGAAGACTAGTGTTGGAGGCAAAAACTTTTGACATTGTTGTTGTTTATTGGCTGGAAAAATTTAACTGATTTCTGATTTCATAACAGAAATTGGGAAAGAAAGAGCAATCGCAAATGTGTAAATGGGAGTGTGAGGGTGATGGGAAAGATCAAATTTTTATGATGCTAACGCCCACACAACAAAAATATCTGAACTATAGTCTTTAAAATTCCAACACCTGTTTTACTAACCCCTTCCAAAATAGTTCTCACGTTTTGTTTCTTAAGAGTCAATTTGACTAGTTTTCAAAGCTAGATTAGATTAAATTTATCCGATATTTTAAATTTAAAATTTTGATATTTCAAAAGCCATACCAAAAGTAGTATAAAGTAAAAAAAATTTCATATCAATAATATGATGAAAAAAATACATCTTAAAATGTTGGTCAAAATTCGTATTATTTGACTATCAAAAAGAAAATTGTGACAAGTATTTTAGAATGGAGGGAATATCTTTTTTCTTTTGGCCCCATTTTCCATAACAATATTTTAATATTTATAAGATGGATAATCGAATACTCACCAATAAGGTGGAAGTTGAGCTAACAAATCAAGTAAGCTACTAATATTCACCAATACTTTTTTTTTAAAAAAAAAAAGTTTCAACTTAATTTTTTTTTCTTCTTATAAAGACGCTATTAACCATTTTGTTTCGAAGGATACTACGGTAAAAAAACTGCATTTCTTAAGCATTACTAAAACCCAGCTATTTCTGTGGATATTTGTTTATGAAGAAACAACTGTTAGATATCGTTTTTATTGTTAGTGTCATTCTATTCATTTCATTTGCATTGTCCAAATTGATTATTAGTCCCCCCCTCCCCCCACCTCCCGCACCCCCCTTTAATTTTTTATATATCTTGAAACGTGTCCTTTCTATTATGTGATGGATAGGTAATATCCTATCAAGTATGTTAACACGTTTAAAGAGATTTAAAAGGTCTTTTACTACTTTCGTCATTGTCTTAGATAATTGATTAACTGGATGCTCATGAACAATCCATAATCATTTCAAGCACAATAAATAGCTTCAATTTTGTTGAAACATTAACATCATCTGCTCCTATATCGTTGGAAAAATGAAAACATCATCCACATTCATAATCACAACTCTTAGCCCAGCAAAGGCCCAAACAACAAATTTGCAGATTGCCTTGTTTGCTTGTAATTAGACTAACACCATATATATATATATGTGTGTGTGTTGCTTTATGTTGATGCAAGTTTGGTTCCAAATACTCGAAAATTGAGTATTGCTATGGTAGCCTTGAAGGCAAATAATCATGTGCTTCATGCCCATGGTAATTCATTCACTTTGTTGAAAAAGCTGTGATAGCTGAAAGGTTAGCAATTCGAAAACAATTCAAATTGCGGTGGAACAAGGATGGAGGAATGTACGAATTTTGTCACTCATCAACATTAAATCAAATGCTAAATAGAAGAATAGCTGCTTCTTGGGATGTGATTACTATTTCTGAGTATATCTGACATCTCAAACATTCCCTGAGGATGTAGCCTTTATATACATAAGTAGACATGCTAATAGTTGTACTCATAAATTAGGTACGTTTTCTTTATCAATTCATTGGCGTGAAAACTTACCAGCTTGACTTGTTAATGAGGCTTCCTACTACATTGTACAAATAACTACTATATGATCAACATACCTCTGCAAAAAAAAAAAAAAAAAGTGGGGGTGGGGTGGGGTGGGGGAAGGGGGGGAGGGGGCTCAATTACACAAATGTCCTCCTGGTGTTTTGCCAACAGAAACAAAATGTACTTCCGTCGTAAAAGAGGTAAGAACAGAGTTTGCAATGTCCTTGAGAATGATGTAGGCTACCATTTAGATTTTGTCCGTTTTTAAAAGTTGTACAAATATAGTCCTTGAGACTGACAAAACATTATATTGTTGTCTAATGTCAGGTGCATGTAACATTTTCTCATAAGTTTTTCAGTTTGCTCTAAAAATTTCATAAATTGCAAGAGAAATCAAAAGAAAATTATTTACTAAATAATTGTCCCAAAAAAGGTGTGAGAAAAAAAGGAGTATCTTTTGAAGTATCTGGGCTTTTCACTAGCTAAGCTATGGGCCAGAATGTTAAAAAGAAGAACATTATTTTGGGCCCAAAAGAATCTTCCATATTTTTTCCTTTTCAAGTGTACGTTGTCAAACATGTCATGACTAATCCCTGTGAAAAGAAAAACCTGAGGAAAACATTACTTTAAACAGAACAGAAAACAATTGCAAGCAGTAAGATATTATGTCAGTGAATGTGTCCATGGTTTGTGTATATTTAAGTTTTGTGATTGTATATTTTATGTGTGATAACGTAAATGAAAGAGCAAGTTGTCATTTAACTGACAAGCTTTGCAGATTAAAATAAACACTATAATCAAGACGATTAACCATTATAAATTAGTGAAGTAATCACAAGTCGTCATGGATCGCAGGGCGGAGCTAGAAGTATGCATGAGTTAGACCGAACTCGATAATTTTAGTTTAAACTAAAATCTACTTAAAAAAATTCACTAAATATCTGTAAAAATTAAATCTAACACTTAGTTACTAACATCTGATGTTGTTCTCCTAAATTTTAAAAACTAGTAAAATTTAAATTCCGACTCTGCTTAACGTAGATCCATAAATTAAGAAACACCATTTGGCCATCAGCTTCATCAAGACTGACAGTAAGATTGAATCTAAAATACCATGTTCAATTTTGTGACTAATGCATTTAAATAACACACTTTCGTTATTTTAATTATATTTTAAACAAAAACTTGCTAGAATATTTAGGAAAAAACAAAATTAAATAATTTTTCTTTTACTTTGACTTGACGACAAAATAATTTGTCGATGATTGCTCTTAAAGAACGATACAAGATTAAAGAATTTATATTTACTGCCACCCACTGTTCTTATAGGGAAATTAAACCAAAATAAAATAAAATAAAAATGATAGTGCTCCACCATAGTGGATAGATAGAGCATATGGTAAGATGGAATAGGTACTAGTAGTAGCTGCATCAAACGACGACAACAGCAAAGATTCCCAAGTTTCAGTGTGGTGTCACTGACACCTATTATAAAAGTAAAAAGGATTCCACAATTGTTCAAAAACGAAGCATGTCTGAGATTGTTCCTTGTACTCTAGTAAAGTAAAATTTTTACTTCAATTTATATTGTAAAGAATTACTATTACATTATTAGTGTATTCTAACGTATTGTTACAAGTGACTAGCTTTATTTTTTAGATCATGAATTCTATTATATGATCCATTTACATTAAGAAGTTAAAAGTACTCTCTAATATGTAATGACTCAAGGAATTTTTCCTTTGAATTAGAGGTAAGACTAGCAACGGACCGGTCGGTCCGTGTTTTCCGGACCGTCACCGGTGGACGGTGACCGGATATGGTCCGGAACCGGGCCTACCGGACCGGGCTGCCGGGTCAAGTCCCCTTTGTCCGAACCGGTCCGGTTTCCGGTTCCACCCGTTTTTTTTGTTTTTTTTTTTAAAAACTTTTAATTTAAATTCAAAATAAAAAAATAAAAATAAAAAATAAAAAAAATTGAATAATTGTTTTTTTGTTTGAATTTAAATTAGTTTTCAAATTTTATTAAGTTTTAAAACATTTTTTTGAAAACTTTAATTTTCAAATTTAAAGTTTACGTTTAAATTTTCAACTTTGAAAACTTTGATTTTTTTTAAAGTTAAAATGTAAATTTTCAACTTTCAAGTTTAAAGTTTAAATTTAAATTTTTAAGTTAAAGTTTATTTTTTATTTTTTTTTAATTCTTAAAGTTTAAATAAAAGACAACTTTAAAAAGAAAATGAAGGCGAATAGCCTATAATTTTATTCAAATCAATAAAGAAGTATACATGTATTACAAATATTAGAAGAACACCTAATCTACGCAGCCATCTTCTAGGAAGGGTTCTGTTTCAACTAAGTCTCGATTATTATACTAATATCTATAATTTCGAAAGTATGTTTTTCGTAATTTATCTATCAATTCCTTGGAAACATGATCCGGAATCGGTATTGGGTTTTCTTCATCCATTGCTTCCATGCCATCATCACTATTATCTCCAAGTGCTTCATCTATTTCTACTTCGGCTTGATGCGATAAATTTGGTAGTCCAGTATTCCTTCGTTCGGCGTTGATCCAATCTCTGAACAACACTGATATTTCCAAACTATCTTTTGCTAACGAATATCTATGGTCTCCAATGAAAAATCTCCCTGCGCTGAAAGCTTGCTCCGAAGCTACTGAAGATGCTTGCATAGCTAGCACATCCCGAACCACCCTTGAAAGATATGAAAATTGTTCTGTCCGGTTCTTCCACCAAGTTAAAAGTTGAGGATCTCCATTTTCATCCCTAATATTTTTTCGTGCCTGATTAATATATTGATCAAAATCATTATTGTTAGAAGAATCAAGACCAAGTTCTTCATCCATAATTTCATCAAAATCATTAAATCTAGCCCTACGACATGGAGGTTCAGACGGTTCATCATTTAGTAGCTTCTCTCTATAAATGTCATACAAATGTCTAGCTTTAGTTAATACACTATATTTACACGATTCAACAGATGGAAGTTCATCACTTGTAATTTCTAAATTTTTATAAATTTTTTCAATCATTTTTTTAACACTATGTTCTTTGTACGTTGGGTTGAACAAAGTAGAAGTCAAAAATAATTGAGGAATAGGAATTTTTTTTTTTAAAAATTTGTCAATCATATATGAAACCGCAAGTTTAAAATGTTCACGATCTTTATATTTAACAAATTCAGATGAAATAACACAAACATTTACTAAAGCTGAAGAAATAGTAGGATAATATTGACCAGATATAATATTTGTAGCACTATAAAAAGTTCTCAGAAAGTTAATAAGTTCTTCGCATTCTTTCCAATCCTCGTCGGTGATTTTAAAGCTCCGATGCGATTGATGTTTATTATAAAGCATTTGTAAAGGCTGACGATAATCAATAGCAACAATAAGCATTTCAAATAAAGAATTCCATCTAGTAGTCACTTCTTTTGGAATTTTTCTAAACGACATTTCAAATAAAGCACACGTTTTTTCAAATTCTATAATTCTAGACCTTATTTTAGCTTTAAAAACCCATGCACAAGCAGCTCGAATTCTAACACAAGAATCAGAAAATACATTAATACCATCCATCACTATTAAATTATAAATATGTGCATTCCACTTAACATGAAAAACATCATCATCAATAGGACAAAGTCTGGATTTTAAAAATTCAATAGCTTTTAAATTAGCAGAAGCATTATCTAATGTGACACCCATTATCATATCACAAAGACCAAAATAACGTAAAATCTCTCCTATCAAAGAAGCAATATAACTACCAGTTTTCCTCTCTCCAACATATTTATAACCTATAATTCTTTTTTGCATGTTCCAGTCATGATCAATCCAATGAGCAGTAACAGTAAAATATTCATTACCATTAGGACTTACACCCATATCAGAAGTGATAGATAATTTACCATCAAAATAATAAAAGTAGCAACGAAGAAAATGACAATGTTCACGTTGATATTTAAAAATATCAGCTTTAATTGTATTTCTTGAAAAACCACAAAAATCAGGATTATACACCACTCGAATATAATGAATAAAACCGGGATGTTCACCAAAATTAAAAGGCAAACCACAAACCGCAATCATTTTAGCTAATTCTTCACGATCTCTATCCTGACTATATGTGAGTGATGTGCTTGGGCCAGCCGGGTTACTATAATCTAAAATATTCTGGACCATGTTAGAACCTCCGACAGATTGGTTAGTATCGGGCAAGGGTTTACCATTTTTTTTAGCCCTAGCGATAGCTTCTAGATGAATAAATTCAGGAACACAATCTCTCAAATGTCTAGTTAGCATTCCTGTCCCATCCTGCGATCCCTCAGTCAAATGTTTGATCACTTTCTTACATTTATTGCAAGTTACAGTAGTTTTCTCCGTATTTTGGATCATAAATTTTCAAACTAATGATCTCTTAGGACGTTCACTCTTTCCTACTCTAGTAAACGTAGGTAAATTTTCTACTTCATCTTGTTCCGGTAATTCTGTAGCCGGACTAGTAGGGGTAGGGGTATCTTCTAACTCTTGTTCTTCTACATCTTCCTCTTCCTCTACGTCTTCAAAATAAGTATCAAAACATCTATCTAAGGACTCATGGTCTACTACATTACCGGAAGCAACATCAATAGCACAAGGACGTTCAAAAGAAGTATCATCAAACTGATTAAAATCATCGTTATTAATTCTAAATCTAGGTGGCAACGATTTAGAACTACCTCCACCACCGCCTCTACTACAACTAGCACCCTTATCTTTTTTACCCCAAATTTTTTTAACATGACTAACAAATGTTTTCTTACCACTACCTTTTTTACCTGCATCCATATTTTAATATTAAAAAAAGAAATATAAAAATATAAAACAAACAATGTAAATATAATGAAAAAGTAATAGTAATTAAACAAATAAACAGATGAAAGTTGGAACAAATGTACCGAACGTCTGCGTAAAAGCAGACTTATATAACCAAAAAGCCGGAATTGAGAGATGACAATTGAAGCTTGCTTCAAAAAAAATCCCTTCAATTAACAAAATACACAATATTATAGAGAGTATTTGAGAGTGATTAGTAATAGAGAGTTTTTGAGAATTTGTGGGAAAATTAGGGGGAAGAATGGGTATTTATAGGAAAATATGAGGTGGGGGGGCTAGGGGGGGGATGGGGGAAGCTGGGGGGGGGGGAGCTGGAACTAGCCGTTGGGGCCCTCACCAACGGCTAAAATTTTTTTAATTAATTTTTTAAATATTATCGTTAACCGAATCGGAACCGAACCGGTCAACCGGACAAAATGGCCCCTTCCGCACCGGTCCGTGTACCGATAGGTACCGGTACTGGTCACCAACCGGGCCTACCGAAACCAGAACCAGAATCGGAACCGGACCGAAACGGGCTAGCCCGGTTTCGTTGCCACCCTTATTTAGAGGTATAACATTTGCTCATTAAAAATTGTTCATTTCAACAAGTTCAAGTTTTGAGTGGGTTGATG
Source organism: Capsicum rhomboideum (assembly GCA_031232105.1). Lineage (NCBI taxonomy): Eukaryota > Viridiplantae > Streptophyta > Magnoliopsida > Solanales > Solanaceae > Capsicum > Capsicum rhomboideum. Next base: position 9,434,624 of record CP124716.1, read on the forward strand.
ACCGATTTACTTATTAACTCAACCTATTTTGATCCATTAAAATTCAAACCGACTCATTTATTTGAGACGCTAACCTTGACGAATCGAGACTAATTGTTCAAGGTAAAAACTTACTCATATTCAATGTTCTAACTTCTATATCAAATCAATAGAGGCATGAGATGTGTTGAAGAAGTTCCACATCAATCAGTTATGGGATGGGTAGTCTTTTTATATGTGGAAAAGGGCCAAAAATACCCCTGAACTATCTGAAATGGAGCAAAAATACCCTCCGTTTGTTTTTTAGCTCAAAAATAGCCCTCTGTTGTTTTTTTGGCTGAAAAATACTCTTCAATTTGGTTTTTGGCTCACAAATACCCCTCACTTTAACGGAGTGCCACCAAGCACATTACGTGACAAAAAATTGTCACATGGCCAGTCCACGTCAACATCTCACTTACGAAAAAGGGCCAAACTACCCCTAAACTATTCGAAATGGAGCAAAAATACCCTCATTTTATTTTTTGGCTAAAAAATACCCCTCCATTTATTTTTTGGCTCACAAATACCCCTCACTTTAATAAAGTGACACCAAGCATGCCACGTGAAAAAAAATTGTCACATGGTCAGTCCACGTCAGCATCCCATTTAATAGTCAGCCGACCCACTTAACCATCCAACTTAACAACCCATTTAATACTCATACCCGACCCGCCTTAAAAAAATCTGACCCATCTTCATAATTAAAGGGTAAAGATAGATTCACCCTTCATATTTAATCTTACTTTATATTTCTTTCGAAGGCTGCTTTCATAACTTGAACCCGTGAACTCCTAATAACATGATAACAATTTTGCCGATTACTCCAGTAAAATTCACATGATTTGATATAAATATTCCATGCGTTAAGCATGTACTGTAAGTTGAATGAGTAGAGCATCTCTTTGTTAAAAGCCTAGATGTTCGCGTCCTATCGGAATCTGTTCAGTGGTCAGTTAGTATTAGTGTACTGATATGCCTGTGTCTTGTTTTCCGCACACAACACTAAGGCTTTGATAACGTGGTCCACCAATATATCTCCAACTTGCCTAGCTACTTGCTAAGTTTAGTTGAGCCTTGGATAAATGTTTAATGCAAATATCGAAAGCATGCTGTGGACAACCTCCATTTAACCCCTCTCAGGTCCACAATTGTGAATTGTCAGTGACTGGATAGAGCAGATGTTGGAGCATAATATGCTTTTATCAACAGTGTTTATTTCTTCTTTCCAAGATGGTATATATTCTTTGCATTTGGATACAACATGAGTTGTATGTACGAGTAATTCTTTTCTGTCTCGAATAGAGCAGCAAAGTTGGATTCGCAATTTAACTTGTTTTGTTCTACCTTTAACTTGAAAATATTGTGGTTACATGAACTTAGAGCTTATGAGTTGCATCCGTCCTTGCGGACAAATAAGCTACTACTACAGGAGAATTTTGGGTGGATTGCGTGATTCAATTGGTCCAATTACTTTTAGCTTGAACTATGTATATTTATGCTAAATGGATTCAAAATGTATACACATGATTAATGAAATCTCTTAACGAAATTAAACTTATTCGGAACTCACAGACGATTGATCCTTCCTTTGTTTATGTCTATCATTATGTTACAATAATCGAAACATTCTTTTAAGAAGATGAACGGAACTTAATTAACTTTAAAGATTTGCTTAGGAAGAGTACTGAAGGTCCTTCTAAGGTTCTTTAAAGATTTGCTGGGATTTTGAACAAAAAGGGAGCTGCTTTAATTTTTTAAAAAAGTTTCTTCTCTCTTAATTTGGCTGTATCTGTGGTTTAGTTTAACCAAATTATGATAGAAGGAACCTTTACAAAAATTAAAGAAGCTCCCTTATTATATTGTTCATACTTTGGCTATATCTGTGGTTTAAAATAATTTAGAAATGGAGTTTTGACGTAACTAGTAAAGTTATTGTTATGTGACTAGGAGATCACAATTTGATCTTTGAAAACAATTTCATTGCAAAAATTCTGAGTAAAAATGTATACAATAGACTCTTGTAGTTCGATCCTTCTCTGAACTCTATACTTAGCGAAAACTTAGTGCACCGGATCATCTCTTTTTCTTATCTGTGGTTTAATTTACTGAAATCCCCTACTTAGATCTGAGTCAGAACTGTTAATGTATTTTTTTCTGTGAAAATAATATGGACAATGAGAATCTCTGTCTCTTTGTTAAATAAGTTACTCAAATTAACATTATACGCCGAAAGTAAAAAAAAATAAAATGAACATGGGTTAAAATAATATTGTCAGTAAAATCTGTAAGTACAGAAAAACACCTCATATCTTCTATTTATGTCGTTATCCTCCATAAGTTTATAACTCAAAACATAGAACAGGCCAATATCCAAGCAGGTCAAAATGGACAGAAGAAGTGTCAAGCTCAACATTTCTCATCTCTTGTTCTTCTTCTTCTTGTCTTCTTCCTCCACTGTAAGTATAACTAACCAGCTTGTGTACTTACATTTTTTTTCTTTTTTAATATTCTCAATTGAAACGTAGTATTGATAAGTTGGTATTTTCGCTAACTTATGCTACTTTTTAATGATAAATTCATGCCGTTATCTTATAGGTCTTCTATACACAACTTTTAATTTGTCCCTTGATTGTAAATTTTTTTTACATTTAATTTTCTAATTTGTCTCTTGCCATTACTTTTTTTTTTTTTTTTGGTAGGCTTATTCATTGGCTCAAACAAATGCACAAATTAGGAAGAATTCATTATTACCAAAAGAAAATCCATTTACAGTAAAAGCTTCACTTGTTCGATATTGGAACAAACAAATTTCCAACAAACTACCTAAACCAGATTTCCTTTTCTCAAAAGCCTCACCGCTCTCCGCCGTGGACGCCGCCTTCTTCACAAATCTCGCCACCCACAAATCACTCTCCGACCACATTTCCTCCTTCTGCTCCTCCGCCAAATTGCTCTGTTTTTCAAACTCGAAACCGGACATTGACAAAACCCCTCACAAAGATGCAGATTTTGCCGTTTACAACAACAAAAAGTTCGCCAACTATGGATCCTCACGCCTTGGCGGAGGAGACGGCTTTAAGAATTACTCCGACGGCGTCAACTTCGCCACCGGAGAATTCACTAAATACAGCAGAAGCTCCACAGGCCATCGCGAGGATTTCACTAGTTATGCAGCCGATGGAAATGTAGCCACTGGAAATTTCACATCCTACGCCGCTGGAGCTACCGGCGGCGCAGGAACTTTCCAGAACTACATGCCACGTGTCAATGTGCCGGATCTTCGGTTCGCTTCGTATGATTCAGATGGTAACAATCATAAACTCTCGTTCAAGAGCTACGTGGGTGATACTAATTCCGGAAGGGAGTTTTTTATTAGTTACGCAAAAAATGGAAATGGGGTTCCAGCTGAATTTGCTACGTATGGTGATACCTCGAATGTTATTGGATCATCGTTCAATGGATATGGCGAATCGGGCAACGCTGCAAATGATTCGTTTAAGGCTTACTCGTCAAATTCTAACAATCCGAATAATAATTTCAAGAATTATGGCTCTGGTGGTAACAGTGGAATTGATAGTTTCGACAGTTATAGGGATTCGGCAAATGCAGGCACTGACACATTTACATCTTATGCAAGAAGTTCTAATTCTGGCAAGGTGAATTTCTTGAATTATGGCAAGTCATTTAACGAAGGAAAGGACACTTTCAAAGGATATGGTACTCAAGGAGCTAAATTTCCTTCTATTGGGTTTAAGGTTTATGGTGTTAACAATTCATTCAAAGAGTATGCTCCAAAGGGTGTCAATTTTGCTGGTTATACCAAAAAAACAGCTCCAACGGACAGTTCTTTGAAGACCAGTGGCAAAACAGTGAATAGATGGGTAGAAGAGGGTAAATTTTTCCGAGAATCCATGTTAAAGGAAGGGACCGTTATGAAAATGCCCGACATTCGCGACAAAATGCCCGGAAGGTCATTTTTGCCCCGGACAATTTCGTCTAAATTACCATTTTCTACCAAGGAATTAGCCGAGCTCAAGGTGATTTTCCACGTGGGGGAAAACTCAACAATGGAGCACGTGATCCTCAACGCGCTCGCTGAGTGTGAGCGTGCTCCAAGCCCTGGCGAGACCAAGCGGTGCGTGGGGTCTATCGAGGACATGATCGACTTCGTGGTCTCGGTTTTAGGCCACAATGTGGTGGTGAGGACTACCGATAACGTAGCGGGGTCAAAAGGAGAAATAATGATCGGAAAGGTCAAGGGAATCAACGGCGGAAGAGTGACACAATCAGTCTCATGCCATCAGAGCCTTTACCCTTACCTACTGTATTACTGCCATTCTGTTCCAAAAGTGAGGGTCTACCAAGCAGACATTCTTAACGTTGAGACAAAGACTAAGATTAATCATGGTGTTGCCATTTGTCATATCGACACGTCAGCATGGAGTCCAGGTCACGGTGCATTCGTGGCATTAGGTTCAGGTCCTGGTCTTATTGAAGTCTGCCATTGGATTTTTGAGAATGATATGACTTGGGCCATGGCTGACTAGGCAACTTGATTGCAATGACGTGGCTTTTTCCTACAGTATTCATCTTGATTTATATGTTGCCACAACTCCAAATCATATATTGTAGTCCCACTCTTTGTGACTAGGTTTCGTATTGAAAGCATTTAATGATTGAATTTTCTCCTACATATGTGTGTTTCTTCTAATTTTTTTTATCATATAAAGAGTGAAGTTGAATTGGTTTAAAAGAATGCTATCTTACACCTTATATTGGGTATATTATTGTCGTGTTGCTATCTTACATCTCAAATATTAGTCATTTCACAAACTAAATCTGTTTAGACTAGTAGTTTTTTTAGAATTACCCTAATACTATTTCAATTAGTGGAATATTATTAGTTAACATAGATAAATGGTAATCTAGACAAAGGCAGTTTCAAAGGGGAGAATATTACTCGGTTCATATATGACAGTGTTTGACTAGAAGTGAAATTCTAAAACAATGAAAGAAAGACAATTAAATTTGTGATATTACTCTTGCCATGACATTAACAATTAGATTTGTGATATGACACTTGCCATGACATTACTGTAGCTATAATAATAAGCTACTCCTATTAGCGTATGATGAAAAGCTTAAAGTTAAAATATTTGTAAATATAAGTTAAAATTTTGCGCAAGATCTTCGGACGGTTCAGAAAATATCAACTCGGGATGGAGCGGAAGGGTTAAATCAGTAGAGCAATAGCCAATAGCATAGTTTGTGATATTTTTTTTCTTGGAACAAACTAAAAAAAATGTAACAAAGCAGAGGGCGAAAAAATTGCATGTCGGGCATGACATACGGCTTTAACTAACAAAGGCTGTTGTGCACAGGACATTTTGCCTGTCCTTTTTGCTTCTATTTTCATCATTTTGGGGTTGGTTCTTTAGCTAAAATATGATGGTGAAGCCATGACTTTGATGATCGAATATATATGCACGCCTTTGGGCAAATGCTGTTTCTTGCAGTAAAAAGTTGAAAACAAACAGACAATGAATCTTGCAGCTTTGAGTACACTCAAAGGAATGTATCATAATGTGATGTAATCATCTTTTTATAACGGAACCGCAGTATGTACACTATGCATGATGAGACATAACTTCGAGATATTTTTTTTTTTTTTGTTTCCCACCCGATGTCTAATATTCCACATTGGGGTCTAATTAAATCCGAATTCGTACAGGAAAGTCTTACATTGGGGGGTGGGAGAATAAAACGCTCCTTAATAAAGGCGACTCCGTATCTTTAAATGGCTTCTCCTAGCCCTACGCCATAGTGAGAAATCATGGACCATGATCTCATGTATGAAAACTAATTGAGGAATTTTCGTATATACCGATAGTTTCACCCCTAATTACAAAACATAGCAATAGTTTATGTATTTAAAAAATATAACAACAGTTTGTTTCAAAATGTAGCGGAATACACAATATTCGCGCGCAAGCGAAATATACTGTATCCATGCCATTGCATGTTCACTATATGACACCTTATTTTATGAAATATACATGCATCATTATCAAAACCCACCCCAACCCCATCAAAAATCACTTGTATGTCACTGTATGGTATGATATACACTTGCATTTCAAGTTGAAATAAGTCGATACGTATATTGGATGTATTTGCTACTAAACTCAAACTCTCACTATATATATAAGTATTAAAGTGTCACAACGATAAATAATGGAGTTATGTTTGTTGTGTCACGTAATTTTTTCAAACTGGTACTCAAAATAAACGGACCATATATCTCAGGCCATTATTCATTGAATGATGGTTTCTTCGTCATTTTGGGCCTTATAAACACTTGATTACTTGAGTCTGTATATCATAAACTCAATCCTCACAATTTTCTTGTAAACATTAGGTGGTATGGCCAGTTTTAATCGCAGCATACATGCAACTATTTTTTCCGTCAAAGAACTTCATTAACGCATGGGGCAGCCTAATGCACTAAAGCTCCCTCTATGCACAGAATACTGCACTAACAATTGATGAAACATAATTTCGAGACTCATTATACACCGTGATGCTATAACTATACACTATCTCCAATTCTCCAAATCATGGACCATGATCTCATGTACGAAAATGTCTGACTCAAATTAAAGAGACTATATATATCAAGCCCAAATTCATTGAATGGTGGATTCTTCGTTTTGGGCCTTACTCCATTGAGTCTATCATATATAAACCCATTAAAATTTAGTAAAAACAACATAAATCCCCTTTTGAAGCTAATTATATTACTTACTATTCCAACTCTTTTTAATATTACTAAAAATTTTTGATTTAATCCACACGGATACATCACTTTATTTTACACGGATACATCACATTTTTCCAGATACATCACTTAATTTTACACGGATACACCACATTCCACACAGATACATCACATTCCACACAGATACATCACATTCTTTCGGATACATCACTTAAAGTAGTGGTATGATGTAATTTTTTCTAAAATTTATGTTGTTTACCCTAAAATTTATTTTCTATTGTATGATTGTACTAAAAACATCATATTTAAATTTATCAAATGAGTTTTTCAAAGTTATTATCATCGTTTTAGATTATCTCGGTACGTAGTTATTTATGTTAGTTGACGTTATCATCATTCACAACTTTTAAAGCGTTTTAAAGAGGCTCAAACTTTGCTATATAATAGAAAGGGAAAATTATGCAAAATGTCAGTCCATTACAATTATTTACAAATAAAATAACCCAACTTTACAAAAATTATCCAAAATGACCTATGTTGTATATTTTATGTAATAAAACACACTTATTATCAATTCTCTCTTACACAATACTTCAATCTCTTTTAAACTTTTTTTTTTTTTCAACATTTCACTCCACCATATCCGAGTAACTCCCTTAGAATGGATGTACGTTCCTCGTTAATCCACCGTTAGCATTTGTGAAAAATCCGACGAGCTCCGGCCGGTAAGGTAAATACGATCGCCGGCGATCTTCAACTTTAGCTTTACTCTTCATATAAGCTTCATGAGCTAATACACCTTCACTCTTCTTTACAACCTTCTTCTTCTTCTTCGTTACTTTTCCAGCGAAGACTTCAACTTCGCCGGAAATCTTCTTCTCCGATGACGCCATCTCCTCCTTCCGATCAACTTTCGCCGGAGTTGTTGGGATTAAGAACATGAAAGTGTCTCTTCCATCACTATTACTCCGATGAAGAAAGTCTTTGAATCTCCATAACTTTGAAAATGTATTATTTTATTATTTTTTATTTATATTTTTATTTATTAAGGTGGGAACGCATGATAGTCAAATAAATAACGATATCAATACATTACATAATTGTTTATATAATATCGATACACGATTATACATCATTCATACAATGTTAATACATTACATACCTATTTATACAATATCGATACACGTCTAAATACTATTTATACAATATTAATACGCGCTTGTACACCATATATACAATGTCGATACGTTACATAACTATTTATACAATATCCATACACATTTATACAATATTGATATATTATATATACACTATATAACTATTGTACATAATATATACATGTTTATACACCATTTATACAATATCAATACACGTTTATACACAATTTATACAATATCATTACATTACATATTTATTTATACAATATCGATACACATTTTATACACTATTTCTACAATATCGATACATTACGTAACTATTTTATACAGTATCGATACACATTGATACAATATCAATACATTACATAACTATTTTATACAGTATCGCTACATTAAATATACATTATATATACACTACATAATTATTTGTTCATCATATATACATGTTTATACACCATGTATATAATATTGATACATGAAAAAAAAATTCACGGAAAATGTTTGAAAAAAAACGAGCAAAAATAATTTTTTTTTAAAAAAAATTAACGCTTAAAAAAAAAAGAAAAAAAAAGAAGCATAAATGGCCTTGGGCCAAATTGAGCTTTGTTGAGCCCATGACCCTTTTGGCTATTTTTTCTGTAAATGAAAAGTGGGCTACTTTTTTTGTAAATATTTTATTTTTCTGTATATAATTGAAATTTTCCCTAATAGAAAATTGAATCTAACCACCTAAGTAATAAAGAGATAAAATAGGGGTAAAACTAAGATAATAGAAGAGTTGGATTACATACTTCAACTCTAAGGGCCCGTGTGTTACTAAAAAAAAGGTTTCAAAGTATTTTGATTTACTGGAGAGATTCTTTGATCTGCAACGTAATAAATAGCAAGTGTAAGGACATATTTGAAAAAATAACCCTTTAGCTGGCAAACTTCACAACCAGATGTTTAGAATTTGACTAAAGACTATAAAATTCTTTCCTTTATCACTTATTGTGGGGCGGTCAGTCCAGATATACTTTTATATGGTGTGATATTGTTTACTTTGAACCAATCCTGTCCCGTACGATTTTTCCCCAAAAGCATTATATCATTAAGAGATCATTATACAACTTATATGTAGATTCTCAATTTTTTCAGCTAACAAATGTGAGATTTTTGTTCGCACACTCAACACTTATATGTATATAGTAGTAGTAAGGAATAACAGACTTCACAACCAAATAGTTAGAATCTAACTAAAGAACACAACATTCTTTTCTTTGTCACTAGTATATAATTGCAATATGTTCTTTGAGTGAGGAGGACCACTTAAAATTCAAATCTAGGCTGATCAGAGATGCATGGCCAATATCAATACAACTTGAGTATTATGGTTTTTTTGTTGTTTGATTATTTGCTTTACCAACAAATGTTGCTCATTTTAGTTGTTAGATAGTAACAATTGTTTTTGGTATGAAATGACACGTACTTGCAGAGGCGGAATCATACTTTCAAAAATGATGACTTCAAATAATAATAATTGATTGCTATATATTTAATGATTTTTTTAACACACACTGTTTAAGCAAAATTTACCGATTATATCAATTCAACTGAACCGTACGTAGTTATTGATTGGGCTTCTACCCCCGGCCCCAACACGTAGTATCATGTGGTTCCCTAGTTAGGAACTAATTAACATGTGGGAGTAGGGGTGTAAATGGGACAGCGCGATATGGATTTTTTCTTAACTCGTGAATTTAAAAACTATCCCATCCCGCTTCACATAACTTTTTAACCCGTATAAATCCATCCCACATTCAGACTCGCACATACCCGCACTGTACCGTGCTATATTTTAAGTAACTCCAACTAATGTAAGCAATTCTGGAAACAATAAAGCTGGTAAGGAAATTTACAAAAAGATTATTTTTTTTAATTTTAAAATAAGATGATAATCTACATTTTTCTAGAATAATCATCCTTTTTTCCACTACAATAATTCTACCTTGTCTTATTCTCTCTTCAAATCCCATGTAATGGGCTAATGCCCTAATGGCGCCTGATTCACTGATTCTAATTTCTAAAGTCATAACCGCACCCGCACCCGAACATGCATCCGGCCCGCAGAAATATGACAAGTGTTATTCATCTAAATGGGCACTTGAGGAAATGGAGAGAAGGTGTAATGGAGGGGAGCTAAATCCGTCAACTTTAATTTTCTATCTTGTTATCATTAATTATGTGCGGAGATGGATTATCTATAGATATAATAAAGGAGAGTAGTTAGCCTAAAATTATATCAAGTGGCATCTTGAGAACTAGCAACTTGAAATTTTGGCAACAAAAAATTGTTGATTATTTTATTATTTAATATTATTTTATATTGTGGTAAAAAATAATTAATATTATTTTATATTTATATATATAATAAAGGAGAGTAGTTAACCTAAAATTATGCCAAGTAGTATCTTGAAAACTAGCAGCTTGAAATTTTGGCAACAAAAAATTATCATTTTACAACAAATGGGATAAATAATATATAAATCATAGAATGAAATAAAGAATTATGATGTAAATATGAAGTATAAAATTAATTCACACAGACATTTGTGATATGAAGTCGACACCATCTCGTGGTGGGAAAAAGTATTTCATAACTTTTATTGACGACTGCACTAGATACTGTTATGTCTATTTGCTGAATAGTAAGGATGAGACAATAGATGCATTTAGGCAATATAAAACTGAAGTTGAAAATCAGTTGGATAAAAAGATCAAAATGATAAGAAGTGATAGGTGTGGAGAATATGAATCTTCTTTTGCGGAGATATGTTTGAAAAATAGAATTGTCCATCAAACTACGGCCCCGTACTCACCTCAATCAAATGGGATTGCGGAAAGGAAAAATCGAACATTGAAGGAAATGGTGAATGCCTTAATTATAAGTTCAGGTTTACCGCAAAATTTATGGGGGGAAGCTATCCTTACAGCTAATCGAATACTCAATAGAGTGCCCCATGGAAAAACACAATCTATTCCATATGAGAAACGAAAAGGAAGAAAACCCAACTTGAAATATTTCACAGTGTGGGGATGTCAAGCAAAAGTCCAAGTTCCTATACCCAACAGGGTGAAAATAAGACCAAAGATCGTGGACTGTGTGTTCATCGGATATGCTACAAACAATAAAGCATGTCGCTTTTTGATTCATAAATCCAAAAATCCGGATATCCATGATAATATGGTAATGGAATCAGATAATACTGAGCTCTTTGAACATATTTATCCGTATAAGACTAGACATGAGTTGTCTAGCGAAGAGTCTAAACGACCTAAGGATGAACCAAGGAAGAATGTACATAATGAAGAGAATCCAAGGCGTAGTAAGCGACAAAGAACGTCGACTTTCTTTGGATCAGATTTTATAACATTTCTTCTTGAAAATGAACCTCTAACGTTTAAAGAAGCGATGTCTTCTTCAGACTCATCCTTTTGGAAAGAGGCTGTCAATAGTGAGATTGATTCAATCTTGAGCAACCATACTTGGGAGTTGGTTGATCTTCCTCCAGAAAATAAACCTTTAGTTTCTAAATGGATCCTTAAAAGGAAAATGAAAGCTGATAGTACTATTGACAAATACAAGGAAAGACTTGTAGTGAAAGGCTTTAGACAAAAAGAAGGCCTTGATTATTTTGACACATACTCGCCAGTAACACGGATAACGTTCATTCAGATGTTGGTTGCATTAGCTGCGGTATATGGTCTTGAAATCCATCAAATGGATGTGAAAACTACATTCTTAAATGGAGAATTGGAGGAAGAAATTTACATGGAACAACCTGAGGATTTTGTGGTTCCGAGTAAAGAAAGGAAAGTATGCAAACTTGTTAAGTCACTATATGGACTAAAACAAACACCCAAACAGTGGCATACAAAGTTTGACCAAACCATGTTGGCAAACGGATTAATGATAAATGAATGTGATAAATGTATTTACATTAAAGATGCTCCAAATCACAAAGTCATTGTTTGTTTGTAGGTGGATGACATGTTGATTATCAGTAGAGACATTTCTGACATAAATGCTACGAAATAAATGCTTGAGAGCAAGTTTGATATGAAAGACCTTGGAGTTGCGGATGTGATCTTAGGGATAAGAATTCATAGAACTTCACAAGGGTTGACATTGTCACAGTCTCATTACATTGAAAAGGTACTTGACAAGTTCAAGTATTTGGATTTCAATATTGCCAAGACTCCATTGGATGTGAGCTATGCACTTCGAAAGAATGAAGGTGAAAGTGACTCATAATTGGAGTATGCTAGAGTGTTGGGAAGTTTGATGTACATCATGAATTGTACGCGACCAGATATAGCATGCACTATTAGTAAATTGAGTCGGTATACAAGTAATTCCAATCGAACTCATTAGATGGCAATGAAAAGAGTTTTGGGGTATTTAAAACATACTCAAGACTATGTTTTGCATTATAACAAATATCCTGCGGTAATTGAAGGATATAGTGATGTAAATTAGATCACCAGATCGAATGAAGTAAAATTCACGAGTGGATATGTATTTAGTTTAGGTGGAGGAGTAGTCTCTTGGAAATCATCCAAACAGACATGTATTTCCCGCTCTACAATGGAATCTGAATTTATCGAGTTAGATAAAGCCGGTGAAGAAGCTGAATGGCTCCGAAATTTCTTGAAAGATATTCCTTATTGGCCTAAACCTTTGGCATCAGTATACATACATGATCTGAGGTGTATTTATATGCCTTAGTAGCGACTTTAACCCATGATTACCTTAGTTTTGAGAACAATACTTGTGTATTATATAAGTTTTTGATGGAAAATGAGATAATGTGCTAACCAATATGATTAGACTCTTGTAGGTGGAATTTGCGACTTTTGAGAGCATGTTTGGCATGGAAAGTGAGGCTTGAAGGAGCTACGAGTGAAGAATATTGAAGATAAGAGACAAGCCAAAGAGTTTATCTTGAAGAATCCATCCAAATCTGTGAAGAGAAGTTGACGAAAGCTAGAAAATTACAAAAAAAGGGCTTGGCGCACTAGGCAGCGTGCCAGGCCGCATTTGGCAAAAATGTCACCTGTCTAGGCAGTGCCCAGGCGCGCTGGCCAGCGTGCCACGCCGCCTGGGCGCACCCTTTTTGCTGAGGCAAAATCTGCCTAAGTGCTAGGCGCGCCCATTGGCGTGCCGGGCCGCTTTTTGGCCGATTTTTGCCTCGACTTGGGTCTATAAATAGGGATTTTGAGTTATTGTATCAGAATCCATCATCCTTAGAATATTTGGGGCGTTTTTGGGCATCTTAATTAGGTTCCATTCCTCTTCTTTTCATTTTTTAAGTATTTTTATGTTATTTATTTACTTTTGGATGTTGATAAATATTATGAGTGGCTAAAATCCCTCATTCTTGGGGTTAAGGCCAAGAACATGAATCTCTTGGGTTAATTGTATTGGTTTTTGCTGGAGTTTATTATAAAGTGGTTATTCATATATTCTAAAATTCATTATTTTGATGTTTGATCACCATTGGAATATATTTCTTGTCTTGAAGTGAGCTTGAGAGAGAAACTGAGAGATAGAACTTGAATATATAAAGTGTGGTCTGTCTCGGAGAAGTAATTCTAAGGGATTGACCTGTGGTTAGGACCGAGAGGTACCTAACCACCCACACTTGGTCAATTACAGGAAGAAAGCTTGAATGCTCTAGAATTGGTTAAGCTTATCACCACTCACAGATGTAGGTAGGTTTCTAAGTTCTAGTAGACAATTATAATTTGGAGACGAATATAGTTGTAAAATTAACCTTGGGATCGATAACCATAATAAACTACTCAAAAATGCTTAAACCAACAACAATTATGCTCAAGAGATGATGTTCAGGGTGCCTTAGCCCTGGGAATCTACTTTTCATTGATTTTTCAAGCAAATTTGCGAAACCCAAAGTTACGGTAGCGAAGATAGGAGTTCTTAGTCCGCAATCATTAAATTTTAAGCCCCAAATCCATTGTCGTTTTCGCAACACTAGTTTTTTTAATTATCGTTTGACGTCCAGAGTTGATTTCTGTTGACGAAAGTCCCTTGGGTTCGATATCCGGCTCTTTAAAAGGAGCCACTTTATTACTTGCACGATCACGTACACTTGCGTGTATAGCTGGATCGTAACAATACACTGTGATAGCCAAGCTGCGATAGGTAGGGCAGGAAGCATAATGTATAACGGTAAATCTCGTCATATAAGTCGTAGACATAATATCGCTAGAGAACTACTCTCTAGTGGAATTATCACGATTGACTATGTAAGGTCAAAGGATAATGTGTCGGATCCACTTACAAAAGGCCTACCTAGAGAGGGCATTGAGAGATCATCGAAGAGAATGGGTTTACAGCCTAGGACAAGTCTTCACGGCGATAACTCTACCTAGCGGATTGGAGATCCCAAGAGCTAGGTTCAAGGAGATCAAACAAAGTTGTGATTGATGGTTCAACATTGTCAATAAACTCAACTCATTCTCATGATGAAGACAATGTTCAGAAAACAAGAAGGATAAGACTTATGGTTGGTAGTCTTTTAATGGTTTCTAAGCTTGGCAGATTTGACCAAATAGTTTGATCTATAGGATTGAAACGTTTAGGAATCACCTATGTGAGGGTGAAGTGGAAGCCGCTTCAAGGAGAATGATAATAAAGGCCAATTCTCTACGGTCTCATAAAATCAGGTCGTGTTCATGGTTGAAACGAACAAAACCGTGAGAACCATAAACGGTAAAAGGTTGGTTGTGTAACTTGTGTTGTCTAGGTGTACATTAAAGTTCGACGGTTCAAAGATATCACATCTACCGATTGACCGAGTGCATCCGATGCAAGTTCACTACGGAAAGTTCAAAGGGAAACCTACTTATCCAGATGTAATTAGTCTTTGCTTGTTGATCACACACTTGTCCGAATATTTTTAAATGAAATAGCCATTCTCCATTCATGTGGGGATTGTTGGGTTCTAAGTGTATTGTGAATGGAAAATGGAGGGAAGAAAATTGGAGGGAAAGTGAAATGTGTAGTTCACTTTAAGAAAGTAAAAGTTCTCCCACATTGGTGGGAGAAAGAAACTTCTTAGTGTTTATATTGGAACACTCCCCTTCATGTGGATAGTGAGGCAAGAACATGACAAGCCTCGCACCGTCGTCGTCGTCGGTCACTCGGCTTCGGCTTCGGATTTGGATTTGTCAAATTATCGATCGAGAGATTATCTTTTTGGACAAAATTCATTTGAAACTTGATAATTAGTGAAGTTTTTAATCCAAAAATCCAATACGAAAAGTTTTCTCCATTTGTGGACGCACATGAAAGTGCGGACACATGTCACAACGCACCTCGAAGGGACGTGACCCTTCGAGGAACTGTTTTGAAGAACTGAGAGTGACATGAGCGCGCAGGTCAGCATCTGCAGACGCAGATGACCCAACACAGGTCACTGTGAACTCTCTGTTTTGTGCCAAAATGGCACCTGTGAGCGCAGGTGGCCACAACGGTCTGAAACAGTGCATTTTTTCTGGAACCATTGCTTCCTTTCTGAAGCACCACCTTTTGGATATAAATACCTGAATTTTTCCTCATGTATGGTGACGTTTTTAGTGAAAGAAAAACATCTTCTTCTTCTTGAAAAACTCAAGTGTGATCATCAAATCGTTGAGTGAGTTCGTTCTTCGACAGAGTTTGAGGTACCGCCATTCTGTCGAAGTGAATCATTTTATCCTGGGAGGAAAGATTCCATAACCTCGAGTACTTGAGGGGAATAAATTCCTTAAGGACACACTGTGAATTCGTTGGACTTGATTCTACATTTCTGCTTCATCTCCTTTCTTTATGGTTTTGCTATTTTTCCAGAAAAATAGTAGAAACTAGAAACTTCATTTTGATAGTTCATAGCTGTTGAACTTGTGTTTGAAGTTGTTGAACTTCTTTGTTGTTCTTGAACTTAAAGTTAAGGTTCATAAGTTGGGTTGAACTTATTTTGAAGTTCAAAGTTGTGAAACACAAAGTTACAACTTCATGTGATTGTTCTTATTTAGTTTGAACATGTGATTGAAGTTATTGTTGGAAAATACAGATTAAACTAAACCCGGAAAACAACATAATTATCTCTTTTTCCACTACAATAATTCTACCTTGCCTTATTCTCTCTTCAAATTCCATGCAATGGTCTAATGCCCTAATGACGCCTGATTCAGTGATTCTAATTTCTAAAGTCATAACCGCACCCGCACTTGCACCCGCACCTGCCCCGCAGAAAATTAATTATTTTTACTTTTGACTCGTACCGCAAATGGGCTTATCCCAACCCGCACCGCCCCATTGCCACCCCTATGTGGGAGGTTGCATGACAGTCAATATCTCCCATTTGGTTTTTACTGAAAAACGGAAGTTGCGGATTTAAAGTCGTCTAAGTTAGGGTCAATGAGAGTGTAAACTCAATGAAAAATGAGTATTGGTAACATAGTACAATTTAGGTTTCTAAAAACGGCAACTCTAAATAGAATATAAGCCTTTTTGGGTCATGAGGGATTTGACCAGACTTGCATCAGAAAATACAAGTGCATGTGTAGAAAAGTCGAAACTAATAAAAGATCCTGGCTTTCCATACTGTAGCCGAAATTAATAAAACTATGGTCTTGTGGGCGGGCTTCTATTTTTGAAGTTGATATGGCTACATAAATGTTATTTGAATTCCATACTGTTTAATTGTTGGGATATTTGCAAAATCATAGCACAATAAATATATATAGTATTTGTACCGAATTAGGGGTAGGAATGGTATGGTATGTACCGAATTACCAATATCGAATTGAATTTTTTGATATCATGTTTTTGGTATGATATACTTCTTTTTTTTGTTTTTTTAAACCCTGGGAGCTCCCACCCTTTTTGCTCCCTTGGTGATTCGAACTCACAACCTCAGTCTCAGGGTTGGAAGTGAGGGGTACTTACCATCCGAACAATCCCTTTTTGTCGTAATTTGTATGATATATGGTATAAACTTTAAATTTTTTTAGTATTCGGTATTTATAAATAATATACCGAAATATATAGTTACATAAATAATTTATATGTATTATTAAAATACTAACAAATATACAACCTAAAATAATAAAAAATTAAATGTTTAAATGTTGGAACTTTGAGTTTTTGACTATTCTATCGTGATTGAAATGTCTTTTGTATGTAATTAATTAACAAAAGGAATTGTTTCTACTTTATTTTGAATATATATTTCAACATGTGTAATGTGTTAGTATGATAAAGTTGAGACGTTTTTTTGCAAAGTCGAAGTCATAATACTCTACTATACAAGTATATATTACCGAAGTTGAACATACCATGGTTATCGATTTGTCATACTGCAAAATATCAAAACCAAACTTCAAAATACCGAACCAATTGGTATTGTAATGATATAGTATTTTTAAATACCGAAATTAATATACCAAAATTTTAAATACCGTACCATACCATGCCCCTAGTCCCAACTAATTTTCTAGTCTTAATTAAACTCCCCCCACCCCACCCCACCCCACCCACCCAACCACCGTTTCCTTTCTTGCGTTCAAATCAAAATCCCAAGAAATCTCTCGAATTTCTCTCCTAATTAAACTTCCCAAGTATTTCCTTCCATACAAGGTATTTTGTTTCTCAGTCAAACATAGTGGAAAACAAAAGAAGGAAAAAAAATTCCAAGGTCACTCAAAATATTTCCTTGAACTTTCAATTAAGAGAATTGGTATTAATGGAATATTACAAGTTTGTGTTTGTCAAATGAATATGTAGAGCTAATTATATACATGACATATTGATGGTGTATCGTATATTAGTATTAGCTTATATGTGTGTATATTTGATTGTATACACTGTATATTATGAAAATATTTTAGGTTTAAAGTGTGTATAGCTAAGTATACACATGGTATAGCAATAATATATCATATATTGTGTTATGTTTATTTATGTATGTATATCTAAGTATAATAAAGGTATAATGTAGCCGTAGGTTTGTGTTTGTTAGTTAAGTGTGTATATCTTAAGTATATACATGGCATGATAAGCCATGGAGAACAACACAACAAATATAACTTATTATTCTATTTGTAACTGGTTACATATAGATATGGGAAAATGTCCTTTACTTTTGTCCTTGCAAAGCGGCTACAGTGGGTCATTGTTTGTTTTAGAACTTACTAAATATGTTATTTTTAAAAAAATAAACTGAAGGCGAAAAATTATTATTTGATACCCCTCGGACAAAGGTGACTCCATCAGAGCATACAGGGATCATGAGTTCACATCTCAGTTTCGTGGTTTTGATGCATAAAAATGAAAGCACATTTGGATTTGGCTGAAATGTATGTATAGACTATAGTAGTAGTAACTAATTATATGTCCAAAAGACCAACAAAATGTCCTGTACGGCGCATTATTGTTCCAACGAAGTCAAGCAGGGGAGAGGTCATTATGTCAATCCAGACAATAAATATGCATGCAGTCCATAACAATAGTTGTCCATATATTTACTTGTACAATTTAGAAAACTAAGACATAATTTGTCATTTTGTATGTATTTTATCCTTATTAATAAGTACTATTACCTTCATTCCTAAATAGTTGTCACCTCCATTCCTAAATAGTTATTACTATCATTAAGAGAAACGTTGACTACATGTTAAATTACATAAATTACCCTTATTTATTACTCTTCTCTATTTAATACTTTTATTTTTTGCATTATATTGATATCTCTCCATATTTATGACTAAGGATAAAGGTGGAAAAACTGCGTTATTAATTATGTCTTGATTTTGTGAAACGACTACAAGTATTAAGGAATATCTTTTTTATTAAGGACGATAACTAATTATGAACTGAGGGAGTAGTTATTTCCAATTCATTTTCCAATGAGTGAGATGAACTATAATTAATAGGGTTATGTGGTAAAACTACTTTTTATTTATTACTCTTACTAGTGAAATTGGCCGCGCTTTGCGCGGTTATTAAAAAGTTAATATTTTCTCTTCAATCAATTTTATATTCACTTGATTGTCTAATCATATTATCATTGCTTGTTTTAATTATATTATGAAGATTGTTTTCAAATGGTGAAAGAAAATAAAGCTTATAATGATAACAAAACGTAAGACTCGCATATATTATGTAAGAGTTTACGAATAATTTGTGTTGTTGCTTTTTGATATGTTGCACTCTTTTTTTATATTTTTGGCATATCATAATAAGGAAAGGAAGTGAGAGCAAAAGAGAGTATTGATCATTTCTCCTTTTACCTTTTAGTTAGATAACTTTTTAAATAAAATATTTAAATGGAATAAAAAGTACTTTATAGATTATTGTGATATTACTATATTGTGAATGGAGAAAGAAATGGCTAAAAAATGAGAAAGAAAAAAGATAAATGTAATTGGAGGTCATTGAAAGGTGTCACATCACCTGTATCGTTTTGCGTTGTTCGAAAGGATGTCAATAAATTTAAAACTAATATTTTATAAATCTTAATAGAGAAAGAATAGATAAAATTTTATTTTATTATATTGATTAAATTATAAAAGAAACATTTGTACTGAAATAAGAGTTAAATGAACTGCATTTTTTTCTTAAAACAGCCAAAATTATCATTCTCAAATAAAAGAAACGTGAAACAAAAACTAACAAAACTAAAACCACAAGGCAACACAACAACCAAACATATTATTGGCTATAATTCTTACATAAGAATATAGGAACAACCAAGGTTAAATTATAAAAGAAACATTTGTACTGAAATAAGAGTTAAATGAGCTGTATTTTTTTCTTAAAACAGCCAAAATTACCATTCTCAAATAAAAGAAACGTGAAACAAAAACTAACAAAACTAAAACCACAAGGAAACACAACAACTAAACATATTATTGGCTATAATTCTTAAATAAGAAAACAGGAATAACCAAGACAAATATTAAAAATCAAGTAATAACCGGCTTTGACTGTATATATTTGTATCACTATGACAACACAAAATAGAAAACAAAAATTACAATAGAAATTTCGAAATCAGTATTCTCATCCTCCGCCTTAGGAAATAAAGAAGGAACGACTACTAAGAAAATACATTTTTCAGTAAGCAATAAATTAGTGATCACCAAAATTAATATCACCATGATATCACAAAAAATAAAATGAAAAGGTATATAAGTATAACATAATCAAAAGAGAAAAACTCTTGATATTTATTGACGAATATATATTCATATTTAAGTAACTTTTCTCTCAAAGTTCATGAGGGCTTTCCACAATGGATCGTTCTTGTTGAAAACACTTTTTTTTCAACCAAACAACTTATTTTAGAGCTTTTTTCCTTTTATTTTCGTGAGAAAATTACAGGCTAACATAAGTCAAATTAAAATTTTGAATAACTATGTATATATTGCAGGAATTTAAACATGCTAAAAATAATGTGTGATGTAACATATATATACCTTTCAGACGAAGATTAAGAATCCGATAAGGTTCATTAGCACACTTATCATCCAAATAGTTTTTTTCTTCAAACAACAATCTAATAATTCAGAATATTATTAATATAACATGAAAAATCAAATAATAAGGTAGTAAAATTGAGGAAGATAAAGGAATTAAGATCAAGAAAAAATAAAATATGCCACAAACAAAAAATAAAAGAAGTATGAATTGAGAGTTGGAATTCATTAATTTTGTTAGTAAGTTAAAAAAGAAAGTTCATATTGTACCTTTCCTTTAGGCCAAAAGAAGAAAGAAAAATGAAGATGAAAGAGGCTAGACAATGCATGCTTGTGGAAATTAGAATCATACCGTGCGTGTGGAAAAATTAAGAGAAAAATGTCATTCTTGATTGTAGAGGTATCCTACATCACCTATTTATATTGATTAAATCATAAGAATTAAGCATAAGGAAGTTTAGAAGACATGTTATTTAAGTAGAGAATACAAATAGATGGAAGTTTTTTGTAACTCATGAGATATAATTAAATGTAATATTAAATATGATAGATTTTTAATTACTAAATAAATTGATTAATTAATAAAAAGAATGAAGCAAAAAATTCAAAAAAAAGAAGAAAAATTATAGAGAGGTGTCACATCACCTTGTCTATGACTTTCCTTTATATTATATATAGATATAGATTTCTTAAAGGGTGTGTAAAGTCTAAACATGAACAAGAAAAGGTAGATGGAAGGAGTAGTATCTCTTTCAAAACAAATGTACAAAATGAATATTGGGAAAACGATTTAATTTGTCCATTTTATAATCATTCTTCCTATTACTAGGTTGAGAAACAAAAGATAGCAGTTTTATTAATCAAAGGCGGAATAAGAAATAACTTTTTTTTTTAAGAAAAAAAAATACTATATTATCATTGTAGAAATTTTAAATCGTGGATCCTTTGTGTCAAGTCAATTCAACAATTAATTATATATCTATATTTTTTCTTTTTATACTATTTCTACAGTATATTTTTATGACGAAAGAATTTCAATTGAATCCCTTTCCTCTTACTAGTTCCACCGTTTGTTCAAACGTAATATCACTGCCATCGCTTCATCGGTTATCTAGCTAAGAACTTCAAAAAGATACGTAAAGAAGACTTAATTCCTTCAAAAGTTTGTCTATTGTATTTGTCAAGTTGAATTTTCTATCTTGTTATCATTAATTATGGTGCGGAGATGGATTATTTCATAAAAACGAACCAAGCCATCATAGACCATTTTTTAAAATATACCGTACAAATAGTGTAAAATAGGAAAGGGCGGGGGCGGAGCTAGTTTGTCTATTTGCCTCAATTCTTTTTCCTTCAACGTTTTTCTCGCATATTTAAGTCAGAATTTTTTCTTTTTCAACCATTAATTCTTTTTACCAAATTTCAAATTATATTAGATCAGAAATGATAATTCGCGACAAATTATTTACTGTGCAAAATTCTAAAGAATCAAACGAGGTTGGATATTTCTTGTTTGAGCAATGGTGAACATATACGTAGGTAAATAATAGGTGATATTTTTAACAGTTTAAATTTTTAGATGAGATATATGATTGCTACTTTAGTAAGCAATGTTGTGTTAACAAGAGAACTTACACATGTTTTGATCCAAGGACTCACTTGTCAATTCTCCAAATTAATGCATAAATTAAATTTAGGCTCTTAGTTGTTTGTGAATAGAATTAAGGGGAGAAAAGATAAATACACCCTTGACTATTCAAAAGGAATCAATTTTATCCTTCATTAAGTTTTTTTACTAAAAAAATCTCCTCGCCGTGATGATTTTGGTTTAAAAATGCTCTCCAACCAACAAAATAACTTAACAATACCCGACATTTTTTTTAGCAGAAAATATAACAGAGAATAAAATAACCTATTTGAATAGTATATGGTTATATTTGACACTTTTTACTTAAATTAATGACAGTAAGCAGTGACAATAATGACGTGACATGTTTTTCTTTTCTTTATTTTTTTTGGGCCAATTATATTCTTGAAATTTGTTTGTTTCCGTTGCTTTGAAAAGAAGAATCAACATTCCATTCGAACTTTAGAAAAAATATCTCAACTTCTTTGACGAACTGCAGAATCATTATTTCGACTTAACTTTTTCAGGTTGGAACACATCATTCTTAGTAGGTGATCGGAAGGTTACTCCCTCACTCCCATTTTATATGACACCATTTGACCTGATACAATATTTAAGAAAAAAAGAATAATTTTTGAAATTTGTGATCTAACATAATAATTAATATTTATGTGGTTGTAAATTATTTCATTAAAGGCAAAACCGCAAAAGAGAAATTTTAAAGGTAATTTTTTTCTAATTATAGCAAGGGACATTCTTTTTGAGACGGATTAAAAAGAAAGTGTACCATATAAAATGAGACAGAGGTGTTAGGGGTTTTGCCCTGATTTTCTTACCAAATTTGAGTTTTATTTTTCTTAGAAGGAAAATAAAAGTAATACCATAATTATTTTTACTTTTCTAAAAGGAAAATATAAAACTTTTTCATATTTGGCTAACCTCTTCATTGTAGGAAAGGTTTTGAAACTCTATAAATACAAGACCCCTCTTCTCATATCACAACACAATAGCATCCACAATATAGTTCTTAAAGAGTCTTGTTTAGGGGGAGATTTCTCCCAATAGGTTTTATGCTTTTTGATATTAGTTTCATAATATGTAGGTCGTTTGACCAAACCATATTAATAATATGCTTTTTAGTATGTTTTTTGTCTTCTGAATTATCGCCTTTATGGTTTGCAAACTATCAGCTTCCGCATGACGCCCTCTCGATTTCGAACCCAACAAGTGGTATCAGAGCCTACGGTTCAAAGGTCCAAAGGTTTGGTGAAACGAGATTAAAGACAGGTTTAAAGTGGTTTCAACTCAAGTTGCAACCAATTTGATGATAATGAAGATTTTGTCCAACTACGTGTGGAGAAGAAGTTTCAACCATATTTTCAACATTCCTGCTGCTGCATCTTTAAAAATAAGAATAAAATATTAATTTTTAATCCATTTTTAACCATGATATTTTAAACCTTATTTTTAACCATGGCAAGCAGCAGTGATGAAGGTTATGTGAAGAACAAAGATCATATATGCAAGTGAAAAAGGCGGATCAAGTTTCGCCAAGAAAATCCAGCCAAAAAGGGGAGATTTGTTAGGGTTTTTGCCCTGATTTTCTTACTACATTTGGGTTTTATTTTTCTCAGAAGGAAAATAAAAGTAATACCATAATTACTTTTACTTTTCTAAAAGGAAAATATAAAACTTTTTCATATTTGGCTAACCTCTTCATTGTAGGAAAGGTTTTGAAACTCTATAAATACAAGACCCCTCTTCTCATATCACAACACAATAGCATCCACAATGTAGTTCTTAAAGAGTCTTGTTTAGGGGGAGATTTCTCCCAATAGGTTTTATGCTTTTTGATATTAGTTTCATAATATGTAGGTCGTTTGACCAAACCATATTAATAATATGCTTTTTAGTATGTTTTTTGTCTTCTGAATTATCGCCGTTATGGTTTGCAAACTATCAACTTCCGCATGACGCCCTCTCGATTTCGAACCCAACAAGTGGTATCAGAGCCTACGGTTCAAAGGTCCAAAGGTTTGGTGAAACGAGATTAAAGACAGGTATAAAGTGGTTTCAAATCAAGTTGCAACCAATTTGATGATAATGAAGATTTTGTCCAACTACATGTGGAGAAGAAGTTTCAACCATATTTTCAACATTCCTGCTGCTGCATCTTTAAAAATAAAAATAAAATATTAATTTTTAATCCATTTTTAACCATGATATTTTAAACCTTATTTTTAACCATGGCAAGCAGCAGTGATAAAGGTTATGTGAAGAACAAAGATCATATATGCAAGTGAAGAAGGCGGATCAAGTTTTGCCAAGAAAATCCAGCCAAAAAGGGGAGATTTGTTAGGGTTTTTTCCTGATTTTCTTACCAAATTTGAGTTTTATTTTTCTTAGAAGGAAAATAAAAGTAATACCATAATTACTTTTACTTTTCTAAAAGGAAAATATAAAACTTTTTCATATTTGGCTAACCTCTTCATTGTAGGAAAGATTTTTGAAACTCTACAAATAGAAGACCCCTCTTCTCATATCACAACACAATAGCATCCACAATGTAGTTCTTAAAGAGTCTTGTTTAAGGGGAGATTTCTCCCAATAGGTTTTATGCTTTTTGATATTAGTTTCATAATATGTAGGTCGTTTGACCAAACCATATTAATAATATGCTTTTTAGTATGTTTTTTGTCTTCTGAATTATCGCCTTTATGATTTGCAAACTATCAGCTTCCGCATGACGCCCTCTCGATTTCTAACCCAACAAGAGGGAGTATTGTAAAAAAGAAAAATAAGTTACGAGCCTATGCCCTTGCTATAATTTAGTAGGTGCAGTTGTTACTTGTTACACACCGTCTTATACAAAGGAACTAATGACTAATCAATGGTCAATATATAATTAGTGGTACTATAATAGTTGGATCAACTCTAAAGAATCAACTGTGGAGACACGTAAGTCGAAGAGTGGTCAGTTATATTAACATCGTTAATTAAAAATTATATTATGCATATAAAAAATTACTTTATATATATCTTACATGCTCTGAAAAAATTTCTAACATCGTAAGTGCTTAAGACATCATCAATTATGAAAGAGCAAATATCCAAGATTCCAAGTTGAATGTTCACATTCGAACTTCTCATTGGCCATCCCATAATGTCAACGTTTGCTTGGGCTGATCAAAAACTTTTGTACTGATAAAAAACATGCACCGATTCTTAGTACAACAATTTTCCAGAAATAAAAATTTCGACTCTTTTAACTAAATTAATTAATTGATGCATTATATTCATTTAAAGCTGTTAAGCAATATCAACATGTATTTACAAAGCTAATTAATCTTTATAGCCGAAAACGTACGTGGTGGTCTTCGAGTGGTGCATTTGAGCGTGAAGAGAATCAATTGCTATAGTAGTGATTGATTTAAAACAATGACAGAGATCTATTCAGAGGCGGATCCAAAATTTGAAGTTTTCGGGTGCCAAGCAGACAGATTGATTAGATCATTAGATCAACCTTCGGCTTTGGTTCCGCGCAAAATACACAAAGCATAAAATTTTCAATAGCATTACTAATATTATAAATATACATCATTCATTTACAATTATATTTGGCCGATCTTTAATATTTTGAAAACGATCAATGAAGGCATCATTACTTACATTTATAAATTCATTACGCTCTAAGTAACAAACTAAACAATCATTTAAATACTGATCACAATGCTATTCCGCACTTCATTTTTATTTGCTTCATAGGATGAGAATGTTATCTCCACAGCTGCGCTAGCAACAGGTAAAATATTTTCTTAATCAATTCAGAAAAGATTAAGAAAAAAATATTTTAGATTTGATTCGAAAAAAGAATTTTATCATTATCTAAATGAAAATTAATAATGAAGCTACTATAATTTTATATCTATGACCTATATTATCAATTAAAAGAGTACATGAAGTTATTCTAATTTAATTTATAAAACAAGATTAGAAGAGAAAATCTTCACTTTCCACTTTTTTTAGTTAACAAGATTTTAAAAGAAAAGAACAAGAAGGGGTTCTTTAAATATAATATTTTTATTAGGAAAATAATGTGTTTAAAAAGATAAAAAAATTAGGTTTATTAGAAAAGAGCATTTTAAACTCAATTAAGTAATTTCTTAGGCCAAATTATTAACAATAGGTCATTTTTGGATCAAATTATTAACAATAGTGGACAGTTTTGAACCAAACTACTAGTGGAGGACATTTTTATTCGCTTAGTTTAAGGACATTTTTAACACTTTTTCATTAAACAAATAACTAATAAAAAACAAAAAAAATCAAAGATTAACAAATTAAATTATTTAACAGTAATTTCTAATTAAAACTAAGTTAACTATAATTAGAAAGAAAATGTAATCTTTATAACCTTGCACCTGAATTTGTTGGTCTATTTAAAGCTGCAAGTAAAATTTTTATTAAAGCTGCAGTATAAGAGACTCGATCCTGCATTCCTGGAGTGGACTTTTCGTCCTCTATCAGTGGCACCTTGGTTCTCATCTATTCTCTGGGTGCCACTTTAATAATTTAATTATATCTTATACCTATATACATATATAAACATAAGGTTTCGTCCGAATTTTGCGGGTACCGTGGCACCCCATGAACCTTAGTAGATCCGTCCCTGGGTCTATTGAACACTGAGTAGACCAGACAATGAAAATTAGAAGGTCCTCCCATACAAAATCAAGACAAAGAAATATGTTCACTTTCACATAATTGAAGATCGAGCTCTCTAATAAAAAAGACTCATTTACTGAAAAGTTTCCATGGTTAGTGAATAAAGATATATATAAACTAATTTTGTACGGCAAAGGTACATTACAAAGAAGAAATGAAATTGTAGAATGAAAGTTCCTCTTCAACACAAGTTATATCATACTATACAAGTATTTGCATGTACACAGTATACATGCATGGGGCCACAGAATAATCCAAGAACAGTTGAACGCTTCTTTTGTTATTCATTTGTTTACAAGAAAAACATCACAAAAAAACAA
The DNA here is from genome assembly GCA_031232105.1 of Capsicum rhomboideum. Taxonomy (NCBI): domain Eukaryota; kingdom Viridiplantae; phylum Streptophyta; class Magnoliopsida; order Solanales; family Solanaceae; genus Capsicum; species Capsicum rhomboideum. The sequence continues at coordinate 9,461,777 of CP124716.1, forward strand.
AAAAAAGGAACCATCGCAGCACAATACAAACAACCTAATACCCACCTGCGTTATACTTGAATTTAGGCCAAATACGTACACAACTAAAATTATCTTTGGTTTTTCATTTAGGTTCTTACTTATACCTAATGTATGTCTAAAATGTGTCTATTGAATATCTCACTGATGCTCAGGTGGGGCAGCCAGCTGGCACAAAAGTTCTCGCTATGTGCTCGCCGGTTCGGGAAAGAGTCTGACCACAAGGATTTATTGTGCAACCTTACTTTGCATTTCTGACAGAGACTACTTCCACGACTTTAACCCATGACCTCCTGATCATATAAAATGTTTGTAATTCATACTGCTTAGATGACAAAATTTCTAATGAAATATGATGACACGTGGATCTTGTGCTCAAATAATAGGATGTTGGCATTACCCAATAAAGGGTTATATGCTTCATTCAAAAAAGATTCTTTGTATATAAATGGGTTAATTAAACTGAACATCCCTATAATATGATTTAGTTCTTAATATATCCACTGTATTTTAAATTCAAATATTTATAACTGCTATACGATAGAAATCCTACACTTGCACTCTTTTATGAGGTATATTCATAACTAGCATATAAAAGTTTATTTTTAAAAAATTAAATTTAAATTATACATAGAAATTTTTACGTATTTATCTTTATAAAGTTTAAGAAAAAAGATAATCATTTTTGTTAAAAAAAATTATTCACATCTTCTTCTTTATACTTACTTGCTATATGTTGGTCCACTCGCTTCATTTATACTTATTGTAATTGTGGCTTACCCGATTGGCTAGTTATTATTCTTTAATGTTATAAGAGAGTGTTTGGTTGTTAGCTCTAGAGTTTAGTGTGAGTTGTCTGTGATTATTAGGTTGATCCTATAGATGTGGGTAGTGGAAGAGGTAATGCGAATGAAGGGTTGATAGTGATGGTTAAGTGTTGGATTATGGTGGATGGTGTGAATATAATCTCGTTAATAGAGTTGGGGAATTGTAAATTATATAGGCAAAGTGTTATAATGATATTACAACCTTAGTTGAATTATACTATATTTAAGATGTCATGATTTCTTTTCTTTGATTCTATTTTATGATTATGTGGACTAACACTGGTCGGCCGATGATGCCTATCAGTACGTGTGTTTGTACTGACCCTACTCTTCTACGTCCCTGCTTGGGGTGTAGACTGGATACAGGTTAGTTTGTAGTTACTAGATGGATGTCGATATTCAGCACTAAATTCTGCACTTCTTTCCTGGCAGATGTTGGAGTCTTTGTGTTATTTATTTTATTGTCAGTCTATTCTGTAATAGGTGGCTCTTGTACATGTCTAACCAGGTCTTGGGGCAGTGAAGGATAGTTGTAAGAAGTTTTTGAAAAGTTTATTTATTGGTATTTAATTTACTTTGTTATATTTAATCCAGTATTCTCTTAAAACCAGAAGTCTTCCGCATATTTTTGGTTGGGTAATAAGGGTTCTCCTACCTACTTAGGATATCGTAGGTGCTCGCACGGTCCGTTAGTTTGGATCGTGACACTCCAACAGTCATGGATTTTTTTTAAAAAACTTATATTGTTTGCAACCAGGTAATTCTCTAATGAAGTATTTCGTAAGTAACCTTGAAAAGTAGTTAATAACTTAAATCCTTTTGGTTTTGGAATATTGGTCAAATTGTTTTTTTGGAGGACCCAACTAGGTTCAATCCCATTGTGAACCTTGAGAATTTTACATTTTAACTCGTTTCTCTTAATTTACAAATAAAACTAAAATATTTATTCTCAAATAGACGATAAATAATAGGTTTGCATCACACATACATAGACTTTTACACCTCGGAGATAATGGGGAAAAAAAGAAGAGAAAATGGTACAGTATAAATTTTCCCAATTTTATCATCACTCCCTATGATTCAATCATGCAGTATAAGGCATCTTTTGTAGATACAAATAGCTAAAAACAGAAGAATATACCATTTTTGTAGATACTTCTGTTTAGTTACTTCTATTTGTAGGCTTCTTGTAGAGTTGGAGTGTACTATAACAAAATCATGAGACACATCAGACATTAAGCACTAACAAGTAACAACATTATTCTTTTATACATTACTTACCAGAAAGAGAAACATAGAACAGAAGAAAGCAATAAATAAAATAAAACAAAAAGAACAAACCCCCTAAACATAAAACTCACTTATAGTAAAGATAAACTTCTACTTGAATTCAAACTAAGCAAATTAATTAAACTTCCATAAGGAACTCTGCGTCCTTCTCCAACCTCTCCATAGCATTTGCTTCCAAACTAATCTGCACATCAATGCCTTCTCCTCCATTTTCCCCTGGATACAAATACATCATTCCATCAAAACTATTGTTCGATCCACTCCTCACAATCTCCGGCTTTCCCCATCCGAAATCCACCTCATAAACCTTAAACCTCGGCGGGCTATCAACAGCCACGCAGTTCTCTCTAGCATCCTTGTACTGAAATATCTTCGGGTTTCTTTCCCACTCCTTGTTCCTTGCCTTAATTGCCCCCGCATCGTGCTTTACGATTGTTTTTTGTATCTTCCCTGCAGCGAACTCAATAGGGTTTTCCGTCAACAATCCTGCTGTTGTTACAGTGAAAATGGCCTGGATTAGGTTTCCAAAGTAACTCTCAGGCATTGGAGGGTCGACTCTTTCCCTGCAGTCAGCAAAGACTGTGTAGAAAGTCTGGTCCTCCTGCTTGAGCTCTCGGGCACGTGTGACAGCTAGCCACACGTGCGCAGAGAGCGATTGGAACGTGGAGAATTCAGTAAGCGGGCTTTTTGGTGGTTTAGCATTGACTTTTGACTTGATCTGGTCAATTGCTGACTCGGAGAACTTGAAGACCCTCTCGCGAAGTGCTGACCTGGCAGGTGCAACTGATGGCCTGGAGAGGTCAGGCTTGACACGTATGTTACGAGCCTTGGTTCGTTCGAGGAAAGGTGGGACCGCAGTAGTGGTGGTGACCCCACTGCAGAGCTGGGACCATGAGGTCATGAAGTGCCACGTGGAAGTACCATCCAGCACAGCATGATTAAATGCTAATCCCATGGAGAGCCCGTCCTTGAGCTTTGTGACCTGTAAACAAGTTGGCCAAAACAGTATGAGACCACAAAATAAGTGATCAATGGGGTCCAACAAATTAATTACTACTACTAACTACTACTCTGGATTTTTTTCTGTTGAAATTAAATGTAACACAAAATGACAAAATATTCATCAATCAGATTAATGTAAGTTAATTTGCTGTAAGAAGCATATACTCTAAATAGGTAATCTTTTAATAAAAGGATAGATAACTTAAAAGAGTTAATCAGATTACAGTAAATAATATAGATACCAGTAAATAAAGCTTATAATCAATGACTTGTTAGGGTGGTAAGATCACGATAAAAATGCTGAAATCAAAATGATAATGCATATAAATTTAGAGTATATGCTTCTTGCAGCTCGAACATGTTAGCTTGAAACAGTCTATTGTAGACATATAGGGTAGATTCCGTACAATAAAATCTGTGATTCAGTCTTTTTTCTGAATATCACACATAGTAAGAGATTAGTGCATTGGACTGTACTTTAATATAAATATTTTTATTTTAAACTACGAGAACTACTAGGTAAGATTTGGTGGAAGCCTTTTTACTTTTGAATATTAGTGTAAACAATCTTTTTAAAGTTACACTGATTTTGTAAATACTCATTTATACCACAGTGAATATAAGTTAGTTTCTAGATTCCCCCATAGACTGTCATGATGTTATGATAGTACTACTAATTAGGGTTGTTCATGGTTTTGGTTAAAAAACCAAATCGAACCGCAAACCGATCAAAAAAATAGACATATGGTTTGGTTTGGTCTTAAATTTTGAAAACCGTTACTATTTGGTTTGGTTATGGTTTTACTAAAAATAAAACCGAGAAAATAACCAAACCGAACCGATAAATTATATATATAAATTTTATAATTATTTATATATTATTCACAAATAAAATATAAATATTTTGTTAAATTTAATCATAGATAAATTTAAGTCTTTTAATTCTAGCACTTACCAGATTATTTTTTAAGCCCAACTACCCAAACTCAAGCCCAACAATACATTACTCAGCCTTTACTATACATTAATACCCAAATCCCCAAGTCTCCCAACCCAACACAAATTTCACATTTTCACTCTCTTTCTACACATGTACAGCTTCTTCTTCTTAGTTCTTAGAGAAGCAAAGGAAAAAACCCTAGCTGGTTTTCTCCGTCCAGCTTCTTCACACTCTCTCTGTGTTTTTTTGATAGCTGGTCTTCACATTTTTACTACAAATTAAGATTGAACAGGTCTTCTCCGTCTAGCTTCTTCTTCTTAGCAAAGTAAAAAAACAAAAAACCCTCATTTTCATTTCACAAGGAAAAGTGTAAGTGAAGATTGAACAGGTTTTCTCTGTTCAATTGGCTAAAAAGTGAAAACTTTAAATATTTTCTGGCGCTTGTACTGAATTAAGGCCAATCAATAGAAGCTTTTATGGAAGAAGGAATAGTTTTACAATCTTAGCCGCTAGTTATAAGTACTGATGACTTGAAAATAGAGAAGACAGCTGCAATGATATGTAGTTAATTTCTCTAGCTTCTAAGTCATAACCAATATATATTTTGAAATATTTAAGAATCTTAATGTTACTTTATATTTTAGGATTCTTAACATAAAACTTGCATTTGGAATAGAAATTCTTTTCACAAATATTTTCCATTATCTCAGGTTTGGTTTCCATTAGCCTTCTGTTTTGTTAAAACCTGCAGCTTGTATGATCAGTAAGTATGTATGATCTGAAATTTTATATTCAAGTTTGGCTAGTGTTGTGGGAAGATTAAGGCAGTAGCGGATCCCTAGTCATAAACCAAAAAAATCGCAAAAACCGAACCAAACCGACAAGAATCAAATCGACGGTTATTTTTTTTGTGTGATTTGGTCTGGTTTTAAAAATTTAATAACCGACTAAATTGGTTTGGTTATGATTTTAACCAATAACCGATCCAAACCGACCCATAAACACCCCTACTACTAATTAAATTGTATCTTGACGTGTTGACTATGTTCTATACTAATTACTTCGAAAGCATTAGTGATAATGAAGAATCCAACTTCTATCCATGCACATTAATAATTATCCACCCTAACACCACGATCTAGCTCAACGAGTTAACTTGTTTATAAGTAAGAAGCAAAGTCAAAATCAAAAAAAAAAAAAAAAAAAAAGCTCCTATGCCAAAAAAAAATCAAAAACTTATATATATGCATAAAAATAAAATAAAATCTCTATCTATATAATGTAATTTTAAAATGAAGTGGATTCAATTGACCCCCTTTACTCGTAAGTAAGATTATAAAATTGGAGTTTTAGCACATCGATGGAAAAACTTCCATTGCATTTTGAGGTTTTTCATCTCACAATTTAGTGGATTTATCTATACGATCTGATTGTGTAAATATATATTTTTTACCTGCACGGAGAGAAGAGGCTTATGAAGCCCATCCAAATTCAAGATCTTGTTACAAGGAATCAAGTGTTGGAATTTGGAAGTGCCTTCTTTATCAGTAAAATCAGCAACTTTAATCTCTTTAGCTTTAGCCACAATCACCTCCACACCATCCATGGCATCATCATACTCCACCTTGAAAACACCTTCTTTATCTTTTCCCAATTTCCCAGCAAGTTGATAGAAATCTTCCAACACCAAAGCCAGCCCATCTTTCAACTTTTCCACCTTTTCTTCAAAATTTTCAGCCCCTTTGTAGATCATCAACTTTTGGTTGTAATAAAGAGCTAAGTAAGGTAAATCAAATGTTACCAATTGACATTCTTGTTTTCCTAGTTGTTTTCGAGGCTTCACATTGGTTTTTGTCAAGATTTTCACATTTGTAACGGCAACTTTCATGGCTAATTTCTTTTCTTTCTTTGTGTGTGTGTGTGTGTGTTGTAAGATAGGAAAGTGAGCCAAGAGAGGTGATTTACTTATTCTAGTAGAAGTAGAAGTGAGTTGAGAGTAATAATAGTGGTCTATAATAGTGTTATATTGGGAACGGTTGGGGTGCATTTATGAATTACATGGTGTAGTTTGGATACCATTTATTACTAAGTACTATCTTTAGCTACTTGCATTAGATGGCAGTTGAAGGAAATTATTTCACTTCACCTTTTATTATTGATGCTCACACTAATAACAAGCTTACGCAGTAGGGCATTAGTTTTCTCGTCGAGGATAAACCATTATATGTGTCGAGTAATGTGTATTGTGTAAACCCATGTTATGTTACATGAGATTTTCAGTAGTTAAGTGCAAAGCAGTGCCTTGTTTTGCAAATAGTACCTAATTATTAGTTCGTCCTTGAAATCTATGGATTATCATCTGACTTTCAGGTTACGCCGATGGTATAGATAACGAAAATTCATTATCAACTTATCATTTTTAATTGAAGTTAAATTCTATATATGCACTAATTAATGGTGTAACCTTAAGTGAACTGTCTCGCTATTAGCTTGGGTTCTTGCTTAATGAAGCATTCCTTGTTTTCTCTTAGAATATTGGACTAAGCGATGATTTTTACTGTCGAAAATAGACCTTGTCATTCTTCTCCTCCAATATCAGTGCACTACATCAAAAATGATTTTTAGCGGCAATTAAGCTATTGCAGTTAATTAATTGCCGCTAAATATGTGTTTTAGAGGCATTTACTAGTGTCAATTACATTGTAGCTCTCTTTGTAAATGCCCTTAAAGCCTATAGCGACATTGGATCCAATGACATTTAACTAATGCCAATAAAAGTTTTAGCACTCTTTGTTAAAGTGCATATTTATTACTGCTAAAGGTTGTTTTTGTTGTTGTGAAGGATAAGTACACTAGATTAGAATGCTCTTTTATTATGTATGTCGATTACTTGATCGAACCTAATTGTACTAGTCTTATAGCCATCTTTTTAGCGTCATGTAATTCCTTCTTTTTTACACAAGAAATCTAACTCATTTGAAAGGTCACAAAAATTGACCTATTCACTGAGTGAATTTATAAAATTAGATGGAAAATCTTAGTAGTTCAATTGGTTGACCACCTGAACTTTCATCTTGTTGGTGAAAGTTCGATTTCCCACCTTGTAACTCCCTCCCCATTTCCCCTTCTCCTACCCCCAATTTAAGGGGGAAAAAAGAATTTATATAATTTGATCACCTATAAAATAATTATTAGTAAATTTTTGATAAATGTTAATCAGGAACTTAAAAATGATAAGTAGCTTATCATCATGAATTAAATCAAAGTGTACAAAATCTTTACACTATCATGCATTCTAATTAATCATATGGAAATCGTTCAATCACTAATTAAAGCTATTAAACACTGGTCAGTAGTGGTTGAAAATGGGAAGTTGTGGAAACTACTCGTCATTAATTGTTCAAGCAACTGTATATATTTAGCTTTTTCCCGTTGATTAATTAACATTCAACAATATTATCGTACAGCACATATAAATGATGATATTGAAAGGCCTTCAAACCTGTCCAGCTTGACGTTTTTATGTGATCAAGCACTTTATAGTCAATGACTCAATGGCCACAATAACAATTAATAGTTTACTTTTACATCATCTTGCAAAGATAAAGCAAAAGTGAATAGGCTTAATCCATATATATCTTTTGTCTTATAATTTTTAGTTAAATACATTTCATACACTTCTTCTATATGTTTGGCATCAATATTTTAGTGCTTTATTTAAAAATTAGCGTTTGGTCATGAGTTTCAAATTCAACCTGAAATTGAATATCAAACATAAGTTGTTTTCCAACTCATTTTTCACTTTTAAAGTTGTTTTTAAGTACATTCAAGCATGGGCATTATTCCAAATATTCTTTGCAGAAAATATAATCAAATACAACTCTATCTTCAACTCCAATTTTATATACGCCAAATAAAGTGAAAAATATTTCATCTATAACTAAACACCTACTAAACCACAACCACTACGTACATTTAGCTCGCCACACAATAACGTATCATTTGGTTGGTGGAATAAGGATAATAATTCCGAAATTGTATGAAAAAGAATTGGGCCTAGTAAAAAGAATGAATCGGATCATGACACGAAATATAATCTAAAATGGAGGAACAATTATGCAAACAGCCCCCCGTATGGCATGACAAGAAGCCTCGGTGCCTATCCGAGTAAAACCGTCCAAGGTTTTCCCCGCAGAAGACTGACTAATAGCTATTAGCTAGTACACATTCGTAATAGCCCTCGAAATCTCAACAATCAATTTCAATTCGCACACACACATGCTCCAATCAGCTTCAAGCGAGGCGTCAAAACATAGACACGTGGTACAAGATAGCCTTTTCAGTACCAAGAGTTCTGTTAACATTGAGGAGCAGTTTATATTTGCAGCCTATAAAAGGTGGCTTTTGGAGAGAATAAAGTGCATCAGAAAAATCCTAAGCAAAATCCTATTGGTCGTTCTTTCTTCTTCCCATAGAATTCCTATGGAAGAAGACTTGAACCCTCTCTCTCGCTTGTACTATTCCTATCCTCGTAGAAGATTGTAGTATTTTTATATGCAACCATCAACTTGGCGTTTTAGCCCTTTATTCTTTGACCCTTTTTACAAATTTACTATTAATTAAAATGACGATTTTAAGATAAATAATGGGATAAATTATACTCCCTCCATTTTAAAAAAGAATAACATACTTTTATTTTTAATCCGTTTAAAAAAGAACGACGTACCTATTTAATCTGTTTCAAAAAGAATGGTCGTTTTCCTTTTTTTGGCAATACTTTAAGTCTTTAATCGAAAAGTGGTGTTATGAATGAAACGTACCAAGAAAGAATGCACTTGTACATTAAAACGAGGGGTAGGTTTGGTTAAATTAAATTGCATAAAATCGAAAAGTTAAATCAATCGATTAAAAGGAAAGTAATTAGGCTTGATTTGGTATTGAGGAAGAAAAACTCAAATTAAATCGGTATATAGATATATAATTTATAAATATCTTTAAGGACTTTTAAATAGAACTTTCTTTAAAAATACCTCAAAAAATATTGTGATTCTCTCACTGTAATATTTATTACTCCTAAAACTATATCGTGAATTCTCTTATTATTTACTTTACATAATATTTAATTTAGCGTGTACAGTCACTTTTTATCAAGTGTTATTGAAATGCTTCGATCTATTTATTTTTTTCATATTTATATTTCAATACATATTAAACTTTTATATTTTTGTGGAATTTGATGTGGTGTATTATCGATAATTCTTAAAATCAAACAAATTAAGTATATCATTTTTTTTAGGATTTATATTGGCTTTTGTGTTTAGTTATTAAAATATGATCAAGTTTGAAAGTCGTACATCATCAAAAAAATTATTATTAGACTAACTAAATAACTATTACAGTATGTGTTATTTGTTTGTCAATTATTACTAGACATATTGATTTATCAAACTTTATCCATAACTCCAACAAATAAAATTGAAATAGTATTCTTATAACAAAGAACCCAAAAAAAATAAAAAAAAATTGACAAAACCGAACCCACTGAACTGATATAGTTGATTCGGAAAAGGGACAAATATATCCTCGAATTATAATAAATGGTATGTATATACCCTCCGTCGTACTTTGGGTACACATATGCCCCTACCGTTAATGAAATGGTACGTATATGCCCGTCACACTAACGGTAGGGGCATATTTGTACCCAAAGTATGACAGAGGGTATATATGTATCATTTATCATAGTTCGAGGGTATATTTGTCCCTTTTCCATTTTAATTCTTTTATCTCAAATAATTAACCCAAACCCACTACCCGACCCAATAAACTCACTACCCGACCCGGTCCCAATTAAAATCCAAGAGACGCGTATCTAACAGACGCGTTTTTCCCACCCCTATATCGATGTACACACACAATACAGTAACACCCACTATTACCAATTTAACCAAAAAAAACCATTAACCATAACACCCAAAAACAACACCAAATAAATTGAACCCCTCACATTTCAATTTCCAGCAAAATTTCATCGGAAAACACTACCTACCACTGGTCAATACCACATAGCTACCGTCTCCGTCGAACCGGAAACACCCCACCGGCGAACCATCGCCGCAACCCTAGCTCCGGCCACCTCCGGCCTAATCTCCACTCCCTCCAACAAGTAAACACCAACTAGCAGCAACAACCAATCACTGCAATTTGATTGAGGTTCACGTTTAAGAGAAAAACAGAGGGAGTATCGGGTTTGGAACAAAAAATAGAGGTCGGATCGAGTTGGTTTGAAATCGGGTTCGATGGGTTTATTGGGTCGGGTAGTGGGTTTGGGTTAATTATTTGGGATAAAAAAATTAAAACGGAAAAGGGATAAATATACCTCCCGAACTATGATAAATGGTAAGTATATATCCTCCGTCGTACTTTAGGTACACATATGTCCCTACCATTAGTGTGGCGGACATATACGTACCATTTCATTAACGGTAAGGGCATATGTATATCCAAAGTACGACGGAGGGTATACACGTACCATTTTATCATAGTTTGGGGTATATTTATCCATTTTCCGTAGTTGATTTGCTTTCACGGTAAAGACGTTGTAAACAATATTTTTCTACTTATAATAATCCCACATAATTAGCATAAAAGCAGAATAACCTTTTAGGCTTTTACGCTAACCCTATAGATTAACTGAAAATATAAGCTAAAGGGAATTTTTAAAAAAAAAAAAAAGAGTGAAAATGAATCATCGTCTGTGATAAAGATCCTAAGGCTTAGACCTTAGTAAGTAAATTAGTCAACTAAATTGACCAGGGGAGTATGCATCAATTACTTTCAATAATTGAATTTCAAATTGAAGAATCACAAATTTGATCAACAACTAAAATGTCGGTTATTCAATTGTCATGTGAAAGAATAAAGTGATCAAGCGCATTAATCACATAGCTACCCCAACTAAACTCTGACAAACCTAATTCTATGAAAGTATTTTTCACTATATGTTAAAATTTGCTAGCTCGGTGTGGTCATAAATTTCCACATCCACCATTGTCTTGGCCATAAAAGCCCATATCATTAAATAAATAAAGCTTTTTTTAATATTCTTTGAATGGAAAAAAAGAAATATTCAAGCAACAGTTGCTATCCTTTTTCTTAAATGAAAACTACATGAAATTAAATAATTTATATCAATTCCCATCACTATTCTTTAATTTGGGTAACAAATATGGACTAGAAATCATAATTTCTGTAATGACAAGGTTTCTAGCCCTATTGATTGTCATGAAGCACAAGTACAAATGTTCTTCCAATTCATCCAATTGCTCCACAAAGTTTGCATAATTCTTTTTAAACTGGCACGCCACTTCACCACTGGCTTGTAGCTGAGCTGAACCGAGGCTCCGCCTCTCTCGAGCCAAAACCGAATTATGGCTTGCAAGTCTTCTAACTTGTCATTTAGCCAACCCACTATTCGGCTTATCGTGTCCAAGTCTCTAATCAGTATATTAGGGGCGGACCCACCTTGACTCAAGGGGTGTCACCCGACACCGCTTCGTTGGGAAAAAATATTAAATAAGAATTCGTAAATAAAATAAAATAAAGGTCAAATACTGTGTCAATGACACTGCTTGGCATGCAGCGGCCAGTTGGTTCTGTGGTAAAGCACTACTCTTTCATCTGGAAGGTCGTGGGATCAATCCCCAGGTGAGGTAAATTTTTTTTATAAAGCCTTGTATTGTGGACTCTCACGTAAGTTTTCTTACCTTTTCTTTTCTTCTTTTTATTTAGAATTTTAAAAACTTGAAGAAATCTATTGACTGTTGTTTTCTTGTTTGTTGAATTTTATAAAATTACTTAAGATTTATATAAATTAATCTTTTAATTTGTAATTTTGTGGAAGAGATATTTTTTTAAAAGTATCTTTCAAATTTTTTAAATAAAATTTAACATTTCAAAATTTATCTAGCTTGAAAGAAAGAATGAATAAGTTAAAAAAATAAAAGGTCGATCTTTGAAAGAGTTTTATTTAAATTCCTCAAAAGTTGATATCGAAAATGTTTAACGTTTCAAAATATTATTCAAATTACTGTGATGCAATAATTACATCATTATCTTCAAAAAGGTACTTTTCAACCTTGAATCACTTTTTTTTTCAAAATATATTTTTTTATGATCATTGTGTCGTACGTTCTGATCTTCAATGGTTTATTGAGTATGATATGTTGACGTATAATAAAAGGTGCAATCTTTTAATATAATATTGTCATCGCACTGATTTGTTCTCTTCTTATTTACTTCCTTAAGGCGACACCGCTTATGAAAAATCCTACGTATGCCACTGAGTATATAAGTACCTTTCGCGGCTATGTCCAGCTGAGCCGACCAACTAGCCAGCTTCTTAGTCGACATCAGCTGAAACGAGCCAATCATTATCGTTGGAGTCGCAGCTAACAACGCTAGTGCATGAGTCGCTACAATCACCGTGAGCAATATTGTTAAAGCCATAACAAATACGGCTGAGCCTCGTTTAAATTTGTTTATTAATCGGAGTTTCGATTTGGTTTTGTCGCGCTTAAGCTCAATCCGTTTTAGTAAGTGGGAACAGTTGGCTTGAACGGTTTTAACTCGAAGCGGAGAAGATGTAGATGAAACAAGCGGGTTAAGTGAGTTACAGAATTTAGTTAATCTGGTCATGATCTTGGGAATGTGTCTCTTTGGTGAGCATGTCGTTTTCTGAAGGGAGTCTAGAGCGGATTTAAGTGACTTATATGTAGAGAGTGTACGTTGCACATCTTTTAACAATAGACTGCAAAGTAGAGAAGCTTCAGCAGTTTGGGAGAAATATTCAGATAGAAGAGTGTGAGTTTCTCGATGGGTTTGGATCAAATCCAGAATCCGAGTTACGGTGGGTTGATCCGGATCCAAAAGATGCTCCACCAAAAGGCGGTAAGAGGGAAGTCGAACAGCTGAAGTGGAGCCAACAATTTTGGTCGGACACGTGTCCAAAAATCAGTGTAGGATTCGGTTCGAAAGGCATGGGCATATTCCTCTCGGAGGTCCATTTCCATGTGCGCTGGTTTACTTCTTTGGGCCTCTGCATGTAAACAAAAAAAAGGTTTTGAGTTAAAACTTTGAACACTATTCAACATCCCAACAAAGCCCAATAAATATAATTAATCTTAGAGGAAATTATCTTGTATATACATTTTAGATTCTTTATTGCAAGTTGTGGCAACACTTTTATGTAATTATTAAATTAAAGTTTTAATTGCATGTTGTAGCAACTTTAATAAAAATTATTTTTTATACAAAAAAAAGATTAAAATATTTATACATATATATTGATAATATTATCCCCTATTTCATCGTTTTTATAGTATATCTTTCTCCTATTTTAACGTGTTTCTTTCTCTCCTCATTAACTTTGTTGATAATTATTATGGGAGTAAAATTTGGCCAATAATTTATCTCTATTTATTCACTTACTTTACCTTTTTCAAGGAAACTACACGGTTTATTGATAAATTTTTTTGATTTGGAACAAAATCTCTTTCCCTTTTTTCACGCTTCTTCTTCAATATATCCTTTTGATTTATCTTATTTTTCAATTCTATGGATTTGGGTATTTTGTGTTTCATCTTTGCTTGTTCGTAATTCAAAAGTTTCTTTGATTTTGGAGGTTGAATTTAGTTTTAATTGCATTATATGTTACTTTTATGTTTGATTCATATTGTATTTGACTCATATCTTCTAAACCCAAGTTTGATTATACTCCTAGGAAGAGTTCTAGATTATTAGAAAAGTGTAGCCCCAAGGTTCTTTCAAGGCCATCTTTTAATCTTGGATGTTTTACTCCATCTCCAGTAAGTAACAGCAAGAACAACACAGTTGAAGTTGATTCTACTTTCAACAATTAAATTGAGATGCCGGACAAAATTAAATTTCCTCAAGTAGAACCTCAGTTAGAGCCGATTGTCAACATGCAAAGTGAGAAATCTCCAAAAAAAAATGTTGTTCCACAAGTTAAGAGAAATTATAACAGGAAAAATATAGTTTGTGAGCAAATATCCGAATCGAATTTTGAAGAAGAAATACCATCACACAAATCCCAAAAGTTGAAGAGTGGAATACATGCACCTTATCGAGTTACAAGGTCAAGGTCTAATGTAACAATTGTCAAGGATGTTGCTAAGAAGGTTGTTAACAAAAAGAATTCCAGAAAAGTTTGTAAGGTAATTTTTTTTAATTCTGTTTATTGATTTTTTTTGTGTGTATTAAAATGGTATATGTGTTGTTATTATACAATTTTTTAGACAAGGTAATGCTTGATTTTATCATTTTTTATTTTTATATATTTTGGTAATATCAAATTTAAATTTTTTTGATTTAGTAATTTTTTTACTTTTCATAAATATAATTTTTTATGAAAAAATGATATATTATTTATTATATTCATAATTTTTAAGAACATTTTTTGCATAGCAGGGATGCGCTACAGCAGGCTGATTCGTCTAAGTATGTTATTGCATAGTTTTACGGTATTTCTTATCACTATATATGCTTTTCACTTTTAAATCTTTTTGTTGTTTTTATAGTGATTGTGGCATGTATGCATGTGCCTTTGCTGAATTTGTTAGCCATGGTGTGTTTGATCTTTCAAGCATCAACTTCAATGCTTCCAACTATCGTCTTAGATATGGTGTACTGCTTTGGGATTACGCTAGAAAAAAGTAAAATGATGGTGCAATCAGTGAAAGTGAGGTGACTGGAAATGTTGCTAGCAGATTTGGTGGTCCAAAAATTTCAAGAGAGGTTGTTCCGAATGTTCAGAAACTACAGCGTGTTAGTCTTAAAAATAGAAAGTTGTAGTCTTTGAAGTTGTTGGTAGTTGACTGTGGGGCTTATATGTTGATTCTGTTTAGACGTGGATGTTTTTTTAAAGTTTTTGGTTGCTCAATCTTATTTTGTCTAATCAACAATGTTATAATCTTTTATATAATCTTAGTTTGATGATAATTTTGATATCTTTTTCGCTATTATTCGTTTTTTTAATGTTGATATCAACTGTTACATCGGTTGGTTCTTTGTGACTATGCTATTCTATATATATGGGATTGCATAGTATGTGTTCACATTAAGATTTGTTTTTCTACTAACGTTGATATTAACTGACTGAAAATGTTTAATAGTATTTTATTTTGTATTCTTTAAGTACTTATATTAGCATTTTACATATGTGTTACATACACTTTGAAAATGTCAGATAACACATTATCATATTATACTAAAAGTGGGAAGAATTTTAAGCAAAAGTTAGATTACCATTTTGCCCCTACACTAAATCAAATATCTAATTAAATTTTATTATTTTCTCCCTTAAGTAAAAAAAATAATCCTTCAGCTAAATAATTTTTCAGTTATATGAATTGAACATGAATTGGAAGTAGAGGAGTGGCACTTTAAAGCTTATACAGATGAATCCAGGGCATTCATACTATGCATACTTTATTGCTTTAAATTAATACTTACATGTATCACTATAAACTTCTAAAATTTCTATAATTTATCTTTTCGTTTTCTAAGGCTTTTCAAATTATAAGACTTTTAAATCAGTAACAACCAGTTTTGGTAATACAAAGACCCATAGAATTTTAATAGTAGTTCATTAAATAATTAATGTAATAAATACATATGTTATAAGAAATTTCAAAGAACATCAAGAAACACTATATAAAGGCAACAAATGGTTTTCATTTCCCTCAAGGGTGTTTTTTGGTTGAGCAGATTTTATTTAATCTGGTTTTCATTTTCATTTTTTCATCTCCTTTAGTTTTCCTTAAAGAAATATTTCCATGACCTAAAAGAAAATGGAAGATGAAGAAGTATCTAGAGTTGATAGATGTCGAAATTGAATATTTGTCAGATTCAACTTACGTGAAACTTACCTTCAACTTTCTCGGGATGATATATGAAGACAACTATCTCCATTTGTAGCGCTAACAGAGATCAATGGCTATGAAAAGGAGGGGGTCAGTTTCTTTGGAGGGTTGATTTTAGAATTTTTATATTTTAATTCATTGTAGTGAATTGTGATTACAATTTTTACTCATGAAAAGATAATACATACAATTTACTCTATAACTATGTACGGCTAAAGATGTGATGTTACTTGTGTATTTGGAGGGAGTATAAAATGATAAAAGTTAGATTATGACAACATCCTTATAAAGTCATAATATTTATGAACAAATATGTAATAAAGTAGGTATTAATTTAGTTTTCAATTTTCATTCATAATTGTTAATTTTATTGAGCTAAATATTTTATATGCGTGAAATTTATATATGTTTGATAGTTTGAGCGTGTATTTCTCTTTAAATTAAAATAGTGCGTCAATAAAGTAACATCAACTATATAAGTTTCTAATTTCAAATGCCTTGCTATTACTTTTTTTTTTTAATGTTTTGATTTTTGTTTTATAGCTCAAAAAAATTATTAAAATCATGTTGGTTGTTGCTATATAATTATTACTCAACATTTTAGGATAAACGTGCAACGCACGTTCCCAAAACTAGTATATATATAACGTTCAAATCTATTACGTTGTATGGGATTTGCAGGTCGCAGTTGTGTATTTAGATTAGCAATTGATCAGTTTCCTATGTATATTAATTTTTATTGCTAGTTAAATAATTACAATTCATAGAAGCTAAACATATTAATGAAAACATACTTACGATTAATTTCCAGAAACATTTTGAAATAAAATATCCCAGAAATATAAAACATTTTTCAGAAACATTGGACATAAAACATTCTCCAGAAATATTGGATAAAACATTAGATATAAAGTTGAAATTGTTATTTATAAAACATTCTCCCGAAACATAAAACATCATCCAGAAACATATAAAAAACTTAACAATAATTTAAAATCAAGAAAATCTGTATTGTTTTTTAAACTTGAGGTGCATGTTTGTGGCATGTTTTTCTGTTGTGTCCCTCCCGATGGCAGCTACTACATGTCATCTTGGCTCTTTTACACTTTTCTTCATTTGGTGCTTTCCATCTTTCAGTGCATGACCTTTTTGGTGGCCTTTTAGAATCAGGTGGTAAAACAATTTCATCCAATACTTCACGTGGAATTTTTCATGTACTTTCACAAGGAAGAGGTTCAACTGGTATTGCATAAGCATCCTTGAAATTTTTATTGCTATAATACGGTGGGCAATAATCCTCTCCATGTTGATTTATATATGCAATAGCAGTCATTGCATGTGAGCAAGGTATCTCATCTAACTGAAATCGTCCACAACTGCATTTTCTACTTCAAAGACATACAATAAATCTTTTTGCTCCATATGTTACAGTATGCAAGAATTTGTTTGAAGCCCTTACCTACAACAATATATAGATTAACAGACTACCATACTAAAAACAATAAGAACAGACTACCATACTAAAAACATTAATCTAATCTAAACTTTAAACATATCTTAGAAATAAATACAGTACATTAAAATAAGGCAAAATATCTGTATATACCAATCTTACTAACATAAAAAAGAGATTTATACATTTGAATTATGTAATGTAACCTATTTAAACACTTACAGTCATATTATGGGATAAATCCCGATTATCCTTGAGATTTTTGTTATATTTGTTAGTCAGGTCTGTCAATGTATTTGTTGCTTTCTTGTTTTGTTTTGCATTCCAGTATGGTTCCACCGTATAGTACTTTCAGAGAAGCCCCATCAACAACCACAATTAGCCTGCAATATTTCCATCCACGAATCGAAGCATCCAATCAAAAACTGTTGCTTCACCAATTATTTCAACTCTTTCTTTATCAAAAACTTCATCCCCTAGAGTTAATCCAATCAAACGAACAGAATTTGTTGTGTATAGAATCTGTCACTCCACAAGTTGTTTATTATATCTTTTTTTTCCTGACACAAACAATTGATTCTTCATTATGAACTATCATATCCATTGACATATCATTCATTGTTATGTACCAAGGATATTTAACAAAGAAATCGGCAACAGTCTTTTTTTTATCTAGATACACCATGACTCTTGTGTCGTTGTGTATGATCATTGGTGGACATCTATCACTTATAATGTACTTATGTATTCGCATCATACATAATTCCATCTCCAATAAAATCTTTAGGTCTACCTGAATAAATAATTTAGAATTTTTGAATAATTAATATTTTGAGAATAGTTGAATATATGTAAAACAAGAATCAAAACAAATAAATTTACAATGAGTATAAGAATAGGTAAACTGTCACGTAACATTCATAAAACACAATTTCGAATAATTAAACATTCACATGAATAATCAATAAAAAAAATTCTAATTTATACACAATAAAACAAACAAAATACTGTAAAACCCCAAAAACATACACATGAATTACCAAAAAAAATAAAATATCAACTGTTATACACAAACAAAAACATGAATTACCACAAAAAAATAATAATTATCAACTTCTATACACAAACAAAAAATACAAATTGTGTGAAAATCATCTTGACGAAAAGTATGTCTCTCCTAATTTTTTTTGTGATTTATTAAAAAAATTCTGAACTTTGTCAATAATAAAAAAAATACAATAAAATTCGTATTTAAATACAATAACATACCTGTAACATCCCATCTTCCGCCATGCAATATCATTATTGAATGCAGTCCATTTTTCTAATAATTGTATAGCCTTAAACTGTGATCGTAATCAAGAAAAATACTGAAATCAGTATTTTGCTAGATTTTTAAAATCAAATATGTATTTTTCTGTCAGAATAATAAATAAAAAAGAAGATATTTGAATTTTGAAGAAGATAAGATGAACAATGGAATTATTGGAGAAGAACACTGTAAATGAAATTTTGGAGAAGAAAACGGTTTGGGTATGATATATGAGAGAGGAAACCGTTTCAGAGAGAAAAGGGGATGATTGATATCTTGATCTTAACTGTCATATATATTCTTAAGGGTATGAAATTGATTTTTCCTTTTTTATATGATTTTTTTTTTATTAAAAAAATTGCTATAAGTTGCTAACTTAAAAATATTGTTACAACTTGTAATAAATAATCTAAGGATGTTTATATAGTTACTTTTCCCTTAATCTTAATCTTAAAGTTTTGAACATTATCTAACATCCCAACAAAGCCACAATAAAAAGTAATCTTATACGTTATATTTTACTATAAGTTTTAGATAAGACATAATACATAAACGTGTCATTTAACTTGCTTAGTTGGCATCTATGCCTTCAACTTTGGGTGTACACAAGTAGGCATTTAGACTTATATAAAGTTGAACAAGTAAACACACACGTCGAATGTGGCAATTTGCGTGAGATACACTCGAACTGAGTATTATGCCACGTAGGACGCATGTGTATGCTTGTTCAAATTTATATAAGTTTAAGTGCCTAGTTATGCTCACTCAAAGTTGAAGGACAAAGATGTCAGCTGAGCCAAGTTAAGGAGCACGTTTATGTATTATGCCTTTAGATAATATACCACAGTATAATCAATAGGAACACTTAAGTGAAAGAATGAATGCATTTCTATCCATCTGGGCCTTGTCACTAGATTTGGATTCATCCTTGCAAGGACCAACTGAGCTCAAATGAAGCCCATAAACAAGAGGAATATTAAGGGGTCTTTCTCATTCATGGGCTTAGAGAACAGTGTACCAGGGGTAGTAACAAAAGTGGGAAAAAATGGTAGTAATAGCTATTTCTAATAACTGCTATCAAATATTAGCCACCAAGTATATTAAAAGTTATTACGCTAAAGTTACTTTAATAAGTACAATTTGGTAAACATAACAAAGTTACTTTTATTTCTTAAACTTTGTACCTAATCAAACGGTGTCTCATAAATTGGGACAGAAGGAATAATATTTAGGGCATGTTTGGAAAGCCACCCTGAGAATTGAATTTGGTGTAATTGGGTGTAATTACACTGTCTGGCATGTTTGGTTGGTTAGGTAATTATTTGGTCAGCAGGTAATTGGGTGCAATTGGCAGGTGATAATTACACTCTCCAATTCACAGGGAAGAGCTATGAATTGCTGCTAATTACATGGTGTAATTACAAGCTAGTTACTTTTTAATTTTTTCCTTTTGTTTCTTTTTTTTTTTCGTTTTCATTTATTTTATTTTTCTATTATTTTTAATTCTTTTTTATTTTATTATTCTAATATTTTTAAAAAATATATTTTTTTAATTTTATATTATTTAAATTTTCTTTCCTTCTCATTTCCCAACCTTTACTTCTTGCGATTCCATGCAATTGTTTGTATTATCTATTTTTTATTTATGTTATGTTTATTTTTTTTCATTTAGCATAATTTTGTTTGTATTTTAATTTTTAAATTAAAGTAAAATCTATTCTTGAATAAGGTTACAGACTTGCGTTTTCCTTTTCTTTTGAGTCTTATTTATGTATGCTATGTTGAAATTTGACATATGAGTATTATGTTAACTTTTTTGTTTTGAATTTTGAACTTATGTTATATGTTCATTTTCAATTTATTTGTTTTACTAGTATTGACTTGATATTTCATATTGCAAGCCATTCATTTTTCAGTTAGACTTGAAAGATTTATCTTTTTGTCAAATGTTTTAATAATTTTACGACATTATATTTATAATCTTAATTTCTTAGTCAAACATGTAGTTCATGATATTCTTAAAAATCATGCACTTTTAGTTTTTATGATTAATTTAATTAAAATATATTAATTTGAAAAAAATATATATCAATTATTTTTTTTATAATATTAGTTAAGAACATATATTTATTAATTAATATATTTTCATATATATATATATATAATTTATTATCATTTATAAAGGCCCTTATTTGTCTAATATAAATTTTTAGTTTTTGATAATTAATTTTTATTTTAAAAATTTAATATAACCATGCAATTACACGTGTGCAACCAAACAATATACATGTAATTACATTGGAACAACCAAACAGGTCATCGTAATTACTAGGCTTTGTAATTACTAGATTGGTAAATACTATCCTAGTAATTACACCAATTTCAATTACCAGGTGACTTTCCAAATAGACCCTTAGTCATTTTCTTACATGTAAAAAGCTTTAGATAAAAATACCCCAACCCAAAAATGGGAAGGGATCCCCTCCAGTAGAATTGAGTCCAGTAATGCTCAATGCTACTTTTGATTTATGCCACGTGTACAAATACAATTCAATGGTTTAGATTCTTTTGCTTGTCAGTAAAATAAAAAATGGTGAAACGATTTGATAAAGAAAAAAAATGAATAAATTAAAGTTAACGATGACGTTAGACACATTGCCCGACCTTTGCTGTCACACTGTTTTTCCAACTCTTTTTGCTCTCAACATGCAAAATGCAGCATCCACGCCATTTGCTGTATTAAAAATAATATATATAAAATAAAATTTGGATATAAGAAGTGTAAATTTGATTTAAAAAATAGTATTTATATATATGAATTTGGTTATTCAACAGTTTTAACTTTGTCTCAACATAAATAAAATGATGCAGTGTTTCTGGTGTGTTTTTGTCAAACTTCTTTCAAATAGTTTTAAAAAGCTTATTTCGATAAAGTAGTACAGTATAGCTTGAACAAATTTTTAAATTCACATATTCCTTTCATATCAATTTAATCATTTTAGCCTAAAAAGATACAAAATTTAAGAAAATAAGAGAAATATTTGAGGCTTGTTCATAAACTAAAAGTATATGTATATATATATATATATATCAAAATATTCTTCAAATTTTATGATCTTAAGTACATAGAGTATCGAAATTAAAGAATTATAAAATATTGAAACATATATTTCTTTTTAAATATATTTAAAAAGAAAATTGAATAAAGAGAGGAGGTAGTTGGCCAGTTATGCTGCATATGCAGCTTTAACTGTAACGCCGTCAGATTTATTTCTTTTGATTTTTTTGTATTTCATTTTTGTGTGAAAAATGTTTCATCCTTTTGAATTTTATTGACAAGCAAAAAGAATCTAAATCATTGAATTGTTTTTGTACACGTGGCATAAATCAAAAGTAGCATCGAGCATTACTGGACTCAATTCTACTGGAGGGGATCCTTTCCCCCTCAAATTCACATCTTCAACTGATCGAAATAAATAGTAGATTTTCTTTTTACGTGTACTTTACATAAGTATACCATCATAAATAAGACTCTACATATTTTTAGCACAAAAGACAATATATCAAAAATAGCCCCAAAAAAATTCAAATAAAACCACACAAAGGCGTGACTCCATACTATTAGTAGCTTTTTTTCTCTCTCAACTAAATAAACCCTTAAAAAGTGCTAGAAACTGTTGTTAGTTTCCTTCTTCTTTTTTTTTTTAATTATTAGAATTTTTTTTGTCTTCTCTTTTTTTTCTTATTTTCTTTTTATCAACGTATTTTTTCAATTTATTTCCTTTTTAGAATTTAAGTGTATATTACAAATGCTAGATTAAACATATTACAAATTGAATTAGTTGTGCTTATGCATATTTCTATTTCAATGATATATGCAATAAACCATATATTAGTGGTATATATTAAATATACTGCACATATTTAAGTAATATGTATAATTATATTGTATATATACAATTCATATATACGATATAATAAATATATAAGAAAAATAATATTATATATATATATATATATATATATTATTGATGGAATATTCACATAATATAAAACAATCACAATATATATTCTTGAAATATATTAAAAATAATTTTTAAAAAGCTATCAGCATTAAAATAAAATTTGAAGAAAAAGTATCATAAAACTATGTGGGTGAACGAGAAAAGAGTAAATGCAATAAAAGTGCATTGATGGAAATAGATCCTTAATTAATACAGGGGGTTACAAATGTTTAATGATGTTTATTACTATATTTATTTTTAACTTTAGATATTTTATATTTGTTATAAAATGTGCTATATTTGTTAGTTTTTAAAAGATATGTTATTCTTGTATATATCTTTTACTAACTAATTTAGTATGTAAAAATCTCTTTATATAAAACTCTGGACACTGTGATCGAAATTGAATCATATTATAATGATTGTTAGTGTAATTAACCCTGCATAAAATTAGATGGGCCTAACATTAATGTGATTTGGATTATGCATATATTTGTATCATAATATAATATCAGACTAAATGACTATACAAGAGAGAGGAGGGAGCTAGAGAGAGAGAGAGAGAGAGATTAATTACAATAGTTAGTACTCCTACTACTAGCTAGTGTTAGTGATTGATTGGACAATTTTATTTCTAGGAGTGGACGGCGTATATGTTGAAAGTTAACATACATCTCATAGATAGATACGTATACTCTTCATGAGTAGTATACAATTTTAATTCATTCATAGATTGCATTTGTATGCATTCTTCTTGACTACTCTTTTCTTTTCTTCTTCTTCTTCTTTTTTTTTTTTTTTTTTTTTTTTTTTGTTGAGCCTTGCAAATTCCTCGCTCTTTCCTTTAATATAGAATCTCTTTTATATAAATGAACACGTGCGCTTAAAATTTTACAAGATCGATCACTTAGCTTGTACTTCTATCATATCATATTATATCATATCATATACTATCCCCTAAAGCAATTACACCAACTGAAATGGGAACCAGGATTATTATTAGCACTTCTTCAGAAAAGCTAGATCGGAAAACACAGGAAAAGAATAGAAGAATCAAAATGAAGTTTCTTTGTTCTAAGCTTTTTTCTCTCATTCCTCCCCACCACCACCACTCTACTAAGGTATAAACCCTATTTCTCTCTCTCTCTCTCTCTCACACACAAACACACATGCACGCACATTCAACTTTGTGATCTTTCTAATTCAAGTGCAAGGTAAGGTACGCGTATATATACCGTCAGACTGGCCAGTATATGAATCCACATTTTCTTTTCAAGTGTTAATTTGGTCAGGTTAAAAAAGAAATAGATGACAGTATATATATACCATTAGACTGGCCAATATATGGATCCATCTAGTCTCCCACCCCGAACAAGAGAAAATTAAACCCGAGTGATTCCATAGACATTAATTCTTGGACAACACGTACGTTTGCCATGATTAATTAATTACTTAATTACTACTATACCTCTTCAGTTAGTTTTTTGGTTAAAAATGAAATATTACACTGTAGTATATGACTAATTAATATGCATCATTAGTTACCCTAGCAAAAGAAGTTCCTAATTGTCAGCCTAAAAGCATCCCTCAAAGGAGGCTTACCTATGTAATTCTTAAACTGACAGTATATATAACTTAAATTCCTCGCATATATAGGCTGTACCATCATCCTATTTAACTACCAACTTTAATTGGTTAACATACTACTTTCCAGTACTTGAATTTTAGACGAGCCCTTAGTTTATTACATAAAGAATTTGGAACACTAGATAGGAATACCAGTACCATGAAGCATCAGAGAATTTTTTTTTTTTTTACTTCATGTACCAACAAGATATGTTTTGCAATGAGATTTTATATTTGGCCTAGCTTATTGAATTCATATAGAATTTATTAAGTAATATTGTTTGGTAAATCTTGTTGTTTTCCTTAAATAAAGGTTCTTACGTTTCCTGACTTGCTAGCGAAACAATTTCAGGAGATTCTGACACAACAAGACCAAGTTGATGAAGCAATTACTTACATTAAGGAATTAAAAGAAAGAGTAGAGGTATTAAAAAGAAGGAAGGAGGAGTTAGCACAAGGCAAAGGTTGTGATTTCAATAAATCCATGCCTACAACAGCTTGTACTATAAAAACACCTATGGTTGAAGTTACAGAGTTGGATTCAACTCTAGAGGTGACTTTAACTTGTGGTTTGGAAAAGAATTTCACCATGGAAGAGGTTATAAAAATCATTGAGGATGAAGGAGCTCATATTGTTTCCGCTAATTATTCAACAATTGGCGATACTATTTTCTATACGATCCAAGCTCAGGTGATTCTCTTGTCTCAATTTATATGACATTGTTTTCTTTTTAATTAGTCCAAAAAAGAATGACACATTTATATATTTAATAAGAATTTGACTTTTTAAATTTCTCCATTTTCCCTTTTAGTGAGATGATTTATAGCCAAACAAATATCTATAACTTATTTTAGAGTACAAGTTGCTAAAGTCTTCATTTCATCCTTAACTTCGTTTTCTATCAAACACCTTCACATAAATTGAGATGGGGGCAGTATATAGTACTCTCTTTGTTTCAATTAACATGTTTACTTTCCTCTTTATTCTTCAGTACATTTTTGTAAATACCGTGCTAGTTAAAATAGATGAAATGTAAGTTTTAGAAGTATGAATTTAAGATGATGTAAAATAATGTAGGTAGCTAGTTAGTTTTGAAAACTAAATTAACAATGCTTTACTTGTTATCTAATGTTTGCAGGTGAAAATTACGAGATTAGGGATTGATTCATCAAGGGTCCATTTGAGATTACAAATGCTGGTCTCCTAAATTTACTTTTACTAACCAGCAAGGATCAATAAGGAGATAGTATACGTTTTAGTTGATGAAACAATATTCATACTAATCATATACTTTATGCCAAAAACATAGAATGTTACGTTGTATTACATCCATACTGTTTCTTTTGATCGTTATTCAATGTTGGCATTCTTATGATGTACATACTCCGATCCCTCTGTCCATCTTTACTTGTCAACTATATTAAAAATAGATGTCCAATAATAATTTACCATTTACCCTTGCTATTAAACACTACTATTTATTACCCAATACATTTTCCGAAACATTAAATTTATTATATTCAAATAGTGATATAGTAAAATACCATATTATTTATTATTTTTAAGGTATATGTCAAGTCAATAGGGACGAGTAAAGATGGACGGAGGGAGTAATACATAGAAATCATTACTTCCCAAAGGCTACAAATAGCGTAATTATTTTATCTTTTCATTATGTTCAGCTTCATACTGAGGAAGAGAGAGATGGAGAAAATATCTTCTTTTTTCTAGAATGAATGAACAGTAACCGTACAGCTGTATATATAGACTAACCGACTCTACTTCAGCTATCTCTAACTCACACTAGTTATCACTGATTAATTAACTAACTACTATCTAATCACAACTAACTATTGGACAGCTGTCATATACATGTGCTACTCATGTGACTCCCTTAATACTCCCCCTCAAACTGTGCAATGAGAATAAGTTGAACATTCCTAGTTTGCTTAAAAGAAATTCATGTTGTGTCTTTCCCAAGCTCTTTGTCAAGATATCAGCAAGTTGCAGTGTAGTAGTGATGTGTTCAGTGTTCACCAGACCTTCTTGTATCTTTTCTCTAATAAAGTGGCAATCAATCTCTATATGTTTTGTCCTCTCATGATATATTGGATTTGCTGCGATCTGTATTGCAGCCTTGCTGTCACAGTGCAATGTTACATGTAGTTGCACTTTCAACCCTAATTCCTTAAACAGCCCTATTGTCCACACTATCTCTGCCACAGCATTAGCCATACTCCTATACTCAGCTTCTGCTGAACTCCTTGAGACTGTGTTTTGCTTCTTGGACTTCCAAGATATCAAGGAATTTCCCAGCTTCATTATAAATCCACTAACTGACCTCCTGCTCATGGGACATGTTCCCCAATCAGCATCACAATATATTGAAAGTTGTGTTGAGTCTTCTGATGACAATAAAATTCCAAGTCCTGGAGCATTCTTCAAGTACCTTACTACTCTTAAAGCTGCCTCCATGTGGGACTTCTTTGGATTATGCATAAACTGACTCAAGTTCTGGATGGTGAAGCTGATGTCTGGTCTAGTCATTGTTAAGTACAACAGCTTGCCTACCAATTTTTGATAGCTTCTTGGATCAGTGAGCAACTCATCATCTACTTGCCCTTCACCATCTTGATCAAATTCTACACTGGTAAGCCTTTGGTTAGGTTCCAAAGGTGTACAAGCAGGCTTAGAACCAGCTAATCCCATGTCTGCAATAAGGTCCAAGGTGAACTTCCTTTGGCACACAAGAATACCTTGATGACTTCTGGCAATTTCAAGACCGAGGAAGTATCTCAGCTCCCCCAGGTCCTTGATCTTGAAATGATGGTGCAGCAGATGTTTAGCTTCCTCAATGAGAGATGAAGAAGATCCAGTGATAATCAAATCATCAACATAAACCAGAATCAAGACTACATCCGTTCCACCAGTTTTGATAAAGAGGGAATAGTCATGATGACTTTGATGAAAACCAGATGCAACAAGGGCGTCAGTAAGTTTCAGGTTCCACTGCCTAGAAGCTTGCTTGAGACCATATAAAGACTTATCTAGCTTGCACACAAGAGATGACTCCCCCTGCTTCAGAAGACCAGGAGGGGGAACCATGTATACCTCCTCCACCAAATCTCCTTGCAAGAAAGCATTGAAGACATCCATTTGGTGTAGATTCCATCCCTTCATAGCAGCTAAAGTAAGTACTGCTCTAACTGTGACCATCTTCACCACAGGAGAAAAAGTGTCTTGATAGTCTAACCCCTCTTGTTGAGTGTAACCTTTAGCTACCAAACGAGCTTTATACCTGTCAACTTGACCTTCAGCATTGTACTTGACTTTAAACACCCATTTACACCCTATTGCCCTCTTATCAGCCGGTAAAGGTGTCAAAGTCCAGGTCTTGTTGTCAGCCAGTGCTTGCAATTCCTGATCCATGGCTGCAATCCATTCAGTGTGTTGCATAGCTTCTTCATATGAGGTAGGTTCTCTAATAGTGGAAATATTGCATAGAACCTGCATGTATTTATCAGATAAACCAGCATATGACATATAGTTTGCCATAGGATATTGGCATGGAGTTGGCTGTGAGACAGGCTTGTGAACAAAGTCATGCAACCAGGATGGGGGCTTAACCACCCTACTGGACTTTCTTGCTGGAGGAGAGCTCACCACATGCTCCACAGGCTCCATAAAAGGGTTCAATCGGGCTGATCTTCTCACTACAAGCTCCACAGGCTCCACAGGCTCCACAATGGGTTGCAATGCCTCCTCTGCAGCGTGTGGTAAATCTAGTGAAACAGAGTCAGCTGTAGGAGGAGGAATATCAGGTACATCGCTGTGCATCACTGCAGAATCATCCCTGGTTACAATAAAAGGATCCACATGCAAACTATCTTCTCCTGCTTGAGTCTGCCGAGAATTGCCCACCTCTAGTGAAGACTCAATTTTGAAAGGAAACACATTTTCAACAAAATACACATCCCTACTAACAAAAAACAACTTGTTAGTTAAATCAAAAAGTTTATAACCCTTTTGAGTGGTGGAGTATCCCATGTGAACTGATTTCACTGCTCTAGCACCAAATTTATCTCTGTTGTGAGAGATAGTGGTGGCATAGCATAGACATCCTAACACCCGAAGGTGTTCTAAGTTGGGTTTCCTTCCTAGGAGTACTTCAAGAGGAGATTTACCCCCTAATGCACTAGTTGGTATTCTGTTGATGAGATAAACAGCATTCTGAACACAAACACCCCAAAATCTGATGGGAAAAGAACCTTGAAATCTTATGGATCTAGCTACCTCCAGAATCTGTCTGTGCTTTCTTTCAACCACCCCATTTTGTTGGGGTGTGTAAACACAAGAGCTTTGATGAACAATGCCTGCATTACTGAATAAAACATTGCAAGTGGAATTGAAAAACTCTGTCCCATTATCACTTCTGAAAACTTTCACATTAGTTTCAAACTGAGTTTTAACAAGCTGTAGGAAATCTTTCAAGATAGTAGACACATCACTTTTAAGTTTCAGTAAGAAAATCCAGACCATTCTAGTATGATCATCCACCAATGTGAGAAAGAATCTATGACCATCATATGTGGGTATCCTGTAGGGACCCCAGACATTTCCATGAACTAAATCAAACATTCTACTAGCTCTACTAGTACTGTGAGAGAAGGGCAGTCTAGTCTGCTTAGCTAGAGGGCATACAGGACAAAAAATATTCTTCACTTGCTTAACTAACTGCATTTGTGCCAAAACTCTATGTGGAACATGACCCAACCTCTTGTGCCAGATATCAGTATTTGTTGATGTGCTGCAAGCTGCTACTGAGTGATGAACTCTTTCACTGGCCCTGAAGTGATACAAGTCATCTATCATCTTACCAATCCCCTTCACCTGTCCAGTGTGAAGGTCCTGCAGTAAGCAATAATTAGGATAGAACTTCACAACACAATTTAATTCCCTTGTCAGTTTGGCCACGGAAAGTAAATTCAGTTTAAAGCCTGGAACACACAACACATTTCTGATTTTTCCTTGTCCTAGCCTACAGTTACCAATATGCAGTATAGGGAGTGTCCTTCCATCAGGTAAATGCACATCACCAACCCCTTTACAACCAGTAACATCAGTTAACAAGCCAGGATTATACACCATATGATTAGTAGCCCCAGTGTCTACTATCCAATCATATACATTCTGATCATCTAAAGCATAAGGATTACCTGCTATGTTAGCTGATGGTGTAATAGTAGTGCTCTTGTGAAACATCTTCTGAACTTGGTTATACTGATCAGGGGACAAAGATACAGTGATGTTCTCATCATGCCTCACCTCTGGTTGTTGGGAAATACAACTCTTCCCTTTACTAGCTCCTAAATGGTCTCCACTAAAGGATCCAAATCCATTCAAGTGTCCAATGAATTGATTTCGATGCTGACCAGCTCCATGTGTTGGTGTCCCACAGCTGGTGTCTGAATATCCATGATAAGGTGAAAGTTCACCATTGAGCATGTATGGAGTCCAATATCCAGCTTGAGGACCTGGAGAAAAAAACTCAGGTGGTCCTGGTGGCACATGCTGAGCATGGTTAGCAAGAGGCTTCTTCTTCCCCTTAAAGTTGGCTGGATAACCTATTAGCTGATAACAATCATCCATTGTGTGACCATGCATCTTACAGTAGTCACATTGATCATTCCAGTTTCTCTTAGGTTTTTGCTGATAACCACGATTAGTTCCTCCACCTCGAGAAGGTCCTGCTCCTCTTCCAGTTCCAGAAGTTCCTGCTCCTTTTGCACTCCAAAATGCAGCAATATCGTTACCGTCCCCTAAAGTGTGGTTCCCTGTGTCATTGATAGAACGATGACTCTCTTCCTCCATGATCATGGCATAGCATTGATTCAGGCTAGGCTCAGTAGACTTCATAAGAATTTGCCTCTTAGATTGCCCATAGGTATCATTCAACCCACTCACGAATTGTAACAACTTTTGTTGTTGTAAATGATCAGTATATTCTTTAGACCTAGGGCATCCACAGTTTGGAAAAGGCACAATCGCGTCATATTCCGCCCAGAGTTCCTTCAATTTCGTGAAGTAAGTAGACACAGTATCAGTTCCTTGTGAAATTGTAGCAATTTCCCTGTGCAATTGGAAAATCCTAACTCGATTGACCTTATCAAACCGCTCCTGCAGATCATCCCAAACAGTGTGAGCATCATTAGCATATACAATTCCACTCAATAGAGGTGGAGTGACGGTGTTAATGATCCAGGATAGAACAATGGCGTTACAAGTTTCCCATTGTTCCTGTAATTCCTTCTCAAAGGAGCTCTTCGTGCATGTTCCGAGTACGAATCCCAACTTCCTCTTCGCCTGCAGTGCAATACACATAGACCTCCGCCAAAGTCCATAATTTTCAGATCCTTTCAACTGAATCGGAACTAATACTGAACCTGGTCCATCCGATGGTCCCACAAACAGGGGATGAGTGTGATCTATTTTGATTTCCACCACCATTGTTGCTCCTCAACTCTCTCAACGAAGAAACAGCAACAATTTGGAATATTGGAAAGGAAAAAATTGAAGGAAAAGAACTGTATTGCTTACAAACAAATGCAGAATTCTCCGATCTCCAACCCTGTCTTCTCTCCTAGCTGCTGGGGATCGCCATCCCTGGCTTTGATACCATGTTCAGCTTCATACTGAGGAAGAGAGAGATGGAGAAAATATCTTCTTTTTTCTAGAATGAATGAACAGTAACCGTACAGCTGTATATATAGACTAACCGACTCTACTTCAGCTATCTCTAACTCACACTAGTTATCACTGATTAATTAACTAACTACTATCTAATCACAACTAACTATTGGACAGCTGTCATATACATGTGCTACTCATGTGACTCCCTTAATACATTAATAGTTTTGACCTTATTGAGAAAGAGGTACTCAATAGGTACTATGTCTTTACATTAAAACCTAATGAAAATTTTCAATTAGGTTTTTCATTTTTGTACAGTGGGGAGTGCTTCATTTCAAATTAGGTTAGCTATATAATGTGCACTGACCATATTATTTCATGTAAACTTATGTCATTAGAATTTTTGAATATGCATATATAGACACTGTCCACAATATGTAAATAAAATTATATAATAAATAAATTGTTGAGATTTGACAGATGACACGGCTAACTGGCTCCAAGGACGGACCAAATCGGACCTAGCCTATGTACCACGGTTTCATGTGAATTCAATGCCTTTTGTTCAAATTAATATTTATACAACTTTGAAATTCACAAACTATATATGACTATTTGATTGTAAACTCAAATATTGTTATATATTAACGCGAGGTCGTCAAAAATCCATAAACTTCAAATTTCATATTCAAACTTTTCTTTTTTCTTGCTGGAGAGTTCTAAACAATATTTATCTATCTACGTATAACAGTGATATCACAAAATTGGTCAAAAATAACAGCTACATAAAGAAAGAAAAAAAAAAAAGAGGACGGGAATTTCCAATTTATATAATGACCAAAAAGAAAAAAGAAAAATAGGTTTGACTTGAAGTCAACGGTTTCGTTGCCGCCACTTTTCGACAAAACCTAAGATTATTCCGTGTTACTTGGTGTGGATATACTTGGTGTTCCCACAATGACTATAGATGAGATAATAGTTCCCTTATATAATGCGTGTTATTTTAACTGTCGTTTTAATTCTTTATTATATTAAAAAAAATATAATATATAATTTATTACTTACGTTATTCTTGTTTAATAGCTTTTTTTTTTTTTTGGAGAATTGAATAGTAGTAAAAAGAGTTGCTTCTTTAATATTAAGAGCGTGTATTAGTTGAAAATAATTGTCAATTTTAGTCTTGAATTCTTAAAATAACAATTATTTTGAAATAAATTTTTTGAGTTAAAGCGATAATTAAAATGGGACGGAGGATGTATTGAGAAACTCTTATCTCATAAGTTGGTTTTTAGACGGATCTACGATTTAAGTTTTCTGAGTTCAAAATCTTTAAGATTTTTTTTGTATTAAGCCCATTGCATTCTTAAAGTTATGGGTACATATTTGTGTCTGATTGTTGAGTTTGTCCCACATCAATTGTAGGATGATGATTTGGTCTTCTCATATAATCTTGGACAGTTAATTTACACCCAAGAACTAGCTTTTTGAGTTGAGTTAACCTCAAAGTTCATTTCTTATCACATTATATGTTGGTTTAGTCAATGTTACGCCCCGTATTATATCATTCACGCTCCAAATATCCAATCGTGAGTATGAAAGGAGTATCAGAGTCTCACGCCGATCGGCTAATATGAAGTAATTGATCTCCTTAATTATTTATATACGGTCTTGGCACGTACTATCTCAGGTTCATTTTACTCGATCCTTATATTAAAAACAATTTTTTTCCTTACTTTTCTATATTTACAAATCAAGATAAATTTATTATTTTCTTAATATTATTCTTACTATTAAATAACTACATAAGGTATTAGTAGTTAAATTTAGATTTTCAACTATAATTAATAAGATTAATTTTATCAAAATAAACCCTTAATAAATAATTTCTTAAGAAAAGTATTAGGTGAACATGAGTCAAGCAAAATGAAACGGAGGAAATATATATCTTTTACCTAACCTAATTTATCCTAGTAAATGATATTCACTTAGCCGCCTCTTCTCTTTTTTCATAGGAATTATACATAAAAATGTCTTTTAACTTGGCCTCTGCTCGCATCTATGACCTTCAACTTTGGATTTGCATAATTAGGCAATTAAACTTGTACAAAGTTTGTTAAACAAGTAGACATACGCATCCTATGCGACATAATAATAAGACGCCACGTAGGATGCCACATCGGACACATGTGTCGACTTGTTCAACTTTATACAAGTTTAAGTGCCTACTTGTGCGCATCCAAAGTTGAAGGGCATAGAAGACAGTTAAAGCCAATTTAAAGAACACATTTATGTATTATGCCTTTTTCATACAACACAATGAACACACGTGAAGATTAAGAAAACTGCATCTTTCCTTTTCCCTTTTATCCTTCTTTGTCGTCAAATCTGGTCTCTCGTTTTATTATTACTAGTACTAATATATATATATATATTTTTTTGTGTGTGTGCATTTTGAAAGTAGTATACAAATGTGATGACACCTCTCTTTTGTTAGTTCTTTTCCATTAATTCTACTGTGTCAAAATGGAATTGATTACATAGAAGGTTTTAGGTTGAGTCAGAGAAGGGGTTATATATCATTTTATTTTGGTTGATACTTTAGATTCATCAATAAACTAAAATATTACTCATTATTCAATAGTATTAGCGTTACTGCTTTAAGGTTCTCCCAAATATTTTCATATTTTTAATCAAACTGGAAATACAAAGATGCAGGATTAAAAAAGAAAACAAGAATGAAAAAAGGGAGGTTTAGTAAACTCAAAACAAAAAATAAAAAATAATCCATGCTTGATGTGGACTTCCCCTATTTTTGTATCAACTTTTTCTTGAATTGTCTTTTTTCTTATCGTATCGTAATTATTAATCTTATTCTCAGACCAAAGGAAAAGCATTGTGTTAAATCATACATTATCTGCGGAGAGTCACATAAAATGAACACATCCTTTTATTTTCTTTTGTATTTAATGCAACATATATATCTAGAGCATTAACATAATTAATTAAGGCTCATGAGTCATGACATACCTTTGTTAAAAGTTCAATTAGTTAATCAGCGTGCTAGTGCGTGAATATGATTAGGTACCAACCGTACTAACCATACTATGCTAAAATGGTCACTCAAACTATCCGCAATTATTTAATATAGTCTTGTTTCATTTCATTTTAATGAAAGATCATTTTACTAATGTCTATAACATTCAAAAAGATCATTCAATTATTTTACCCTCTAAATTATCAATTTTTGTCACTTTTTTCTTTTTAAAAAATTATCATAGTACTTTTTATTTTTACTCAAAAGGAATATAATGATTAATGCATCATAATGAAATCTTTTACAAGCAATTATTTTTTACGTCAAAGAATAATGATTTCATAAAATGGCTTCTACTTGCCCTACGCCCATACGAGCAAGAAATCATGATTTCATGTATGAAAACTAGTAATTCCTTGGTTCAATTCGTTTGGCCTATTTCTTTTTAGTACGTTTTCAAGAAGAATGATCCTTCATTTTTTAGCAATTCTTTAGTTCCAACTTTTCACATGCCATATTTAAGACCACAATATTAAATGAAATTTTTGTACATTTGACATATATTTAATTTAAGACCACAACATTCAAAAATTTTCTTTATTTTCTTAAACTCCGTGTCAAGTCAAAACAGGTCAATCAATTGGAAACGGGGGAGGAATATTTGACTAGCAGATCATGCATCTCAGGCCCAGATTCATTGAATGATGGATTCTTCGTTTTAGGCGTTACACCACTTGACTACTTGACTCTGTTTATCAAAAGCCCAAATCGTCTTAATTTACTTGTAAAAATAAAAATTATGTGGGATGACTGGTTTTGGGATCTCTTATGAATATTTAACTACTATTTTAAAATGTAATTGAGAAATAGCTATTTTTTAAGGCGGAGATAAACATATCCCCTATTGAAAGACAGAAAAAGTTCTGCATGCGGTGTTGGACTTCAAAATTTGATGAGTGAAATTCCATGTCAATTGAATCCTTGAGCTCTCTATTCTAAAATCGTGAACTCAAAGAGTCTTTCTTTGATCAGTTCACACTTTAATAAGTGTTGTGTTGAAGCTCAAACTCATGCTTGAGTCTAAGCAAATGTGATACCAATTAATCCTTTGCATATCAGCGTAGGAGTTTCACGTGTAGGAAATTTTCGAACGGCCAGCACAATGTGTGGTAGTTTCAATCGTAAAAAATTCAAACTACAATAGTGTTTTCGGAATCTTTTCGTGTTTTAGTAAGGGTATAGATATTACAGTATATTGAATTTTTTCCAGTGTTTTAAGCACATATATTTTGTCCAAATACTTTTTTTCCAAAAGAATAGCTAACTAATAATATTAATAGTTGATAGCAAAAACCAAAAATATCTGTTTATCAATTTTCTTCCACTTATATATTAATTAGTCTCCCGCAATCATCCTATCAAATTTTAGTTTCTTCTACTCCTAATTAATATTTGATAGCAAATATTAGATGTTTTGTATGACGTTCAAGACGTATCTTTGAGTTCAAACATAGACTTAATTTCGAATAGGTATAACTTTGTCATTTTTTTGTCTGTCTAGTGCCTTTAATACCTTACCAATCCAATTATTATTCATGGATGCCGAAATTGGAATGAGCAAAGTATCTTATATAATTCTTGTTGTCAAGAATTTTGACTATGTTTATAAGATTTTTCAGTACGTGAGAGCGACTACTTACAATAATTCAAATCTAGGTGATCGATGCATGCATGATCAATAGTTTATTTACTTTACCAACATATGTTGCACGTTTAGTAGTTAGACAGTACCAATTCCTTTTTGGTATGAAACGACACATACCAGCTACAGAGGTAGATTTGGATTTAAATTTTATGGATTTTTAATTTTAGAATGTTGATTTCAAATGCTAAAAACTGAATACTATATTTCAATGATTTTAAAAAAATATAAATACAAAGTTTAAGCAAAATCTATTGGTCAAATTTGGCCGAACCCGTACGTAGTTATTGGAACTTACTAATTAACTTGTGGGAGGTTGCATGACAGTCAATATTATCCATTTGTTTTTTACTTGAAAAAAGGAAGTCACAAATCTAAAGTCGTCTACATTATGGTCAATGAGAGTGTAAACTCAATGAAAAATGTGTGTATTGATAGCATATAATACATCTGAGGTTACTAATAAAAACGGCAACTCTAAAGGACTAGCTATAATAGACCTTTTTGGGAGATACCTCTCTCATTGGTGGAGACAGAAATATATAAAGCGAAACACAATGTTTTTACATTCTTGTGGTCCATCAATCCCAAAAAATCTTCCTAATTAAACTTCCGAAAGGTTTCCTTCCATACAAGATATTTATTTCTCAAACAAACATAACGAAGAAAGAAAGAAAAAAATTTCAGTACTAAGGAAACAATCCAAGGCCATTCAAGATATTTCCTCGAACTTTCAATTAAGTGAATTGGCAATTTTAGGATATATTATTGGTTTGTGTTTGTTAAGATTATTTGTATATATGATTATATACATGACATATTAATGGTACATCGAAGATTTGTATTTTTTTTAATTTAATTATGTGTGCATATTCAAATATATACACAGTATGTTAAGGAAATATTGTAGGTTTCTGTCTGTTAATAAAGTGCGCATCACTAAATATATCAACTATATAAAAATAGATATTATTTATTGCGTTATGTTTATTTACATATGTATATCCAAGTACCATAAAGGTATAATGTAGCCTGTACGTTTGTGTTTTTCATTTAAGTGTGTATATCTTAAGTATATACAAGGCATAATAATTCAAGGAGAATAACACAATAAATATACACCTAAATATTCACATCACACAAATGCGAAACTGTCCCCTACTTTTGTTCTTGCAAAACGGCTACCGTGGGTCATTCTTTATTTTAGAACTTACTAATATGTTTTTTTTTTTAATAAATAACCTAAAGGTGATGTTGTTTTTTCTAATAAATTTAAATAAGCCTGTAAAACCAAATTTCGTGCCTGAGGAATATAATTTAATACATAGTTTATACTACAAAATTCTTTATACCTATCTATAAAGTATGATTTTTTTTTGTAGAAATTTAATGACACTGCTCGGACAAAGATGACTACGTCTCAACATACACAGATGGATTGAATTCACATATCAGTCACTTTCTTGTTTGATTTGTCATTTGTATAGTAGTAACACGTTTCAAATTAAATGTCCAAAACACAAATTAACTGTCAGTATGCATAATGCATTATTGCTTCAACGAAGACAAGGCGGCGGAGAAGTCAATCCAGACAATATGCATATTTTTGAACTAAACTTGTAAATAAGTATCATTTCAAATCATTATTATTATTATAATAATAATAATATCAATTAAGACACATGACATTTAAGCGCCCTCAATTCCAATAGTATATATATATATCATCGTTAATATCTCTTTCAGGGACATTAAGAAGTCAAAAGAGAATTCTACTCTTAGTTCTATATATAAACAATAACATACCTAGTATAATCCACACAATGAAATTCAAGGAGGGTAGAGTATATGTAGATCTTACCTTTATCTCAAAGGTAGAGAGACTGCTTCCAATTGATTTTCGATTAAAAAAAAATAGTCCAAGATAATCCAGAAAAAAAAGTAAAACATACAACATATTTTTGATCTTATATATATAATATAAATTTTAAATGAAGAATATATTTGGATGAATCCTTGGAGTCACTAGCTTGTCAATTCTCCAAATTAATCCAAAGTAAAATTGGAGCATAATAAATGACATTAAGAAGTGACAATTATGACGTTCGTGTAACATGCTTGGTGTTCCTTTTTATTGGTAGTGTATTTTTTCTTAAAAAGTTATTGGTCGTGTATGATCACAAAGTGAATGCCACAATACATTAAAACCTCTCTAAATTAATATTATCGGGATCATAAAATATTATTATTTTATAAAAGTATTATTTAATCGATAAATTAATATTTATTAATTTAAAGAGTGTTTTTAAAATTCAATAAAGATTAATTTTGATTACATCAAAATTATTGTATCTTACTAATTTATGTATCATATTTATTGAATTAATATAAAAAATAAATTTATTATACATAAAGTACATTGTATCGACACTGCAAAATTCATTTGTTGATGAAACCTCAAGGAATTTAAATGAACCCACTTGTGAAAACGACATTCATGGTTTGAGGTCATGATTAATAATCACGGTTACCACAATAAAATGAATGTCAATAGCTTGTTGGATTACCCAAGTGAAAATGATACATATTCAGAGGTTCAGAGCTTAGAAGAAATTGTGGATACCATTGGAGAAAACAATGTTGATGATGAAGTTGAAGACGATACAATACCTTTGGAACCATTTATGCGTAAGGAAACACTTATCGCGTCTAGAACTCTTCACAATTTTTTGGTGCACTTCGAGAAGATAACATTGGAATTTTTGAATGCAATAAGAAAAGTTAGAGATGAACTTCAACTAGATTTAAATTTTAACAAAAAACAAAAACACTATAATCATATTTCACTAAATTGTCTAAGATATTTTTGTAGTGTAAAGAATTATTAATGGGACCATATATTTATATAGGGGTCTTTCAAAAATATATTATCTTATCGAAATCGATAATTTTTTCTACTGGCCCAAGTCGAGACCGGAGAAAAATATTATCTTAGAGAGTTTATTAATTTACCGAGTATTAACTTAGAGAGGTTTTACTCTATATTAAAAATTAATACATAACTAGCCTCATGAAATTTGTCATGATATTTTATTTGAATGTTTAAACTTAGCGTTATTTCAATTAAACACCTTAATTTTTAATGAAGTGCTTCAATTAATTACTCAATTTAAATTAATTCTTTTATTCTTGCGAGGATTTTCTTCATCTGTTTATTAGTGTGCAAACGATTAGACGGAGTTGCATTCCTTGTTGATTTTTGGTTGGAAAAGCTACAAGGGATGTACGTGGCATTTGGTTGGAAAAATTATTGATTTTTTTTTTTTTTTCACAAATTCTCAAATTTCGTTTGTCTCCGTTGTTATTTGAAAAACGAAGAAAGAAAAAAATGTCATTCAAACTTTAGAGAAAAAAAAATCTTTGACGAACTGCAAAAGTAGTATTTCGAGCTATAAACTTTCCAGATTGGAACACATGATTCTTTGTAAATAATTTCTTCCTTTCAATCTATTTGTCTTGTTACTAGAACCCGTTGTCTTCCATGATCCAATTAGCAACCAACACGAAGGAATTCAGTAAAATGATAATTGCATATTGCATTCTATAGTTGAAAAGAAACCTTAATTAAATCCAATGAAATCCTCGATCGGAGTCCGGAGATATATATGACAATTGACAACGATTTGCAAGTGCAAATAGTGAAGAAGGAAAAGATAGGCTATTCATTTGCTACAAGATAAAAAGGGACCATCGCATGCAACACAAACTACTTTTCTCTGATCCCATATTTAGTTTATCAGACTGTCCTTTTACTTACAAATTATACTTGAATCGGTACATTATTTTATAGAGTTAGATTGCTCGTAATGTCACGTGACTAATAAAAATTATTTTTAAAAATTAAGCAAATTTCATCTTTGATAATAATATCTGGATCATCTCGACTCAGCACCTGATCTTGCCATAAGCAAAATGTTAGTGTTACTGAATGGGTTATATATGCGTAACTCAAATAAAGCTAGATAAAATGAGGTTGGCTAACATAAATGTGACTTAATAAGATGAGCTTCTTATATAAATGTATAGTCAGCCAAAAAAAAATTTCAACTAAATGACCGCATGTATCTGTAATATATTTATATTATATAAATAATTTATAGCCATGTATATATGATTTTATAACTTTGTATCAGGGATATATATACATCTATTATATTGTTATATAATATTTTTATACTGCAGCAGTTCATCTTTCTTAACGAGATGATTTTTTTTTCCATTCTGACCAGCTCAAATCTCCTCTAAACAACCCCAATTTTTAGACATGAGCAACTCTCGATGTTTTGAGTCTTTTGATATATTATTCACTCAACAAGATTCATGTTTGTGGCAGGTCAAATTTTAAAATTTGAGCTTCGAAGCTCTACAATGTTGGGTTTCAATGGTGTCACGACCCAAAATAGGCACGTGATGACACTTGTCATACCCTCCAGACAAGTAAGCCTAACCCAACACAAGGAACATGAATATAAGGAAATCAAAGGCGAAAGCAGAAGAATAGAAGTAATCCCAAATATATATACAAGACATAAATCTCAAAGATACATCCCAGGTCTGGTTGTCACTAGCACAAGCCTCTACTACAGATTAAGAGTAATGACAATCGTCTAAAGTATATTAAATGCGAGGAAAAACATAAGATAAAAAGAGGAGAGATCTGGGAAAGTTTGAAGTTCGCCAGAGCTATCTCAATCTCTACAACGTCAATACTGGAAGAAAATAATCTACAAACTGCTACTCGGTACAATAACTGCACGGGGGTGCAAAAAACAAGAAAAAAGAAAGAAAAGCAAGGGTGAGTACGAAACCACGTATACTCAGCAAACATCGTCAATAACCGACCCTAATCCAAAGCGATGACGAGAACCACCACCCCAACTACCCAAGGTTTTCCAAACAGTCTATAACCCGCAGTTACAACAGTTCATCCTATCGGGGCAACCCAACACAACGGTCCACTGATTTATCGAAAACAAGGTAGACACATTAATCTAGGTGAGTCAACACTATTCACTTCATAATCTACAAATAAGGAAAGTTATTTATGAAGAAGACTCGCTAATACTATAAATCAGGCTTAATCAAGGATAATCAATCAATAATATGAGATCAAAACATGGAGAATGTATCACAAACAAGTTCTATCAAGGTAATACAACACAAGAGTAAATACTAACATAATACTAAATCATATCAAAGAATATCAATGCAATGCAATGTAGTGATGATGAATCTTTGAAAGTTATTGCATATGATGATGAATCTTTGAAAGTTATTGCATAACTTTCTATATACACTTACCGAGCAATGCTGCTCCCAAAGTATGACCCATGGGGGGTTTGCAACCCATATAATTTCCATAAACTCAATCCACCTCTCCGGCTAATGTTCACGAATTAAGGTTTCCACAATATCTCATAAAATGTCTCAATCAACCCGGCCGATACATCCCTCGGTCTAAGTGTTTTTGAAAAGTGTCTCATTTTCTTTTGAATGGGGAAAAACTCAGTGGTATCAATATCATAAACATGTATGAATGATATGAGGATATAATGCTCACAATCAAATTAGTATGAAGGTATGAATCAATTCAATACAAGTATAAGTGAGCTCAGAATCAACTCTATATGACAATCTTTCATGATGTAAGCCATCATAGGTCACCACTGGTATAAATAGTCATGCATGACATCAATAATATCATTTAAAGTCCCCCATTCGAGTATCATCAATATGATAAAGGTAATTTAATGCACTAACATGGCCTATGATAACAAGTCAAGCCCTTACTAGGCGACAATGATAAATATGACAATTAAATGCACAATCATAGCCAACAATATAAACTCAAGCCCCTACTAGGGCATTACCACCATACATATACTCCAAATCAGTAATAATATGCATATAAGCCCCCACTCAGGCACACGATAATAAATAGTTTCTCAAGTCAATAATAATGTTCACATAAGCCCCACACGGCAACACGGAATTAACAACAATCCCAATAAAACATATATAGAAAACTACCCAAACCTAGCTTATTCCATACAATAAGTCTCATCTACTATTACAAGTCCATTTATACTCTAAGTATTCTTTAAGAGATATTAATCTCCGATCGTCACAAAAAAGTCCACTAAATAAGATTCAAGCTCTAAAATAGGCATCCAATATCAATTAATCAAGATCACTAAGATATCTATCTACATTCTACCCTAAGGATATTTACAAGTAGTAACACTAACTAAGAAAGGCAATAATCCAACTACAATCCACCAAAAGACTCTGGTACCCGTGGAGATGCTCGCCATCTCACCTAAGCGGGACCTCCAATCCTAAACGAATCATAAAATATAAATAAACAAACATACAACACATAAACACTTTGGAAAAAATCAAGGTACGTCTCAACTTATCTTAAAAGAAGATCCACAAGCCCAAACATCATCCAAAGCCTCAACCGGAGGCTCGACTCCCTCTAATCAACACCAAACGCGTCCAATCTAAAAAAATATGAAATCTACAAGTCATAAGGAGTCCAACAATACCCATATTGACTATATCTATTCCGGGTCCAAAATCCACTTCAAAAATCATTTTCAAAAACACAAGGGTAAAACTAGGATTTTATTTAAGAATAATGTTTCTCATAATCATAGGAGTCTATGGTTGAAAACCCACGCGAAAATGAATTGGATTCGAACCTCAAATCAAAGAAATACCAATCAATACTTTTTCCGGGTGAAACCCCCCAAAATCTCATTTAAATCAAGGGTTTGAAGTTGTTTTGAAGATGAAATTATTGGGAAATGATGGAATAACAATTTATAAACTTACCCACGAAAGAAAATCTCGAAAACCCCTTTGAAATCGCCCTAATCCGAGCTCTCTAGGTCTAAAAAATGAAAAAATTGAGGTTTTATGACGAAAAGAGAATTTAATATCTGCCCAGGTAAACCCTTCTTCACGATAGCGGCAACTAACCACGTGATCGCGAGGTTACCAGACCCGGGTCCTTCGCGGTTGTGAGGGACCAGTCGCGGTTGCAATGACCAAAAGTGACCTAGTCCACAAACTACTCTTCACGATCGCAGTCCCCATAGTTGTGATCGCGATGACCAAGACAATAACATATCGCAATCGCGGCGTTAAGCCTCGCGATTGCGATGAAGAAGGTCCCTGCACCAGAAGACAGCTGAAAACAGTAAAATACATAAGTCAAAACTCTCCGAATGGACCCTCGAATTTCATTTGGGACCCCACAAAAATAAACTAATAATGCTAATAGACTATTTTCGATGTTTCGGATTCGATGGAAACATCAAATCTTCAGAAAAAAGATTGTTTACAATAAATTAGCCCTCGGGATCCCTTTTAGGTTGTTTTACTAGATTCTCGTCTAAGAGGTCAAAATGCAAAACAAGGGCTCGGGACCCGAACTAACCGTGCTACTAACCCAAAAACGACCATCTGGATCTAATCAAACTGTCAGAATCATCATCCGAAGTTCGGATCACTAAATGTTGATCAAAGTCAAACTGACACCTTTGAGGATGATCAAAACCACAAATTCATTTAAAACACTTTCAAACGCGTCGGAAACCGTACCAACCATCCCCACAACTCATAAATGAGATAAAGCAACCTCAGAAAGGGTAAAATAGTCAAAACACATAAATTTCTAAATTCCAGTACGAGGGTCATTACAAATGGATATATATCAGCTCAAATCTTCCTCTAAACAGCTTAAATTTTAGATATGAGATTCTCTGAATGTTTTGATTCTTTTGATAAATTATTAACTTGAAATATTTCACCTTTGCGACATGTCGAATTTTAAAATGACTTTTGAACCTTTTGAAGCGGAATTTGGACTTCCATTTTGATTTACACATTTTATTACTAAATAAAATGGTTTGTA
The DNA here is from genome assembly GCA_031232105.1 of Capsicum rhomboideum. NCBI lineage: Eukaryota > Viridiplantae > Streptophyta > Magnoliopsida > Solanales > Solanaceae > Capsicum > Capsicum rhomboideum. The sequence goes on from CP124716.1 coordinate 9,505,602, forward strand.
TTTTATTTAATTATTTCGGTTTTGATGGGAGAATAACATCGAAAAAAGGAAAATTTATACGTAGCAAATTGATTTGCAGACAGAGAAAATAAGGAGAAAAATAAGACTGCATGACTATATCTAGTCTTGTAATAAAGCAATATTTGAGTTATTTTAAATAACAAAAATGACCCAATGCGTGCTCACTTTACTTAGGACCCGTTTGGCCATGAAAATAAAAAATATATTCATTTTATTTGATATTTTTGAAGTTGAAAATAGAGTTGGAGTTGTGTTTGACCATAGTATTTTAGAAATGAGGTACTTTAATGTTAAAAAATATAAAAAGCGAAAATAATTTTTTTTTTTTTTTAGAGTTTTATGAAAATAAAATATTAAAAAGTGCAAAAAGTAATTTTAAAAATAGTGAAAATACCTCTTGTGGAGTTTTTCAAAAATCCAAATATTGTGAAAACGTATTTCAAAAATATTTATGGACAAACAAGTATTCTGGAATAAAGTAAAAATATATTCCAGAATATTGTGAATAATATTCATGGCCAAACCTCTACTTAATTATCTCTATTATTAGATTTTGCAGGAAAGATATATTTATGTCTGACTAACTATCACCCTGAAGTGCGTGGCTTTGAATAAGAAAAAATAGTCATGTGTGAGTACATATATATATATATATACTCCGGGTTTTTTATTTGTCATATTTTGCTTTATGAAAGTCAATTTGACTAAATTTTAAAGTTAAATTGAAGTAGATGAATTTAATATTTTAAATATTTGAAACTATACGAGAAATGCTATAAGTTGCAATATTCTCATATTAATATGATTAAAAAAATACATCTTAAAATATTGATTAAATTTAATGTAGTTTGACTCTTGAGAAGCGAAATGTGACAAGTAAAAATAAATGAAGGAAGTATATTTTAAAATTAGAATAATTTTATGTTGTATAAATATCAACTTTTTCTATAATAGTCTTAACAATGCTTGATTGTAGCTAGGAAAATATTTGAACAAAATGACAAGGTTATAAGAAGTAGTATTAATTCAAGGAAGAATTAGTGTGACTGATTGGACAATATTTGATTCCTCGGAGCCCCAGGGGACGGTGCAACCGCGCACGGTGTGTATATTGAAAGTCAACATACTGTATAATGACACAACATAGATATTCTTCACACTATACACATTGTTTTACTTATTCATAATTTGCATTCTTTACTTTCCTTTGGGCCCTACAATATTATTTGATAATTCCTTCCTCTTTCCTATATTTTATACTTTTTAAATAGGCAGCAGCCAGATTATCCTTTTTGCTACAATTACTTGTTCATCAAATACCTTGCAACTCAAATGGAAAGCAGCAATAGTATTGTTATTCCTAGTTCAGAAAAGCCAGACCGGAAAACACAAGAAAAGAATAGAAGAATTCAAATGAAGCATCTTTCTTCTAAGCTTTTTTCACTCATTCCTCCCCATCACTACACTATCAAGGTATTAATTGCTGTAAAACCTATTTCTCTATCTCTAGATCTATCACACGCACACTGACACACAAGATCTTATTTCATCTTACAAGCATGGCACGTAATTTAGTCAATATTTCACAATCGAATATGTAGGCTTAAGTGAGGAGATAACCTCTTTCCAATTATAATCACAATCGAATATGTAGGGTGATCAGTCAGGTTCAAGTTCAAGTTAGAGGTGTCGAACTTGATCAATATATTTCTATCCACATTTTCCTTCCAAATGTTAATTAATCTGGTCAGATTGAAAACAAAATAGACAGCGATAGGACATCAGATCGAGGCAAATCCAGAAATTGAAGTTTATAAGTTCTGGATTCTCTAGTCTTTTGGAATTATTGAGTTCTTGTTAACAGTTAATTTGTACACAATTGGTGAATCTTTTAAAATTAGTACAAGATTTGGACGAAAGTTACTCGATTCTGCTATCGTCTACTCTAATTTTAACCTGAATATATTGATGTCCAATATATTGCTTGCTAATATGTATAGTAAGCACTTGAACTAGGGATCCTCCAGTCCCCACCCCAAACAAGAGCAAATTAAGAACCCGGTTCGCTATGAATTACCATTATATATACCTTTGCCCTATAGTACTAATAATTTATTTTATTAATTAATTATTACTATGAGAGATCCACTATAAGATTAATATTATAGTACATGATTAATATGCATCATTACACAATGAAGTGTTTACACGAAAATTTTAATTCGCTTAATAGTAGAGCAATTATCAGAAGGCCGCGCGGTGTCTATGTAGAAACCTAGCTAATCGAAGTTAATTACCCTAGTAAATTAAAGAAGTTCCGATTTGCCTGTCTAAAAACTTTAGGGCTAAAAAATTGAGGAAACACAAAATGTACAGTTTCGTGTGAGAGATGTTACTAATTTGTATAAACTCGTACTAGAAGTTTAAATATGTGATGAATGTTAAGAAATTTTGTATCGGACTCTTGCTAAAAGTGAACTAGTTGGAATTCTTCTGTAAAATGCATGTGGAAATGATCTTTTTTGATCACTTACAAATTGAATAGAAGAAAATGACTTTTTCAGATATCTGATTGTAAAAATGAATTACTTGTGAAAAAGACATAAAACAAAAAACGAATTAGTAAAGAACAACAAAATCAAATCTCTCGAAGGTCGTACGTACTGCAATGAGTCAGTTACATTGCCTTCTACTAATTACCAACAATTTATTCAACCTAATTGTCCGTCCTGGAGTACTATCTAACCTTTCCTCGGCTGATTAATTTTTGATATTATCCTCTAAATCATATTTGAATGTCCACTGTAAATACCTATTGGCTTGTTGAAAGATGTCTTGCATAAGCTCCTGTCTCGCACATAAATTTAACCTATAAACTTTGTTAGTATAAATAGTTTTTATATATCATCAGGCCATCTTTACTTATTATAGCAGGTAACTTGTCTTATTTTCATGATTACATATCTTATCTTGTGAGGAGGCTTACTTAAGTATTTTGGTGACTTAATAGTGTAAAACTTTCCCTTACATTGATGGTGAATAACTGTATATAACTTAAACTCCTCTCATGTATATTGGTCATATAATCTGGCCCTACTATTTCACTACAAATTTTATTTAGTTAACTTGCTATATATGTTTATCTTACATGTACTTCTGTTTTACATATAATCAATCAAATCGGAGCTATACTTGGCTGTTTATATATAGCACTTGAATTTGAGCATTAATTAGTTTTTGGTTTAATAATTAATTTGGACGATTTAATTTGATGGGAATACTAGTATCTTGAAGCATAGTGGACAAAACATTTGGTAGTTTCAGGTTACCACTACATAGGTTTTGCAACTATATTGAGATTTTAGATTTGGTCTTGTTGAATACATAGAATACAGTAAAAAAAAATAATTATCCCGGTCCTTAACTATATATAGTTTGTTACTTTTCCTTTACTTGCTAGTGATACAAATTTCAGGAGGTGCAGACGCAACAAGACCAAGTTAATCAAGCCATTACTTACATTGGGGAATTAAAAGATAGAGTAGAGGTATTAAAGAGAAGGAAGGAGGAGTTAGCACAAGGCACAGGTGATGATTCAAAGAAATCCATGCCTACAACTAGTTGTACTATAAAAACACCTATGGTTGAAGTTAGAGAGTTGAATTCAACTCTAGAGGTGATTTTAACTTGTGGTTTGCAAAAAAACTTCACATTGCAAGAGGTTATAAAAATCATAGAGGAAGAAGGAGCTCAAGTAGTTTCCGCGAATTATTCAACAGTTGGCGATACGATTTATTATACAATCCATGCTCAGGTGATTCATATTCTCTCTGACCCAATTTATGTCACTCTTTTCATTTTAGTAAATTCCTAAATGAAGACTCATTTCAATATTTAGTAAGTTTTAACTCCATCATCGTACGTGACATGTCTAAATATCACATGGTTCAGCACTAGTCAAGTTTACATAAAATAAAATAGATGGAATGTAAGTTTTAATAGTTTGGAAGATGATGGAAAATAATGTATGTACGTAGCTATTAGTTTTGACAGCTAAATTAACAATGCTTTTTTTTTGTTAACTAATGTTTGCAGGTGAAAATTACTAGATTAGGGGTTGATGCATCAAGCGTTCATTTGAGATTACAAAATCTGGTTTCCTAAATTTACTTACTTATATACCAGCAAGGATCAATAAGGAGATATGATTAGTTGATGAAACAATTATCATACTATTCATACCTTACGACAAAAAACCTAGAATGTTGTATTATATTCATACGGTTTTTGTATGCTTATGATGTACATAATACATAGAAATGACTCGAAATCATTACTTCTCAAAGGTTACATGTAGCGTAACTATTTTATCTTTCCATTAATAATTCTGACCTTACGGAGAGAGAGAGAGGGAGGTAATCAAGAGGTACTATGCCTTGGATTGATTAATCAATCAATATATATATATATATATATATAAAGGTAAGAAAAATTTCGCTTTCAGTGTCTTTCTTTCCATCTTTTATGTGTTTGGTCACATTTTCTTTTAGTATACTTATATTATGGATGATAGTAAACTTATATTATCACATTTTCTTCTTGGCGAGCGGTCAGTATTTGAGACACTCTTAGTAGTAGGGTTGTTTTAAATGTGTTGAATGTGTGGAAATTCAATGTCCTTTTCTTCAGCAAATAATAATAATAATAATAATAATTCAAGTTAAATACAAAAATTATGCAAAATTATTAACTTATGCCGAAGTCGTATCATTAACTGTACATTTGCCCCTTCATCAAGTTAATAGAGTTGAGATTTTGATCAAGTCTTATTGAACTTGAGTATTTGTTAAAGCAGAGAATACCTCTTTAATTGGCAATAACTTTGATTTGATCTCTACATAGCATTATAACAAGAACGGGTATACTTATTATTTTCTATCTATACGTTTATAACTGAATTTTGAAAAAAATATATGCACACATTAACTTTGCATCACTTTTTATCAAAGATGGTAAAGATAGAAGTAGTAGTAAAAAGTAGATCCACATCAAAGTACATGTTTAAAAAAATAAAAATTGGTCTAACTCGATTGTTTTATCTTGTGAGATGTTATCCAAAATTTTCAGGTGATCGGGGTTAGCACATGCTCAACTAAATTGGCCTACTCGCATTAAAATCATCTAGGGAAAAATGTGATTACAATACTTGTGAGCACTCAAGAGATAATAAATTTTGATTGTTAGTTACGATCAAAAGAATGATTGGTAGAATCATGTATAGTTTGAATTACTTCTCTCTTTCTGATAGTTACTTAATTTTGGTTAGTCTAATTGAAATAAAAATATTGTAACTATTAAACATAGAACTTAATATTATATTAATAATTATTTATTCAAGAAAGACGAAGGAAAAATTCTTTGGATTCTATGTGAATAATTCATTTTCTTTTTGTGTATTTAATACAAATAATTATAATCTCATTATATGCGAAGAAACGATAGTTATTATAATTACATAAACCATTATAATATTCAAATATATAATAGTTATAGTGAAGAAAGACGTCTAAAAGAGATAAGAGATCAATTAATCCAGCATTTAGAAGAATTTGATAAAGCAACTAGAACAAATTATAATAATATATCAGTAAAAACTCATCTTCAAAGAAGTGAACACAAGAATAGAATAAAATCACAATTGCTTAATATAAATAGAAATATTAGAAGTACTCAAAGTTATAGACTCCTTTTTAAATCATACTTAGATAACTGTCCTTTAGGATAAAAATATTAATGAAAACACATCCTTTTGCTAAAGAAGTACAAGCTAATAATCTTTTATACACTATTCAAGTAGTCAGATTAGTTTACCAAAAAATAAAAGTAACATATTAAGAAAATCTTTATTACAATTAAAAGCTCTTAACTCCAAACACTTAGACGAAGTTATAGACATTGATAAAGATATTCCTATTTTCCAACAGAACAAACTAAATTTACAAAATCCAAAAGTATTATATAGTGCAGGCATATTCTCACAAAAAGCCTTGTTATATAGACACTATAGAGAAGAACAGATATGTGTTATAGGAGATAATCAAGAAAATCTTACATTAATTAGTCCAGAATCTTCTGAAGAAACCTAATGCACATGGGTTTAATAATCATAGGACTAAAAGGATTAACACGTAAGAATTTAGGAACAAAAGCTTTAATAACTATATACGACGATAGATGGACAGACTCTCAGAGATCCCTTATAGGATTAACTGAAGTAGATATGACTAATAATGGTGGAATATTTTATTGTAGCCCAGACTTTATGATTAATTCTAACGAATTTGGAAAATACATAAAGATCGGAATACAGACTAAAGGATATGAAGACATGAGCGTAGGAAATAACCTTTTGGTTTGTGTCGGGTTTCTAGGAAAATTAGCTAATAATAGCGGGAGTAAATTTAAATTAAAAGTTAATGATGTTGTAGGATTAATGGGTAATAAAGGAATTAAATTAATGAAACCTATAAAGATAGGTTCAGAAGTTTATGCAAGTTTAGAATGGAACCTAGAACATAAGAATAAACAAGAAACCTTAAAACCAAAAGACCATCTAATGTATACAAATAAAAAGGGCGAAACTTCAATTCGATTTATAGATTATAAAAAGACAAATCAAAATGAAATAGAAGAAGAAGTTGAAGAAAGAACAGAATTTATGAACATAATGGAATTAGAAGAATTTGAAGTAGATAAAACTATACAAAAAGCAAGAGACATATATCAATCAGACAACAAAAGACGCTTCAAATGCACTGGATGCAAATTAGGTACATATATATATATATATATATATATATATATATATATATATATATATATATATATATATATATATATATATATATATATAGAGAGAGAGAGAGAGAGAGAGAGAGAGAGAGAGAGAGAGGGAGAATAAATAAATAATTATAGAGAATAAATGAAAGAAATGAAGAGTCATACCTAGGGGTGTTCATGGGTCGGTTTGGATCGGTTATTGGTTAAAATCATAAACAAACCAATTTAGTCGGTTATTAAATTTTTAAAACCAAACCAAACCACACAAAAAATAACCGTCGGTTTGGTTCTTGTCGGTTTGGTTCGGTTTTTGCGTTTTTTCGGTTATGACTAGGGATCCGCTACTGCCTTAACCTTCTCACAACACTAGCCAAACTTGAATATAAAATTTCAGATCATACATACTTACTGATCATATAAACTGCAGGTTTTAACAAAACAGAAGGCTAATGGAAACCAAACCTGAGATAATGAAAAATATTTGTGAAAAGGATTTCTATTCCAAATGCAAGTTTTTATGTTAAGAATCCTAAAATATAAAGTAACATTAAGATTCTTAAATATTTCAAAATATATATTGGTTATGACTTAGGAGCTAGAGAAATTAACTACATATCATTGCAGCTGTCCTCTTTATTTATAGCTTCAAGTCAGTACTTATAATTAGCGGCTAAGATTGTAAAACTATTCCTTCTTCCATAAAAGCTTCTGTTGATTGACCTTAATTCAATACAAGCGCCAAAAAATATTTAAAGTTTTTACTTTTCATCAATTGAACAGAGAAGACCTGTTCAATCTTCACTTTACACTTTTTCTTGTGAAATGAAAATGAGGGTTTTTTGCTTTTTTACTTTGCTAAGAAGAAGAAGCTGGCCGGAGAAGACCTGTTCAATCTTAATTTGCAGTAAAAATGTGAAGACCAGCTATCAAAAAACGCAGAGAGAGAGTGAAGAAGCTGGACGGAGAAAAAACCAGCTAGGGTTTTTTCCTTTGCTTCTCTAAGAACTAAGAAGAAGAAGCTGCCCAAAAAGAGAGTGAAAATGTGAAATTTGTGTAGGGTTGGGAGACTTGGAGAGTTGGGGTATTAATGTATAGTAAAGACTGAGTAATGTATTGTTGGGCTTGAGTTTGGATAGTTGGGCTTAAAAAATAATCTAGTAAGTGTTAGAGTTAAAAGACTTAAATTTATCTATGATTAAATTTAACAAAATATTTATATTTTTTTTGTGAATAATATATAAATAATTATAAAATTTATATATACAATTTATCGGTTCGGTTTGGTTATTTTTTCGGTTTTGTTTTTAGTAAAACCATAACCAAACCAAATAGTGACGGTTTTCAAAATTTAAAACCAAATCAAACCATATGTCGGTTTTTTTAATCGGTTTGGTTCGATTTGCGGTTCGGTTTGATTTTTAACCAAAACCATGAACAGCCCTAGTCATACCCATGCAGCAACCTACAAAATTAAGAATTTGTGAAGGTAATAAAGATATGTTGTGGTGATCTTCGCTCTTTCTTTCAATTAATTTTATTAATGTGTAATAATGTGCTAAAGATGGGAGATAAGAGGACAATAATAACTGACCTATGTGTCATATTGAAGCTATTCATATGGTAATCTACAATAATGTACCATAACACCGAAATTATTAGTTTTCCTAATGCCCTTCTATTGTTAATCCACTCTAATTAAATATTTATTTTTTGCCCTAGAATTCTTTGGATCGAATTGTAGCTCTTATGATTCGTAAATGATAGCAAATTTTGGGGTGATCAGGTAGCAGTGAAACTAAAACAAAGTGTAAAACAGAAAAAGACTATTAGCATTTCCAAAGTGTAAAAAGAGTAAGGAAAGACACATGTGATTTTGTTTAATAAACCTTTCTTACTTTGTGTATGAACTTTTCTATTACAGTTTAACTTTTGCTTGATAACAACCTATGATTTAAGAATCGTGAAAATTAATTATTATTGAAAATTATTTAGGATTCACAAGAATATACAAAATAACAAGAAGCAAACCAACGAGACTGATTAACAGGTGAGATGAATTGGAATCAAGATTGTTAACATTGCAAAATCATGTAAGTAATCATGAATTTCCGATCTTTGCCTTTTTCAATTGAAAATGTGAATGGACATATCATTAAGTGGTCAATGTCCTCAAATCCAAAATACACGTATAGATTAACATTATAATTCTTTTTTTTTTTGTAAATTATCAATTTTTTGAAATACAAACTTTTTTTCTTTTCATTATGAATTATCAATATTTAAAGTCATTATGAATGAATATATTTCAAAAAAACTAATAAACTTGCGAAGTACTTGAATTGTGTCTTATAATACAATATTTTGGTAACAAATGTGAATTTTATTACCAATAAACCAACATCATGAGTACAAAAAAAAAAAAAGCATCTTAGCCAACTAGCTGGCTACTGGTAGCTAGCCTAAGCCTCAGAAACAATAAAATAAACAAAACAACTACTTAGCTTTGAAGCCTATGCCAGAATTCTATACTACTGTGTGATCTCTTAGAACCTAAAAACATGTCAATTCTAACCAGGAAATTTCTCTGAATTTGTGTTATCACTTCAACAGGCTTGAGCTTCAATCACTTAAACACCTTCCAGTTCCTAGCTCTCCATGTGTGATAATACACTGCCCCCCAGATAGCTGCAACAATCTCCTTCATAAACTGATTACATCTTCTCCCTTTAATTCAAAGAAGAACTCTTCTGACAGTACCAGATTGTACATTGATTCCTGACCATTGTTCCACTCCTTTCTTCACCTCTTTAATCCAATTACAGTGACAAAATAAGTGGTTTGCAGTTTCCTACATTTGCTTATCACACAAATAGCAGTATTCATCATCTACTGGAAGGTTAATCTTATGCATTCTATCTTGTGTTAGCAGTCTGTTTTGTTGAGCCAGCCATACTATAACTCTGTGTTTAGGCTGTGCCATTTTGATCCACATAAGCTCAGCTATGCTCGACCTCCTCTGCACTCCAATCATCTCCACATAACTCCTAGTTATAGAGTAATCACCCTTTGTAGTCAGCTTATACTTATCATCAACATATCAGTCCTTCATTTTGTCTTTCAAAGAGTTAAGTTTTCTCCAGTACCACCTGCAGTCTCACACTAGCTTACGGCCTACTGAACTATATTCCATATCCTGCAGTTTTTGACATTTAAACCCCTGCTTTCTTAGGATTACACACCACCTCCCAAGAAACACATAAGACTTTCTTCTTCTCCTATGTGGAGCCCCATAGGTATTCTTTACATTTCCTATCCATTTCTTTAAGCACACTTTGAGGAAGAATGAACACAGCCCCCCAGAAGTTGTAAATGGCAAAGAACACAGCATTGATCACTAGAATGACAACTGCTTGGAGAATGTCATTGTAATTCTGTAAGTAATCCTGTCTACCAACTGCTGACACTCCACCTCCCTTCATTTTTTAGATGAAAGAGGCAATTCAAGATTTCATCATACGTTTATGGCCGGTGAGATTGCTAGTTCACTATGGAAATATTTTGGTAGCCCTCTTGGTATTATTTGGGAAGACACCCAAATCAAAACTTTCCTTAAGAAATGGTGGAGCCTCAAGCCACAAAATTCAGTTCACCAACTTTTGTTACAAATTTCTCCCATGGTGGTTTGTTGGAAAATTTGGAAAGTCAGATGAGCGGAGAGATATAGGAACACCAAAGTGTCTTTGAAAAGGATTAAGTACCACATTTTTTCTCATTTAAAGTGGGTAATAACTAAAGTGAAAGTGGACAATAACTGGGGGACTGATTGATTTTTTATTTGTGAACAAGTACTAAAGTTGGTCCCTAAGATTGAATGCAAATTGATAAAATGGGACAAACCTGAAGGCCTTTGTGTTAAGCTCAATACGGATGGCAGCAAGATGGAAAATGGTCAGGCAGGGGCCGGAGGAATTTGCAGAGATGCTGATGGAAATATTATCATGGCATTTTCCTCTAAATTGGGTAATGAAAGTAGCAACTGTGCTGAAGCAAAAGCTGCATTACATGGGCTGAAATGGTGTTCTCAAAATGGTATTCAGAACATGATATTGGAAGGAGACTCTCTTCTAATTATCAACATGCTAAAAGATATTTCTATTCCGCCATGACATCTGAAGGATATCATCATCGAAGCCCAAGATATTGCTCAAAGGACCAATTGCCGATTTCAACATTGTTATCGCGAGGCAAATCATATAGCGGATGCTTTGGTCAAGTGGAGTATTAATCATCACGATCATAACTTTTCCACATTAGAGGAATTACCTCGGAGTGCGAGAGGCCCTTATAGAATGGACCAACTTCAATTACCCTCGCTAAGGCACAAGCACAAGAAATACAATTTTTGGTGAATATTTCATAGTAGAAGCCTTGTAAATCATTGACTGTCGTAAGCTGGGTCTATAGAATCTCGATTAGAAGGTTAATTTTGCTATGCAGTCTGATTATGGAGGTAAGAATGTTTAATCCACCTCTTTTATTGTTGTTTCGACTTGTGGAGATTAATGCAATCACCCATGGGCTACTGAGAAATTGATTCAAAAAAAAAAAAAAAAAGATACCTTATAATACAATGTTGTTATAGCAACTTATTTACTTTTTTTCTTCTTTAAATATTAGCTATACCATTTACAAAAAAATTCCCATACATTATATCGTCCTATTTACATTGATAAGTGTACGATTTTATAACGTAATGTTAGGAAGCAACAATATGTGACTTCCTCTAGGCATGCAACGCTGGCCCTTTTTCGACCCAAATAAAAGATATGCAATTCTATGTTTTTTGTTGACTCGATGTTGCACATTTTAGAAGTTAGATAGAACCAATTCTTTTAGCTAAGAAATGCATGACGTGTACTAGCTGAAGCAGACCCAAAATTTTAATTCTATGAGTACTGAATTTCAAACGATGCTTTCAAGCGACAGTATTTAAGTTCTAAGTCAATTGATTTTTTTAAATACAAACACATTGTTTCAGTAAAAACTATTGAGTTCAGCTAAACCTGAAATCATACATAGTGGAGTTTCTACCTCCGCCCCGGCACATAGTAACATGTGTGGTTCCGTAGTTAGGAACTAATTAACATGTGGGAGGTTGTTAACAGTGCACGATTCCCATTTGGTCCTTACTTTTCAAAAGGAGCAAGTCGCAGTTCTAATTAAAAGTCTAAAATTAGGCTTAATGAGAGTTGAAATGTGTGTGTAGATATATACAGTATGTGTATTCTTTAGCAAATAAATGAAGAATACAATTAAGGTTAGTAAAAAACGGCAACTCTAAATAGACTAGCTATTACTAGCTTTTATAGGTCATGACGAATTCGACTCGACTCCCATCGGAAATGACAATGCATGTCGTGGGCTTTCCATACTTGTGGGTTTCCAACTTTTAAATTTGATATGACTACACAATGAATTGAGATATTTTAGTTATCGTGTTTGTTAAAAATATTTGATTCAACGTAGTTGACATTTTGAAAAAATAAAGACATACTTAATTATTTATATTCACCTTGACCTTTATCCAATAAATCTGGAAGTCTAATATGGTGAAAAATAAATCAGTAACAAATTTAGATGAAAATATATTAGAATAATTTAGATAAATTAGCCTTTTAGTTATGGTTGGTTTTTAAAGTACGTGTCAAATAAAAACAAGACAAGTAACATGGACCGAGAAGTTGAAAACTGCAAAGACTATTTGCAGAATCTTAGTACAATATTGAATAAGAATTTGGTGGAGACAAAAATACAGCCAGATGCCATGTTTACATTCTTGTGGTCCATCTAATCCAAAAAAAAAAAAACTTTCTACTTTCTGTCCTAATTAAACTCCCCCGTAATTTCCTTTCCGATGGTCATTGAGTCATTCCAATCCCAGCGGTCTTCTTCCATAAAAGAGTATTTATTTCTCAAACAAAAAAAACGAAAAACGAAATAAAAAATTCATAATTTAAGAGAATTGGTATTTTAAGGGTATATTATAGGTTTGTGTTTGTTAACCAAATTGTATGTTTATCTAATTATGTACACAACATATTAATGGTGTATCATAGATTAGAATTTGTTCATATACGTATGTACACCCGGTTATATTCCCGGTATATTAAAAGATATTGTAGGTTTGTGTTTATTAATACTTAATCAAGTGTGTATCACTAAAGATTATACATTATGTAATAATAGTATATCGTATATTGTGTTATGTTTATTTACATATGTTTATCTAACTTCTAAGTATAGCTAAGGTATAATGTAGCCTGTAGGTTTGTGATTGTTATTCGTGTATGTATGAGTATATACTTGCAAGACATAATAAGCCAAGAAGAAGTACAACACAACAAATATAAATATTATGTTTGTTACTGGTTACACATTATGCACATGGGAAAATGTCCTCTTCTTCTGTTCTTGCAAAACGGCTACAGTAGTTCTGGCTTTCTGCTTCTTATTCAAGTTTAAAAGTTATAAGTAAATTTATTTATTATTTCCTTATATAATTATCTAAACTGATCCTTAATTTGTGGGTCATTGTTTATTTTAGAACATACTAAATATGTTATTTTTGAACTACACTAAAGGCGTAGATTCAAAGGCCTGAGAGCTTGTCAACTCTGGATTTAATTCAAGTGTTTAATCTTGGATTTGTTGTGTGTCATGAGCAATTTGTTGATCATCATGAATCAGGAAGGGAAATTCAACATTTGCAATAATTTGATTGGTCCATTTATAGTCTAATTTATCTTGTATTAAATATTCATTTGATTGGCCAGAGTGTGTCGTCTGTACAGAACTTGACGTGCTTGTATTGTGCGATCGAGTTAATTTGACTTGACATGCAGCGTCTCTGATTCATTTGACTTACTCCTTAGTAATTTGACGTGACATCGGGATTTTAAGATAAATTATAGTCATTTGGACTTTCCATAATTAAGGCGATGATCAGTCATCATTTGAAGCATGAATAGTCTTGCCCTCAAGAATTTGGACCTTGAATTTAAATTCTTCTCATTTAATAATTCATTTTGATTTGTGTTTGATTGATATTTCGTGAATTAAAATTTATCCAAATTTACTGTGAGTTTTTTTTTGGTAAATGAACTACATTATGTTACGAGTATCAACATTACAGCCAAAAAAAGGAACGAATAATAAGTCTCGCCATTCTCTACCACCCCTACTTCATCCCACAGAAATTTAGGGACCTCAACTTACTTTCAATCTTCTTGTACTTGTACCATGTAAAAGTTTCTATTTTACAATTTTAATGATCACACTGGCAGTTTTAGAATTTCGTTTGAAAACAATAAAATTTCTCTCCTTCCACAAGTGATACAACACAAAAAGTAGGTAGAGTTTACTTCCATAAAATGCTTGTCTAGAAAGTGTTGTACCATGTGAAAGTTTCTATTTTTTAAGGGGTTGTTTGGTAGTTCGTTAGAGTTATGTAGATATTAGTAATATATGGATTATAATTCATGCGTGAATTTATATATTATTTTATGTGGGATTAGTTACATATGAAAAAAAAGGATTAGTTATGTAGAGTTTAGTTATTCATGCATTAGTTATTGCACTGTCCTGCAAAAAAGAATACAGATTTGATACCCTTATAATCTATACATGTATTTGTTTTGCGAGTTTCTCAGTTGCAAACCAAACATCATATTAATCATGTACGGAGTATATGAATAACCGATCCAGCTATCAAACGAGGTATTACTTATGCATAATTTAATATATACATAACTCACCAACAAACCAACTACCAAACGACCCCTTATTCCCTTAAAGGTTTAACTTGGAAACATTTTCTCTCTTTATTTTTTCAATGTTAAAGTAAAGCCTGACTAAATCAACTTTCATTCAGGTAAATCTTTTGGAAGCTGAAGCATATGAAAATGATTTCTTATTTGTTATTATTCATTGCTAACCTAGTTTGGATATATTGCATTTTCTTGAAGATACACTTAACGTAAAAACAATGTAGTATTGCTTTTTCCAAAAATTTAAGTTTTTATCGAAGTATACCTGACATAGTAGCGGTGTAGCAGAATCAAAATTTTCATTAAGAGGAGTCAAAATATAAAGAAGTACAATACATGAGAAAGTGAAAGGAATTTAATATTGTGTAGAATATAAATACATAAAAAAAAATAAAAAATTATACCTATGTATAAACTTTTTTTTTTTTTTTTCGAAAAAGAAATTTCATTTGGCATCGCTTGAACAAAGATGACTTTGACTCCATCTTAACATACTAGGCTAAAAATAATGAATGCTTACTATCTGAGCAATTATCCTTGTGTTTCACTTTGGTCGTTGATGCATAAAAGAGAAGCACACAAATGAACTTGACTGAAATGTTTGCATTAGTAGAAACACGTTTCAAATTAAATGTCCAATAGACAAATACTAACTGTCATGTATGCATTATTGTTCCAACACGCAAGTCAAGCCAGACAATATGCGTAATGCATGCATGCAGCCGTACGTTGTGCGTAAAATGGAAACTCCCAAAACTATAGTACCAAACTTCTTCGACCTATTACTTGTGTAAATAATAAGTAATAAATACAATCTAATTGTCCTTTCAAATCATAACGCCCTCAATTTCAATAGAATATATGATCGTTTTCTTTTAAGGTCCCATTCAATCCGATATCGTATTACGTTCGACTAAAATCAAATTCATGCATTACGTACAGGGTTCATTTCTAGAGCCGACTCTTCATCTTAATATCTCTGTGAAAACAAGTAAGCGTCAACTCATCATGACTATTGGAAAAACGAATTAATTTCTCCATTTTCTTATTATTCTATCTATGACCAGATCGAGAAATAAAGATTGTACTTTAAATCAGGGTTGCAACCTGAAATTTATAATATACAAGAATATAAATATACTAAAATATCATAGTTAATATATCACACTTGGAGGGATCGAAACTGGAAGTTGTTTAAGGGACAAATTGCACATAAAGAAATAGTCATTGAGCAGATTAAGAAGGAGCTTGTTGGTAGATTGAGTCCTCCTTACTTACAAAAGAAATTACATAGATGTAGGGGTCTTATGCAAAGAATTACTTGTAACTAGTGTTTACATGAGGCCTGATCTTGCTCATCCTTGTATGGACTCAGAAGATGGGGTGCTCTTAGGTTGTTATTTGCCCTTTTGTTTGTTAATGGTAATATTCACAGTGTTACCAAAGAAAAAAGAGATTTTAATCATGATAATAAATTAAATGAATCTGATTTTAATACCATGATAAAAAAAAAATGGACATTAGCTAGCCTAACTCATAACTCGAAATTAGCCTTTTTGGATTGGGTTAGGCTCAATTTCCATTTAATTAATATGGATCAGAGTCGAGTCTCCAATGTTGGGCCCTGGAACAAATTTGTCATGCATCAAGTACCAGACAATGTTTGGGCGTGCACGCATCTAGTACCGGATCATGTATGGACAATATTGAGTGTAAAAATACAACTATTTATGTTTTTCTTCTCAACTAT
The DNA here is from genome assembly GCA_031232105.1 of Capsicum rhomboideum. NCBI lineage: Eukaryota > Viridiplantae > Streptophyta > Magnoliopsida > Solanales > Solanaceae > Capsicum > Capsicum rhomboideum. The sequence goes on from CP124716.1 coordinate 9,522,039, forward strand.
TTCATGCACATAAGTTTTCTTTTTATTCATGCACATAAGTGGTTCTTATATAGACCTACACCTATCTATTATAATATAAAATTAGGATTCTACATCCTAATATAAATTATCAAACTAATCTATTGCAAATATATTAACGTTAGGATTCTATATCATAATGCTAAACTAATTCTATATCCTAAGCTAATTCAGCTATGTTATACGTTCTGTTTATCATCCTCTCTCAAGTTGGATGTTGGCAATGATACAACTCCAAGCTTGCTCCAGAGTATATGTAAACGACTTTGCGTTTTCTGGGCTTGAAAAATCATATGACTTGATCATTATGATCCTTCTCGCTATCCTCTTCTCTCATATTGTACCCTTTTAGTGTATTAACAAACTGAATGATGGTTGGATATGGAGTCTTGCCTAGCATAAGAATGTTCAAGATTTTGTATTTGCTTACAAGACCTTTAGCAAAATATATAACCTTGCTATCTTCGTCTAACGGTTTGTGTATAGCGGTGAGACTATCACAAATTACTTTGAATTCTTCGATGTCTTCATCTACACAGTTTATTCTCATCTTGATACTCTGAATTTATTGCTCCACTTGAAATTTCTTATCCTTGGTATGTTGTAGGTAGTTATCCTCAAGATTCTCCCAAATTTGTTTGGTCGAAGCAGAGGCGGACCTATCTTAGCAGTAGGGGGTGCACGTGCACCCGCTAGCTTCGAGAAAAACTCTGTATTTATAGTTTGTATATTTGTATATATATATCAGGGAGTTTAGTTAAATAGATTTAGTGCACCCGCAAGAATAATCGGCTTGGCAAGCGAGATGGTTGAGTATGTTGCCTAAAATCTCCCTTATTGCGTGATGACTTGAGTTCGAACCCCAACAACAACAATTATTTATTGCTCCTTTTTCCAAATACATGTTACTGCAGCATTAAATTTTTGATATATTAGAATTTTAAGTGCCAATATATATATATATATATATACATACATTATGTCTTTGATTAAAACAAAAACTTCCAACTTAGCAGTCAATTATTTTACATCTTTTTTTTTTTTTTTTTTTTATGTATTGTGGACATTATTTACGTATTTTTTCTTTTATTTCAAAAATACAAGCTCCCCTCCAACTTCAAAAGGTAGATATTCTCTCTATCTTATACTTATAATGTTTATATTATTTTTATCTTTTAATCATTGACTTATTTTTTATTTAAAAAATTAGCAATTTAAAGTTTGAAATAGGCTTAAATCAAACGTTTTTCCCTAGCAACCATCTAGCAAACAAATCTCTCGGATTTCATATTTTTCAAAAGCTTTCTATTATTGTTCAAAATATAAAAGTGCATCAAACTCAAGTACGGTGGATAACACACTTTTGTCATATTAAATCTAATTAATGATATCCAACAATATTAGAATTTTGCTTATAAAATACCATAGTTAATAAGTTTTCAAAGAACTGTATATCGAACTTTGGTACTATTAACTACTATATTTAAATATAGGTGTGCACCCATCAAGCTGAAATCCTGGGTTCGCCTCTGGGTCGAAGTGCGGTTAATAATAAGGAACATTGACTCTTCAATCATGGTTTCAGTTAGCCAACTTCTCACCAAGACGTCTTTTTCTATCCATTTTATGAATTTAAGGTTGAAGTCTTCTTCACCCTTTTCATTTACCACATTAATCTTAGATGTCGGTTCCTTCACAATAATGTCACAAATCTTCAGGGTCTGCATCAATTGGTTTATTTGGGTCCTCCAAACAAGATAATTTAAGAATTTCAGTTTTATGGGACATATTATGAATTGATGGAAAAATCCTGGTGAAAGGGAGAAAGTGGAGGACGATGAATCGGCTATTAAAGAACGTGGAACAGAGTTCAGGATACATAATAACTTAGGTTAATTAGAATCAAAACTCTGATACCATGAAGAAGTTTATAGAACAATGTTGAGTGTAAAAATACAACTCTTTATATTTCTCTTCTCAACTAATTCATGCACATATGTGGTTCTTATATAGACCTACAACTATCTATTGTAATATAGAACTCTACATCCTAATTGTAAACTATATCAAACTAATTTATTATAAATATATTAATATTAGGGTTTTATATCTTAATCTTAAATTAATTCTATATTCTAAGCTAATTCAGCTATGATATATGTTCTGTTTATCAATGTGGATGAAAGAAAACTCCCACGTCGAAGGTGGATGAAGTGACTTGAACTTTTTACGAAAGGAGGTAATTACTTAGCAGGTGCACTTGTTACTCGACGTCGTAATTAAAATGACTAATCAACGGTCAATATATAGTTAGTAGATGTACTATATAACTGTTGGATTAACGGTTGATTACGAAATGTGGTAATAATTAGTGATGTTTTCTCCTAACTATGTTCGCATCATCATGGGCCATGCCATCTAATAATGTGAACGTTTGCTGGGCTGACAAATGATAGTACTGATCAAAAGGTACATTATCCGAAAAACACTTTTAACATAAAATTTTAAAAATTCTAACGTTTAACTTTATGTTTGAATTTTGAAATTCTCATGAACCTGAAAATAACAAAAAAATTATTTTTCCATTTTTCAATCTTAATTACTCACAAAATTCAAAACCAATTCCAAGATGTATTCATGGCCAAACCCAATATCATTTTTTTCTCTTTGAAAATAAAAATTATTTTTTCAAATACTCACAATTTTCATGGGCAATGCTCCCTTATGTATCAAAGTACAAGATAAATTCAAGTACATATATACTACTAGCTAATACTACTCGATCCTTCCGTCCCATTTTATGTGACACTCTTTTCTTTTTAGTTCGTCTTAAAAAGAATGTCACCTTAGTATAACTGATAACGTTATTGCTTTAAAATTACTTTGTTACCCTTAATGAAATGATTTACAGCCACACAAATATTTAAAGATATAGACTACAAGTTTCAAAAATCTTTCCTCTTTCCTTAAATACCGTGTCAAGTCAAATGTTGTCAATAGGACGGAGGGAGTAGTACTAGACTACTAGCAGTATATATGTACTTGAATTTATACATTAGTTAGTTTATAGAGTTGAGCGCTCTAACATCAATTAATTAATAAAAATTATAAAAAAAAATATTTTCATATTTTATAACATAACATTACTATATCTTTATCATTTCACACCCAAAGTGATGGGTTTTTTTAAAAAAAAAAAAAAATTGTAACAAAAACTGCATCTTCCATTTTACATTCAAGTCACTCACTATACACCAGTTCTGACCGCTTAATTGATGTGACAATATTTATTTGATATCCAAATAACGCTCTCACTTGAGCTAAATTAGGGTTATAACAACGGTTCATAACCCAACTCGTGTAACTTTTATCAAATTTTAATTTTTTACTTTTTTAACTGCTTAGGTATCTAATAATTTTTTCTTTATTTTCATGGGTAAATTTGAACTACGTACGTAGGTGTTTAGCCATGAAAATCAAATTGTTTCGGAGTTGGAATTGAAGTTAAAGTTGAAGCTGGAGTTAGAATTGTATTTGATCATTAATATAAATTGGAGTTGTTTTTGATTTTTTGTGAGAAAAGTGAAAGTGAAAAAAAATAAAACTTTCACTTTTCCAAATACAATTTGGAATTATATTTGGAATTCTTATGAGCAAACAAACAAAGGTGTGACTGGGTATTAGAAAAACAAATACCCAAACAAGAGGTGTGAGTGGAAGAGTTAGTAGTTTGATTAGACATTTGATTTCTACGATTGGGCGGTGTGACTGGGCACTGTGTATATGTTGAAAGTCAACATTATCCATCTCATCACCCCTAATAATCTGAGTATATATTGACTTACTAACGTACATAATTCAGGCAGCAACCACAACCCTTCTGCTATATACAATCCCTTGTCCATCAAATCCCTTACAACTAAAAATGGAAAACAACAATATTGTTGCTAATACTTCAGAAAAGCCAGACCGGAAAACACAGGAAAAGAATAGAAGAATCGAAATGAAGTATCTTTGTTCTAAACTTTTTTCTCTCATTCCTCAACATCACTCTAAGGTATTATAAACCCTATAATTTCTCTAGATCTCCTACATACATTCACAAGATCTTATTTTCATCTTACAAACATGCATGGAACGTAATTTAATCAATAATATCTCAGTCAAATATATATGTAGGTTAAGTGATAATCGAGAAGGGAAAATTTCTTTTGATCTTTCTAATTATAATTTAGTGGACAGTTGCCACCCAACTTGGCTATCTCTCAGGTTCAAGTGCAAGTTAGACGTGTCGGACTTGATCAATATATATTGATCCACATCTTTTTCCAAATATTAATCTCGTCAGGTTAAAAACGTACGAAATAGACCATAGGATCAAGCTAGCATCACTCGCAGAGAGAGGCGATTCATCCTGGATTTGAAGTTTGTGAGTTCTGGATCCTAGTTTTTTAAAGTTATTGAGTTCTAGGTTAATAGTTTGTACACTATAAATGAATCGTTTGAGATAAATAAAAGGTTTATTTGAACCAAAGTTACTCGCTTCTATCACCTTCTACTCTAGTATAATTTTGAAAGTCTAGGTCTAAGTTTTTTTATTTTTTGTAATTGTAAGATGCTCTAAAATGGAGAAAGAAAGAGAGGGATAAGGATGAAGAAACAGTGTTACATATATATATATTGCTTTTAGCAACTTCATTTACCTTCTCACTTTCAACAATCTGTCGAATTTTAAGAAACCTTTTTTGTTATTTTTTACATTTTAAATGACTTTTAAAGGCTCTCTGCCCTAATAGTATACATGCACTTGAACTTAATTGGGATCCTCCAGTCCCCTACCCCAAACAATAGCAAATTAACCTGAGTGATTCCATAGACATTAATTTTTTTTAAAAAAAAAAAGAGGTGAAGCCTGGGTGGATGGTTTATCTTAAAAAATCTTTTGTTTAATTAATTAGTACTATGAGACATCTAGTGTAACATTATAGTACATGATTAATATGCATCATTACAAAATGAAGTGTTTGTAGGAGCACTTTAATTCACTTAATAGTTGTAAAGTTATCCTGGGCAATAACGATTAAGGAATTTGAGCGTTGATGTAGCCAAGAGCCACCTTTATAGTCAATTCACTAGGGTTGTCACCTTTTATCCGGAAAAGTACCCTTTTCTTTATCTGTTAAGCCTCACTGCTATGCGGCTTTCTAAAAAAAACTGTCATCGCTGTTTATCAACCATTCACAAGACCACCGAGATCTTCCACTTACCTCCCAGAAGTAATCCACCCAGTCCTTTCTCAACCTATACAAGGATAGCGGAAGATAACGAATGGGAGACGGAGTCCTAATGTAGAAACCTAGCTAATCGAAATTAATTACCCTAACAGAAGAAATTCCTAATTTGTCTGTTAAAAGCTTTTAGGGCAAACAAATTACGGTGGAATTGCAATATTTCACTAATATGCGCTTGTTCAGTAATTTCTTTGGCAGAAGGTCAGTAACCTAGCCCAGTGAGTCAGTCTTATTCCTAATTTCTGATAATATCCTCTAAATCAATTTTTGAATTTCTACTCTAGATGCTTATTTGCTTGTTTAAACATGTCTTACATAAGCTCATGTCTCGCATATAAGTTTAAGTTATATACTATACTCCATCATTCGGTCATCTTTACTTGTTATAGCAGGTAACTTGTCTTCAACAACAACAACAACCGGGGGTGGAGCTACCCTGAACCCCCTTCGGTTAGTTCATATGTCTATTTCTGAATCCCCTTAATGAAAATTATGGTTCCGCCATTGACAACAACAACATATCCAGTATAATTCCATAACTGGGGTGTGGAAAGGGTAGAGTATACGCAGACCTTACCTCTACCTTTCCAAGATAGAGAGCTTGTTTCATAATTAAAAATCTTACGAAGTATAACATAATTTCCGTTTTGCAAATCTACTCCACCCTCCACCACCGCAAAATCCCACCGGTAAGTCAAGAATGCCACCCAAATCCGAAACCCAATTTTCCGATTTATCAGATGACTACTCCATCGACCCAATTTTCCACATCCTCAGCCCACCAAGGCTCCGTCTCAAAATCCCCACAATCACTCTCCCTTCCGCCATGACAGTTTTCTCACTCATCCGCCACCAAAGCTGAAGTTGGAGTTGTGTTTGGATTAATGGATTACTCGTTAATGTTTGATCAAATTTGATAGATTTGCCCTCGGAAACAAGAAGTTCTAGTGATACTGTTTTGTAGAAGAGAAGTAAGTGAAGTTGATTTGGGTATTTTTGGCTTTTGATAGATGTTTGTTATTGAAATGTATGCAATCTTGGATCTCATGAATGCGTAGTAGAAAACTGTTGTCGTTGCTTAAAAAAAATAAAAATAATAATAATAATAATAAATTACAAATCTCACATGGTAAGGAGGCTTACCTAAGTATTTCGGTGACCTAATAATGTAAAACTTCCTTTACACCAATTAGCCCATAAACTAATTCATGAACTCCATTGGATTATTCCCTCTGACTAAGCATATGAACCATGAATTGTCTTAATAAGATAACGGTGTATATAACATAAACTCCTCATATAACTACTTTAATTTTTTGCACTTGAGCTGAGAGTCTTTCGAAAATAGTCTTCTGTCTTCATAAAGTTTGGATAAGATTTGTATACACTCTATCCTTTCCATACCCCTGTGAGATTACACTTGTTGTAGCATACTCCTATAAATGCTTTATCTTATACTACTTGTTTTGAATCGGAGCTACTTATCTGTTTATATATGGCACTTGGAATTTGAGCACTCAGTTTTTGGTTTACTAATTGGACTATTGGATGGGAATACTAGTATCGTGAAGCATAATGGACAAAAAATTTAATAAGTAGTTTCACGGTACCAACAACATAGAATATTTATTTAGTTACTCTAATATTTTTCCCATAAACTATATATAGGTTGTTGCTTTTCCTTGACTTGATAGTGAAACAATTTCAGGAGGTGCAGACACAACAAGACAAACTTGATCGAACCATTAGTTACATTGAGGAATTAAAAGAAAGAGTAGAGGTATTAAAGAGAAGGAAGGCTAAGGTGGTAGCACAACAAGGCACATGTAATCATTCAAAGAAATGCATGCCTACAACAGCTTGTACTACTATACAAACACCTATGGTGGAAGTTAGAGAGTTGAATTCAACTCTAGAGGTGATTTTAACTTCTGGTTTGCAAAACAACTTCACATTGCAAGAGGTTATAAAAATCATAGAGGAAGAAGGAGCTCAAGTTGTTACCGCTAATTATTCATCGATTGGCGATACAATTTATTATACGATCCATGCTCAGGTGATTCATATACTGTACTTCCTTTTTCCAAATTTCTGTGACACTATCTTTTACTCAATTCAAAAAGAATGACATCTTTCTATATTTAGTAACTATTTGGCTTTAAACTTTCCATGTTCCCCTCAATTAAAAAGATGATTTATCTACATACAATCTATTTTATTAATGTAGTATGAAAGATGATGGAAAATAATGTACATAGCTAGTTAATTTTGACAACTAAATTAACAATGTTTTTGTTGTTATCTAATGTTTGCAGGTGAAAATTACGAGATTAGGGGTTGATGCATCAAGGGTCCATTTGAGATTACAAATACTGGTTTCCTAAATTTACTTAATTACCTACTAGAAAGGATCAATAAGGAGATAGGCCATACACGCACATATATGTTTTAGTTGATGATACAATAATTATACTATTCATATACCTCATGGCAAAAAACCTAGACTGTTGTATTACATTCATACTGTTTTTTCTATTGGTTATTCAAAAGTGACATGCTTATAATGTACATATAAGCATGGAGTAGAAATCATTACTTCTCGATAGGGGAGTACACGCAAAACCACAAAATCGACTCAAATTGAAAATCGAAGAAAAAATTTGACACTTCTTTATTTGGTTTGGTTTTGATTTTAATTTTAAAATTAGACAAGATCAATATAAATTATACTTAGTACTATCTTATAATCTTTAGATTAAGTAACTCCTAAAAAACTCTCAACCAGTTGACCAATGCATGTGGATAGTGTACACAACAACCTCAAAGTGAACATGATTATTAAAAGGGGCTATTGGGACTGAAATAGTTTTCACATTGTCAAAATTACTCTCAATATATAGCTCTTATGCTGGTAAACCTATTTGGACATAAACTCTTACTAGGACCTTTAGTGTGGGGTCAGTATGGGAAAGATGAGACAACAAAGAGACAACAATGACATCCTGAGCAAACTAGCCATAAAATTAGCCAGACAAACCTTTTCTTTTTGTTTATGATCCTCATTAATTGGATAGATCACAATAGCCTTATGAAACGTTATTTACATTTTTCAGGCCTCGTTAGTCATTTGTCAATATATTTAGTCCATTATAAACATAATAGAAAAAATAAAAAACCCGGGAAAGAAATTCGTAATATTATACTTGAATTATGTCTTATAACATGATGTTATAGTTAATTATTTATTTGCTTGCTTCTTTAAATATTGATATCATTATAAGAGAAAAAATTGCGTACCGCAACTTTATGTCTATATAATTTTCTTAAATTGTGGCTTATATTTCATTCCGGAGTACATACTATGACTATGAGTGATCGATTATTTTGGTCCACAAAAATATTGGTTGAAAATAAAAGCTATCTAAAGCCGCAAGCAAAAATGGTATTGCTTTTCTCTGATTTTCAACAAGCTGGGGAACCACCAAATTAAAACCTAATAGTGTTAAGAGAGCCCTATATCGGCTATGGATAAGATAATTGATTTTTCTATATAGTATTTGAGAAAATAACACCTCATAAGAGTTGAATTAGACCATATTATGTTGTAGACATGGACATACACAGTTGTTGAGCTTGTTCCACATCGATCGTAAAATAGGGTTCACGAGGGATTTAATGTCCTCATATGGTTTGTTGACTTTTCTCGTCTCATGAGCTAACGTTTAGAATTGAGATAGGACGTTCATTTCTTGTCATGTGTAAAAAATGAATCTTCGACTTAACTTAAACCTTTTTTGTCATGTGAAAAGAATAGATCTTGAGCCTCACTCAACCCTATAGGACGTTCATTTCTTGTCACGTGTAAAATATAGATTTTGGGCCTAACTCAATTCTAAAAAGCTAGCTCGAGGGGAGAGGATTGTTCAAGTCCATATAATCAGACCACCATTCCATCCTCCAACCAACTCAATCCAAAAAGTTAGCTCAAGAGAGGAGAATTGTCCAAGTCATAGAAACAGACCATCAATCAATTTCCCAACAATATGGGACTTTAACCCATTCTAACATCATGGTGTTTCATGGTTTAGCCGATGTTCAGCCTTTGTATTATACTTTCTCTGTCTCATATTACTTGTCCATTTTTCTTTTTACACATTCTTAAAAAATCATAAATGGAAAATGATAATTTACTAATTTATCCTTTTGAACTCTTTTTAATACACTCTTTAATGCAACTAAGAATTGAAGGATTTAGGCAACTAATAACGACTCTATTCACTTATAGCCGCCTATATATGCTGTATTACAATGGCACACACGTGAAATGAAAATTGAGACATGTGAATTGTGATGTGATTCTCCAATTTCAATTAGGAAAATTCTTCAAAGCCTGCAATATTGGGAAAATAAACCGCACATTTCCTCTTTTTATTTTCCCCTTTATTCTTGTTTGTCGTCAAATATTCTACACAACACACAGTGCAAGATTCTTTCATACGTTGTGCTTAGCTAGTTACCACTTGCTTTAATTACATTCGACGTATTCAAGATCTGCACGTTTCCTTTTTTTTCCCATTACCCGATCCTCTCTCTTTTTATTTCGATTATTATTATTTTATTTTTTGTATTTTGAAAATACGATATGAATGTGTTGATATATCTTTTGTCAGTTCTTTTCCTTCAACACAGATTAAGAAACAATAAATGATAGGGGTAATTTACCACATCATTTTTTAAATATAATTAATTCAATGCTTTGAGAAATGTATTGGGTGATGACTGTAAGTAATAACTAAGGGTAAAATGAGTAAATTATCTATTGATTTTTCAAACTAGACAAGTATTGTTGGACATCTATTTTTAGTACAGTGGACAAATAAAGATAGACGGGAGGACATGTATAGTGGACATCTATAATTTTATACTTCAAAGAGTATTTTAGGTGTATGGGAAATGAAGGTTTTGTATGATTGTGTGTTCTCTTAAAGGCAATTATTTTCCGAAAAAGCACATGCCTCTTAAGTAAAGACAACTAATTTTTCAAAACATGGCTATAAATTCAGAGGGCATTGCCTTAGATTTTACACACCATAACATTGAAATTCAAATTCTTTTTCACGATCTTCTTCCGCGTTATTTTCGAAAACAAAAATAAGTATCAAGTGTGATTTGTTGCGTTTCGAATTAGTTGAAAATATGTAATTAATTTGAAGTGCCGCTATCACAGAACCCATTATTCCGTTTTATCTTGGAAAGAATTAATCTAAAAGCTTGGACAACAGTAGGAGGATTAGAATTTTTAAGGACACAATGAATTATATGGGCTCGAAATTAAATTTTGATTTACATTAGTATTTTTTTGTATTCATCTTACTTTCTATTTTAATTTACGTTGAGATGACTTTTCTATATATAATGAAGACTGAGAAAAATGTTAGTATAGTTGTTAATAGTAGTACAATACTCAAGACGCCAGTGCCTAGCTAACTTTTGAATGGATGAACCTTAAATTCCAACAATCAGGATACTGGGCTGTCAGCAAGTTGCCATAATGTCATTTTGAATTTTGTTGAAATCTCAACAAGTTATAAATTTGATAGTCAAGTTCTCGCATATCTGATGTACTTGAGCTATCATGCATGTTGCATGCCCAAAAAAATAGCCAATAGCATAGCTTGCGATTATTTTTCTAGTAACAAACTAAAAAAGAAAAGTTATGCCGCTCGGGCGGTTAAAAATGTCGACGGATGCATGTGGATCATTCAAAATTAGTGTATTCTTGACGGACCCAACACAAGTGTGAAAACATTCTAGAAAAGTCCGAGCAACATAGAAAAAAAAGTAATGTAACTTATAAAATGATGGTCGGGCATGATATAGGGCTTTAAGCAACAAAGCTGATGTGCATAGGACTCTTTGTCTGTCCTTTTTGCTTCAATTTAATCATTTTGAGTTTCGTTCTTAATTTAGCTAAAATATGATGATGATTCCATATCTTCGATGATTGAATAGATACGCACGCCTTTGACGTAGCAGTAAAAAATTGAAACTTGTAGACATTGAAGTTTGCTACTTTGAGTTTACTATACATGTGATGCTATAATTTTTTTAAAGTCTAACAGAGCAACAAGTTTATTAGCCTGTTCAAGACTTCAGTTGAACTCAGTACTTTCGATGAGAGTATAAATTTCTGAGTAAAAATCAAGGAAATTGTAAGAAATAGTAGAATAAATGGTAAGAACTATTGTCAAGAAAAGAGGTTAACATACAACTTTTTTTTGTTAAACTTAACTCTCATTATTAGAGATAAATATTCAGTGAATGCAATTCAGCCCTGCAAATCATATTGCAAAAATTTGCCTGCAGCTTTAACTATGTTAGAGGAGTTCTTATTTTTTGTCTTCAGTCTGAAAAAGGTTTGCCACCTAAGAACACATGTGATATGTCAATTATTAAGTGTCTTTTTTAGCAATTATCTTTTTTTGGTGAAAGAACTACAATACCGTGAGATATTATATAAAATTTTGCCAACTATGAACACAATATGTGATACAAATTCGCTTTTGAGCTTCGTATTTGAGCACCGAAATTCGTTTTGTATACAAATACACATGTATATGAACCCCGAAATTAGAGATTTATATATGAGCCTAGAAATATATAAATATAAAAAAAAAAAATATTTAGCTATTTTCTACTCTACGTAATTTTTTCATCTTTTAAAATGGCCTTTCCTGGACCATGGAAACTAGTAATGTCCGACTCAAAATCAATGGACCAATATAAAATCTCAGGCCCATATTCGTTGAATGATGAATTCTTTGTTTTGGGCCTTACACCACTTGAGTAGTAGTCTATCTATCATAAACCCAATCCTCACAATTTTCTTGTAAAAATTAGGTGTGAAGGCCAGTTTTGGGATCTCTTAGGAATATTTAGCCATTACTTGTTTTTTAGATTATTTATTGCAAGTTGTAACTATACTTTTTTATAATTATTAAATTATATTTTTAATTACAAGTCATAGCAGATTTGATAAATTATACTAATAATTTTATTTTTTATTGTGTTAATTTTTTATCATAAATTAACGTGTGGATATTCATTAGAAGAGTAAAAAGTGGGTATTTGATCCCTTTTAAATCAGATTTTTCTCCTTTTTTTATTCCTTCATTTATCTATTTCTCTCCGTATTTCATCTTTTTATTTCTCTCTCTACTCCTCTCAATCTTTCCTCTTTTTCAAGAATATATAAATCAAGTGTAATCTCCATCAGATTTTTGAATTTTGTGATTTTAATTTATAGGTTTTTTGTCTTTATATCTTGTTTCATCTGGATTTGTGTTGAAATTTCTCTCCCCATTTTATATACAGCTCCTTCACTTTCCATTTCGGCCGACGACGTTCACTAGTCAACTATCTGATTTCTGACGTAGATAGCGATGGTGTAATATTAAAATTTATTTTCTACGTATGAAAATGATAAATCATATGGAATTCACACAATAGGTAAACTTATCAGTATAAAATCAATTTGTATACACATTCCATACACACAAAAAAAAGTGTAATGCAAAAGATAAATCAGTTTACATACAAAAAAAAAGGTGTATGAAAACGGTAAATCAATTTACAAAAGTGTATGAAACCAGTTTTTAATGTATAAAAAATGGTGAAATCATATGGAGTCCACTAAATAGCTTAACTTATTAGTATGAAACCAATTTGTATATACATTTCATATCCAAAAATAGTGTATACAAAAGGTGTATGAAAATGGAAAATCAATCAATTTATATATACAACAAGTTTTCAAAGTGAAAATGGTGAATCATATGGAGTCCACTAAATCTATAAATAACACCAATCATTTTATGGATATGGAACAACGATCCATTGCAATTTAAATGAGTAAATATGTATTTTAATGGGGGGAAAAATTTCCGACAAATAAGACCAACAATTTGGTAGAATTTGGTTTGCTTTCCGATCATAATTCTGATATGGCCGAGATAGATGAAGTAAAATTCGAATGAAGAAGAAGAAGAAGAAGAAGAATCTGTTTTAATTGTGAGAGAGTAGAATAAAGAAGTAATTGTTTTGAGAGAAATATGAGGTGATTGATATCCTATTTTTTTTAAAAAAAGATTTACCCTTTTTTACTAGTTAACTGTTTTGAGAGAAATATGGAGGTGAGTAATATTCCATTTTTTTGTTTTAAAACCGCTATTAAATCATTTTTTTAAAAGTTGTTATTAGTTGCAATCTAAGAGGTATTGTTATGACTTGCAATATACAATCTAAGAATGTATATTTTGATTTTTTTTCCCGAAAGTGAAAATGTAATTGAAACATAGTCATTTTTGAAGGCGGAGATAGAAATTAAACAAGAATATCACTTGTTGAAACACGGAAAAAGTCATGCATACGATTTTGGAGTTCAAACTTTTAACAAGAGAAACTCCAGCATAATTACATTATGCTCAAATTGAAACTGAAGGGCCTAATTATGCTTGAGTTCTCAATTGTAAAATATTCAGGGAATCTTTCCTTGAGTTTTCACTTTGACAAATACGGAGATTATTTTTCCTCAAATATTTAATTCTTTATACTAGAATAATGAAATCTGAGGAATAATTTAAATAAGAAATTCTTCTTAAATTTAATGTAGTTTAAAAGATGTTGATAAATGGGTTTGAGGAAAAATAAGGGGTAATTTTTTCTTTTGGTATTTATATATCACTCAACACCTGCAGCATAGGAGATTGAACGGCCCATCCTTTTATTACTAGACCTAACTGATATAATGATGAGTTCATAAACATCTAGCAAAGTAGTTTTATGTTCGAATCTGACAATACTATACCATAATCAAAAGCTATAATGGCCCGGACGACTATACTTAACATAAATGTAATCAACCGGACCATTCTAAAAAGGGGAATTAAAATTAACACTCAGGTTCTTTTAGAATCAATGTCAAATAATCATCAATATAAAAATTAATTATTATTTTTAAAGAAAAAAAAAAATTGGGGGAATTGAAGGGAATTACAATGTGGGGAATCGAACCCTCACCAACAAAATAAAAATTCAGGTAGCCAACCAACGGAGCTACAAAGATTCTCCATATAAAATTAATTGATTTATTGTTATTCCATCCTAGTAGAATATGCATAACATAGCACACCAATTGTTGTATCAACTCATACAAACGAGATTAGTTATACAAAATTTAAAATACAAACCAAAACCCTACATTTTATATCACAATTGTTTCACTTAATACGTCAAACCAAATAACTTGTCGGTGCACAAAAATTAAACTCGTTTAAAAGAAAAGAGAGAGACGGAAGAAAATAGTGTGTGACAATCAGATCGAGGTGCGTACACGATCCATTGGATATCCAGGCTGCTATTGACTCCAGCTACTATGCAGCTAAGTTCAAATGATTAATTCCAAACTTGAATAAAAATTATTGTGATAGTTACAAGAATTCGATTATTAGTGAGATTGCATGGATGGCGTCATAGCGATGAAGTAAGCATCTTATGCATTTCTTTCATTTCAATTTCTTTGTTTTACTTTCTTTTTTTAATTCTTTTGAAAAGAATGTCTTTCTTTTTTTTTGACAACTTTTTATGTTCAATTTTCTATGTGCAAGTTTAAAGACCACGAGATTAAAAAATATTTTGATAAACTTTAGTTTGTATCTTCAATTTAAAACTATAAAATTCAAAAATAATTTTTATTTTCTTTAACTTGGAATTAATTTAAAATCAGTCAAATAAATTGACATGGAGGAAATAATTATTCAGTCAAGATTCTTGACTGTATATATGTTTTTTAGTGAGAGCGACCACTAACAATTCAAATTGGCTGCATTATAAGTCAATAGTCAAAACAACCTCCTTTTTCTTTTCTTTTTTTTTTTTTTTTGGGGGGGGGGGGGGTTCATTATTTAGTTTACTAACATATGTAGCACGTTTTAGAAATTAGATAGTACCAATTTTATTGGTATGAATTGATTCATACAATGAGACTGAATTAGGGTTAAATAGATTTTGAATTTTTAGAACAATGACTTCAAGTATCGATTATTAGGTTGTAAATTTAATATATATATATATTTAATTAATTTTGTTTGACATAAATACACTATTTAAGAAAGCTATTGAATTCAACTTAAGCTAGTTGGTGTTCTACGTTGTTCCCCGACACGTAGTATCATGTGGTTCCCTAGCTAGGAACTAATTAACATGTGGGACGTTGGGAGTAGTCCATATCTCAGTTTGGCTTTTACTTAAAAAATTTAGAGTCACAATGTAAATAATAAACAAACTAGCTATAAGTCATTATTGTGGAAATGTCTCTATCAAAATAAAATGGACAACCAAGCTCTTCAAAGTTTGGGTTTTGATGGATTTGACCCGATTTCCATGAGAGAACACAAGTGCAAGTGGAGTAAGCCGAAATTATATACACGCTATATTAAGAAAATATTGTGGGTTTATGTTTGTTAATAACGTGAGTTTAGCTAAATATATACATGGCATAATAATAATAATAATAATAATAATAATAATATGTCATATATTTGTATTCATTTATTATTTTTGTATGTATAACTATACAGACGAAATAATAAAGGCAGAATGTAGGTTTTAATTCATTATTTAACTGATCAAAGATCTCAAGCTCTCAAAGTCATCTTTTTGGGTGACATGTTATACGACTACACTCCAGAGTCGAGACAGGCTTCGTCAATTATATTATTTCATAGTTTAGTGCTTTCATTCATCACGTTGATTATATTAAGGGAAAAGGCCAAATTTACCCCTCTACTTTAGAAAATTGGCTAAATATATTATTCGTCATACTTTGTGGCCAAATTTAATCTTGTTGTCATACTTCGGAGCCAAATTTACCCTCATTGTTAATTAAGAAACTTTTCATTTGTACCCTTTCTTTAACAGAAAAGCCCAAATCATTGTTAAATGCCCCATTTTTAAAAATAAAACACACCCTAATCTAACCCGCCCGACTAGATCTGACCCAAAAAAAAGAAACAAACAAATATACCCTTCCCTCTATTCTGTTGGTCGAATTTTTCCAATAAACAAATATACTTCTCTTTCAACGTGCAACGCTAGTAGATTGTTTACAAATGAACAAAAAGTAAAATGGATTGGGATAACGCAGAAGGTGGAACTAAAGAAAATGTCTAGCACAAACTCTTCTTCTTTTCCAGTTATGTTCAAATTTTATATGCAATTCTATGTGCATCTAGATTCTAGAATCAGTGAATAAGTTTTCTGAGCAAATGACATGATGAAAAGTTTGTGCAGATCCAAATTGTATATAGAGACATAAGAATGAAGAGATGTCGTGATTGACACATAAGGAGACCTCTTAACTCAATCATCTAGAGAAATATCCAGTGGGCCTAATATGCATGTTGTATTTGACCGCTAAGTCCCATTTTTCATGAGCTCTACACTGATGTAGATCCATGAACTGGGGGAGGGGTATATTTGTTTGTATCTGCACTCATGCAGATCCATTTTTCATGAGCTATGCACTGATAAATATCCAGTGGCCTAATATCGTTGGGAAAATTTGACCAACAGAACTGAGGAAAGGGTATATTTGTTTTGTCTTTTTTGTGGGTCAGGTCGGGCAAGTTAGATTAGAGTGTGTTTTATTTTTAAAAAATGGGACATTTTACTTTGATTTGACTTTCTTTTAAAGGAGGATACATGTGAAAAAAAATTTAACAACGAGAGTAAATTTGGTCTCAAAGTATGACAGCGAGGGCATATTTAACCCCAAAGTATGACGAAAAGTATATTTAGTTAATTTTCTAAAGTAGAGAGATAAATTTGGCCCTTTTCCCTTATATCAAACACAAGCAATCTATCATCAAGAGTCTTATTATTAGTCATTATAACTCGTGTGTTCTTGAATCACTTAAACAAATTCAATTGATACTCTAAGGGCTTGTTTCGTAAGATGCATAAGGGATAATAATTCCGGAATAAGATATAGGATTATTTTATTTCGTATTTGGCTAGAAGTACTAGTTAGTCCCAAGATTATTTATCCAGTCATTTACAATATGATGATGAGATGCGTTATCTCATAGATATAGTGGGATAACTTACCCCATGAAATATAACAATCCATGGGATAAATTTATTTATCTCATCCCATACCAAACGACTCTTTAAGTTACAGATTTAGAGATAGCCAGCCTATTGGCTCCAGATCTCTGTTAGACAAATTACTATTCAAAAGCAGGGGCGGAGCTACCCTTTGGCCAGGAGTTCATTCGAATCCACTTCGGCGAAAAATTATACTCCCTCCGTCCCAATTTATGTAATGTAGTTTGACTTGGCACGGAGTTTAAGAAAGAAAGGAAGACTTTTGAAACATGTGGTCTAAAATGAGTCATAAATGTTTGTGTGGTTGTAAATCATTTCATTAAGGGTAAAGTGGGTATTTTAAAGTTAAATTGTTACTAAATATAGAAATGTGTCATTCTTTTTGGGACTGACTAAAAAGGAAAGTATGTCATATAAATTGGGACAGAGGGAGTATTATTTATACATGGTTAACATTATTTTTTATGTGTATATAGTAGATGTTGAACCCCCTTTGGCTTGTTTGTATGTTTACTTCTGAACCCCCTCAGTGAAAATTCTGACTCCGCCACTGTTCAAAAGATTCCCAACCTGAACGAAAGGAATAAAAATATCTGTGATAGTACCAAGAATCCGATTATTAGTGAGAAAGCTTGGGTGCCGTCATAGGAATTTAGTAAGCATTTTAAGAATCTTGATTACATATAGTGTATGTTTTCTCAGTGAGAGTGAACACTCACAATTCACAAATCTAGGCAGATGCATGCATATATAGGTCAATAGTCAATACAACTTTTATTTTTCGATTAATTGTTTACTTTACTAACATATGTAGCACATTTTAGTAGTAGAGACAGAGAACTGCAGTTTTTGATTATCAACTTTGTTGCGGGTTTAACTGGAATTGTAAGAAGTGAGGTAAATTGCCTTCCTCCCCACCCCATATGCCTCCTCTGCTTATGCCTCTGGTGATGAACTCACTATGGCTATTCAACATCAAACTCAGAGTATTTCTATTAAGATTTCAACTTTATGGGTTTTGAATTTAGAATGATGATTTCATTAATTGCTAATAACTGAGTTCTACATTTATCTTTAATATATTGTACATATTTGAAGAATTTTTTTTAAATACAAATACACTCTTTAAGCAAAAGTTACTGAATTCGACTGAACCTGTAGGGGGTTCTACCTCCGTCCCCACACGTAGTATCATCTGGTTCCCTAGCTAGGAACTAATTAACATGTCGGAAGTTGGCAGTCCATAATCTCTATTTGGTTTTTACTTTAAAAAAAGGAAGTTGCAATTAAAGTCTAAAGTTAGGCTCAATGAGAGTTGAGATGTGTGTGTATATATTAATACAACTGAGATTACTATAAACGGCAAGTCATGACGGATTTGACCTTGGAATAAGCAAATTATTTTTTAGAAAAAAAATGTAGGATTCAACTTCTGAAATTGATGATCTGATTACGCAAATTAAAGGTCATCTAACTTCCATACATGAATTATTGGGAGATTTTCATAAAAGTATTATAAAGTTAATTAAGAACTTTTCAGAATCTTGGCACAATTAATTGAATAACAATTGGTGGAGACAAAACTGATCGGTACAAGGTTCCTTATAAAAATTGACATCTTTTTTATTCTAAACGTGTTTGGCAAGGGTAGGCTTAAAAATAATGATCAATCTTGTATCTCCAACCCCTTAAACCATGTTCAGCAGAATATTCCTCTTCACATTACAACTTGGTTGAGAAAATCGTTTGTAATCATGGACTGTAGACAGCAAATATTCAAGTTGGATCTTCACATTCCAGCTTCTCATGAGCCATATTTCATATCTTACATCTAAATATCTAATATATATGAACGTTTCATGGATGATTGTTGAAAAGGAAATGAAATTCATATAATTTCACAAAGTTCAGACCAAATTTAGACAATTTCGTATAGCTCAAGAGTATGGCCTCTTTTTCCTTGTAAAAAGACTCTGTTGGGAAGTTTCTCATTAGTGAATATATAAAATAAAATATTTGGACCAATCTTATAATATCATGGATATATCCGGTCATAATTATTAATGGAGGACAAATTGAATCATTTCACAAAACTTCAAGAACAAATTTAAAGACAGTTTCGAGAAGGTTTATCAAAGTTTGGCTCTAATGTATAAGTTTTAACTCAAAATGTTAATTAAGCCAATGATGCTTAGTAACGACTTGTCTGGAGTGAGGAGTCCAGTGGCTCTGTATGGCTTCGATGTACTAGTACCTGCCACCAAAACATCGTGAATGATTGAATGTCTTGAAACTTAGTAACACAAGACAATTCATTATATGAATCTTGTAGTTTATATCATTATGGACACCTTTGCATTCAAATCCTTAATTTCAAGATAAATACTATATATATGTGTGTGTTTATTCAGTAATAATCAATATATTTCCTAATTTGTTGATAGAATCATGTTGTTTTCCACAATCCGATTAGCAAACAAACAAGAAACTACGATATTGTACAACCATTTTTTCCTCTTCGACACAACATATATATATCCTATAGTTGAAAATTTAAGAAACCTCTAGTTCAATGAACTCCTAAAATCTTCAATAAGCTTGACACAAAACCATCATAAACACGACGTGGCGGTATCCTATTAAGTCATCAAATCTACATATAAGTGTTGCGGAAAACGGATTTACAAGCATATAGTAAACCCGCATGGAACCCATGGAATGTAATGAAACTTACTACAAGATAAAAAGGAACCAGAGTCTAATACTCACATGAGTTATACTTGAGTATCTGGTGAACTAGAAGGTTACTCAACTAAAAATATTATTCAAGGTTACTTTTTTGTGTGTTCAATTTCATTATGCTTTTGTCATTTCGCATACAAAGTGACCTTTCACTATTTTATAACAAGAAGAATATTCTTTTTTTTTTAAAATTATGTTACATACAGTCACTCGAATAACTTAGCTGACATGATAATATATTTTTACCGTTACCAAAATCACTCATCACGTTGGTCTCGCCTTAGGTATGTTGGCATTACCCAACAAACAAATTTGGGTCACGTGCCTAATCCAAAGAAGGCCATTGTGGTGGGCCTAACATAATAAAATATGATTTAGACTAAATGAATATACAAGTTTCATATTCAGAGCAGGTACAGTGTATATGTTGAAAGTCAAGATATACATTTATTTACTCTTCAATTCCCCATCAACATGATGTATATGTAATGACATAACATAGATACGTATACTCTTCATGCTATACAACGTTTATTCATAGATTGTACTGTTGTCGAGTGTTGGCGGACTTGGGCCCTGGCATCTATCTACAATAACAGTGATAATTCACATTGCCCTTTCCTTAAATAACTCCTTTATATAAATGAACAGGCACGCTTCAAACTTCACACAATCTATCACTTATTCTACTTGTGTCATATCATATGATATCCCCTAAACTAAATACAACAACTGAAATGGCAAGCAATAGTAAGTGCAAGACTAGTTCAGAAAAGCCAGACAGGAAAACACAGGAAAAAAACAGAAGAATCCAAATGAAGTATCTATCTTCTAAACTCTTTTCTCTCATTCCTCCTCACCACCACCACTCTACTAAGGTATAAACCATATTTCTCTCTCTCTCTCTCATACACACACGAAAGATCTTATTTTCCACCTTGAATTAGTACTATGTTTGCTATTTTTTTTCTTTCTTTTTTTAGTTAAAAGGAAGGAGAGCCTTGGAGTAACTCGTAAAGTTGCTGCCATGTGACCAGGAGGTCACAGACTCATGGGTTCAAGCTGTGGAAACAACCTCTGGCAAAAATGCAAGGCAAGGTTGGGTACAATAGACCCTTGTGTTCCGGCTCTTCCCCCGATCCCGCGCATAGCGAGAGCTTTAGTGCACCGGGCTGCTTTTTTTTTTAGTTAAAAGAGAAAATATTATATATGATTAATATATATATGCATCATTACAAAATGACTAGTGCTTATAGGAGCTAGCACTTTGCTGAATAGTTGTATAGTTATCAGAAGGCTGACTATGTAGTCGGGCGCGGAGCTGCTAGCCCTTTACTTACGGGTTCGACCGATCAGCAATTAACTTTGGTCCAAATTCTATATTCTTATTAGAAAATTCATTAAACATGTACAAATATTGTTTATGTAGGTTGTTACTTTTCCTTGACTTGCTAGTGAAACAATATATTTTCAGGAGATGCTGACACAACAAGACCAAGTTGATCAAGCCATTAGTTACATTGAGAAATTGAAAGAAAGAGTAGAGGTATTAAAGAGAAGGAAGGATAAGGTGGTAGCACAACAAGACACATGTAATCATTCAAAGAAATGCATGCCTACAACAGCTAATTGTACTACTATAAAAACACCTATGGTTGAAGTTAGAGAGTTGGGTTCAACTTTAGAGGTCATTTTAGTCAGTGGCTTGCAAAAGACCTTCACATTGCAAGAGGTTATAAACATCTTAGAGGAAGAAGGAGCTCAAGTTGTTTCCGCTAATTATTCAACAATTTCCGATAAGGTTTACTATACGATCCATGCTCAGGTAATTCACCAACCGATTCAATTTACGTGTCTTAATTTCCTCTTTAATCTATCTTAGAAAAAAAATATCACGTTGGGTATTTACTAACTTTTTAATTTCAGCATCCTACCTAACATGTTTAAACCACAAAATTTAAGTCACATTTTGTTATATTATACAAATCTTTAATTTAAGACCACAAGATTTAAAAATCATATTAAGACACATAAAAAGAATAAATTGAATATAAGTGTTAGTAGTATTAAAGATGATAGAAAATAATGTACGTAGCTAGTTAATTTAGACAACTAAATTAACATGCTTTTCTTGTAATCTCATGTTTGCAGGTGAAAATTACGAGATTAGGGGTTGATGCATCAAGGGTCTTTTTGAGATTACAAAAGCTGGTTTGTTAATTTTATCAATAAGGAAATACGCCATATGTATACACAATGACGTTTTAGTAAAAACATAGAACATTCTATTTCATTCATATTTGCATGCTTATTGTTTTGGTAAAAGTATACCCATATTAACGAGCACGTGGCGAACACAGAGAAGATATGATCCACCAGTGAATGATTCAGCCAACCAGGAATTGCCAATTACTTCCCAAAGGCTAAAAATAACGTAATTATTGTATCTTTTCATGAATAATTCTGACTAGGGGTGTACATGAACGGGTTGGTTCGAATTTTTTAAATACTAAATCAAACCATTTGTGTCGAATTTCTTAATCTATAAATCAAACCAAACAAATAAAATTTGGGTTTTTCAACTTCGGTTTTTTTCAGTTTTCTCGGGTTTTCCGGTATAGTAGTTATACAAACATATAATTAACTTGTGCTTCAAATATTCTTTTATCGTAGCAAGATACAACTATCTTAGGTATTTCTTAAAAAAATAGTAAATAGAAAAATAAATTTAGGTCATGTATTTTTGCAAAACTAAAGAATAGATATCCTACATTATTATCATTCCTAGTGTTTAATTGAATATTTTGTTAGCATTAGTATTGATTTGTGCTTTATTTAAGTTACTAATATCTATGGGCTATAAAATTTATTGGACCATTCATAATTCTAAGTTTAAACTTGAAATAATATGTTGAAAGATAAAAACAATGAAAAAATTTAACAAATATTTATAAATTACATCTTAGTAAATATTTTTATGTATTAAATATTTTTAAAAATTGTACAAATATAGTATCGGGTTGGTTCTATTTGATTTGGCCTTTTTTAGTTAAAACCAAACAAAACTAATTATAGTCGGATTTTTTTTTTCAACACCAAATCAAGTCAAACCAAACCATTAGTCAAATTTTTTTTCAGTTTGACTCAATTTGTAGTTTAATGTAATTTGCGATTCGATTTTATTCACCCCAAATTCTGAGTATTGGAGAGAATAACCAAGTTGTACCATATATGACTAAATGTACATAAAACTTAACCATGATTCCATGATGATTGTGGGGAATGAGTCATTTCGAAGTAGCCAACAGTGGCAACTGCGCATTAGACCAAATAATTTGGGTTAGTTATATGATAATTATTGATCATATTATTTTATTTAAACTTACGTCAAATCAATATAATACAGGATCAATTATATAGAAGCTTTTAATATTTTTCACATGCATAAACAATGAAAACCAAATTAAATAACTCCTAAAAAGCATATATATGACGTAAAGTAAAAATACGAGTAATATGATTAAACTATAGAAGTATCCTCAAGGGCGGAGCCATCTTGGAAAAGTGTTGTCATAAATTCATCATAATTTTTAAATGTGAATACGACAACAATAACAACAACAATGTACCCATTGAAATCCCACAAATGGGTTCTGGAAGGAAATAGAGAGATTATTTTCGCAAGATCCTCGGCTCAAGTGCTGAAGATCCAAATATAAATAAAAAGGAAAAATAAAGACAACATAGCAAAAAAAATCTGCACGCGCTACTGAACACTTATAATTTTTTATTTATTAATTATGCCTTATCTTTCATCCCGTATTACATATACTATATACTACAAATGTAATGTTAGTGTAGCTATCTATGATTTTATATATATATATAGCCAGTTAACCAAAAAAAAAGTGTCTCCATTTATGGACTATGATGACTATGATTGATTATTTTTAGTCAAAAAAAATGGGTCGAAAATAACAGCTACCAAAAACCGCAAGCAAAAGGGTATTGTTTTTCTCCGATTATGAAAGAGGTGGGGAACCACCAAAAAACGGACAAAAGGTTTAGACTTGACGTCAACGATTTTTGCTCCCATCAACAAAATCCATGACGATGTAATTGGAAGGTTGAATTTAAAATTTTCATTTAAAAATTGGTATTTGTTTATGATAATTAAATAAAATTTTAATCTAATATTTTGATTTTAAATGCCAAATTCACCTAAAAGATTGAATTTTTTTAAAAAAAAAAAAATTAAAATTGACAAATTAGCTTATAATTATTTATAAAAAAGATTCATAATTTTGACTTTTATAAAAAAAAGACCCGATGTTTAATGTGAAGAGATTGTTTGTACTATGTGGAAGCTTGTATTAATGAAAAGCTAGTTATTACTATTGATTATTTATTCAATTAGTGGATTTTTGTAAAATATAATTATGTGTATTTGAAAGTTTGTAATAACATATAACCGCAAGTATTTTTTATTTTATTTTTTTTTTGTAAAAGGAACATGGACATATGCGATTTATCACTGAGACATCTTACAATATTTTGATACCTTGTTTATGAACTATGATTTGCTTATTTGGTAAAATTGTATAAAAGTTGGGAAAGTTTTGATAGTTTTCACAAATTGTGGAAGTTTTATGTTTAAAAGAAAAAGTACAACTTCAGATCCAAATTACATGTTCAACCAAATTCACTTTTTAACTTCAAATCAACAAACGGGTCCTAAGATTATTCCGAGTTACTTGGTGTCTAGAGTCCTCTATTAGCTACGATAAGATAATTAGCCTTTTTATATAGTTTTTGAAAAAAAAAAAATCACCTTACATAAGCTAGCTTTTTGAGTTGAGTTAAACTTTTTCCCCCTTAATATCAAAATTTCATACATCTTAATTCTTGATTTATTAGATGATGGACACATATTATGTTGTCACACCCCAGTTGACAGGACAGGACACGCATGGTTGCTGAATTTGTCCTACATTAGTTATAGATTGAAATTTGATTTCGTATGGTCTTAAGTGACCATCACTTTGTGAGTTGGTTTATGGAGTTAAGTTCAACCCACAACCCCTTTCTCGTCAAAACTTCCATATTATATGATTCATATTTCAGATATTCAGTTTTGAACGTGTGTAAAGTATCACATCAACTAAAAATGAATCTTTTAATAGTTTATATAGTCTTGCCCCGTATCTTTCACAATACTAAGCTTTATTCTAATGTAAAAATGATAATATAGTGCACACGTGAAAATTGAGAAATGTGAATCTCAAATTTCAAATAGGACTAGAAAATTTCTCGAAGCCCACGTTAAGAAATTAGACTGGAACCACAATCCTACTTTGTCATCAAATTTTCAAAACCGCGTGCTGCTGCTCACCACTTGCTATACAGTCAAGAGACATCAGACAAGTGTCCCACATATATTGAGGGTCACAAGAAGTAATGGTCTCTTTATTTTTACATTTTGAGCTGATTCCCATGGTTAAGTTACACTCAAAATCTATATAATATCAAAATAGAACTCATCTCCATTTATTTGAATATCGGGCTCTTATATTAAATTTGCTCATACTTTAGATATTCAATCCTGGGCGTAAGAAAAAGAAGGAGTCATTTATATTTTTTAATATTAGACTCTCATATTAAAATTTATACACATTTCAGATATTTAATCATGGGCGTGAAGGGGATAAAGAATCTCACACTAAGCATGTTCTAGATATCCAGCTCTGGGCATGAGGGTGGTGGGGTTGGAGGGGGTGAAGTGAAAGGTTCATCCAAGATATAACTTAGACAATCCTCACTTTTTGAACTAACTTTTGAGGTTAGAGTTAGATCCTAGGTCCATAACATTTAAATTTGACGTTTTTAGTTTATTCAAGATCTACGTATTTTCTCCTTTGTTTACATTAATTCTACTGTACCTAGATGTGATTGATTGTGTGTTGATTGGAAGGTTTTTTTGTCAAATAGTTACTACTATTATACTTCATTTTAAAATGATGTATACTAATTATATGCTCGAATATAAAATTCATGTATAGCTAAAACAAATCAGTGTAATTATAAACGTGCGCTTCGTAAGATTACCATTTCCCCCCAATATTTTCATATTTTAAATCTAATCGGAAATACAAAGGACAAGAATTGAAATAAAAAAATGAAAAAGGAGATTTAGTAATTATAGTAGTCATTAGTTAATATATTGATTAATCTTATTTTGTGACCAAAAAAAAAAGTATATGTTGTCCACAGAAATTCACATGAATCAAAAAATTAGGAGAATTTTACCCACTAAAGTAATTAATAAGAATTATATACAAGAATAATACATCTTTTTGAAAGTAACAAATATAGCACATTTTATAACAAATGTAGTCATTTGTATTTTGAAAAGAAAAATATTTAATACAATAATAAACCTCATTTAAATATTAGTAACCCCCTTCATTAATTATATTTCCATCAATACACTCTCTTTCATAATGTTCTCTTTCCGTTATAATTTTGTGATGTTTTTAATTCAAATTTCTTTTTGTGTTGAGTGGTGATATTTTTTTTAAAAAATTATTACTATATTACAATTATTTATATATATATATATATATGTATGTATGTATGTATGTATTATATTGATTATATTATACATATATATATTATATTTATTATATTATATATATTAATTTTATATATTATAACTTTAATAATTATATTTACAGTACTATTTAAAATATAAATTTACATTCATACAATATTAAGGATATACTGGTAATATACAATTATCACATATATTTAAAAATGAAATAATTATTAAAACTTGAATTGCAAAAAATATAACACGACTATTTTATCAATATAGAAATGAAATTTAAAAAAAAAAAAAGCTAATAAAAAAGGAAAGAAAGTAAGAAACAACTGTCCAACTACATGAACCAAGTACATTAATCTTCCTCATTAATGAAAATAATATATTTTTTTTTTAATGAATTGATTTAGAATAAATGAGGATTTATTTAGAATTAGATTTGGCTAAATCTATAATTATTGTCTGGCTATTATTGTAATTTTAAAAATAATACTAAAATTCTGTAATATGCTTTTTAAGATTGTATAGTTATGTAAAATGCTAAAAAAATTAATTCAACATGCATAACGTGAATACCCTTATCATCGATCACCTTCGTCAAATTGACTCATTAACTAATATAATGCAGTTAGACACTTATCCTTTTTATTTTATTTCTAATTATTGCAACATAGCCAGATCTAGCATTAACATAATTTATTAATGTTATTATAGACCTCTTTCAAAGATTAATTATAAATATTGATTAGAGACTCATGTAGTTTCAATATCAGTATTGTATTGTTATTATTATTCTCCTAATACCATCTTATTCTTCGATTTTAGTATTACATGTCTCTTTGGCTTCCGTTATCATATTTTTTGTTGTTGCTACGATTCTTTTCTCTGTTATTTTCAATATGACTTCTTCAATATTACTGTATTTACTTTACATAGTTGATTTTTGATATGTTTTACTTGAGCCGGGGATCTATCAGAAACAGTCTTTTTACGCCTTTATTCTCAAGATAGGAATAATAATGCATACTTACCACAATTTCAAGACCCACTTGCGAAATTACATTAGGTATGTTGTTGTATTAGAGACCAAGGTGTCAATGGTAGCCATATCATGCCCGAACAGAACCTTGTGTCGAATGATGTACGTTAAGATGAAACCCATTAAATCAATAATACTTGTTATAACGAGTATTATATAGGGATAATTACAGTTCAATGTTTTTGAGTGATATAGTTTACAAAATAGCCAACAAATGTATAGATTTTGTATGTTTATGTATAATTTACATATACTATACATATAATATAGAGAATAAATATATATGTTTTATACATTTCGATTATAGTGATAAATAAGTTTGATCGATAACTTGTGATAACGGGTGAGATATCAATTTTTTTTTTGTCAGATTATCCGCTAAAATTTATAAATAAATTTACATATAATAATCTATAGTAAATCACCAATTATATAAATATTTTTTATACCGTCAATACATAAACTTAAACTCATTGAAAAGAATAGCTTAGAAATTGAAAGAAGAAAGAGCTGGCAATGTATCAGCGGCAGATCTTGACAAAAAGAATAATTCAAGATCTCCAAATATACAGTAAGATTTAAACATAAAAATGCAAAATTAGCCCATTAATATGACTCGTCTATTTATTAACTCATTTCATTTTGATTTGATTAAATTTAATTCATTTAAAATTTGAGTTGAATTAAGCTAAAGTGTTAACATAGTCGGTGTTCATGGGAGTATTTAAGAGATTGGAACATGTTCCTCATTGGTAAGATAGAAGTAATTAGAAATGTTGTCAAACACTTCTTGTCTTGGTTTAAATTATGGCGAAATGATACCTGGGAGATCATTGTACTTGACTCCGTTTGTAAGCTAGACCCTTCTACTCATCACTTTGTCAACTAAATCTTTAAACTCATTGAAATACAATATTTTAGATCCTTTTTTTGACCTGTCATCTTATGTGGCATTTTTTAGCAAAGAGCGTGTAACACACACATTTTAGGAGCGTGAAGCCTTCTGGAAAAGCAATAATGATCACTTTTTGGCCGTTATAACAACCATATTCTTTCCCAATTATTCCAACACCATTGTTACTCCAAATTTGAGCTCTTTAATTTCTTGCCTCACACAATTTTTTCTCTCCAAAGTTCTTCTCCATTATATTAATTATTTTTTTATTTTCGTCGTTATTCTTCTTCTTCAGCTCCTTTATATCCTTCATCATCAGTCAATTTTTTCTTCAAATTTTTTTGGTAGATCATTTACACTCTCATCTTGAACCTAGCTAAGACAACCCTCCTCCATTATCAACTCTTTGCACTAGTTATATTTAGGATACTCACATAAATATATTTATGAAATGGACTTCATACTGATACCAAATCAATAATTACATGAGCTATTATTCCATGAGGACCTAATACTTCATAGTTCATACAAGAGGGAGAACAATCACAATTAAGATAAACTTTACTGCATATCAAACGTAACCACTCCCTGATAATTCAATTGTCATATTAAACTATACGCTTATTCTAAATTCCTCAGAACTCGCTTTTGCAAAAATTTCCACCCATCTAGGCTTTTTTAACACACAGGGAAGCAAAAGAGGAAAAGAGATTTTGAGCAGTCAATTTACAGTAATAACAATCTTTAGGATGCAAAACCAGCAAATAAAGTCAAAATTGTAAGTTTTAAAAAGAACTCATTTACAACAATTATAGAAACACTCAAATGATGTATAAAATAATATTTTAGGGGAAAAATTATGACCTGTGTCTGAGACAACAAGAGCTAAAGAATCAAAGAGCAAGAAATTCAAAGACGGATGAAAATTCTTAAATTTTTGATATTTTAGAAAGTGGGTTTTCATATCGGTTATTATCTAGCGGTGTGTTATCTCATCTTGTTATTTATTTTGTATGTTTTTTATTTGTTATACTGTTATCTGTTCTGGGTCGCGGGTCTATCGGAAACAACCTCTCTACTTCATCTGAGGTAGTAGTATAGACTACGTATACTTTACCCTCCCCAAACCCCACTTTGTAGGAATACAGTGGGTATGTTGTTGTTGTTGTTGTAGGATTTTCATATCAGATTGAAATTCAGAAACGGGAATGTGAAGCTTTGATGGGATTGAAAGAAGAAGAGTGACAAATGTTTCGGAACGTGAGAGATGAACAAAGATGGAGAAGAAAAGTAATTTTAGACTTAACATCTAATTTCTTATGTGGCATTATTAAATGACGTGAAAATGATGTGTGCTCGATTGTGTTACACACATCATTGAGCAGGCAAAAAAAGGATTTATAGTATAGTGTTTCAATGTGTTCAAGGGTTCAGTTGACAAAGTAGTGAGCAGAAGGGTCCAACTTACAAATGGAGTCAAGTACAAGGGTCTCTTGGATCATTTCGCCTTAAATTATTTGAGAGAAGTTTTGGAGGAAAATAAAAAAAATTGGCTATATTATTAAGGGAAAATGACAGCCTAAGGCCCTTTTGGGAAAATATTTCCACTAAAAATAGTTATTTCAAAGGTGGCCAAAAATATGGCCAGTCTGCCATTTTAATTCCACAAAATGGCCCTTTCCTAATTTGGGTCATTTCGACCCAGGTAGTTTAGATACAGTTCATATATCATACTAATACAGTTCATAAAAAAAATAGAGCAACGAATTTATGGGAAGTTTAATTCAAATTGATCAGTTAGAAATTGAGAAATACTAAATTCTTCACTGAATCCACAACTTCCATGTCAATTTCATTGATAGTGGAGTACATAATGTGTATACAGATTGTATAGCTGTCATATAAAAATTGTATATACGATGTGTATAGGAACTGTATCATTGTTGTAGAGACTATGTATATGTATAGAATGTGTATAGAAATTGTATCATTGTTATATAGAATATGCATTTTTTATATGATGTGCATAGAAATTGTATTATTGTTGTATAAAATATGTTATGTATAAGATGCATATAGAAATTGTATCTTTATTGTATAGAATATATATCTGTATTGTATAAAATATGTTAACTGCTAGCGAATGGCTAGAAAATAGAATTAAAATTCACTGGTCATTTCTTGTCAATATTTTTAGCCGAAGTGTTATTTGTGTCCTTTTTCCTATTATTAAATAGTGAAAGATGGGCTAATAAATATAGGTCCAAAATAATTAGATGAGCGTGCAATGACCCTTTTTTTTTTTTTTATCATTCTTTGATCCAAATATTTTTGTCCAATTAATTTGGATATTGAATATTGTATAATAGACCCTTGTGGTCCGGTTCTTTCCCAAACCCCGTACATAGCGAAATCTTTAATGCATCAGGCTGTCATTAATGTTTATAACTTTAAATAATAATTGATAGTCATTTGCAGTAATTGACAGTGATATCAGTAGCCCAAAAGAATTGGCAACAGGTAAATCCTACTATAGTAATATCTATTTTTCTTCCCATTTTTCTCAACCCATCCCTGATCTCTTCTCCAACACCACCTCAATAGCTCATAATTCTTTTAGGTATTCCTCTATAGCCGAGAGAAATGATAGGTCGCCAAAATGTTTCATTGACGATCACATTTCCCTAATGTATATTGTGTATATTACTGTATATGCATTGTATATCATACAACCCACACATATACACATGATATACATGTGATACAAAATATAAATGGAATTATAAATTTTTCAGTGGGAAATATGGTAGGTGATCAGAAAGTTTCATTTGCGGTATATTTTTAGACAATGTAAGCTCGTGTATCATACATATATAATGCATATCAACGGATAAATGCAGTAATAATGTGTAGTAATAATGTGCTAACCATTGGGAAGATAAAAAGACAAATACTATCCTATATCTCACACTATATATCAATCTATTCATGCATGCTTCAACTATTTTAGCTTCAATCTCCAACTATATGAGTAAGAGTTATACGTTATACTTTTTTCTTTGAACTCATGTATTAGTGAATATCTTATTATTTTGATTGAACTTGTTTATATGTGCTCTATTCTCAATATGTTGAAATGAATTTATTTCTTTGCGGGCAAAGATTTCCCTTCTTTTTGGTTGAAAAGTTTACATTTTTGCATTTCATAATTATTTCTTGCTCATTTTTTGCTAAATTTTGATGATTTAAGCTATGTCTTTTGTATCAAGGAGACTGGTACATACAACGAATCTATCTCAACGTTGAATGCATTTCTTCTAAGGTAATTATATGCACTCAAGTCTAAATTCATAAGAAAAAAAATCTATTCTTATTTGTATTAATTTCTTTTATGATGTACAGTTTTCTTGGATTAGATTTTTTTTCAAAAATATGATTTGTTCGTTTTAAGTTCCTAACTGTAGTGATTTTTTTCATATTGTCAAATTAAATAGATAATTACAGGTAATAATAGCTACACATCTTCATATTCCAAAATATATTTTTATGCACTATATATCCAATGTTCTTTTTTACTATATTTTATGTTAAGAGTTGAGAATATTGTCTTTTTGTTACTTATTTTTACTATTAGCAATTTCTTGAAATTTTTTCTTTCTTTATATTTTTTAAGGAAAACAACTTCTTCTTTTAACCACATTACATAGATTATATAAGAATTTTTATAGAAAATTAATAATAGTTGAATGATAAAAAATTATAGTAAATTATATGAAGAAGAACGACACGTGGCAGGACTATGACCCTCTTATATATATATATATATATATATATATATATAAGTTTATTATTTTTTTATTTTTATTTCTTATTTTCATTAATATAAGTTTAAAATGTTGTGGTATTGATCTTTGTTTGAGGTTCTCCCTAATTTAATTACTGAAAATTATACAATTAGATGTGCTTAGAGTATTAGTTTTTTCTGTTTCTTTTATAATTTTTCATATTATTAATTTTGGATTTGTTAGCTATTGCAGATTGTTGTTTAGGTTTCACAAGTGAATTTTCCAAGTCTATAATGAGGAATGGTATTGTTGCACCACTCCTTACTTTTTGGGAGGACTAATTTGCTTCTTCTTTTCATATTATTATTCACAAAAATACATGAGATTAAGCATATGCAACTAGACACGTGACAAATAGATTTCAAGGCTTCCAAACATATTTTGTAATATGAAGATTTTTTTCTTCCTTTCATTTTTTCTAGCGAAATTTTGTGAGGTTGAATTTTTTAGTATAATAATAATGTTGGGAATAGAAAAAGTGACGTATTTAACTTTCTTAATTATATTAAATATGCAATGTTACGAAACTAAAAAGTCATTTCTTTAATGTAAATTTAATGGTCTTTACTTTCATTACTACCACAACTTTTTAATATTATAACTCCTATAATAATTAGATAGTTAAATTTATGACATTGTTTGGCATTTCATATTGTAGTTTTATTGATAAAGACATTGTAAGACTTTGTAGAAATGACAACATTAATTAATCCTTTAAGTTGTTATGTTTTCGGTGCTTATTATATTCAATTTTTAGTTTGACTTGAAGAATAAGATGAAGGCTGTTGAATGGTGATCGGCTTGTGGGAGTGGATATTGACAAGAGCTTGGAAGATTGTTCATTGATTTCCTTTTTTCCTTCTATTATTTCATGATTTAAGTAAGAATGATGTTGCATTTTTTTTGTATGTAATCTCTAGGATTTCTCATTATTTTGTATTTTATATGAATTTCTAATTGCAGTAAGTTTATAATTTTTTGATTCAAAAATGAACTCGTGACTTTGTTGGAAGTTTGATAACTACTAACCAAGCATTTTCGGCCTCTTCTATTTATATTATATTTGATAAAATAATTAATATCTTACCGTCTTTTATAACAGCGCGAAGAGCGGCCAAATTCACTAGTTTGACTA
Organism: Capsicum rhomboideum; assembly: GCA_031232105.1. Classification (NCBI taxonomy): domain Eukaryota; kingdom Viridiplantae; phylum Streptophyta; class Magnoliopsida; order Solanales; family Solanaceae; genus Capsicum; species Capsicum rhomboideum. The sequence goes on from CP124716.1 coordinate 9,555,770, forward strand.
TAATGAAGGGAATATAAAATTGAACGGTTTAACCCTCCCCAGGCCTCACTTGTGGGATTTTACTGGGTGTGTCGTCGTTGTTGTTGTTGAACCCTCCACCACGATAACCAAATGATCAACTCCTACTGGGCTTTTTAATTAAGGGTGAAAAAAAAGTTTGAAAATTAAAAAAAGGTGACACAAGTTTTAATTATTGAGTAGAGGTGACAATTTTGTCATTATTGTTAATGACATGCAGCAACTATTAGCAAGCAGCAACTTCGAAAGTTGCTGCAGCAACTTCCTAATCACTGATTAACAAAAAATTTGACTTGGCTTGGTCAAACTTGTCACCAATTTTAATTTCAACACTTTTTTGTCACCTCCTTCTCAATTTTCTCTGGTTACTGAATATAATGAATGTTTCCCCTACTATGACCAACCACCACCTTAAATGGAAAATCTTTTTTTTTTGATGCCCTTTGGCACCTCTGGTTAAGTAAACAGAAATCACATAGTTTTCAACAATACCTAAAATATGGTCACCCCAAAAAGGTGTAGAAGTGTGAGTCATCGAATTTACTTACTCATCAAACTCCTTAACGCCTGGGTGCCAATTCTTCCATTCTATCCAAGTTAAATGACTCCCTCCTCTTATGAGTTCCTTCAAGCTTAATGTTGAATATGGATCATACAATAGCAATACCAGTGTAGGAGGAATAGGTGGAGTTATCAGAGATGACAAAAGGTCAATGTATCATGGGGTTTTCCAAAGGTGCATGAGCATTAAACATATGTTATATCCAAGTTGGAGATAGAATCATCGGACTCCAGGGAGGTAACTAATCTAATTCAAGAAAAATGGCATCTAGGTTTATAATAATTTACTTTTACAATGCAGGTCTTAACTAAAGGAACTGGACCACTGGGAAATCCATCGTGTAAAATTAGGTCTTAGGCTTAACTTACACCCTAAAAGTCAGCTCAAAGGGTGGGGGACTGCCCAAGAGTGAGATGGGTCCAACATTGGGTGAGATGAGTCCTGCTCTGATACCATGTAAAATTAGGTCTTAGACCTAATAACTCACACATCAAAAGATAGCTCAAAGGGAGGATGATTGCTCAAATCTTATAAAGAGACCACTAATCTCATTAACTACCAATGTGGGACTTTTTCTCATTCTTTAACACATCGGCTTAGCTTTCAAGAAGGTAACAAAATAGCTCAAGTTTTGACAAATCTAAAAGCGAAATGGTAGCAAATGATCAAGTTGTCTTTTGAGAAAAGAAAAAGGGACCACTAAAGTTGTCCCAAATTTGCTAAAATACACTTCAACTTTGCGGGCGACCTATTTCCCCACAAAAGTTGTACAAACTATTGTAAATAGATCATTTTGACCGATTTTGAGTCCATGTTTGCATTCACGCAAAGGGCGAGCGTGAGGCTGGAAAATTTGCTGCAATCACAAATTAAAAAATGCCACATGTAATTTCTTTTGTCAATTATTTTAAACCCCTATCTTCTCTTCTCTTTAATAGAATCAATTCTTCAAAATCTCCATTGAAAGAGCCGTTGGAGCTTTGAAAAAAAAAATGACTCTCTTCTCACGCTCTTCTCAACTGAATCGGCCTAAAAAGATAAGAACTTTCCATGTATGTTCTAATTTCTTCTTACTTTCCAGTCGTTGGAGCTTTAATTTCGTCTTAACTTGTTTAAATTTTTTGAAATCAAGTGTAATTTTCTGATTAGGTTTTGAGGGGAAAAAATTTTCTAATGTCAAATTCAATCTTGGATCGTATTTGTAATGATGAGAATGATCTAATGTTGCATGTGAAAATGCGATGCAAACATGGAAACTTACATTTTAGATTTTACTTCGATAGTAATTTTAATTTTTAGATTTTAATTCTTTGATGATTTTGCTTTTTAAATAATAATTATTGGTGATTTGAAACTATTTGAAAGAGATATGGAGGAAATTGTTGGTGGTTGCAGCTATGGAGGAAACTTGAGTTGAAGAAGAAAGAAAAAAGAAAAGTAAAAAGAGGGGGAAAAAAGAAAAAGAAAAAGAAAAGGAAACAAATAGGAAAAATAATTAAGAAAATAAATTAAAATCTGATTTGACACGTATCAATTAATAATTGGTGTGTGATTAACACTTACTCTTTATAAATTGGGGTTGGTCCAAAAATGATATAATAATTCTATTTTAAACTTGTTTAGTGGGGGTAATAGGACGCACGCAAACTTTAGGTGTTTTTTAAAAAATTTGAGACAACTTTAATAGTGTCTTTATGTTTTTTCTCTTTTATTTTTGCTAAAGTCACTACAATATAATTGGTGCTCCCTAGTCTAAAATTAAGTAGATAGAGGAGGATAATAACCGGAAATTACATGGAATGTCCCCCATAGTGGGTGGCTTTGTATTTTTGTCCCCCATAAGAAAAGTCTTTAAATACTAGTCTTCCTTCATTTTTATGTATACAACAAGTACATTTTTGCCCCTCTACACCTCAAATATTTTTACTCTTTCCAAACTCATTTGTCTCTCAACTTTTTCTTTTCTTTTTTACTGTTACTTGATTTTTATTTTTTCTTTTCTCTTTTTTTTTTTCTTGTTTTAATTCATTTGTCTCAATCTTTATTTTTTATTTTTATTTCTTTTATTTCTCAAACATTAGTTTTTTTCATTTCTCTTTTTTTAATTCATTGTCTCAACCTTTATTTTTTTTTTTTTATTTTTTTTAATTTTCTCATTTTTTTTTGTCAAACTTTATTTTTATTTTATTTTTTCTTCTCAACTTTTTTTTTTTTTTTTTTTTTTTCTCTTTTTTCTATTTTCTTAACCTTTATTTTTTTCTTCTCTTTTTTTCTTTTTTCTTAACCTTTATTTTATTATTTTTTTTTCTTTTTTCTTAATCTTTATTATTTTCCTTCTCTTTTTTCTTTTTTCTCAGCTTCTATTATATTTTGCTAATGAACAGAAAGTTGGATAATCCTCAAAAAGGATCTTCTTTCTTTAACATCAAAGTAAACATAAAGGCGTGACTTGCCGTTTAGAAGTCCTTTAAGATAAGTCTTGCCTCTAAGGAAAGAGTTATAGAACATTAACTTGTTGTTTGTAAATCCTTGAACTAAGTCTTGCCTCTAGGGCAAGAGTTATAGAGTATCTCATAAATTAACATAATGAAATAGTGCTAACTCTTGCCCATGGGGACTAATTTATTTTTTGGGAGATTCTTGGGCTAAGTCTAGTTTTAGAGGTAAGACATATAGAGCATCTCATAAATCAAAGACACAATGTGGTAGTGCTAACTTTTGCCCATGGGGCGTATAACTTATTTTTTGAAAGTCTTTGGGCTAAGTCTTGCCTTTAAGGGAAGAGTTATAGAACATCTCATAAATTAAGACACAATGTGGTAGTTTCAACTCTTGCCCATGAGACGTAACTTGTTGTTTGAAAGTCCTTGGGCTAAGTCTTGCCTCTAAGGCAAGAGTTATAAAGCATCTCATAAATCAAGACACAATGTGGCAGTGCCAACTCTTGCTCATGGGGCATAACTTGTTGTTTGAAAGCCATTGGGCTAAGTCATGCCTCAAAGGCAAGAGTTATAGAGCATTTCATGAGTCAAAGCATAATGTGGTAGTGTCAACTCTTGCCCATATGACTTAACTTCCTATTTGAAAGTCCGTCTTTCCTCTAAGGCAAGAGTTATAGAGCATCTCATAAATCAAGACACAATGTGATAGTGTCAACTCTTGCCCATGGGGCATAACTTGTTGTTTGAAAATCCTTGGGCTAAGTCTTGCCTCTAAGGCAAAGTTATAGAGCATCTCATAAATCAAGACTCAATGTGGTAGTGTCACCTTTTGCCCATGGGACATAACTTGTTGTTTGAAAGTCCTTAGGCTAAGTCTTGCCTCTAAGGCAAGAGTTATAGAACATCTCATAAATAAAAACACAATATGGTAGTGTCAACTCTTGCCCATGGGGCGTAACTTGTTGTTTAAAAGCCCTTGGTCTAAGTCTTACCTCTAAGGCAAGAGTTATAGAGAATCTCATAAATCAAGACACAATGTGGGAGTGCCAACTCTTGTTTATGGGGCATAACTTGTTGTTTGAAAGTCATTGGGCTAAGTCTTGCCTCTATGGCAAGAGTTATAGAGCATTTCATAAGTCAAAACATAATGTGGTAGTATCAACTCTTGCCCATGGGGCGTAACTTGCTGTTTGAAAGTCTTTGAACTAAGTCTTGCCTCTAAGACAAGAGTTATAGAGCATCTCATAAATCAAGACAAAACATGGTAGTGTCAACTCTTGCCCATGGGGCATAACTTGTTGTTTGAAAGTACTTGGGTTAAATCTTGCCTCTAAGGCAAAGTTATAGAGCATCTCATAAATCAAGACTCAATGCGGTAGTGTCAACTCTTGCCCATGGGGTATAACTTGTTGTTTGAAAGTCCTTAGGCTAAGTCTTGCCTCTAAGGCAAGAGTTATAGAACATCTCATAAATAAAAACACAATATAGTAGTGTCAACTCTTGCCCATGGGGAGTAACTTGTTGTTTGAAAGCCCTTGGTCTAAGTTTTGCCTCTCTAAGGCAAGAGTCATAGAGCATCTCATAAATCAAGACATAATGTGGTAGTGCCAACTCTTGCTCATGGGGCATAACTTGTTGTTTGAAAGTTATTGGACTAAGTCTTGTCTCTAAGGCAAGAGTTATAGAACATTTCATAAGTCAAAACATAATGTGGTATTGACAACTCTTGTCCATGGGACGTAACTTGTTGTTTGAAAGTCATTGGGCTAAGTCTTGCCTCTAAGGCAATAGTTGTAAAGCATTTCATAAATCAAGACACAACGTGGTAGTGTCAATTCTTACCCATGGGGCGTGACTTGTTATTTGGAAGGAATCGAAGAAAAGTAAAGAAAAAAAATAAAGGTTACGAAAAAATAAAAAAATAAAGAAAAAATAATAAATAAAAGAAAAATAAAGGTTGATAAAATAAAAAAAATCAAAGAAAATGAAAACGAGAAAAAGAAAAAAAAAATAGTAGTTGAGAGAAGAAAAGGAAAAAAAAGAAGAAGAAAGGTTGAGAAAAAAAAATCAAAATAAAAAATAAAGGTTGAGAAACAAAATGAGAAAAAAGGAGAAAAAAAAATTAAAACCCAAAGAAAAATGATAGAGAGAAAAAAAAATAGAAGTTGAAAGGAGAAAAGGAAAAAAGGGAAAAAGTAAAGGTTGAGAATTTTTTTTAAAAAAAGAGAAAATAAAAATAAAAATCAAAGTAAAAGAAAAAAGAAAAAAAATTGAAGTTGAAAGATAAATGATCATGAAGAGTTGTTTGAAAATATTTGATATATAGAGGGACAAATATGTATTTGTTCCACACGTAAAAAAAAAGGAAGGCTAGTTTAGTAAGACTTTTGTTATGGGGGACAAAAAAATAAAGTCACTCATTATGAGGGCTATTTATATAGTTTACCCGGAGGATAATGTATATAAAATAAAGTCCCTATTATTAGAACTTTAATATTCTAGCCAAAATAGGCTAACATTAGTATCAACAGTGTAATATCTATTTTGTATTAATATAAGTATATCTTTCGTTAAAAAGAACCCCCTTCTTGTTGACGAAAAAAAGAAAAGAGAAAACTTGAAATAGAGAAATCCAAGTATATGATTGTGACTTTAGCGGAGCCAGAATTTTCACTGAGTATCAAAATATAAAAAAGTAAATTCATGAAAAAATTAAGAGGTGTCAATAAGCAATATATATATAAAATATTTTTTTACTTAGCTACATAGTGTAATTTTACGATAAAGGGGTGTCTCGGTCGACACTCCTCAAGCATATATGGCTCCGCTACTCTTTAATGGAGGAAAGACAACCAAAGGTAGCTAATACTAAGAATGAAGTCGGTTGAAGCAATTTGGGGAAAAGGATACCATTTTTTCTCCCTTTTACTTAAAGGTTTTGCACTTGGCTATGGGTTGCCAAGTTTTAGCTTAGAATAAAATTACCAACATAGACTTGATCTTGTCTATAATTGGAAAAAAAATGGTCATTTTCTTTCAATTATTGAAATATCGTTCATTTTGATCCATCTAAATTCAATTAAACAACACATTTGCCCCTCCTGTACCAAACTTATCCAACGTTATTATCCGTTGGCCACATGATTGAAGCATGGTAACTCAATGTCTCAATTAATTGAGTTAGTTATTTACTTTGTGTGATTTGAGTAATTGGAAGATGTTAGCATGAGGTGTTTGTTTATTATTGGATAAGTGATTTACTTGACTTTATTCTCATGCAAAACCATATTATTAGATCACAAATCTCTTGTTTATTACTCATAGTCGATGTCTATCCATTAGCATAATTATTGTAATTAATTAATTAGCGATAATCTCCCCATCCATCATGATGTGATTTAATCACTCAAAAGATTGTCTTTTTGCAAACTTTAATTAATCACAAAGATAAAGGTTGGCCAGTCAAAATATAGCCAAATTACCTTTTCCTTTTCAAATAAGAAAAGGACATGTGAAAGTCAACTCTAACTTTTGACAATAACCTCCTTAACGAAATTGTATACAACTTTCCCCAAAAATTAAAAATACTTCCTTTCATTTCAAAATAATTATCGTTTTTATTAAAAATATTTAATAAAATATTTGTTGTTTTAAAATATTAAGACAATATCTCTTTCTATTTTACCATTAGTAGTAGTGTAATTATTTTTGAAGATTACAAACATCTTAAGTATGACATATAAAAAGAATAAATATTCCAAAAATATACTTGCAACAAAAGAAAGATCAAACACAACTCCAACTTTACAAATTCTAAATAAAAAGAACAATACTTGATTTTTATAACCAAACAACAACAATATCTTAAATGTAAATAAAAAATAAAATAATCAAATATCTCTTTTAATTATTTATTTTAAAAAACGTGTAAATAAAAAACACAACAAATTTACATAACAACCCATTTCTTTGTATATGGGCACTTCAAATGATAGTGTACAGCTTTTCCGTGTCAAATAACAATATTTATTTCGGTACTAATATTTTCCTCATGTGGTGTCAATTTTTATTTTATATTGTGTTTACTTATACACCCTGTTAAACTCTGACAGGTTTTATCATGAAGTGAGTACTAATTATTAAATTAAGATGATTATAACTCAAATCAATGATCCAAATAGCTGGGTCAACTCACTTAGATTCAAGTACACCCTCTCTTTCATTTTTGTGCGTTAAGGTTTATCACGACACACAATTTAAGAAAATATTTTTTTTCTTTTTTCTTAATTATAATCTTAAAATTAAAGGTATATAACATATCAAAATTAAATTAAACACAATAAACATGCTAATATTATGTCATCCATACAAGAGAACGTCATTAAGAATAAAATAAATATACTAAATAAAAAATTTACTAAATATAAAAAGATGTTACTTGCTCCATGATAAGTGATTTACATGCCTCTTAAATTTGGTAAAAACATATTTATATATTAAAATTAAGAAGGTATTAATTTTTCTTCCAAAACTACTCGCGTATTATGTATAGTAGATGATTTGGAAAAAATTGTAAAAGTCTTCTAATACTTCTTTATATTTTTTATGAGTAAAATACAATAATTTAATCAAAAAAAAAAAAATCCTTCATAATTAATGCTATTGAGCGGATTTTTATAATAGAACAACAACATATTTTTATAATAGAACAACAACATATCCAGTGTATTCCTACCAAGTGGGGTCTGAGGAGAGTAAATTATACGCAGTTCATACCACTGCCTCAGATGAAGTAGTCCAAATCTATTCAAACTCACTAATAAACTTCCTGAGAAAATGGTCTTTCTATAATCATTTACAATTTTGAGTAAAAGAAAATAATTTTTTTTCACATCCATTAGGTATAAAAACAAAATTCTTATAAAAAATATATAACTAAATAAATTTATATAGAAAAAGAGCAAAGTAGTAGCGTGTTTGGCATGAAGGAAAATACTTTGAAAAATGTTATCCAATTTTTCATGTTTGGTTAACTTAACTATTTTGGAAAAATATTTTTTTTTTCAAATTCAAAGATAATGACTTTCCTTTCTAATGTAAGAAAAATATTTTTTAAAATACTTTTTCAACCTCACCACTTGATCTAGCTCCGCGTGTCGCATACTAACCCCAACCTCAACTCCAATCCCAACCCTAGTCTTGACTTCAACTCCCAAATTGGTGAAAAACATTTGCCTAAATGGAAAAATAGGTAGCAAGAAGAAATAAATGAGAAAAGAGGAGTTGTGGGTCAGAAATACACGTTGTGTTGGGGCAATTCCATGTGCCCACATGCCCCGCTGCTCATATTACTCCTTTCTTCTTCTTCTTCTTCTTCTTCCCCCTTCCTGCGCAAATCCAAAAGGACCCCTTTGTCTTTTTCTCCCTCTGTTACCCCTTAATTAATTCCTCCCTCCAAAACTAGTAACCAATAAATATCAATCACTACATACAATACAATCATATAAACCTCCAAATAATCCATCAATATATATTCACCAAAAAAAGAGGAGGCAGGTGCAGGGAAGTAGATAGAAAACGAAATGGAGAAAGGCAGTGATGGGTTTGTTAGAGCTGATCAAATTGATTTGAAGAGTTTGGATGAGCAACTCGAGAGACACCTTAACAGAGCATGGACTACGGAGAAGAACAACAACAACAAGAAGAAACCATTGGATGATTCATGTATTAACTACTCCACCGCTACGGCCGCAGCCGCTACCGTCACCCCGACGGCGGCGGCGTTATCTCTTTCTAACTCCGTTAAACCAAGGCAAAGACATGACTGGGAAATTGACCCGTCAAAACTTATCATCAAAAGCGTCATTGCTCGTGGTACCTTTGGTACCGTCCATCGTGGCGTTTACGACGGACTAGATGTCGCCGGTCAGTCACCTCCCTGTTTTTTTAATTCTTATTTGTTATTAATTAATTAAAAGTATCATACTCGTCAAATTTTATGTTCAATGATTCCTGTGTTGATACAGATTCTCAATTATCCCTGATTTTCGATTACTTCTTTTTCAAAATAATTTTTTAATCGTTATTATTGTTGTTATTGATGATAAACCATAGCATAACTGGTAAAGTTGATCTCAAGTGATCACGACGTCTACCTGTTCAAGTCGTGGAAATAACCTCTTGCAAAAGTGCAGGTTTAGACTCTGTATAATACTCTTGTAATCCAGCCCTTCTTCAGACCCCACACATAGCGAGAGTTTTATATATATATATATATATATAGTAATTACTATTGTTGGTATATCTATTTTAGCTTTTGTGGAGGGACAGAGAGTTTGTTAGGGAACCGCGAGAAGAGCATTTTTGGGACTGTCGGTCCATTTTCCTTTTATGTGCAGTTGAGAAGTTATTTTATGTTTCCTTTATCCTTTAATTTATTTAATTATTGTGCATGGATAATACCATCTTGAAGAATAGGTACTATGAACTTAAACAGAATAAAATGGTAAATAAATGGTTCTTGAATTTACAATTTTGGCAAGTCATAAATTCAATAGTAAATAATGGAAAATTTGTGCTCAGGTACAATGTATTAGTAACAGTTATGGTTACTGTTATTGTATTTATTACTCGTTTTCTTCTTTCGGTTGGAGTGTGTTGGGGGTAACAGAATATGAATATTGTGTAGTGATTTGATGGTTGTATTCTTATGGAATCCGTGAATAACGGCACGGGTTTGGGTTGAATTATGCAAGCTGCAGATGACTGCATTAACTTTAGCTGGTCTTGCAATGTTGCTGTATTTCTGAACTTTCATGTGATCCAATCTGTTATTCAAGTTATAAAGTAATTTAAAACATTAATGCCTGGCAAACTAATCCTACAATTCTGGATCTCATTTTCTTGCTCTCTTATAAATTTTTTTTGTTTTTATATTCTTTTTTTTTAACTAGCCTTTTGGTATTAAATATGGTTGTCATTGTCACTGCTACAGGAGATTAATAATATTTTCTTGTTCAACTTTTTAACAAATATTTGAATGATTTAATGTCTCTACCGCGAAATAATGGCCTTCTTAACATGTTACTCATTCACATTTGTGTCCTCTGTGATCCTCAGTGAAACTTTTGGACTGGGGGGAAGAGGGCCACAGAACAGATGCTGAAATAGCATCACTACGGGCAGCTTTTACGCAAGAAGTTTCAGTGTGGCATAAGCTTGACCATCCTAATGTTACTAAGGTGACACTCGAACTCTAACCTTTTTATGTGGGAAATATATAAGACTTCTTGGATGCTACTGCTTCTGCATGAGGCTTAATTGTCTTTAATGTTTGCTCCTAACAAATCAAAAGGGCAAAATTTTTTATGGTTCATCTACTAATAACTTCCAGCATATGCTACCTTTTAGTCAGTTTATACCCTTTTCACTACTTAGCTAGCAAAGGATGTACAGAGTGATGGTAGAGCAGCTCTGGAACAGCTAGTTAGGTGGTGATTAAGTATTGCAAATCATAGCTTACTCAACATTTAGACGTAATTTAAAAAAAGATACCTAAGTAGTAATTTTCAAATTAAAGTAAGATAATATGTTTTAGATAGTAAAGAACAAAAAAGAAACAATATGAGAGATGTTGGGTTCTAAAGTAGGAAAGTAGATTTTGGTGGAGAGGCCAATTTAGCATATGGTTCTTGAAGTCATTAGTGAGATATGGGCATAAGTTCTTAGTTCACCCTTTTTGATGAACAACAGGCTAGATAGCAGGTTCTGATTAGTAGTATTGAGAACTATGTGAGTCATGCTCTTGTGAACTTCTGAATTTGAATGATGACATGTTTTGTAGAAAGGTGTTCTTATCTTAGTGTCAGAAATTTGCGTGTTGCAATATTCTGTCAAATTGCTGAAGCTTTGCATAAGGTTTTCTTTTTAATTCAGTTCTGTAACTTTGGCACAATGATGTTGTTGAAGCATCTAACTATTTGTTTAAATTTGTTGTTTTGGAGCACAAATTCAAGCAGTTGTCATTATAGGTATTAGTTGCTACTGCAACTTGGTAAATTGATCAGCAGTGTGATACCTTCGAAAGCTACTGCAACAGTCTTGTAGTGTCCTGTTCGTAGTGTCTTGTACAACTCTGTGTCTGTCTTGTTTCTGTTATTATCTGTTGGTGTGTTATTCCATTTTGTTTTGTTTATTATGTCTTTTTACTGTTTTGTGTCCTGAGCCGAGGGTCTATCGAAAACAGCCTCTCTACCTCATCCGAGGTAGTGGTATGGACTGCGTACACTCACCCTCCCCAGACCCCATTTTTTGGGAATACACTGGGTATGTTGTTGTTGTTGTTGTTAGTGTGATACCTTCGCAAAAAGAGAAGAACACAGGAAACAACTCATCTAATTCTATAAGCCATGTAATCGCAACAGAACTTTCTTAGCTGATAATGGTAGGTTGAGATGACTTTTCCATAATGAAGATGGGGAGAATGCTGATCTTGGGAAGTTTTGCGAACTTTTGACTAGCAACTAGGTTGATGGAGGGAATTAGTATTTCATATTGACAAGGTTGTTAACCGTAAAATACGCAAGACGCCACTACCTAACTTTCAAGTGAGAAAAGTGATGAAGAATATTACATGTTAGGTCAACTTGAATGGATGAGCCTTAAATTCCAACTATCAGGACACGAGGCTGTCAGGAAGTTGCAATAATATCTTTTTGAATTTTGTTGAAATCCCAACAAATTAAAATTTGATAGTCAAGTTCTGATCTCTGATATTTGATGTACTTGAGCTATCATGTTGCATGCAGAACACAAATGTCTTGATTCTCAAAAAATCATTGTGAGGACAAAAGACTTCTTATATGCTATTTCTGTTTTGATCAAATGAAATACAAAATTCATTCGTTGATTACAAGAAACCTGTATGGTGACTATGAAAGAATGATGCTTGAAGGACAGTTGAGGATGATGTGGAGCATGTCTGTATGTTTTGTTGGCAATAACAACTGCAGTTTCATTTTTCAGTTAATTTTACAGGCTGCTGTTTATAATGATTTACTATGTCTCTGTTGGTTGGATTCCTATTTTGTAGTGCCGTATTTCATGCACAACATAAAGACCATTGGATTGTGGGCAACTTCATTTTTCCAAAGTCCCATCTCATATCTCAGCACACAAACTGATTTTGCTATCTGTACCCGTATCTTTCTAATAAACTGTTTATTTCACATCGAACATCTAATCTCCAATCTATTGCAGTTCATTGGGGCAACTATGGGCTCTTCTGGGCTCAATATTCAAACAGAAACTGGTCATATTGGCATGCCTAGTAACATATGCTGTGTTGTTGTTGAATACCTCCCGGGTGGTGCATTAAAGTCTTACCTTATAAAGAACAGAAGAAGGAAGCTAGCATTCAAAGTTGTTGTGCAGATGGCACTTGATATGGCCAGAGGGTAATCGGACTTTGACTTTCTTATGTATTTCGAACACCCCTGAAATATATACCATTTATCATTTCTCTCGATAAAGGTCAAACATTTGAACTTTGTAGGTTAAGTTACCTTCACTCTCAAAAGATTGTACATAGAGATGTCAAGACAGAGAATATGCTATTGGATAAGACACGTACAGTAAAAATTGCTGATTTTGGGGTTGCTCGCGTTGAGGCTTCTAATCCAAATGACATGACTGGGGAGACCGGAACCCTTGGATATATGGCTCCTGAGGTAATTTTGGAAGTGGAGTAGGATTCACTTTTCCACACTATCCTTCATTCATGACAGTAATCTGTCTGGTCATTTTCTGTTCTTTTGATAGATTAACCAGATTCAGCACATATAAAGCTTTTTCCTGCTACTCTTTACTTTGCAAAATGTCCCCTCTTTTTCGCGAAGATTCATTTGTAAGTTGCAGTAGTACAGCCCCCTTAGTGTGCAAGACTCACTCTCTAAGCCTTTTGATCTGCACAACTATACATACTACAGAACACAATGTTTAGCATTAATTGTTCAAAATATGCTAAATCTTTTCCTATTGCACTCTCCATCCTTTTAGCATCCTGAGAAAGGTGATGGGAGGGGTAGGGGATACTACCCCCAAAATCCAATCAATTGGTGAAATTGTTTCAAAAGATGGGGAAAGATAACGTTCAAGAATGAAAACATTGAAAAGTAAAGGTTGTTGTACGTAATTCACTGTTACTGAATTATTGAATGCTAAAATTACAGGTTCTCAATGGTAATCCATACAATAGAAAATGTGATGTATACAGTTTTGGCATATGTGTGTGGGAGATATATTGTTGCGACATGCCATATCCTGACCTCAGCTTCTCAGAAGTAACTTCAGCTGTGGTTCGCCAGGTAAACTCTCCAACTTCTTAGCACTTTTTGGATATAAATAATGACATGTGAAGCAGATAGATAGATCAGAGAAGAATATACAGTTCTTGGTTTCTTATTGCTTATATGATTTTGTCACCTTGGTTGTTGTTAACTGTCGTTTCTGTTGCGCCACACAGAATCTAAGGCCAGAAATACCATGGTGTTGCCCAAGTTCCCTTGCTAATGTAATGAAGAGATGCTGGGACGCCAACCCTGACAAGCGACCTGATATGGACGAGGTAGTATCCATGATAGAGGCTATTGATACATCAAAAGGCAGAGGAATGATTCCCGTTGATCAACAACAGGGTTGTCTCTGTTTCCGAAAGCGTCGTGGACCTTGAAGCTTATAGCTCAAGCAGACATACAAAAGTAGGTAAATTCCATCTCAATTTCCAAATATTTGACAAAGGAAGTGAACTTGCAGAGCCAGAGTACTTGAACAGTTCTCTTGAGAAGCTATGCTGCATGCAGCATTTTTCTCTTGGTTTATGTAAAGCTTACAGATTTCTGCTTTCTTTTTTTTCTTTCTTTTTTCTTATAATACATATCCCCAGTCTTCCTTTTCTTTTCTATTTCCGGAAATATTTCAAATATATCATCAATTTGACTTCTGTAGGTTGAGTGATGGAATTGACACTGCTTCCTTATAAGTATTGACATTTATATTATAACAGTAGCAGTCATAAAAACTGAGGCTAATTAAAATGAAATGTGCGAATCATGGTTGAAGTTGCCAGTACTAGTTATATCTTTTGATTAACTAGAACTGCTTGCAATTTGACTACTGATTTCTACCTTGTTAGTTTCTCTTACAACAGCAACAACATACCCAGTGTAATCCCACAAAGTGGGATTTGGGGAGGATCAAATGTAACCTCAGAGGTAGAGAGGCTGTTTATGATAGACCCCTTCCATTTTTCAATCGCAAGTCAATAGCATGGTAGGCTAGTTGTGTTTCCTGTGATTGAACAAAATTCCCAAGTGTAGAAACAAAATAAGTAGCCGAAATCTAATATTTACACAATCAATTAAGTAGCGTAAACCGCATTATTTACATTGAGATAACTCTCTCTAATAAGCCTTCACTGGCAACTTATAGAAAAATGCTAAGTGACCTGCCATAACGTGTTAAGTCAAGCTGGCCCTATCAGTGCATCTACCTTAAATTCTAAATTAAACTAATCTAGAATTGCAATTTTTTTTTATTTTCCATTTTAGAGGTCAGTGGGAGAGTGAATCTCCAACATAGCCATTTTTAATTAGGCTGTTGAATTGTGGAATTAGGCAAGGTAAAGCTGCATACAATAGATCCTTGTGGTCCGATCCTTCCCTGGACCCTGCGTATAGCAGGAGCTTTAGTGCACCCTTTTAGGCTGTGGGGTTCCTTGGAAGTTCAATTTCACTCGGCTTTCCATCATCGTCCCAGTTGGTGGTTTTGTAATATTTTGCATAAAGGATAAGCTGAATTGCTCCCGATAACGCTCCCAGGCCATTAGGTATCTATCAATTCAAACTAACTTTATTAGTAATGTACATGTAATAACAATATTGAGGATAGGCAATATATAATAGAGAATATTTTTAATTACCAGGATGTAAGGATCAAATTTGAGGAATGCATAGGCAAACCAAATACATCCATTGGCAAAGTTTGCAAGTGACAGGTAAAATGGCATGAATTTCACACTCTTTGTGCTGATCACTCGACGCTATATAACATTAAAACATCAAACATTAGTTAATATACATAAAATAAAAATAATTTATATTGTCAATGTATATAACGTAAACTGTATAGAGTAAAATAAATCTAGAACGAGAAAAAGAGAGAGAGATTCCAATACCATGACGGTGAGGGGCGAAGCATACATAGCAATATTCATAACGACAGCCACTATACCGACGAGCATAGATCTGGCCTTGGTGCCAAAAAGGAAAGTGAGCGTAACGAAAATGATGATCCCCAAAATGATTAATTCAACCACCAAAAATATAATAATCTTCCTCTGTTATACATATAAAAAATACATGTTAGTTCAAATTATAAGTAATTAATCTAGGTTTACAAAGCAATCTTATAATTAACTAAAAAAAATGTTAAAAGAGTACGTACACGTTTTGGCCATTCTGCATAGATAAAGAAGGCGGTAACATAAATTAATTCAATAACAAGACCAACGCCATTAATAGTGACAACAAGAAGACTGTCTGGATGAACAAATGGCATTCCATAAAATACCCAAACTGCACAATTCAACGCAGTTACAACATATGGATCTGGTTTGAATTGCATCACTGTCTTTGCTTTCCATATTTTTATGAACGTTGGCCTGCATTAAACCAATTGATTAATAAAACTAAATTGATTACTAATTAATCATAATGCACATTATGCCAGGGGACTTACGCTGGGGATAAGAAGAGGAAAAGCGATATTACATTTCCTGTAGGAAGAATTATTGAATGGAAAAAATGTTAAGAAGTTGATAAATATATATTACTTAAATATCGTTATAATTAATGAAGAGTACGATAAGGCACGGACCGATAATTCCAACAACTGTCCTTATTGTTTCTTTATTCGCCATCTATCTAGATATCTGATTAATGCTCGAAGAGGAGATTAATTAAAACAATCGATGAGATGTGGATGCAACTTAAAAACTAATTAAGAGATGTGAATGGAGTAAATTGTGAATTTCAGGCAAGAAGATAATATTTAATTTGTATATGGATTTGAAAACTCATATGTAGATTGGAAACTAGCACCTGAAATTTGTATGCATGGATAAATTATATCTTTAATCATATTAAAGAAAGCCATCGAATTCTTAAAGTATTTATAATACATGAACAATGGATAAACAAATTTTCCTCAGTTCTCGGCTACTACTGATAACAAATAGAAAGTGGTCAAGTGATAATAGCTAATTTTGTGGCACTTTACATGTAATTTTATCCACAAGTATAACAATAGCCATGTGACTTTTCTTTGTTTGAGGATTTTGTGGTAATGCTAGGTAATAGTGATCATAACTTTTGCAGGGTATTATCCAATTATTTATCTACTAATTAATCTAACTAGCATAATTTATTTCACTACTTAAATGCGCTAGTGATCGAAGTGGGCTATTCTGGTGACTAAAAATTGTTTCACTAGCTGTAATTTGTTTTGTATATTCTTCTTTTACTTTTTCCATTGTTGAAACATCATAATCTAGGAAGAAGAGATTGCATTGTTGTTTTCCGGGTTTAGTAAAATCTGTAATTTCCAATAATAACTTCAATCACATGTTCAAAATAAAATAAGAACAATCACATTAAGTTGTAAGTTTGTATTTAAACAACAAGAACTTCAACTTTAAGTTCAAGAACAACAAAGAAGTTCAACAAATTCAAACACAAGCTCAACAACTATGAACTATCAAATTGAAGTTTCTACTATTTTCTGGAAAATAGCAAAACCTTAAGAAAAAGATGAAGACAGAAATGGAGAATCAAGTCCACCGAATTCACGGTGTGTCCTTAAAGAATTTATTCGCCTCAAGTACCTGAGGTTATGAAATCTTTCCTCCCAGGATAAAATAATTCACTTCAGTAGAATAGTGTTACCTCAAATTCTACCGAACAACGAAGTCACTCAACGATTTGACGATCACACTTGAGTTTTTTAAGAAGAAGAGAGTGTTTTTCTTTCAAAATTTCATCACCATACCTGAGAAAAAATTCAGGTATTTATAGCCAAAAGGTGGTGCTTCAGAAGAGAAGCAATGATGTATGAAAAGAGACAACTTTCTGAAATGTCGCGACCACCTGTGCCCGCAGGTGGCCCACCTGCGTCTGCAGGTGCTTAGTTCAACAATTTGCAGAAGCTTTCAGTGGCCTGCGTGCCACCTGCGCTAGCACCTTCACCCGCAGGTCGCCAGGTGCGCGCGCAGGTCGCTTCTCAGCTGCCAACCAGTGCGTCTCTTCCTCGAATGGATGCATTCCTTCAAGATGCATTGTGACATGCGTCCGCACATGCTCTGGTGCGTCCGCAAAGTGAGAAAATTTTTCGTATCGGATTTTTGGATTAAAAACTTTACTAATTATCAAGTTTCAAATGAATTTTGTCCAAAAAGATAATCTCTCAATCATTTGATAAATTCAAATCCGAAATCGAGCCGAGCGAGGGACGATGATGGCGCGAGGCTTAACTTGTTCTTACCTCACTATCCACATGAAGGAATGCATCTCAATATATGCACAAGAAAGTTCTTTTCTCCCACCAATGTGGGAAAAAACACTCTTCTTTAAAGTGAAGATACAATTCACTTTTTTCCTCCATTTGTTCCCTCTATTTTCCATTCACATTTCATCACTAGAACCTAGCATGCATCACTGGTGATTAAAGAAAATGTATTTTAACAACGTTATTTAATTTACTTCCCAGATTATTGAATGTTTTTAAAGTCACAAAGTCATTAACTAGACAAAAATAGATAAAGTAAAGTTTTGGGTTTATTTATTTATTTATGTATTTATATAGTAGTTTTGGGTTTATTTATTTATTTGCTTTACTACTGCTGCTGCTACTGCTACTGCTACTGCTACTATTATTATTATTATTATTATTATTATTATTATTATTATTATTATTATTATTTATTATTATTTTGTATATATATGGGGGAAGCATTTTCTCAAATATTTTCATGTTTGGTTGGTTAAAAATTTTGAAAAATATTTTCTCTACTACTATTATTATTATTATTATTATTATTATTATTATTATTTATTTTGTATATATATGGGGGAAGCATTTTCTCAAATATTTTCATGTTTGGTTGGTTAAAATTTTGAAAAAATATTTTCTCTAAGAAAATAAGTTCTTAAAAAAATAGAAAATAACTTTTCAGTGAAATTAGGAAAACAAGTTCACAAATGGTACCTAATGTATGGATCCCTACTATGCTTTTTGTGACTTACATCTTAATCTTTTTTTTTTTAAGGCCAAACACATATTTGGCCCCTTAAACTGGTCCAAAATTTCTATCTAGGCACTTGAACTTTGCCTTTTTCCAATTGAACACAAAACTATTCACAAGTTTATTCCTATCAGACACAAAAAACTGACTTGACATTTCATAAATGAACGTGTGTGTACGTGTCTGACGTAGAAAAAATTATTCCATATATTTTTTTTTTAAAATGCCACATAGAAACAATGACATTAAACATTAGGGGGAGGTGCCTTCAATGAGTTCGACAAAATTGACATAGAAACAATTTTGACAAAAATTGAAGGCAAAAATCAGAATGAAATTCAGAACAACGGCCTAAACTCACACAAGAATTAGAAAGAGATTTGATTCTATGAGCTAATTTGGACAAAGAAAATCAGACAAACGATGAAAAAAATGATAATGAAAATCGTGTAAAAGAAATTAGGGTTTAAATAAAGCTTTTAGAGATGGTAATAATAATGATGTGATCCACATCAGCCAACACTCATGCGCCTAAATGTTGGGCAGCCCACACCTTGTGCCAAGTCGGCCTTTTGTGTTTGATAGGAACAAACTTATGTATAATTTTGTGTTCAATTGGAACAATGCAAAGTTCAAGTGTCTAAATGAAAATTTTGGACAAGTTTAAGAGGCCACATATGTGTTTGACCCTTTTTTTTAAAGTAACTTACGCCTTTATGTCTTTACTCCTGTGCAAATTTTTATTTATTTTTAAAAGGATAAGATGTAAATCGCAAAAGGGCACATTTGTTAGGATGCAAATTGAAAATTACTGATGTTTTATGTCTTTCCCACCTCCAGCACATTCATGAGTCTTTCTGATGAAGCAATTTGTTTCTTTAATCAACGCAATTAGTATACTTGAATCTTTATGATTAAGCAAATATAGGAGGAAAACGAAAAAGAATATTTGAAGAATTAAAAAATGAGATGGAATTCTTTAAAAAAATAATATCACCCAGTTAATTATCCTGAGCGCGACCTTCTATTAATAAAAATCCTCAAATGAAAAAGTACTATTAATTAGGAGGGTCATATTTTACCTTACTAGTTCCAGTGAAGAAATAAAATAGTACTGTCATTTGCATGTAAAAAAATAAGAACTAGGTTGTTTGAATACTTATATTAAATATAATGATTATATCATAAGCAAATTAGAACTTTATGAATTTTAAATTTAATGACGACTTTAAATGTTAATAAATGAATTCTAGGTTTAAATTTATACGTATTAATGAATTTTATAATTTAAATAAGTTTTAAGATGACAACAACAACATACTTAGTTTAGTCGCACAATCACAAAATGAGATCTAAAAATGATAGAATATACACAAATCTTTCTATTTCGGAGATAAAAAAAAACTATTTTCAAAATTTATTAAACTTAAATGAACACGTAAATTATTTTCTAGCTTCGCTCCTATGTGATGGTATTTCAACAAGCGACACTTTTAAAGAATGAAGTGAAATAAACGCAAGGAACAAAGCAGGGGTGAGACTTGATTCTGACGTTGACGCGCATATAATGGCAATTAGTATGTTGATGGTGCCGTATTATATAATGAATTGTTGAATGTTAAGATCTTCTTATTACTGAAACAAAAAAAAGAAGATGATCTCCTTATAGGGATGTTCAAAATTGAACTGTAACCAATAAGTCAATCGCAAAATTGATTTATTGGCTTATTGGTATTGGTTTATCGGATAAACGATTGGTGAGTAAATTAAAATTTTATAATTAACGACTTATTGGTGAGGGGACGGATTACTCAATTCCTTAGCGGATAAACCGTTAACCTGTTAAGAGTTATCCTACTTATATTTTTATCCCTAGATATATAAGTTGGTTGAGAGCAAGGATGACGAGGAGAGGCGGACGAGTAGGGAGGAGTATAAGGTAGCCAGAAAAGAGGCTAAGTTAGCGGTTACGGCGGCTAAGACAACAGCTTTTGAGAGTTTGTATGCTGCGTTAGAGGAAAAAGGAGGGGATAAGAAGTTGTATAGGTTGGCCAAGGCTAGGGAGCAGAGGGCCCGCGACCTTGACCAAGTGAGATGCATCAAGGCGGAGGATGGCGAAGTGTTGATGGAGGATACCCTCATTAGGAGAAGGTGGCAGTCATATTTTCATAGACTTTTGAATGACGAGGGGGACAAAAGTCTCGTGTTGGGGGACTTGGAACACTCAGAGAGGTGTCGCGATTACGGTTATTGTAGGCGTATCAAGGTGGAAGAGGTCAAGGGTGCTATTCGTAGGATGCGTTGGGGTAGGGCGACTGGGCCCGACGAGATTCTGGTGGATTTCTGGAAGTACACTGCCGGGCCAGGTATAGAGTGGCTGACGAGGGTGTTTAACATCATTTTTGGGGCAGCGAAGATGCCCGAATCTTGGAGATGGAGCACGATGATTCCGTTATATAAGAACAAGGGGGACATTCGGAGTTGCAACAACTATAGGGGTATCAAGTTGTTGAGCCATACTATGAAGGTTTGGGAGAGAGTGGTAGAATGGAGATTGAGGAGGGTAGTGACTATCTCAGAGAATCAGTTCGGTTTCATGCCAGGTCGCTCGACTACCGAAGCCATTCACCTGGTAAGGAGATTAGTGGAACAGTATAGGGAGAGGAAGAAGGATTTGCATATGGTGTTCATTGATCTTGAGAAGGCATATGACAAAAGTCCCCAGGGAGATTCTGTGGAGATGTTTGGAGGCTAAAGGTGTGCCTGTGGCGTACACGAGGTCGATCCAAGACATGTACGACGGTGCGAAGACGAGGGTGAGGACGGTAGGAGGGGATTCAGAGCACTTTCCCGTGTTGACAGGGTTGCACCAGGGATCGACTCTTAGTCCGTTCTTATTTGCCTTGGTGATGGATGTTTTGATGCGGCTTATTCAAGGGGAGGTGCCTTGGTGTATGTTGTTTACTGATAATGTGGTACTGATTGACGAGACCCGGGGAGGAGTGAATGATAAGTTGGAGGTTTGGAGGCAGACCCTAGAGTCTAAAGGGTTTAGGTTGAGCAGGACTAAGACGGAGTACCTGGAATGTAAGTTTAGCGATTCGAGGCATGTAGATGATGCAGTAGTGAAGCTGGACTCCCAGGTCATTCAGAAGAGGGAGAGTTTCAAGTATCTGGGGTCTATGATTCAGGGGAACGACGAGATTGACGAGGATGTTACGCAGTGTATTGGTGCAGGGTGGAGGAAATGGAGGCTCGCTTCGGGAGTTTTGTGCGATAAGAAGGTGCCCCTGAAGCTTAAAGGTAAGTTTTACAGAGTGGCCGTCCACCCGGCCATGTTATATGGAGCCGAGTGTTGGCCAGTTAAAAACTCCCACACCCAAAAGTTGGATGTAGCGGAGATGAGGATGTTGCGCGGGATGTGTGGACTTACCAGGAGTGATAGAGTTAGAAATGAGATTATTCAAGAGAAGTTGGGAGTGGCGTCGGTGGTGGATAAGATGCGGGAAGTGAGGTTGCGATGGTTCGGACATGTGAAGAGGAGGAGCACGGACGCCCCGGTTCGGAGGTGTGAGAGACTGGCTGGGGATGGTTTTAGGCGGGGTAGAGGTAGGCCGAAGAAATATTGGACGGAGGTGATTAGGCATGGCATGGAGCAGTTACAGCTTACAGAGGACATGACCCTTGATAGGAAGATGTGGAGGACGCGGATTAGGGTAGAGGGGTATGGGTAGGAAGGTGTCCGTTTTTAGCAGGGAAGAGTGTTTGCTTGTATCTTTGACTGTTGTTTCTTAGGCAGAGTCTTGTTCGAGCTGTCTTGGTGATATTTGTGATCTTGAATAACTAGGCTATAGGGTTGATCTGTGAGTGCCTTGCTTCTTCGAGTTGCTAGCGATGTGTTACCCCTTTTGCTGTTGGTTTATGATTTTTACGATTCTTAGGATTTTTATGATTCTTAGGATTTTTTATTTCTGATTTTATGATTGTTTATGATTTTTATGATTTTTTATTTATGATTTTTTTGTGTTATTGTTATCGGTTCTGAGCCGGGGGTCTATCGGAAACAGCCTCTCTACTTCATCTGAGGTAGTGGTATGGACTGCGTACACTTTACCCCCCAGACCCCACCTGGTGGGAATACACTGGATATGATGATGATGATGATATTATACTATTACAAATCCTAAATCGAAAGGCTGAAGCCCCATAATCTGCCATAATTTATTAACTAACCGTAAAGCCTATCAAGTATTTTGCCGTATTAGATTATTATTAAGTAGTAACATTTAACCATAAAGACTAAAGAGTAAACTGTAAGGACCCATTTAGTATTCTTTCGGCAGAGCAGAGCAAAAACTTGTTCTCTGTTTCAGACCCAAGATACCGTAGAGGTTAACCGATACACCGTCAGATAATCGTCTGATAATTACTTATTCATTACCGAACCAACCGATATCTTATTGGTTGGCTAGTGGATTAGTATTTTTTAAATCGATAACCGATAAGTCAAACCATTAAGCGTAATTATCCGGTCGATCCACCCGATAAACTGCCTTATCTTCTTATGGAGAGTTAAATTTTATCTCAAATAAAATTGGTCTAATAGTGAAATATCTCAAGATATCCCATAGATTAGTTATCCCACCTTTTATGTGGGACAACTAATTTTACAGTTTTCCAAAATTAGCTATATTTCAAGCTAAATATGAAATATAGTTAATCTCAAATCTTATTATCAAAATTTGCCCATCTTATCCTCCCATTTGCCAGTGCATTTGTCCAGTTAGAGTAGCCAATGATCTAGTCAGCTGCAATATTATTTATAGTGCATTCAAACATACATTTATTCAGTTGAAATAATGCTTGTTGAGTTAAAGTAACTTTCTTTACGCCAACCACCTGATGGATCCTTGTGAACTTCCCTCTTTTACATATTACATTTTCCCTGCATGCCCAGTTTTTTTTTTTGGTTGTTCACTCAGCATCCGATATTCCTATTGAAGCTGCCCGACTATATTTGGATATGCATTACAGGACCCATAATTTTTACAAAAAGTTTAAGTTGTAAGATGGACAACTATTTAGTAAATAATTTTCTCTCAGTTTTTCTTGTAATTTATGAATCTTTTAGATCAAGATTCAAAATATTTAATTATAAAGTTTTCTAAATTTCTTACCAAATACTTATATGAAATCATACTTTTTGATAACCTGATAGATACAGCCGTTTAATTAATAAATAAAATAAGGAAACTTAACAAAGATGGAAGAAGATTCTACACATTTGCAAAGATATAATTAGTCCATATAATCATGCTATTTTAACATTATAGTCAAAACAAAAAAATAGTCAGCTTCAAGAAGATTGTATAGGTGTACATTAAGAAAATTAAACTCATAAATTATTGATTAATTATAGGTATGAAGAGAAAAACCTTCAACTTCTTCCATCAGGATATATTGGTGTAATACGTACGGATCCAGTGATTGAAACTAGTTGGTGGAAATTTTGGTTTTGGATAATTCAAAGAAGACAGATCTCAAGTCAATTATTAACTAATATATTATACAGAGAAAAAAATATTGTGCTCAAGTTTACATAAAGACAAGAGTTTCCATGTCATTCTTATTTTATTTGATTGAAAGTACTACATGAACTAGGCGTTTGGAGAAACATCTATATGCAAATATTGATACATTAGTTGTGAATTAATCAATATACAAATCCATAAGGGCGGTTGAGTTGGTGTATACAGGAGATGGTATCTCATAAAGGAGGACAGGGGTCGATTTTACCTACCAACGCCTTTTCAATGGAGCTCGTTGCACCAGATTTGTCTAGTGCGACTTACATCTTTTACATGATTTGTGAGTTATTGCACTTGAGCGAATTTATCAAGTATACATCCAAAGGATAGCGTAAGCAACTACAAATTTCCCTCACGATTCCAAAAAAATATTTATATATGTATAGCAATTTTGTCCATTAATATTTATAACTTAATTTGAAATAAGAAGTTTAGAGCTACAAAACTTGCTTGATGAATATTCCATATTGTAACTATTATTAGTGTACCACACGTACCATCACAAATAACCCTCGCTAAACAACAACAACATACTCTATAATTCTAGAAAATAGGTTTGGGAAAGATTGATTGTACGCAGATTTTAGACCCTCGGCTCAAGAGAAAAATGATCCAAAGCATTCCAAAAAAAAAAAGTAATAGAAGTATAAGAAACAAAAATAATAGATAGTAACCGGATAATAACTACAATAAAATAATATGATGGTCGAGATACAAAACTATAAACAAGAATACAAATCCAAGAAACAGAAATACTAGAATAGATGATAACATGGCAAAACACTGGTACCTATTAACCTTCTACCCTAATTTGTGTCCTCCGCTAACTTCTATTCCCTCCGTCCCAATTTATATGAGTTAGTTTAACGCGGTACGGAGTTTAAGAAAGAAAGAAAGACTTTTGAAATTTATGATCTAAAATAAGTGATAGATATTTACGATGTAGGTGTAAATCATTTCATTAAGGATAAAATAGACATTTTAAAATCAAATTGTTACTAAGGGCCCCTTGGCTATGTGAGTTGAAATCATGATATGAAATCATAATTTGAAATCATGAAATGAAGTTGAAATTTTGTTTGGACATGCAATTTGGACTTTTTTATGTTGTATGATTTCTCATAAACATAAAAAACCCATAAGTTATGAAAACTATCAAAATTGTCCAAATTCTTTATATAATCTTACCAAATAAGCAAACGTTTATAACAAAAGTATAATACACTATCACAAAGTTATTCTAAAAAAATACAACTTTTATTGATCAAACTTTAGTTCAATAAAAATGTAAAATTGAACATGAGTTGTAGTGTATTACTCTTTAATATAATCCTCCCACATAGTATGGACAACTCATCACGTTGAGCTTGCGTTTCTCGATCAAATGACCGAGAAGACGAACCAATAACGTTACTTTGAGCCGTTTGTTGGTGAATATCATTAGTAACTATATCTTCATGTTCATATACCGTGAATATTTCATCACTCCTTTGGTGAATAATAAATGGTAAAGTAAGAGTTAGTTTGAAGTAATAATAAATTTTATGTTAGTGAGAGTAATGGTTATATGAGATATAAATGGTTTAAAGAGTAATAATATAAACTATAAATTTTATTTACATATGAAATAAATGGTTGGTAGTGATAAATAGTGATTTTTTTTACAAAATATAAACTTATGGGTCAAATTTTGTATGTGAAAAATTACAAATCATGATATGAAATCCCATATCAAGTTTTTTGGAGAACTTTAGATTTCATCGCATGATATGAAATCATGATATGAAATTAACATTAAATTGTATGTCTGAACGCTGATTTTATCTCATGATTTTAAATTATGAGATGAAATTACATGTTCCAAACATCTACTAAATTTAGAAATGTGCCAATTTTTTTTTAAACTGATTAAAAAGAAATGTGAGTTATATAAATTGAGAAAGATGGAGTTTTAAGTTTGTGTACTCGATACTATAAATATTAAATTCCATTCTCGCTCAAAAGTTATAAATGAGCCTCATACGATTCACATTGTGGATAGTACTATTAATTGGATTATTAAACACACACACCAAAGACTGAATTTGCCTTCAAATTCTTGCTTTACTTGACCCAAAAAGCAACGTTATTGGTCGGTCTGAGCAGACAAAACACAAAAGGAAAAACTTTCAACTCCCAAAGAGCATGAGTAGTGTCAAGTGTGTATACTTCCAAAAACTCTGCCTCCTACTTCATGTTGTTTTTTCTTTATAATCGTGGTGTTCGTGGGCAAGTTTATGTGCACCTTGATTAATTTCACGAGATACCTGTCACCCCACCTGCAATAGGACACTTCATGCTTTTCTTCCCTATTAAACTCTTCTGTGTGAACCATTAAACTCATTTCCCCTTTTAATTTGTATCGAAAATTCAAAATCATGTTGATTTGTCCTTATTTCAACAGAGATGCATCTTAGCTGTGATTGATCAGAACGAATTACTCGCTATGTTCACGGATTCCGTATGAAAGTTGAAAGATAAAAAGGTCGGTTTGGTGCACTAAAGCTCCTGATAGGCGTTTCATATAAAAATTAATGGTAATGGAAATTGTGGTCTCCGTGTTGTTGCTAGTAGTAGGTATAGCTGTTTTGGTATTCATTCACGTTTGTATAGTTGGGAGAGCTTTCAGGAACAGAAACGGAATCAACGGTACGATTTTTAACCCAAGAAATATGAACAGAAATACAAGTATGTCACAAGAGGATATAAAGAAATTGCCCTGTTTTGATTACAAAGTGGAAGCTGTGAGCCCTGTGGATTGTGCTGTGTGTTTAGAGAATTTCAAGGTTGGTGAAAAGTGCAGGTTGTTGCCCAAGTGTAATCACAGTTTTCATGTTCAGTGTATTGATTCTTGGTTACAGAAAACAGCTGTTTGTCCAATCTGCAGAGCAAGTACTAAGTTACCAGTATTGGAAACAGAGGATCAAAGCAATAATTCTAGTGATGCTGTCGCACTTGAAATGACTTAAAGGTAAACAATTGCTTTTTTTTTTTTTTTTTTTAGAAAGCTGGGACTTGGGAGTAGGTAGTATAGTTTGAAATTTGAACCCTTCTTGCAGAGGCGGAGTAATGATTTCAAACTTATGGGTTCTGAAATTTAGACGATGAATTCTAAATTTAATATTTGTATATATTTAATAATTTTTTTAATATATTATTTGAGCAAAAATTACTAGAGCGGTATGCCGGTATCGGGTGCCTAGCTCCGCCCCTACCTTCTTGCTTCAGTTCTGTTCTGGGAGAGAACTAAAAAGTGGTTGATTTACTTCATAAATTATGGGGAAAATTAAGAGAAAAGTCTTTTCCTAGATATTTCTTGCTAGTGTTGATTATTTTCCATAGCCATGTACAGTATATTATTTTCTTTTTCCAAATTGTAATGATTTGTTTCATCGTAATTAATGTTACAATGCTGTCAGCTATTCAAATATTTTTGTTATTCTCCTACTAAAAATAAAAATATAGGGCCCGGAGGAAGTGACCTTCCCCGGTAGTTGTCAAGAAAGGACTTATCCGCATTTCGTCGTGCCACATAAGTTTATTATACTAAGATTTTTCACATTAGCGAACTAAACTTAGAACAACAAAAAAAATTCTTCGTAGCAAGCCCGATATAGTAACATAAAAAATACTTCCTTCATTTCAAAAAGAATGACTTATTTTTCTTTTTAATATGTTTAAAAAAGAATGATCATTTCCTTTTTTGACAATACTTTAATTTCAATTTTCTACGTGGCATGTTTAAGACTACAAGATTAAAGGGCATTTTGGTACATTCGACACAACTTTAATTTATGGTCACATGATTCAAAAGTATTCTTTATTTTTTTAAACTCCGTGTCAAGTCAAACTAGGTCATTCTTTTTGAAACGGATGGAGTAAAGTAATAACCTGTTATAATTGATGTTGGTAAGATTACACTATCGGTACCTGTAATTTTAAGTGTATACTTTACTGTTTAATCATATTTAGTTAGTATATTTTATCTAAATTTCTCATTTAAACATGATAATTTGGTGTATACTTCTAGTTGAGTTATTTTAGTCGAATATGTAATTGAATAAACTATTGGGACTAATGCTTTATTGAAGCAAGATATATGTGAGTCATGGATGAGATTTCTTGAAAGTTATATTGAATTTTTGGGTGGTTAGGTTGGGGGCTGGGCGTTGGGAGCTTAAGATCTATAATCTAATAATTAGATTTGTTGATAACACAACGGGGTCTCAATTATCATTGCTTTCGTTCTAAGCGTGTCTACTTTCAACCATAGACAATAATTAGTTATTACTTGGAATAATGGGCAGATAACTTCAGATAAGTGATTTATTATGTATTTACACTATGTGAGGGTGTTTGATTATATGTTTTTTTATTCTTTCTTTATGGGTTATGATCGTCAAAAATGCTTAAATATGCATATTTCATGTAATGATTTTAGTAGCATAATAATTTTCTACACCATCATTTCGATTTAATGAAATATTAACTCGACCTGATGATATAAAAATTTACTCAAAATCAAAACTCAAAACTCAAAAATTAAATACGTTTGGAAAGTGATATAAGCTTTTGCGTTGGATATTCCAAATTTCTAACACTCTGTCAATGTCATTTTTAAGTTAACCAGACCACCTTTTTCCAAAATTTATATAAAAGGCCTGGTTTATGTTTGTAGGCTATAGCCTCTATAAATAGAGGCCATGTGTTCAGCCCATTCTGGGCCCTTCAGAGACAGTAGCCCACCTAAAATATCCTTTTTAGCAGAAGAGTGATGATTGATAGATAGATAGATTAATGGTGAAAATGGCCCAACTAAAATAAATAAGGGGTTAGCTCTGTGTTGAAGAGGCCCATTTCTGATTATACTATGGAGCTAGAGGCTAATTCTGAAAAGGTAATTGGCCAGGAGTGAAAATAAGAAAAAAAAAACATAAGGGAGAGTTGCTCGGATAATAAGCACCTCTCACTTCCAATCTTGAGGTCGTGAGTTCGAGTTACCAAGGGAGTAAAAAAGGTGGAAAGTTATCTAAAATATTAGTGAGCTAAAGGGAACATATACGACAGATAAAGTAGTAGAATCAGTATGCTCTATGAACTTTGTCTCTGTTTTTTTCATTGTTTAGTTGTTAAAAGATTTTTGGCCTTAAAAAGTATCTAAAAATATCATATTTAGATATTTGTACCTTGATGAAGAATGAGAATTGAGAAATGCTCTTGTTATTCTCAATAAGATGACTCGGTAACAGATTGCTTCTTTTATTTGGAACCGCCATTTTTTATTTACCTTTTGCTCTTTTGGTTACTGAAGTTGATTTACAATCTCCTTGTAAGTTCCTTTCATCAATCTATTGAAAATGTGTTTGTTATATTTCGTGACTTTCGTTGACTCCATATACTATGATGGACAATAGACTCACAATTCTTACATTTTATATGATGAGTTTATGAATAAATTATGGTCGCTGCCACTCGCTGGAATCATGCTATCAAGTGCCAAATTTTTTACTTATGGTTAGAATTTGTATCAAACCGACAATAATACAACATACATTAATTTTTATGTTATAGCTTGTATAAATAACCTTCATTAATTAATGTGTATTTCTATACTAGAGGAAACTATTGTTAAAATCAAAACTATTAATATATTTTTGTCAAAATAACAATTAGGATAAAAATAGAGAAAGTATGCATAATTTATTTTAGATACAAATATATACATAGTTTATTTATGTTCTGATTAACTTCTAAATTATTTAGGTACATAAACATTGAAGGAAGATGTTTTTCAACATTACAGGTGATTTTATGTGTGTAACAAATTTTTAGAAATCAGTGTAACAGATCAAATTGAACTACATCGGACTTATTATTATATTTCTTTAATTAGAATTATAAATTAGGCAAGTTTTTAGTTTTTACAAACAAAAAAAAACTGAAGCAGACGAATAAGTTTAAATGAGCAAAATATGTTTTACATATTAAGTTTGAAACAATAAAACATTAAAAAATTGATTTTGGATTTGGAGTGATGTAAATAATTACAAGCCAACAGATAATCAACACTCAAAATTTAAATTACAAAACCGATTATGTTATTCCTATAAAACCTAACATAATTTTATCATTTCAAGTAGTAATCATAGATAACTCATAGGAGTAGTATATTAATCAATTACGGGTTGGTATGTTTTGCAATACAATATTATTACGCGTTATTTGATAGTGAATTATGTTTACCTCTCACAAAAGTAAAATTTTATTATATGTTTTTCTTTAGTTTCTTTTTACTTGATACTTATTAACTTGATATAAATATTAAGAAAATATTTATTAGGAAATTATTTTATTAAATTAACTTTATTATTTATGCTTTAAAATTTTAAATGTAAATATTAGTATTTCTATATAAGACAAAAATAATAAATCTTTTTTAATTTACTAAAATAATAAAAGTAAAAAAAATCTTTTGAATATGAAAGCCAATTAAAATAATAACATTTATTTAATTTAAATATTTAGTTATAATTAATTAATATGAATGATTATCTTATCAAATTACTTAAATATATTAAATTTAATCAATTTTTAAGAAAATGGTAAGTAATTACACTTTACTATATTCAAATTAAGGACCCATTTGGCCATGAAAATAAAAAACGTATTCACTTTATTTGATATTTTTGAAGTTGAAAATAAAGTTGGAGTTGTGTTTGGTCATAGTATTTTTTTTTTAAAATTTAGATTTTGATGTACTTTTTTATAAAGTGATAGAAAAAATTGAGTTTAAAAAAAAGTGAAAACACCTCAAGAAATGTTTTTCAAAAAATCAAAAATTGTGAATACGTATTCAGAAATATGTTTTTTATTTTTATGACCAAATAAGTATTTTAAAATAAAGTGAAAACGTATTTCAAAATATTGTGAATAATATTTATGGTCAAACGCCTACTAAATTTATATGGGAAATACATGAAACATGTAGGGCCCACGAACTATGTCATTCATGGCAAATTGAAAAGTAAAATGGGACCCATCCTCCTATATGATATTTATGTATAGATTGTAGGGGCATGATGGTAATAAAATGAAAGAAGATGAAGGTTTTTGTAAGGCCATGGTCTTTATTAAATGGAAGGAGGTGGACTTGTTGTAAAACTTTTACAATAAAGTGAAGATTAAATATTTTAAAATATATTTTTTCCTCATATTGATACGAGAAGAATTGAACCTTATAGGAATAGTAATTTTTATATCGTTTTTGAATATCTATATTATAATTTTAAATTAATTTAATCTAATTCATTCAGCTTTGAAGATTAATTAAAATAACCCTCGAGAAACTAAACATGTCAAATAATATGGGATGGAGGGAGTATATTTAAGTCAATAAACGCGGTTGAGAAACTACACATACTCTCATTTGTTTGTTTTGATATGCCCAAAACGGATAGATTCATATTACTAAACAAAAAACTAAATTACTTATGCTAAAGCAGAAAATGGTCACATTTGCAATTTACGATCTGTTAAACATGAGAAATGTTTTTGTCTGAGTTTGATTTCTCAATGGTCACTCAATTAATAGTTAATATCTCAAATATTCATTTTTTTAATTAATACTAGTTATTATCTCAAAAAGTTATCTTTTTTCTTGATTCCAATCTTTTTCAATAAAAAAAGTAACTTTTCGCAATAATATTTCTTAGTCATTGAATAACGTTCTCCGAATTTTCACGTTTTTGCCTGGGCTAAAATATCTTCTAGTTCAAAGTATTAAGAGTTAAATAACAAGACAAATTAAATACGTGGTCACAGTTTGTACGTTTGTAGTATATATATAAGAGATATGTTGACGCAAGACTGAAATCGACTCACCAAAATTGTATCAATTGACTTAAATTAAATAGAATTATCATTTTCAGAAGAATAATAGTAATATTGAACATTATATGGTTGAAATCAATGGTTAGATAGTGGAAAGGGGCCACCATCAGATCCTCACAATTAAATTTTCACTTAAAATAAGTCATACGCCGCCCTCCTCCGGTCACCGACGATAGTAATTTAGCGTTCCATGAATTGATAAGTAAGATTTGCGTAAGTAGTTAAGTACCTCTATTTTATTATTAGGTTGTGAGTTTAAATCACGTTGGAGGGTTCAAGTTAAGACTTAAGACTTTTCACTTATGCCCTTGACTTAAAGGGGCTGGGATGGGGTGGGGTAGCAGACAAGCAGGAATGGGATGTTCAAGTGGTGAGGGGCGTCAGAAGTTCCGTATAGATTACTTGTTAATATGATTTCAATAAAATTCATTAAAATCTAGTTATTTTGTTTAGTCTAAAGGAGTTAATAACTCAAATGGTCACTCAACTTATGACTTTTCTCTCAAAAAGTCACTCAACTTTGATTCTTACTCCAAAAGTCACTCAAATATGAGTTCCTTTCTCAGAAAGTCACTCAACTTTAGTTTTTACTCCAAAAGTCACTCAACTATGAGTGTTTTACTTACAAAGTTACTCAAGCTATTTAATTGATTTTTTTCATTAAAATTTGCTAAAATGTAATTTTTATTTAAAACAAAAAATTTAAGAAATTTTAAAGAAAATCATTTAAACAATCCCTTTAATAACCCGCCCATATCCAAAATTCATATAAATGGTTTAAATGAATATCTTTTTTATTTCTTAGAATTTTGGTTTTACGACTATTTTTCGCAATTTTTCTTGTCCAATAATTACTCTATACTCTAAAGTATATATATAGTCCTAGAGATCATCAATTAATATCCTAAAATCACATTCATTTGACTGTACAATTTTTGCTGCTAATTTTACCTCGTTGCAGTGTGTATATTATAATGTTACTAATGTTTAATAACATTTGCTAATGTTTTATATCATATCATTTTAATTTAAAATCTATAACGGCCCCTTTTATCAACTAATTAGGAATAGAATTCATTGTATTTATTTGATGCATGTGTATATTATACAATTGGTAATACAAAAAATTGCATTATGATTGGAGAATCAATTCAGTAAATAAGTATCACGTTGAAAGGTAATTAAATCTAATCAGTTAGATGAATATGATTATGAAAATCTTAAAAATTGATATTAACTTTATAAGTGAATTGATATAAATTATTTAGGATATTTTAAAATTTCAGAGGGTTAAATATAAAGTAAACATGAGAATATTTCATTATATGGTTTAAATGATTTTTTTCTTTTTAGAATTTTGGTTTTAAATAAAAATTTCATGTTAGCAAATTTTAATGAAAAAAATCAATTAAATAAGTTGAGTGACTTTGTATGTAAAACTCCCGTAGTTGAGTGACTTTTGAAAAAAAAATCAAAGTTGAGTGATTTTATGAGAAAAGAATTCTTAGTTGAGTGACCTTTAGAGTAAGAATCAAAGTTAAGTGACTTTCTGAGAGAAAAGTCATAAGCTGAGTGATCATATGTCTTAGAGTTGTTTTAATGCAGTGGCACAATTAATGAAGGATTCAAGTCCTCCTGATAGCAAGATACCTCTTAATAACTATCAGGCAAAGAAACTAGTGTCAGGACTTGGTCTAAGTAGTCCAAAAATTGATTTCTTATAATTTTTGGATTGATTGCTACATTCATTATAGAGGCTGAATTCGTTTCTTGTTTTGAAGCTACCTCACATGTTGTATGGTTGAAGAGTTTCATTTCTGAGCTGAGAATTGTCAACTCCATCTCTAAGCCATTAAAGTTATATTGTGACAATTCAATTGTTATTTTTTTAGCCAAGAATAACAAAAGTGGTAGTTGAAGCAAGCATATCGACATCAAGTATTTATCCATAAGAGAACGTGTTAAAAATAAGAAAGTGAAAGATAAGAAAGTGGTCATTAAACACGTTAGCACTGAAGTGATGTTGGTTGATCCTTTAACTAAAGGCATGCCATCCCAGAAATTTATGGATCATATAGTCACAATGGGACTTAGTTCCGCTATGTAAATTTTCATTGTTACAACGAATATTGATGAAACTTTATTTTATATGACATTTCTCATATTTATAACTGTGTGCACATTCAATTTTTTTGAGAAATATCGCTAAAGTATGGACCTAGAATAAACATTGCGTTTATTCATTAAGTAATAAGGGCTAAGGCTTAGAGGCATAATGCGTTGTGATACATGAAAGATACTGCTCGCTTTTAGAGGAACTATCGTCATGATTCATGTCTTATGTTTTACTTATGGGATTAGAGTATACGGACCAAGCGGGAGAATGTTGACATAATTTGAAATGGCCCGTAACCTCCATATCTGGAACAACTCACTCCCATTAAAATCAACTGTCAAGGATTTGAATTTCAAATTCTCTAAAACTGTTGCCGCTCTTATCTAAAAGAACTGCCCAACTGCTTATGATGGTGGAACAATTATATATATGTTATCTCAGATTTTGGTCTCTAAGTGCAATCCTCTCTAAAAATTCACACATCTAAAATTAAGGTTGAGTGCTTAGAAGACTCATCGGACGAACACCGACAACGCAAACGACTCCAATTTCTCTGTAACAATGGTAGGAGGTATGTCGATTCTCTATTTCCGTTGTGCTATTACTTTGTATTTCTAACAAAAAATACTACAAATTGTAATTTTTGTTCTTTCAATATGATTAAAAAAACATATTAAAATATTAATTAAAGTTAATACTTTTTTATTCTAAAAAAAAATAAATATGTCAACTAAAAAGGAACTGAGAGAATATCATTTGATTCCACCATCACTCACAAAATATTAATTGTGATTTAGTCTTAAACTTTTGGAGTTACTTTCTTAATAAACGTTACAAGTTACATTTTTTTACATTATTTGTGTAAGTAAAATATGTATCTCAAAAGAATAAAATATGTATTTCAAAAGAATTAATATTTTAAAACTGCTTTTAAAAAGCCAAATAACAAGTATTATATTATATATTTATTACTTACTAATATGAGGGAAAGGGGAAAGAGAAAGCACACACCATACCGTCAACATGTGTGCTTCCTCGAAATTTACTTGCTTATCAAAGCGTATTTCTGTCATTTCAAGGATTTCTACCTACAGCTGCAGCTCAAACCCAATGTTGTAGTACACGTGCAACCATCAATACTGTTACTTGGAGAAGTTGGCAACATGCATGCCTTCTCTTTTGACAGTTGTCATGTTTTAACCATTACCCAGCTTTTGCTTCATCCGTAAAATAAATTTCACCTTTTGCTTCATCCGTAAACACACCAAAAGAAAATATTCTTCTGCAGATCTTAAGAATTGCCCACTACTACTAAGTTTATCATATATTCCTTTCATATAAATATTCCATTGGTTTCTAATTGTTTTCCTGGTATAACTTGTTGGCATCTATTTAAAGTTGGTTGATTGTTTGTGTCCTCTAATTAAGTAAAGAAGGCATGAATGTTTAATTCAGAGAAACACTTTACGTTTCTGAAGTAGTGTACTTAAAAATTATTAATTTTAGTAATATTTATTTAATTTTCAGTATTATTATTTGGCTTATAATAAGTAATATTCTCATCATCGTATTTTATGTGGCATCTTTTTATTTTTAATCCGTCTAAAAATAATATTATCTTACTATCATTGGTAATAATTTTACTTTAAATTTTTCTTTATAACCTTAGTGAAATGTCTTACAAACACACAAATTTTAAAGAATTGTTTTGGACTATAAGTTTTAAAAATCTATTTTTTTTTAAAATTCATGCCAAATCAAATAATCTCACATATAATGGGACAAAGAGACTACTAGTATTATTTTTGAGTTTTTACCCTTGTTATCCAATAATTTATACTTATATCCGTTAAAGCATCCGTCTATTCAAGTCCATGTTCACAATTTTAACTTACCAAAGTACCTGGCATTTCCCATCTTTTAAGTTACTGCTATTGACTTCCACGGTACTTAGGTCAGGCTTGAGAGTATGCACAGGATTGCTAAAATCTTGTGTACCATTGACTTTAATTATACATTGAACAAAAATTTTATGTGCTTAAATACGATAATCTGATTGTGCAAAGTTTGTTTATTTATACAAGTTTGTGTGATTTTGAGATTATTTATATATTTGCTCCGCAAGATAATAAAATTTAGGCAATTTTTTTGATAATAAACACATTAGAAATTCCATATGAATTACTTTTCAATAGGATTTTTATCAAATTCATTAGAATCTCATTAGATTTGTTTAATCTTAGCATTTAAATTTGAGACCAGCCAAATCCAAGTGGATGGCAGAGCTATACCTTACTGTTTACTGGTCAATGCACTAATTGCTATATATATTTAAGTCCACCCCTTCGCTTAGATATCAATCAAATCCATTTTCATTCCGAGTAAAGAAAAACCAACAATATGGGGACAGTTGCATCACCACACTTTGTGATATTCCCTTTCATGTCTCATGGTCACACCATCCCTCTCCTCCACCTGGCCACCCTTTTGCGCCACCGTTACATCACTGTCACCATCTTCACCACCCCCGCTAACGCCCCCTCCATCCGCGATTTTCTACAAGACGTGTCCATCACCGTTATTGAACTCCCTTTTCCTAAAGACGTACATGACATCCCTCCATGTGTTGAAAATACTGAGAAGCTTCCGTCCATGTCCTATTTCCATCAATTCGCCAGAGCTACAAAGCTGATGCAGCCGCTCTTCGAGCAGGCTCTATCAGCTTTGCAGCATCCCCCTACGTGCATCATATCTGATGCATTTCTTGGATGGACTCAAGAGTCGGCCGAAAAATTTGGTATCCCGAGGTATTTTTTCTTTGGTATGAGTATTTTTGCAACGATCCTGTATCAACTTCTTGGTATAGAACGCCCTCATGCTCAAACTACTTCACCAGACGAGCCTTTTACGTTTCAAAGTTTTCCATGGTTGAAATTCACAAGAGATGATTTTGATCCTCCGTTTGGGGATCTTGAGCCTAAAGGTCTAGCCGTGGACTTTATGTTAGAGCAAGGTATTTTTGCTGATTACAGTACTTTCTTCGTTTCAAAATAAGTGTTCCTAGTTGATTTTTCACTTTCCTTGAAGGAAAAAATTTATTATGAATTTATTTTATCAAATTAATCTTATTAGTTATGTTTTAAAAATATAAATTTAAATATGTACACTTGATGTATAAGATTTTGTGTTTGTTTTTGGTCTTAATGCGCTCTGACTCCTTCACATGTGGATGACATTTCTTCTCATTGAGAAACACGTGAAAACATACTTTTTGAAAATACAAGAAAAATGTACCCCGTAAATTGGACTGAATTAAGTAGAGTATATTTACGTTGAACAGGTATTTCTTTTGCAAAGAGCCGTGGCATGATCACCAACAGCTTTTACAAACTAGAACCAGGATTTGCGGATTATTTCAACCAACACCTCGGGCCAAAATCATGGAGTGTTGGGCCTCTTTGCCTAGCCAAGCAGCCCATCACAGCACCAGCACTGGAACACGAAACATGGATGCAATGGCTCAACAATAAATTAACAGAAAAACAGCCTGTTCTGTACGTAGCATTTGGTACTCAGGCAGAAGTTTCGCCCGAGCAAATACTAGAAATTGCAAAGGGACTAGTATTATCCAACACATGTTTCATATGGGTGACAAGACAAAAAGTCTTGGACCATTTGGCAGGGTTCGAGGACAGGGTAAAAAACAAAGCATTAATAGTGAAAGAATGGGTAGATCAGAGTGAAGTGTTGAGACACAAAATCATCAAAGGATTTTTGAGTCATTGCGGATGGAATTCTGTTTTGGAAAGTATATGTGCTAAAGTGCCTATTTTGGCGCTACCATTTATGGCTGAACAACACTTAAATGCAAAAATGGTGACAGAGGAAATTGGGGTGGGATTGAGGATTATGCCTAAAAATGGATCAGTAAGGGGTTTTGTGGAATCTGAAGAAGTTGAAAAAATGGTGAGAGAGTTAATGGAAGGTGAAAAGGGAGAAGTTGTGAGGAAGAAAGTGAAGGAAGTGGGGGAAAATGCAGAGGAAGCTATGAAAGAAGATGGCTCATCTTGGTCCACATTAGGCCTCCTTATTGATGATGCATGCGCCGGGAAAGTTTGAAATCTTGAGTTATTAGTCAGGGCGGGTCTAGAATTTGAAATCTTGAATTATAGGTTTTTCAAGAGCTTCATGTTCTTCCCCTGTTGATGTTTATAAAGCTTTGTGCATGTATTTGTGCTCAATAATTAATAGCCGCTTGCTTTAATTTGATCATCTAATAAGTAGTTTGCAGTTTATTAATGTTGTACGCATGCTATAAAGTAAAGATATGTAGATTGTGAATTTAAGCTAAAGATATATTGATGGTATCACAATGTCTTTTAATTTTATGAAATTATTAAATAAGAAAAAAGATATTTTTTTTAAAATTATTTAAAAAAATAAAATAAGACGAATAAATTAAAGTTGAAAGATTATGTTGGTTTTTTTCAAAAAAAAAAAAATGGGGCAAGAATAAAGAGTTAAAATAGCTCTCAATTGATTAAAATTTAACTTTCAATCAACTTACAAAGAAAATCAATATAAATTCAAAATTTAAAATTTTAAGATATTTTAACTACTCAAACAACTTAATTAAAATTTAAATTTATTCTAATCTAAATAATTTATTAAATTAAAAATTATTATGGTAACTAATTCAAATTTCAACCGACTATATGGTAAGTTGATTGTTTATTCGTTTATTCGTCCTGCAAGATAGGCTGGGGCTTGCGGCTAAAAGTCATTTTGGGTACCTTTTGTGCAAATCTTTCTCCTACAAGAAGTGGAAATTAAATGCCCCATAGGGATTCTAGCCTTCTCTCCTAGGTATGTCATGGAAGGTCAAGATCATCAGATTGCTACGTTTAAGACAAGATCAGCAGACTTTAGTTGAAAGTTTCAAGGGAAACTTTAATACTGCCATAGCGTACCACTTGATCAATCAAAAAACTACAAGTTGACTTCTCAATAGTAGCGTTCCTAAAGAGATATTTCTGGATCAATATTAATAAACATAACAGTAACACAATATCCTCGATTATACCTCACGGTACATAGCGTCTATCATATTGAATTATACCATACAGTATATGACATAAAGTGAGAAATTCTATCATCCGTGAGAGTAAGAACGTTGTCGTCTGTGTTCAATTATATAAATTTTAATGCAGATTACATAACATTTTGATATGTTTCACCTGAAATTATTTCATTTCGTTTGTAATTTCTCCTATAATGGTTTCTTTATACATGCTTTAATTCCCTCCACTCAAATCAAATCAATGAACAGGACGTTAACATCAATTAGAATCACACAATAATCGGGAGAAATTAGTAACACCATGAAATTGTCCCGAAACCAATAAGGATGGAACTTGGGAAATGAGAGATCCAATAGTGCAGTATGATTTCTTATTGGCAACTTAGTCACTTTTGTCTAAAACTTTAACCTTGAACTGAATATTCCGTGTTGTAAGTAAAGCGTATTGATGGAGGTTTGACGATGTAGTAACCACACACATTAATAATGTCGTTGACGTAGTCTTCCCTTTGATATTAATTTAAACGGAGTACTATGCTATGTTGATAATATGTCGTATTACAAACTGCATAAACGATCAACTATATTAGAAATCATACATTCGGCCCAAGAACATTGCACCAAACGACGACCCACCACTATTTTCATAAACATAGTGGATTCCCTTGAAATTTCCTAAGCTGCAGCCCATGGGCAGAGCCATTTAGATGAAGGATAGTCCGATGAACATCTTTTGCCAAAAAAAAAAAAGAAGGAATATGAGTTGTGCTGAGGTTAACTATTACTTTATAATTTTGCATACTCTAAAACACATTTTTGTCTCGGCTTAAAATGTCTCCTAGTTATAAGTAAGAGCTGAATAACAAGACAAATTAAATACATGGTGGTAAGTGATGAGTTGTCATAGAATTGAAATCGACTTACTAAGAGTGTATCAATTGATTTTAAATTAAATAGAATTATCCTTTTAGGAAGAATAGTAGTAATATTGACGTAAGACAATTCTAATAGACTGTGTTAAATAAAAAAAGCAAAATTAGTTAAATATATCATTCGTCATATTTTGGGATCAAATTTATCCTCGTTGTCATACTTTGAAGTCTAATTTACCCTCATTGTTAAGAAATTTTTCACTTGTACATTTCCTTTTAACAGAAAAGCTCAAATCATCGTTAAATGCCCCATTTTTTAAAAATAAAACATAGCCTAATCTAACCCGCCCCACCCGATCCAACCCGCAAATAAAACACAAATAAATATACCCTTCCCTCAATTCTGTTGTACAACTCTGCTCCTGTTCCAGTTATATTCAAATTTCAAAATTTGGTATGCAATTCTATATGCATTTAGATTCTAGAATCAGTGGATAAGTTTTCAGAGCAAATAACATGATGAAAATTTTTTGTAGATCCAAATAGTATATAGAGACATAAGAATAAAGAAATGACATGATTGACATATAAGGAGACCTCTAAACTCAATCATCAAGAGAAATATCAAGTGGACCTAATCTATTACATTTGACAGCTAAGTGTCATTTTTCATGAGCTCTGCACTGATGCAGATCCATGAACTAAGAGAAGGGTATATTTATTTGTGTCTGCACTGATGTAGATCCAATTTTCATGAGTCATGCACTGATAAATATTCAATGCCCTAATTTCGTTGAGAAAGTTTGACCAACAGAACTAAGGGAGGGGTATATTTATTTGTGTCTTTTTGTGGATCGGATCGGGCAGGTTAGATTAGGTGTGTTTTATTTTTTTTAAAATGGGACATTTAACATTAATTTGGGATTTTCTGTTAAAAGGAAGGGTACCGGTAAAAAGTTTTTTAACAACGAGGATAAATTTGATTCCAAAGTATAATTACAATGATAAATTTAATCCCAAAATATGACGAAAGATATATCTAATAAATTTTCCAAAATAAAGGGTAAATTTAGCCCTTTTTCATTAAAAAAATAATAAAATGTCAAACATATATGTCAACATCCTTGGGACTATTTTCCTACGACTTTGAACATTGTTTAGTCCAAACAATGCTTTAGATAGGGGAAGGGGACACCATCAAATCTTCACAATTCTAATTTAGTATACTTAAAAGAAGTCTTACGCCGCCTGCCTGCGGTCAACAACGATATATAAATATATATACTCGTCACTGCCTTTGAATATATGATTGCTAAATTACTGCACTGTCTCAATTTATGTGACATAATTAAAATTAAAATTTAATTATTTTATATGAACGTAAATTTGAATATAGAAGTTTTAAGTTTTTGAAATAAAATTTATATATTTAAAAATCACGTAAATAGCACTACAAGTCATCATATATAATTAATAAAATAAAATATTAAAAAGACATAAAATATTCTGATTAAAAAAAAAATTGAATGACTCTCAAAATTTTAAAGATACCATATAAATTAGGATGAAAAGAGCTGCTGTGCAATGCACACTCGATTATTTCTACCATCTTGAGGTAATTGATTGTGTCGTCTACAACATCACAATAGTAACAAATTGGACTTTGACTTCATCAAAATGTTTGGTTAATTTCTCTTTAAGTCTCTTTCATTTGGATGGAAAAATACGATATTGATTGATTTAGTAAATTTAAATATTGGCGCCATACGAATATTTGTAATGACTTATAGGGTTTATCAATCCCTCGTGTAGACAGTTGCTGATTATTTATTTGCTTTTGAAACATAATTTATATTGATTATTCTATTGAGCCAAATACATATTCTTTTATGTGATAAAAATGGATCGAGTTTCAACCCATGTACTAAGAGTTTTTTTCCTCCTTATAATGCCTAGTCTGCATCGTTTTTTTGTTTTTTGAGAGTTCAAGAGAAATGAAGGGTGGATATCTATCTTTACCCTTTACTTATGAGGATGAGTCGAGTTTTTTGAAGACGGATCAGGTTCGGGTATTAAATGTTGTTAAGTTGGATGGTTAAGTGGGTGACCTGGGTATTAAATGGGATGCTGACGTGGACTGGTCATGTGATAATTTTTTTTCACGTGGTGTGCTTGGTGGCACTCCATTAATGTGAGGTGTATTTTTTATTCAAAAAACAAATGGAGGGGTATTTTTGAGCCAAAAAACAAATAGAGAGGTAATTTTGATCTATTTCGGATAGTTCAGGGGTAGTTTTGGCTCTTTTCCATAAATGGGATGCTTATGTGGATTGGTCATGTGGCAATTTTTTTTCAAGTGGTGTGTTTGGTGGCGCTCCGTTAAAGTGAGGGGCCTTTTTTAGCCAAAAAATAAACGGAGGGGTATTTTTGAGCCAAAAAGCAAACGAAGAATATTTTTGCTCCATTTCGGATAGTTCAGGGGTAGTTTTGACCCTTTTCCGTATTTTTTATTTGATAGCTTTTCCTGTGTTTGGTTTTAATATCGCGCAGGAGACATAATAGGAGAAAAATCTTCCTATGCTATTATTATATATGAGTTTAAGTTTTGTGCACTGCCAGTGTATAAGATATTCTACACGATCAAGTAAAATTGACCTGTTATTGTAGGTTACCTATTTTCTTCTAAGTTTCTTTTTCTTTTCTAATTTTGTAAGTTACTCTTTTTTAAAAAAATATATTGAAAAGAACCTTCTAAACTCATTTATTTCCTTTAAATCCCTCCTTCTAAATTGGATTTTTTGTCAAAACCCTCTGTTCATGTTAATCTTTCTTTGCTTGTTTTTCTACCTCATGTTCATCTTTTCTTTATAATATGATTGAAGCGCATATCAACTTTAAGAGTTTAAGATTTTGACGTGATGTTTATGTTTCTTAACTCTTTTTTTTTTTCTCAAAAAAAAATGAAGAAAAAGAAAAATTAAAATTCGTTTGCAAAGCTTTCACAAATTTTGAATGTTGATGCAAATATATTTTCCCATAAGATCAATAATTGAAGCACGGAAGAATTACTTTTTGCAATTGCAATTTTAATAGCATTTGAGGCCAGAAGAATTTGAAGCATGAAAAAATTATTTCTTGCAAGTTTAATATTATTTGAGGGATGAAGAATAATTTCATAAATTCTAACGATTTTGTCGGGAGAGAAACATGAAAAAATTAGATTTGAATGTACATTATAAAAGGAAATAGTAGCTAATTTTGTTAGAGTACAATTAGGATTCTACTTTTAACATTATTTCTTAAATTTTAATTATATAAATATATTATTTTTACTTATCTAATTTAAAAGTGAAGTTTATCATTTGTCGTCCAATAACTAAATTAATTTAGTATGTAATAACTGTGTAGTAGTTAAATTTAGAGTTTCAAAGTACTCCATCCGTTTCTATATAAATGATGTTTTTACCTTGATAATACTCCTTAAGAAACTATTCAATCGTAGAAAACAAAAAGTGTTTTTACTTACCCTTAATAAATACATTAAAAAAGATCTTATAGTTTCTTGGTTATGTAAATTTTTCTTTATTTTAAAAAAGGATAAAATTGAAAGAATATCATTAGTGTCTTCTTAATTATTTAAAACACCACTTATTTAGGAACAAAATGAAAAGGTTAAAAACACCACTTATTTAGGAACAAAATAAAAAGGTTAAAACACTACTTATTTATAAATAGGAGTGCTATTAGGGTAAAAGTTACCCACACTTGATGTATACACCAAATCAAGACATGCATGTCATGTGTTTAAATTTAGAATTCATGTTACTGAATCATGATTAATTAATATGTATTTTACTTCATTTAATTATTTAATCATGATTAATTATATTAGTGTAGTGTATTAATTTTGTAAAATGAACCCTAAAAAAACTTTCTTAAGAGGAGTGTCTAATCAACTTGAGTAAAGTAAAATAAAATGGAGAAAGTATAGAGTCAATTCCTCATATTATCACTCAAATTAGGGGAATGTCCCATTAAAGTCATTTATCTTATTTTTGTTTCAATAATGTCATTCAAATTTGTGTATTTTTCTTATAAACTAATAATTATTACAAATGACTTAAAAGATGAAAAAAATTGACCAAAATAGTCCCTTAAGTTTGAACTTTGAATTGAAATGATCCTTATTCTTGAACAA
Source organism: Capsicum rhomboideum (assembly GCA_031232105.1). Taxonomy (NCBI): domain Eukaryota; kingdom Viridiplantae; phylum Streptophyta; class Magnoliopsida; order Solanales; family Solanaceae; genus Capsicum; species Capsicum rhomboideum. The sequence goes on from CP124716.1 coordinate 9,599,929, forward strand.
TATGAAATACTAATAATCTTTCAATTATAAAAAATAGTGAGTACAATTTTAGTTCAACTTCTAGTTGTAATATTAAAATAATGTAGTTCACCAAAAATTGCGATTGGGATTATTAGAAAAGCTTATATGCATCCTATTTGTTTGGAAACTTAGGAGTTCAATAATAAAATAATATTTTATATTATTCATTTTATGCTTAATCTTTATTTTTGATAAAATAGTTCATATTTAGTTGTTAGTTTCTTCTACTCCAAAAATTATTGTCAGAAAATTCATAATTCAAAAAGAAGACGATGAATTCCTTCAAAACCAAAAAAATAAAAAGAATTAGGGTCTCTAACTAGTAGAAAAATAATCATATATAAATATTTTAAAGAATTTCTATAAAATAAAATAAAATTGATACATACTAAAGGACATCATGATAATATTATAAATCATTCAACATCAAATAAGATTAGGAGATTTCATATAACCATTATGTAATTTTAAAATGTTAAAGTTTTTAAATATTATGTTTGTCAATATTATGATATTATTTGGGAGAAAATTATATTACCTCTTCAACTTGACTTTAAAAACTAAATACATCTCTCAATTTTTATTTAATTTTTTTGCTTTTTAATATTATGATATGTCTTTTTAAATTATATTACGTACTAATCAATAAAATTACATTAAAAAATTATAATTTATGAAGCAAAAACGTGAAAAATAGTTGGACGCCTGTTAATATTTCATTTCAAAGGATAAGGACTATTTAAATTCAAAGTTTAACCTAAGAAATTATTTTGGTTATTTTTCTCTCAAAGAATAAGGACTATTTTAACAATTATTAATTTATAAGAAAATGTACAAACTTGAATGATATTATTGACATAAAAAAAAGATAAATTATTTTAGTGGGATATTTATCTAAGTTAGAGTGAAAGTATGAGGAATTGACTCAGGAAGTATATGGTTGCCTTTTTCTTCTACGTAGTTTATTTTGATGATATATTGAGTCTTCTATATTAAATCAAGTGCAGACTTATTTGAAGGTTCCAAGAGAGACTTGAATACTGCTACAGTACCACTTGATGGATCAATCAGAAACATTAAAGCGACAAGAAATGGACACCAACATGCATGAAGTTTGATCATAAAACTGCAAGTTGACTTTTGAGATATTTCTGGATCAATTAAAAAAATACAACATTATAAAACAATATCCTCTATTGTAACACAGTGTAAACGTTAATCTATGTATTGTACTAATTAGTAACTGGTGAACAGATTCGCGCTTCATAATCAAGAATTGATTGAATTTATATACGTAAGATTTTTTTATAATGATAAAATTATGAGGAATCATCTTTTTAAATGAGGATGAGTTACTGAGAAAAAGGATACGTAGACCTTCAACTTCTCATTCATATTTAAATATTTATAAATATGACTCAATTGTTTCAAATAATAATATTTATTAGTAATAAAGAATTTACGTAAATTCTTGTCTTACCCATTTTTATTTAGTTGTTGTTCATAAATAATACGTTAATTATGTAAATAAAAATATTTATAGTTACTGTACCAAGTAACCGTTATACATAATTTACAGAATTTTGTCTTACATAATGAGTCCTCTCATTTTCTGTTTCTATATCATAATAAATTATTAATACTTATGTTTGAAAACTTTTGAGATGTTTAAACTAAGGTGAACAAAAATAAAAATAAAATAGGTTACCATGTAACGTTATGGTCTATAACTTTTTTTTTTTTTTTTTTGTCTAATGATTTTTAATTTTTTTTCTCCAATCGTAAATTTAGTAACTTCGAAAATGAAAAGGGATTTTTCATATGACATTTCCGGCATTTCTTTTTAATTGTTATGTATTCTAAATATAGTTGTTCCTAAATACTTGTCAATATAAAAAATCAAGAAAAAATTAATTATTTTAGTATTAAGAGGGACAAAAATTAAAGAATTAATAAGGATATATTAATCAAACTACATTCCTAGCTATTGGTTGTGCAAAACTTTATCATAAAGGAATGGAGGTAGTAATTGTTGTCTTGAATTTAGATGAGACTGTTAAGAATTTAGGAGATTTTTTTTAATGACGTAATGTAACTTATAACATATCATGAAAAGGAAGTTGGAAAATAAGATGATGAAAAAAAGTATAATTTGTAGCTTATCGTTCTAAAAGACTCAAAAGAAACAAACAACATAATATTAGTCTAATCATAAAAACTCCTATAACATCTATATTATTTATAACACAAGGGAAAGAAAGCTTTTAATATATCAATATAGCTTCTACAACTTAGTTGCTAACATTTTTAGGCTAGTCAATTTGTTAGAGAAACATCATTTTGTTACATTTGTGAAAGCAATGATCTTACGAAGGAATCCCACTATAACACCCTCTGTACCCACAAAAGATGAGTTGATCAGTCTGCACTATAACTCGTTTCACCATCTCGAAGCATATAGATACATCCGATTGATGAACACTTAAATCGAACTCGCCCATCCTTTTGGATACAGGGATGCGAGAACAAATCCGAGTAATCAATCACTTTTTTTTTTTAATCTGTCTCAAGCAAACCAGCCAACCCTATCACCAAAAAGTCATCCATATAGTGCAAGAATGCTCACATTTTTTTGCTTACTCAATGTTCTTAAATATGCGATGACCAAATCTTTTTCCACAATATAAATCTATAACAACCTGCAAACTTAGATGATCATTCATTCACAAAATAAATACATGGAAAAAAGGAAAAAAAGAGAAGAAAGTATAGTAGACAGCATTAATTCTCGTAATGTGATTTCAGTTATCCTTGTCTGAAAAAATCCTCATGGCCTGAAAACTTTTCATTTCATCCCTTGTTATGATAAAAACAATATATCAAAAGAAAATGAAAAATAGCTAAACGATGAGGGAAAAAATAAAAGATAAATTTGATTCTTGGCCCAAGGAAAACTACACATCACCTCTTCTATAGATTGATGTATATACATAGATAAGTAATTAAATAGAATGCTTCTTACTATATAATAAGATACATTAATAAGTAATGAAACACAGAAAATTCAAAATGAAGAAGTTTAATTCCGTAGACCATTTGAAAAATAGGAAAACCTAAACATGAAAAAAGGGTAGGAGGGAAATGTAGAGATAATATCACCATGAATGAGGTATGAAGATGGTTGTAGGGATAGCATATAAAGATCTTAAACTTATAGATATGGAGCACTATTTGGTTCATAAGAGAAAGATTAATCTCTTTAATTAACAAAAAAAGAGAAAAACTTAACAGTCACTCTTAAACGTGGGAGAGGAAAGGTTTTAAATCACTCTTGAGGCATGATGGACAAACTTGAAAGCTGATGGGCTTTTCAATTCTCCATTAGCTTAACTACAACAATTATAATAATTATTAATGATACTCAATGAATAGAGTAGAATATTGTTAACTATTTAATTTGCAAATAAAGAAATAATAAATGAAAAAATGTCAAAAAAAGGAGAAAAAAAATAAATAGGAATGGAGGCCATGGAGAGGTGCCACATCACCTTGTCTTGATTCTCCTTTATTATTATATATAGATTATCATACATAGAAGAGACTCCAAGAATATGGATAAAAGACAGGTCCATATAAGGTGATCAATTCTATCGTCCGCGAGAGCAAGAATATTGCTGTCCGTATTTAACATTTTAATTAATGCAGATTAAATAGTATTTTGATTGTTTGCTAGCTGAAATTAAAACATGGTGAAATTCACAACCTAATAAGGACAGAACTTGGGAGGGGCATAGAGATGGGACAAATCGAGTTTGTATCTGCTCCACGAGAGGACAATAGCTAGAGTTATCTATCAAGTAAGTTGAACAATTGTCCGAAACACAGTAAAAAAAATGGGGGTAACAGGTCGATGACATAATAATATGCACTGATAGATTATCGAAGTGATACTGTAAAGGGCAAATCGGCTAGATTGTAATTTTTCTGCATAAATGATACTCCGTCCGTTTAAAAAAGAAATACTTACTTTCCTTTATAGTCTGTTTCAAAAAGAATGACCCTTTCTTTTTTGCCAATACTTTAATTCCAACTTTCCACATGACATGTTTAAGACCACAAGATTAAAGGACATTTTGGTATATTTGACACAACTTTAATTTATGACCACATGATTCAAAAGTCTTCTTTATTTTCTTAAACTCCGTGTCAAATCAAAGTAGATCATTCTTTTTGAAACGGAGGGAGTAAATAATTTAAAACTGTCGTAGAAAGAAAATAACAAGGAATTAAGGGTAACTATACAAATCAACATTGTCACAGCATATTGACGGAGATTGCAGGACTTTTACGATGTAGTAACCTAAACATATTATTAATGCCGTAAATTTTGTATTTCCCTAGGTATTGATAGTAGTATGTTACGCTTGCCAATATGTCGTATTATATATATATATACACAAAATGATAAAACTTAACGTCCTGTTGTTCAATACTAACAAGTTAACTGCTTTTAGTCTGTACTAACCAACACATTGGATTCTCTAGACACAATTAAATTGCCTAAGCTACAAGAAGTCCAGCAATTTTTTACCAGCCTTGCCATACCCCCTCCCTCCCTAGGTTTTCTCCTTCCTAATAAAAAGGAACACAACGTAAGGGACCACAAAGTAGAAAGATTTACATGGCCTTTATTTGGTTTCCAACAAGGAAAACACAAGGAAAATATTCTCGCTTCCCTTCTTCTGGCGCCGAAACCCTGCTCCTTTTCACATTCTCAAAAACACATCATGACGATGACATTTTCCAAAAAAACAAACAAACTAGTCTTTCCCACCCGAAGATCAAAATAACCAATGAATTCCAGCAAATGGCCTTACACATCACAAACAATCAGAATGGAAGTTGTCCAGGGAACTCCTCCAACTATGGGCAAAGGTTAATATTAACGTACTTACGACAGCTGGAAGTTGTTGGCTCAACCAATGTCCAATGTCCACTTTTGCCTTTCAAACCTCTCCAAACCTGATCCTCCAACGGGTATACAGAATAAATACATCCTCCGATACTGGAAAACCAATCAAACTTGAAAGGTAGACGAAATACCACACAATTTTTACTGCTCAAAACCAAGATAACAGGGAACAGAATTTAAGTTTGTGGCGCAAGTCTCAATACTGTCAAACAAAAAGGGTGAAAGCTAATTTTCATCAGTAAAACAAAGAGTAAAAACATATGGAAACATCTGAACCCAGAATAGAAATAACATGGTCCAATCTTGAGTAGAAAAAGGAATTCATGTGCAAATGTAGCTTATTTCTTCTCAGTGTTGCTTTCCAATTCCTTTCTGAGCTGCAGCGAGAAGTCATCATTGACATCATCATCATCCCAATCATCTTCCCATTGTTGGGTTACTTCTTTGCCTTCCTCTTTGTCCTCCCACTCTGATTTTATGATATGAAAGTCATGACCAGATGTTACACAAAATCTCGGCACAAAAATAACAGCAAACTTGTCCTAGAGTCCCATCAGGATAATAGATTTTCCAACAAATACATCAAAGAGAAAAGGAGAACATAGGACACACTGTCTTTCAAGGGAACGAAACAAAAGGATAAAAAAAAAGGTAAAACTCAAATTCCAGAATTGAGAAGCCAATAAAAAAAGTTTAAACACCAAGGTTATCAGGACTCAAATGTGACCACAAAACAAGGCATCTAACTGTTTATTTAACATGGGAGGATCTGGATAACATGGTTATAGACTCTTTTAACTTATAACTTAATAAGCTACTCGACTGTCAATTATATCTGTGGAAAATGACATAGATTCCTAAACTTTGTAGGAACATTAAGGACAGAAGAAAAAGGAAAAGGACCAGATCAGAAATTGTATCAATTGTCAAGCTTCCTCAAAGATAGGTCGTTTAGGAGAATGTTACCAAAGTTTTCGTGCAAATCGTTGAGAAAAGCATAGCAAAATTACTTGATCCATAATGACAACAATTTACTCCTTCCAGCTCCATCACGTCATTAGTTTTTTCCCAGCAAACACAAGCATTTGTCAATATATTGTTCAACCAAAGGAGTCTTACAAACACTTGCAAGCAAATACAACAGAACATCCTTAGTATTGTTCTCTTTATTTATAATAAAAGTTCCTTACTTCATCAAGAAAGCTTAAAGAAGAGACCCTTAAAAAGAACTTTTATTATAAATAAACACTTGCAAACAATGACCCTCAGACAGCTTAAAGAAGAGACCCTTCCATACCAATTTGATAGGACAAAAATAAGAATGAGCCATTAAAGGATCAAACTCATGAATCATCTAGACAACTCAAAATCCATCTGTCTCAGGGACCCTTTCAATGATAAAACCTTAAAATTTAGCTCTTTCAAACATTACTTAGGTAGTTAGGTATGGTGGCATAGTATTTCTGATCCTTTGTGTATCCCTTTCTCCATTAATAATAAAGGTTTACATATGGCGCTCCATGTGAAAGAGCTCTGGTAGGAAATGCACAAGTTGCTCAAATTTACTTGAGAATAAGGATATTATTCCTTCTATTCGATTTTATTTTAGCAGCTTTCAATTTGAAGAATCAATAGAGTTCTTGTTTTGCCATCAATTATTATCCAAGCGTAATATATATATATATATATATATTCACATTTAAAGGTATTTTATCACAATTCTCTTTGACATATCACATATGGTTCTTTTGTTTTTCTTTTGAGAAAAACAATATATGGTTCTTATTTTCGAAATAAGTTAACCAATAGATAATAGAGACAGAGCATTAGTCAACATGATCCTCATAAAGAAAATCAAGAAATAATCTATTGGAAATGACGGATCATTCCATTTTACTTTGAAATGAGCAAAGATCTTGACCAGAGAGAATATAAACAAGCAACTACACTATAAACTAGGGTAACTTATTATTCTGCAATTGTTGCCGGAAAGGAGGAAACTATGTCACAATGATCCTTCAAAAGCCTCCCGCATCACCCATGTCGACAACAAGATTTGAATGTGGGTGTGTGATATGCACCGCAATTTAGTCACCTCACCTAAAGTGTGTTTGAGTATAGCTGTGGTAGAGATGCACTGATGGCTGGACTTTTGGTTTCTTGGATTGATACATAGTTACGTATTATTAGTTACCATATATGCATATAAACATTTATGTACATCTGAAAACTTTATTATTGTTACATATGAAATAATAATTTAATACTTAAAAATAACTTATTTATACTTTCTATAGTTCAAATTCATCTCAATATAATCACTGAAATGTATATGTACATTATACTATAATTTATTAATCATACATCTAAACCTAGGATCCTACATCGATCCATATCTTTGAATCCGAAGATTAGGTAAATGAATCCAACTGTAAGATGCATGCCAATACATAACTAGATCAACATCCATGAGCATGCCAATAGATAACTAGATCAACATCCTTGATACCATGTAACATAGTCTGCCAAAAGCCCCACCATATTACTAAAGAAATGTAATTATTCCTCAAGCAGACAAGTGTGGTATCTAAGTGGAAAAGGGTAGAGGGGTGGTCCATTACTGCCGAAGTTCGAAGGTAGCAATTGGTCCTAACGGTTAGCTCCATAAGGATTTCTAAGTCATCAAAATTTATATTTATATATGTTTATTATTTAGTAAGTCTAAAAGAATACCAACTGTGTGTGTTCTCACTTGCTAGTTGGGTGAATAAACAAGTAGTGGAGGCTTGTATATAGATAGGATAAACCAAAATTGAGTAAAGTTTGAGAGTTTGGTCTTGTTTACAGCTTTAAATGATCCACAAGCAAATTTTGATATATAAAATCAATATGACAACTAATATAAAAACAAACCGCCTTGATCAATGTGGTGTACCCATCAACTTAGTAAAACCAACTAGACCAACATAGATAAATACTCACACTTCCCCTCACTCCTTTCTGTTCAAAAGGAAAAATGTAAGTGTTCCATTCCCAACAAACATGACCTAATTCACTAGGGCTGGAGAGATTGGGATTTCATTCGACTTGCATAACAACAACATACCCAGTGTAGTCCCACAAAGTGGTGTTTGAGGAGGATAGAGTTTATGCAGACGATAGAACTTATCTCTACCTCAAAGGTGAGGTAGAGAGGTTGTTTCCGATAGAATCTCAACTCAAGACAAAAACAATATTGAAAAAGACGTAATGGAAGTACAAGACAATAGATAGTAACAAAAATAACAAATAGTAGCAGAACACTACTACATCAAAATAATACTATAATCGAACTATACGAAACAAGCACCCAAGGGTGTGGCCTAGTGGTCAATAAAGTGGGTTGAGAACCTGAGGTCTCAAGTTCAAACCACAACGGAGGAGGCGAGTGTTTCTTCCCATAGCCTTGGTGGACAGAGTTACCTGATATCTGTTGCTGGTAGGAGGTGACAGGTATCCCGTGGATTTAGTCGAGGTGCGTGAAAGCTGGCCCGAACACCATGGTTATCAAAACAAAAAAAACTATACGAAACAAAGATAGTAACGGAAATCGAAGAACAAGAAACTACAAGAGACAAGAGTAGTACTACGACTACTAATAAGGACAACAAAACAATGCACTCCTACCTACTAATATGGACACACTCCTACTACTAGACACTTTAAGATATCGAAATTGAAATAAACCACAAGGAGCTAAAACAAACAACAGCAGCATATACTCCCTGATTCAAAGTAAAGGTAGCGTCATACATTACCACCTCATATTTGCAGAAATCTACCTACTTAATACAATTGATGCCTCTCTAGATTTCAAACAGTAGAAGAGGTATTTCCTTCATTTAATTTTATTCTATATTTCTCTCTTAGAAAAAAACAGAAGAACAATTTGATTTTTACTGACCTTGATCAATTGCAAACTCTTCAAATTCGTCGTCGTCTTCGAATAGATCCATCTTCACATCTTCAGCAGCTGGCTTTGGTTGTTCAGTTGCCATTGCGAATTCCTACTAAAAAAAACAAAAAAAAACAATAAACTATAAGCAAACAAATAACTTGGAGAACGCATAATTGTTACGAAATAAAACGACAATATGGATGGTAAAACCCTAGCTATACACAAATTGTAACTGGAGACTGAAAATGAAAGGATAAGAAAATTAAACTTACGGAGATATGGAGAGATTTGGAGGATAATGATTTTGCTTATTGCTGGGTTTTGATAGGAATCTAGAATTTTCTATAGTGAAAGGGAACTTTATAGAAGCGACTGCGAGGTTTTCCTGCGACTGGAGGCAACTAGTAAACGGCGTCGTAATTGTATATGATGTTTCGGAAAGGATCATGTTTTTTTCTTTTAACTTTACTCCTCCTAGTTTTGCTTATGTGCATTTTGCCCCCCTTCCCTCTTCACACCAAACTTTTGTTTTTTTTTTAATGTGAGTTGCATAAATAAATGGAAGAATATCACCTGGAATGATTTGGCCAATTTCACACATACATCCATATGTTATAGTTTTTTTTTAAAAAAAATGTGAAATATTATCATAGACATCAAAAAAAAAAAGTATTACACCTAAAGATTAGTTTTTAAAATCTACAACCACTTTTTCGGAAGGGTGTTGCAAACTACTTAATTGCTGAAATAAATATTGACATCTTTGGGTTTTCCTTCTTGTTTTTAATACTTCTAATCTAACTTTAACCTCTTTTTGTAGTGCAATAGTAAAATTGATACTATTTACTACATTTGTGCCTCGAAATATCCTCCAGTTTCTAACTTGCCAAATACGATTAACCATTGTTCCCCATATAGCTAATACAAACTTCCTTTTTCATCTGTCTCCATTTTCTACTCTTCAGCTTCTGTAAACATTACTTTACTCTCATGTTCTCCAATTGAATTTCAGACCATGTATTCAGCCCATTTCTTATCTCAGTAGTCCATGCACAATCTGCCAATAAATGTTGAGTTTATGCAACTTCATCATCACATAAACAACAAATTCCGTCATTCACAAGTACCTGCATCCTTAGAAGTCTCTCCTGTGTGATTAGCAAGTCAAATGATGAACATATGTTTTGATTGCATTGCTTTTAGAATGTTAAATCAACTTCCTTTAACCTCACTATTTCAGTAAGTGATGCATTATAATTACTAGTCACTGATCAGTAACTCCATTAATTTGTAGTGAGTGTATATCTACCATTTTGGAACTAGTGAGCCATGATGGCTTTGAGTGCATTCAATTTCCTCCGGTTCCAACTGCTATCTAGAGGTGGAATATGATCCCACATGATACTATTCATATAGAGAAAAAATTGAGTGACTTTGTGAGATAAAAATTGTTAGTTGAGTGGCCATTTGAAAAACTAACTCGATAAATGTGATATTTATAGAACTCCTTAGCTTCTACTATCTGTTAGTCTAATTTTAGGACATAAAAGTTCTAAACTATGATTAAATTGATTAGAATATAGCGAAATGGTTGCGGAGAATTACAAAATTAATCCCAGTTTGCTTGGAATTTGGAACTATAGTGGAATTTGAGTGATATTGATTCAATGGAGCCAGTAAGTGGTCACTATTGGGCACATCATAGTTGGAGAGTAAATATCTTTAAAGGTCACTCAACTTTGAGAATTTAGTTTGCAAAGTCATTGAACTTTGCTTTTTATCAATAAAATCACTCAACTTAGGCTTTTGCATCAACAAGATCACTCAACTAAATTTATCATTAAAAAAAAAAACTTACATGGTAATATAGATTATTTTTTTATATCATATAGAGATTAAAAAACAAGATCACTCAAAGTTCAACAAGAATCACAAAGTTGACGTAAATACTATAGAATAGTATTACTTCTGGATATTTTGTATATGTGGTCATATATCAATCCTCATTTCTGCATCAACTAAACATTGACGGGCGATACGTACCTTTCTATGTCAAATCAACCGTCCTAGTTAGCTGACCAAAATCAGCACCAATTTTTTGAGCATCCAATCTTTTTCTAGTGATTGTTATGGCGAAAAAAAAAAAATTATCTATCCACTGTATGAGGAAGAACAACATAAAGTACCATTATAGAGAGTACAGACTCGTGCTCTCTAATACTAGCAAGTATTTTCAAAGGTCATTGATGTCTTGCATAGTGACGGGACCAAAAATTCAAACAAAGCAATTTTTAGACCTCTTTGCCGAACAAGAATCTCCCCTCATGTTAAAGGAGAACATTTTATACATTACCCAAAAAACTATTTTAACTCAATTACACTGTATAATTTTTCTATGAAGAAATTCAATTAAACCCCTCGTCACAAGCTTAGCTCCGTCACCACTCTTGTCCCAATTGGTTTTCACAACCACCACCACATACCCATTGTCTTCGCACAAAGTGGAGCCTGAGGAGGATAAAGTGTACGTAATCCTTACCTCTATTTCAAACATGAGGTATAGAGGTTGTTTTCAATTTGTTTATCACGCAAGATCAAATTCATTATCATCACACCAAAGAATTGTATACAAATTTATTCAAAGGTATAAGTTCCCAAAGCCAATGACCTACACTGAATTTAGCTCCTGAAAAAAAAGAGGAGCTAAACATGACACAAGTAACTACCACTATCAGGATTCAGGACACTATATATATTTACATGGAGAATCGGCAGAAAAATTAGATCCTTCGGCCTTTCACCTTACATCAATAAATTGTTCTTGTGGAACTTCACTCACAAACCTAGAAGTGCTTGTTTCACAAAATCTCTGTAGAATCTTGATAAGACACCGTGTCCTCTTCTTTGCTTGGCTGGTTCCTTCTGTCAAAAGAGAATAAAGAATCGGCATAAGCGCCTGCTCTCTTACCAGAGCAGCTATTACCTCCACGCCACTATTGATGCATAAAGAAAACAAAATGGAAACACAATACTCTTTTCCCGCTCTAGATGTTGAATTCTGTAATTGACTCAAGATTACTGGTAATGCTGAGGCTTCTAAGATCGCGAAAGACCCTTCTGTTCTTTCGGCTAATGTAGCTAAAACCGCGACTGCATCTGTGTTGAGTTCATATTTATCTGAAGAAGCTAAAAGATTGACTAGTGATGGAACTGTTCCAGCCCCAAGTGCTCTCTCGTGGTTCCTGTGACTCAACAGTAGCCCGAATATTGCAACAATCGCATTCTTTTTCCCGCAACTTGTTCCATATTCAATTAGTTCCACTAAAGCTGGAAATACTTCTGGATTTTCGCCTATTAGCTTGCGGTATTCGCGAGGTGAAGAGACGTAGAAAATTATCGCGGCTGCAATTTGCTTAGATTCTAGCTTTAGGCCATTCTTAAGAACACCGAGAATCGAATTCAGGCCCCCATTTTCCATGATCACTGTCTTGCCGTTGGAATGTTTTGATAGTTTGAGCAACGCGGAAATTGAATTCTCTTGCATAGATGGATCATTTGTGTTCAGCATTTGTAGGAGTTCTGGAATGGTTGCAGCTTCAATTAACACGGACCGGTTGAAAATATTTGATTTCGCCAGCAAGCGGATTTCATAAGCAGCCTTGGATTTCTGCTGATCTGATCCAAAATACAGCCTGCTCGTGAGAAACTCCGAGAGGAATTTGATTGCTTCAGCAGCTGCTGGATTTCCTGGCAAAATGGTCCGTGATATATCGCGATTCTTCTTTCTTGATTTAGCTAGGGATATTCCATTATCAAAGCAGAATTGTTGGATCAGCTTTAGCAGAGTAGAATTGGGAACTAATTCTGTGCTTGGTAGCGTCTCCCCTGTTTTGGGACAGAGCAGGTTCCCTGACTTGAGCCATTTCTGAATCGAAGCGCGATCATAGGTCTGCCCCGTGGATACTGTCACTGGATCCGTCATGAGTTCGAGAGAAATGGGACAGCGAAAATCCTCAGGATTCAAGCAACTCAAAGTTTCCAGACAGGATGTCCCATCTGATTGATCAGTGTTCCCATAAACAGAGTCCTCGAAGATAATTCCTCTGCAGTAGCTCAAGAATCCTACTAAACTGCTCAACATAGGCACTTCTCTTTCGTAATTCTCCGAGCATTCGAAATTAATCTCATCCTCCAAGAATTTAATCTGCTTGTGACATTGTGCCCAGGTGGCGATATCAAGATAATCTAAAAATTTCTTGATTACACAAGGGTCCGGTTGAAATTTATTCTCAAATTGGTTCAAAAGCAAAATTACTCTCTTCACGACTTCTTCGTCCTCTGGATCGAGCTCCATTTTTGCCCTCTGTGCTTGATTCGTCACCATTATCACCAACTCCTTGATTTCGCTGGAAACATTAAGAGAATTCAAAGGAAGAACATCAAGTGCTGTAGCCACAGTTCTAACCAAAACTTGAAATTGACTCGCTACAGAGTGGGCTTTCATAAGCATCCAAGTTTTCGCCCCCTCACTCGTACAATCATCTAATAAAAATTTCATCTTTTGGAATGTTGTATGAAGTTCTGCAAAACAAAGGACAATGGAATCTCTATTACTAGGACAATGATCCCGGATTTCCTCGAAAAAAATCAAGAGGATTCCCACTTGTCTAATGATTTCTCGGACGTTTTTCCTTTGTGTTGCAAAGAATTTCGATTTGTAATTGCAAATGTTTTGGGACAGAGTAATTAAAGAATTCAAAAGAGTAGCCGGAGATATCCCCTCACAGGGATGGACCGCCGGGAATGTCAAAACCCGGCGATCATTTCGGTCAAATCTTTGAATCATCGAACGAAACTAAACGTTTATGGTTTCGTATGATTTAGATATCCGACGAAATGAACAGATAAAAGGTTGAGATAGCCTGGATAACGTATTTCGAAATTAGATGATCCACCTCTTTCTCCGCTTGGGAGGACTAACTCGGATTTTAAATTTGAATGTTGTGTGTGAGCTCTGTTTTCATTTCAGAAAGTTTAACAACTTTGGATATAGGAGATGAGTCGGTTAAGGAATACCGTTGGTTAATTTATAGGGAAATCTTGACCAAACAATCTAAATGGACACGTGGCACCAATCCGTACTCATGAACTTATTTGTTGCTTTGACTGGACTGATCCAGTACAGTGAAATGTACTTAGGATGTTCAAATTTAAATGACACGTGTAATGAACACGTGTGTTGCATCTATTGGGTTGTGATGTTTCTTGGATGGTGGGTTTGGGCCTTAGTGGGTCGGGTGCGCTGAGATTTTTTTCCGACTAAGCTTGTTGCCATCTTAGGTGGGGTATTACTCCCTCCGTTCTATTTTATTTGTCACAATTTTCTTTTCAAAAATCAAACAATATGAATTTTAATCATAATCTAAGATGTATCATTATATTTTTATGAAAAAAAATAAAAATTTATAGTACTTTTTAATATTTTAATTTTAATTTTAAATTTTTATTTAATCTAATTTAATTTAATTTTAAAAATTAATTTAATTAATTTTTTTAGTTAACTCTCGAAAAGTAAAAGGTAATAACTATTTTGGAATCGGAATTACTTGTTAAGGTGATATGGTAGGACCCACTCTGCCGACTTACGGTCCAGGTGGATATGAAGAGAGGGTGACGTGTTGCCAGGGTTATGGGGAAAGTGTGAAACAAGTCGAAGCAATCGGATGCTGATAAGGACCTCCGATTTTGGCTTTTCAGAAAGATATTAAAAGCTGCGATTTTACCCCAAAGGGTCGTTTGGTAGAAGGGATAATTAATTTTGGGATTAACTTTAAAATAAACTTATTTCATATTTAGTTTAGATAAATAATTGAGATAACTTATCCTAGAATTAGTTATTTCAGGATTGTAATATTATTTTTATTCCACCTTAAGGGTGAGATAACTATCCCGGAATAACTTGTTTCCAACCAAACGACCTAGTGATTTATTAAGCCTTAAGATACTAAGTGAATTTTAATTTTTTACTTTAATACATAGGCAGAGGCGGACTCACGTGGTGGATTGAGGATGCACATGCATTCATAAACTTCTGAAAAAATTCAATATATATGTATGTATATACTTTGGAAAACCATCGCATATTTTTAACATGTATGTGGTAGGTTATGTAGGCAAAGTCATGTCCAAACCGCCAGTCGCAACGAGTTTCACACAATTCTACCTTCTTTCTTGTTTTTTTTTTTTATATATATATTTGCGTTAGGATATCAGTTTTATGAATGTTGGATAAAATTTTAAGACGTGGTGGTGTTCTGTGACATCACTTTGACTAAGTGAATCTACCTTTAGTGGTGCATCCATTATCTCCGAATCTTTTGGGTTTGCCTCGATAGCAGTTATATTTACAAAAGATACTTTTTTTTTGTATATTGTGCATATTTTAGTTTATGTCATTAAGTTTCTTTTATTTCTTAAATACATTGTGTGGTCAATTTTCCCAAACAAATTAGAATGTAGAGATATTTTCTTCCTTTTAGTTTGAATGATCAATAAATCAAATGATCATTTTGAAGGACTTAGGGAAATTTTGACAATATGGTTTATAGAGCAAAGGGTCAATATCGAAAGATTAGATTCACGAAGAAATGAGAAACACCTTCATGTAATGTCAATATCCTATAGCCCACATTGGAGTAACATCTAGAAATTTCCAAAGAGGAATATAGTATGATTTAATCAATAATCATTTCAATTTGGACTCAATTTAGGTAACAATCATTTAGGCTAAAAAGGCCACCAGGTAATTTCGAATATCTGTAATAATTGTGTTAATTGCCACTCCTTCGTAATAATGCATAATTGCATATGAAGTATTATTATCCTGTTAACCAAATAAAAATTTACAAATTGAAGGCCATGCAATTTATAGCCATGAAAGTGTCAAATTAAAACTATGTTTTATTTGATTATATTTAGCAAATTTTGCTAGCAAACAAAGTTGTGATGCCAATACTCTTGAGCAAATGTCAGCGGTGTGCGTTTATTTCTTTCTTTAGTAAGATGTGTATTTTTAGTATGTACAAATAACTTCATACTAAGGAAAAACAATGCTTAAGTGAAAGGCAGGGGCAGCTATTCTTGTTCAAAGAAATCCAATTGAGGTTCATTTGTAAGAAAATTATACTATATAGATAACGGTGGATATATCGTGTTCAAGTGGTGTCATGAAGCACCGCTTGATAAAATGTTTTATCAAATACGTATACATTAATAATAAGCAAAGTAAAAAAAATGGATGTAAACATAATAAATATAACCGCTTGTTATTATAATTATAGGTTGATTTATAAATTTGTTCACTTTTTTAAATGTTAGTACTGCTTATGAAAAATCTTACATATACCACTAGATGTAAATCGATTAAAACTTTTTCTTTTGTATATACTACATGTCGAATCAGATTGATTTTTATGTCTTTATTTCTTTATATTTCGAATTTTCTTGGTGAAAATCTAGAACCTGATGAATAGTTGTACATCTTAGCTTAGGTCAATCAACCAATTTATTGACTTAATATTACTATTATTTATTTCTTGAAAAAAAAAAAAAAACTTAGCGTAATTGTATCTACCCCAGTAAAGGATGTGCACTTTAACGTATTCATGGCTCTACTTAAAAATATAATAATAAAAATTTCTAAGTTATCTGCGCTAATTTTTTTAATTTTTTTTTAAAAAAAAGTGTTGTAGAGTGTTATTTTTTAATTATTTTGGTGTTGGAAAGTTATTAAGTATTAGTTATATATGAGATTAGTCAAAGAGCAACCTCGAGCTCACAGCTTCTTTTTTTCTCCATCCATTAATTAGTTGCATCACCAATATAAACGTGACAGATCAGAGATGGCATTAGCATATAATTATCCATCTTAAGCATATTTTATATAAAACAAATTGAAGAAGTTGAAGGGGCAGCTTGGAGTAATCGGTAAAGTTATTGTTATGTGATCAAAAGGTCACGACTCACGGGGTTCAAGCCATGGAAACAACTTCTTATAGAAATGTAAGGTAAGGTTGCATACAATAAATCTTATAGTTCGACCTTCCTCGAACCCTGTGCATAGCGAAAACTTTAGTATACCGGACTGTCTTTTTTAAAAAACTAAGGAAGTTCCTAGGAATGAACGAAGAGAGAAATAACAAGTAATATGATTCATGAATGTGATGCCACTGAAATGGACGTAATTTAGGGTTTTAAACTCTAAGTAATCCTTTTATTAGTTAGTAACGTATGAAATTAATTAAGGATGACGGCAACTATAGGAAAGGATTAACGTGGACCAATCAGGAAATGACTAATCTAACGCGCTTAATCACTCTTTATAATTTGGTAATAACACGTCTTTAATTAACTAATTCATGAATCAATTAGAACTATATAATACAATCATTGTATAACCAAGCCAGTAAAATACAGATATATATATATCAAGCTGTATTCTCATCACTGGATGAGGGTCAATCAAACAAATTACGCACTAATAAGGACTGATTTCTTTTTCTAATAACAAGTTCGGATCAGCTTGCATGTGGCACCTGAACTATTTTATTGTGTGCTTATAACCGTGTAGCAAAATTAGTATTTTCACTAAAAAGTCATCAAAATATTTTTAAAAAAAAATTACATACTGAAGAATTTAAGGAGATTCAATATCTACTATATACATATATAATTAAAAAATCCTTTTTATATATACAATATAATATTTCGGTGAAAAGAATTCAAATGAACTCTTGCGTTGTTACTACATTCGCTGCCACGATTATACTATATGTTATGTCCTATAATCATATAATGGTGTATTTGATTGGTTATACCATCAAAGGTTATAATGAAATGAAGTCTTTTTATTTTTAACCAGAAAGGTGAATTTTTACCCATGAGATGATGGAAAAGAGTTGGTAGAGAGTGATTTCTCCTTCAATGGGTCTTAGGTGGTATAAATTCCAATAGATTGAAGTTCGAAAAAGATATCTGACACCAAATGAAGAAAAAAAAAAAAGAAGAAGACTACTTCATCTATCTCAAATTATTTGTAAGTATGTTTTTCTTTTACACGCCTCTTAAGAAAAAAAAAATCTCCTCTTATTGAATATTTACTTTATCTATAATCTTTTCTGATCCATATAGTTTCACACATAATTGAGGTGTTTGTAGTACTCTTGAATGGTAAAACAAAAAAAAAAATCATTATATCTTAAACTTTTAAAATGACAAGTAATTTGAGATAACTATTTTCAAAAATCACAATAAATAATTTGAGACGGATGGAGTAATACATAGAGAGACTTGGGAAAACGGGAACTTAAACCAAGGTTCCCATCATTAATAAATCAACTTGAACATGGCTGGAGCCAGTGACGAGGGGTTCAATTGAATTATTCCGTTAAAAAATTATACTACAAAGATAAGATAAAAATATTTTTGTGATATAATTTATAAACTTTTCAATCCCGTTAAATTTTAATTTTAGGTAAAATTCGTGGCCTAAGATGCAACGCTTTCATGTTTGTAGTTTGATATGTAGCTTTACATGAAATAGTAATGACATGGCACTTGCTATAAGAAAACATGTCCTACCTAACTTGCAAAATATCCTAGCTAGCGTCACTTCAGCTTGATCCTACATTCCTACTACATAATTTTAGCTAGAAAATGTTGTCATCCGTACAACAATGTGAATCCCACGGTCTCAAATGTGGGCTCACCAGAAGTATGAAACTGCACGAATCCTAATTCGTACGCTGATCGCCTTGCACCTGATCGTCTACTACTAGACCTAACATCATTTAATCACATGCTGCCTAAGAATTGAAATACTCAGATATGCGTCATAGCCACCATTGATGGAGCAAGAGATATACAGATAGATATATAAAGAAAATATCAAATGGATGAAAGATGGATTATATACATAGTTTAATTCATCAAAGCATATAATGTGAACACAATTTATAAATACAAAAGAGGTAAACCAAGTCGAAATTTAATTTATCAAAGCGCAGAAGTAGCACCAATCACGTAAACCATGTTTAGGAAAGTGTCATATTATTCCACGATTTCAAATTTCATTTCTCAAGTCTCATATCCGTATGTGATATATATACTCGGGATGCCATCCACGAGGCCTAACATAACCGCCGGATAGGCTATGGTACACCGGGATATTTGTGATTTATATTCAAGATGGATGATCTTTAAAGGACTGACATCAGCTTTTACTTGGAACTAGTAGTACTAGTAGTGAATAGCCAGTTACTTTGTCGGTAAGCGTCTAATTTAGAGGGAAATTAATGGTTTTCTGCACGACAGCAATCAAATGAACAATCCGAAGACTTTATGGAATTGATGACAAAGACGTCGTGTACAAAACAACGTGTGCTCCATTTTACAAAGGAAAAAAAAAAGTACCATTATTTAAAGCAGGGTGGCAAGAATCTATATCCATGCAGGATTCTTCAATGGAGTAACAACAGCCTTCACCTGTAAGTAGTTGTTAAGGCTGTAAATACCCTTTTCCCTGCCCATGCCACTCATCTTGTACCCTCCAAAAGGAATCCCAGCATCAAATACATCATAGCAGTTAATCCACACCGTTCCAGCTCTCAGTCCTCGGGTCAAGGTGTTTGCTGTGTTGATGTTATTTGTGAATACTCCTGCTGCTAGACCATAGCGCGTGTTGTTTGCCCTCTTTATTACTTCGCCAATATCCCTAGCAATAGAGTAGATAAGACAAGAATTAATATGAAAGCTAGAAACTTATCATATCAAGAAGAACACAAAAGTTATGTCCTTGAACATATATTAGATCAAACTTCCCAGCAAATACTGTCACCTAGATCTAAGTCGAGGCATATAGACGCCAAACAAGGAAAGGTTTTGGTCTTTTGGACAGTCTTTTCCCAATTATGTGAAAATTCATATCAAGTGCAAATGTTTTTCAATTACAATATTGTTTCTATAATAAAGGCTATAGGTCATTGGTTGTGACTTTTACGAACCCCTTGGATTATTTAGTTCTTGGCCTCTATTCACACTTAAACAGCATATGCTTTTGTGGAAGAGAAGAGCCGATGAGAATAATTATAGGCTTGAACAAAGTTATTCCCTAGTAGTAGAGTAGCCACTAGAAATTAAGTTGAGAAGAAATATGACTTACTTGAATTTGAACACACATTGCACTGGGCCAAAAATCTCATCCTGTGCTATCGACATGTCCTCCTGATTCAACCAAAGTGTCAAAGATCATGTTAAATTGCTTCCTGAAGGAATTTTCAGAAATATTATTTGACTTTAGAGAGGAAGGAAATCAAGCATATACCTCGACATTTGAGAACACAGTGGGCTGAATAAAGTAGCCTTTGGAGCCAATTCTATCACCACCACATTCAAGGGTAGCAGAGCTGTCACGACCTGCTCTTATGTACCTAAGAATCTTCTGAAATTGCTCCGAGTCGATCTATGATGTTTATAGCAAATATGATATTAGCTTCAGAACATGAAACTTCAAGTTATATGCAAGTCATTTAACAAAATTTTGTCACTAAAAAGATATATACTTTGTAAATCTTTCGTAACATATTAGATTCTTGCACTTCAAGAGCTCATTACCTAATAGAGTTGTCACATGAGGAAACAGAAGAAGAGCTTCTTGGGAGGACTATTTTTCACTTAATGATCGAGGAGAGGCAGACAACATACCATGCGGTAGTGTGATGATATTCGGAACAGAATAAATTCTTTACAAATTAGTTTAGGGGCCAAATTTAGGTTGGAAAATGCAGAGAAATGTCAAATATGAAAGTTCTAGCTATGAAAGTAGAACATAAACATAATGGGACAAGACGAGGGAGAAAAGAGAGGGAATACCTGAGGACCTTGTTCAACACCTTTCCTGAAAGGATCGCCAACTACACGTCTCATTGCACGTGCCTTTGCCTTCTCTATAAATTCATCATATACTCGTTCGTGTACATAGGTACGAGAACCAGCACAACAACATTGGCCCTACAGACAGAAAGAGCTTTAATCATGTGCTCAATTAAGAGTACTTAATTTTAGACGAATCTGCCTGACCTGATTAAAGAAGAGTGCAAAATGTGCCAACTCAACAGCATGATCAATGTCAGCATCCTCGCATATAATGAAAGGTGATTTTCCTCCTAGTTCGAGGGTAACTGGTTTCAGATTGCTTTGGGCAGCCAGCTGAAGAACTGTTTGTCCAGTTTCCGTTGATCCAGTGAAAGCAAGCTGCAAGAATGAAAAGGAAAAATGGTTGAGGGATCAAAATGTCAATCAAATATGCATCACATATTATTCAGATAAAAATCAAGTCAGACGTCCGTCAATCTGCAGTTCAGCGTAGATGAAGCTCTCTCTATATCATCTCGGGCTAAATGAGCACAGATTCCCTAGAAAGATATTTGCTTGCTTATTTGCTTGATCACGCTCAAGAAACCCTCCTTAACAGAATGGGAAGGTTGGCAAGACGGTTAATGCTTCTGTCTGAATTCGATATCACATAAGTAATCAAAGAGTAAGTTAAGTCACCTTCTTTCTTTCTTATTCCAGGAAAATATGTAGTTGTAAAAACAAAATCCTAACGATGACATACACATGCTAGATACTCTCCAGTTGAGCTGCTATAGCTATAACAGCACAAAATGAGTTGGTAATTACCAATTGTTGTCGACCCCCGTGTCAACAAGTTAATCCAGAATAAATTATGTAAAACATTTGGTCCTCTTGACCCTTAAGGAACCCACCATTATCCCAAGCAGAACGTTCCAACCTCATAAGACACTGATTGCTCTTTATTGCGTAAGCGAAACAGATTGTTAGGTCTCCCAATAAAGCACATTCACACGGCAGAGACATTCCAGCACTCATCTTATGATCCGACAATAATATTATTGTAAGTTGTAATTGGCTTATAACACAGTCACTACATGGAAGTTTCATGATTGAGAAGCACTAGCTGCTCTGACAGTGAAACCAGAAACTATACTACTAATGCACCACATTGGAAATGCATCATTAGGTTAAATTCATCCTCCGGATCATTCAGATATAAATCATCACTGCAAGTTGCAAAACAAGCAGACTTCATTTATAAAACGCAGAAGAGTTTCTTTTTCTCTCTCAAAAAAAGAACAAAAAAGAAAGTTTCTCATTGACCTTATCCACATCCATATGACTAGCAAGTGCTGCACCAGCAGTTGGTCCGAAACCAGAAACAATATTTAGAACACCTGGAGGAAGACCAGCCTGTTAGAAGTCAAAATCCACATGTCAGATACATGGAGTGAAGGGTCACTTAATCATGCAAGATGAACAGGACGCTTTTTCAAGCTATCCGTCCAGTTCAAATGTCTTGAATGGATGTAGACTCATCAAAAATGGGAACAATTATTTTCCTATGCAATTGCTGAGAAATTTATGCAATGTAGGAACTTCTGCGCACTAATATACTGTACATGAACCAACCTCGTGGAATAAGTTTGCAACATAAAGAGCTGTCAGTGGAGTTTGCTCGGCAGTCTTCAGGACGATAGTGTTACCACATGCTAGGGCAGGCCCAACTTTCCAGGCAAACATAAGAAGGGGAAAGTTCCAAGGAATTATTTGACCAGCAACACCAATTGGTTCATGTAAGGTTTGTATATGGTGTGGCCCATCAGCTGGAACGGTTAGACCATGTATTTTATCTGCCCAACCTGTGTTTTTCCAAGAAAGCAAAACTTCAAAAGATATGTACATACACGCGAAAGCTTGAAAGTAAGAACAACTAGTTAAGTTTAATGAGCAAATATTCCTTGTCTGGAGAGTTTCATTACCAGCATAATACCGAAATAGTCGCACAAAAGAAGGTATTTCAGCTTGGGCAGCCTGCAAATATGGTTTGCCATTATCCCATGTTTCTAAAGCTGCAATCTCATCATTGTGTTTCTCCACCAAATCAGCAAACTTTAGCATTATCCGTGACCTTTCCTGAAGAACAATTCCCACAGAGATAAGGAGGTACTATACATTAAGAAAAAGACTTCTAGAAACTAATAGTCAACCACTTGAGCAGTATTAAAGCAAAAGAATAGTAGACATAAAAACTGATCAAAAGACAGATAAGATATAAAGCTATCAATCTTACATAAGCACTCATTTTGGGCCACGGTCCCTCATCAAATGCCTTGCGAGCAGCAGCCACAGCGCGATTAATATCTTCCACATCACCTTCAGCAACATTTGCAATGACGTCCCCAGTTCTTGGATCCAAAGTTGGGAATGTTTTTCCTACAAATATACATGTATCCAAGTTTTATCAGCACAGCTACCAATAAAATCGATAACAAAACTGATGAGTTGAAATTGGCACCAAGCACTTACCAGATGCAGAATCAACAAATTGCCCATTGATTAGAAGCTTGGTGTAATTAACTTGGACAGGAGGAGTGATTAATTCCTCAACAGCTGCAGCAGTACTAAACCTGTGAATCTGCCTTGCCACACCATTGCTCCTTCCTGATGATTCCCAAAAATTAAAAACCATAAGCTTTTGTACTGACTAGTATAAATCAAATGGCATTTGTACTGACTAGTATAAATCAAATGTCTCCACCCCCCGACATGATATCAGAGCAGACGGAGGTCCTATGATCGAATCTCACTGTGACCCATTATCAAAAAAAATTCAACATGCTTGACCCATTAAAAAGAATTAGTCCCACACATGAGGGGGCGTGTTGAGAATACAATTAAATAATAAAAGTGTGCTCTCTCTAACAGCTTAAGCTTTTAGATGAGAAGGTCACACACTTCAACATCCACAACTAATCATTGTAGCATACCCCATTTGGTGAAGTTATTATGCATCAATTTCATTGGGAACTAGGATAAAACATGTAAATTCCTGTCCCCTAAAAGTAGAAACCAAGACATACAAAAGTACATGAGACAGGAAAAACAGAAGAATTTAATTCTTCAACTACTAGTTTCTTCATAAAGATGACCAAACAGTTACAGTTGTAGTTCATTAAATACCATGGATACCCTTTTTCAGGATTCAATGAATTCAAGATCCCAGCAATAAAAACTTAATGAACTCAAAGAAAGGAAAAAAAGTAAACAGTACATATATGATCTAGAAGTCATCCACCCTGCATCAAAGCATACACATCAATTTATTTGAGACACAAAAAAGTACATCTACCCCCAAGACACAAACATTAAAAACCTCACCTTTACCATCATCATCATCAAATCATCAAAGATATAATCTTTTTTTTATTTATTAAGAACTTGCAAAAAGACAGATTAAAAGAGGAAAAAGGGTTGCTACCTAGAGGAGCAGAGGCAGAAGGAAGATGATGGAGAGAACGAGAAAGCAAAGAAGAAAGTCTGCGAGCTGCCATAACTTTGTTGTCAACAGTTGTTGGAGTTGGTTAACTTAGTGTGGGAGTTGATGAAGATAGAGATTATTACAGATATAGAGATGATGAGTGAGTGACCAACTACTCTGCTAGGTGACAAATGACACTTGTATGACTATGACCCATACGGCATTTTGTGTATTTGGCATCATGCATCTTCACCTTTTCTGCCTTGTTTTTTCATTCCTTCAATATTACTATCGTTGAAATACCTTTTCTGTTTACCTCTTTAGCTTCTTAGTCTTATTTGTTTGAACTGACTTATTTTAAATATTTTTAAGTTAAAATAATTTTAATTATTTTTATAATATTTAGATAAAATAGAAAAAATACTGTTAAGCAATTATTTTTAAGCTAAAAAAAATAATCAAAAGTTATAAGTTCATTCGAAACATGTTCTTAACCAAACGCTATAAGCACATCTAACCGGGCTCCTACTCCATCCTTTTTAACTCCAATTCTCACATTAGCATCCTTTTGGCCGTAGACGAAATAATTTTTTACTTTATTCAAAAATTAATGTATTGATCATAAAAATGTTAGATCACTTTTTATTTTTGAAATTTTATTTAAATACATTCAAGTGCATAGCTTCATCTTTAAGTCCAACTCTATAAATTTAAAAAAATATATATATATTTGAAATACGTGGTAAAATGCCTACTTAAATTATAGAGTTATTTAGAATATTCGGTATATTACACATATATTTAAATTAAAATTATAAGATTTAATTTATTTTTAAAAAATCATGTCAAGTCAAACTAAGATACATAAACTAATACGAATGAAGTAAATTTTACTACATCATCATGGTGCATTATCAAATAATTCCTCACTAGGTAACTGGTTCGCGCTTCGCGCGACGAAACATATCACTTTATAAATTTCAATTAATATCTAATGAATAAAACACTTAATTTACCAAAATAAATAATTTAAGATATACAATATGAAAAAAGAACTAAGATCAAATATAAGAAATACATTTGTAAAAAATTTAAAGAACAAAGTCAATATAGCTTATTGCTATTGAGTCTTATGGCTTTAATTTGCAATTGAAAGTTCGTCAATTACTAAAGTCAATAACAATGTTTTAATTTAGTAATACTTGTTAGAATTTAGGAGTACTGGATACAAATTGTTGATAAGTAAATGGCTACTTTACATAATATTACAAGTTTATAGAGTATGGACCTCTTATAACAGTCAAAAAGACAAACTAACCAATCGTGATTTGTGTTGAATGTTTTAATTTAATCTTAGCCTCTTAGATATTTCTTCTTTTACAAAAGGAAAATGTATTTTTGTTCCGAGAATGCCTTTTTTCGTGTCTTTCTACTTTAGTTTATTACGCTTAAAAATCTTTATATTACGAAATAGTAATTACTAACACATTTTTTATATCACCAAATCTATTCATCGAGTATTAATTAATTAAAATTACTGAAATAATGAGAGAATATTGAAATCTTAGTGGACTTAAATATGATTTTAATCTAAGAATTAAGAAAATAAAAAAGTAAAAATACACTTTAGTACAACTTCATGTCCAAATAATTCTAAGTAAACAATAGTAGCATATCAAACAATATTATAATCTAAACATCACAAGTCACTTAAATTTAAGCTACTTCAAGCTATATTTATAAAATATTCAAGCCTAATTAATATACTCCCAAAATATTCTTCATTATATGATTTCTTCCTTTAGCTTCTCTGTCAAGAATTAATAACTTATGGCAACGCTTCAAAAAATAGATCACTTTATATGCATAATTCAATATTGCAATTTCATACAAAATAATTGAAAACAAATATAGAATAATGTATTTAAACAACTAATACTCTACCATACAATAAAACAACTAATACTCTACCATATACAGAGATGGCAAAACCAAAAAAATTATAAAAACTTACACTTTTAGGCATAAGATTAAAACTGCAAAACTGAAACATTGTAGAGACAAATAAATGATAATTTTGAGGAAATACAACTACTATAGAAGAAGATAAAAGAACATGAACATTGATATGTACTAATTATTCACTTTAATTGGAGATTCAATGATTAGCACATGAACCTGAAATAACGTGGGAAAGGTAGAGTTTCCTTTCCGGAGGTAGAGAGTTTGTTTTCGATAGATCCTCGGATCAAGGAAAAGCATATCAAAAAAAAGAAATTATGGAAGTAAAAAAATCATGGCAAAATATTATAGAAAACATGACAAAACATTCTAAATAAATAAAAAAAGAAACATGGGTATACAAAAGTAATGAATAATTAATTTTTTAGCCTGTAAAATGAATTAAAATTAAAAGCCCCAAAAATTGAGAAAAAAGATAAATAGCAATCCCGGCCTCATAGCGCGCCAAGTCATCGGATTGATGTTTTTACAAACATATATTTATCTTTTTACTAAAAGTTAAAAC
This sequence comes from Capsicum rhomboideum, assembly GCA_031232105.1. Taxonomy (NCBI): domain Eukaryota; kingdom Viridiplantae; phylum Streptophyta; class Magnoliopsida; order Solanales; family Solanaceae; genus Capsicum; species Capsicum rhomboideum. The sequence continues at coordinate 9,626,780 of CP124716.1, forward strand.
AAATTCAACAAAAGATGTTTTCATACATTTTCACCAACACAAATAACTTTTTAGCATAGTTTTGTGAGAAGAAAGTGAGAAAACGTAATAAATAAATACCTGTGGATTTTTATTTGTTGGTGTTGTACTTCTTGAGATAGTCCCTGCAATACTATTGTCAGATTAGACGTACAAATATAATTCATCACAAGAAAAAAAAAGTTTTTTTCACTATTTGCCACATTATTCTTTTCGTAATGCCTCATAGTTATATAGAATCAAGATATTGCTTTGAAGAGAAAATGGTTATTATAGCCAGAAAGCCTCAATCAGTATCTAGAGGACAAAAGATTATAGCACCCCATACTTATCATCTCTTTTTAAACTTTCAAGGAAATCAACAAAGACATGAAAACTTTATCATATCTTTTCCAGCCAACCTATGGCGTTGTATTTATATTTATAACTTTTGAGTATCCACAATATGCAACTCTGTCCAAATATATATAAGAAATTAGAAGTTGAATAGTCATTAACAGATCACTTGATCTTCTCACCCTAAAAAAGAAAAGGAATCGATTGGATGCATGTCATCCTATGGCTCTTCAGTATGGTCATTTACTACAATTTTTAATACCTTCATAATTCTTCATTGTCTCTTAATTGCCCGTTGTTATTTATTTTGCAGTTATTGGAAACATTAAATTTTATTGTGATTAACCTCATGTATATCTTAAATTTTTTGTTAAAAAATCAAGATAAAACTCAAGAAAAAGGAGAAAAAAGATAAATATGAATGGAGGCCATAGAGAGGTGCCACATCACCTTGTCTATGTTTTTCCTTTATATATATATATTGATTAGTCTTCACTTATTGCTTAAGAAAAATAATTTTATTTAGGGCATTCAAAAGTTGCCACGTGTTGCTCTGAGAGGCCCCCAAGCGCTTAATTTGGCTAACACGTGCCCCAAAAAATATCAGCTCCGAATATTTTATTTTATTTTTGTGTACCCAATACTTATAAATTCAATAATATAGAGGGTCCCATATCTCGATAAAAACGCCCACACCTAGTAAAGTCAAAATCGGTGATCATCCAAAAATCTAAGGATATTTTAAACCGAATTGAATTGTGAACTTTAGACATCTTGTATTAAACTTATATACTCCCACCATTTCATATTACTTGATTCAGTGACAGATCCAAGATTCAGCAATCGTGGGTGTTCGAAAGATTCAAATACGTATATTGATGTCCAAAGCTTAAAGATTCTATTTGAAAATTAAAGCACTCAATTATCTTCTTAATTTACTGAGTGTTTTTCTAAGTCTTATACCAATTTTTATATATTTTTTATATAATTATACTTAATCTGCCTCGAATTTAATGGATGCCGAAGCACCAAAAAAATGGTCATAGGTCCGCCCCTGAGTTGGTTCATGTTAACTTATCACATCCTTAAGAATTTTTTTTAATTATAATTATATTTTATTAATTTAACTTTATTTATGATATTTTAGAACTCTAAATTTGACTACTATGAGTATTTACTTCGTGTAGCTATTTTATAATAAGAGTAGAAAGGGAAACATATAATAAATTTTTCTTAGTTTTATAAATTGAAACAATAATTTTAAATATAAGGGCCAAGTAAAAATGAAAACGAGGGAATATATGTGAATTTCAATATATGCTAATTTCGAGAATAAAATTACACTAATTAATATTTAATCCATTCTATCAGGTTATTATTTATTTTTTAAGTTACAGATTTATTATGTAAATTTATATTTGTTATGCTATACATGAATTTAATTTAATTAGTTAATCTGCGAGTTAGTAAAGAGGCAACTTTTTTTAGGTACTATTAATTTCAGCATATGTTATACAACGTCTGATAGCCAGTTAGAAAGTAAATTATTTATGCATAAAATTAATACGACATTTGATTTGCAATATAGAACGCCACATAACTAATTAATACATATATAAATTATGAAAAAAATATTATTTTATACAAAATAGAAGATGAAATAAATAGTACTACTTTACCTAATAAGTATATAACTAATACTTATATAATTCTAATCAATTACCAAACATCCCTAAACTGTTGACTATACAACAATCTAGGGATATTGTAATTTGTAAAGCATTACTCATTTGATATGTCGATGTGACATCCAATTTAAAACACTTGCTACTCCTTCGGTTCAATTTCACTTTCATGGTTACTATAAGTATATGATTAAAAAAAAAATCATTTTAAAATAATTAAGATAGAATTAAGTATTTTTAATATTTATTTTAATAAATACAAATAAAAATTAATACAATTTTTACTAAAAATAAGAAAATTAATATGAGTAATTCTATTAAATTATTAAATTAATTATTTAATATTTCTTGAGAGGCATGTAAAACAACACTATACAAATAAAACGGATGGGAGGGAGTAGTATGATACTCATAAATTGTGACATTTGGACATTTCGTTAATCTTTTTCGAAATATCATAATCATACTTGCATATAGACAATTGAATGAAAATTAACGTGCTAGCTAGACTTTTAGCCTTGTGATATTTGACGTTGCTGACTTTTTCTGTCACAATAATTTAATTTTGTATCGATATTTTTATGACAAAACAGTATTCTTGGTTTGAAAGGAATATATCCAAAATAAATATACTCTCTCCATTTTATTTTACTTGATCCTTATATCAAAAATAAATAGTTCATTTTACTTGTTAATTTTAGCAAATCAAGAGAGATTTATTTTTTTTCATACTAATTTAGTATTAAATAATTACATAAAGAAGGAATATTCAAATTTAGAGTTTTAAAACGTCATTAACAAAGTTAGTTCAATAAAATATATTTTTAATCAAAGTTTTATTAAGGAGTGAGTCAGATACGAAGTGATATGAAATGGATGTAGAGACTAAGAGAGCACTATTGTGTCGAACATTAATGTAGTCATTTGATTGGCGTCCCATACCTTGCCACTACAATCAAGTGTTATTTCGACTTCTTAATAAAGAAGTATCGATGTATTGAAAATAAATAAATCTAAAACGAAGAAAGTTATGATAAATATTAGTGAGATAGTTTCTTAGATGGTCAATGCAATTTTTAGTTTATTTCACCAAAAGTAATAAACTATATTTTGTAAAGAAAAATCATTGAACATTGTCACTAAAAGTTACTACACTAAACTATGTTTCTGTAACGAAACAGTAACTCAATTTTGCGTAAATAATAAAATGGGTGATTTTTGCTAATAATAAAATTTAGTTTAGTGACTTTCGTGATCTAATAACTTTTCTTTACAAAGAATAGTTTAACATCGTGTCATCATTGACAAGAGGGAGTTGTTTGGATGATAAGCACCACTCACTTCCAACCTTGAGGTTGTTAGTTCGAGTCACCAAGAGAATAAAAAAGATGAAAGCTCCTAGGGAGGAGTTAAAAAAACATCGTGTCATCATCCAAGATTTATGGTATATGTACCGCCTTCAATAAAAGGCAATGGGATATTATATATATATAGCAATAAATTTAAAATTTGTGTTTTTAATTTTATATTCTTTCTTACAAAACATCTACATTTGTACATGTAGACTTGAAAAAATATCTTATTCTATTCAGATGTGGACGTGAGATCTTATTTGGTATCTATGAGTTCATATATAAGTCATGCTTGGTATAAAATACATTGAATGATGTGAACAAAATAGAGCCAAGAATTAGGAGGGAAATAAGAATTAAGAGCTAGCATAGAGATCTCCTTCTATTCAACTATTTTTTCCATATGTTGTACGTCAGGCAACTGAATCCAATTTTTTAAGTTGCTCCTAAAACCAGGACTTGGAATTTTGCCAATTTCCAAAATGGAAATTATTGATAAAAGTTTGATCAAACAAATCTGGCACCTAAGGTTGGTTTCAATTTGAGTTGTTCATTGTGATGAATTAAATTAGAATTTTCACTAAGGATATTCAAGATTTAATTTATATAAAGTAATAAGTACTTAACTTATATACACAATATAATTTTTAAACTAAAGGTGTTCAACGGACCCCGTATGTAGCTTCATCCTGGTTGCCACAAGTGCGAGTGGTTGAGAACACATATGACGTTTTCACCATGTGAGGAAGGTGGTGAGACATTTTTATAGTTGGCATAGCAGCTTTAAGTACATTAGATACATTCATAGCCAAATTAAGGTAACAATTTTCTGTTGCATACTTGCATATTACATACCTTTTGAGTTTAGGTTTACATTTAAATAAGATGAGTTCTGCATACTTATTGCAAGTATTTGATGATTTCTTGTCCCACCTTTTGGTCTAATACACAATAACTATACTGACTATTGTTTGACTACGTACGAAAGAAGTCTGAGTTTACTCTCTTCCACATCCGTATTCATTATTTTAAAAAGATAACATAACAAAGGGATTAAAAATCTATTTCAAGCCTCCGATACTAGTTATCTATGACATCCTGTCCGTAAAAAAGGAAATAACATTACAATGCGTCTGCAGAAAAAAAACAAAAGAAAATTTTGAATTCCGATCCTCTAACTATGTGAAACGAAGAAACATTAGTCGAATAATAACAACATCCGTATTTATTTCTTTGGGCAAAATTGGACTAACTTATTTCTTTTCACTTGCATAATCAATTTAACGAATGATATTATAGATATATACAAGCTTAAAACTTACTCTATAACAATAAGTAAACTGATGAAGCTAATTACTTATATTTTTTTCATTCAAGTGAGCTACTCAATTGAAATTACGTACACCAAGAATATAACAAAAGGTTTAATTCTGCACCCATTGTTAGGAATTAAGAAAACTAAACAACAATTATCCAACGAAAGAATATATCTGGGAACGCATTAAATATTTTGATACGTACTATAAATCTCGTAGAATTGATGACTGCTGCCACCAATCATCAGGAACATCAACATTAATGCCCTTCAGTATTTTGTTCATCTCTTCCCGGTATTGATCAGCGCTTCCAATATCAAGATCAACTCCGAGGCCTTGTTGCACTTGCTCCATTTGACCACATGCTTCTTGTTCCAGGGGATTATCATCATCTTCTTGTTGATCACAAACTCCGTCGATGATCGAGTCCCACGGATCTTCAGTCTCCTCCGTAACTTGATCTTCCACTGGCGGTATATATTCGTTATCATGTCCGAGCAGCGTAGCATCGATAAATTCCTCTTTGTTCCTCCATCACCGCATGATCATCCTTCACCTTTTTCTCTTTATTTAACTTCTTCTTGATTCGGCACACTACAAAATCTTCTTTAGGAATATTGTTTTCCTTAAAGAAATCATCCACAACGTAACATTCTTTCATAAGCCAAGTCTTGTTTTGTTCCTTCTCCCCTACCATTCTTCTTTATAGGATCTTCACTCGTTTGCCCTTTCCAAGTCCCGTAAGAGCACGTTCGGCAAAACCTTATATGTTGGCTTTTTCGCTTCTTCAACGGAGTAATAACGTAACGAATTTTCTCTTCCGAATCTCCAAGTATATCCCAAGGCGGTTGTTCTCCATATATATCTGCAAACTGGATAGGACAACATTCCTCACTTGAAAATAACTTTCCCTTGAAAAACCTTTTCAGATAGTAAATTAGTTCCGCATCGGTAGGGTGGAAACGCATACCCATGACAGTACGTGAAGTAGCAGCTGGTAACATCGACGACATCATCGATCGCCTCTTTTTCTTACGTATAGTCTAACACTAGAACACAAGAATGAGAAAATAAGTAAACTATTTATACAAACTGTTGGAGGGAAATTATAAAGTGTTATAACTGTATTACCGACTCAAGTTCGTTCCTAATTTTTTCTTTTCCTAAAAAAATTATGATTTGGAACTAGCTATTCTGAATTTTATTTTATTTTTTTCAGTTTCATTTTATTTTTCAAAGAATAGCTTCATTTATCCAGTAGGAAGTTGTAGAAAGGTTTTTCTTGTAACAGAAGGAAACGAATTAAAAGGTACTTTGTATTTCCCTCGTTTACATTTACAATTTTTTTTACTTTAAATAAAACTAATTACTGCTTCGGACAAGAAATTTCTAGATTAACAAAAAAAATTTCAAACCCAACGTAAACCAAAAGAAAGAGAAAATGTGACATGTGTTATTGACCTTTTGATGTGTTAAGTGTAATACTCCCTCCGTTCCAAAATACTTGGCCTTCTTTCTAATTTTTTTTGTTTCAAATTACTTGTCCTACTTATAAAATCAAGACTATTTTAAGCATTCATTTCCAGTTTTACCCCTAATATTACATTAAGTATCACACCAATTTCAAGGTTATTAAATGAATATAGAGATGAATATAGAGAGTCAATTCTTGATTTCTACTCTCACCATCATTATTTAATTATTAGAGTACAAGGGTAAATTGGTAAAAATACATCTTCAATAATTACCTTCTTAAGGGGCGTGTCAAGTCCAAAGGGGCCAAGTATTTTGGAACGGAGGGAGTAATAATATATAAATAAAATACTCTCTTCGTTCCCTTTAATTAGTTGTCATGTTTCATTTTTCAAGAGTTAATTTGATTAATTATAAAAATAAATTAGATTAGATTAATTTTATATTTTAAAATTAAAATTTAGATATTCAAAAACTATATGAAAAGTACCACTTATAAGTTATCTAGTGAAGAAATTTAAATATAATGGGAATTGGCAGAAAATTTAGTTTTCAGAATTTTATTAGCATATATATACTCTCTTATATTGTACAATCCGATTCGTCTAATTGAGTACACACTCTATTTATTTTCATGACTAGATATTGGTATCCGTGTTAGCACGGACCCAATATATATTACTTTTTTGTCTCAATTAATGTGAAGTAGACGAAATTCGGATAATCAACTAAATTTTTATATGATTTTTAAAAAATTTAAAGTTACTAATTATTATGATTTATACTATTTATAGTACTTTTTACATATTTTTCAGATAATATATGTTCCTCTCTATGCCCCATTTTTTGCGGCGCTGATGAAATTTGGAGAGTCAAGCAAGTTTGACATATAATTTTTAGATATTTTAAATAATTAATTATTATAATTTATATACTTTCTAAGTAATTTTGAAGTAGTATATGTTACTCCCTCTGTCCCAATTTATGTGGCATTGAAAGTATTTGGAGAGTCAAATAAATTTTTATTTGTAAATTATAGTAATTTTTACGTCATTTTCAAATAATATATGTTACATCTTCTGTTTTAATTTATGCGGCACTAATAAAATTTCAAAAGTCAACAAAATATTTTACGTCATTTAAATATTTTAAATTTTAATATCTTTAAGCAGCGAAAATTCAATTTCCGTTTCAATTTGTTTAATCTCTAGCCATTTTACCTATATGATACCAATTTTACCAAAATTGAGCCTAAATTGGCCCAATTTAAAATTCTAAATTTAACCAATTCAAAACCCACAACCCGACCCACCTAATTTTAATCTCAACAGTCTACACCCTTTAATCAGACGATCCCTATACATTCCCCTACATTTTCTTTCTATTTTACCATAACACGCCTAACCTAATACCATTTCCCCCAAACCCAGCCGCCATAAGCTCCTCCTCTCTTCTTCCTCCCCCATCGCCTCCACCGGCCACCCCTGGCCGAGAACACCATAACAAAATCACCCCCTCACGTCTCTATTCTCTCACTCACCTCCCACTATAAACCATAGCAGACCCCATATCCCCTATTTCCCTTGTTCTCTCTCCACTGTCACACTCAATTCCGACCGTCGATCGAAATCACTACTAAAACATATTAGAAATCTTGCACCTCAATGTCCATAATAACATAGTTTTTAATCGAAATTTTGTATGGTGTAATGTCTTCTCTGTTATATAGATGGCTTAGCTTTGTCTGTAAAAGCTCATATGCAAAAGTAATATAATAGGATAAGGCGGTGATGTATGATGACATGAGCACAGGGTAATTTAGTCATCACAGTTAAAACTTGCTAAAGTAGAGTATTTAAGAAAATATTTTTAAAATAAAAATTATGCAATTAATATTATTTTTAATACACCAAATAAAACAGTGCATAAAAAAAATACAAATATAACTAACACAAGTATTATTAATATAAATATTATTAATACACTATATTTTGTATTATTTTTATACGTCCTATCAAACGATTCCTTAGTGAAGATATAGATTATAGATATAGAGACGATGAGTGACCAACTACTCTGCTAGGTGACAAATGACACTCATGAGCCATATGGCATTTTTTTTTGTGTATTTGTCATCATGCTTCGTCACTTTTTCTGCCTTGTTTCTCATTCCTTCAAAATTACTATGGTTGAAATACCTTTTCTAGGCTTACTTATTTGGATTGGATTGGCTTATTTTAAATATTTTTAAGTCAATAATATTTAATTACTTTTATAATATTTGAATATAATAAAAAAAATTCTTATAAGTAATTATTGTTAAGTAAAAAAAATAAAAAATAAGTCAAAAGTTTTAAGTTCATTCGAACATGTCCAAGTCTCACATTAGCATATTAGAATGCCTACTTTATTTATAGAATTATTTAAGAATATTCGATACATTACACATATTTTTAAATTAAAATTATAAGATTTAATTTTTTTAAAAAAATTATAACAAATCAAACTAAGATACATAAATTAATACGGATGAAGTAATTTTTACTACATTAAGGAGTGGTACTTCTTTTAGTAGTTTAATTATTTTATGATTGATGGAATGTGTCCGTTTTTTATTTGTGTTTCAATTAATTAAAATTTGCGATTACAAATTTTACTTTTAGAATAAAGCATCTAATGTATGATTTTGATTACTAAACTTCTCAAAAAAGTTGTTGAACAATTCTTTTCAACATCATCATGGTGCATTATCAAACAATTCCTCATTAGTCTTCACTTATTGCTTAAGAAAAATAATTTTTTTAGGCCATTCAAAAATTGCCACGTGTTGCTTTAAAAGGTCCCCAAGCGCTTAATTTGGCAAACACGTGCCTCAAAAAATATCAGCTCAGAATATTTTACTTCTCTTTTTGTTACCTAATAATAATTTCAGTAATATAGAGGGTCCCATATCTTGATAAAAACGCCCCCGTTTGATCGAAAATAAAAAACGTATTCACTTTATTTGATATTTTTGAAGTTGAAAATAGAGTTGGAGTTGTGTTTGGCCATAATATTTTCAAAAATATTTTAGACTTTAGATGTGCTTGTTTATAAAGTGATAGAAAAAATTGAGTGCAAAAAAAGTGAAAACACCTTAAGAGGCGTTTCTCAAAAAACTAAAAATTATGAAAACATATTCAGAAATATATTTTTTATTTTCATGGTCAAACAAGTATTTCAGGATAAAGTGAAAACATAATTCAAAATATTGTGAATAATATTTATGGCCAAACGCCTGCCTAGTAATGTCAAAATTGGTGATTATCCAAAAATCTATGGATATTTTAAACCAAATTGAATTATGAACTTTAGACATCTTGTATTAAGCTTATACTTATATACTCCCTCTATTTCATGTTACTTGCTTCATATTAACTTGATATATCATTAAAAAAAAAATTAACTAGAGCTATATTTTACTAATTTAACTTCATTTATAATATTTTGAAATTCTAAATTTAACTATTATTTACTTTGTGTAGTTATTTAATGATGAGGGTAGAAAGGAAAAAACATAATAAAATTCTCTTGATTTCATAAATTGGACAAGTAAATTGAAATAATTATTTTTAGTATTGGAGTCAAGTAAAATGAAACTGGGGGAATATATGTGAATTTCAATATATGCTAATTTCAAGAATAAAATTACACTAATTATGATTTAATCCATCATATCAGGTTATTATTTATTTTTTAAGTTACAGATATTATGCTATAAATGAATTTAATTTAACTAGTAAATAAAAAATTTAATCTGAGAGTTAGTAAAGAGGCAACTTTTTTTAGGTACTATTAATTTCAGCATATATTATACAACGTCCGATAGCTAGTTAGAAAATAAATTATTTATATATAAAACTAATATGACATTTGGTTTGCAATATAGAATGCCACACAACTAATACATATCTAAATTATGGAAAAAAAAGTATTATTTTATATAAGGTAGAAGATGGAATAAATAATACCTATTATGTGTATAAATAATACCTATATAATTCTAACCAACTACCGAACACCCCTAAATTGTTGACTATACAAAAATCTAGGGATAATATTATAATTGAGAAAAGACATAAAGTGACCATTGAAGTTGTCCCAAATTTGCTAAAAGACATTTTAATTTTGCGAATGACCTATTACCCCACAAAAATTATAACGACCATTGTAAATAGACCATTTTGATGAATTTTCTCACCAGTCGTGTTCTCACATTGATAAGGTGCGTGAAGAAGTAAAAATAAAACCCTAACCCAGTGTAAAAGGGCCACATGGGATTATCAATTTGGTTTCTCTTCTTTATTAATTAAATCCATCTTACCATCTTCCCCAAAAACACTATTGATAGCCATTGAAAAAGCTTTTTTAATCAAAAATATTTTTTTCCTCTTTCCGTCCTCAATGAATCAAATGATGCACCAAATAGGACCCAATAATGCATTATTTTGTTAGTCACTATTTTATCCGGTCAAAATAAATTTTCCGACGACAAAGAAATGCTTCTTTAACATGCACCGGTAGTGATTTTCACCATCGACCTTTGATTTTTGCGATGAAATTGACGAAAAGATAACACACAATAAAAAGAAAAAATAAAGAAGGAGATGGTCATTGTTAGCCACCATTTTATCCGGTGAAAATAAATTTTTCGATGAAAAAGAGATGCTTCTTTAACATGCATCGATAGTGAATTTCACCATCAGCATTTGATTTTTTCAGCGAAAATGATGGAAATATTTTTTTCCGACGATAAACGATGACAAATTAGTGGCCAAAAGCCATAAAAATTGCATACTGTACTATATTTTTTAATTTGGTGAAGAGGTTTAGGGAAAGGGAAGAAGTAAGAGGGGTGAGGGTGGGCGTGAGGGAGGGATTTGAAAAGTTTTTTCTTTATTTATAAAAAATAGTACTTTTTTAAAAAATAAAATAAAATTATGCATTTTAATACATGACAATCAAAGATTGGTGCGTGAAATTTTTTTTTTTCTTAAAAGTGGAGTTGATCCAAAATGAGTTAATAATATTATTTTTGAATTGTTTAGGAGGTAATAGAACTCCCGCAAATGTTAAGTGTCTTTTAAAAAATTCGCAACAACTTTAATGATGTATTTATATCTTTTGTCTATTGTAATTTGTAAAGTATCACTCATTCATCCTATGTTGAATGAAAAAGTAACTTGCTAGACTTTTAGCCTTGTGATATTTGACGTTGCTGACTTTTTCCTGTACAACAATTTAATTTTATATCGATATTTTCACGGAAACAAAAAAGTATTCTTGGTTTGAAAAGGAATACATCCAAAAATAGATATACTCTCTCCGTTTATTTTACTTGACCCTTATATAAAAAATAAATAGTTTATTTTAGCAAATCAAGAGAGTTTTATTTTTTTTCATACTACTTTAGTATTAAATGTTAAATAATTACATAAAGTAAGAATAGTCAAATTTAAAATTTCAAAACATCATTAATAAGGTTAGTTCAATAAAATACATCTTTAATTAAAATTTTCTTAATGGGTGAGTCTGATCAACATGCATGATCAAGGAATATGAAATGGATGCAGAGTATAAGAGCACTAGCCACTATTTGCCGAACATTAATGTACTGTCTCGGTTCGTTTGATTGGCGTCCCATACCTTGCCACTACAATCAAGTTTTATTTCGATTTCTTAAAAAAGAAGTATCGATGTATTGGAAATAGATAAATCTAAAACGAAAAAAGTTATGATAAATATTAGTGAAATAGTTTCATAGATGGTCATGCAATTTTTACTTTATTTCACCAAAAGAAGTAAACTATATTTTGTAAAGAAAAATCATTGAACATTGTCACTAAAAGTTACTACACTAAACTAACTAATGTTTCTGTAACGAAAAAATAACTCAATTTTTCGTAAATAATAAAAGGGGTGAATTTTGCTGATAATAAAATTTAATTTAGTGACTTTCATGATCTAATAACTTTTCTTTACATATAATAGTTTAACATCGTGTCATCATTGACAAGAGAGAGTTGCTCGGATGGCAAGCACCCATCACTTCCAACCTTGAGATTGTGAGTTCGAGTCACCAAGAGAGCAAAAATGGGGAAGCTTCTAGGGAGGGGTTAAAAAAAAGCACCGTGTCGTCGTACATGATTTACGGTATATGTACAACCTTCAATAAAAGGCAAGGGGATATATATATAGCAATAAACTAGAAATTATTTCTAGCCCTTTAAAAATGTTATTTTTAATTTTGTATTCTTTCTTACAAAAGATCTTCATTTGTACATAAAATTGAAAAAACATCTTATTCTATTCAAATTATAAGTGGACGTGAGATCTCATTTGGTACCTATGAGTTCATATATAAGTCATGCTTGGTATAAAATACATTGAATGATGTGAACAAAATAGAGCCAAGAATTAGGAGGGAAATAAGAATTAAGAGCTAACATAGAGATCCCCCTCTAAGTTAGGCAACTGAATCCAATCCTTTAACTTACTCGTAAAACCAGGACTTGGAACTTTGCCAATTTCCAAAATGGACATTATTGATAAAAGTTTGATCAAACAAATCTGACACCTAAAGGTGGTTTCAATGTGAGTTGTTCATGGTGATGAATTAAGTAAGAATTTTCGCTAAGAGTATTTAAGGTTTAATTTATATAAAGTAATAAGTACTTGACCTATATATATACACAATATAATTTTTAAACTAAAGGTGTTCAACGGACCCCTTCTGCTAAATGTAGCTCCACCCTGGTTGCCACAAGTGCGAGTGGTTGAGAGCACATATGACGTTTTCACCATGTAAGGAAGGTGTTGAGACATTTTATAGTTGGCATAGTAGCTTTAAGGACATGATTAGATAAATTCATAGCCAAATTAAGGTAAAAATTTTCTGTTGCATACTTGCATATCAGATACCATTTGAAATTTAGGTTTACATTTAAATAAGACGAATTCTGCATACCTATTGCAAATATTTGATGACTTCTTCTCCCACCATTTGGTCTAATACGCAATAACTATACTGACTATTGTTTGACTACATACGAAAGAAATCTGAGTTTACTCTCTTCCACATATACGTATTCATTATTCTTAAAAAGATTGCAGGACAAGGGATTAAAAAATTTCTATTGATGTATCTATTTCAAGCATCTGATATAGCTAGATATATAACATTTTATCCGTGAAAAAAGGAAATAACATTGCAATGTGTCTGGAGCAAAAAAACAAAAGAAATTTTTGAAATCCGATCCTCTAACGAATTAAGTGAAACGAAGAAACATTAGTCGGATAATAACACCATCCATTTTATTTCTTTGGGCAAAATTGGACTGACTTGTTTCTTTTCATGACTTGCATAATCTATTTAATAAATGATATAGATATATACAAGCTTACAACTTATTCTATGACAATAAGAAAACTGGTGAAGGTAAGTACTTGTACTTTATTCTTTTAAGCAAGCTACTTAGCTAGTTAGCTGAAATTAACGTACAGTAAATATACCCATTGTTGGAAATTAAGAAAAGTACTAAACAACAATTATCCAGTGAAAGAAACTGGGAACACATTAAATACTTTGATTGGTACTATAAATATTGTAGAATTGATGACTGCTGCCACCAATCATCAGGAACATCAATAGTAATGCCCTCCAATATTCTATTCATCTCTTCCCTGTATTCAGCTCTTCCAATAACAGTTGTTGTATCCTCAACCTCATCATGATCTTCTTGTTGATCACAAATTCCATCGATGATCGAGTCCATTGATCTTCAGTCTCCTCCGTAACTTGATCGTCTTCCACTGGCGGTATATATATATTTGTTATCAGGTCGAACAGCATACCATCGATAAGTCCCGCAACATCTTGATATTGTTTCTCCACCGCATGATCATCCTTCACCTTTTTCTCAGGGGCGATCAATACTATTGGTGACATAAAGCAACTTTCAAAGAGTGACCTTAATTTTTTTTAAAAAAGAAAAAAGAAGAAACCTTTCATAAATATTTTTTATTTGAAATCTAATTTTCTAAAGTCTGTTTAGATATAAAGTTATGAAATAATTATTTTATAATCAAATTTTCTTTTCAATTGATAATATAACTAATTCATTTGATCTCTCTAGAGTATTGTTAATCTTAAGTAAGATTTTATCAATTTCAATTTTCGTTATTAATCTTAAGTGAGATTTATCAATTTCAATTTTAAGAACTTCAAGCTGAGGCAACTGCTATAGGAATTGTTAACATTATTCTGTAAAAAAATATAGACATTTGTAAAAGAATAAGTGTTTTTATCTGATTGAATATATCGATTAGAGAATTATTATCTACTTTTGAGATCCATTTCATAAATTGTGTGCACACATTAAAGGGTCGTTTGGTTGTGAGGCAATTTATCCGGGATTAGCTATCTCGAGATTAGTTATCCCACTACAATCCCAGGGTAACTAATCCCGGGATAAGTTATCTCATGTATTTTATCCCAACTAAACATGAGATAAGCTCATCCTAAGATTGATCTCGGAATTAGTTATCCCTCATCCCTTGTACCAAACGAGCCCTAATTGATTTTGGGCATTTTTCCTGGATCAAAAGGTTATCTTATAAAATTTCTCTCTTTTTAGTTTTTTTTTCCTTGAAAGTTTTTAATACTATATAAAAAAAATGTTAAAAAATAAAAAAATGGGGCACCAAAAATTAGGAGGCCTAAATCTTGGCTTCGGCTTTACCTTAAAGTCGACACTGCTTTTTCTCTTTATTTAACTTCTTCTTAATTCGCCACACTACAAAATCTTTTTTGGGAATATATAGTTAAGAAACTATATCCATAGTACAAATTTGTAATTGTATAAAGAAAAAATAAAACTAATAAACTTAATTTGTTCAAGAAAAAAAAACACTACGAATTATTCAAATCATTTTTAACAAATGATTTCCTTGTTTCAAACTTATGTTACATTGTGAATACATTTTTCAACTTCCTCATACGTTTATTCTTCTACTGAACTCTCATTTTGTATTATTGGTAATATTCCATCAACATGTTTGACATGAGGCTAAGAAAATCAGAATTAATATTTAACAAAATATCGACATTTCTTATTTCTACATATTCACAATGAAAAGATTGATAAACACGAATAAGGCTAATATATATATATATATATAAAGAGAGAGAGAGAGAGAGAGAGAGAGAGAGAGAGAGAGAGAGAGAGAGAGAGAGAGAGAGAGAGAGAGAGAGAGAGAGAGAGAGAGAGAGGAAGAAAAAGAAAGTATAATAATAATTATGTATTATTAAATGGGTATATATAAGAGGTCAAATTTCCATGTGATAAACATAGAACGTAAAATATAAATTAACTTTTTCATATTAGTACGTAAATTAAATTTAATCATGGAACTTAAAATATTCATTTTTTCAAAATTTAACTTTTTCCATATAAACATCACTTAATTGATATAAAAAAAAAATTGTTGTTACCTTTTGTTAATTCATTAATGCGATATAAAGAAATTGTCAATCTTATAAATTATTGATACATATATGGAAGGGAGAATGTAATATTGACTCAAGTAGCTTAAATTTAATATTACAAATTTGGAAATATATTTATGGGTAAAATAGCATTCAATATTAGTTGTTTTTCACCATAATATGTATATCAATTAGGAAATTTTGCATATATTTATTGTTAAAATGATTGTCAGTATTAACTGGTCGGTTGTTACCTGAATTTAATCTAACTAATTTAATTATAGTAAATTACTAAGTATTACTTAATTTTAATTCTTTTTTAATTTGAAGTACTTAAATTTAATTGAATGAAAATCCATTATTAAATGTGCATGCAAACAGATTCTCAAAATAAACTCCTTTTTTTTTTATATCCCAAACTTATCTTTTGGAAATCGTTTCAATGATCAGATATATTTTCTTACTATTATCAGCTCAATAATTGTATTTAGATTCTTATTAGATTTTTCGTGATAACTTTTGTTGTAAAAATGTCAAGTGGCTAGTTCTCCAGACGCCATTTGGCTTAACATCATGCTAAACTACCCCTCCTTTATTATATATACTAGTTTAGGGTACACGCCCCGCGCGTGTACCTCGCTTCAATGAGTTCAATTTTATAAAATCACTTCGATATTATAAAAGAAAATATGTCTTGATTAATAAATAAATTGATGATTTTATTAAATATGAAAAACACTTCAATAGAAAATTAATATATTCATACATACCATATAAAAGCATAAAAATTACTTTAAACTAAATTAAGAAAAACTAAGACCGATAAAAAAAAAAGCTTTAAAAACTTTCTCGATATGACAAAAGGAGTAATTCATACGTCGTTAGAAAGTGTTAGAGGACAACAAATTAATATGTTTACTATTATAAGGTAAAATAATATGCTATTGAAAGAATTTACCTAAAGTATTCCTATTAGACACTTTCAATTTTGAAAAATTATTTTTCTACTTATTCTGACACATCTCTTAAATATCTAAGTTAAACCACATAAAATTTGAGAGAAGTGCCAATATGAACACTTTATTATGTGTTCCGGTGCTCGATTGATGCAAATATTATAAAGATAATTAAATAAAATAGTAAATGACAATTTTGTCTATTGTAAACAATAAGGAAAAGGAAAAACGAACTACATCATATGAGCATATATAATAATATAATACAAGTACGTATAACAAATTAACAATAACAAAAAGAATTATGATAAAGTAAAAGATGACAATCTGAAAATTGCGATAGAAGATAAGTGAAAAGTCACGTGTGCTACTCCACCGGCCTCATATTTTCACCTTCACCTTTCTATAAGAGCTTTTACAAAACTATTGATAGTATTGATTTGAAAGAACAATAAGTAATCCAGTAAAAAAAAACACAAGCTAACAACATATGCAAATTAGTGAGTATTGACTATTTTAACATAAATATATACATCGTGCTATATCTCTTAGCGAGAATTTAACTGTATAGGAGTACAAATATCACAAAAGCTTACTATATAAATCAACGATGGCCACTTGTGGGCATATAATCTCCACAGCAATGGTTAGATTATCAATGAGTAACAACGAGATATATCAAACATGAATCTTGAAGTACAAAGATGGATTATAATAATAGTAAAAAGGGTCACCTCAAAAAATGTAGATGTCAAACAGCACTTCGGTAATGGGGTGAAGAAGAAAAAACGAAGATTTAGTCACATATTTTAGGACTCCTTTTTTATATACACAAGGAAAACAAAACCCTACCATATAATTAATATTTAATATTATAAATATAATGATATAATAATTAGAGGAAATAAGTGAAAAGACGATTTTGACTAAAGCAAAGTCTTTTAATGAAGGGCAAAAAATTCAAATAACATTTGTTAGGACCTTCACACTTTTAATATAATAGAGATAAATATGAATATCAATTCCGGTATTGAGCATATATTTACTATTAAAATAGTTGGCAGTATTAACTAATTTTTACCTCAATTTAATCTAACTAATTTTATTATAGTAAATTACTATTACTTAATTTTAATTCTTTTTTAATTTGAAGTGCTTAAATTTAATTGAATGAAAACCCATTATTAATAGCCTGTTTGGCCAAGCTTATTTTTTCCTAAAAGTGCTTATTTTTTCTCAAAAGTACTTATTTTACAAAATTGAGGTGTTTGGCCAAGCTTATGGAAGAAAATAAGTGCTTCTGGGGAGTAAAAAAGGCAGTTTTTCATAAGCTAAAAAAAGTAGTTTCTCTCCAAAAGCACTTTTGGAAAAAACACTTATGAGAAAAATTACTTAAAAGTATTTTTAAAAGTTTGGTCAAACACTAATTGCTGCTCAAAAGTGCTTTTTAATTGTATTGGTCAAACACAAACTGCTTCTTACCAAAAGTACTTTTTTAAAAAGCACTTTTGAAAAAAATACTTATGAAAATAAGTTGATTTTAGAAGCTTGACCAAACAGGCTATAAATATGCATGCAGATAGATTCTCAAAATAAACTCCTTTCTTTTTATAGTCCAAACTTATCTTTTGAAAATCGTTCAATGATTAGTTTTAAAAAATATTGAAAAAATATATTTTCTTACCATTATCAGCTCAATAATTATATTTAGATTTTTATCAAAGACGCCACTTGGCTTAACCTCATGCTAGACTACCCTCCTTTAATATATATATAGATATTTTAGAACTTTGAATTAAATAACTAAAATATTCATATTAATAAATAAAGTTCTTACAACAACATCTAAGATAATATATTGCAGACACATGACTAACATCTTATTAAGTAGAATTAATTTTTAGTTTTATATTACTATATGAGGTTAGTTAAAGGTTTTAAGCCATTAAGAATACTACATTAAAAATAATTATATAAAATAAAAAAAAGATAAATCTAAATTACTATTTTCTTGTATGTATTTATATACACTTAAGGCCTCTGATAAAGAATTTACTTTAGGTCACTAATTTTATTGAGACGCCCTTGACAGGCCCCTTACTATTTTTCCTTATACGATCTTCTCACTGTTTTCCCCTTCCACGTCCCCTTGGCACAAGTTCAGCTAAGTCTTATATATTCGCTCTTCCGATTCTTCAATGGAGTAATAAAGTAACAAACGTTTTCTTCCGAAGTTCCAAATATCTCCCATATCGATTGATCTCCCTAGATATCCACAAACTGGATAGAACATTCTTGACTCAAAAATAATTCGCCCTCGAAAAACCTCTTAAGGTAGTTGATTAGCTCTGCATCATTTGGATGAAAAGGTATACATGTGATGGCATCCTGGCGTGAAGCATCAGCTACCGCCGACATAGTCTCTCTTATATACACCGCAACAACGAGTTTCCTCAAACACAAAGAAAATCGAGAAGTGAACTATGAAACCCTAAATGAATGTAGGTCGTATTAAAGAGAAGTGAATTATGTGGATCTATTTATACATAACTGTGGAAGGTTCCATTAGCAAACTCCTAATTTTATTGGAAGTTACAATTCCTAATTTTTAAAGAGAAGACGGCTTACTTACCTCTTCTTCTTTTTTTTTCAAAAAGAAAATAATTTCATTTATTCTAACTAATTTCATTCATCCGATAGGATTAGGAAACTTCTAAATTATAGTTTTTTAATAATAGAAGAAAAGGGAAAGTTAACTTATACTTCTCTTCAGATCTTGGGCTAGCTAGCTTATTGATTTAGCTTATATACACTTCTCAAAAGACCCTTTCTCCCGTAATTAACTTGATTCAGTAAATTAATACTTCCTTCGTCCTATATTAGTTATCCATTTTGAAAAGTTTATTTATTTTGAACAATAAATAAAGTGTTGATTTCCAAGTACAAAATCTGTATTTACAATATGAACTTCAACAATAAGTTCATGAACAACTTCAAGAACAACAAATAAGTTCAAACTATTTTCTGGAAAATAGCAAAACCAAACGTTTAGAAAAAGATGAAGATTAGAAAGATTCAAGTCCATCGAATTCACAATATGTTCTTAAGGAAATTATTCCCCTCAAGTACCCGAGGTTATAGAATATATCCTCCCAGGATAAAATGAATCACATCAACAGAATAACGTTACCTCAAATTCTGTCGATCTTCGAAAACACTCAACGATTTGCAAATCATACTTGCGTTTTTTAGGAAGAAGAAACGTTTATTACTTCAAAATTTCGCGTCAATACCTGAGGAAAAATCAAGTGTTTATAACCAAAAGGTGTTGTTTCTGAAAAGAGGCAATGGTTGGTGAGAAGTTGCAACTTTTTAAAATGACGGACCCATATGCGCTCGCACATGGCCCACATGAGGCCACAGGTCGCTTGTTGCTCAAAAAAAAATGTTCAACAATGATGTGCGGACTGAGATGCGCTGGAATCTGCGTCTGTAGATGGCCAAGTCAGCCCACACGTCCCAATTCCATTTTCAAACAGTGCCTCGAAAGGTCGAGTGTGCATTGTGACATACGTCCGCACATGCTCGCGTGTGTCCGTAAATGGAGAAAAAATTTCGTATCAGATTTTTTGATTAAAATATCATTAACTCTCAAATTTCAAATGAATTTTGTCCAAAAAAATAATCTCTAGATCATTTGATAAAGCCAAAGCCAAAGTCGAGCTGAGCGAGCGACGACGGCGGCGCGAGGCTTGTCTTCTTCTTGCCTCACTATACACATGAAGGAATGCTTCTAAATTTAAGCATGAAAAAGTTCCTTTCTCCCGCCAATGTGGGAGAACACTTCTTCCATAAAGTGAATACATATTTTCACTTTTCCTTCATTTTTCTTCCCTCCATTTTCCATTCACTTTCATCATTAACCCAATATAAAGTCTCAACAATTCATTTAATATGAACTAGAGGGAGTATTGGTTATTTTTTAAGTTATGACATGGATATTATATTGTGATAGTCTATAAATAAATTTAATTTAGTAATGTAAACAATTTAATCCGTCAAGTGAATAAATCTTAAACCTCCCCTATTCCTATTGACCTCAAATGTGTGTATATAAGTTATCGATTTGGTTTGATTTTTTATTAGATTTGTTTTTAATAAATAAAACAAACTAAATAATCAATTTATTTAATTGATTTGATGTGATTTTTGATTTCAATCAATTTTTAAACAAACATGAACACCCATCTCCACTAGTTATCAATAATTTCAACCGTCAAGATTTTTTTAGGTGAAGTGGGTAAATAGTCAGTTTAAGTATTTACTTATCAAATATTGATCATTATTTGAAAAATTAGTAATATTTAAATACTTGTACTTTTTTGAAAGTTCGTTGCGTTTTGCACCTCTAATGTATATCTTTTTTATAATTTGCATCCAATCCAAATATTTTTTAATGATTTACACCCTAACCTTTTTAATTTTTTTTATAAAGCAATGAAAACACTCCTTTCAAAATAAATCACAAGGGTAAAATTGAAAAAAAAAAAAAATGACATAAAATTTAAAAAAGCTAAATAAAAATGATGAAAGCAAGCCTTTTCGTTAATAAAATCTGAATCATTATTTCAACAAAATATTGTTACGAGATTATTCAAATGGGAATTCTTTGCACAAAAGTCGATATTCTAAACAGATTCCGAGATTTATATGTTTTTTTCACCAAAAAGGCACATCAGATTAAACTTATCACCCAACTGTGTTAACCCATTTCATAACCCTATCATCTATAATAGTAATTTACATAAGTAATTTTTTTTTTGAAAGCAAATGAAATGCATTTGTCCCTCCTGCTATGTTGCTTAAGAAGGAAAATATTTGATACATTAAGTCATATGATGGAACAAATAAATGTAGTTATTGGCTACTTCGATATTAGGTTTGCACTATACGGTGAAGGATATTATTACAGGAAAAAAAAATCAAAGAATGTCCAAAATTTCCAGAGATAGGCACAAGTATCCCTAAACTATACACAAAATTTCAATTACACACCTAAACTTTAGGGGGGAGGATGTTCTATTACCCCCTGTTGACTTGAGATGGATCTACCACTAGTCTAGGGATCAGGTCCTCAAAATGCGCACAACTACAGACTACAGGTATAGATGACAATACAATCAATCAAGCGATAAAGATAAATTCACACACGATGTTTACGTGAAAACCTCCTTACTCAAGGAAGAAAAAGTCACGACCTACCTTGTAGGACTTTTCACCAACACCAGTACGCTAGAACAAGAGCAATGTAAGATTACAGACTCATTCTCGTAATCTAAGGTTAACCCCTTAACCCCATTCCCTTGAACTAAAGACAATACCGAGTCACCGCTACAATACTCCTACTATAACCTACAGTCAACTGCACCTAGTTGATACAACTTGGCTAACACTAGCCCTACCAAATCAACTATCTCTAGTTGATATATCCTTATATAATGATAACAACAATAACACTAAGACCTACACAAGCTTCTTAAGAGAAGAGTAGGTTTACAGTTTAAGAGCAAAGTACAGAGACTCAAACAACAATGAACTAGACGCTACTACACATGAGCTGAGAATATGTCTCTTATTGTGAGATCTTTGAACTGAGCAACACTGTGCGCTTTTGCAAAGAATATTTTCTTTTTAAGTATGTAAAAAATATGTTTTGCCTTTTGCCACATCAGTCTTATATAAGAGAAGAGGCAAAACCTAGGAGCCATGCTATTGGACTAGAGAGGACAAGACTATTGCAACTCTATTGCAAAGCCACCAACCACTGCAAAAAGTTTATTTTACAGTTGTACCAGAGTTGACCATTTTGGTGTATAATAAGTTTTCAAGAATCAGGTCCCTTTATTAGTTTGTTAATCATCAAAAACATTAATATATCAAATTTTTTTTTTGATGATGACAAACCAATACTTCAATTCCCCCAGACAAAAAACATATGTTCCCTATAAGTTTTCTTAGATACTGAGCATGTTAGTTCCTTATCAGTTCCCCCTGTCCCTTGGATCTTTCCTATTTTGTCATCATAAAAAAGTATAAGCAGTAAACCAAGTAGATACACTTGAATACCTGCCACCTAATCATAGCCATTAAGAGGTCGATCAGAGGAGAAGAGTAAGGATAGGATCATATCACCCTGATGAGGCCTAACTTCATCCTATTTTATTCGAATTACTCTCCGCTCTAGGCCTTGGTAAATATGTCTGTTATTTGATCCTTCATCCGACAAAACTTCATACAAATCAGTCCCTTTTCTACATTGTCTCACAGAAAATAATGTCGGATATCAACGTGCTTGGTCCTTTTGTGCAGAACAGGATTCTTGGTTATGTCGAGGGCATTGGTGTTATCACATTATCAGGAAAGATCCCAAAATCTTCAAGCTACTGTTTGATCTATAAGAGTTGCACGCAACAAGATGCAACCGCTACATACTCTGCTTCAGTAGTTGAGAGAGCGACAGAGATTTGTTTCCTGGTCCCCCAAGAGATTAGAGCAGATCCAAGAAAATAAGTCATCCCAGAAGTGCTCTTCATATCTACTAAGATCCAGCCTAGTCTACATCAGTGTAGCCAACTAATTCACAACTGTCGCCTGAAGGATAGAAGAAGACCAACTCAGATGTTCCCTTAAGATATCAGAGAATTCGTTTAGTAGCCTTCACATAAGATTTCTTGGGACATGCTTGGAATCTTGCACACATTCCCACACTAAACATAATGTCAGATCTTCTAGCAGTCGAATTTAACAAGGAACCAATGATATCTCTGTACATGGTTTCATTTACTGAGGGACTAGATTCATCAACATCAAGCTTAGATGAGGTACTAATGGGTGTAGCAATGGGCTTAACATCTTCCATCTTAAACCTTTTCAATAGGTCCTTAATGTATTTTTGCTGACCAATCATGGTGCCATGCTGAGCCTATTTCACCTGTAGCCCAAGGAAGAAATTGAGCTTTTCCATGATACTTATTTCAAACTCACTTCTCATGAGTTTTGCAAATTCTTCACAAAGAGAGTCCACATGTTGCACCAAAAATTATATCATCAATGTGGACTTGTACTATCAATAAATTTTGAACTTGAGTTTTGAAAAGCAGGATGTTATTAATTTTCCTCTCTTAAACCCATTTTCTAGCAGAAATTTGAAAGTCGTTCATACCAAGCTCTTGGTGCTTGCTTCAAGCCATATAATGCCTTATCCAATTTGAAGACATGGTGGGGATTGTATGAATCTTCAAACCTTAGAGGTTGCTTGACGTAAACTTCCTCTTTCAGATACCCATTAAGGAAAGAACTTTTCATCATGTCCATCTGAAACAACTTGAACTTAATAAATGCAGCAAAAACAATGAGAATTCTGATGGCCTCCATTCTAGCAATTGGAGCAAACGTTTCATCATAGTCTATCTCCTCCTCCTGATTATATCCTTGAACAACAAGTCTAGCCTTGTTCCTAGTTGTGTTCTCCAACTCATCATGCTTATTACGAAACTCTCATATGATCCTTATAATGGTTCTATCTGAAGGTTTGGGGACCAGGTGCGCCACACTTTATTTCTGTCAAATTGAAGCAATTCTTCTTGCATGGCGATTATCCAATCAGGATCCTTTAAAATTACCTTTATATTTTTGGGCTCTATCTATGAGGTGAAAGCTGAAAAGGCAAACATATTTCTGGACTTTGATTTTGTCTTCATACCTGAGTCCAAGGGAGACATAAGGCTATCCAAAGGATGATAAGCCTTTTGCATGTTTCCAATTTAGACGTCTTTTCTTTACTGGATAGATCTGGTCCCTCTATTTGCTGGTCTTCCAAGGATGGAGCCAGATGATATGTGACTAGAGCTTACTCTTGAGTCCCATCTTCATCAGGACCTTGTGGTGTACCAGTTCCTTCAGAGGTATTGCTGGTTTCTCCCTGATCATCTACTTTGACAGGCTCAACAACATTTGAATTGTCAAGTCAATCCTTCTGAATCTGCAGCAACTCTTCAAGTTCAGCATCCTTTATATTTTCCTTTCTGCTCGAATCACCAACGTCGTCAAAGATGGCATGAACATATTCTTCCACACACTGAACCGTGTGCTGAAATTCTGTATGCCTTGTTATTCGATGAATAGCCCAAGAAAATTCCTTCGTCACTTTTGGAATCAAATTTTCCCAATGCATCCTTCTCATTGTTTAGTACAAAACACTT
Organism: Capsicum rhomboideum; assembly: GCA_031232105.1. Classification (NCBI taxonomy): domain Eukaryota; kingdom Viridiplantae; phylum Streptophyta; class Magnoliopsida; order Solanales; family Solanaceae; genus Capsicum; species Capsicum rhomboideum. The sequence continues at coordinate 9,651,703 of CP124716.1, forward strand.
GCAACCAAAGGGTCTCAAATAACTCAGTTTGGGTTTTTTCTGGTTCAGCAACTTATATGGGGTCTTCTCCAGTAAGGACCTGATCATACATCTGTTTATTACATAGCAAATTGTGTTGATAGCTTCAACCCAGAAACTGTTCGGTACATCTCCATCAGCATGTTCCTAGCAATCTCTACTAATGTTTTGTTCTTTCTCTCCACCACGCCATTTTGTTGAAGTATTCTTGGAGCAGAGAATTTATGACTAATCCCATGCTCTCCACAGTATCCATCAAACTTTACATTTTCAAACTCGGTTTCCTGGTCAGACCGGATTCCCACAATCTTACAGTTTAGCTTCACTTGAACTTGCTTGGCAAAGGTGACAAATATCAGAAATGTTTCATCTTTGGTTCTCAAGAACATAGTCCAAGTGTACCTAGAGTAATTATTTACAATATTTTTTTTATTTTCTTAAATTTCATATCAAATTAAAATAGATCATTATTTTTGAAATAGAGGGAGTATTTTGTAAAAAACTAAAGAAGTTCGGACTTGGGATGTAAAATGATTAAAAACACAGAATACTCCTATATTGCAAATCATAAAAGACTACTTTTCTGTACACAAACTTTTCTCGGACAAAAATATAAAAACAAAAATGACGAAAACAGAGAGCGGAGAAACCCTGTAAAACCCCCCATTAACTTTCCCCATTCGCCATTGCTAAGCGATGGGTGTAGAGAAGAGAGTTACAGCAACTGTGCGGGTAACAAACATACCCCAATCAGCCATAGCCAAAGATCTCTTCAACTTCTTCGATTCTAAAATCGGGAAAGGCTCCGTCTTTGCTTGCGACATTTTCTCTGAACACAAAAATTGGAAATCAAGAGGGCATGGCCGAGTCCAATTCGAAACACTACAACAAAAATCACAATCCTTATCACTTGCAGAACAAGGACACCTTAACTTTAAAGGGCACCAACTTAATCTGTCCTCGTCTTTTGATGATATTATTGCGAGGCCTGTTGAACCGGAGTGTAGATTTGAAGGAGGAGTGTTGAATGTTGGGGTGTTGGTGGATAGTGAGGTAATGGAGGTGTTGGAGAAATGGGAAGGTGTGAAGACGTTGGTTATGCCCGAAAGGAAGAGTGTTGAGTTTTGGGTTGGTTATGGTGGAGAGTGTTATAGGTTGGAAGTACAGTTTGGTGATATTGCTGAGACTTGTAAGTGTGCTTTGGAAGATAAAAAATCTGCACTTCTTTTGAAGGTTTGGTTCTTCTGTTACTGTCTGTTGTTTCATGTAGTTCGATTGAAATATTATTTTGTCGCAGTACTGTTCTGCTTGTGATATCTGTGACTGTCGTATGCTGTTGTTTATTGTGTTTCCATCATCGCACTATTTTGGGGTTGATTATTGTTTCTTTCTGTTAGACTTTGCACTGTTCCCTTGTTAGTTGTTATATTTTCTTCACTATTTCCTTCTTCTTTGTACCTGGATTTGCTACACTTGAGCTGAGGGTCTTTCGGAAACAGCCTCTCTACCTCCCCAAGGTAGTGGTAAAGTCTGCATACGCTCTAACCTCCCTAGACCTCACTTGTGGGACTTCACTGGGTATGTTTTTTTTTTTTGGGGGGGGGGAAGGGGGGGAGGGGGGGTTCTATGGGGAAGGGGAACATCCTCTCTACCTACCTATATGGGTAAGGTCATTAATACACCTACTTGATTTTTGTGGGACCCTATTACTATATGTTGTTTCGTGTAGTTCGATTGTAATAGATCTCTCACTATTATATACTATTTATACAATATCGATACGTTACATATACATATGGCCATTTCTTAAGAACATTTATTAAAAAAATGAAATTTTCATTATGTCAAAAGTATGTTTATTTCGCGAAGTAGTGCTGCTAAAAAGTACTATATAGTTTAAAGCTGCTAAAAAGTACTATATAGTTTAAGTAGATTTCCTAAAAATCTTATAGAATCATGTAAAATGACGTTCCGCTATAATTATGTCTATCTATTTTGAGATTTGGCCAACAAAATAACCATTAAAAAAAGAAAGAAAGCTTACTAAACAGATTTGTGATTGACATTACTATACTATTGTGGCTGAATCATAATTGTAGATAAAACACAATTGTTGTTACATTCAACAATGCAAGTAAAGAAAGATGAAACTAAAATTAAAAATAATAAGAAACTTGGTTTTTCATTGTATTAACATTCTTTGGGGAAATTGTTGGAGCACTGATATTGTGTCAATACCATCATGGTTGGTTCTTCTTGCTACCACATCAGAATAGGAAAGAGGAGGTTTACAAAAATAAGAAAGGAAATAGAAAATCAAACAGAATTAAAGCAGGAATACCGAATATAAAGATGCATGAAACATGCAAATTTTATAAAATAATGTCAATTAATAAGTTTGTTAAAGATGCATTGTATGAATATATGGGCAACTGTAATTAGACTAGATAACATGTAGATCAACTTCGAGGTAGAGTTCAAAACAGAATTGGATTAGATTCATATGTAGTCTCTAAGTTCATAGACAAATTCATAAATAAAGATCTAACCTATATTTTACCTTGTAAGATGAGATCTCTATGTAGTAAAAGGCAATTTGAAAGGCTTAATCTCTGGGTAATTTTGGGCTTATCATCACATGTACACTATATTCTTCATCTGTAGAGCAAATCCTGTGATACGAAGAGATATACTTTAATGCAATAAAACTGGAGAAAGAAGGTTAAAGAGCGGGAGGCTTCATGAGAAGAATGGCAGTTAGTTGTTTTAAAAGAAGTGATCACCTTTGGATAGGAAGTGTCCCTTGAAATTCTTAGGGGAAGGTTGGAAAAGTGATGCTTTGGGGGGAAAAGCAAACGATCGAAATTTAATGGAGCACTTAAGTGGGAAAAAAAGAAAATTTAAGAAAAGAGATAAATAGATTTCTGAGCATGAGAGACATGCCAAATCACCGCGTTGAGGATTCGCTTTTATATATTTATAGATATTTAGTTACTATTACTTCTTTTACACAATTTTTTTGGGACAAAAATGTAAAGAAAAATGATGAAAATAAAGAGAAGAGACACCCTAGAAAAAACCCATTCGCCATTGCCAGGTGATTGCCTTTCCCAAGCTATGGGTGTAGAGAAGAGATCTACAGCAACTGTGAGGGTTTCAAACATAACCCAATCTGCCAAAGCCAAAGATATTTTCGACTTCTTCGATTCTTCAATCGGCAAAGGATCAGTCTTTGCCTGCGAAATTTTCTCTGAACACAAGAATTGGAAATCAAGCGGCCATGGTAGAGTTCAATTCGAAACATTGAAAGCCAAGTTACGATCTTTATCACTCTCGGAACAAGGAAACCTCGTCTTTAAAGGGTACCAACTTTCTCTTGTCTCGTCTTTCGATGATATTATTACTAGGCCAAGTGACCCAAGTACAGATTCCAAGGAGGAATCTTGCATACTGGGTTAGTGGAGAATAGGGTGGTGGTGAATTGGGAGTTCATGAATGTTTTGGAGGATTGGGAAAATGTTAAGACGTTGATTATGCCTGAAAAGAAGAGTCTTGAGTTCTGGGTTAGTCATGAAGGGGAGTGTTATATGTTGGAAGTACAGTTTGGTGACATTGCTGAGAGTTGTAAATGCTCTTTGGGAGACAAAAAACCTGCACTTCTTTTGAAGGTTTGATTTTTCTGTTACCCGTCTTGCTGTTCATACCAGTAGTCGTAGTTTCTTGTCCTTTGATTTCTATTACTATCTGTTGTTTCGTGTTGTAAGAGTGTAATATTATTTTCTTGTAGTACCGTTCTGCTATTCTACTGTATTCTCTTGAGCCGGTGGTCTATCGGAAATACACACTACTCTCCCCAGACCCACTTGTGAGATTACAATGGGTGTGTTGTTGTGTACTGTTCTGCTACTATACTTTTTTTTCTGGACTGTTTTTGTCTTTAGCTGAGGGCCTATTGAAAACAACCCCTCTACCTTTGAGATAGGGGTAGGTCTACGTACACTCTAACCTCTCCAGACCCCACTTTGTGGGACTACACTGGTTATGTTGTTGTTGATTTTTCTATTACCCATCTTGAAATTTTGAGTTACTTTTACATTTAGGGTGACAAGTGCTAGGAGCTCAATGCTTTCTTAATGTGTGATTTGTGTGTGTGCGTTTTACAACAACATACCTAGTATAGTCCCACAAGTGGGGAAGGGGGTCTGGGGAGCGTAGTGTGTACGCAGACCTTACCCCTACCTTGGGAGGTAGACCCTTGGCTCGAGAAAAGTGTGTATGCGTTTAGACTTCCTATAATAGTGATACAATCTCAAGGGTTGAAGAAGAAAATATAAATTGTAGAGTAAAAGCTCAGCTGTAGAAACTAAGGGTAGGAGCTGTTTTGTTGCTTTGTCAATGAATTTTCTATGCTTTAGTCTTTAACTAAGAAGAAAAAGGCGAGAAGCAAGAGCCCAAAGCATGCTTAGCTGAACTCACACAATCACTAATTCACAGGGACGGAGTTTCAATAGAAAGAGAATCAACTAGATTAATGCTTAATAGAAACTTGTAACATAAAACTATCCGGTTGTGTTAAGTTTCCAGACTTATAACCAACTTAGTTTTCTTAATAAACTCAACAGCTTCATGCACTTCTGCTAGCTGAACGTAAGACCATTGCAATCTAGTCAAAACCTCCTGCTTCTAGTTCCAATTTTAATTTGTAGCAAGTAGCCCAAAAATGCAAGGATAACCTTTACAAAGTGGCCTATAAAGTTGTACCTCATAAAAAAATGTTCTTCATCACTTGCAGTTGCAAATTTTCTTTTTGGAAAATCTCCAATTCGAAGGAGAAGGACATTCTTGGTTGTGTATGCAATTAAAACTCAAACGTTAAAATAAGCTGCATAATCCATGCAGATTGTGAGCTGCCCAAGCTTTGGGGAAGATGTAATTTATGTTTATTTCTGGGAAACCATATTATGTTGTAGTGTGTTTCACTTTCACTATAGAAAGAAGATGTTAGGACATTTTTAGACTTTTAGTTACATAGCAACGTCAAGGATATTAGATAGTGCAAGTGAAGAAAGGATATCATATTGAAAGTCAGAGGTAAAACTTAGAAGGAGGAATCAGTACTCGTCATCAAAAAAAAAAAAAAAAGAAAGGGAAAGAGGAATCATGCCGTTCAACATTCCTCGGTTGTGTTGAATTGAGGGAATCAGTTATCCTTTGATCTTTTATGAAACTTGTTCACCGATTGTACAGTTTACACAGTTTGTATGGTTTCTGAATAGTTAGATGATCCCACCAAAAGTCTGCGGCAGTTTTGACTAATGAACAGGAGGATCCTGAAGTACTTGGATGCAAGATCAGTAAAAACCTCTTTTTCGAAATTGAAAAGGTAGGAAAGGATCAGTAGAAGTATTAACTATAAATTTGGGGCTAGTAAGGCTATTTTCATGACAAGTTAAACTAGATGGGATTGTGCATGTGTCATGGATGCTTCTGTCACTATTTGGTCTAAGAACACGTTCATTACTAGTCTCTTGACTTATAGAGAAATTTGAGTTTAATTTCTTCCACTACTCATTAGAACAAAGGGATAACCTTTTCTTTTTATTGATTTATGTGATACATGAAATAGAAAACAGTGATAGATAACATCCTATCCTGTGATATTATTTTATGAAAAATACAAACTCTTGTAAGTTACCGGTTTCAAAAAAAAATAAAAATACACTCTTGTGGTTCGGCCTTCCCCGGACCCACGCATAGCGGGAGCTTAGTGCAAAGGGAGCCCTGGACTCTCCAAATTGTTGCCGCACCCATGTTGGATCCTCCAAAAATGAACTACTTTTGGAGGATCTGACACACATCCGTGGCATATTTGAAGAGTTCAAGCAACATAGCCGGTCTGGCTTTTTTTTTTTACACACCTATGACATAACCTTGAAGAGAGAAACAAAAATTCGGAAGAAAACCTAAAAAAAAAAAAGTGAAAATCATCTGAAGGGAATGGAGTAACATTATGCTGAAATGAAATCTTGGCATAGCTGAATTTTTAGATCCTTTTACCTTTATTTCTGAGGCAAAAACTATTTCTTGGGGGATTCGTACCTTTGTCCTTCCAGTATGTAATGTATGTTGATTGGTTTGAATCAAATTTACAATCTTCTATAAATATCTATTAGAAAAAAGAAACGAACGAAGTTATTCTTTCTCATTTCAGTGAGTTTTTTTTTTTTTTTTTAGCTAAAACATGCACCAAAGCTGTACCAAAGAGTTTCTGGACCTGTTGTTGCTTCCAAGTTCAGTGCTGACCGGTATCATAGCTGCAAGGAAGATTATGACTTCCTTTGGGTTCGCACAACTGATTTTTCCAGCATAAAGTCTATCGGATGTTCATCCTCTCTTTGTTGGGAACTTGAAGGCGGATTGTTAAGTTCAGATTTGCTTTCTAGTTTGCCATATTACAACAACTATGTGAGAGATCTATATCTGGATAAGGTAGGAGATATTTATGCTGCTTCTGAATTTGTTCCCCTTGTGAGTTTCCCATCAGATCTGAATCTACCATACGAGATCCTTTTCCAGCTTAACTCTCTCGTACACACTCAAAAAATTAGTCTTGGTGCTGTTGATCGAGATCTCATCGAAGTTCTTAGCAAATTAGAAATGGACACTGCAATGATGATCCTTCAGAAAATGCATAAGTTGCAGGCAACCTGTTTCGAGCCTGTAACATTCATCAAGACACGCTTGCATGTTTTGGGTAAAAACAGTAAGAACCAACCTTCATCATCTTACAGCAGGTTAGTGAATCATAACATGATGAGTGTGCACAGAGTCTTGGTAACACCATCAAAGATTTACTGTGTGGGTCCAGAGCTTGAAACCTCCAATTACATCGTGAAGAACTTTGCATCACATGCTTCTGATTTCTTGAGAGTAACTTTTGTAGAGGAAGATTGGGGTAAACTTTCTCCTAATGCCATTTCTATGAGTGTTGAGCAAGGTATCTTTGCGAAGCCTTACAGAACTAAAATCTATCATCGGATTTTGTCTATCCTTAGAGAAGGAATTGCTATTGGAACTAAAAGATTTTTTTTCCTGGCATTCTCAGCCAGTCAACTACGCTCAAATTCAGTTTGGATGTTTGCTTCTAATGAACATGTCAGGGCAGAAGATATCAGAGAGTGGATGGGGTGCTTCAACAAGATTCGTAGTATCTCGAAATGTGCTGCAAGGATGGGTCAATTGTTTAGCACCTCTTTTCAAACAATGGAGGTCCAATCTGGGCAAGTTGAGATTCTTCCAGATATTGAAGTAACCTCTGATGGTGTTAGTTATTGCTTCTCAGATGGTATTGGAAAGATTTCCCAAACTTTTGCCAGACAAGTTTCTCGGAAATGTGGATTGGATCATACCCCATCAGCATTTCAAATACGATATGGTGGTTATAAAGGTGTGATAGCTGTTGACCGCAATTCCTATCGAAAGCTATCTCTTCGTGGCAGTATGCTCAAATTTGAATCAACGAACAGGATGCTTAATATTACCAAGTGGAGTGATGCCATGCCTTGCTATCTGAACCGGGAGATTGTTATCCTTTTATCTACTTTGGGAGTTGAAGATAAAGCTTTAGAAGACCTGCTAGATAATCATCTCCATCTTCTGGGCAAGATGTTGACCACTAATGAGGCAGCTTTAGATGTTTTGGAGAGTATGGGTGGTGGCGACGTAAAAAAAATCTTAATGAGGATGTTGCTCCAAGGATACGCACCCAATTTGGAGCCTTATCTCTCAATGATGCTTCAATCCCATTTTGAGAATCAGCTTTCAGACCTAAGAAGTAGATGTCGTATATTCATCCCAAAAGGTCGAGTTTTAGTAGGATGCCTAGATGAAACAGGTATATTGAATTATGGTCAGGTTTATGCACGAATAACCATGACTAAGGCTGAGCTACAAAATGGTCAGCAAAAATTCTTTCAGAAGGTGGATGAAAAAACTGCAGTAGTAAGAGGTAAGGTTGTAGTAACAAAAAACCCTTGTCTTCATCCTGGAGATGTAAGAGTACTTGAGGCTGTGTTTGAGGTGGCATTAGAGCAGAAGGGCTGGGTTGATTGCATTATTTTTCCTCAGAAAGGAGAAAGGTAGAGTTTAAATGTTCCTTATATGATATTAGAGCAGAAAATATTCAGTACATGATATACAGTGGAACTTTCATATCCCAACTATTTTACTTAATTTGACTTGTCTACCATATACTGTCCTTTTCCAAGTCTTCATGAAGACTAATGGAGAAGTCCCTTTCCAAAGTTTTGGATTCTTAAAACTAGAACATAACTGAAAGTAAGTGGTTAGTGCCAAACATTAATTGTTTCTCGATAAGTACTAATAGCCTACCCCTACTACCTTGGGATTGAAGCGTAGTACTTGTAATAGGTGGTACTAATGGTTCTAGTAATTGGCACTGAATATAATATCTTCTTTCGCTAGAGGTTCATGTATTCTTTGATGTTGCCAACAATGCTTCCCGGAGGTGTTCAGGTAGCATGAAGCTATACCACAAACTTTTACCTATTGTGTATATCCAGCTGCTGCACTTCGGTAGTGTAGATTCTTTTTATACCATTAGGGGGATAACTGGGTAGGCTTAATGACTGAAACGTTTGTTTTCGTCGTCCTTTTATAAAGACTGTCGTTCATGTTTTTTCGTCTTAAATTATTTCATCATGAAGTCTTAGCACGTGTGAAGAGTTGAAAAGAGGTATGAAAAGGCTTAGTCTTGCCTTCTTGGAGCAGAGGTCTGCTTTCCACATTTCCCTTTTCCCAACTTATTATATATATTGCACTTCCACACCCCTCCTCCTCAACACGTCAAAGGGAAATAATAACAACAACAATAATAATAGTAGATAAAGATGATGTTTTTCTGAAAGAGAATCGAGAACTTCAAAGCTTTCTGCATACTGTTCAAAGGGGATCAAATTGTTGTTTAGAGTACTCAGGAGTACTGAATTGTCATGTACAGGCCTCATCCAAATGAATGCTCTGGTGGTGATCTTGATGGAGATCTTTATTTCATAAGCTGGGATGAAAGTCTCATTCCCACTCAAACAGTGACACCCATGGACTACACTGGGCGAAGACCTCGTATAATGGATCACGAAGTCACTCTAGAGGTAGCTTGAGCTATTTCTTCCATGAGTCAAGAAACCTTTTTCTGAATACCTCACTGATTTTTGTTTCTTTCCCTGTTTTTTGCAGGAAATTCAGAGATTTTTTGTTGATTACATGATTAGCGACACTCTAGGTGCGATTTCTACTGCACATTTGGTTCATGCAGATCGCGAACCAGATAAAGCTCTGAATCCAAAATGCCTCCAGTTAGCAACCCTTCACTCTATGGCTGTGGACTTTGCAAAAACTGGAGCTGCAGCTGAGATGCCCAGGTTTTTAAAACCAAGAGAGTTTCCTGATTTCATGGAGAGGTGGGACAAATCCATGTACATTTCTGAAGGGGTACTAGGGAAGCTTTATCGTGGTGTTGTTAAGGCTTTTGCTCGTAAGAACTCAGATGACCTTTGCATTGTTGGAGCTATCCAGGATGCTTATGATCATGATCTTTTGGTCGAAGGTTACGAGGCCTTTGTTGAAACTGCTGAAAGTCACAAAGAAATGTACTTGGATAGAATGAGCAGCTTACTCAACTACTATGAAGCAGAGAAAGAGGTTGAGATACTGACAGGCAATTTGCGTCAGAAGTCTGTGTATCTGCAGCGGGACAACAGGAGGTACTTTGAACTAAAAGATCGAATCTTGGTTTCTGCTAAAAGCTTACACAAGGAGGTCAAAGGGTGGTTCGGTGGTTGCTGCAAGGAGGAGGAGCATCAGAAATTGGCATCAGCATGGTATCATGTTACTTATCATGCTAGTTACTGCCAAGGAAGTGCTAATTGTCTAGGCTTTCCCTGGGTAGTTGGTGACATTTTGCTGAATATCAAGGCTCATAATACCAAAAAAATCACCCCCTAGTTTTCTACCATGAAAGCAGCCCGTGTTAAACTTCATAACTTGTGTGATCCTGCCTTATTAAGAAAAATGTGTAACCTTGTGCTTTATGTAGACTCTTAAACTCCTTTGTCAGGAGTACTATCGATGCAATATGCTGTCGATCATTATGAATGAAATCCCGAATCATTTCCTAACTATTAGATGTTCATTTTCTTTGTTACCATGGCTGGTGGCACTGTCTTCTTACAAAATTGATCTTAATTTCCTCAAGAACCTCGGATAAGGTCTGAATATGCTTCTGAGCTAGCGCGTGCCCTTTTTCTTCCTAATAACTGTAATGTACGGGCTAGCTTATGCGCATTTCAAACTGTTCTATGAATAATTAAGCTATTGCTTGCCTTTTCATTTATAACTGCAAAGAAACAAAGGTAAGTCCTATGTCATAGCCGAGTGGCCACCACTTATCCAGGTTTCTAAATTATATCTTACCAAGGACTCCTTTATCTTTATCTTCTTCGAGTGAATTTTAATTTTAGAATTCGAAACTGGAAAGTACTGCGTAATACTAGTGCTTGACAACTTGGTGGAGTAGAGAAAAAACCACAAAAAGAAATTATATAGAAATTAGAAAGGCGAAGAAAGGCAAAGGATTATCTCCACTTTTGTGTTCTTTTTCTTTTAGATAAGGAGGTTTATCTCCACTTTGTAACATTGACAATTCTGTGAACGGCGCTCTTTTTTTCTTTGTATTTTATCCATTAAGCTTTTATCTCACAGCAAAAAGGAACAACAAAGGGAAAAGATCTAAATTTGTCCTTGTCCATCACTCGATATTACTTGATTCATGACACTTTTGTCCATTCATACTATGTAAAATTCACAATTCCATGAATAACACTCCATTAAATCTTTATCTCCAAACAAAAAGGGATCATAAAGCTAAAATATCCAAATATGACAGTAATATTTGAAATTACTAAATTTTATCCTTCATTATTTTTAGTCCATTCATTACACTTGACGTCAACAAATCATCTTGTATTTATTCTTTACCATAATGGAGCTCCAATATGAAATGAGAAGACGCCACGTGTGTAAATTCTTCAGAAAAAAGGTCCAAACTTATCCCTCAATTTTTTAAGGTGATTTAAATTATCTTCAGATTGAAGTTCCATTAGGTGTTAAGGGTTGAGAATAAAAATAAAATTCTTTCCTAACGACGAGGATAATATTAGACTAAGGGATGACTTGAAATATCTCATGAAGTTAGTTATCCTACCGTCTACACGGAATAACTAATTCCATCATTTTAATATAAATAATGGAATAAACTAATCTCAAAATTAGCAAATAACGAAATCAAGCTTGAAGTAAAATCAATTCTAAACTTTATCCCGCGATTAGCAAATACCAAGAGGATATATCTATTTTTTTTTCTTTTTCCGGAGAATCAAGTGGAGTAGAGGATAGTTCATCTGAAATAGTGCAGGGATAAATTTAACCATTTTGCCAACAATAAATAGCTTCGTTGCGCGAACACAATTTGTACTGACCACACTAGATGTTAATGTGGTAGCAAGAGAGACCGGACACTGTACGGTGCGCGTTCGGTTCTTTGGTTCGGTTTTATGAAACTTCGGGTTGATTTTTGGTTTTGGAAAAGTGTATACCGAACATCGAACCAAACTAATTCAGTTCGGTTCGGTTTTTTTAACTTCGATTTGATTTGATTTGGTATTTTTAAAACGATTTTTCGGTGCAAATGAGTGGAATAAAATGAATACCAAATCAATCACTAAAAGACTTGTTCTTCTTAGGTATGCAACTGCATGTCTTGCTTTGGCGTTTTTTTTTTTTGGTGCGTTAGTTCAAATATTGATTTCACAAATTTTCCAAAAAGATTTTGAATTTACATATTCCAAAAAAAGAACTACAAAACAATTTTTTATACTACTGTACTATATATATCATCCAATGCAGTTGCTCGATCCAACGTTTTGGTTCTTTAGGATCAATTTCTTATTTGCACTTGATGATTAAGAGCACTTGCCATTGGCAAAGGATTAAATTTGACCATCTTAGCCGTGGACAATTCTAAGATCCTTAGTTTGTTTTGTCCACACAATGATAAAATAAGAAATATTACAACGAAGTTGAATGCAATAGGAAGTAGCAACATTATTCTTCATTTTAAAAATTGAGTGTAAAGTTGAGAAATCGGGTGTACTAGGTTTGGAGTGTTGCTGGAAATAAATTAGGCATATGGGCTTGGGTTGTGAAAAGGTTTGGGCAAAAGTATAAGTATTACTTAGTAATTTAGAATATTTTTTTTAATAAAATTAGTTTGGTTCTTCGGTGCACTCAAGAATCATGACTCCTAAATCGAATACCGAATTGAAGAATCGAACAATCGGAAAAAACATTGAAATCAAACCGAAGAATTGAAGAACCAAACTAATTCGATTCGATTTTTCGATTCTTCGATTTTTATGCTCACCCGCCTACCAAACAGTGACAATTGTGAGGTTGTCACTAAGAATTCCTAGTCACACCGAAAAGAAGCTGTAATCCAGCAATAATAAAGTACAAAACTTGCATGTTCCTCCAATTAATCCTCCTATGTCGTTCCATAATATCTTTATTTATGCACAAATTGACCAACTCATTAGCCAATCTAAATGTATATATAAAACTAATACTCCTAAAATATAATACTACTATATCAATTGACTATACGTTACGAATAATGAAAAGAAGACCAGCCATACTGAGCTGTGGGCTCTGTAGTTTCTTTCATCTCCATTCTCCTCCACTGAACTCGTTGTGGGCTATTGACAGTTGACAGCTAAGTTGTGCAGACAGGCACCCACCCGTATCAAATTCTCCAAAAATACACTACTATTGATGAATCCGACAGCATTCAAAGTAGCAATCAGACAAAGTTAGCCCCATCCTTCCCCAAATCTATAGACCCCTTAGCCGATGCCGGAATAGACGCATACCGCGTCGAGAAATCCCTCAGCCCATACTCATCCTCCTCTCCATTATTCCCTTCATCAAAATTCAACGCATAACTAAGCGGATCATACTGAAATTTCCCGTGTGTTCCATTTTTATTCCGATTGAAACGCCGTATAAAAGTCTTCCATCTCGGCCCTGCAACAATCTCCGACCATTCTCGTAGTTTTTTCAGAGCGTTAATCCCCTTTGCCCATACAGAACCTTCTTTCACCTCCTCATGAGTACGTACCTTACTACGCCACGGGAAGAAAGAACAACAACGCCGTTTTTGGAATAGCTTCTCCGATGTCTCTTCGCTTGGCATTGTATATGTGCGTGAAAATTCACGTCCCTCCATAACTAAATGGTTTCAATGTAGGGATATTATACAGCCGCACTGAATTCAGGGTTTTATATACAGACAAATCCACGTTATAGTGGGTCTGTGGGAGGGTTGTCCTATCTGTCCTGTGTGAAGCTGTAACTGTTAAGGGGTGACTGATACCGGGAATTACCGGTTTGAAATAGGGTAGGCTTACCGGTCACTTTGAGTATAGTTTTGGAGATATATGACCGGCTCCAGGGGACTTCAGTCTTCACTTGAGTATATGTACAGCTAACGCTAATTGTCGAGTAAACTTACATACACCCATTGTATACATCAAGTCAATACATATATATACATTTCATGTGTTTGAATTTAAAGTTCATGTTACTTAATCATGATTAACTAACATGTATTTTACTTCATTTAATTACTTAATCATTATAAATTACATTAGTTTGATGTATACACCAGTGTGAATAAGTTTTTATCCTAATTGGCTGTCACCACTCAGTTGTGGCTTTACTTGCAATTATAATTTTTTTCACACGGTACTCGGAGGCGGATTAATCCAAATTCATGTAGTGTATAACCTGTTCCAAATTAGTCCAAGTTCACACCATGTATAGCCCGTTCCAATATTAATCCAAAAGGTTCCTTATCAAGAACTTTTTCGTACGTAATACTCAAAATTGAGACCTAAGAGGGAAATAACTCCATCCGCTCCACATCCTTTGACGGTGCTTTACTTGCAAAAATTTAATAAATTCAATCTTTAAAGTCTTTAATATTATATTATTCATACTAATAAAAACTAGTATAAGTTTAAATCTGATAGAGTATTTATTAAAATATCATAATATATTTTCACACTGATTTCATTATTATGCCAAATGGTGGCACGTGTCCTCGGCTACGTGTGAGATTACGATTTGCTTTTATTGTCTTCTTCTTTTTTTGTTTTTTGTTTTTTAAAGAGGTTGATGGAATACTGTTCCATTAGTAAAATATCAATCCTGGCTTTTTGTACAAATATCCAGCCTTGCAACCGAATATGGGTTCGAACACCACATAATACTCTGCTACGCGTCTCCAACATATAATTAGGCATTATGCACGAGGAATCAAGTGTATTTGTAGAAACTTTCGAGTGGATAATCGTCCTTTTCTAACCAAGGGGACCTATATTCTTGCTCATCTTTTTATTTTATTTTGTGTGGATCCTCCCTCACTGGATTATGATAAACTTTTAGAATGTAAAATCAAAAGAACAAGGTGACACCACCATTACTAAAAATATGTAAATCAAAAGTAGAAACCACTCGTCAGATTCCCGACCAAGTTAAGTCAAGGTTTGCTCAAGTTTAAGATGACCAACGGATAAGATCAAACAACAGAAGGGCCTGCTTTAAAGCATAAAGACGCGTAGATGATTTTCTAAGATGGCTTTTCATCCTCAGCAAAGACAAACCATGCAGAGAGAAATGTGAAATGGACATGCACCAATGTATCAGGTGATGTCAAATTCCAATGGCATTACAAAGCACAAACAAAGATATCAATCTTTTTTTACTTTATTAACTTGCAAATGAGATTTAGTTGCCAACTCATGATTGATGCTCAGCAAAGACAAACCATGCAGAGAGAAATGTGAAATGGACATGCACCAATGTATCAGGTGATGTCAAATTCCAATGGCATTACAAAGCACAAACAAAGATATCAATCTTTTTTTACTTTATTAACTTGCAAATGAGATTTAGTTGCCAACTCATGATTGATGCCAAAAGATGGCACCAGCCATCTAAAGCATCACACACTACCAACTTGGGAGTGAATAAAATTAACCATGAGTGGAGTACTTTGAAGAACACTAATCAACTTAAAACTTCAAAGGCAAATAGGCTTAGGAATTAGAATAGTCACTGACTCTTACTCAAATTTTTAATAGTACTTGCAAGATTTTGGTCCAAGTCATACCCAATCATGCTGGAAGACCCCACCGACAGATAGCAAGAACTTATAATACATGGTAACAACCACGCTGCAAGCAATGATACTCGAATGTTGCTACATTTTCTAGCATACCTAATTTCTACATACCTAATTTCTATAAACAAATGAGTTACATGGCATCCTTAAGCCTGTTCATAGCGAGCCAAAAAGTCTACTCATTGCTTCCAAAGAGAAAAGAAACATAGAACTATATCTGAACACAAGAATACTCCATAAGAATTACCAAAGATCTGACTTAGGTTGTTTGACAAGAAAGTGACATAAATCTGAATTTTGATTGACCTGTCTCACACATAAAGACATGTTTAAGCTGCCAGTGGTAAGACTTAAAAAAGACATTTCTATAGACTCAAACTAACTTCCCGAGCTAGCAAAAGCTCCTATCAAGTCTCATCATCTGGACATACTTTGTCCACAAAGATGGCAAGTGTTATCAAACTCGGCTATAGTAACATGTTACAAGCTGTTCCTATCTGATATTCCTACCAGAAAAATCATTGTCCATTGACTCACCATAAACTGCACGATCTGCTTGAACAAGATAGTGACTTAGCAGAACATTTTTTGAGAATGAAATGTGGTGGACAATACTAGTGATTTTTTTTTCATGTTAGCCCAACCTTCTCAATGGATTTTGTTAATTAGAAGGCAAGGCAACTCCGGTTGGTATAGAGCACTAGAGTAGTGCTAGGACATATTGGAAAACATTTATCTAGTGTAAGTGGCATATCAATCCACTTGCTTATCACCTTTATGCACACAGAGCCAGTCAGCCAGTTCAGTGATTCAAATAGTAATAAAATCCTGATCTACGAAATGTCAAAACAATGAAACATAGGAATAACACACACATTGATTGACCAGATGGAGTAAAGCAAAAATATATTTAACAAACCGGAATATTATTAGGAAAGACATGATTTGATTACCTAGACTAATCTTGTGATCACAAGGAAAGGGCCATGTCAAACTACTACTGGTATATCCATTTATATGATATAATGGAATTTGCCTCCAATACATTCTATCTATTACCAAAGAGAAGAATATAATTTTCTTTTCCTCTTTAGATAAGCATACCTGCTTCAATAGCTTAATCATAATATTCGCATAATCTCTGTAAAATAAATAACATTCTGTTTGAATAATAGACTGCTAGGCAGTGGGCATGCAATTATCTCAGATGACTCATGTCAATCTGCATACTAGTTTTGCGGCTCAAAAGATATTCCAATTGCAGTGTCCCTCAGAGATTTTGTCTAGTGGTAAGAGCGCAACACACAATGTGTCGTATTGAACCCTGCGCCATTGACCCTCGCAAATTTCTAGATTATAAAGAAGAAGATTTCACTTGCAGTGCACACAAATGATTAGATACACAACATAGTTCAAGCATTACCAAATCAACTAGCTACATAGCGCATATTAAGCTAAACACACAGTGGCTAGCGCATATTAAGCTAAACACACAGTGGCTAGCGCATATTAAGCTAAACACACAGTGGCTACTCTTTAATACATTCAAATACACAAAGTTCCTCTGACTAGAAATATATCAACAACCATCAGCATCAGTTGGGTACTTACATTGCCATAGCTTTCTCCGTGCCTTTCCCGTGAATTGTCAAGAATACCTTTCCAGCACTGTCCAAGCTACTCTTGTCAATCGCAACTGCTCCAAATATTGCCCGGAAAGCACCACAAACCACTGCAGGAGTCGACGAATTGGTCTTCCGTGAAACCCTGATTATCTTCTGCAAACCTAAACGCCCTCCGTCAGCAGCACATGACGTTACCACATTTGAAGACAGCTCCATAATAGCCCGGTTAAGATCCTTGGGTGACATATCGATGTCCTTGCTGAGCAATTGCAGAGAAACCCAACCCTCAGTCACCTTCTCCCCCAAAATACTCAAAGCTCTGTTGTTCTCTCCAGAGTATGATGCATGCGTCAGTGCACGTCGTAGTAACTCCACATCCTGGAATGTGTACCTAAGTGCAAAAAGTATTCATACACAGGAGGAACTCCATTTTCAACCAGGGTTTGATTAACTGAACGGAACAATTTAAAAAAATGCGTGGAGTCAAAAAACACACCTAACTTATCCCCATTTTTGGAGCTTCGTACCTAAACTATCAGGTGTGCTTGTTTCCTACCTGAACTATTACTAACCATATATCATAA
This sequence comes from Capsicum rhomboideum, assembly GCA_031232105.1. Classification (NCBI taxonomy): domain Eukaryota; kingdom Viridiplantae; phylum Streptophyta; class Magnoliopsida; order Solanales; family Solanaceae; genus Capsicum; species Capsicum rhomboideum. Next base: position 9,669,249 of record CP124716.1, read on the forward strand.
CACGCCTCAACTATCAATTGTTTTAAAAAATAGTTGGTTATAGTTCAGATATGAAACTCATACACCAAACCCAATAGTTCAGATATGAAACTGGAAAAACCGAGATATTTTAGGTGTATTTTTTGACCTTTTTAACTCTTAAGAAAAATTAAAATCTCTCCTAAAAAAAAGAGAGTTAAAATCAGTCAAGAGAAATTTACTGGATTTGATTTTGAAGGGTTTCAAGAGCGATAGAGAAAGGGGAAGTGGGTCTGATTGATAAGGATGGATTTGCCTGAGCCTGTAAAGAATGGTAACAAATAAGTTAGGGTTTAACATTACTACAAGAGAAAAACACTGTATTGTTCAATGTCAACGATGGTTTTACCTGAAGAGAAGAGTAGAGGGAGAAAGCAAGTAAGATGGAGCAAATCAGTTGCCGGAGATGCCACATGTTTCCGGTCAAGTGCGAAGAGTATACCTCGTCGATAACGACAAAATAAAGCTGAGTGGGTGGATGACAGGCGGAGTAAAAAAAGTAAGTGGCTGCTTGTTAGCCGGGTAAATTACACAAGTAGTAATGTACTCCCCGTCTCATATTAGTTACATGTTTGTCTTTTACACAACTCTTTAGGATAAATTAATAATGGATGCAAATTAATTAATATGATCCTATTAAATTCACATTGACTATTGTCATTATCTATTGAAGTTAATTACTCTTTCATTAAATTACTAAAGATAAAGTTGAAAAAAGATTTCCAATTATCTCTTAATTAGGCAATTTGCCTGCGCTTTATACGGTCATGAATACTTGCAATAATCTTATGAATAATTCTTTACTAATATTTTAATATTAAAAGTAATGAAAAGATAGGTTCTTACAAAAAAATAATAATAAGAAAAAAAATAATAATAAGAATATTCCAATATGAATTAGAATATTTATCATTATCACATAACTCAAGAACCTCTAATGAGTGAATTTCTGAAGAAATAATCAACCATCTAACTCTATTTTTTTACAAAAAAAGTATTGAACATTCAACCTTATCATGTACACTATATTCGTTCTCAAAAACTTCACGACATAAAGGTTTTCTAAAATCACCATTGTTAATACTAATGGTTAATTTAAATAAGTTGAATTGTTAATAAACATGCAAATAAAATTGACTTTAAGTTTAAGTCCATGATAATGTTGATTGAAATTTGTCAAGAACAAAGTTTTTCAATTGTCTCCACCCGTCCAAGGTCGTTGAAATCCTCATATTAGTTATTTTTCTGTTAAAGAAACACAAACGGAAAAATACAGAAGAGAACAAAAATACAGAGGCATTTACAAAGAAAAAGAAGACAACTAAATTATTGCATTGACTACAAATAGTGAAATATGTCTCAATTTTTTTCAAAAGATCATCAAAAGTTTCAACAAAGAAATTACACTTGAATAGTTAAAATACTAAAGAAGGTTAAATGTAGAATGAAAATAGAAAAAGAAAGGAAGGTAAGCAGATAACCAGCCCACCTACAAATTGTCATTGCATCTTGACCATGTGTATCCTATATCAAGGTTCCCCCGTATGCTACGAAGTTAAGACAATAGCTTTTCCTACCATTGAACAATCATAATCACCTTGCGAAAATATCACCCGTTAATCCAGAAAAAAGAAAAGCCCAGAGTCTTTTCTTTAATTATTTCCAATATAATACAGTTTTCTCTTCTATTGTCATGCAATTGTCTACAACGAACAATTGTAATAATATACCAGCTTGCAGAAGTGTGGGTGCATCGTTCCGCATTAAGTCTTTGTTGCATCCGAAAATAGTAAAACTGTCGATTGGCGTGCCAACAACATCATATAGAAGCTTAGACTGAGCTCTGCACTGAAATTTACGACGTAGTAGCCTTTTTTTAAGCAGTTCATAATGATATAATTGGGATATCATTGCTAATCTTAATCACTAGCTTCCTTTCATAATCACGATCTGCAACCATCTTTTGGTGTAATCTTCTTTCTGTATGTGTAACTTAAGAGAAAATTAGCACATATGGCAGCCACTGAAAGGCATCCCTGAAAACTAAAAGTGATCCTATGTTTAATGGTCAGAAGACACCAAAGTAAACTCCAAATTAGAGTAAATTTGCACAAAACTACATCTACAAACTCAGGGAAATCAAGAACCTCAAAGAGATGCTGAACATAATATTCAAAGAAAGTAAAGAAATTACATGTAAAAGCACCTCTAAAAGTAGCACTACTGCGAGAATTAAGTAAACAGGGACACATTTATCTAAATACAAAATCTTAAATTAGGGCAAACTATAGATAATTTGAGTAATATACCTACTTTTAAGTTGAAGGCTAATATGCAAGCTTATAAATAGTACTTTTAAGTTATAGGATTTTGCATAGAATATCAAAACATGAATTCTTGGAAATGAGGTATCATAACTATTTACACAATGAAGATACCTATATATTATATATTTATATGTGCAATACAACAGGAGACATCATAATCTAATAGTTTTGCACACTGCATAAGACTCATGACAGTTGAGGTCCTAATTACCTTTCACATTTTTAAAATAAAATGAACCAAAATATCTCTAAGAAATAATCAGTATTGGAAGAGATTTCCATGAAAAAAGCATAGCATTGTCCAAAGCAATATAAAGGGTAGCCAGATGCACAAAGCATCTCGCGTTAGTAGAAACTGGGGAAGGGTCACAGCCCAAGTAGTGTGATGTAATAGCCTAGCCTAATGCAAGCAATAAGGGCTACTTCCACGGCTCTAATCCATGACCTATAGGAAAGACGGAAACAACTTTATTGTTTCTCCAACACTCCCCTTCTAAGTTCTCCCTTCTAAGTTCTAAGTAACAATTTTACAAAATAGCATATGTTAGGGGTCGTTTGGTATGCGGGATGAGATAAAATAATTCCAAGATAAGATAATACCTCATCAAACCAAACATGGAATATAGGTAACCCCAAATTTTATTCTGGAAATTATTATTCTTTTCCCATATACCAAACGACTCGCAAGAGTGTTTCTTGATGTGTGTTCCTAATATTTGAAAAAGAGATGTAGAAGTAAGAACATGAAGAGGAGGCATTACCAACATATTTTTATTGGAAAAAGCTTAAGAAGCTGCTGTTTCCCCACAAATCTTACGCCTTTTATCAAAGACCTACAATAGAAGAAAAATTCGAACAAAACCATAACATATTCTAGCAAGGTCAGCATTCTAAGGTCATGAATCACAAAATCATGTATGCCGTTATATACCATAAATAAATTCTCCAACTCACTTGGCCTCTAAATATCATGTTTGGCCTCTAAACATCACAAAAAAATAGTCACAAAGTCATTCGGCCATTAAATACCATAAATAGTTTTCAATATAAACAATTTACATCAAAAGCAAATATCACATATAAAAATAGAAAGTAGTATACATTAAGATCCGAAGTCTTAAAAAACTAACAGCAACGAAAAAAGATAAAAGATCAGGAAATAAAAACCTTGGTGACTCTGTGGAACTTAACATTATCATAGTATCCTCTCAAAGAAAGTTCTTGAAAATAATGGTAAGTTGTTGGCACATACGTGTGATACATTTACTCTAATAATTCAAATTTATTTTTTCTCTCATTAGCACAATACCAAACTGCAAAATTAACAAAAAGCAGGAGAATATATACCTTAAGTATAAAAACATAAATGGAGTTTCAAGAGTGACCGTTATAGGCCCTTGTTCATTGCCACATCTCTGTAAGCCCTCTCCAAGCAAGCTTTATCAAATCAGAGCAAGTTCTTGCAACGTGCTTGTAATATATCTACTTTAAAATCCCAAATTTCCTTCTCTCCCTCATTGCTCAAAAATTCCAAATGCACAATAGCTAAAGAAAGTAAAAGAATATAGCACCTTAAGCGTAAATGAATCACTGAAAATTTCAAGAGTGACCTGTGTAGCCCTCATGCTATATTCTTCCACATCTCTGGTACAAATAAATAATCTGAACACAAGAGAAAATAGAAAATTATTCAATGTGATAACAGTGAATATGTGAAGTCTCAACAAAATAACTAAAAGAATTAAAAAGAGTAGTAAAATTCAGAAAACACAAATCGATGAGATTAGCCTTGATCATTTTTGTTGAAAAAAAGAAACATGGTCATAGAGAGCGAGTGGTTAAACCTGAAAAGAGGAACTCAACTTGAGAATTAGCCTATAACTGACTAAATTGAACAAATTGTTTGAACAACAAAGTTGTAATCAGTAAATCTGAAATATTAACTAAATAATTCCAACAACACATACCAACTGGGAAACAATGAACTGCAATGTAAAGATAGCCAAAAAATGAAGTTTTACTATCCAGATTAGGAGTATTTGTTTCAATTGAGCGAGATTTTCTGGAATGAGGAAGATAGGTTACCGGGAATGATGGATCTTTTCTGGTGGCGATTAATGGGAAATTTAAGAAGTAAATCTTGGAGCCTAATAGTAAAAACTGAACCATATTTTTTAATCTTTTTTCTCTGTAGTTTGTTTAGTAGTATGAAGGAGAAATTGCAGGGGAAAAAAATATATAAATAAATCCTAAAATTGGAATGTGCCAATGCAACAAAAGTATAATAAAGTGGTTGGAAAATCAAAAGTTGCATACCTGAAGTGGTTGAAAAACCACTAATGCAATATCTTCAAGGCAAATCCTGATCCATTAATTGAAAATTTCAATATATAAACATATACTAAAAGACAGATATAAGTAAGTTGATTAACGAAGTCTCAATTCTATAGGTTGCAGTACATACCTGTAAATATTGCATAATTCTTGTAGCAGTTTAATATAGAGGCGATAGGGGGAAATGAGAGGATGTTAGGTCGATTTATTGAAGGAAGAATACAGTGTGATTGAAACTTAGAGAACAGAGAAAAGGAATAACGCTTGGACTGGGAACGAAGGAAAAATAGTAGAAAAAACTGAAGGAGAAAATCAAAGAACAAAGAAAAAAGTGTACCTGGTAAGTTAAGTAGGGTGAAGAAGAGGAAAAGGATGAAGAGAAAGAGCACTAAGCGTCAAAGAAGACCTTTCCAAGAAGCGTTTGTTAAAAGAAGAGTTGTTTGTGTTTTACCAAGTGACTATTGGATTTTTTTTGTTTAAAAGTGACTTTTTTTATAATTTAAAAATTGAGAAAAAAATAAAAAATAAATGATGGTTTAAGAGAGTGCCACGTAGGCGGACTTATGTCCCTCTTTTATATATATATAGAAGATTCTTTTAACATGCTCATAAAATTAGGTAACCAAAGTAATCGATCTTATTAGATTGAAAGAGCAGGATGCTCTATTATAAATACAAATTACAGAATCAGCTGGTGTGGTTTACTCCTACAAGAACACAAACTCTATACCTAGAAGACTCCTATAGGATACAAATTTTGTACAACAGATATACATTAATTTAAAATTCAAACTACTGTATATCTACAACTAACTACCAAGTATGCTATTACGCCCCCTCAAGTTGGAGCATAAAAGTCCCCAATACCCAACTTGGCAATTAAGATTTGAAACTGATTTGCACCTAAAGCTTTAGTGAAAACATTAGCAAGTTGATGTGTTGAAATGTGATGACAAACCAACAAACCCCATTGAATGCAATCTTGAACGAAATGATAGTCCACCTCAATATGCTTAGTCCGTTCATGATAGACTGGATTATTGGCAATATGACGTGCGACTTGACTATTACAATATAAAGAAACTCGGTTCAAATGAGGGATATACAAGTCTGAGAGTAATTGGCGTAACCAAATGAACTCACAAGCAGTTGCTTCCATGGAATGGTATTTTGCTTCAGTAGAAGAGTGCGACACAGTTACTTGTTTCTTGCTTTTCCATGAAATAGGTGAATGACCAAGAAATATGACATACCAACTGATTGAACGCTGAGTGAGTGGACAACTTGCCCAATCTGAAACACAAAATCCTTTAACGGACAGAGGCTGAAAGGAAAATAACTTGACCTAGTGCAAACTTTAAGTAACGCAATATTCAGAGAGCAACTAACTAATGATTCTGTCGACGCTGGTGCATGAATTGAGATAACAAATGAACTGGATAACAAATATCAGTCCTAGTAACAGAGAGATAAATCAGCCTCCCAACTAATCTGCGAAAGGGTTTAGGATCTTGAAGAGGAGAACTTTCATCCAAAGCTAAACGATCATGCTGCTACATGGGAAATTTTACTGGTTTAGATGCCAACATGCCCGTTTCTTTTAAAATATCCAGCGTGTACTTTCGTTGTGAAAGAACTATTCCTTTTGAACTACAAGCAAATTCTAGACTAAGAAAATACTTAAGGGGATCCAAATCTTTTACAGGAAACCGGGATGCTAAGTAGTCTTTTAAAATTTTCAAATTGAATGAATCATTGGTAACAACAATGACATCATCTACATATACAAGAATGGCTGCAAAAGAAGTTCCTTGTCGATACACAACTAAGGAATTGTGTCACACCCCGAATCCCATTGAGGCGGACTGACACCCGAAGTCGTTAAGGCTTTGAGAGAACCAACCTACGTTCATGTACATTCGTATGCATATCCCTGAGTGAACCACATTCTATCACATATAAATACAAGATACCAATGACGGAAGTCATGGAGAAATATATATATATATGATATATATATATATATATATATATATATATGAAACTTAGCCGTTAGGGCCACCACGTCAAAATGGACATATATGCCTTCATTTGTCCTACAACGTCTACAAAGCCTCTAACAGATACATAACCAATCTAAAGTCGGGACAAGTCCCCACTTTATACAACATTTACATAGTACCAAAATAAATGTACACATGTGACTCGAAAAGCCCCGAATCAACCTGGAGCTCACCTACAGTCTGCAGATAACCTGTATTCTACTGTGGAGGTCTACTAGCACCTGTGCCTGCAGCAAGTAAGGTAAGTCCCCCAAGGAACGTCAGTACAAAAGAATATACTAAGTATGTAAGGCTATGAGCATCTGCATAAAATATAAGAACTTCAATGGAATCAAATACAAGTGAATAATCAATATGGATAAACCACTGTTTTGTATATGTGGAACCATGCACATTACATTCATTACTTTACTTTATCCTTATTTGCATTAAGAAATTGTAAGACATATGATAAATAAATGACCAGCTGATCAGTGGTAAAAGAGGATGACCGATGCTAGGTATTTTAACCCCTGGGATACGGTCCTCATACATACACAAATCGGGATCGACCCATGCTAGGCTTTCCCTTCACCCCTGGAATACCACCCGTGATATTGGGATCGACCCATGCTAGGCTTTCTTTTTACTCCTGGGATAACACCGTGATATTGGGATCGACCCATGCTAGGTGTTCTTTCCACCCCTAGGATACCACCCAAGAATACACATATTCTCTTTACATAATTTCTTTCTTTGAGATAGTTCTTTTGGTGGTCATAACATTATGGGAGCTTTGGAACTTCAGTCAATGAATAATAAACATATGAATAACAATTTCCAACAAACCTGAAATGAGATACTTTGAAACATTTCGAAATGAGAACAAGTCGGTAACAATGAGAATAAGAGATGCTGTCAAAGGATATGGAAAAGAGAAACCTTACTTACCTTATCTTCCCAATATGAATACACAATCCTATATGTGAATACAATAATCCAGCTCCTTCCTTACGTGTTACTCTACAACACAAGTACATAACGGACTCACATTAACAACTAACTACATTACAAATACATAAGACGACAATAAGCTACATGACTGTCATATAACGTCATTTCATCCTTCTACAATACAACTCACTGCATCACCATACTAACAACACCAAAACATCCCACACATCAACCAAGGTATCATAAACCAATAGCATTTCACACCAAGTTTATGCTTTACACTTTTCCTTCAACACCACGTCACATTTACTCTCTCAAGTCACTTAAATACCTTTCACAATAACACATAAAACAACAATCCATAATTGATACAATTCAAAATACCTCCGTACTACCCCTTAGGACCATTCAAATGGTACCATCAGTTGATGATTGCATCCAAAAAGGGTATAGGGTCCTTGGGGGGTCAAAGAGATGCAAAAACAATCGAAACGAAGTTCTGGAGAGACCTGAGAAGCCACCTGCGCCCGCAGGTGGGTGAGGTACAACCACAGGTGCCCATTGTCCTTGTACAAGGCCACCTACATTGACATCTGCGCCCGCAGGTGCCCCATCCGTGAAGGCGGATGCCCGATTTGACCAAAATGGGTCTCTTTTGAGTTCTTTTTTGTAATAAATGGTCCATGGACATAAGTAAGCTTCCTTTTCATATTATAGGTTAACTTGGATGCCAACGAACAATCATGATTTCACAACACACACGAACATCTCAAAACTCCATTTTTCTTTCAATACGCCACCAATTCCATGCACAAATTCACAACAACAATTTCAAAAGTTATACACAAAGAGAAAGAAAGTTAGGGACATAAACACATCTTACATGTTGACATTTAATCCATCAAATTCACTTCCTTTAAGACCTTAAGTCCGCTTTCAAGTTTAGAAGGCAAAACCCTTTACCAATTAAGCAAAAGTAGACTGTTTTACACATAGTGGACTGTCCAATATTTTGCCAACATAACCAACATGATTTATACACCCTCTCATGCACATAATATATTAAACCATAAGAGTAAATACTTACCAAATCTTACAAGAGGATGATCTTGTCCAAAGGAATGGTTGCTTAGGGTTTGAAAATTTCTAGAATTGACAAGTGTGTCTTGTTGAATAAAATCTAATTTTTGTGCCCCTTTTATAGTCCCTCATGTCATCCTTAGCCAAATATTAAATGTGTTTACTTGGTCAATCTTAAGAATGGGTCATTTCTCCATTTGAGTCATGTCTTATGGCTTAATTTTGGGCCTTTATTGAGCCCATTAGCACATGTTAATTCAGCCCAACAAAATTAGTGCATAATACACCAACCATATCAAGTTTAAATAATTCCATAAATGTTACGGTAATCAATTAAGTTCAGAAATGTACGGGGTGTTACATCCTTCCCCCCTTAGGAACATTCGTCCTCGAAGGTTAGTGACATTATCCAATTTAAACAAATTCATATCTAAGTTCATCCTTCATGTTATCATATACACACAATGCTTATAGATACTTACTTGTTATTGCTCTAATCCCGCATCTTGAACTTTTTCTTCCGTTTGAAATAAATACGGGTACTTGAACTTCATCATTTCCTCGGCTTCCCATGTGATTTCTTCTACTTGCTGATTTCTCCAAAGCACTTTTACGGAAGCTATTTCTTTATTCCTTAATCACTTCACTTGTCGATCCAGAATAGCAATAGGTATATCTTCATAGGTGAGATCTTCTATAACCTGTACATCTTCAATGGGAGCAATACGAGATGGATCTCCTATACACTTGCTCAGCATTGAAACATGAAATACTGGATGAACTGTGGAGAGTTCTTGGGGTAGTGCTAATTCATACGCAACTTGCCCGAATCTTCGAATAATTTCATATGGCCCTATATAACGTGGACTCAACTTTTCTTTCTTTCTAAATCTCATTACCCCTTTCATTGGTGATACTTTCAAGAATACCCAATCACCGATGGCAAATTCGAGCCCCCTTCTTATAACATCAGCATATGACTTGTGTCGACTTTGGGCCGTTTGTAGCCGCTGTTGTATCACCTTAACTTTCTCCATGGCTTGATGAACAAGATCTGGTCCAAGTAAAGCAGTTTCACCCGCTTCAAACCATTCAATTGGTGATCTATACTTTCTTTCGTATAAAGCTTCATAAGGTGCCATTTTGATACTTGAATGATAGCTATTATTATAGACAAATTCAATAAGAGGTAGATGATCATCCCAACTACGTTTAAAGTCCAATGTGTAAGCTCGTAGCATATCTTCAAGTGTTTGAATAGTACGTTCTGCTTGTACATCTGTTTAAGGATGAAAAGCCGTACTCAAATTCACTTGGGTTCCCAAACTCTTTTGAAAAGATTTCCAAAATTGTGCAGTAAATTGAGCTCCCCTGTCTGATATAATAGAGATTGGAATTTCGTGCAGTAGCACTATTTCTTTAACATACAATCATGCATAATCTTCAGCTGTGTAGGTGGTCTTGACCGGTAGAAAATGCGCTGACTTGGTACGCCTGTCAACTATTACCCATATGGAGTCAAATTTCCGTAGTTTCCGAGGCAAACCTGTGATGAAATCCATATTAATCATGTCCCACTTCCAGACTGGCAGATTTATACATTGCATATAACCTCCAGGTTTTTGATGCTCTACTTTTACTTGTTGATAATTTGGACATTGAGCTATAAATTCTGCAATGTTCTTCTTCATGTTACCCCACCAATATATTTCTTTCAAATCATGATATATTTTGATTGCTCCCAAATGAATAGAATACCGTGAATGATGTGCCTCTGTCATAATCCGTCTCCTTAGCTCATCTACGTTCGGTACACATAATCTACTTTGACACTGAAGCACTCCCTCTTGCGTAAGATCAAATGTCTTCGTCAAACCTTGTTGTACAGTCTCTTTTATCTACAATATAATAGGATCCGCATACTATTTCTCTTTCACTTCAGCTACTAATGAAGATTCTGCCGCACACAATAACCCCTTCATCTGGAGATTCAAGAAGATGACCTCCCAAGCTGGCTAGTTGATGTAGGTCCTTGACTATACTTTGCTTTTTCGTCAACTGGCCACTAGTGCTTCCTATTGCTTTGCGACTTAATTCATAGGCTACCACATTTGCTTTTTCTGGATGATATAAGATATCGATATCATAGTCTTTTAAGAGTTTCAGCCACCTCCGCTGCCTCAGATTTAAGTCCTTCTGCTTAAAAATATATTGCAAACTCTTGTGATCAGCATATATGTCAACATGAACCCCATAAAAATAATGGCGCCATATCTTTAGAGCAAATACCACAGCTGCTAGCTCAAGGTCATGCGTGGGATAATTCCTCTCATGTGGTCGCAACTATCGTGAGGTATACGCTATTAAATTATTTTGCTGCATCAATACACATCCTAAGCCGACTCCTGAAGCATCACAATATACTGCATAACCTTCTGTGCCTTCTGAAAGCACCAATACGGGTGTAGAAGTCAATTTATTTTTCAGCTCTTGGAAACTCTTCTCACATGCATCATTCCACTGAAATTTAGTTGCCTTGTGTGTTAATTTTGTTCAAGGTGCAGAGATAGAAGAAAACCCTTCAACAAATCTTATATAATAACTTGCCAACCCAAGAAAACTATGAATCTCTGTAGGCGTCGCAGGACTTGGCCAATTCTTCACCGCTTCTATCTTCTGCGTATCAACCTTTATTCCTTCATCCGACACAATATGACCCAAGAAAGCCACAGATTTTAACCAAAATTCACACTTAGAGAACTTTGCATATAACTTATGATCACGAAGAATCTGTAACACCTGCCGTAAGTGATTAGGATGGTCCTCTTGTGATCTTGAATAAACCAGAATATCATTGATAAACACTGTCAAGAACACATCCAAGAATGGCTTGTACACCCTATTCATCAAATCCATAAAAACTGCTAGTGCATTTGTTAGCCCAAATGACATATCTAAAAATTTATAATGACCATACCGTGTTCGAAAAGCTATCTTGGGTATATCTTTTTCTCTGACCCTTACCTGATGATATCCCGATCTCAAGTCAATCTTTGAGAAGCATTTGACACCCTGTAATTGGTTAAACAAATCATCAATTCTGGGGAGGGGATATTTGTTCTTAACTGTCACCTTATTCAGTTGCCGATAATCAATACACATTCTCAATGTGCCATCTTTCTTCCGTACAAATAACACTGGTGCACCCCAAGGGGACATACTAGGCCTTATGAAGCCCTTGTCCAACAAATCTTTTAATTGCTCCTTTAATTCTCGTAACTCTGCTGGGGCCATTCTATACGGAGGAATAAAGATAGGCTGAGTTTCTGGCATCACATCAATACCAAACTCTACTTCCCATTCTGGAGGCAAACCTGGAAAATCTTCAGGAAATACATCGAGAAATTCATTTACCACTGGAATCGATTGAAGAGTTGGTGGCTTCACATCGGTATCTTGCACTCTTACTAGATGGTATATGTACCCCTTGGATATTATTTTCCTTGCCTTAAGAGAGGAAATAAATTTACCTCTCGATGCTCCAACATTACCCCTTCATTCAAGGATTACCTTTTGTGGAAAATAGAAATATACCTTCTTATCTCGGCAATCTACCGTAGCATAACAAGAAGCCAACCAATCCATGCCCATTATAACATCAAAATCTACCATTTCCAGCTCAATAAGATCAACCAGCGTAGCATGACCACAAACAGTTACTATGCAATCATGATATACTCTTCTAGCTACGATAGACTCACCAACGGGTGTAGATACTTCAAATGGCTTAACTAATAATTTTGGTGTTCTTTCAAATTTTCCAGCAATCAATGGAGTAACATATAATAGGGTAGATCCCGGATCAATCAATGCATATACATTATGTGAAAAGACGGATAATGTACCTGTAACTACATCAGGAGAAACCTCCAAATTCTGCCGATCCGCTAGAACATAAGTATGGTTCTGTACTCTACTAGAACTAGATGCTCCTCTAGCACCTCTACCACGACCAGCAGGCTGCACACCTCGGCCTAAGGAAGGAACCGATGATGATGATGCAACAGTTGACCCCGTAGGTCGTGCCATACTACTCGTGCCCCTTTGTGGACACTCTCTCATCATGTGCCCCGATATACCACGCCAAAAGCAACCAGTCATCCCTAATCGGAATGTACTTAAATGAAATCTTTCGCAGTGCTGACACGGCTGACGAGAAAATCCTGCTGTCTGTGAACCTCGAATCCCACTACTCTGCCCAGAATGGCTGCCTCTAAACCCTCAGAATTAGGATGGAGTTCCTGCTGTAGGGTAAGAAAATGATGGTCTCGGCAGTCTAGGAAAAATTCGAGGCCTAAATTCTCCTTGGGAAGCCATGGACTGTCCCATAGGTCTAGCCCTCTTTGATGGCCCTCTTTGACGGCCCTCTTTCAAATTCTTGTGCCCTTCTCCTTTGTCTCTGATCCTCCATCTTCTGTGCAAAAGCTTGTATTCTGGCTATATCCATATCTCTGTTCAAGTTAGCAATAGTACAATCCCTCACCAAATATAGATCCAATCTGTCCACATACCAATGGACTCTGTCGTCCATAGTGGCTACTACATTCGGAGCATACCTAGCCAAAGAGTTAAACCGGAGACTGTACTCTCTGACGCTCATATTTTCTTGACGAAGATTTAAAAACTGATCCGCACGAGCCTCTCGGATCTCATATCGGAGATAATGATCAAGGAAGGCCGTTTTGAATTCCTCCCAACTAGCTGGAAGTGCACCGATACCCCTAGATCGTTTTCAATCTTCGTACCATAATATAGCCTCTCCTTTCAGTCTATATGCTACAAGCTCAATTGTTTCTATACCAGACACATGCATAACATCTAAGGCCCTTTGAATTTGGTCCACGAAGTCCTGTGGGTCTGCATTTAGATCTGACTCGGTGAACGTGGGAGGGTCTAATTTAAGAAAATCATGTGTCCTTCGACTAGCTGCCCTATCCGAACCATCATTACTTGTCATTGGACTAGCTTGTCCTTGATTTTGTGCAGCAACTATACGAGTCAATATTTGCACCGCATTTCTTAGATCCTGCTCAGTAGCATTAACAGGTGGTTCGACAGGTTCTTCTCTCCTTCTCGGCTCTTCTAGAGCTGGAAAAGTAGAAGAAGCCCGCGATGCAAACTCAGTGTTAGCCCCACCTTAACTAGCTTGGTCAGGTGGTGATTTACTCATTCCTTCTCCGGCAAGCATATCTACCTGCTTACCTTTTCCCCTACCTCATCTTGTAATCGATATTTTACTATACAAAAGAAAACCAATTTTAATGGTCAGATATGATTCCACCTACAACTCTTAAATGTCCTGTAGCCTCTTACTTATAAATGTGGTGCACAACACATCCATAAGTAAGTCTCTACTCAGACACGGCTTTGTAGATACCCTAGGACAACCTGCTCTGATACCACTTTTGCCACACCTCAAATTTCATTAAGGCGGACTGGCACTCGAAGCTTTTAAGGCCCCGAGAGAACTAACCTATGTTCATGTACATTCGTATGCATGTCCCTGAGTGAACCACATTCTATTACATATAAATACAAGATACCAATGGCGAAGGTCATGGAGAAACATATGATATATATATATATATTATATATATATATATATATATATATATATATATATATATATATATATATATATATATATGAAACTTGGCCGTTAGGGCCACCACGTCAAAATGGACATACATGCCTTCATTTGTCTTACAACGTCTACAAAGCCTCTAACAGATACATAACCAATCTAAAGTCGGGACAAGTCCCCACTTTATACAACATTTACATAGTACCAAAACAAATGTACACATGTGACTCGAAAAGCCCCGAATTAACCTGGAGCTCACCAACAGTCTGCAGATGACCTGTATTCTATTGTGGAGGTCTACTAGCACCTGTGCCTGCAACAAGTAAGGTAAGTCCCCTAAGGGACGTCAATACGAAAGAATGTACTAAGTATGTAAGGCTATGAGCATCTGCATGAAATATAAGAACTTCAATGGAATCAAATACAAGTGAATAATCAATATGGATAAACCACCGTTCTCTATATGTGGAACCATGCACATTACATTTATTACTTTACTTTATCCTTCTTTGCATTAAGAAATTGTAAAGCATATGATAAATAAATGACCAGCTGATCAGTGGTAAAAGAGGATGACCCATGCTAGGTATTTTAACCCCTGGGATACGGTCCTCATATATACACAAATCTGGATTGACCCATGCTAGGCTTTCCCTTCACCCTTGGGATACTACACGTGATATTGGGATCGACCCATGCTATGCTTTCTTTTCACCCCTGAGATACCACCTGTGATATTGTGATCGACTCATGCTAGGTGTTCCTTTCACCCCTAGGATACCACCCAAGAATACACATATTCTCTTTACATCATTTCTTTCCTAGTGCTTTATTTCGTTGTTTTATACTTATTCCATAAATTACTTGGGACAAATATAGAATTTGAATCAAAATTACTTTCAACCAAACTCGTAATCTATACTTTAGCTTCTCCCTGCTAGGTAGGAGATCAAGGATTGCCACGCATTAGAAATGACAAAAAGCCACATTTATTGGAATCAAGAACCAAAACTTCCAACACGACGGAGATAACCAAAACAATTAAAGAAAAGAGTTAAAGGAACTACAATTTATTGGACAATTTCCTTGGGAGAAAATGATGTTAGTTGCTATGATTCTTATCTGACTCAATCCCTTTGCCATTTTTCTGTGGAGTGACAGATGTATTCATCAAATCAAAACCCAACTTTTGCTTTGTGATTTGATCTAGAACCTCAATCATTTCCTTTGAAAGATGGTTCTTGGAATCACCCACTTTGCCTTGCCTGAAAAATATGTTGTTTGCAATAGTAGGAGAAAAAAATCCAGAGTATTCGCCCTCTTTATTCACCTCCAAATTGCTCAGTTTCTCAAAGCTGCAGAGCTTTATTATTTTCTCTACAATGCCTTCACTTTCTTCCTCCAAGGAAAACGGCTGCCCCAAGAACTTTGCTAATCTCTTTACATTAAAGATTGGATCTTTCTTCAAATCCTCGTACTTCAAGAAAAGAACCCTCTCTGGAAATTCTAAGCTCGCTTTATAATATCCCATCACATGATCCCAAAATGGACCAAAAGGGAAACACCCTTTAGTAAATCTGTCAAACGCTTTTGGTAAAGAAATGAAAGGCATGTCTTTGGATCTTACTTTCTGCACAAAATAACAGAAAGAAACTAACACATCTTTTGCGTCACGAGACACATACACTATTTTGCATTTGGAGTCATCACCTGTTATAGACTCTGCTAAAGCATTGAAGGCAAGATGTGATTGCATGAGACAAGTGTTTGGTATTGGATTTGTTGGGTTCTTAAATGCATAGATCTCTAGATGGGGTAAGAACTCATGTGGATTTGAAGAGAGCAAAGGGTGTGTGTTAAAATCGTGGTATTGTGATCTCTTTGTAATGGCAAAAAGAAGGGCCTTGAGCCATGTGGTGCCAGACTTTGGGTAACTGGCTAGTAAGACACTGTTTGGTTTTGGCTTAAAGTGTTGCTGCTGAAGTAGTAGCAAACCTTGTAGAATTCTTGTCCAATACCAAAACCCTTTGTATTGGTAATGCTCATTTAGCCAACCTCCTTCTTCTCTTGGAAGGTCAGAGAGTACTATGTCAAGGGATTCTTGGTGATTGTTATGGCTTTCTTCTTTGGTGGCAACATTTGTGAGTGAGGGGGAGTTTTGGGTAGAGTTGAAGTTTGCCATCGAGTTAATGAGCAAAAAGAGTAGAAACTCTTGCTACATTTATAAGACTTAAAAGGTTTTGTTTTGTAGTTGGTTAGGAGCTAAATTATTTGTCGTTGAGCAATTAATTGCCCTCACACTTGCTGAAGTTGTCCAACTGGAGTAGGGATGACAATGAGGTGGTGCGGGTTTAAAAATATGTGGGGCGGGTGCGGGGCAGGGCGGGTTTGAAATAATCTTTTAAAAAATTAATGTGGTTCGGTGCGGGTGGGGGCTAATGCGGGTTTATGCGGATTTTCCTAGACTAATTTTTTTCTACTGAATCAAATGCATCCCAATGGCATTAATATAATCATCCCCTTTTCATGATTCAAGTTTCTATTAATTATATTTTAACTTCATTATATAGTCCCCGTCCCCAATTAATAAACTAAAAGAAATCAGTTTTCAGCTTTTTGACATATGTGAGTCACGTGACTGGAAATCACATGTAAAAGACTAATTCTCAAACAAATTTATTTAAATTAAACCATCATCTGCACCTTTACTACATTCCAAATGCCACTAAAAGATAAAAATAATTCTTCCGAACATGAAAGATTCTCATCGGCAGAATCCGGGTATGGTGTAGAGCGGGTTTAAAGATTATGCGGGGTGAGACGAGACAGGTTTTAATTTTACGGGTTAAGACAGAACACACACCGCACCCGCACCGCGTCATTGCCATCCCTATTTGAATTTCTGAAGTTAACATTTATGTATTAGATCATGTATAAATAATATCATGATTGGTAACATTTAATTTCTGTCCATGTCTCAAAAAGTCACTCAATTATGAGAAATCATGTAGCAAAATCATTTAACTTTGTTTGTATTAAAAAAAATCATTCAACCAAATTTGTTATTTTAAAAAAAAAAAAAAAGTTGGCATGATAAACTAAATTAAATAAAAAAAATTGACAATAATTAAATGATTTTATTAATATAAAACAAAATTTAATGATTTTTATACATAATTCTCAGAAGTTAAGCGGAGTAAATTTCATGGGTGGTCATCTAGCTTTGTGTTCATTACTGAAAAGTCATTATTCTTTGTTTTGTTACGCAAAAGTCATTTAACTTTGCCTATCTTTTACAAAAGTAACTTTGGCAAAATATTGCTGAACTCCACCTAAATGTGTAATAAAATTACAAAAAGATCATTTATGTTTGAGGGTAGGTTTAAAATGGTCCCTCAAATATACTTTTAAGCACTTTTGATACTTTAAACTAGCTAAATGTGAGTACATTTGACCATCATCAAATACTTAACAAACTCTGACTGTTAAATTTTACAAAACTTTAAAAAAATAAACTTAATATTGATTCATAGTTAGAGTTGATTTCTTTGCAATTTCCATTTTTTGGTTTATTGCAGCATTTGGTGTAACTTGGTAGGTGTAATTTATCTATTTTAATAATAGTTTCACAGTCCCATCCCCAAGTTTTGTTTCATAATCGTAAATCTCCCATATGACATATGATATACACTTTGGTTATTTTAATTTTTTTTTTAACAACAATATTTTTAACGTACTTATCACTAATGCGAAAATATATACTTAAACTTATTAATCCTGATAATACTAATTTGTTTGATTACTTTTATAAACATGTTTTATTATTATTTACCCTTTTATTTATTTCATTCACTATCATTGCTAAACAAAAATAAAAATGAAGATTAAGTTTTTATTTTGCTCTCTTCATTGTGGCTGGACATAAATTTTAAGATATCGATTGTATAAGTTCTAGTAAAAATAAGATTTACTTAGAATCAATTCTTTTATGGAATAATTGAAATATCAAGAAGTGAAATACTTGTATAAATTTTTTAAATTTTTATTATGTCACTATTTTCAACTTTCAACAAATCTTTGAACTCTGTCTCCGGCCCCTCTAGAAAATCCCCTATTTAGAACTTTTAAATATATTAATTTCATAATAAGTAACATTATTTTAGTTTTTATTTTATTTTAATAACTCTTATTTACTAAAACATATTACAGTTTAGGTCGCATATTCATGTGTTGATGATAATGTTCATAGAAAGTATTACAAAATAATTTGAAAATCATATTTATTTACTTAATAATGTATTGATACTATGAACAAATATTATTTAACAAAAGGAAAGGAAAGCTGTCTATAAATTAACTTTAAAAATAGTATATTAAAAAAGGGTAAGTAAATGAAAATATACTCCCTCCGTTTAAAAAAGAATGATCTACTTTCCTTTTTAGTCTGTTTTAAATATACTCCCTCCGTTTAAAAAAGAATGATCTACTTTCCTTTTTAGTCTGTTTTAAAAAGAATGACCCTTTTCTTTTTTGGCAATACTTTAATTTCAACTTTCCACATGGCATGTTTAAGATTACAAGATTAAAAGGCATTTTGGTACATTTGACACAACTTTAATTTATGACCACAAGATTTAAAAGTTTTCTTTATTTTTTTAAACTCCAAAAAAATTATAAAAAAGAAATAAAAATAAAAAGGAAGAAGAATTAACCCTAATTTGGATGCCAAAATCCCCCAAGAGTAGTCCTACCAAGATGAAATTTTGATACAATAACCCAAGAGCCCTATTTATAGGCTGGAAATTGGGGCAAAAATTTGCCAAAAAGCTGCCCGGCACGCCCTTGGGCGCGCCTGGGACTTAGGCAAATTTTTGCCTCTGAAAAGGTGTGCCTGAGCGGCCCGGCACGCCCCTGGGCGTGCCCCTCTGAGCAAAATTTCTGTCAAAAGCAACAGGTCATTCTTTTTGAAACGGAGGGAGTAATATTTTCAATTTATGATAAATATATTTTGAGATTTTTTTTCTTGGTTTTACTTTTTTCTAATATACGTTAAATTTAGTAGCTCGTTAAATGTATGAAAATAAAAATGGATCAATTTTTAGCAAAATAGTGGACTGAAACTGCTCAAAAATATATTTAAGGGATGTTTTAAGTATATCCTCAAACATAAGGGATTTTTTTGTTATTTTATCTCACATTTTAGGTAGACTTTTAACAATATTTTGTCAAAGTTACTTTTGTGAAAGGTAAGATAAAGTAAAATGACTTTTGTGTAACAAAACAAAAAATAATAATTTTTCAGTAATGAACACAAAGATAGATGACCATGCATGAAATTTTCTCAAGTTAAGCGACCAAATTTAGTGAGTTATAACAAGTTATTTCCATAACTTGTCCGTATTTTGCTCATATCACCAGTCCGCTTGATTTTTAACTTTTTTTAAAACCCCAGGATAATCCGTAGCCGCTACAACCTCTGCCCTTCGGGTGATCACTTTGTGCGCACTGGGTAAACCCCCACTGTGTAATAGCCTACAAACCACACATGAGATGTAAACCGCATTAGGCAAGTCCTATGCGACAGACTCGACTCAGAAGACATTGAGGGGGGATCGAACCTGAGTCATCCATGTGGATAACCACCCTCCAAATCAACTGAGCCATCCCGAAGGATAATCCGCTTGAATTAAACAATATGTTTTAATCCACTCCATATTTATTTTGTACTTTTTAAATTTGCTTATTAGTCAAATCACACTAACAATTTTTTTTTAAAATTTTTTGTTTGACTTTAATCATAGGTACATAACCAGTTTAAATTGTGATAAATTTTCAACGAACTGTAGGGACATTGTAATGGCTCTCCTTTTTCTTCTCCATTCCATTAACAAACTCAATTCTCCATGCCCCATCGTCAGTCCTTGTGTCTCCTGCGGTTCCTGTGTTAATTTGTTCCGAATCAAATATGAACTCTCTCCAGGACCACCTCTACCGCTTCTCAAAATCCTTGATTTACGATCAGCAAAAGCTGTTTTGGAAGCAAATTCATGATCCAAATGGCGAGTTCGTTGCTAGATGGAACCACATTTTTTTATTCACTGCCTTCGTCGGTCTCTTTGTGGATCCTCTGTTTTTGTTGCTTCCAATTATTAAAGATACCTGTATGAGTACCGATAATGTATTGGGATACGCCATTGTAATCTTTCGTGTAATGGTTGATTGCTTTGCCTTTTTCCAGATTTACTTGAAGTTTCGTACAGCTTTTGTTTCCAAGAAAACTCGCGTTTTTGGTAAGGGTGAGCTGGTCATGGATGAACGCGAAATAGCTTTTCGTTACATAAAAAATGACTTTGGCATTGATCTTGCTGCTGCTCTTCCACTCCCACAAGTCAGTCCATTATTGATGTTCCTTTGTCTTCTTTGTAATCATAATATAATTTGTTTGTAATGTTATAATTCTGGGTTTTATGTTGGTAAAATATGGTATATTCATAATAATACCATTTGAATGAATTCACAGTTACAAGGTTCTGTTGGGCTAAACCACCCTAAAGATATTTTTAGCATGGTATGATATTGTTGCTTTGGATGGAATTTGTACAGTTTTCCCCAGAAGGTCCCATATTATGAAGATTATTGCTACATCTTATATGTAGCTTCCTTTTCTTTAAAAGTCTCACACCAACAATCTCCCCCTCGAACTAAGTTAATCACAAAGCCCTTGAATCAACTTGCACGTTTGCCATCACCTCATGGACTTATCTAGAGATTCGGTGCGTGCCACCCACATCATCTAAGTATTTATCGCCACCAAAGTCCAGAGGATAGCTTCTTATTTTGTGTGTGCACGTGTAAAGGTACTAAACCAAGTCTTACGCCATCACTCCACTATCTTCATACTTGTCCCACCAAATCATTGGCTCTATTGCCAGTTGAGCTACGTCAGCCAAAGATATTCTTAACATGGTGTTAAAATATTTGCTTTGGGTTAGGCCCACACGTTTTCTCCAAAAAAAAATAAAAAAAATAGGCCTCACACCATTAGGATTATATCTACACCTTCTAAGTAGTTTCATTTTCTTTCTTAGCTACCAACATGAAACTTTTGTTAGCACACCTAACATTTTCTTTTCGTGAAATATTCTCATTGTATTGGACTTGAAGTCTGAACTCAATTTTTGTTCTGATGTACTAAACTTCTTATTGGAAAAGAATGTTTAGGGGGTTATGATGAATAGTAATTTTGTCTTATTTTTTATTTTTGCAGATTGTTATTTGGTTTATAATGCCATTGAATGGCTCATCAGCCACTCATGCTAATCATGCTATCTCTTTGATTATTATGCTTCAGTATGTGCCGAGATTGTTAGTCATTTTCCCGTTAAATTCAAAGATTATTAGGAATACAGGTGTTGTGGCGAAGACAGCTTGGTCTGGTGCCGCATACAATCTCCTCTTATATTTGCTAGCAAGTCATGTAAGTTTTGCAGTCTTTGTTTTTTTTTTCTTTTATCAAAACAGTGGTATGGACTGCTTACACTTTACTCTCCCCAGACCCCACTTTGTGGGAATATACTAGGTATGTTGTTGTTGTTGTGGTTGTTGTATCAAAACAGTGCAAAAGGCACCTCCCTTCCTAAACTCAAATCCTTGTTTTGGTCATCACTACCTCTCAGATGACAATCCTAAGAGGATCTCTTTATTAGAAAGTACAGAGTACGAGATGTCAACAAGAGATTAAGCTAAAGTCGGCCGATAAATCATATACTGCTTATCTCAACTGTAGCTAATTTAGGTACCCACAAACAAGGCATAACTAATTTAGGACAAGTTAAAGGTGCCACTAGCACACAATAGCATGCAGGGGGGAGAATCAACATATTTTAGTGGATGAAAGTGAATGAGAATTGAACGATTAGATAAATAGACAAGTTCAGAATGGAGAAAGGAAGGACACATATTAAAGTGATTTGGTGACTGGCCCTCACCTTTCACTTTTACTGCTAATGCTGTTGGAATATCTACATGAGTTGCGCCTTAAAAAAGGTCCTGCTGTTAATTGAAGGATAATGGCACTAGGGTGTCCATATACATTTTCGTTCTCCAGTGAATCTGGAAGTCAGTATCTGGGTAGTTTGAGGGCTTGAGGAGGTTAGAGTTCCATCTAGTGTAGTAAGTGGGTGTTAAGTGGTCACAGATGTTGCAATAGTTTTGGTGGTAGTAGCTACAATTACGTTTGCGTTTGCATGAAATGTGACCGTGATGTGGCCTATTGTAGTTGATGATTGTGCTTTAGCAAAGAGAGGTAAAAGTGAAGAAACTAATAAGCAACGTAACTATCCTATGTTTCGAAAACGTCTTTTTCATTGTTATTGATATAATAAATGCTGTGATATCGTCATGATCCTTGACATAACTATCACCTTTTCTCCTAAGCTGGATTTAGACTTTTTTTAATTCATTGGAGATTAATCAGTTCATAGTGATTAATCAGGTTTTTCAATTGTCAGTGCAGGTTTTAGGAGCTATATGGTATCTCATGTCTATTGAGAGGCACTTTTCATGCTGGAAGGATGAGTGCGAAAAGAAGCAGAAGGATTCTCCAGATTGTAATAAAGACTACCTTGATTGCTCATCACTTAGTAAACCTGGGCGTGAAGAGTGGTTAAATACCACTGAGGTATTCAAGAAATGCGATGCTAATGGCAAAATAAGCTTCGTGTTTGGAATGTTTAGTGATGCAAATACTCAGCAAGTTACATCTGCTGGCATCATTGATCGATATTTTTACTGCCTATGGTGGGGTTTAAAGAGCCTAAGGTATTCTCTTCGTGGTCTCGCTCTTAATTTGTTTTCTATAATATATGTAGAAGATAGTCTTCATATGGATTTAAAAACTCTCTATCTAATGGACTTTGTCTGCACCTCCATAAATGCTTATCAAGTGGTAGAAAGATACTTAGCAAACAACGTGGGGGCTAGATTGTAAGTCAGGGCTGGAAAAGTTGTTTGTGCTGTCTGTTGATTAGTAGAAAGAGATAAGTTGCTCAGGAACTAGTCCTCGTGAGTCAGCTGACAACTCTCTCTCCTCAGAAAGATTTACTGTAAAGCAAATTGTTAATCTTCGAAAACTTGTTTTAAAAGTTGGACCAGGAACTAATATCAAGAGTTGTGCGTTCATTTAAACCGAGCTTGCAGAAGAAGAATATTTGTCATACTGCGTACACAATCGTACAATTTGTGACCATTAAATAGATAATACCCTGAAGGGGACACTTGGAGTAACGGGTAAAGTTGCTGCCATGTGACCAGGAGGTCACGAGTTCAAGCCTTGGAAACAGCCTCTAGCAGAAATGTAAGGTAAGATTGCGTACAATACACCCTTGTGGTGGGGCCCTTCCCCGGACCTTGTGCATAGCGGGAGTTTTAGTGCACCGGGCTGCCCTCTTTTTTTTTTTAAAAAAAAAATAGATAATACCCTGAAGAGAAGCTTGGCTTAGACAGCTGGTTTGGTCTTCCATATCCGTTCTGATACTGAGCTGTTAAATATTAGATTTTTCTCTCTCAATTTTAAGCATCTGAGTTGCAATTTTTACTTTGCTCATGTCATCAGGTCGAAGTACTGGACCACAATTTTTGCTCCTTACAAGAAAAAAGAAAGGAGTTTTCAATGTGGCATGAAACGTTTCATCTTTTATATGATACGAACTTGTAAAAATAGGAAAGTTAAATTTAATTTTCGAGCTTGGTGTTTCTTATGATAAATGTGTTCCCTATCAGTCGTGTATCTATCCATAGGGCTTTATAGAAAGCTTGTAAAGCATTTCATGATTATATAGTGAATGAAAGATGGTGTGACAGAAAAAATGTGGGCGCATTTGCACGAACTTTTTCGAGAACGAATTAAATGAAAGGTTGATGTTATTGTGACACTAAAGCTGTGCAATTGTTCTTCGGCAATATCTTTTTCTTTAACCATCTTGAATACTATGACTTACGGGGCAATTTTGAAGGAAAATATGGAGAGAAGTCCATGACCTACTAGCTTTGCTTAAATGGTGAGTCTGGGGCTAATTAGGTAGTGGCAAGGTTGGAAACTCACTGCCTTTGTTTCGCCCTTAAAAGATATTGATGACAAGAGCAAGATATTTATTATAAAAGTATTTCTTTCTGCATTTCATTTAGATTTATGCTTAATGGATCCTTCAATCTCTTCATTTGCAGTTCATATGCACAAAGTATTGAAACAAGCATAAACATTGTCGAGACACTCTTTTCCAGTCTTATTTGTCTTCTGGGTTTGGTCTTCTTTGCACTGTTGATAGGCAACATGCAGGTAATATCTCATGTGAAAGACTAAATTGGAATGTGTTTTTTTAAAATAACTGTCGTGTCCGGGCACCTCCAACCACAGGTACCTGATAACACTGTCCCCCAAGGTTTTGAATAGATGGAAAGAAATCTCCTAGTGTTTTTGTGTTCAATGGGTCTGAACCTGAGGCTTCATGGTTCTCAATGCACTTCATTGACCACCACCCTTGGGTGCAATTATGATATGTTTTTTGATTGACTTTCTTCTTATTCTTCTACAACTGTTTCCTTAACCTCTGACGTATGTTAGATGAACATACATATAAGCTACTGGATATTGACTAAAAGCAGGAAAACTTGGGAGTTGGACTTTAAAGTGGGTAACTTGAAATAGACAATGTTCGAGTTTCTTACTTCTAGAAACATCAATAAATGCACCCACCCTTGAAGCAATGTTGCTTCAGTAAAAGACTCTTGCAATATACTAAACAAGGACAGAGGAGATGTCTAACGAAGAGATCTTACATCACATATACTTTTTAGTCCTTCAGATGATTATTACTCTGACATTATGATGAAAAATTAAGCTAAACCACATTCTTAATAATTCTCTTGATTTTCAGTTGAAGTTGTCTAGAAGTGGTGAACTTGATAAAGTAAGCAAAATCACTATTGGGATAAAGAGACTTATATAGGTTAACATTGCGTGTAACGTAATTCTGCAGTAGATTTCATAGGTTTTAATACTGTTAAAAATGATTATCAGCCCTTGTTCCAAAAAAAAGGAAAGAAAAGGAAAAATCATTTCAGCCCTTTGATTGAGTCCCTTGGTTCCTGTGGACTGTCTTGATCAATTAGTGAGAATTTGCTTGAATATATCCTCATTACTACCATGAATTGCATCTGGTATTTTACTATGATGGCCCTTCACGAGGGCACACACACATACACACACTCTCTCTCTCTCTCTTTTGGGGGCGTGGGAAGTGAGGTGGATTGATCTAATGGAATTTAAACCAGGGGTCTGTCACAAGACTCACGACTAGTTCATGGGTACACAAATCCTTGTCTTTGAGTTTCAAGTTTGAGTTATGAAAATTAACAGCCAAGTTTAATTTGTACAAATGATAGTGTCCAACTTGCTCAAGTTATCCCAATCTCCGAGTATCTTAAAGAGACCACTTTTTTTGCTTGAGATCTGCCCTTAATTTTTCACTTCTGGTGCTCCCTCCCAACTCTTGTTTTCGTGGACCATGTGGTGCAGAAAGTGGTATACTGTCTAAAACAATAGTTTCTTTTGAAATATTAGGCGGCAGGATACTGAAATGGTAGACAATGACATAGTTTAAAATTTAAATACACGTATTTCTTTATTATCTTTTGAAACAACTTAACAAAGCTGAATTTTTCTTGTGGATGGCCAATGTATAGCATTACACTAATTACTAATTTGAGTTTAGGTTGCAAGTATGTCTAGTGACTTTAAAATGGTCGATTTAGGAATTCATTGCTAAGGACTTGGGTACTTACTCATCAAATGAGGATCCAGGCTATGTCCGCAAAAAGGCCTTTTTTCTTTTTTTTGGGGGCTGGGGCAAAGGGGGTACTATTTCAGTGGAAAAGAATATTTTATTTAATTTGTAAGTGACATTGCTTCTTCTATTGTATTTTTTGAAGAGCTATCTACAATCCATGACAGCAAGACTTGAAGAATGGAGAGTTAAAAGAAGGGACACTGAGGAGTGGATGAGGCACCGTCAGCTGCCTGAAGATCTGCAGGATCGTGTTCGTCGATTTGTTCAGTATAAATGGTTAGCTACAAGAGGTGTAGAGGAGGAAGAAATTTTGCTTTCCTTACCCTTGGATTTAAGGCGTCAGATTCAGAGGCACCTCTGCCTGGCACTTGTTCGTCGTGTAAGTCTTTTGTCTCGTTATTGTATTGTACTTTATCAAAGGGGAACACATTGCGATCCATTCGGAGTGGTACAGTTCGTTAAGGAGCTATATTGTTTTGTTGTCTAAAATTACTTTGTAGTTTAACTTTCTGTAGAGAGAGGTTCTATTTTTGTGGTAGGTCTCTTGTTAAGCATGAGTTGGCAATTGCTCTTACCAAGCAGTTTATGTATATACAGCTTTGCTCCCTTCATTGCACCCATTTTTTGCACGCGAAGAACTTCTTTTTTGCTGATTTCAGTTGTATCAACCATCTGTTTTGAACCTTCAACATTTCCATATGGTTCTTCTATTTGGTAACCATCATGCTCACTGAATTTTACAGGTCCCTTTCTTCTCCCAGATGGATGATCAGCTCTTGGATGCAATATGTGAATGCCTTGTCTCATCATTGAACACGAGAGACACGTATATTGTTCGGGAAGGAGATCCAGTAAATGAGATGCTTTTCATAATTAGAGGTCAACTTGAGAGTTCAACAACTAATGGAGGAAGGTCAGGGTTCTTCAACACCACTACGCTAAATCCCGGTGATTTTTGTGGTGAAGAATTGCTAACATGGGCCTTAGTGCCTAACCCAAATCTTAATCTTCCATCTTCAACTCGAACAGTGAAATGCCTTACAGAAGTTGAAGCATTTGCACTTAGAGCTGAAAAGCTCAAGTTTGTTGCAAACCAGTTCAGACGCCTTCATAGTAAGAAACTACAACATGCATTCCGGTACTACTCACACCAATGGAGGACATGGGGAGCTTGCTACATACAAGCTGCATGGAGACGCTATAGGAGGAAAATACTAGCAGACGAATTGTCAAGGGAAGAGAGCTTGTACTACAGGGGAGGGATGGACCAAGATGATGATTATGGTCACCAATATCCAGAAGCTGGTTATGACGGTGAAAATGTTCCGGGTCATGCAACAGAAAGCAGTTTTCAGCAACTTGGAGCTACAATATTGGCATCAAGATTTGCTGCTAATACCAGAAGAGCCAAGGTGGCACGAGTGGACGCTGATGAATCCAGCTTACGTATGCCTAAACTTTTCAAGCCTGATGAGCCTGATTTTTCTGAAGATCGATCCTAGTCGTTGAAGAGTCCGTTCTTGATTTTGGGTTGAAGTTAAGAGTTAGCAGGTAGGTTGCTTGTTGTCCTGTTACTTGTTCACATCACTACGTCACTAATGTAAATTAACTGCTAGTTTTAATCCCCAGGGCGCTTTTAGTGACACCCAAATGGTTTCATGTAAATCCCTCTTCCACTACCAACTACACTAATATTATTTGATTGATAATCCAAGATGTTGTTCGTAGAGGGATTATGAAGCCTAGGCTAGCAGTGAGACTATTAGAGCTAATATTTTTTTCTTAGTGGTTTAAGCTGAGGGTCCACCAGAAACAACCTCTCTTTCTCTCCGAGGTAGGGGCAAAGTATGCGCACACTCTACCCTTCCTAGACCCCGCTTGTGGTATTACACTAGCTTGTTGTTGGTTTAAGCTTAGTGTACTGGTAATGATTTGCTGTCAGGCTGTATGTTAATTGCTTGGGGTCTTATGTCCAAGCTTCATATTTTTTTGGTCTCTGTACATAACTCTCACTTTAATAATAAAGGTTTAACTAATTACCTGAAAAAAAAAATCTCCATTTCTTAAAAATTAAGAAGTTAATTTAAAATTTCCTATCAACGCATTAATTGAATTTAGGGTTGTTTCAAAAAACACCTTCCACAATATATATAGTGATTACAAAAAATTTGTTTGGTTGTCATAACGTAATTATAGTATTGTAATTACAAATATAATATTTGGTTGCACAAGTGTATTGAATTTATTACAATTATTGAATTTTGTTAATTATAAAATTTTAAATTGTTCTTTAATTATTAATCAAATATCAATAAACTACTCTAATAAACACTATATATTTCATGTTTGAGTTATCAATTACGATTCGATTTTGAATAGCTTTAATATGGAGCAGTGTTTGATAAGACAATCGTCATCGTTGAAAAAGAGTGACCATTGTAAAGTAGGTGGCATGAGATTATTAGAACTAGAATTGATATATAAATTGGTTCTTGAATATACTATACGAGTTTTACCTAAACAAATAAAATTATCTGATCTGGGAATTAGGATATCTTTAAGCAAAGCTGATTTTGAAATTTAGGCGTCAAATTGAGTGAAAATGTAACTAATTAGCACAATATGGCTTAAAAGGTAGTGAAATGGAGAATCATATGTGATTGTAGTCTAAACTTGCAACAGTAAAGTGTTTTAAAGGAGAACACAAAAGTGAAGAGTCAGAGGGACAAAAAGCTTTCTAAAAGTTCGTACGAATTTCTTGATGAATGTCTATCGATATTTAAAGCATAATAATTCTTTAAAAGTATGAAAAGCTAAATTCTAACTTCTATCCTATTTTTTCACGAACATATTGTAACCTTCGGTGGTTAATAATTACATCTATCTCGAAAAACATCTTTGCTATAGGACATATCAACAAAAACAACAACCTGCTAACAGTTGGCATAAGCTATTTGCATATTCGGGCAATTTCATATATTATTATTATTGTTGAATTGTGTGGATCATCTCATCTCAAAATTTTTATTTGTTTGTCATGTGTTTATGCATTAATACAACCTCCTTGGCTCCAAACAAGTTCTTTCAATCTTGATAAACTTAAAATCTCCTCTAAACAGTTTCAAATTTTAGATTTGAGTTTCTCTCAATGTTTTGAGTCTTTTGATATATAATTTGCTCAAAACAATTAGTATTTGCGGCACGTCGAATTTTAAAGAAAAAGAGAAATTAAAGTAACGAAGAAGGAGGAGGAAGAAGAGGAGAGGAAGAAGAAGAAGGTGGCTGCAAATATCGTCAACAACATAAGCCATGAGACTTTATGCAACTCGAACTGCTTCTTTTTTCGTCTTTCAAGTGGTACTCGTAAATTGCGATTCAATTAGTTTGATGTGAAAAATACATCTACTTTGTGGAAGTATTTTCTGAGACATTGACGTATGTTTTGACAGAAAATAGGAGAGAAAAATCATTGGGACTACTTACACAGAATTTTGTCAAGCTCTTTCTTTGCACCAATGTAAGCAAAAACTTCGAACTTGTGATAACTTGTTTTCAACTGATCCTAATTCTTTGTGGTGATTTGATTCAGGTTGATATGATTTGCCTTGATGAGGCAGCAAAGATATTGTTAGGAGATGGGAGGCCTCCTGCAATGACAAGAAGTAAAAAGTCCACGCCTTTTTTTCTTGCTTAATAGAAATCTGAACTGCTAATGTAGATACATGAACTGTTAGTTTCTTTTAACACCATTGTGCTGCCAATCTATGCTCCTTCAAGTAACATTGTTGTTTTCTTATCTATGCAGCTAAAGTTAGGAGGTTGTATGATATCGCAAATGTTTTGTCTTCGATGAAATTTATTGAGAAGGTAATTATCCTATCAAGTGTTAATTCATCAAGAGGACAAAAGTATCTTAGCAGAAAACTGAAAATTCAACTGTTATCTAGGTAAAGTTATGTATTAGAAGCTCTAGTTACTGATATTGCTGCTCACATGACTTGCAGACCCATCAACCAGAGACGAGGAAACCTGCATTTAGATGGTTGGGGCTGAGAGAAAGATCAGAAGATCAATCAGTTGATGCTCTTTGTGCTAATGAGTCCAAGAAGAGGGTATTTGGGACTGATCTTACAAATACAACTATCAAGAGGAGCAGAGTTGCTCTACCTATGGATGGTATTTCTGATGAAGCAACTAGGAAACAATTGCTAACTGAAGTGAAATGTGAGAACCTGGAAAATGACTTTCACATTCCTAAACAGGAGCCTGGTTTAACAGCAAGCAAAAAGAGTTACCACTTTGGTCCATTTGCTCCTCCAACTATACCTCAAACTGAAGTTTCTGAAACAGACAGAATGAAACGGGTTCATGACTGGGAAAGTCTAGCGTCCAATTACCGTCCTCAATATCACAAACAAGGTATCTTGAGTTTCATTTTGCTTGAATTGATCCTCTCATATTTAGTATGATTCAATTGATTATCATTCAGAGGATTATAAATGTCACAAGGCAGATCAAATCGTTAGAAACAAAAAGTAGTGTCTACTGATCTACCCTTGTTAAGAAGCTTTTATAGTTCCCTTTTCTTAGGAATGCCACTTTGAGAATCTGAAGTTACTCTGCAAAATAGGGTGTTTTGCTCTTTTAACTTTGGCAGAAAGTATAGGCTCTTGTTAATGTTATCTACCAGGGTATGAATTATTATGTTTAAACTATTTTTTTCTAGTGCTCTGAAGCAACCTATTTTTTCTAGTGCACTGAAATCTGGTCCATTCTCAAATTGCTCTGCTAACAGGTTACTTGCTCGCTGCGATGATATAGATGTGTTTAGTGTGTTTGACCAAATCAACTTTTGCATAAGATGTGAAGTTAAACTTTTTTAGATTGCATTTGCTGTTAAGTTGACAATTCTTACCCATGCTGACATATTATGAAGGTGTAGAGACAAATTATTCTTGTATCTTTAGCTTATTTGATGTTGTTCTTGAGCTTACGAGCATGTTGGTTTGTTATGTTTCAGCACTGAAAGATCTCTTTGCACATTATGTGGAAGCATGGAAATCATGGTACTTGGAAGTTGCTGGGAAGAACCCTATTCAGCTGCTCTCCTGATGTGCTCTTTCTCGATAAGAATAGGAATATAGGATATTGAAGATAGGTGCCTTCACAAAAGAGACATGGTTGAATGCACATTCTCGTTGCATTCAACAGTAATTTATGTACATTTTTCGGTTAATAGTGATTCTTGAAAGGATTCAAATGCTTTTGGCATAACAGAGTTGTCATAGAAGTAATGCAAGGAAAGTTTCTCGTGATGTCCGACAGGCTGTCCGGACAGTAATTTTCACAGGCACTTGCTACCTCCCACCAATACTATTATCCGGTAACTCTATTCATCAATGCTTGGAAATCGTCTACTATTTTTGCCTCTGTTGAAAATTGAACCAAAGACCGAGGTAGAGAATCAATTTTTGCACTAATTTTAGTGACACGAAAAGGAAAAGGAAAGAAAAGACCCCACTTCATCTGGAATATAAGTAGAAGGGACAAATGCAAATCAACACAGAGATATTTATAAAGAGATAATAGCATGCAAGTAAACGATTTTTGGCATACATATTTACAACTCCCCTCACTTCCTAAGGGCAATATCGTGCCCATGAAAAGGTAATCCGAAGGGACAGAAGAAAAGGGAAGATCAAATTGCTAGCTGCCTGTCATGGCCTGACGCAATTTTTGGTAAGGTTCAAAGATGGCAAGTCATAATGAAGATGCTGATTCTGCTAATCGTGGGACCAATTTATCAACTCTCCATACTTTACTTCCATCCATCTCCTCCGCATAGTACCGCAATCTGTTAATAACAGCACACTTAAATGCATAAGTCAACAGCAATTAGTATCAGAATCTTTTCAGCTCAAATTATCAAGGATCCGTTGGAAAACAACTTTGTGCTACCCCGTCAAGTTGGTAGGAGATATTATAGGATTGTCCCATTCATGCTCATCTAGTTCTTTTCTCTTTTTATACTACCGATGCTGGAGATCTGTTCTATCATCTCCCCTAACGGAGGTTTCTGATTAGTTTTTAAAAACTGCCATATATGAAACACCTATAAGAGGTATGTCAAGTGTTTCCCCATATTCATGACCCAAATTTTTTGGTGATCTTTCTGTTGAACCCAAATCAATTTTAGTGCAGATTCCAGATTAATTGAATTTAAACAGAGATCAATTTGACGGGCCCAAAGAATTGAATTTAAACAGAGATCAATTTGACGGGCCCAAAGAATCTATCACGATGAAACAAAAGAAAGATGGGTTTGGACATACTTGAGATTCCTCTCCCTGCCAAAACTCTAAAAACTCTGGTATAAGCCTGTAACCACCCCAGTGTTTGGGTCTTGGTATTGAACTCCTGCATGTTAGGGAAAATGAATTGCTTTTGGGTTCACTTGAATATAGACAGTCACAAACTTCTTTTATGATTAGGTTGTAATCAACAGGTCCTGGTCAGTCATTTTTTCAAGAACGTATACACAAAAGTTACGTCTTTTACATGTTCGAAGAAGTTTGCAACTGTTGAAACATTCGATCTAAATATTATAAATGCTAAAATGATAGGCACTAATTCTAGGCATGGGATAGCTATCACATAAGTAACTGAAAGCATCTTAACTGTATCCCAATCAATAGAATACTTCCGGTAGGCATAGATGAAATACTGAAACCAGACACAGCTATTACAGATTAGGACAAGCAAAGAAAGAATGTCCAGCAATATGTGAAATTACTGACCTGTCATGATTAAAACCAACTTATGCAAAGAATAAGACTAACAAGATTGGTATACAGCTCTAGAAGTTATATAGCTTTCAATAGCAGTCTTGGCCTGCCTACACAGCAAAGAGAAAAATAATAGGAATGTGAAACATAAACTGAGAAAGGAAGTCTTACCATGGAATGAGAATCCAAAAATTGCATCCACTATAATATCAAAGTCACTTGAAAGCTCCACGGATAGATCTTCCACCGGCAAGAATGGAACTGACAGGGAATCAAGCTGCCAAAATTCTCACATCCATTAACATCTCAAATAAACTAGAAATATTGAGGTTCAAGAATTTCATGTCATATCTTCTACCTGGGTAACCAAACCAGCAAAAGGAGGTTTAGTAGTCTGTTTTGGATAACAAACGGAGGGCTTATAACCAAAGTGATGCAAGTGTCGAGCAGCTACAAGACCATCCCCACCATTGTTACCAGGACCACATATAACAAGCACACGAGTATATTCACTTGAACTATATACCTGGAAAGATGACAAGCAGTTAGTCTTGCCATGATCCCACTGAGAGGAAAGAAATAAAGAAGTGATACTTTCACAAACCAAGCGATTGCTTGTTTATACACTTAATATATGTTCTGCCTTTCCTGTCAACTGTCAAGGCATCATTTATCGTCGATTACAAGTTCTCCTTAGGTTACTTGCTTTGATGTCAATTTCTTCTTCAGCTAACCCTCTCACAAACATATAATCTTTAACCATGGCTTCTACGAGACTAGGCACAACAGAGACGGATCTAACCTTGAAGCACTGGGTTAACATAAACCAGTTGCTTCTGGCAAATCCTGTATTTGTATTAAGAAATTCACTAAATTAATATTTTTGTGAACCCAGTTATTATTGTATATCAACTTAATATTAGGAACTTATAAGGTTCAAATCCTATATCCGCTACACATGCTTTCATTTCAATTAGGTGACATATGAAAACGGTTACGTTCGTCTAGTTTTATCAAAAAGGTGGTTGTCGAATTATTATTGTACGTTCTACTTCACACCCGTTTTAGGAAAAAAACAATTTTTACGTTCCCCTTTCCCTTAAAAGATACAAATTCATATTTAATTTACTCCCTCCCTCTCAAATTACTTGGCATGTTTGTCTTTTCCACAACTCTTAATTTTTTTTTAATAAAGTGTGTAAATTGACTAATATGAACTTATTTAATTTTAATTAGATGAATTTTCTTCAATTAATATGAATATAATTTGAAAAAAAAAAGATTAATTATCTCTTGAATTCTTAAACATGCCAAATAATTTGAGACGTGGAGTATAACGAACTACCAAGTCATTCGATGTATTGACTGCCATCTGGAAACAAAATTATTGGAAAAGCATAGTCTTAAATTAGAATCTATTAGATTGAAAAGATGCTTCTGGAATTTCTACACTAGTCTGTCTTATTGTGTTCATTGATGAAGATGTACTCGTATTTGATTACACAAGTGCGACAGTGGTTAGTTATGATATAATTGAAATTCCTTGATGAAGTTAATAACAAACTCAAGTCCATTCTTGCTATTAAAGACTCATCATTGCCAGAGCTCAATCTTTCCTTTCTGGACCATTCTTGTTTATATGTGATGTTAAATATGCCATGATATTTCTGTAACTATACAAATATTTACAAGAAAAATTAAAATAAATTTCAAGATATGAAAATATATTGTTCCTTTAAAACAAAGTAATAATAAGATGGCTCACATGAAATAAAAAGAATGCATCAATAATCCCTTGAACTTAAGTAGTATAATTCATTTAGATATTTGTACGACGAACTCATATTTAATTGAGCACTTGAATTTATAAAAAGGCTTATTTTAGCTAGACATTTCCGACTTTAAATTTTGGAGAAAAACTTTTGCACGTGTTCTCAAACGTTCATTATGTAGATAAGTTAACTATTTAGAATTTGTCGTCTTTAATTTTATGTATTGACCTCAATAAGCCGTTGAAACTACAAGCATGTTCCAGTGATATATACAGCTAAAAAGATGACATATTTTATGTGGTTCACTTATCTAAATAATGGATGCTTGAAAATATAAACATGCAAAAGTTTTTTCAAAATTTGAGTTGAAGGTATCTAATAAAACATGTTATCATGTATATGTTTAGTTTAGATGCTCAACTAGAACAAACTATAATTTAAACATAAAAAAATGAAATATGTTACTAAATTTAAAAGGCGCCTAAAAAAAAGTATCCTTTAGGGAATCAATTGCCATTACTAAACCAGACTTTCAACCATAAGTAGAGGTACCCCACTTGAAGAAGGTGTGCTTTTAACTTTCCCAAAAAGAGAATTCCACACAAAAGGGAAAAGAAAAGAAGGAAAAAAAATCAATGGTGTTTCTTCTGGATAAAAAAGATATAATCGAAATGCTAATAGAAATCCACGCATGATATGATATCTCTTTAAAAAAAAGAGAGAGAGAATCGATCGACTTGAACTTTAATTCTTCTTTTGGACTTTAATCTAGTTATAAAAGTGTAAAATGTGATGTCTAAAATAGGCGCACATCATGAACTTGAAATCTTTTATAGATAAAATTTGATATTTAAATAGAGAAGAATAAAAAAATTGAAATAATAATTATTATCATCAAATTTTTGATAACACTGATTCGAAGATTTTTCAATTATTAAGAAGAAAAAGAAATAGATTTCTTCCTTTTATGACTTAAATCTAAATTCACACATTATAAACGTTCATTTTTAAGGTCGACACTCAAACTTATATAATAGCTCTGATTAAAAATAAAGAGATATCAAGTTCTCAATCATCCCCACGACCCATGTTGGTTGGATATCTTCCCCAACATTCCTTTACTCTTATTTTTTTCTTTTAATTCCTACTTTCTATTAGTTTTGCCTCCTCTTGCTTTGTAGGGGAAACACCATCATTTGTAATTCCACCAACTAGGCAACAATGGAGATTGAGGATTTTCTTTTCAAGCATTTAAAATAGCAATTATCCTTACGCCTTTTTCTTTTGTTTCTCATTTGTGTCCGGTATCCACATCAAAATCCGACTAGTTCGAATATGCACTGCGCGCTCCCTGCCAAGGATTTTTTCATACTCAAGAGCTCGAATCCGAAACTTCTAATTAAAGAGAGAGCAATCCCATCAATTGCACCACAACAATTATCATTCCCTACTAAAGGGGTCTATACTTTGTCATTCGGTTTTTGCATATTTATTCTAATCTAGGGATCGCGCCTAACATTTTTCTTCTTTTCTTGCGTGCATGTTTTCCTCTCTTTTGAAGAAATGGAAGTAAGATATTTATTGGTGGGTACCCAACTACTCTGTTTTTTTTTTCAAGGAAAAAAATGGTTAAATTTATTCTGTACAATTAAAAATTGAGTAGTTTTATCAGATGAAATTGCACAAATTGCCTTTAAAATAGGCTAATCTTTAATTTTGACTTTTGTCATTTAGCAAAGACGTAAGTTCTTCATGGGCAAAGTCTTGTGGGACATAAGTTACTGAATATTATGATGCAAAAATATAACTTTATGTCCCACAAAAAAGCTATTATTCACTAAGGGACAAAATTAAAGACAAACACAAAATAGGGGAAAATTGCAAATGACCCATTCAAATCTCTATACACTCAGACTAGTATACATTACTTTATAGTTATTTGAATTATAATATTTGTTATCGCAATTTATACTATTTGAATGTGGAATCGAAGTTCAATATGGTGGAACTGTTGGGACAAAGTTCATTGTAATAATAATATCACTACAAATAATGAAGCAGCATGTACAACAGATAACTGCCTCCATATTTCGAGTAACCTTACACAACTTTAGCTGACAATTTACGCTCTATACTCCCATTAATCGTAAGATAACATAAAGAAAATCGCGAAAAAAAATCCTATAGTTAACTGTACCAGTCTAGGAAGAGAATTGAAAATGTAAGTACAAACAGAAAGAGCAAAAGAAAAGTTCTGCTACTGCTGTTCCTTTGAATGGCTTGTGACAGTTCTTTGTTACCAAGTTCCACATTTTGAGTAGCTGCAACTGCCTGAAATGAAAAACCATAAAATTCATACCAACAGAAGCTCGAACCAAATTACAGACGGCATGGACTTCGCAAGGAACTTCCGTGAAGTATAGATTGATCAAAACCCATACTAGAGGATGAACTTGTTAATACAGCAGGATACAATATATAATGACACGATGTACCAGTGGCAGAACAACAACTACTACTACGCTTCAGTCCAAACAAGTTGGGATTGGTTATATGAATCCCCAATTCTTCTTCATTTAATCTCATTTCATATATGACAATGGAACAATATCATTCTAAATTCTGTTCAATGCACTTCAAATAAAAATATAAACTAGTTACTCGAATACAAACACGTCTTCCATTGCTTCATTGTTTTTTAGTCTTTATTCTTTTCTTGTCAATCATGTATGTCGATTGCTGACAACTGTTAAGCTCAAGAGGCAGATGGGAACTTTGAATGCTTTGATAGCTCAAGAGACAGATGGGGACTTTGAATGCTTTGATTCTAAAATGTTTAATGAACAAAATAAAAGCATAACAGTAGAAAGTTTAGACATAGAACAACGATAGATCCGTAAATTGTAATATTTGGTAGTACTAACTAGGAAATGGTTACAAATGACAATTTTCATAGAGAAAATGTAGAGATTGTCTGAATTATTTAAGCAAAAGAGAGAAAATCATTTTTTTGTTATGTTAACAAGATAGGACTTCTATCCAACAACAACATATGCAGTGTAATCCCGTAAGTGCGTACACAGATCTTACCCCTATCTAGGGAGGTAGAGAGACTTTTCGATAGACCCTCGGCTCAAAAAAATAATTAATGTGTGAAGTCATGCCAAAATACTAACAAGGCATGACAAAGCACTCTGAAAAAGGAACAACAACTACAACAACAAAAAATGCGATAATCGAAGTACAAGGAACAATAAATAGTAGCAGAAGTCAAAGAAACAAAAAACTACAGTAATAGCAGAAGGAAGGAGTTCTACCCAACTGGTAAGTAAAATAGCAACAATACCACTAACCTGCTCATATAAAATCTCTATCTGTTGGGCCTGTTGCAAGACATGAGTAGACATAAGATGGTTTAACGCCGACATTTCCACCATCTTTGTTTCTGTTTCTTGTACAGAATCCAGGAGACTGTTCAGCTCAACCTGCATCATGAGAGTGATTATAGTTGGTAAGAGTACAGAACGGAGTATATGTGATTTTAGCTTTAAGAAGTTCGCTTGCTTGCCAGAACTAAATCCTCTATCAGCAAACTTCCCACTTACCTGGAGGGCACGTGTTTCATCGTCCAAAAGTTGTTCTTGGACTCTTATAGGCGCTGCTTGTGATACATCAGGATCCCTGACCTCAGAGTCCCTTTTCATGTCAGGGTCAAAACTACTAGAAGCAGAGGTCTCAGCAGCATTTGATTTGGTAGTGTTCTTACGTTTCTTTCTTGGTGTCACTCGGTTAATAGCATCTTGAAAGCGTATTGCCCGCAACTGGTCAAACTGTGATGTGACAGAGTGAAGCTTTTCACTTAAAATTAAAACCTGCAGTATAAAAGCAAACAATGAATATGGGGATATGCATCCACACTCCAAGAATGACAAGTACAGCAATGCACCATTAGGTATATATAATACTAAAGGATTTTCACTTACTGTGGGTTTCATGATAAACCAGAAGAAATACACTTTCAAATGCCTTGGCACTCTATTTTAAAAGGTCTTTTTTTCCTTTTACATACTCAGCCTAATTCTTTGTGGGACACGAAAGGCAGTTTGAAAACAAGTAGAAGAAACAGCTTTAGACATACTTTAATCTGATTACAGACAGTAGCTTAGGTTGAAAAACTATATTTCAATCATCAAGAGGTACAATCACCAAAATCTAGTGACTTCAACTAATCCATCTGCAGTTGTAGGAGTATGGCAATACGACTCAGTGATATGTTATGCAAATCTCAGAACAACCACATAACACATCCACTTTCTAAGAAGCAACATTCAGGGAAAGAAAATCAGCAGCAGTAAGAGATCCAAATTTAAAATAGGAAAATCAGCAGCAGTAAGAGATCCAAATTTAAAATAGGAACATGGATACGCTCCTAATAGAATCATATCAAAGACAACAATTTTGAAGTATTAATGCTAACATCAGAGATCATTTCAGAAATCTCTCTATTTAAAACAGGCTATTTGAAGAAAGTATGAAACACCAGCAGAGAATGGGGGACAAAATAATTGTGATATGAAAATTACGAAAGTGTTCAGCTGATTGTAGAAAATTACACTAAAATTAACTTACCAAATAGCATAATGAAAATAAATCTTTAAGTTGAAGTATCTAACATAGACACATGGAATAGTCACATGGATATAAGAGTATTCTACTAACAGAGTCGCATCAAAGATAAGGACACAACATTAACTCTTCTAACATCACAGGTCATTTAGTAATATCTTTAATGCATACAGTATCAATAAAGTTAGTTCAGAATTTCCAAATACCAGCGGAAAGTGGGAAGAAATGTATCAGGAAGCAGTCCTAATCAAATTACGAGAATATTTGATGACTATATTGTATGTAGCAAACATACCACTCCATGTTTGTGTGCTATAGTATCAGCATTCACATTGTCACCCTTCAATCCAAGCCATCCCTTTGAATTTGCATCTTCCTCATTTATACTATTTCTAAGAACATCTATCTGCTCTTTGCATGATTTTACAAAAATAGTAACCTGCAGAAAGTAGTGTAAGTAAGATCCT
This sequence comes from Capsicum rhomboideum, assembly GCA_031232105.1. Classification (NCBI taxonomy): domain Eukaryota; kingdom Viridiplantae; phylum Streptophyta; class Magnoliopsida; order Solanales; family Solanaceae; genus Capsicum; species Capsicum rhomboideum. The sequence goes on from CP124716.1 coordinate 9,709,144, forward strand.
TCAAAAAAAAAAAAAAATAATCTAACTCCAGAATCTCGATTAAGTACGCAAGAAGCAGTCAACCACAAAGGTGGACAAGGATCTCTTTCTCCAGATTCAAAAGTTAATAAAAGCATTAAACTTGACAAAGGAGGGAGGAACATGCAATTTTTAATCAAATATTTCAAGGGATTAAACAAAAATGTAGTTTTAAACTTTTCAAAAGAAATTGACTATAGTAAATGGCAGGCAAATAAATCAAACGCAGCACCTTGGCGCAGAAGTGCCAATTCAGTAGGTCATAGATAATAGTCAAACTTGGAGTCAAGAGGTACTGTAACAACCAATCAATTTTTATTGGCCTTCATCCTTCAATTTTCAGGATTTATATTATTGCCTGGACTGAACTTAATATTGTTTATAGAGAATTAAAAATTAGTTAAACAATATAAAAAAAAAAATTAAAAAACAACAAGAAGAAAATGTTTTTAAAAGAAGTCAAGAAGTAGCACAACTTTTAATCAGATTTTTTTTTTTAAAAAAAACTAGTATCATAAAAGTGAGCTTTTTATCACTTTTACCTAAGCACACTTCTCGCTTCAGGCCTAGAAGCATGCGCTTTTTCATCACTGCGTCGCCTCAACGACATCTTCTCGCTTTAAGCGACGAAGCAAGCGCTTTTCACAACACTGAGTAAATAGATGATAACATAAGAGATTATTAGGGTATGGCACTACTCAAAGATGTGATTCTATGGTGATTAAAAGTTCTAAAAGGTATGTGGTAGACTTAGAATCATGTGGTAACCATGTAACACAATAGAAGAAAAAAGACCATATGGACGACACCAATTGATTGGGCTTACGATATAGTTGTTCTTACACTTGCATTTGAACCGGGTCGAGGTAAGTGTGAAACTTTTTGAACATTTAATTTTAGCTAACCCCTAATTTTTCTTAAAAGAATTTCTTTTAAGTGTTAAAATAAAATGGATCCAAATATAGTGGGAAAAGATATAAAAGATTCCTATAGCCGTACAACTAGTTTAAAATTGAAAGTAGACTGATATTCTCAAAAATTGCAAATCACCATCTAATAGAGGAAAACAGTATAAGTGTCTCGAATATGTAAATCCAACCTCACCCTTGTTAAATAGCCTAATCCTATTTGCAAACTGAAATACCCCTTTGTTTTCATCAACATATATTTGTTAAGAGACTAAGCAGAAAGAACAAAATATAACTATGTACATCAACATAGCAGCTAGAAGAAGATAGTCTAGCTAACCGTCTTGAAATCCATACAAAGAAAAAAAGGTACAGAAAGAGAAGAAAGAAAACAGATATCAAAGTATGCAATCTTACTTCATGCTCAATGCTATCCCTCTCTTGTTCAGTTGTACGGTGCAAATCAGCATAATCCTTCTTGTGTTTCATCAAAAATTCCTCTAGAGTCCTAATGCTCTCCAGCTGACAAATAAAATTTTATGAGGAGTTTTGGTTTGCAATTATTTATGAGCAAAAGGATATAAAATCCGAAAGAACAAGCAACATAACAAATGAAGCTAACATTAGGTGTAAAAAATATACCGTTTTAAGCGCAGCTCTGGTGAATCCTGACCTTTGCCGAGGTTTATGCATGATAAAAGATGCCAATAAGGCAGCTGTTTTAGACTGTCAGCAAAGATCTAAGTTCAGAGGACATATATTTTAAGATCTGATGGTAGTATGACATAGGCTAAAAAAGGGGGTGCGGTGGGGGAGTGGGGAAAGAGAGTGTTGAAGTTTAATTATATGGAATACTAGTTCTTAGGCAAAAGAGAATTATAAATCATCTGCAATGAAAACAAAATTGCCAAACATTTGCAACCACACAAATTATTGATCAGTTTATTTATAGACCCGAGCATCTAATCTAAGGATGGAATGTATATGCACAATTAGACTCTACGTGAACAGAGAACTTACTTATCATCTGACTATAGACAAAGAACTGTAGGGGTCATATGACCATGAAGATTCTTCAAGATATTTCACAACAAACTACACAATTCTGTCGACCAAAAATAGAGATAAGCAATGAACTGAATAAGTTAATGTACCTCATCATATCCTAAAGACAATGCTGATCGACGTGCAACATCTTTAAAATCTTCCGTTCTGTCTCTAAATTTTGACATTCCTTCAGATTTCAACTTCGACCATATATAGTGGTTTGGTATATCTCAGAAGAAAACCGGAAATATTCTTCTTTCCACGTGAAACTCTACAAAAAATGAAATTAACAAGTTCCAATTCATCAACTACAATCTCAGCTATAACAACTTATAATCAGAAACATAAACCATACCATACCCATAGTTGGAGTCAGGTCGGAGCCTGCCTTTGGCTTGGGGGCTCATCCGAACCCCCTTCAATGGAAAAATATATTATTTATACATGATTAAAATTATTTTTTATGTATATATAGTAGGAGTTGAACCCCCTTCGGCTAGTTTTTCTTCTAATATTGAACCCCCTTAGTTGAAATCCTGGCTCCGATTGGAGTTGTCAAGTTCTCTATGTACAAATCCTGATTAAAGAAAATGATACTAACCTTACTCATGGCTCATGTAGGTGGACTAATTTTGGATTTAAGGGAAATTTCAACTTAAAGGATGCTAAATACTTAGATTCTGGACGTTTAGAGAATAAAATTGATTGCTTTGAATAGTTAGAAAATCAATGAATCAAATACGTGCCGGAGTTATTCGGCCGGTGGCAAATTTTCCACCGTTGAGTTCACCGGAATCGGCGGCAGCATCTGTTCAGTGAATTGATTTTGAGTAAGCTTAATTTTCTCTAGAGATTCGGTCTTATATGATATATGAATTGTGTAATTTTTGCAAGGGATGCGATCATACTAGCACTAACATATCGGATCCCATAAGAACTCCAAAGTTAAGCGTGTTTAAACGAGAGTAGTAATAGGATGGGTGACCCGTGGGAAGTCCTTATGGTGCATCCTTCCTTTGAAAGGGAGCCTTGAGTAACCGGTAGAGTTGTTGTCATGTGATTAGGAGGTCACGGGTTGTAAAAATGCAAGGTAAGGTAGGATACGCGAGAGCTTTAGTGCATTAGACTGCCCTTTTGTGTAACTTTCACAAGGGATGTGATCATGCTAACACTAACGTATCGGATCCCATTAGAACTCCGAAGCTAAGTGTGCTTGGGCGAGAGTAAGTAACAGGATGGGTGACCCTTGGGAAGTCCTCGTGTTGCATCCCTCAGAGCCTTGGCATAATTAGTAAAGTTGTTGTCGTGTGATTAAGAGGTCACGGGTTCAAGCCGTGAAACAACCTCTTGCAAAAAATGCAAGGTAAGGTTGCTTACAATAAACCCTTGTGGTTCGGTCCTTCCCTATACCCCGTGCATAGTGGGAGCCTGCCCTTTCTGTGTAATTTTCACAAGAGCATAAATGACCTGTCTTTAGGTTTTCACACTGATTTTTTGAGTATGAATTATCAAATTTCGGAAGTTTCTACTAGAGAATAGCGAAAAAACAGTAAGAAAATAGGAGAGTAAAGAGGTCTTTTGGTAAGATGGATAAGGAGTAATAATCTCGGGATAAAATGCAAGATTATTTTAACATTACTCATAAAAATGGAGGCAAGAGCGCAGTGCGTGATGTGTGGCTTAGGCATACGTCACGAGTTCGAACTCTATTCTAGGCAAAAATCTGGTATTTTAGGTGGAGAAAGGTAAAGGGGCGGGCCCATTATCCGACAGAAAGAATTTGATCTAAAAATAAGAGGCAATTCCTATGAAGTTGGACCAAGTTTTGGAACTTAAATTTTGAGTTTTAGTAATCAAATTTCGGAAATTCGTACTAGAGAAGAACGAAAAATAGTAATAACAATAATCTCAGGATAAAATGGAGAATTTTATTATTATTCTCAGAAAATTGGAGGAAATGAGAGCTACTAGGAAGGTAAACTAGGTTTTGGAACTGATAAGAAATATTTGCTCCGAGATTAGTGTTTTTTATAACACAGTTAGAGATGTCAGATTATTTCTTCCTCTTGCTTTAGACTTCTAAGTAAGAATATATATGCTTCATGTGCAACTGGTAATCAATGTGACATGTTTTAAACTCGAGAGTACTACCAACTACTGAAATCAATAAGAAATATTAACTATATTATTGGTTTCATCTTCTGCGTAAGTTGAAATGTAGTATTTGTTGAATCCGTTGAAGAGTACTTCTAGGATTTTTTTAAATCAACTTTTCGTTTAACTTGCAACGTGGGATATTAGGGTAAGACTGTCATGTGACCAGGAGTTCATAGGTTCAAACCGTGGAGACGGCCTCTTGTAGAAATGTAGGGTAAAGCTGTGCACAATAGGCCTTTGTAGTCTGGACCTTTCCCGGACCCCGTGCATTGGGAGAGCTTTAATGCACCGGATTGCCCCCATTTTTTTTTTGCTAGGTGGGATATTTCAGGATTAAGCCTGGAATAAAATTTATATTGTGTTTGGTATTTAACCTAGAATAAATTTATACTGTGAATCAAATATAGTATAAACTTTATCCATGGCTTAATCTTGGGATTACCCCATCTTATCCGAACAAACTTGGGATTATTTTATCTAACATTTCAGGTGAAATCAATTAGTTCAAGGATTATAATCATAGGCTAGAATCTCGAGATAATTTAATCCGTCAATCAAACTACCCTTAGTAATCTTTCAAAACTTTCTACTAGAGAAGAACGAGAAACAGTAAGAACACAGGGGAGGAAATATTTATCATTCTGAGCTGAGGTTTTAGTGCTTGGCATGAAAGACATAAATTTGATGTCATTTTGTAAGTGTTTCTATGTAGCCGACCTAAACTGATCTTGGATTGAGACGTAGTTGATTCATTGATTTTCTAAACATTTCTAACTATTCAAAGCAATCAATTTCATTCTTTAAACGTCCAGAATCTAAGTATTTGGCATCCATTAAGTTGAAATTTCCCTTAAATCCAAAATTAGTCCATCTACATGAGCCATGAGTAAGGTTAGTATCATTTTGCTTTAATTAGGATTTGTACAAAATTGATAACTCCAACCAGAGGCGGAGCCAAGATTTCAACTAAGGGGGTTCAATATGTAAAGAAAAACTAGCTGAAGGGGGTTCAACATCTGCTATATATACATAAAAAATAATTTTAATCATGTATAAATAGAATATTTTCCATCGAAGGGGGTTCGGATGAGCCCCTGACTCCAACTATGGGTATGGCATGGTTTATGTATCTGATTATAAGTTGTTACAACTGAGATTGTAGTTGATGAATTGGAACTTGATAATTTCATTTTCTGTAGAGTTTCACGTGGAAAGAAGAATATTTTCAGTTTTCTTCTGAGATATACCAAACCATTATATACGGTCGAAGCTGAAATCTAAAGGAATGTCAAAAGTTAGAGATAGAATGGAAGATTTTAAAGATGTTGCACGTCGATCAGCATTGTCTTTAGGATATGATGAGGTACATTAACTTATTCAGTTCATTGCTTATCTCTATTTTTGGTCAACAGAATTATGTAGTTTGTTGTGAAATGTCTTGAAGAATCTTCATGATCATATGACCCCTACAGTTCTTTGCCTATAGTCAGATGATAAGTAAGTTCTCTGTTCACATAGAGTCTAATTGAGTATATACATACCATCCCTAAATTAGATGCTCGAATCTATAATTAAACTGATCAATAATTTGTGTGGTTGCAAATGTTTGGCAATTTTGCTTTCATTGCAGATGATTTATAATTCTCTTTTGCTTGAGAACTAGTATTCCACATAATTAAACTTCAACACTCTCTTTCCCCACCCCCACTCACCTACCGCACCCCATTTTTTAGCCTATGTCATACTACCATCAGCTCTTAAAATATATGTCCTCTGAACTTAGATTTTTGCTGACAGTCTAAACTGTTGCCTTATTGGCATATTTTATCATGCATAAACCTAAGCCTAATGCTTAGCTTCATTTGTTATGTTGCTTGTTCTTTCGGATTTTATATCCTTTTGCTCATAAATAATCGCAAACCAAAACTCCTCATAAAATTTCATTTGTCAGCTGGAAAGCATTGGGACTCTAGAGCAATTTTTGATGAAACACAAGGATTATGTTGATTTGCAACGTACAACTGAACAAGAGAGGGATAGTATTGAGCATGAAGTAAGATTACATACTCTGATATCTGTTTTCTTTCTTCTCTTTCTGTACCTTTTTTCTTTGTATGGATTTCAGAACAGGACGGTTAACTAGACTATCTTCTTCTAGCTGCTATGTTGATATACATAGATATATTTTGTTCCTTCTGCTTGGTCTCTTAACAAATATATGTTGATGAAAACAAATGAGTATTTCAGTTTGCAAATAGGATTAGACTATTTAACAAGGGTGAGGTTGGAGTTGGGATTACATATTCGAGACACTTATACTGTTTTCCTCTATTAGATGGTGATTTGCAATTTTTGAGAATATCAGTCTACTTTCAATTTTAAACTAGTTGTACGGCTATAGGAATCTTTTATATCTTTTCCTACTATATTTGGATCCATTTTATTTTAATATTTAAAAGAAATTCTTTTAAGGGAAATTAGGGGTTAGCTAAAATTAAATGTTCAAAAAGTTTCACACTTACCTCGACCCGGTTCAAATGCAAGTGTAAGAACAACTATACTGTAAGCCCAATCAATTGGTGTCGTCCATATGGTCTTTTTTCTTCTATTGTGTTACATGCTTACCACATGATTCTAAGTCTACCACATACCTTTTAGAACTTTTAATCACCACAGAATCACATCTTTGAGTAGTGCTTTCAGAGGTTTATGTAGGACATGCCCTAATCATCTCAGATAATATTCTCTTATGGTATCCTCTATGTATGCTACTTACTCTTTCTATCTGATGTGGTAATTTATAATTTTATCAATTGTGTATGGCGTTTATCAATCTTAACATCTATATACTCAGTGTTGTGAAAAGCGCTCGCTTCGTCGATTAAAGCGAGAATCGAAGCGAAGCGAGAAGATGTCAATCTAATGCCTTGAGGCGACGCAGTGATGAAAAAGCGCAAGCTTCTAGGCCTGAAGCGAGAAGTGCGCTTAGGTAAAAGCGATAAAAAGCTCGCTTTTATTGCTACTAGGTTTTTTTTAAAAAAAATCTGATTAAAAGAGTTGTGCTACTTCTGGACTTCTTTTAAAAACATTTTCTTCTTGTTGTTTTTTAATTTTCATTTTTTATATTGTTCAACTAATTTTTAATACTCTATAAACAACATTAAGTTTAGTCCAGGCAATAATATAAATCCTGAAAATTGAAGGATAACAACAACATACCCAATATATTCCCACCACGTGGGGTCTGGGGGGGTAAGTGTACGCAGTCCATACCACTACCTCAGAAGTGAGATAGAGAGGCTGTTTCCGAAAGACCCTCGGCTGTTTCAGAAGTGAAAATTGAAGGATGAAAGCCAATAAAAATTGATTGGTTGTTACAGTACCTCTTGACTCCAAGTTTGACTATAATCTATGACCTACTAAATTGGCACTTCTGCGCCGAGGTGCTGCGTTTGATTTATTTTCCTGCCATTTACTATAGTCAATTTCTTATGAAAAGTTTAAAATTACATATTTGTTAAAGATTCTATGTTATTGCTTGGTCAAGTGTGAGTGAGAATCTCTAATTAGAGACGCGATAATTTGTCCTAAAATATGATTCATTGAGTAACAGAATTGACCGAGCTTGAAGGGATAACTGGTTATTGTTGATTAGCATAGTCAAACCAACTGTTTGAGATTAAGGTGTAAGAATAATTGTTTGTTCATTGTTGTATCTTCGAAATAGATTTTGCCTGCCAAAGACTAGAAACCCTTCTAGGCACAGTCAAGTGCAGGGCATCAGGGAAATAGTGGATTCATAGACAAATTCTCTCAACATGGTTGTAGTGAGAAATCAAAACTTGGACCTAACATGCAAATCAATGCTTACTTTCCTTTGGAGTTAAATCTACAATTCCACACAATGAAAGGACTAGCATGTTGGTTTAGGAGCTTTAGCTTGACTAGCTTGGTAAAGGACACATTTTTGCTCATGAACTCAAAATGTCCCTACGCGAACTTCGTGGAAATTAAATCCACAAGTTCCATCACATCTAAGGACTAAGAGCTACCCTAATTTTCTAACTATTAAATGATGATGAAATCTTTTTTTTTTTTGATGAAGTAAGTGTTTCATTAAATGATGATGAAATCTTACACTTTGTTCTTCAAACATATCCTATTCCAAGAGTTCCTTTTTCTTGTTTTTACTTTTGATAAATTCCAAAAGTAGACCTTGGAGTAACTGGTAAAGTTGTGGTCACATCATGTGACCGGGAGGTCACGGGTTCAAATCGTTGAAATAGTCTCTTGCAGAAATGCAACGTAAGATTGCCTATAATAGATCCTTGTGATTTGACCCTTTCCTGAACCCCCCGCGCATAGCGGGAGCTTTAGTGCACCGGGTTGCCCTTATACTTTTGATAAATTCCAAGAGTTAAATCCATAACAGCTCAGAAGAAAACTAACCCTTAGCATCACATAATTTCTTGATAAAGTAACTAACTTTAAACTATCAAAGAGGTTGCAAAGTTGGATTCCGTACTTAATACTACTTCCCACTTACGCCTACAGATTAGTGCTAATCATCCCCTCGCATTGCACTCATTTGACACAACCTTGCTCATCACAGTCAGTACCAAAAACATACATAAATTCTAAATTATATGTCAAAGAGTCTAATTATCAAAAATGCATCATTTTTAAACAACTCTGTGTAGCATCATAACACAGAGATTTACTCAATCAATAACAAAGCTTAAAGGAAAATCTGTTTAATTCCCTGTACTCACGTCGAAAAACCAAGAACCTTATACAATTCGACTCCATACAACTAGCAAGTTATCAAAGAAGTTGCAAAGCCGGATTTCATACTTAATTCCCACTTAAACCTACAGAATAGCGCTAATCATCCTTTCACATTGCACTCATTTCGCACAAAATTTCTCATCACAGTCAGTACCAAAAACATACATAAATCCTAAATTGTACCAAAAAAAAAAAAAAGGCATCATTTTTAAACAACTCCGTGTGTTATCTATACAGAGATTCACTCAATCAACAACAAAGCTTATAAGACAAGGTGCTTAATTCACTGTACTCCGGCCGGAAAAAAAAAAATGAACCGTATACAATTCGAGTCCATCTAATTACAAAATTAGGGCTTGTAATGAGATACAGAAGAAAATTGATAAACAAACTTACTGAAATGTGAAGGACTGATAACAATGGAGCTCGGAATCGACCGTTCGTTTATCGGAATTCTAGGGTTTTGAATCGGCGATATATAGAAATAGCGGTGCTGTAATAAGAGAGAGAAAGAGCGAGAGAGAAAATTAAGAGCTCGTAGAGAGAGAGAGAGAGAAAGTAATCGAAATAAGATTTTAACCAAAATGGTCCCTGGACTTTAAGGTTTAGTTTTACTTAGTCCTTGGACTATTTACATTGAGCAGAAAATGTGTTTTAGTTGACTATCTACGGTACATTTGGTCCTTCATTAACTGTTAAAACCAAACGGAAGTTGATATGTTTAAAGGAAATAAGGACACGTGCGGACATCTTTAACAGAGTTTCAAGAGCGTGATGAAAACGTTCCTGTAGCATTGATGTTTGTGTCAACTTTTTTAAATACACACAATGTTAAGTTTCTTACTTTTAGAAATATCGATAAATGCACCAACCCTTGAAGCAATGTTGCTTTTGTAAAAGACTCTTAAAACAATGTACTAGGCAAGGATAGAGGTGATGTCCAACGAAGAAATCTTACATCAAATATGCTTTTTAGTCTTTGGGATGATTATTACTCTTGACATTATGATAAAAAAATATGCTACACCACATTCTTAATAATTCTCTTGATTTTCAATTGAATTTGTCTATAAGTGGTGAACTTGATAAAATAGCAAAATCACTATTGGGATAAGGAGACTTATATAAGTTAACATAGCGCAGTAGATTTCATAGGTTTTAATACTGTTAAAAATGATTATCAGCCCTTTGATTAAGTCCCTTTGTTCTTTTGGACTGTCTTGATCAATTAGTGAGAATTTGCTTGAATATATTATATCCTAATTACCACCATGCATTGCATCTTAGTATTTTACTATGATGGCCCTGTTGTTTTCTGGATTTTGAGCAGAACTTTGATACACTACGCACACAGTTTTGTTTGTTCTAAGTCCACAGTTATACTGTGTCTCCTTAAAGAATCTAATCCCCTCACTATTGCCCGAGGTATGGATTAATTCTTCCCAGGATAAAATAGAACACTATTCTACAATATCGGCAATGAAAATTGTAGAACTTCGTCGAACTCAAGAACGGAGTATTCACACACACTGAATGACTGTTTTAGAAGAAGAGAGTTTACAGAATTTCGTTTTGGTTGAAAAAAATTTTTTGAATACCTGATGAAGGAAAACACAGGTATTTATAGCCAACTATGCACTGTTTCGAAAGGATGCACTGCTTCGAAAAATTGCACTGTTTCGAAGCACTGTTTCTGAAACATTGCATTGGTTCTGGAACTGATGCATCGTTTCTGGAACGTTGCATGTTTCTGGAATGGTTGCATTGTTCTGGAACGATGCACTGTTTCTTGAACAGTCACAAACGTTGCAAAACATTTCGTTGGAACATTGCATCTGGAGGAAAATTTCAGACGAAATTTTTTCTGGAAAAAAAATTTGTCCAAAAAGATAGTCTCTCGATCGATCATTTTCCAAAGCCAAAGCCAAAGCCGAGCCGAGCGAGCGACGACGACGACGGCGCGAGGCTTGGTTTCTTCTTGGCTCACTATCCCTTCAAAGGAGTACTTCTTAATATAAAGGACAAATGATTTCTTTCTCCCACCAATGAGGGAGAAACTATTTTTCCTTCTATAAAGTGACTATTCACCTCCCTTTGTTCCCATTTTGTTCCACCATTTTCCATTCATCTTTCACCAAAACCCAACAATCCCCCATATGAATGGGGAATGGCTATTTCATTTTAGAAAAACGTGTGTGATCTACAAATAAGAATCAGTTGCATCTGGATAAGTAGGTTTCCCTTTGAACTTTCCATAGTGAACATACATCGGGTATCCTCGGTCAATCGGTAGATTTGATATCTTTGAACCGTCGAGCTTTTATGTATACCTAGACAATGTATGTCACACAACTAACCCTTAACCGTTCTTGGTTCTCATTGTTTTGTTCGTTTCAGCCATGAACACGTCCTGGTTTCATGAGTGCGTAGAGAATTGGCCTTTCGTTATATTCTCCTTGAAGCGGCTTACACTTCACACTCACATAGGTGATTCCTAAACGTTAAGTCCAATAGACAAAACTATTTGGTCATACCAGCCAAACTTAGGTAATCATTAAAGGTTTCACATCTTAAGCTCTATCCTTGTTCTCTGAACATTGTCTGCATCATGAGAATGGGTTGAGTTTAGTTGACAATGTTGAACCGTCAGTCACGACTTTGTTTGATCTCTTTGAACCTAGCTCTTGGGATCTCCAGTCTGCTAGGTAGAGTTACCGCCGTGATGACTTGTCCTTGGCCTTAAACCCATTCCCTTTGATGATTTGTCAACCGCCTCTCTAGTTAGGCCTTTTGTTAGCGGATCCGACACATTATCTTTTGACTTAACATAGTCAATTGTGATAATTCCACTAGAGAGTAATTGTCTAACGGTGTTGTGTCTTCGTCGCATGTGACGAGACTTTCCATTATACATAACATTTCCAGCTCGTCCTATTGCCGATTGACTGTCACAATGTATACATATAGGAGCAACTGTATTTGGCCATAAAGGAATATCTTCTAGAAAATTCCTTAGCCATTCTGCTTCTTCACCGGCCTTGTCCAGAGCTATAAACTCAGATTCCATTGTAGAACGAGCTATACACGTCTGTTTGGAAGATTTCCAAGACACTGCTCCTCCACCAATGGTGAACACATATCCACTTGTGGATTTTATTTCAGATGATCCGGTGATCCAATTTGCATCACTATATCCTTCTACCACCGCAGGATATTTATTGTAGTGCAATGCATATTCTTGAGTGTATTTTAAATAACCCAACACTCGCTTCATCGCCATCCAATGAGTTTGATCGGGATTACTCGTGAATCGACTCAGTTTACTTATGGCGCAAGTTATATCAGGTCTGGTACAATTCATTATGTACATCAAACTTCCTAACACTCGAGCATAGTCCACTTGGGACTTGCTTTGACCTTTGTTCTTTGTAAGAGCAAGATTTACATCAATTGGAGTCTTTGCGACTTTGAAGTCCAGATACTTGAATTTCTCCAATACCATGTTGATGTAGTGAGTCTGAGACAAAGCTAAACCTTGAGGAGTTCTGTGAATTTTAATTCCTAAAATCAGATCTGCAACTCCTAAGTCTTTCATATCAAATTTGCTATCAAGCATACGCTTAGTAGCATTTATGTCGGAAATGTCCTTACTCATTATCAACATATCATCAACATACAAGCAAATAATGACAACATGATTTGGAGTGTTCTTAATGTAAACACATTTATCACACTCATTGATCTTAAATCCATTTGCCAACATTGTTTGGTCAAATTTCGCATGCCATTGTTTGGGCGCTTGTTTTAGTCCATAAAGTGACTTAACAAGTCGACATACCTTCTTTTCTTTTCCTGGAACTACAAACCCTTCGGGTTGATCCATGTAGATCTCTTCCTCTAATTCTCCATTTAAGAAGGCTGTCTTCACATCCATTTGATGAATTTGAAGACCATATACGGCGGCTAACGCTATCAATACTCGAATTGACGTAATTCTTGTTACCGGCGAGTATGTGTCGAAATAATCAAGACCTTCTCGTTGTCTGAACCCTTTGACAACTAGTCTTGCCTTATATTTATCAATAGTGCCATCATCTTTCATTTTTCTTTTGAAGATCCATTTAGAACCCAATGGTTTGTTTCCTGGAGGAAGATCAACTAATTCCCACGTATGATTATTCAATATGGATTCTATTTCACTATTAATTGCCTCTTTCCAATATTGTGCTTCCGAAGAAGACATAGCTTCCTTAAACGTTTGAGGCTCATTCTCTACTAAGAATGTCAAGAAATCGGGACCAAAGGAAGTTGATGTCTTTTGACGTTTGCTGCGCCTTACACTTTCTTCATTAGGCATACTTTCCTTTTCTTCTTCCCGAGGTCGTTTAGATTTTTCACTAGACGACTCACATTCATTCTTATACGGGTAAACATTTTCAAAAAATTCAGCATTGTCTGATTCGATTACCGTATTTACATGAATGTCAGGATTATCTGATATGTGAACCAGAAATCGATACGCCTTGCTATTGGTTGCATATCCAATGAATACACAGTCAATTGTTTTCGGTCCTATTTTAACCCTCTTGGGTTTAGGAACTTGGACTTTTGCCAAACACCCCCACACTTTGAAGTATTTCAAGGTGGGTTTTCTTTCTTTCCATTTCTCATATGGAATTGCCTTTGTTTTGCTATGGGGTACTCGATTGAGTATTCGATTAGCCGTTAAAATAGCTTCCCCCCACAAGTTCTGTGGTAAACCAGAACTTATCAACAAGGTATTCATCATCTCCTTTAATGTTCTATTCTTTCTTTCCGCAATTCCATTGGATTGTGGAGTGTATGGGGCAGTTGTTTGATGAATAATTCCATATTCCAAACATATTTCTTCAAAAGGAGATTCATATTCGCCGCCCCTATCACTTCTGATCATTTTGATTTTCTTATCAAGTTGTGTCTCAACTTCATTCTTGTATTGCTTGAATGCATTAATTGCCTCGTCTTTGCTGTTAAGCAGATAAACATAGCAATATCGAGTGCTATCATCAATGAAAGTTATAAAGTATCTTTTACCACCACGTGATGGTGTTGACTTCATGTCACAAATATCTGTGTGGATTAAGTCTAAGGGATTTGAATTCCTTTCAATTGACTTATACGGATGCTTAACATACTTCGATTCCACACATACTTGACACTTCATATTATTACTTTCAAACTTAGGCAATATTTCCAAGTTAATCATTTTTCGCAATGTTTTATAATTAACATGTCCTAAACGCGCATGCCACAAATTATTGGACTCAAGCAAGTAAGAAGAAGAAGTACTTTTATTGATATCAACAGCCATTACACTTAGCTTGAAAAGGCCCTCAGTGAGGTAACCCTTTCCTACAAACATATCACTTTTACTAAGTACAATCTTATCAGACACAAATACACATTTAAAACCATTCTTGACCAGAAGTGACGTCGAGACCAAATTCTTGCGCATTTCGGGAACATGAAGAACGTTGTTAAGCGTCACTATCTTGCCCGAAGTCATTTTCAAGCCAACCTTTCCTGTTCCTTCTATCTTTGCGGTTGCAGAATTTGCCATATAAATGGTCTCATCTTTTTGAGACACAGTATAGGAAGAGAACAACTCCCTATTTGAACAAACATGTCGGGTAGCACCCGAATCCATCCACCATTCTTTTGGATTTCCAACCAAGTTGCACTCGGACAGCATTGCGCACAAAAAGTCCATGTCCTCATTCAAGTTCGCTTGGTCTTTCTTTTTCTTGTCCTTCTTAGGAGCACGACACTCCGAAGCCATATGACCATACTTGCCACAATTGTAGCAATTTCCTTTGAACCTCTTCTTGTTTGGTTCATTCTTGTCTTCATTGGACTTTTTCCTCTTCTTGTTCTTTGGAGGAGTTTCAACATGATTTGCTCCCGGAATTGAAGACTTTGAAGTGACTTTTTTTTCAGCAGCTTTGTTGTCTTCTTCAATCCGCAAACGAACAATCAAGTCCTCCAACATCATTTCCTTTCGTTTATGTTTCAAGTAGTTCTTAAAATCCTTCCACAAAGGAGGCAATTTTTCGATAAAGGCTGCCACTTGAAATGCTTCATTTACATCCATTCCTTCAGCAAGTAAATCATGGATTATTACTTGCAATTCTTGGACTTGAGACATGACAGTTTTACTGTCAACCATTTTATATTCCAGAAATTTGGCCACCACAAATTTCTTTAGTCCAGCATCTTCAGTCTTGTATTTCTTGTCTAATGCGTCCCATAATTCTTTAGATGTTTTGCATACGCTATAGACATTATACAAGCTGTCTTCCAACCCATTCAGAATGTAATTTTTGCACAGAAAATCAGAATGATTCCATGCCTCCATTACTATGAAACGGTCTTTTTCCGGAGTGTCATCCGGGAAGGTTGGAACTTTGTCAGAAATAAATTTCTGCAAGCTGAGAGTGGTTAGATAGAACAACAGCTTTTGTTGCCACCTCTTAAAGTCAGTACCGGAAAACTTTCCGGGTTTTTCAGTTGCTGTCAGTGCAGGAACAACACGGTTTGAAGAAACTGTATTTGTTTGCACAGAAGCAGAAGTCATTACAGCATCAACAGGTTCTGCCATTTCGGTTAGATTCTTTAAGCTTGTTGTTTTCTGGATTTTGAGCAGAACTTTGATACACTACGCACACAGTTTTGTTTGTTCTAAGTCCACAGTTATACTGTGTCTCCTTAAAGAATCTAATCCCCTCACTATTGCCCGAGGTATGGATTAATTCTTCCCAGAATAAAATAGAACACTATTCTACAATATCGGCAATGAAAATTGTAGAACTTCGTCGAACTCAAGAACGGAGTATTCACACACACTGAATGACTGTTTTAGAAGAAGAGAGTTTACAGAATTTCGTTTTGGTTGAAAAAATTTTTTTGAATACCTGATGAAGGAAAACACAGGTATTTATAGCCAACTATGCACTGTTTCGAAAGGATGCACTGCTTCGAAGCACTGTTTCTGAAACATTGCATTGGTTCTGGAACTGATGCATCGTTTCTGGAACGATGCACTGATCGATCATTTTCCAAAGCCGAAGCCGAAGCCGAAGCCGAAGCCGAGCGAGCGAGCGACGACGACGACGGCGCGAGGCTTGGTTTCTTCTTGGCTCACTATCCCTTCAAAGGAGTACTTCTTAATATAAAGGACAAATGATTTCTTTCTCCCACCAATGAGGGAGAAACTATTTTTCCTTCTATAAAGTGACTATTCACCTCCCTTTGTTCCCATTTTGTTCCACCATTTTCCATTCATCTTTCACCAAAACCCAACAGGCCCTTCACGAGGACACGCACACGTATACTCTCTCTCTCTCTCTCTTTTGGGAGTGTGGGGAGTGAAGAGGACTGATCTAATGGAATTTAAACCAGGGGTCTGCCACAAGACTCACGACAAGTTCATGGGCAAACAAATCCTTTTCTTTGAGTTTCAAGTTTGAGTTATCAAAATTAACAGCCAAGTTTAATTTGTACAAATGATAGTGTCCAACTTGCTCAAGATATCCTAATCGTCGAGTATCTCAAAGAGACCACTTTTTTTGTTTGAGATCTGCCCTTAAAGTTTCACTTCTGGTGCTCCCTCCCAACTCTTGTTTTCATGGAATATGTGGTACACTGTCTAAAACAATAGTTTCCTTTGAAATACTAGGTGGCACGATACTGAAATGGTAGACAATGACATAGTTTAAAATTTAAATACACATTTTTCTTTATTATCCTTTGAAACAACTTAACAAAGCTGAAGTTTTCTTGTGGATGGCCAATGTATAGCACTACACTAATTACTTATTTGAGTTGAGGTTGCAAGTATGGCTAGTGACTTTAAAATGGTCGTTTTAGGAATTCATTGCTAATGACTTGGGTGAAGGGGAGCCTTGGAATAACTGGTAAAGTTGCTGGCATGTGACCAGGAGGTCACGAGTTCAAGTCTTGGAAATAGCCTTTGGCAGAAATGCAAGGTAAGGTTGCGTACAATACACCCTTGTGATGGGGCCCTTCTCCAGACCCTTCGCATAGCGGGAGCTTTAGTGCACCGGGCTGCCTTTTTTATTGCTAATGACTTGGGTACTTACTCATCAAATGAGGATCCAGGCTATGTCCGCAAAAAGGCCTTTTTTCTTTCATTTGGGGGGTGGGTGCTGGGGCAAATGGGGTGCTATTTCAGTGGAAACGAATATTTTATTTAATTTGTAAGTGACACTGCTTCTATTGTTGTATTTTGTGAAGAGATATCTACAATCCATGACAGCAAGACTTGAACAATGGAGAGTTAAAAAGAAAAGACACCGAGAAGTGGATGAGGCACCGTCAGCTGCCTGAAGATCTGCAGGATCGTGTTCGTCGATTTGTTCAGTATAAATGGTTAGCTACAAGAGGTGTAGAGGAGGAAGAAATTTTGCTTTCCTTACCCTTGGATTTAAGGCGTCAGATTCAGAGGCACCTCTGCCTGGCACTTGTTCATCGTGTAAGTCTTTTGTCTTGTTATTGTATTGTACTTTATCGAAGGGGAACACATTGCGATCCATTCGGAGCGGTGCAGTTTGCTAAGTAGCTATATTGTTTTGTTGACTAAAATTATTTTGTAGTTTAACTCTGTAGAGAGAGTTTCTATTTTTGAGGTAGGTGTCTTGTTAAGCATGAGTTGGCAATTGCTCTTACCAAGCAGTTTATGGATATACAGCTTTGCTCCCTTCATTGCACCCATTTTTCGCACCAGGCAATAGAGTAGCACAAGGTTAATGAAATCTACATAGCTAGTTTTAAGAGTCCAATTTGTGAAAGGGATAGTGAAAAACTTCTTTTTTACTGATTTCAGTTGTATCAACCGTCTGTTTTGAACCTTCGTCATTTGCATATGGTTCTTCTATTTTGTAACCATCATGCTCGCTGAATTTTGCAGGTCCCTTTCTTCTCCCAGATGGATGATCAGCTCTTGTATGCAATATGTGAATGCCTTGTTTTATCATTGAACACGAGAGACACGTATATTGTTCGGGAAGGAGATCCAGTAAATGAGATGCTTTTCATAATTAGAGGTCAACTTGAGAGTTCAACAGCTAATGGAGGAAGGTCAGGGTTCTTCAACACCACTAAGCTAAATCCCGGTGATTTTTGTGGTGAAGAATTGCTAACATGGGCCTTAGTGTCTAACCCAAATCTTAATCTTCCATCTTCAACTCGAACAGTGAAATGCGTTACAGAAGTTGAAGCATTTGCATTTAGAGCTGAAAAGCTCAAGTTTGTTGCAAACCAGTTCAGACGCCTTCATAGTAAGAAACTACAACATGCATTCCGGTACTACTACAACATGCATTCCAGTACTACTCACACCGATGGAGGACATGGGGAGCTTGCTACATACAAGCTGCATGGAGACGCTATAGGAGGAAAATA
Source organism: Capsicum rhomboideum (assembly GCA_031232105.1). Lineage (NCBI taxonomy): Eukaryota > Viridiplantae > Streptophyta > Magnoliopsida > Solanales > Solanaceae > Capsicum > Capsicum rhomboideum. The sequence continues at coordinate 9,727,521 of CP124716.1, forward strand.
CTAGCAGACGAGTTGTCGAGAGAAGAGAGCTTGTACTACAGGGGAGGGATGGACCAAGATGATGATTATGGTCACCAATATCCAGAAGCTGGTTATGACGGTGAAAATGCTCCGGGTCATGCAACAGAAAGCAGTTTTCAGCAACTTGGAGCTACAATGTTGGCATCAAGATTTGCTGCTAATACCAGAAGAGCCAAGGTGGCACGAGTGGACACTGGTGAATCCAGCTTACGTATGCCTAAACTTTTTAAGCCTGACGAGCCTGATTTTTCTGAAGATCAATCCTAGTAGTTGAAGTGTCCGTTCTTGATTCTGGGTTGAACTTACAGTTAGCAGGTAGGTTGCTTGTTGTCCTGTTACTTGTTCACATAACTACTTCACAAATGTAAATTGACTTCTAGCTTTAATCCCCGGGCACTTTTAGTGACACCCAAATGGTTTCATGTAAATGCCTCTTACCAGTGACCTACTACACTAATATTATTTGATTCATAATCCAAGATGTTGTTTGTAGAGGGATTATGAAGCCTAGGATAGCAGTGAGACTGTTAGAGCTAATATTTTTATTCGTAGTAGTTTAAGCTAGTTATTTAAGTCGAGGGTCTACTAGAAACAACCTCTCATTCTCTTCGAGGTAGGGGCAAGGTCTGCATATACTCTACGCTCTCTAGACCTCACTTGTGGAATTACATTAGGTTGTTGTTGGTTTAAGCTAGTTTACTGGTAATGATTTGCTGTCAGGTTGTATGCTGATTGCTTGCGCTCTTATTTCCAAGCTTCATATTTTTTGGTCTCTGTACATAACTCACTTTAATAATAAAGGTTTAACTAATTACCCAAAAAAAAAACACTTCCATTTCTTGTAAAACTAAGAATTTAATTTAGAAATTTCCTATCGACGCATTAATTGAATTTAGGGTTGTTTCGAAAACCACCTTGCACAATATAGTGATTATAGAAACTTGTTTGGTTGTCATAACGTAATTATAGTACTGTAATTACAAATATAATATTTGGTTGCACTAGTGTATTAAATTTATTATAGTAATTGAATTTTGTCTTTACTTTCTAGTTTTGATTTGTAAATTTTATGCGATAATGCCAAAAATCTATTTATGTTTAAAATAACGTGTTTTTGATTCCTTTAATTAATCATCATTGCTTAATTCAAATATCATCAAGATATCTTGATATATCATAACAAAATCTTTAATTTTTCGTAATAAAATAAAATATATTGTATAAATTCTTAGAAAATCTTTATATTCCTTAGAATTGGCTAAATTCTTAGGGAATTGGTAATGAATAAGTACGTTTTTTTTGGGGAGAAAACTAAAGGAAATATTTTTAATTTGAAACTTATTGTATTTGATACGAACATAGTTAGTCAAATTAAATTTCAGATATGAAAGAATAAAAAGTGAAAGTAAATAAGTCATGAGGTAGAAAATAAAAAAGGAAACTACTTGGTTGTCAAGTTAAAATTAGTACGCGTAAATTATTTTTTGTGGAAACCAAGCATATATATATACCATATATGTAAAGAACTTCAATTCTTTGTAATTGTGTCTTTGTTTTTCACTGTGAGTTCTCTTCCCTGTTATCTTCCAATACAGCATAGCCATGTCTTCAAATCCTCGATTTCACCCCAATGAGGTAGAGTTACTGAACCTTTTGAAACGGTTCTTGAAGGGTGAACATTTGCAATGTCCTATCAAATTTGCAGAACTCTATGGAGACCAACCCCCATGGCAGTTTTTCGGAGCGGAAGAGAAATTAGGCTACTTCATCACTCCATTGAAGAAACGGAAGAAATCAGATCAAAAGCATGTTCGAACTTGCGGGAATGGAACTTGGAGAGGCCAAACTAGTGCTATTCCCGTCGAGAATCGTAAGGGATCCGTCGTGGGCTATAGAAGAAATTATATATACACTAGTAAAGGAGATAAGACTAGTACTACTAATTGGCTGATGAGAGAGTACTTCGTGGGTGATGATTTTTTCAAGGAAAACAACACTCCCAAGCAAGATTATGCAGTTTGCCGAATCAAGAAGCATGTAAGAGAGAAAAAGGTGAAGGATGATGATGCGGTCACTTATAATATGGAGGAACACGATGCTGTGGAAACAATCCAAGGTATGTTGCTTGAACCTGATGCTGCCTACTGCACAACACAAGAAATTATGGAGGAGACTGATCAGTGGGACTCTATCATTAATGAGGTATGTGATGAACATGTTGTTGAGGAGGTTGAGAACACAACTACTTCAATGAATGGGGAATATGATTTGAGAGGATGCAACCGCAATGGAGCTATTGGAAGCAATGATTTCTGGGAAACGATGATGAGTGGAATATTGAAAGACGTTACAATTGAGATTCCTGATGATTTGTGGCTCGTTGATCATCAGTCATCACTACTAATTGCTGAATGAGAACAAATAATCTTTTATTCTTTCTCTGTAAACATAAAAGTCAGGATTTAATACTAATGTAATTATTTGCGTTAATTCTTTGGTGCGATTATAGTTGTTATTTTAGCTGAATGGGCCGCTTAAATGAATGAAATACAAGTTCTTCATCAGTTTCCTTTTTTAATAGAATAAGTTGATATCATTCATTAAATGTCGTCTGTCGATGTTATATCAGATATATGTTCAAACTTGTAAAAATTAAAAAGGGCCTGAGAGGATGAGTAACGGGATTGCTTACCTAATTAGTTTGGATACATCCAATATGCAAATTGAGATGGGCCTGTCTCAAAGTGTTCCCATTTTCGCTTCTACCAGATAATTCTCTACTTCTTGTTATTGATATATAAAAATATATAAAAGGACAATGACATCCAACTAAAATGAAATCTTGAAGTTTATAGATCTCGAGTTTCGAGCTCCACCAAAATTCATTTGATTTACTGTGTTCGGAATTGATTATTTGTACTTACCTAGTGCTTTTTTAACACGTACAAGATTCAAATCAAAGCTATTGTGTTCGGATGAATTCATTCAAATCATGACATTCAGTATCATTACGGAGAGGTATGTCTCTGCTGGAAAAACTGATAAAGCTGTGAATGTTTTCTTGTCTATGCAGAAACATGGCTGCCCTGAGGATTTGAATTCTTTCAATGCATTTCTTGACGTGCTTTGCAAATCAAAACAGGCTGAGATGGCTCATAAGTTGTTCAAGATAATGTGAAAAATGTTATTTTAGTGTTCAATGAGAGTTGTTATGTACTTCTTGTTATTGGTATATACGAAACAGAGAAAGGCCAGTGACATCCAGTTTAAACCACATATGTATATATGTACCTTTTTCCTTCCTTTATTCTCGATGAAGGTAAAATGGAGCTTAGAAAATAAAGTGGGGTTATACATTTATTGGATCACCCCAAGTCTAATACCCTTAGTAAGTCCTCCGCAAATCTTATTGAAAGTTTGCTGTTTTAAGTTTAAGAATATGAGTTCATAATTTCTAAGTTGATGAACGACTTTGATGATGTTGTTTTTACTCCAAAAAAGGGGGAAACTCTTTAATTGGCGATTTAATTCAGTGTCAAGTTTAATGTGTGCACTTCAATTGCTTGATCCCAAAGAAACTAGTTCCTCGCGTTTTCAGACTACTTCTCTGTGATTTCAGTCTTTGATTGAAACAACAAGGAGCTATAACACTAATTAACTAACTTTCGTGAGCATTAACTAACTTGCATTGATTCAAGTCAGTAACTACCTTTACATCCCAAAAATCCCAACACCCCTCTAATTAAGAACAAGCTGAGATGTAAAATTAAGAAGTTTGAACTGTATTGGTCTTTAGTTTGGCTAGTTGATTGTCTTTTTCTGTGTCTTGGCTTTGTAGATGTTATAAAGTTCTTGATTATGTATTTAGTCTTATATGCCGTAGATTGACTGGACAAAGAGTTGAAGAAAAATAAAGGATTTTTTTTCTTTTTTAACATGACCAATTACTAATTCTGATTATTAAGCATTCCCCGGAGTGGCTGGACATCTTTCCTTTCGCCCTTTGGTATATATGGTTAAATAGAAATCATAATGTTTTCAATAAAAAGGCCGATTTTCCTAATGGTAATATAATTTGGAACAAAACTCTTGAATACATTACTCATACTCGCATGCCTAGCAACCAGCTAAGTAACGTCAACATTAATATCAAATGGTTTCCGCCAAAAGAGGGCTCCTTTAAATTAAATTTTGATGGCTCCTTTTCTAATACCTATGCGCATTGTATTATTGGCAGAGTGATTCGGGATTCTAAATACCCTTTTCCACCTTCAACTTCAATTATTTATTTTTTTCAAATTTCGACCATATCATATCGAAACAACTTGCTAAGTAATTATGTCTCACCATCTTCTGATATACAGTAGAACACACCAGCCATGCAATTTTCCACAAAAAGTGAGGATTAATGCGTCATTTAATTTTTGCACACCTGTAGCTACAATTATAGTTTAGCACCCTCCAAAAAAAAAAAAGGAATAGAAGAGACGTAGGTATTGATGTCTATCTCAGAATTATGTTAAAGCAATACAAAGTTTGCAATACATGTTTACACAAATTGTGTTCTGTTAGTCATAGGAATCTCAAGATTAAGAGAAGGTCCACCAATATTTGTTTCTGACGAAGTTGAGAATTTGCCTTTCTTAGACCAAAGCCAAATCTTTGAAACAGAAAAGCTCTCTCCTTTAGTCCTAGCACTGATCTTTTTTCCTTCTGCATTAGCCTCAAAAATTGTGTTCTCACACTTGGCTTTCAGTATTTTCACATTAGGCAAAGCAATCTGCAACTCCGAATCATCAACGACATATTGCAATGAACCCATGGAGAAACATCTCCTTGCATCCAAATTACAGCTGCTGATTTCCCCTCGACTTTTGTCTTCATGATTTTCGCCCCCTTCATTTAGATTTTTGAATTTACCTAATCTAACTGAGAAAACTCTCATTTCTCCAACATTTTCTGACTTTTGTGCGTTTGCAATTCCATCTTCTAAATGGAAACTCCATTGTTCTCTCGACTCAATAGAGCCAAACAAGGGATTTGCCATAGAAATCCCAGAACTGATAATACCTCTACATAAAGGACAAGTTGAGTTTGACAGGAGCCATGTGTCTATACAATGAATGTGAAAAGCATGGCAACAAAAAGGGAGCAATCTGAGCTTGTCATGTTCTGAAAATTCACATAAACAAACAGCACAATCAAATGGCTCTTTCAAGCCCCTAATAGCCTTGTACAAAAACACAGGCAGAGTATCAATGATAGCTTGGTCTAAACCAGAATCATGCTGACGAAATAGCTGTTGAAGCTGCCTTTGGAGAGCTTGGGTACCAGATGATTCTGGGAATCTATTGGATTGTGAAAGCGATGAAAAAGAAGGCATCTTTAAACAATACCTAATCAGAAGATGAAGAAGACCAAAGATAAAGAACACAATAGCAATAATTACAATTGCCAACAGCAGAATTGGACTGATTCTGCTCATGGATAACAATTTGGTGACTGAATTTGATATTCTTCACAATCCTGGCTTTTCAAACTGGAGACAGACAAGGTGCTTAAAAGGGTGTCAAAAGAACATCATTGTACAACTACTGGCATGCCTTCTTCAGAAAGCTGCAGGGTAAAAATCAAATCTTTTTTCTAAGCACCTTCCAAGAACCTTGCTTTATTTATACAGATTTGAAGAATATAAAATGAACACTACCCTTTAGCTGATAGCTTATTGGAGGATTTGAGGTAAAAAGAAGATGAAATAGACAAGAGATGTCCAAGAATTACCCAAAAATAGAGACAGCATACAGAGATTAACAGAAGGAATAAAAATCAAGAATTGCTGGTGACCAACCACAGAACAGTATATAGATTTTTAGTGTATGTTGGATTTGATAGGTGGTACTATCTTGGTTGGCAGAAGAAGATGTGGTCATACATATATGACCAAAACAAGTGATTTGTTCCCTATTGATAAGTTGCTTGTCAACACTGGGTAAAACAGAAGAAGAGAAAAGGGAAGGCAAAGACAAGGCCTGATGACAATGCTTCCCAGATAATGAAGGCAGAGCAGTTTTATGACATAAAGTGACTTTTTCAAACATTGCCACATGTGTCTTTGTCACTGCGTCCTTTTTGTTTATGTGTGGATGCAATTATCTTATTCCCTGGACAACAGTATCCCTTGTGGATTAATTGAAAAAGTGTATATTACTTCATTTAAAGTCAATTTCTTTGGTTTTTTAGGAACTAATTAATGTTTCTACTACTTTCATCATAATCTCATCATTCACTTTTACTTGTAAGTTATCATGTTTCATTTTATGAGAGTCAATTTGACTAATCGTCAAATCTAAATTGAATTTGATTAATTCAATCTTTTAAATTCAAAAATTTAGATGTTCCAAAACTATTCGAAAAATCTAATTAGTTCCAATCCTTCTCATATTAGTATGATGAAAGATACACCTTAAAATATTATCAAGATTCATGTAGTTTGACTTTCGAGAAATGAACTATGACAAGTAAAAGTAACCAAAGGGAGTATATTCGAAGATGCATTCATCACGCAGCCTTGCAACAAAAACTAGCTCTTTTCTAAATTAACAAATGGAGTAGTCAAAATGGTACTAAATCATTGCAATTAATGATTAAGAAATCTCGAATTCACATTGCTTTTCCCATCTTCAAGTTTGACAAAAATATAACTCAAGCCCCACAAAGAATACATGGCATAATTAATTTGGTCCACCACCTTCTGTATAGGTGTCGACGTATTATATATTTTATGCACATCATTTTCTTCTGTATTGCCTCTTTGTCAAGCCTGTTTTCTACTCATCCTGGTAGGTCTACTTACCATATTATTAAACTTTGGCCTTAATTATGCATTTTTGCATCCCTCTCTCAATGATGGTCCCGTGATAGAGGGATCAAAAGAAGAAAAAAGGACAAAAAAGTTCAGTTGGTAAATGATACTTCCTTCATCCCTATTTAAGTGTCTTGATTTGAGTAGTTACGAAATTTAAGAAATAAAAGGAGATTTTTTTTAGTCTTATGGTCGATCCTAAATTAAAGATGTGTGTAGTCTTTTAAATCTCGTAGTCTTAAACTTTCCACATAGAACTTACTCAATATAGATAGAGATGTTCCTTTTAGGACAGATCAAAAAGGAAAGTAAGACACTTAAATTGGGACGGATGGAGTAAAAGATTTCTTCATTTTAGACTCATTTTCTCCATTTATTTTCTTACCATTAGATAAACCATTCAGTAACTTTACTGGCCCGACTTATTTGAATTTGCGCCGGATGAGTCTATTAGATTACTGTAATGATGCTTAACCTGAATTGACTCTTAGGAACTGTATGTATGATGACAAAGAAACGCATGGGATGGACAAGAAATTATACAGTAAGGTGTCTACTTATGGGTGGTTTCCCCACGCTTTGCCATATTTGTTATGCAACAGAATCATTGAAGATGTTGATTTTAACTAATCTATGTGGGTCAACTGGTACTTAATCTATGTGATGTTTATTAGAGCCCAGCCGACAAAGTTGTTGGAGAACATTGTCTGCTTCTTCATATTTGCTGTACTTGCCCAATAGAAAATCTAGTGAAGTTTCTTGGTCAAGATTGATGATAGTTCAAGAACCATTTTAAGGTCAAGTTAGGTAAAACTAAGGGTGTGTTTCATGTGAAGGGAAATTTTTTCCTAGAAGATATTTTTCTGGAAAATAATTGATTTTCTTACTTATTTTTCGTGTTCCATCGGTAAAGAGAAAATATTGTCCCAAAGGCATTAAGGTATAATCTAGGCAAGTACTATGACCTTGGACCAAAACCCATGTCCCGATCCCCGGCCTAACACCGACCCAGGGACCCGACCCTTGACCCTGACCGCTGACCCCGAGACCTAATTGTGACCCTGACTCGACCTCGAGACCCAACCTTGAGACTCGAGACATGACCCCGACACCAACCAATAGACTTGGTCAAGTCTCCGGTTGGGATCAAGTCTTGGTTTGGGGTCGGGGATTGGTCTTGTGTCGATTCGGGGTCGTGTCTGTTGTCATTCCTAGTTGGGTCTCAGGTCAGGGTCGGGGTTGGGTCACGGTTCCAGGTTGGGTTTCGGGTCGGTGAGGGTCTTAGAGCGGGTGTCAAATCCCTTCTTAGGATCGGGCTGGGGTCTGTTCGGGTCTCGTATCAGCAAATACCTAGTCGAGTCCCAGTCAATCGCGAGTGGGATGGGTGTGTTGTGAATTTCGATATGGTAGGTTGAGAAATGTTTTTCCTACTTCTAGTAAGGAAGTTTTTCCTTATATTGGAGGAAAATATTTTTCAAAATATTTAAGCCAATCGAACATGGAAAAATAGAAAATATTTTCCTCCCTACCAAACACACCTTAAAGTCTTGCGGAAATTTTCAAAGGTCATTTGGCTATCTAGAACTAGAAGAAATAGTTCACAAAATAATGACTTATGAGCTGAGTAGTTGTGGAAATATTTGCTCTCAACGTAACTAGATTCCATGTCTAGTCATTTCACATTTCGCACATATATCGAATGGGTAATTCAGGACACCAGTTAAACTTTATGTAAATAACTTGTGTTAAAATCTTAATTGAAAGGGCATTTTACAACAAATGATGAGAGTTTCCAAAGCTAAAGACCTCTAAATTAAACTCATGGACCTCATCATTTATCAGCTCGATCGAATCGTCACATGTCATCCTGAATATGAACACAAGAAAGCAAAAGAATCTTTGTTCTTAACAATTTACCAGAGTGATTTGTGAAGCTCTGTAGTCAAATCATATTATAGAGAATTTCCTCCAAACAAGAAAAGTATAAATAGGAGATTTTGTATCCAGGCTTTTGGGTTGGAGCTGTGTCTGATTTGTTAGACCTCACTGCTGAATACGGACACGGATTTCTCTTCATCTTCCTTAATAGAATTAATGATGAAAGCAACTTCCTTCATGTTAGGCCTTGCAACTGGTGATGGATTTATGCATTTGAGAGCTACTTGCAACAGATTGATCATTCTTTCTTCATTTGCACCATTTGTAATAAGGGACTTGTCGAAAACTTCACCAGTCCATTCCTCTCTAACCACTGAATTTACCCACCTAGCCAAATCATATCCACTAGCCTGAACAGGCTTCCCTGTGAGCAATTCAAGAAGAATCACTCCAAAACTATAAACATCCATTTTGAAGGCGTTACATGCAGTAATTGCAACCGAATCATCTTCTCTGATGCTATGATCACTTTGAGCAACAACTGGCTGGTCTTGATTGTTGGGCATTAGACCATACTCGCTGATACAGACTTGCATGTCATCGCTCAGCAGAATATTGGTGGATTTCATGTTTCCATGAGGAATATCATCATTCTGAAGGCCTTCATGCATGAATGCTAGGGCCTCTGCGACACTGGCTGCAATAGCTAATCTGCTCGACCACTCAAAAACTTGGCTGCCCTGAGATGCTGAAATGAACAGTTATGCAGTAACTTTACCTTTCCATGTTTTCTCCAAGTACAATAGACAAACTTGTTACTATTTGATTATTTGTAAGAGTTTAAGACTATTCAGTGAAGGCATAAAAGATACTGAGACAATCAGATTACGTATATGGTAATTAATTATAGGTAATTGACTTGCTATAATAGGATAAACTAGACTAATTGTGCCCAAAAATCTTTGTATTGTCAATGTAAATAGCTAAAATCCTATATTTTTAATAGAAGAAAGAAGCTGATATGCTGACATTATTTTTTGAATTATGTTCAGAATCAGAAGTTTGATTATATTCCTGTGAAAACATGACCATATCTCACTACCCAAACAAATAATACTTGAGAAAAAGTAAGTTTGCACCAATAATAAACTTACAATGGAGATGCTTGAATAGACTGCCATTCTGCTGGTACTTATAAACAGTTAGCTTCTCTTGCTTGGAACTGTAGAAGGCAATAAGCGGCAACACATGAGGATGCTGCATTCTATGTATTCTCTGCATCCTCGTCTTGAAATCGTCTTTTGAAATGTTCCAACCCCTGATCCTCTTTACTACCAATGTTACTCCAACAACATTGACCTTGTAAACACTTCCATGTTTTCCTTTCCCAATCAATTCAGCAGGAGCTCCAAGCAAATCCTCGAATCTCAATTTATTAGCCAGAGGACTTGAAAGAATTTCAAATGATGCTGAAACCATGGAGTTCTCGGGAGATGTTATTGAATATTCTGACCTTTTTCCAGGAGCCTTTGATTCACCAGAAGAGCTAATAGTCTTCTTCTTATCCTTTGGAGTACTCTTGCTCTTTTTCTTCCTTATGCACTTAAAATGCTTCCATAAAAGTAGAAGTATGATAATCAGCCCAAGAATAGCGTAGCCAAGATAGATAAAGAATGAGACTTTTTTCTTCTTAGCAACTGGATGAGGAGGTGGCGATGGCGAGGGTGGACATGTGCTTGACAATGGCACTCCACATAATCCAGGATTACCTAGAAAACTGCTGGAACTAAAGTGGCCCTTGACATCAGGAACTGGACCAGTTAAATTATTGTAGGAGACATTGAAATGTACAAGATTGGAAAAATCAAATTCTGGTATCTGCCCTGTTAGCTGATTTCTTTCAGCCAAAAAAGTTAGCAACCCTGAGATTCTTGACATATCTGGTATCTGCCCCAAGAAGGCATTGTCTGAAATTACAAACCTTTTCAAATTGCTCAATCGCAAAAGAGAGCTTGGTAAATTGCTTGAGAATTTGTTGCCACGCAGGTACAAATGTGTGAGACGCCTGCAGTTTGATATTTCTTGTGGTAAAGTTCCAATAATTTCATTTTCATTTAAGCTTAGTACAGCAAGGGAAGTAGCCTCACAGACAGAAGCAGCATCAAGAATTCCACCGAGATTCTTCTGATCAAGAACGATATTCTTCACGTGTTGCTTTCCTGAATCACAAGTTATCCCTTCCCATTTGTTGGTACATGGATCAGATGATAAATTCCATCCAAAGTTTACATCTTTTGAGATGTTCCCAAGTGAAATCTTGTTCATAAACGTAACCAATGCTTGTCTCACTTCCAGAGTCTCTGAACCTGCAAGTACTAGCAACATTTGAAATATTATGCTCAAGATTACCCTTCTTGTTACCAGAATCATTGCTGGTGGAAGGAAGTGAAGAATGTGAAATCTCCTTAACCGTCTGCTTCTTCACCTCGTAAATTCATAAAGTGATTGGTAATTGGCTATATGCAACAAGCAGAATGCTAACAAAGTATGATTTATGAATAAGGTATAGCTAAAGCTAAAACGGCCAAGTGGCTCATTATGCTAAGACATGGTCAATGTAATGCAGACTCAATCAAAACAAAAAAACAGATGATCTAACAAAAATGGCAACAGAAGGAGAAAAGGTGCTTAAAATATTTGAAGGCCGGCAAAATTGTAAAAAGATTTTTTATGATTCCTTCTTCTAACTTAGCTTCTGATTAGATGTATTGCTAGAGATATTAAGAATGTTCCAAATGGTCCTTTTATATACATCACTCAAAAATTCCAAAGCGTTTCACTATTCGCAAATCTTTCTGGACCCACCTGTTATCCCTATACCAGAAGAACTATATATAAAATACTAATTGCCTACAACAAATAAAAGAAATTGAGATAAGTTAGAATAAGATACAAGACAAATATAATACTAACGAAAAACCAGTATTTTTGCCGTTCACTTGATTACAAGGAAAAATGTCATCCCTCAGCTAAAAAGTGCAGGAACAGATAACTTAGTCTCCAGGAAAATCATTTTAGAAGAAAATGAGAACCAAATTGATGAATCAGATATGGAAGTACTAATTAAGAGTCCAGAAGGTACACTTTGTGAAGTCAGCTCCAGGCTTCTACATCATCTAAATCTTTCATATGATTCAATAATCTAGATTCTACGGTTTCAAACTGTTCAAAACTTCATATGACAGAGGTGAATTAGGTAGGTCATTTTAAACTTTCGTACTCAAATCAAATTTTAACTATTAGTTTTCTAACCATCTGAAACTGCTACAATGACCCTGGTTCAGTGAGTCTTTCTACCAATTGACTATAGCCTAACTTGGTGTAGAAAAAGCATGAAAAGTAAACCATATTTATGGGTAAAATCACACTACTCAAAAGGCGTTTAAAAGCAATCACTCGACTGTTGCTAACACCTTCAAGCTAGCAAAACTCAAACTGAGCAGAAGGATACTTTGATCTGTCTAAGGTTTTTGAGAAGTGATTGGAGCAGAACGATGCTTCTGAATAGATATCCGCGGAGAGCATATCTAATAATTCCCCTGAAGTTGCGGACAAATGCTAGGTGACTGTTTTGGAGTAATAGTTTCTTGATTTTGTCATTTCTTTTCTTTCTGGTTGACTGAATTCTAATTGCATATGTATAATAACCAGCACAATTATCAGTTTTCCGTACATTTTGGGATTGTTTTTTGATGACGGAGTACAAAAATTCAGAGGCACAAGTGTTTTCTTGGAAATTTGTTGAGTTTCTGCAGCAGAACTCTTCAATTAGTCATCATGTGATGTTGTGTTGATATGAAATACTTTATGTGGTCCGGCACTTCGCAAACCTCGGGCATAGCATTAGCACGAGCTTAGTGCACCAAAGTGCACTTTTTATGGAATACTCTTTGTGAGTTATCGACTCATTTCTCACTTCTTTCTTGCCTCAATCAGGATTTCAATCTCAACAGAGATATCAACAATTGATTCTATAATAGGTGGCTTGGTCAGTTAGTAGATAGAGTTGCATGAAGAAAATAGTCTATTCAAACATCCATTTACAGAAGTTTTTTTAATCATAATATTCAAACATCCAATGTATATGAAGAAGAAGAAAAGAACAAGTGGATCATCAGCAAAGCTAGTTTTGAATTACAATTGAACATAAAAGTGACTAATGCATGTCCTAGGGCTACAAATTTCTGAAAAAAGAATGATCAGAATTAATGAGATCGTTATAACAAAAAAAGACGCACCAACCCTCAAAAGCAAAATTAAGGCTATAATCTAAGATGTTCGGTTCAGCAATACTTAGCCCCTATAGATGTTACATCTGCCTATCCAAAAACCCAAAAAAGATAAAAAGGTTCCGCTAATAAGAATAATCAGGAGGAGAAAATTAAAGAATTTCAAAATTGGCTTCATGATGATCTGTTGATGAGAGCTTGCATGGCATGAATTTGCAACTTTAATTGCATGATGTATTTAGCTGTTTGGAGGAGCAGTTGATGAGAAGGCAATTGGCTGGCTCCTGGGACTAGCCTCTGTAGCTTCACCAGTTTGTCTTGTTGGTGTTGAAGATCAATATTATCATTGAAAACATTGCCCATTCTTGATCCCCTTTTCTTCCCCCTTCTCCTTGTGGCTTCTTTTGTTTTCATGACTACCCTTTCTAGACCTAGCCTTCTTTTGGAACCCATCTTGGTTTGGAGCAATTGCTTTTGGTTCATACAAAATCAAAGAAACAGCTATATAGACACAAAAGTACTAGTACTATAATGCAGCAGAGCAGCTGGCACAATATGTGTCATTCATGGTGCATGTAATAAACTCTTGCATGTGATGGCTTTGGTGTGACACTTAGGTTGACTCATGACATATGCCTGGCCTACTTTAACAGCAACATCTTTTCATTTTTACTCTAAATAAATCTTCTTTTATATCATCAAGTTAAGTTAATCTATAGCATAAAACTCTTTGTAACTAACATGATAATATGAAAAGTAAAGTAATTAGTCATACTCTTTTCTCTTTTTCTTTTTTAATCACACACACACACACACACACTGTCTCACTCATATATATACACCATCACCATTTAAATTTAAATTTTAGATTTATCAGTAGAGTATATATATCTTAAATCCTATTCAATCTGGCAATGTTCAAAATAAAAGAAGAGCGGTTGGAACATTATGGGCATATTACTTGTCTAGTCGTATGAATACTATAGCCAACAATGACTTTCATCAATCTCTATCTTCATGTAGAAGAAGTGGATAATGAATACTCCACATCTGTAGATAAGAAAATGTGTGATTTCATGTGAGGTACAGATAATGTGTGGAAGCAAAAGATGTGGCTTGTGGAGATCAAGTGTTGGCTGGCGGCCAAGTGGCCTTGTGTGCTACGGGACCGGCACATGGCTTGACAGCTTTCTTAAGCTGAGCAACTCATGGAGACCACCACATTTTGATTTATTCTCACCATCAATAAAATACAACAGCTGAAGAAAAAATATACTGCTTTTTTACCAATTTACGTGTCACATTTTTCTTTTTAATCCATCCTTAAAAAAAACATATTTCTATATTTAGAAATAATTTAACTTAATTTTTATTTTATTTTTATCTTTAATGAAATAATTTACGACCACACAATTATATAAAATTTGTTTCGGAAGGAAATCTTTTGAGACATGTTACATTCTTAGAATAACTATCGATCGAACAGGCCGAAACGGGAATTCTCTTTCTTATTGTGGATCCACAGAGCCCAATAACAACAGCAACATTTGTGAACACTTCAATTGGGGTTGGACTTGGATAATGATCCTATGAGATTGTTATGCCGGAAAGATTCAAGAATTTGATTGGATTTGCATACCATCTAACAAAAACTATGCATGGCCTCGTTGGATCTCTTCTCTTTTTCTTTTTTTTTAATAGGTAGATACATTCTTCTTCTTTTTTTAGTAGGTTTTCGGTATTGCTTTGGAACTTGACTAATCGAATAGTGTTTTGAAATCTCGTTTTAGGGTGAAGCACTCCCTACCTAAAGCGACTCCAGTGATCCTAAAACTTGAACCAACCCGAGACCTCAATTAAACATGAAGAAATACTTATTAGTTATATCACTCCACCCTAATTTTTAGTTGTAGATACACTCTGATTTAATTATATACATTCCTATGGTTTGTACATATTGTATTCTTGTTTGCACAAATCACAAAAAAATAAAATAAAGTATCTCTGTCGAAAAGAGCCAATTGATACCCTTTTAGTCAGAATAACGGCATATAAGAGGTTAAATTTTTAAAATTGAATATGCCATATGTTGAATTATTTTTTATTTTTTTACTTCTTTATATGTATACTTTTTTATTTTGTAGTTTTTAATAAAAATCCCGCTCTGCAAAGAAGGAACATAAACAAGTTAGGATTCAAAAATAGATTAAACATAGACGTAAGTAACAAAACAAGTTTATCAATAGTACTTGGCTAAGTGCAATGCCTGCTTGTCAGGCGTTGTTCTTACCAGAAAATATTAGTGACCATTGTCCTGCTAAAATCACACTAACTACTAGGAGCAAGTTGATGAAATCATTCCAGTTCTGTAATATGTGGACACATCACTCAAAGTTTCAAGCTATGGTAAGTGAAGGGTGGAACATTAATGTAGATGGTTGTCTTATGTATAAAGTGGTCAGGAAGATGAAATTATTAAAGAGGGACTTGAAGAGATTGCACTCTCAAGAATTTCCTAATATTGTTAGTGAAGCAAATGATGATAGGGAGGCTTTGAAGCTAGCACGGGAGCTCCTGCAAACAAATCCTGCAGATTTAGAATATTAGCAGAAAGAAGGACTAGCATATCAAAAATACAGAAAATCATCTTACTTGGCTGAAGTTTTCTTGCAACAAAGGTGTAAGGCAACATGGATAAGGTTGGGAGATGACAATACTAGGTACTTCTACTCAATGATCAGACACAAGAGGTTAAAGCAGGTCACTACTCAACTGAAAGATGCTACTGGACAATGGCAATCAGACCCTGCAATTATAGCAAAGCTGTTTGTGAATTATTATGAGGAACTCCTTGGTAGTAGTGCAGCTACTAGGTCTCCAGCAGTAGGGGAGATTATTGCTCATGGCCCTGTACTTAATGAAGCACTTCAACAAGAGCTAATATTGAACTTTGAAGCTATAGATGTTAAGAAGGCTATGTTCCAGATTGATAGTAATAAAAGTTCGGGGCCGAATGGCTATGGAAGTGGTTTTTATAAGGCAACTTGGTCAATTGTGGGGCAAGATGTAACTGGTGCAGTATTGGAATTCTTTCAGACTAGCAAAATCTTGAAGCAGATAAACTCAACCAGTATAGCTCTTATCCCTAAAGTGGATATACCTGGATTTGCTAGTCAATTTCGACCTATTTCATGTTGTAATGTCATTTACAAGTGCATATCAAAGTTAATTTGTAGCAGATTGAAGAAAGCAGTGAGTTATTTGGTTGCTGGAAATCAGTCAGCCTTTGTGCAGGGCAGATCAATGATGCATAATGTGTTAATTAGCCATGATTTATTGAGGCACTACACTAGGAAGAATGTTTCTCCTAGATGTCTCATGAAGATTGATCTTAGAAAAGCTTATGACATGGTAAATTTGGGAGTTTCTTGAAGAGGTTCTGACTGGGTTTGGGTTTCCTGGGAAGTTTATCAAGTGGGTAATGTTGTGTGTTACAACTACTATGTTCTCAATTAAGGTGAATGGTGAAAGTCATGGATTTTTTGCTGGGAAGAGGGGGCTTAGACAAGGAGATCCTGTTTCTCCTTTATTATTTGTCTTGGTAATGGAGTACTTATCAAGAACACTTAATACAATGAGCATGTTGTCTGATTTTAGGTTCCATCCTATGTGCAAGGAATTGAGACTCACCCATCTTATATTTGCTGATGACCTAATGATTTTCTGTAAGGGAACATTAGTTGCAGTAACAAGAGTAATGGAAGCATTAGCTCACTTTAGTAAGGTGACTGCTTTAATTGCTAATATGGAGAAGTCCAACATATTTCTAGCAGGGGTAAAGGATAATGTTAAGGATCAGATTCTACATAGAACTGGATTCACTCAAGGATCTTTTCCCATAAAGTATCTTGGCTTGCCTCTATCTCCTAGGAGATGGAGTAAAATGGATTGCCATACATTGGTGGACAAGATCGCTCACAGGATAAAAGTTACTTATTCTACGCAGTTGTCTTATGCAGGAAGACTCCAAGTGATCAATGCAGTCTTATTTTCTATCCACAGTTTTTGGAGTGCTGTGTTCATTCTGCCTCAAAGTATTCTCAGAGAGGTGGACAAAATTTGCAGGAATTATTTATGGGGGGGGGGGGATGAAGAGAAGCAAAAAATTGCAATGGTGTCATGGGAGAAAGTATGTTTCCCAAGAGGCAAGGCGGTCCAAATGTCAAAGGCAGTAGGAACTGGAATATTGCATCAGTTGGCAAGTTGATTTGGCAAATTGAGTGTAACAAGGAGTCCCTTTGGGTGAAGTGGATTCATGAAATTTATATGAAAGATGCTGAAAATATTTGGGAACATAATGCTCCAAGTGATTGTAGTTGGTATTGGAGAAAACTCAATGCAGTCAAACTCACACATGATGGACATTACTCAATTACTAGAATTTACTTGGCAATAGTTGGCCAAAGAGCAAAGCTGAGAATTGCTGACCTGGTGTGGAGTTCTGTGGCTCTCCCAAGGCATCGATTTATGGTTTGGTTGGCTATGCAAAGAAGGGTGCTTACTCATGAGAGAATGATTAGACGGAATATCAGGGTGGAGGAAACAGATTATTATTTGTGTTCAATGCAGACTATGGAGACAAATGATCACTTATTTGGGGATTGTGACTGGATAAAGGCAGTATGGCATGGCATACAACAGTGGACTGGAGTTACTGTGCCTACTGGAAGCATCAAACTGGTACTAGAAAGAATAAAGAGGAAGCACTGGAAACAACTGAAAAAGGAGATTATATCAGCAATATGTGGTGCAGTTTGGTATCACACATGGAGAGCAAGGAATTGGCAAAAGTTCAAAGGCAAAGTTGTACATACAAATGAGGTTGTTGCACAGATTAGGAAAGAAATAGGTGAAAGATTACACTTAGTAATGGAGTCCAAAAGAGTAAAGCCACATAGAAATTTTGTTCAGCATCTTATTATGTAGTTAGTGAATGCTCTGTTGGAGGCCTATATTCTGTTTTCGGAATTAGGTGCTCTTTATTTGTACTGATTTTGGTGGTTGTGGTAATGAATTTACAGTTGTTACCAAAAAAAAAAAAAAAAAAGTTTATTCTATTTCTGGATATTTTAAAAGTAATGTACTACTTTTGTTAATTGCTTTATATAATGTATTATTTGTTGAAAATTCAAAAATTCTTTTAGTTTGTGATTGTCAATCTCTTCATTTCCCCTAGCAATATTTAATATAAAGCTTAAGCAATGTGATAAAGTATAAATTTAAAAGTCGTCAAATGATTTAACCTAATCCATAGAATATATATTGTCTTTACAATATTGTCACAAGTTGATTTGTTAATCTAGAACCAGAAGCTAAGCATAATAATGGTCGTTAATTACGAGTTTCATTTACGGAATGTGGCCTAACTTAGTTTCAATTTTGGCTGCCAAAATAGTCTTGTTGCACAAAGTTGCAGCTAAAATCACTTTTAGGCTTTTAACACTTTTTAATATTTGGGCATCATCAATGAAGCCCACTTTTATCATTTTGCTTAATCTTTACTTATGGCACCTCCCACCAAACTTAAAAGTGCTTAATAACTTTCCTTTGCCTAGACATCACCTTTTCCCTAACCAAATAGAGGAACAAACAATAATAACTAGTGCATTACTTGGTTGGAGGGATTATGAAAAAGTAACCCTAAAATCACTAGAAATAGCCCCTCTAGAATAACAATCATTTTTGTTTGCTTAATTCTTTGATTGTTTTGCTCTTCTTTTCTTTTCTTTTTTTCAATGATTGGTTGACCGTGTAAAAATTAATTATAGTAGAACAGTTGCAATGTTTAGCTGAATATCAAATAATACTTCTATTAAGTTATGCGATAGTTTACACATAATTTTACATAAAAATAAAACGTGATATAAGATTGCAAGTGTACTACGAGATATAACGAGAATAAAAACATTATAAAAAATGTTATTCAAGTAAATAATCATTACATAATATTTTGAGTATTAATATTCATCAGATAACAATTTATACATTATTGTTCATTGTATATTTAAAATTTGCATTTATAACCCTTGCATAACTATTTTATGAACCAAATGACCTTTTAATAAGAACACAAAGCATAACACAAAAATCAATTCAGACCAGTGCCCTCACATTTCACTTAGACCGGAGAGCTAGCTAGCTGCCGCTCTTCTCGGAGTTTGAAACCTAAAGGGCACAATGGCCATCAAAAATAAGAGTAGACCAAAAGGGACATTTGGTTCAATTGGGAGTAAACCAAATGATAGTACGTCTTTCAATTGGGACAAAACGTTTCCTTTTGGTCTACTCCCATTTTTTATGGCCATTTTGGCATTTTTGAATTGAAAATGTGTCCTTTAGATCTCGGACTCCTCAACTCGTCTAAATAAATACTTACAATAGTAAACTTAATAAACCATTTTTCCATTGTAAAACATTCTTACTTATTTTCAAATTAAATTAATAAGTAGTTTATGAGTCAGTGACAAAAATATCAAGATTTTATGGTGAAAGTGGTCCTAAATAGATGAGCCATTTTCTCCAAAATTCTGCAGAGCTTAAGTTTGAAACAGTAAATTATAGTGGTCCCAAATAGACACATAGAAGGCATAATTCACTAGAAACCTGTGACATTTCACCGCAATAGCCAATATGCATGTGCTCTTCCATTCACATGTTCTTTGTTTCTTGCTTTCTCTTATATTTCATGAGTCTCTTTCTCTCTTGCTTTTCATCTTTAACTTTTTCCTTTTTGGGTCATGAATTGTTCCTTCAAACACAAGGATATAGTGGTGTTTGTCTTTTTCTAATAATTTCGACATTTGCCCATAGAATGGGGTAAATATGGAGAATATACTTAAGCTTGTCAGTCAAAATTATGTACTATGGTAGTTAGAATAGAAATAGTGCTGATACATGGCATGGGGGGGAGGGGGGGGGGGACAAGAATAGGGGCAGGTGGGGAGAAAAATGGATGAAAGAATGTGACATTTCATTTTTTAAAATTTATTTATTTGCTAAAATATCAAGCATTTTTCAATCTGCATTTGAATCCAAGGATTAACTGGACTGTCTCAACTAACGACAAGCTGAAAATTTAAACCAATTAAATTAATTTAATAGCCATGTCAGAATCTTAGAACCAATTAAATTATTAGTGCTGCACTCAAGCTAGCTAGCTAGCTTGCACACGTAGTAAAATCCATAAATTCAAAAATAGTCTTAGGCCAATAAGAATTTGAAGAGGGTAACAAAACTAGATGGGCAAAACCGTAAAAGGGATTCATCCATACTCCTTTTGATTTATTCGCTCGATAATCGTGATGTATATATAGTATTTAAAAATACTTTACATATATTAGATAATAATTTTCCTTAATAAAAACTTTTATCTTCGTCATTGATAATCACATTTAACTAGTTTGCTCAAAGAAAAAGTCAATGTCATTATTATACATTTATCTCAACTACTCGAATGATTGCCTCGATGGCTACAAATGTAGGGCAGTTAAAAAAAAGAAAAAAGCTAAAGGAGTCTAACACAATATCGCAAAAATTACAAGTCTAACTACCTAACTCGATGCACTTTAATTACCCATTGAACTCAAAAGCATTATTCCTTTTTTAACTTTGGTAGTTGCATGGAAGCTACCACCATCTTATGAAATATAGAAAAAAAAAAAAATCTTAGACTCATAATGCGTCAACAAGTAGTCCATTATTTGTCTCGAGCTCTCGATTAATTGATTCTGATTCACACTGTAATTGCTATATATCTTTCATTTGTATAGATTACCTAGAATTTTTTATTTTCACTAATATTTAAACTTGGCACCACATAATTCTCATGAATTCACTTCAATGATTACTAAACACATTGATCTTGGATAAATTTTTAGTATACACTACAAACTATCCAATAAATCAATAAAGCTATGCCTGCAAGTAAATACTCCCTCCGTCCATCTTTACTTGTCCACTTTTCTATTAACACAAAGATTAAAAAGCAGTAAATGATAGAGGTAATTTTACCATATTACCCTTTGAATATAATAAATTTAATACTTTGAAAAATACATTAGATAATGAATCGCATTTAATGCTAAAGGTAAAATGGGTAAAAATAGGCAAATTATCCATTGGTTTTATAAACTGAACAAATATTGTTGGACACTCCAAAATAGAAAAGTGGACAAGTAAAAATGGACGAATAGAATAATTTACGATTTAACTACCCTAATAATGTAATTTACTAGTTTCAATGTATCATTTGCTATTTTTACCAACACAAGCTTACTTTAAAAGTTACATGTAATAAAATGTAATAAAACCGTTTGAATTCTTCTTTCGCTTTTGAGAGAATCAGTTTGGGGGAAAAAAATAGTGCTAAATGCTAATAGTAATTTTTTAAGAATACAAAATAATAGTAGTAGGAAAATTATTCAAGCTTAAAGAAGCAATATGATACTCTTTTAAATTACTTGGCTCCTAAGCTACTAATAATTTTTCAATTTACTTGTTCAATTTATAAAATTAAGAAAATTTTATTATAACTTTTTCTTTTTATTCTTAATATTAAATAACTATATAAAGTAATAATAATCGAATTAAAATTTCAAAATATCATCAATAAAGTTAATTTGATAATTAGCCTCTAGTTAACAGCCATAATCAAGTAAAATAAAATCAAGAAATATGTCAATAGCATAGAGTCCCACATATTGTTTTGGTCAACAAACCAAGAACCACATCTCCTCTGTCACAGGACCCATTTTTCTGATCCACTTTGAGGAGGGGTGGGGTCTCCTCTTATTAGTTACTGTACTACTTTACTTATTATAGGGAAAACTATTGTAATTGCAAACTATTACTTACATCATCTCTCAAACAAGAAAATTAATAAATGTAACAAATTCATCTGCAAAATTTTGGTATGCAATAGAGGGAGTATTATTTTAGTAATAATAATACCCAAAATCCAAAGATTCAGTCTTTATATTTTCCAAGAAGATTGAATTAAAAAGGTGACAGCTTTGCTTGCTGCTACAGAGATAGAGCCAGTGTATTGAGTAGGAATCATGTGATTTTTACAATTTCACCCCACTATAGTAATTTAGCCTCTTATCTTTACTACTACTAGTACTTTTTCTTGGGGTTAATAATATTCTTTCTTGGTATTTTTTGTTCAGCTTTTTTCTTGAGGTTTTTTCATGTTCAATGGCCTCAAGTGCTTCAAGATTCATCAAGTGTGTTACCGTTGGTGATGGCGCTGTTGGCAAGACTTGTATGCTTATTTGCTATACCAGTAACAAGTTCCCCACTGTAAGTATTATGGAGGGAGTATTTTTTAGTATTTACTTTCTCTTTTCCCCAAAAGATCCATGTGGGTTTCTTGGTATGTCTCTCATTGCTTGTGTTTGATGCCTAGATAAACTGGATGTTGATTTTTATAGTTGGGTTTTGCAGCTTTTTCCTTCTTTTTATGTTCTTGTGTTTCTTCTGATTTTTAACTTTAGAATATGCTCTCTTTTTGCCTCTTCTGCCTCTCGTTTCTTTATCTAACCTATTCTTGAAAGGCTGTCTTGGATTGTGGTTTCTTGGGATGCTCCATTCTTGCTCCCACCCAGGTCACAAAAGTGTGTGTCTGGGTGGGGTGGGGGGAAGAAAAATGTAATGGTGAACTGATCAGCTTTTGGGAATCTTAGTATCTCAGGTGGTTGGCTACCTGAACATTCACCTTGGTGGTGAGTGTTCGATTCCCCCTTGTAGTCCCTCCCTATTTCCCCTTTAAAAATGACCTAATCAACCAGAATGAACAGAATGTTATGGCTAACTTACACCCAAGGGTGTGGCCTAGTGGTCAATGAAGTGCGTTGAGAACGTGAGGTCTCAGGTTCAAATCCTAGCAGAGACAAAAGAAAACAAGGTGATTCTTCCCATCTGTCCTAGCTTTGGTGAACAGAGTTACCTGATATTTGTTGCTGGTCGGAGGTGGCAGGTATCCCGTGGATTTAGTCGAGGTGCGCGAAAGCTGGCCCGGACACCACATTTATCAAAAAAAAAAAAAAAAAAAGATAACAAAATGTTGTGGCTGACTTGTGTGATTCAGGAGTATTTTTTGAGTTTCTTTATTCCTGAGCTTGAACTTGGGTTTTCTGAGTTTTTGTGTATTTGTTCAAACCAGGACTATGTGCCGACGGTGTTTGACAACTTTAGTGCCAATGTGGTTGTTGAAGGAACCACAGTAAATTTAGGTCTTTGGGATACTGCAGGTAAAAATATCCACTAATTACAGCTGATTGGTTCCAATAATGTAATAATCATTTCCTTATCCTTTAAGGAGGCAAAGGAATTCTGATTTCTCTGTCCTCTGATCACTTTTATAGGCCAAGAAGATTACAACAGATTAAGGCCACTGAGCTACCGAGGAGCAGATGTTTTTGTCCTAGCATTCTCCTTGGTTAGTCGTGCAAGCTATGAGAACATACTTAAAAAGGTTTGTTCTGTTGAAAACTGTGAACTTTGTGAGTTTGTATCAAATGTCTTTAAGATTGCTGAAAGCCCATTTTTGGTCAGTGGATTCCTGAACTTCAGCATTATGCTCCTGGAATTCCGGTGGTATTAGCTGGCACCAAACTTGGTAAGTACTTAACATTTACTCCCGAATTAGCAATTATAACAAATGCTGATTCTTGAATGTGACTGCTTCGGGGTTTAATGTCACTTTGTTCTATAATGTGCTTGCTATGCTAATAAGTATACTTTAAAAAAATTTTAATGTGTTGATTATCGCTTCTTGTTCTATAATGTGCTTGCTATGCTAATAAGTCTACTTAAAAAAAATGTTAATGTGTTGATTATCGCTTCCCTTTGTAGTTTTCAGTTTTATAGTCGCTAATACTGTATTTAATAGCATAAATAACTCAAGGGGATTCCATGATGGAGGTAAAAGACGTGAATAGCATTGCGCTCACTATAACTCGTAGCGGGCTCTGGTAATGAAAACGGAGGGAGTATTGCTATAGTAGCCGTGCTCTGTGCATCAAAGTGGTCACTATTACTCGATACTAAAAAATGCAGCTTCATACATTTCTGCCTCAAGTGTTCTCAAATACACCTGTAAAGTGGCAACTAGGAGGAAAGTCACCTAATTACTCCCTCCGTTTCAATTTGTTTATCTTTGTTTCACTATGTTGTTGTTGTTGTACCTTTGAATCTCGTAGTCTTAAACTAAAATGTGTGTAATGTACCAAAATGCCCTTTAGATCTTGTGGTCTTAAACATGCCAGGTAAGATTTTGAAATTAAAAAGTTACCAAATTTGAAAGAGACTTTCTTTTTTAAACAAACCAAAAAGGGAAGTAAGACAAATAAATTGAAACAAAGGGAGTAATTCTTTAGACCTATTTCCATTTGTATGATAAACCTTCTTCAAGTTGCATAAGGTACATATTTTTGCAAGATTGTACTTGCTACTCTAGATGGGGCACCATATGGTTCGGTATATTCAATCTCAAATCCAAAAGCAAAAGCCTATGACAAGGATAGAGTATGTGTTAGTACATAAGGAAATGAGGAGAGATAGATGGCTGCCCAAGCTTCTCAAAATTAAAGAATGTGCCTAGCTACCTAAAAATGTATGTAGTTGGAGGTGCATGAGGTTTTAGGCTAGTGGTAAGAGCATAGCGTGTGATGTGTGGGTTTAGGCGTACGTCACTTGTTCGAAACTTGCTGCAGACAAAATCCGAGTAGTTGAGTGGAGAAGGGTAGACGGACAGTCCCATTATCCACCGAGTTTCAAACTTTACAAGGTGCGCCATAATTGGCCTTTGGGGATATATTGCTTATCAAGAAAAAGTATGCACCGGAGACTTTAGGTTAGCATTCATTTAACTTTTGCGGTAAAGCTTAATAGGCAACTTGTCTACTTCTTTTCAGCGGCCGAACATTTAAATGCAAGTGCTAAGGTTGCTCTTATCTTTTGGATAAAATATTAGAAGCTGTAATAGATAGCATTATGGAACCTACACGTGTTACTTGATTTTTCTAGGTTTATTCCTTGTAGCTTTTGTTTGCTCTCTGTTTTTTCTTAAATTGCTCTTTACCCAACTTGATTGTCCTGAGCCATTATCCCACTCACCCCGCTAAGCTAGAGATGCATTTTGAAGCCACAGATGATTATTATTTGGGGAACAATTAACTTGCCTTATCGAACATGTGCTTCAGAATCTGTATGAAATCTCTGGACTTGCAAAGCATGTTAAATTATTCTGATTTAACACACATACTGCAGTTTGTGAAACTAAAATTTCTATAGAAAGCTATCTTGACTTCTTCCTTTTTTCTTTTCCTTTTTCCACATTCCGGTTCATAATAAGGTCCTACCAAATCAAAACATAGCCCTCCCAAGCAGTACATGCCTTTTCCTGTTGTAACTTGTACCTTTTATCTTTTAGTTTTATTATCGCAGGTGTCAAGCAAGACTTATAGTGCCAGATTATATAGCCTTTGTGATTGTTGTCTCAAGGAACACATCTGACTCCGGAAACCGAATTTACTGACAACAACTTCTCCTTCTCTTGCTTCCAAGTTCCTTGCAAATATTATATTTTCTACCATGTTGTAAGAGCCTTGAGTAGTGCTCCTATAACTACCATCAAGTACCTCTCCACTATATTACTATCACCTTATAGAAAATAAAAAATAAAATAGATAGACTATTTCACATTAAAGGACCAAGATTTAAGGGCCATAGGTAAAGGTCATGTGCATAAAAGGTTAGGATGAATGACAACTTTGTGATTGTAAAAATGGTGTGTTTGTACTCGGTGATGGATGTTTTTCAATCATAGCTTAAAGAAATTGCTGCATAAATGTCAATTGTACTTCTATTGGACTGATAAGTGAAGTGTTAATATTTACTATGTACTAATTTCAAAATAATCTATAAAAATAAAGGAAAAGAAGCAGCAGATTTAAATATCACACAGGAGAAGAATTTTATGAAGGATAGCTTTGGTGCAATAGTAAGAGTAGTCATCTTGCGACCAAGAGGTCACAAGTTTAAGCCGTGGAATCAGTCTCTTGCAGAAGTGAAAGATAAAGTTGTCAACAATAAACCCCATGTGGTCTGACCCTTCCTCGAACCCTGTACATAGCGAGACCTTATTATACCGGGCAGCCCCACAGGAGAAGGAATTTTATAGGCCGAAGAAAGGTTGCAGAGTCATTTTTTCACTATATCTAGTAGTGGCAAGCTGATAATCTTAGTACAATGAAGAATAATTTAGATACCAAATGTATCTCATGCCCAATAATTTGTGGGGGTGAAATTATAAAAACATGCTTGGCTGGTAGGTTTAGCATATTGTGGTTCCTATGATATTCTGTAATGTATGTTCTATTTTTTTTTAATCTCAGTTGACTGACTTTGTATTGCTTAATTTACACTAATGCAAGGTGGAATCTCACTCTACGTAGAAAGAACATTGAACATTAACGTTTATTTAAAAATCATAGGATCTGTCATGTGTTTTCCACGTTGTTTGATAGACTTTTGACATAGCACCCAAGAGAACCTATTAGAATCTATTTGTACACTCTACTTAAGAAATTATGGGTTGTTGTTTCCTTATATGATTTAAGGAAATACTAATCTCATGAGCTGGTAAAGTTAGGCCCAATTTCCATTTCTAATTACATGGTATTAGCGTCGAACCCATATTAGTTGATGGACTGGTTGGTGTCTCCTATACCATCACCAGAAATGATGAGGAAGGGATTTACATTTTGGGGTCCAACTGTACTAGAAACTGAAAAGATAAGACTTTTTCTATGAATTCTACTAAATCATCGATATCCCCCATTAGGTCCCGTGTACACGAAAATATAAGAAACTAAGGCACTTCATCTTGATTTTGTGCATATGACTGCTTCTATCTTTGAAATGTTTTTGAGTTTCTTACCTTCCACATTGTCCACCATATACATGCTGGGATGCATTTCTACCAATCTCCTTTGCCTCTCTTCTACCCACTCCCTTCCAACTGTTAAGCATCTGAAAAGTAGTTTTGGGTATTACTCAACTCACTCCAAGAATACAAAAGAACATGTTGCACAGATTTACAGTTGTCTTGCAATGTAGGAATAGATGCTCATTGTTTCTACATCCTGTCCACATAACAGGCATCTTGAGCAAATCTGTAAACCTCTTTTCTGCAGTCAACCTCTTTTCTGCAGTCACGTGTTCATTAAAAGAGGCTTCTGGTTGGTCAAATGAAAGTAGGCATTTCACTGCTTCCCTTGTTAGTTGTTATGTTTTCTTCACTGTTTCCTTTTTATTTGTACTTGAATTTGCAGCCCTTGAGCCGAGGGTCTTTCGGAAACAGCCTCACTACCTCCACGAGGTAGTGGTAAGGTTTGCGTACACTCTACCCTCCCAGACCCCACTTGTGGGATTTCACTAGGTATATTGTTGTTGTTGTTGTTGTTGTTGTCTGGTGTCTTCAGAATAAGACATGTTAGACTGCCCCAAAGTTCTGTTCAAAAAACATGTCACGTGTAGGCACACGTGCTGGGACCACCGTCTATTTAAATGACAGGCTGTTTATGAGCTGCTTCTTTACCCTTGGTGCATTCCCTCGATATCTGCTGGTCCAAGACTTGGTCCCCTTCTCCTTCTCCGACGTGAAATCTCACCGGTGATTCTGCCCATATCTGGCTTGTGAAGAAAAATTCACCCCTCTCGTAGTTACTTCCTTTGGGATAGATGTTTCATCTCCATGGATTTTAATTCTGGCCCTTTTAAAATTATTTCGTAGTTGTGTTTCTTCCGCTGTTTCTATCCAGCCACCACAAAAATCTCCAATGGCCTTGAAGGTTGTTTTCGATCAGAGATGGAGAGGCAGGCCAACAATTCTAACCCATGTCGAATTGGGTTTTGCTTTTTCTTTGATGGCTCCAATTATAGGGCTCCACCATTGGAACCTGATGTGCAGATGTTTCCACAGCCAGTTTCCATTCATCACCTGTTCTGCCGCTACTTTTGGAGCAAGCTCAACTGGGAAAAGGTTATTTCCCATTTTGTAAGTATTCAGCCAAAGAATTTGCTTCCAGAGACTAGAAGACCATCTTCTAATTTCTGAGAGGGCTAAGAACTTCGTTTTGGTTGTTGGATCCGTCTTTAATGCAGATGCACCCCCCCTTCAATGTGATATCTGCATTAAATGAACTTTCCCCTCTGTTGGACCAGTTAATATCAGCATAAGGAATGTTTGTGTCAGACTATGTAGGTTCAGTTGGAACTTTCTCATTCTTGTGGATGTTAATAAATCTTTCCACCTTTTCTGCAATGGCCATCCATCCTGATTTGAAGGTTAGCTCAGGGATTATCAACACCGATCTCCTTCTGCCTTTCAGATTAATGATGCTGATGTACCGTCCAAACTTATTGAAATTTCTTGAACAATAAGTTTCAGAGAAACTCTCTCTTCTTCCAACTTCTTACCAATTTACCCTTTGACAAAGAAGCTTCTTCATCTTTTGAACCAACCATGCCATTGTCCTCGTGTTAAAGTGGGTTCTTGTGATGTCCTACTTCTTTCGGTCCATTCGTACCAATCCCCACATCAAAAGATTTGAAGCCCACATCAAAATAAATGCTGTCTTTTTCCACCTGATAAATGGAAAATGGGTATCGGAAGAGAGAAGTGAGAGATAGAGAAGAGAAATAAAGATAGCGAGGAAAGAGAAGAGAGGGGTTGATTCCGGTGATCAGAAGGATCACCGGAGGGGAGAAGGGGTGAAAAGAGAGCCTAGGTCATATTCTTGGGAAATGTGTGTTGGAGCAGAATTTAAGACTACATAGTAGAATGGATTTAGTTTCTTGTGTAGCTATTGTTGTTTGGTTATATTGATCATATTTATGGAACCAATAACCATGGTAGAGTAGTTTGCTGTCAGTAATGATATAGTCATTAGATGACTTTGTTGTAGTCGTGTGTCTCAGTTGCTGTCTACTTGTGAAATTAGCAAGCTCTGCTCATGATGTGCAATGTTACTTGATTCTTAGATATGCATTAAATCTTTTTTCGCCTGGATGATGCTACAGATCTTCGTGAGGATAAGCACTTCTTGGCTGATCATCCTGGATTAGTTCCTGTCACCACTGCACAGGTCTGGCTCCAATCTGTCTTTTGTATCTTACTCCTTTGCTTAGTTTTGAATAAATGGAAGGGATACTGATCTTCACATGTTCAGGGAGAGGAGCTGCGGAAACAAATTGGTGCAGCCTATTATATCGAATGTAGCTCTAAAACACAACAGGTGAGTCAAAGTAGTTTCTTTTCCTAAGAAAGTGTTTATGCAGTTAAACTGGTGCTTAAATGGTTCCATGAATTAAAGATTGTCATTTGTTTCAGAAAGGGTTAAAAAAGATCAAGATTATTTTTAAAATGTTAAAAGAAAAAAGCATTTTTCAGAAACAGATGCCGCCATGCTACACATATATATTGCTTCATTTTCAAATACCCAAGAAGGAGAGGATCTTTTAGATCTTTGGGTGAGCTGGGAGGGTGTGCTGGCCTTGTGTCATGTGTGTTTGCTGCTTCATGGGTATCAATTTTGTATCAAATAGCCCTCAATGCCTATTAGGCAACTACCTTTTTTTAACATGGGATGCAGATCGATTATCTCTATCTTGTTTGTCCTTACTTGCACAAGAATATAGCGTAGATAACCTTTAAAGGATAGAATTTCCTTCTAGTTTTCATTCAAAGGCCCTCAACTTTTAACTGTCAGAGAAGATATTTTCTCGATGTTGCATCAGACCTCAGAAGTGAGGCTGAGATAGTTTGGACATGTGAAGAAGAAATACTTAGATGCCCCAGTGAGGAGGTGCAAGAGGCTGGAAATGGTGGGTAAGAGGAGATAGAGACGGGGGTAGGCCGAACAAGTATTGGGAAGGAGATGATTAGACAGGATATGGCGCATATAGGAAGGTTTGGAGGTCGTGGATTAGGGTAGAACGTTAGTAGGTAGTTGAGCTTTGTCTTGCTTTGCGGCAGGATTTGCTTGGTGGTAGTTTGGAGTACTGTATCTGTCACATATGGTTCCATTTTCTTACAGTAGTATTAGCTTTATTCTCATAGTTTCTTAGTTTCATGTTCTTCAATTTCTGTTACCACCTGTGTTTCCTGTGCTTCCGTTATCGCATTAATTCGATGTTGTTACTGCTATTTTTCAGAATTCTATGTACTGCTTTCCTTAATAGTTCTCATGTTTTCTTCATTGCCGCTTTTCCTTTTTTCAACCTTCTTTGAAATGCTTTTCTTAAGCCAAGGGCCTATTGGAAACGGTCTCTCTATCTCGATTTGGTAGGGGTAAGGTCTGCGTACACTCTATCCTCCCCAGACCCCACTTGTGGGATTACACTGGGTATATTGTTGTTATTGTATCAGATCTATCCCTTTATTGGGATAGTTGGAAACATTTCTTTTTGAACTATTGCAATAATCTTGTCAACTTTGTTAAGTGTGTGGCTGGCTATTGTAAGTGTATGTACAATGTATATTACAGAATATTTGTCATACTTCAACTCTTCTTGGTATCATTTTTAATCAATAGACTGAAAATGTTAGGATATGTTTTCCCTATCAAAGCTTCTTTTGGCCCACCTCTACTATTTTTAATCAACTGACTGAAAATGTTAGGATATGTTTTCCCTATCAAAGCTTCTTTTGGCCCACCTCTACTAACATTGTCCACTTTTGAGCCTATTTTACAAGGGTAGACAGACAATTTCATTTTGAGGTTGCAAATAAAAGTTTTTCTAATGTTAGTATTCCTTGAACCTTTTGGAGTTTAAAGTAGTGGTAGAGCATTGTGCACCCAAGGATGTGACCTAGTGGTCAATAAGGTGATTGATTCCATCTTTCCGTGTTTTGAATGATAGAGTTATCCGGCAACTTTGCTGGTGGAAGATATCAAGTACTTAGGGGATAAGTCGAGGTGCACTTAAACTGGCCCAGACACCATGGTTAATATATTAAGGAAGTGGTAGAGCACTGCAATCCTCTGGATGCTGGTTGAATGAGAACTTACTTTTACCTTAAAAAAATTGTGGCAGAGCAGACAATGCTGTTTAGTGGCAATCCTAATCAACCATTTACTTTTGTATGAAACATTTTGCTATCCCTATTTATCAACCAGGACAGAAAAACTTCATTCAAATATTATTTGTGTGTTATAACATCCTTCGGTTGAATATCAACCTGATATTCAATTCAAGTGAAAAAAAAGAATGATTTGGATAGATAATGAATCTTTAACCCACAGAGCATGGGTCATACATTTTCTGACTTCATCTTCCCTTTTTTATTCCTTAGCTGGCTTTGCATGTGTGTGGGAGTTGCCATTTGAGAATTTCTTACATAGGCAATTTCATCAATGAAGCTATTCATTGAAAGACTGGGCACATTGACCTCCCTTATTTTGAAAATTAGGTCAAGACCTTTAAGTTTCCCATTAAAATTATGTACCAATTTAAGTATCTGACGTCCCAGATACTGTTCATCTCTATTCCTAACTTGTCTATGTCTATGTAGCCTCCCTTCCACCTGATCCGTACTCTTGTAGTTTTTTCCTCTCACATTTTCTTTACTAAAGATGCAAAGGCACTTCTGTTTGTTGCTTGATGGTTGACTACTTTTTCTTTAATACTACACTATTTGTAACTGACCACCTACTTTGCCTATTTGATCTAAAGAATGTGAAAGCTGTATTTGATGCTGCAATCAAGGTCGTCATCAAGCCACCACAGAAGCAAAAGGAGAAGAAAAAACAACGTCGAGGATGTCTCATGTTAGTAACTCTCTTAACTCTGTTAAAACCAGTTTTTTAGCTTTGGTACCTCATAGGAAGGTGCTACATGCCATTTGTTGCATTGGTGATGCAGAGTTCTCCTTTGACATTTTAGGTTCGTCATACGGAAAAAATAGTTGTGCCACATTGTTCAAACCTCTATGCTTTTGTGTCTCCCATTGATTAAATAATTCCTTTTCTAACCAAAAAAAGAGGGAATAATTGCTCTTATGTGCGCGCAACATTTTGTTTGACTAACAAATCAAAGTATCTTCATGATGGGGACGTCCTTAGAATATGTAAACCCAGTATACTGATGTATAGCTAGGCGGACTTTAAACCATATAACCTTAGAATATGTAAACCCAGTATACTGATGTATAGCTAGGCGGACCCTGACTTTAAACCATATAAAATATATGAAAACCACATGAGATACTCATCATTTGCTTTATTTATCCATATCATACTAGAATATATATGAATATATATTTGACATTGACAATATGTCTATGGAATGGTTCCTGTACTCAGTAATATATATGTCCTTGTGGCATTAATTTGTTGCTGTCATATAACATGAATTGAACCAGAAATTTGATATTATTGGGACAACGTTTTCTATTCTAGAGATAGTTGTAACTGCTAAATTAACAGACTGCTGTATCCGAGAATCATGGTTTTAAAAATAAAAAGTTTGTGACAATGAAAAATCTGATGAAAATAACAGTTGCCTTTTCATGTGACCAATCCTTTGTTCAAATAAGGAATTACAAGAAAGCGGTCTGTTCTTTTTTTTTTTCTACTTTCTCTTCACTTTTTAGTGTTTCTCGTGCTTTTCCTCATGGAAATTTTCTGCGCCTCTCATTTTGATTCGAAGTTAGTAATTCTGCAGATAAATAAAATAAATGGTTATTTGCAGACTATGTGATAGGTGCCTAAATGCTGTGTAGTGAAATGATTTGTATGGATCCATAGAGAATCAATGTAAACTCGTGCATGTGAAGCGTATTTTTTGGGGTAAGGGGGTTGTGTGGATAGGAATAAAATCAGGAAAGGCAGCGCCCGCGCTTGTCACGGATTGATCAATTCAGTTTTATCATTACAGTTGTTACTGTTAAAGTGTCTGCAGTAGCAACAATCTTCGGTTTTTACTCTGATTCTGTTAGCTATTTAGGCCAAGCTACAAAAGCTTTATGTTCTGCTAACTTAAAAAGCATGGATCCAGTCTTCTCGTTAGACCAAGGCTTATTCCAACAAAAAAGACTTAAAATTTTCGCTTCTGGTGAAGTAACAGACACAATAAACTAAAGAGTACCAGGCCCCATTTAAAGTTTCTGGGTATTCAATCTAAGCCCCTTTTATGGCATAAGATCCATCGACTGTGAAGGTATGTCTGTTTGACTATGAGCGGATTATAATTCTGTGACAAACTTTGAGTTGAAAGTCGTGGCCTGGTTTTGAGGGATGATGGGCAGAGTGTTGGCTACTACGCTCTACTAAATGGTGAGATATCTGGCTGGTTGCAACAAAATACAAAAGAAAGAACATTTTGCATTCCATTTGTGATTTCGATTTGTGATGCCTATTTCGCCTTAATGTAATTTAGAACTCATTGTGCGACATTACCATTGACTTTCCAATTTTTCCTTATTTTTGACTGCTTCTTAGACTCTCAAGTTTTTGTTGCATTTTCCTCTATGTCTGTAATACTAACTTCCCTCATCTGGTACTGCAGGAATGTGATGTGCGGAAGGAAGCTCATTTGTTTGAAGTGACAACTCAATGTATATTCTTCCCATCAATCCGGCCTCTAACATGATCCATATCAATAGCTTGAGTGCACTGCTTACAAAACTTACGCTTTCTATGAGAACTTCTATGACTAGTTTTTAATGTATTTGTTTATGCGCAATCCATGCTGCTGAACAGACTTGATTTCTTTCGTGTAAAAAAATACATGCTAGGTTTTCATTGCCAGTAGATGTGATAAATTCTGCTACACCTAAGCAACTGTTTACGGACGGCATGCTAAGTAGACTAGAGAGTAAATGCACACAAGTTTCTTTTTCACATTGCAATAGGAGTACTGTAGTTGCAGGAAATTAACCACGTCGGCATTACTGTGGACTACATCTTTGGTGGTGGATAGGTTCCATGCCAAATCTGTGAGCTAAAATGTGTCTTGTGAGCGTCTGATACTCCACGGTTATCAACTTATCAAAATACTTGCACTTGAAATAAAACAAATGAAAGTAACTCTCCCGGACTTATGATCAAGCAAAAGGGGAATATGAAATAACGATGCGTACAAAAATAAGTGGAACAAACAAAAATCACATTTCACTTGCGATTTCTGTGATTAATCACTCACCTGCATAAAAGCACATCAAATTTACACCAAATCAAACTGCAATCTGCACATTGGATTACTCGGCCATTCACTTGATAATACGCGAAGCATCAATTATGAGGACCGGCCATCACAACAATCTACTACAACTGAACATTTATTATAGGAACAACCATCACCAAAGTGTAATAAGATCCATAACCTATGCCCAAAGCACCACCCGTTTAATTTCAAGTCGGGAAAAAATTGTCTTTTCCTTGCTCATGAGAACAGTTGGTTCAGAATAATAACTTGAAAGTAAACAAGCACATCTCACCACCACCAATGAAAATATCATCTTTAACAAGAGTTCTGTCATCTGTGAATGAGACTACAGCTAAAGTTAGAATGATTCGATTTATGGTACAATGGCAGCCACAACAACTAAAACATGCCTGATGAAAGCATTAGTACCAAAATTTGGTGCCAACCCCTGTATACATATGTAATGGGAAAAAAGGAGGACACAGAAATGCCTAGAACATGGGGATAAAAGAAAGATGATTAACAGCAAAGCATAAAGAAGAAAGCTTTCCATTTGATTCAGTCTGGAACCCTGACCTCCAATGTCAACATTTTGGACGAGAATAACATTGATTTATCCCCAGTCCCTGGGCATCAAAGATTTCAAGCTTTCCGACAGTTAAATATCTACAGAGGGAAAACTCATCTGCATCCACCCAGAGAATATAGCTGACCAAAGTGTTTGCAAACCATGCAAATCCCTACTACACTGATACAGTGAAGAGGTGGTGGTCGGAGTCTGAACACATCATTTTTGCTCACTTACCACCCACCCCCGCAGGAGCATACCAGAAGCTGAGTCTGAGGAGTTAGTCAAAGTCCATCATCCAATAGCTGAATTTAAAAGGGAAAAAAATAAATAAAACGGGGTGTTAAAATGCAGCCACACAAAAATACAGGAGAACGTCTCCAAACTTGGAAACTAAACTGAAACCTTTTGATCCCAAAAGAAAGGAAAACAAGGGGCAACCAGTTCTAAGGACAGGGAATAGCTCTGAGATACTTAGATAACAGTTTGGGTTGTTAAAAGAGCTGCTATTTTTTTCTCAGAGCATTTTGATTTCCTTAGAAAGAAGGGGATTTAACGACCAACTGGAAATCAATTTTCAGATAGGAAGGGAAAGCAACAGTAATATGATGTCTTGATTATTAGGACAGAAGACCCAAACAATTCCATCTTCTAAGATATCTTTGTTCTTTCAGAATTAAATCAAACTAGAAAAAAAGGACGCGTAGTCCAGCAAAAAACCCTTTAAAATGATTGTGCAAGAAAGTGGAAGCAAGCGGTGATTTTTTTTACGCGGGGTCCGGGGAAGCGCCGGACCACAAGGGACTATTTTACACAACCTTACCCTGCATTTCTGCAAGAGGCAGGATTAGCAGCTCAAACGTATAAAATCCACAAGCTTACAGTTTGAGGTACGCAATTTAATGCATGATGTCCTAGCAGTTCCCTACATAGAAATTGCACTCAAATGCTTAAACAATGAGGGGACAGGGTCACACTCTCAATAGTAAAAGCTAAAAAGCATATGCTGATATAAAAATAAAACATGTCTCACCTTTCAAAATCACCAGATTGCAGCTTTTCCTGATCTTAATGCCATGACTGCTTGAACCTCAAGCTATCACTGTCCCATCCTCCCTCAGGCTCCTTCCTCTTCAGAACACCACCAGGTACAGCATACATCCTACCATGCTCCTCTGCTAATGCTTGTGGACCGGCAACAGAGAGCTGCCTTGACGTCAAAGAAACCGACTCTTCTCTCCCTTCCATGTCCACCACTCCAGGTCCTGCATTAAGATCCAGACCCTGCCTTCCCCATTTTCTATTGTGGTCCATGGTACCGTTGCTGTTACTATCAGGAAGGCCAACGACATAGGGCCTCGGATATTGAGATGACACAGAGCCAACAGGACCCAGCAACTGTGAATTTACAGATGGTGTATAAATCCTTCCACCAGAGGAAGAATCAACGAAAGAAGTTGATCCAACTGAGAATGTTGCAGAAGGAAGTGTGAAACTCGTTCCAAAAGGAAATACAGGATACTGGAAAGGGGAGGATGGGAAGGGCACAGCAGGAGATGATGACAATACCGAACTCCGGTAAACATCTGGGGTGAAAGGAGAACCAGCAGGAGGACCCAATATTCGTTGTGCACCAGGTGTGACTATTGGGAATGGAGGCTGCTCCACACGATCAGGCAAAATCGATGGAAGTGTCACAGTTGAATAAGTACTCCCAGGAGTAAACCAAGAAGAAAGGTTCCCCATCTCCGGATTGTTCAGTCTGAGGTTAGAAGCAGGCAGTTGGGAACGCATGCTTCCCTGATGATTATCAAGGAATAGAGACTGTTCTGTGCCGGAATCATCAACACCAGGCCCATTATTTAAATCAAAGTCCCTCCTCACATCCCCCGTTGGCAAGCCAAACGGTGATGCTTTGGGAGGAAAAACAGCACCGTCCAATCTACAACTGCTACTCACAGAGCATTGTCCTGCATCACCAGGTTCATCAAGTCTATTTAAATCAAGATCAAGTCCTCCAGAACAACGAACACCAGGAGAATCTGTCACTTCATTTGTCAATGAAGCACGATTAGCAATATGGTCCAACGGGGAGATCAACTCTAGAGCAGAATCTTGACCATTTAAGTCATCAAAGGTTCTTTCACCAGGTACATTCAGGTCGATATCTAATTGAGGGCGACTGTGCTTGCTGGTAGAAGCTTCAGTATGAGAGATGGTTGCGGAACTCAATGGCATATCAAGTGATTTTCTGGGCTCAGCTGGGCGAAATGCACTAGTGGCAGCAGAGCCTTTCCATCCGAACTCACCTTTGACTCTCAATAGCTCCTCAGGTGGAACAAACGGACCTTTAGCGGCGGCTGCTACAGTAATGGAGGCAGGCAGACCACAAGAAATTGAGGACACAGCAAAAGGCAACGGGTTCATAATATGGACATTTGATAAACATCCAGGGCCTGTAAGGCTGATTGGCTCCCCGTATTTCCCCTCATCGGAAATAAAACCTTCATTTAGGTCAAACTTCACCTTTGAAGCAGACACTGGAGCAGCAGCAGAGATAGAAGAAGTCTCTACATTGGCAGATCGACAATCCTTTGTTTTATCTGCTTCAACAGCAGAGAAGTTTGATTCTCTAGATTCCCCATGTTTCTGCACTTCTGCATTTGTAAATCCAGGCCTATCTTTCTGATTGAGCAACAAGCCAGAGTTCTGCACAGGAACAGCATCTTTCCTTTCAACACTAGCTTCGCCTTTCTGACTACTTGTAGTAAAATTGGTTTCAACCCGGGTTTTATCCTCAACAGAAGCTTCAACATTTCCTTGATCAGATCTCGTCTTTTCAGACAGATTAACAAGATTTATACTAGCTTCATCAGACTGTCCACCTTTGACTGTGGTGGGGTCTCCACCTGAACTAGTCGGTAGGTGTTCTTCCCTGTCACTTCCTTCCATCTTTACAGAATTTACCACAACAGAAGATGGTTTCATCTCAGTACTAGCATTATTCAACACCCTGTTCACACCATCTTTGTTCTCACTTTCAAATTTAGAAGTGCAGACTTCAACTGCCGGTTTCTGATCTTCTAACCTTACAACTTTATTAGTGACCATGTCTCCTAATACAGAAGTACCATCTCCACCTAATTTAGCATCTAGAGCACCTTCAACTTTGACCTCATGGGACACCACCTTTTCCTCCTGGAATTGTTTGCTTAATTCACCATCAATTGCCTTCTCAGATACACTATAAGGTGAAGAAGCATATTTTTCCACTTCACCTGCCTTCTCAGTGATCTCCAACTTTTCTCCAGCCATCTGTGAATCTAAGCAGGGAGAGTTGAACTGTTTATTGCATCCACCTGTCATCGTCTCTTGAGAAGGTGAAATGGAGGCCTTTTGATCTCCAGATAACTCCATCGCAGCACCCATAGATGAAAGCAGTTTATCCTCAGAATATGAAGCACTAGCTGCAACGAGTTTGTCTCTATTACCATCATCATCATCATCATTTCTACGATGACCAGTGGAGATAACACCAGGAGGTGACTTTGACATAACGTCATCACCTGTGCAAGCCTCTTCCGCAGCAGGGGTATTTCTTTGCGGAGAAACAGAAGGTGAAACCATGTTAGACTTGGACATTTCTTCGGCAGCCACACTGGCAAGGAGATTCATTCCAATAGCATCACCCAATAACATAGGCACATTTGATTCAGAATATTTTACACAGCTCTCAATCAAAGCATTCATGGAGCTAAAAGAAGCTTCATGCATCTTTCCAGACTTCGGTTCAGTCCCAGATGTACAAGCAGCTCCAACTTCAGCTGATTTCCTGCTATCAACAATCTTGCTTCCCCCCTCCTCTGGATGAGCAGCTGGTGATCCATCACCATCATCAGAACCAGTTAATATATCTTTGAAATCATTACTCTGCCATGATTCAGCATTTGCATCACAATTTGACCGATATTCATCAGTCTTTTCCTTTAATGTTCGGTCAAATTGATCATTCTTTTCAGAAAGCGCAGGAGAGGAAGCACGGCTGCTCATGTTCGTAGGGTCCTCATAGGATCCTCCACTGGCACTCTGTGCAGGACTGCGTCCCCTGTTAGATATCTTAACTATTAATTTGTGACCACTCCCCTCGAGAACTGGCACATCAACAGTTTTCTCACCACTCAATGCAGACTGAGGCAACCTTTCTGAAGTAGGATTCCTATGCGAACTTCTGCCTGCAGGACTCTCCTTTTGGCTTCCAGATACTGATGATCCAGGATAACCATTAATTGACTTCCGATGACGAGAACCACCAGTAGAGATTTTGATGCTGCTCATTGATACTGCAGTTGAACTCCTTCCATCCTCTTTCCCCGAGAGAGACTGGCTGTGGTTGTGAGACTGGCTAGAACTGCTGCTCTTGTCTTCCCTAGCTAAAGGGACATCACAAGACCCACCGACCAAAACTCTGGGCTGACCCTCTTTTCCAGATGAAGGTGATGATGCCGGTTTTGTTGAGCCCGGGGACAAGGACGCAGACTTTATAGTAGTCTCCCCTTGTGAAGTCTTTATCGAAGCCATTCTAGATGCAGAAAGCTGTGTGACTGCACTCTTCGCCACATCATTTGAACCACCAGGATTTTTGCTAATACTATGAGAAGCCTCGGGCAACCTTGATTTAGAAGGCCACGTGACAGCCTGATTTGAACCAGACTTGGCATCAATAATGTTCATCTCAGCTTCAACTCGTTTCTTCCACGTGTCGACTAAACTCCGTGCCTTCCTCTGTATTTCAGTGTTTTTATGCTGCCGCAAATGATTAACAGACCTGCCAATATGGCACATCTGCAGTGCTTGAAGGTTCACGGGAAGCTTATCAAGTGCACGAAGCAAAACAAAGAGAAATTCTTCAACCGATTTGTCACCATCTTTTGTGTTACTAGATTCACCAATCCGCCCCTTATGAACATCTTGAAGCCACTCGTCTAACACAGGTAGACCCCTTAACTGTACAAACCTAGTAAGACAGTCAAAATTTTCAGTTGCAGCTACAACACTCGCAAGCATTGAACGACTGATCAAATCCATTTTCTTCTCATTTCTATCTGGCTGCATGAGGTGAACTAGCTTCTCAACCCCTCCAGAGTTTACAAGACCTCCTTTCTCCGTAATCTTAGAAATTTCAGATTTTAATATGCTTTCAGTTTTGATTTGACCAGAATCTATATCATCTGTTTTGATTGAACGTTCACGTTTAATTGACTCGGGGCCCTGATCTCCCCGCTCCCTTTTCTTTCCCTTAACGTGCGGAGGAAAAGAAGTTACACTGCTTTGTACATTATCTACACCTGGTTTCAATTGTGATGTTGACATGGTACCATTCATTGGTTTCGGAGAACGACCACCCACTGTTGCATGCATCTCTAGTCGTGTCTTGTTTAACAGTTGACCTACTTCTTCTTGTAGCTCCTGCAAAGTAGTAGTGTTTTATGAGTGAAACATGACAAGACAATCAACAAAATTAAAACATGAAAAGTACACAATTTCTCCTATTTCCTAGCATCTTAGACATTGCCCCCGACCCAAAAGAAGAGCCCCAAAATCCTCCAATGATTTATTTCTTGAAAACAGATCCAATAATTTTTTTAAAAAAAAAATCTCTGTTCAACCTACAACCCCAATCTGTCTTTTTTGCTTGAGATAAATAATCTTCAACAGATAAGCATGGGAA
Organism: Capsicum rhomboideum; assembly: GCA_031232105.1. Taxonomy (NCBI): domain Eukaryota; kingdom Viridiplantae; phylum Streptophyta; class Magnoliopsida; order Solanales; family Solanaceae; genus Capsicum; species Capsicum rhomboideum. The sequence continues at coordinate 9,768,140 of CP124716.1, forward strand.
TACAGAACTATCAAGCAATAATAACCTACTTTGATGTAATCTTGGTCAGTTAACCACCATAAACACTCGTTTGAAATATCATAAACACGCCGGCAGATAAATGAGGATATCCCTGTTGGAAGTTCAGCACCTTTAGAAAGGAATGCAACTTTACACGGATGCAGTAGTGATGCAGCAGATGTCTCATCCCTATGAAAGGAATAAAAGATTTCGTTGGGTGCGGCTTCCGGAAGGATGCCCTTGCCAAGCTTAAGCTCAGCAGGTCGATAAAGCCAATTAACACCTAACTGCAGGTTATTGTCTTCACTCAACTTTAGCCTTCGGATTATTCCAATGAAAGGAGGGGAATCGTGAGCTGGTTTGAACAAAGCACAATCACCCACACTAACTTTGCGACCATCCTGCAAAGAAAGGATAATTTTCAACTTCTCCAAGTAGAGATGCTTAAATCAATAAAGAAACAAAGCAATAAATTCACATACGTAGAAGAAAACTAAACAAAGCTAATAAATGAACCAATAGAGCAAGAGATAAAAAGCAAGAGCTCCGAGCAAATCAGGGGGCTAGAGAGGAACGGGGAAAACTTTCATCCACATAGGCCAAAAACTTGCAGTTACGTAGGCCTCCACGTAGGCCATTTTGGTAATTTATTTTTTGAGATGGTATCAATCTATGTTGCTCGGACTCTTCAAAAATGTCAGCGGGTGCGTGTCGGATTAGCCAAAAATAGTGTATTTTTGGAGAATCCGACACAGGTGCAGCATAAAAAGTGAAGAGTCCACGCAACTTAGGTATCAATAATTTGGCACTTTTATTTCAAGAAACTTCATTAAGTACAACCAATAAATAATATCAATAATCCGTGCAAAATATGGTAAATAGTCGGGTTTGAAGTGACTTTACAATTTACTGCTTGCCTCATCTAAACATCCAACAAAACTCAATAAAAGTGCGCTCAAGAAGGACATACAATCATGTAGCTAACCTAAGAAAAAAAGTTGTCCCCTACTTAGTAATCCACTACCTTCATTGCTTCCCAAGGATCTATCTCTAGAAACAATTTTTTTTCCAAACACACGAAATATATGCTTTGACACAGTGACTTTGCTTGCTTCAAAATTTATATCTGGTGAGCTCCTCCTCAATCGCTTTCTTTCCTTATAAAACAAAGGAAATGGCAGACTATTTATAGCCGGAGCTCCACTTGGATACAATCTACTCTGTGACTGCACCCGGTATCACTGTTGTAGAAGTGATGTGAGAGAGTATATTGGGAATCTTTTATCATTTCAAGAATTTGCATCAACCAGAAGAGCAAAAGTAGTAGTCTTCACGATGGGCCCAATGTCCTCAGGTGCATCGATGAAATTCTTTGGAAGAGCTATTTGCTAGAAGAGGAAACAAGAATTTCTGAAACTCATCTGTGCCCCCAAACACAAAACTTGAAACGAGCAACAACAACTCTCATCTTGCTGTAAATGTCAAAATTTAAACAAATGCAGAAGATAGAACATTATCTTTCGACATGAGAAAGTAAGAAGCAAATCAAGTCCCACTTGATCATGTGCAGTTTCCACACACAAAGTACCACATTATGAACCTCACAAAAACCAGAACAAGCTACTCATGAAAAATGAATGCAAATGACAGATTATATCCAACCAGACAATGCCACCACAAGCTTTGCTGGGTAGAAATGATGAGATCTTAAAAGAATTTCCAGCCCAAGATACAGGGATGCTCATTTCCCAGAAAACTTGAGATAGAAACATATACAAGAAAAACCCGGGCACAGGAGAGTCAAGGACATATCCTTGATCATTAATACTGGAGATCAGCCTACAACCTGAACCGGACTTCCACAATACCATAGATAACATAAAGATACCAAAATAAAGACAAGAAATGAAAGTAATTTTGTTTGACAGAGAACGAGAAACGGAAGAAATGAATAAAACGGAACAAAAACTGCAAGCGCAATCAAAACAATGAAAAAGAAAACAATCAATACGAAAAAATTAAGGAAAAAATAGGGAAAACCCACCAAGGCAATACCTTGCAGAACGAATCATCCGTAACAGTAGAAACAAGAGAAGAATCAGGGGCAGCTACAGTCGTCGTGGTCGTAACAGGCATGTGCTGACCACAAATCAAGCGTCGACGACAAAGTTCACTTTCCCTTTGTCCCTTCCCATGCATAATACAAATCGACTAGCATCTTTTCTAACCACTCCACCTTCAAAACATAAATTATCCAATCCCCAATCAATTCACAACAAAACCCTAGTAAAATCCCCAATTTTTCTCCAACCCCCCTAACAACCCTAGAAATCCCAAATTCCCAATAAACAAAGCACTCGATCGCCTTAAATCGTCAATTCCTTAATTCAATTCCAACGGCAACCCGTCAATTCTCCGATCTGCAACCCGTAAAATTAAAGCGCAAAAATTCAGATCCAATTAATTCGAATTCATAAATCAGAAATACAAATCAATTAATACACAAATATACAAATACAAAAACATAAACATATAGAGAGAAAGAACGAAACAAACCTTCGTAATTTTTTTCGACCTAGACAAGTGAGAGAAAATGTGTTGTTTATTTTTTTTTTAGAGAGAGAAAAAACTGTGGCCGAAGAGGAAGCGATTATAAAGTATAAATATAATAATTTAGTGTAAATAAATAGAAAAACTGTGTGTGTTTTTCAACGTGCGTCAGTATGTGAGAGAGAAATGGGAAAATAGAAAAAGTAAAAGAAAATGAAAAAGAGAAAATGATGTCCCCAGACGGCAAAGGGAAAGTTGTACTTTGTTGGGTGTTGTAGAAAGAACGGGCAGATCGGGCAGAAGGGGCAGGAGCATTGATAACATCACCCACGTAGGCGTTTAAAAAAAAAAGTGAGATGTGAAATGTGACTGTGACTAAACTTAATGTTTTTTTTTAGGGTAAGATTGACTGATTTAAAAATGTAAGTACCCATCCTACTATATTAGTTGTACATCTTATAAATAATTATAATTATTATAAATTACTTATTTATTTATTAAATTAAAATAAAATTAATTGAATAATTTTTAAAGAATTAGTATTAAAGTAGAAGGTTAGTCGAGTAGGAGCGTTATAGTGTACTAGCCGTAATATGCTAGCTTAGGATTTAGTCGTAGATATTGTGGTGGAGCTGATCTCTACTTATGATATCTATCATTATTGATGTTTATTGTGTTTCAATTATCGTAATATTTTTATCGTTGATTATTTTTTTTTTATAGCTTTTATAATGTTCCCTTGTTAGTGCTATATATTTTCTTACTGTTTTCCTTTTTTTTATCTCTGGATTTATTATACTTAAATTGATGACTTTTTGAAAATGATCCTCTTCGAATCTCACTCGTGAGATTTTTCTATATATGTTATTATTGTTGTTGTAAAAGGAAAAATGGACTAACTTATATAAAACTGGAGTAGTGACGTAAATCATTTGACTTTGTTTTCCTATTAATCATTTTTCTGTGTGTGTGTGTGTCTCTTTTTCTGTGGGAATTTTATTGGTATTGGATTCATCACATAGCCAAAAGCCAATTGTGTTTGTTCTGTTACCGTACGCATGTGGCCTGGGTGATTCACTGGGGCCAATGTGAGTTTATTGTTTGATTGAGGGTTGATTTGGAGTTTTGAAGAAATTGGAGGGTTCTTTTGTTTAAAAGTGATGTGCAAGAAAAGGTTAAAAGATCACATGGCATTAAGGTTGTCTTCTGATCTACCAACACTTCATGAAGTATGTTTTCTGAGCCATTCCTTCCTACTCTCCTGCCAAAAATTGGGTCCAGAAAATTTTGCCAAACAAAAGTAAAATTAAAAAAAAATATTGTCCTGATAAATTCAATGAGGTTGGAGTTTGTTGTCATTAAGAATTAGTATATATATCACTTACTTTATAAGTAATTTAATTGTGTTAAGAATACATATTTCATCTTTTGTGGTATTTTTAATCCTTAGAAATGAAGTTTAGTGGCAACGAAGTATGTAATTCATCACGTGTGACCACCTATGCTTTAAATTTGGTGTCCAATCAATCGTATTTATTTTCTGCTTAAATTTGATTTTTTAACTTCGTTAGATATATATGTTCTTCAATTAGAACGTGTAACTATAGGGATTGAGAAAAGAATTAAGACAATGAGAAGTTTAATTTACACTTGATCCGATATTTTTATGAGTATAAGACATTTCATGTTTTTTCCTCAAGCAAACTTTTAATAAGCTTCTCTTCTTCTTCTTTTTTTTTTTTATTGGTGGGAGGTGACAGGTATGTCCTAGATTAATCGAGGTCCGTAAAAACTCGTCGGGACATCACATTTATTTTTTTAAAAAAAATCTTCTCTTTTGTAACCAAAACTTTTTACTCAATCAAATATATAGTACTTAAACTCTGCAAGTGTACCACCACTTCACAATTTCATTTCTTTTACCTTATCCCTTTGTTTTATGGTCTTTGTGTGCCTTGATTCTATAGTATCTATTATCAAGGCATTGTGTAATCATCCATTAACCCAACCTACCCAACAATATAGTCCCACAAAGTTAAATTGCCATATTTTGTTGTATATTTGACAAATTTCCATTATGCTTCCTCTCTTTCTAAATATTTTAACACATCCCATCATCAAATTCTTTATGTTGCTATCATGTCACATGGATGGGTATTGTCATTGACGTTAGGTGAAAAGGGAAAATTGAGATTAGCTTTGGATTATTTTCGTTGAACTTATTATGAAATGTGAAATCTTGAGACATGTTTTTATCTTATGAGTATAATGAAACTTGGCACTTCTATTAATTATACTTTATTGTTAGTTAGAGAACAAATGCTTTATTTTTTTTTCCCTCTTATATGGCGATTTTTGTATTTGTTTATCATAACAAAATAAGATAATGAATCTAACGTGAGATTATGTTCGGATAGTCATTACACTTTCTGCCTTTTCTAGAGATTAATTAAAATGAAAGGTGAATATAACACATCCAAAAACAAAAAACACAACATGAAAACATATAATACACACTCACAATTAGTATTAAAACGACAACGTACACAAACTAAAATCATATGAGTATTTACCACAAAATATTTCTTTTAAGGTCAAAGCACAAATTAATTAAGTTTCCAAGATTCAAATTAAGTCAAAGCACAAATTAATTAAGTTTCCAAGATTCAAATTAAGTATTGGATCAGTGTTCTCCACCAACATATACTAATTAATTCGAATTCTCGATGCATATGTTAATGCCAATTCTTTCCAAATCAAAATATTTTATTGAAACAATTGGAATACTAATTAATATGCATGAAGGACAACCGGTTTGGAGCAAACCAAATCTTTATGAGTTTTTTTTTTTTTTTTTTAAAACTTCTTTTTCTGTCAGTATTGACGAGAATTTCTACTTTTGTCTAACTAAGTTTACATAATCGAATAATTACATTCATATCAAAACATGTAATTAAGTATGTCTTTGGATAATTAATGAACTTGTAACAGGCACAACATACACTTTTTCACCATTGTTAGAGCCAATTAAAGTAAAACATAAAATACGTTCAAATTATGAAAGTAAATACAATTATGGACATTTGGACAACATAAAGGAAGTCACCCGCTATTTTGTTTCGGATTTAAGATAACATAAATACTCATAAATTTTGCTTTAGTGAAAAGAAAAGGGTGGAAATGGTAAAGGGTGAATATTAATATGAGGAAGGAGTTTGTACAATTATGAACCTACTTAGACTGTTAGGTTCAATGCAAAAGACACAAAGTTGGCAGCTTACCTATCCTTCAGCATACTCCTTAAATACCTGGTAAATGTAATTACTGCTAACATTGTTTAGGGGAAAATTAATCAAGTATAAATAGATGGTAGTCTATGAGATAAGACCCAAGCTAGGATGGATTAAGAGGTCCCAACGTCCTACTGTACTACTCTAGTATAGAACTAGGTGATTAGGCACTATAATGACACGTTAAAGGACTTATTAATTTTGAACACTAAGGTTGACATGGTTTTTATAACCAGGCAAGAGTATTTAAACAAGAAAACTTAGATTAAAAATTAAGTGTAATTCTAGCACGAAACAAGTTTTCCTATGGCGCTACCAAACAAATCCATTTTTTTTGGTCAAAGAGAGTAATTGACTATACAACATAATCAAAATTCAAATCAGGCATTTCAAATTAGTACGCCAATTAGCTGACCAATATACGTTGATTTGCTTACTTTATTATGCTAATTTCATACGTATATGTCGATATATATCCAAAACAGCAGATTACGTCCCAAGGGATGGTTAGGGCTTTAATGAGTCTCACTTTAACGAACATGAAGGCAACTTATCATCGATAAATATAGAACGAATATAAAGGCATTCATAACCCAAAATAGAAGGTAGAGGAATAACTTTCTTATGTCTGTCATCTTCATCCTTTTTCCTCTCACATGTCCCATTTGTAGGCGCTTACAGCGAAGGCGACAGTAAAGGAGGATACCAGAAGTGGTGGACTGTACTGCATATACCAGGAGTGGTGGACTGTACTGCATATAATTCATACTGATTATTGGCAATAAATGAATACACCAGAGAGCTGGGGAGCTGCTGAAGGAGTAAATGCAAAAAAATTCACGGCAAGCAACGTGAGATGAGCTATTGAATGAAGTAAATATCAGCCAGAAAGGCTCCACATGCGTGTGTTGCACTGCACACCCTTTAATTACAGCAATAACTTTTTCACTAGTACCTTACCAAACTAAAATAAGGTGCCTCTGTTAACTACTAGAGAGGCAGCATTTCACAAGCACGTAAAACCAACACACGTGCACACACACAAGAGAGTGGTTTTTATTTTCAGCACGATCAAATCTTTTAACAAAATTGCCATCTCCATTACATCCTAGTGAACTAGTCCATAGAGTTTGCCATCATAAAATGTTGATTTCCCTACATGTGGAGCTAATAGAAAAAGGGATAAATTGAAATGCTCATTATGAACACTACTACCAAATGAGTGTATGGAAATTATAGAGCATTTATCATCCTCTTCATCTCAGTTGATCTCCTTGGGTCTGCTTCATCAATTGCTCTCTCAGTAAGAACATGCTTGATTCGGCACATCGACTTCCTTACCTGAACAATCATTTGTCACAAAGATGTTAATGCAAGAGATATATCCATACGATCAGCAGAATTTTAATAGCTCAGTGCCTAAAGGATTACATGCAGAGTTTTCAATTGTCATGAAATATACATCAAAACAAAGACAACTAAGATCAAATTTTGTAGTAAACAGTAAATAAATAAATCTCAGATGAGTTTGATTGCTTACCATTGTGAGAAAATATACTGCTTTGATTAATGAATCTGACTAGCTGTACTTGGTAGAGTTTCCTTTTTTACTACTTCTGAGTAATTCTTTTGATAAGGTAAATAATTTTATTAACATTTGGGGGAAACCCCGTATACATATACCAAAAAAGGAGAGAACCTACACCAAAATATGGTTCTCAACAAAAGAGGCCCAATCCTCTATACAAATTGGGACCTCGCAAGTACACCAAAAATAAACTAGGTACAAAACACTACTCTTTAATTTTACGAAATCAAGTTCCACCCCTTCAAAAGCCCTCCTATTCCTCTCTTTCCAAATAACCCACAGGATTGCTAAGGGGCAATTCTCCATGCTCTAGGGCTTTCCTTCCCCCTTTTAAGAGTCCAACCTTGCAAAGCCTCCTTCACTGTCCCCGGCATGACCCATTGCGTCCTAAACATATTTAAGGCCACCCTCCATAACCGACTTGAGTAATTCTAAGATGGTGATGTGTTTAATTATGCAGTTGATTCATGCATCTTTTACCCTTTTTCCCCGTAAACTAAAGAAGTGATAATAGTTGTTGGTATATAGCTCTGAAGGATATGATTTGGTCAAAACAGGAGATCCAGATTGCAAGGGTTCGAGGCTCAAGTATTGTGAACATGATCGTAGCTTCATGCCTCTATCAATATGCTTCTTCAACTTCTGCACCTGTCTTTTCTCAACAGCATTACTCTTTTTGCCAAAGCTAGAAGTTGAACATGTAAATACTACCCCCCCCCCCCCAAGACTTCAAGTTGCTTAATTTCTACATTCAGTTTCACGTCTCGCCTAAATTTGACGCATGGTTCAGTTGGATTTTTATAATTAAAGTCCGAAACATGAATTATCTAATATTACAGGAATTCCAAACTGTTAAAAGATCCAGACAATGCTACAGACTCCGATTTCTCCTCTCTGGTTAGTGATTCAGACTCCGATTTCTCCTCTCTGGTCAGTGATTCAGACTTCAATTTCTCATCACAGTCTAACCAACTTCTTACCTCTTCCTTGGCACGATGAAGAGATAACTCGCAAATTGATCACAATCCAGGAGTTATTGAAACCTCGAAATGGACAAAGCTGGTTATGGTTAAAGCATGCAAAGCTTTTGGGGTAAACTTTGCTGGATTCGAACATGAAATTCTTGACATGATTTTGAGGATAGATCAACGTAGCCAATCACAAAGACAACAACAGGATTCCACCACAAAACATGCAAAGAAGGGCAAAATGAAAGGGGAAATTGAGCAGAACAGACTCAAGAGTGGCATTAATTATGATGGAATGGGACAGAAAGAAAGGGGTAGGCATCAAAATTCCTTCTCCGAATGAAGCTTAAAATTTTAAGTTGGAATGTGCGGAGATTGAATGAAAGGAATAAATGGGATACACTCAAGTCTCTGATTCACAAATGAAGGGCAGATATCACATGCTTACAGGAAAAAAATTGAGGTATGGTCACCTAATTTAGAAAATCAGATTTGGGCTAACAGGTGGATTAAATGGGCTGAACTTGAGACATGTGGAACCTAGGGAGGAATCATAATTATGTGGAATAGCAGACAGCGGGTTAGTATGGACTATGGATAACATCAAGGGTCATACTCGGTTTTTTGTGTGCTGGAAAGTTCACAGGAAGATTTCCCTGGTGCTTTACGAGGGTTTATGGTCCTCACACAAACTGGAAAGAGAGGAATTATGGGAGGAACTGGCTGCAATCAGATGCATATGGACCGAAAACTGGGCAATAGGAGGAAATTTCAATGTATGGAGATTTGAGTTTGAAAAACATAACTGCTCAAGGAGGTCCATGGCAATGCAGAACTTCTCAGATATGATACAGGACCTAGGCATTATTGAACTAGCATTACAAGGGGCCAACTAGACTTGGTCCAGAGGAGAATATTCCATTCAAGTTTGTCGCGTTGACAGATTTTTTATCTCAGTTGAGTGGAATGCGTATTTCAAAGTTGCTAATCAAATGGCTCTCCCAAAATTATCTCTGACCATAGGCCAATTATTCTGGAAAGTGGAGATTTTGATGGCAAACCTTTCATACTTCAAGTTCGAGAACATGTGGCTAGAAACCGAGGGCTTCTTAGACAAGGTATCTGATTGGTGGCAGAGCTATAACATCAGTGGCAGCCCAGACTTCATTCTTATCCAAAAATTAAGGCTCCTCAAGAAAGACTTAACAAAATGGAACAAGGAAGAGTTCGTAGGGTGGAGACCACAAAGAAGTAAAGCTCTAGATGACCTCTCAGCCGTGGAAAAAATGGCTGATAATTCTATGACAAGATGAAAAGAACAGGATGATGGCACTAAAAATGGAACTTCAGCAGCTGGCAAAAATAGAAGTTTTTTGGAGACAAAAGTCAAGGTGTTTATGGCTCTAGGAAGGAGATAAAAACACTAAATATTTCCAAAGAATGGCAAATTACCACAGAAGGAATAATTGCATTGACAAGCTAATGATGGGGGAGGAAATCACAGAGGACAAAAACCAGATTAAAGGGATTATGTTCGGAAGTCAAGAAATACCTTCAATCAATGCTGCATGATACATTCTACTTCTACATGGCCATTAGAGTATAATCTTAAAAAGCAAATCCAATTTAAGATGACACTAATATTTATAGGTTAGTTTGGAGATTTACTTCAGATCCAGGAGGAGAATCTAATTGAAACATGTAAATAGTGGTCAATAAATACTTGATGGCTAAGAAATTAAACCACAACTACACAAGGAGCTTACTAAAGAAACTGACTTTACCTTGGAAATACGCTCTGGATTAGGAAAACGCAGGTTCTGAGCATTAAGCATCTGGCGTTGAGTCATCAACATGTTCTTCTCCTTCAGAAGAACATACCATAACTTCTGAAGATCATCCCAAGACTTCAGACGCAGTTCAGAAGCCTTCCAACCTCGACCTGGTTATGTTTTTGAAACTTCAGAGTTCATCCCATCAGAGATATATAGATCAATGGTACAAGTATACTAATTAACCAGCCTGCACTCAGCATAGAGAACCTCAATCTCTAGTATGTGTTTAACTAGAAGGCTTTTAACCATTTGAGGAGGGCAGCGAAACCACAAGGAAGTGTGGGCTTCAACCTCTCCTCTACAATGAGGCTATCTATTTGGCTAATAGACTTTTTTTTTGGCTAATATTTTATTAACAAAGAACACAAACCAACTATAAGCAGAATGCAAATCCATAAATAACCAACTACTTTAATGGATAAACAACCTTCAGCAGTAAATTTGAGTAATACAAATGGCAGTAATGATTTATTTATTTATTTTTTATAACCGTGGTGTACGGGCCAGCTTGCGCGCACCTCGACTAATTCCACGGGATACCTGTCACCTCCCACTAGTAACAGGTACCAGGTAACTCTGTCCACCAAGGCTAGAACAGATGGGAAGAAATCAGTAATGATCAATGAAATGAAACATCCACAAGCTTGATAGAACATTGAGCTATAGAGGTTCAAGTCAAGAACATTTTCCAAAAAAAAAAAAAATTAAATACAAGAGGTAGAACCGTAGAAGGATAGAAAAGAAAAGAGGGCTAGTGATAAGACTTTAAAAAATGCAAAAGGATTCACAATAATGTTTGTTTAATCGGTATTCATTGCATACTTCCATGTAGATTGCCAAACCAATAATTCACCTTGATTCAATCATAACATCCTCAATTTCTTATTTTTTACACTTTTAAAGTAAAAGAATCGATGTCATTCTAAGATAGTAGTTTATGAACTACTCTGAAACCTGCGAAATTACAATTTACAACTTGAGAAATTTTGATTGAAATCATTACAGAAATTACAAAAGAAAAGAAGAAATAACCATTCAATGTTGAAACAGAAAAAATAGTCAATGTTGTGTATATAATGAGTATCCATCAATAGACTTAAATTAATAATTAATATTTTCCCTAGCCAAAGTCTCCCTTGAAGGAGTGGTGGTGGGAGGGGTGGGGGTACTACCACTCCGATTGATGCAAACTTGGTCTGGGAGGGTTTCAAAAGACATTTTTTAAATAAAAGATCTCCAATTAGACCAAGCCAATGCACAAGGGCAACTAGAGGTCTGTAATGCCTTGAAGGAGTGGTCTGTATCGTTTTGAGGAAAAGACCAAATCAAGCTTTGACAATTTGACTCTGCATAAAAAATTCTCATAGGTAATGCTCTTAGTACTATACAGTCACATCTATTTTATTTTAAATTTTCTTTTCTAATAAAGGGGAAGGTGATTCTTGTCAAGAACTCCAAAATTCAAAAGGAATTTGAAAATTTTATGGTATGCAATCATGGTCTACACATTAGAAAAAAAAAAAGTACTCTTTGAACCGTGAAACAAGGTCACCCACAACACAGCTCTCTCACTTGAGTTGTCTGAGCCCCAAAGCCATGCTATTCAATAATCTTGGAAAATGGCAGCATAAGATAACAAGTAGTATGGAAAGCTTGTCGCCTTTGGAAGTCTACCTGATAACCAAAGTGTATCATTCCAGCAACCACTATGGTACTTTATTTATAGGTTTTTTAAATGACGCAATAGAACAGACCCTCAATTCCATTTTACATGAAGGTGTTTCAATGAGCACGAAGTTTAAGAAATTAAAGACTTTTGACATGTAAGCCAAATATATGCAAAGTACCAAAATTATCCTTTTAATGGTGAGAGCTCCACACTGTATCAAAAAAAATAAAAAAAATTACTTTATCAAAAAAAAAATGGTGAGAGCTCTACATGTTTTTGTTTTTATTTTCTATCTCCCCAATAAAAGAATGATTTTTTACATCAAATAGGTCCCAATAAGTCATGTCATTAAATTTAAATGGGAATGCTAAAGTTAAAAAATTGAAAAAAGAGAGAAGGGGGTTTCTTTTGGGACAAACTAAAAAAGAAAGTGACATAAAATGAGACAATGGGAGTAGCGTTTTTTCGTTCCTGAATCATTTTCATATCCTAGGTTTGATCCTTATATTATTTAACATAGCACAATTGACATTCAACTAAATCAAATATGAAATAGTTCCTGAGCTGCCAGAAGCTCAACAGAGTTAAACTTCACTTAAAGGGTAATTTTTTCCAGTTAAAAATTAGTGTCCATGCCAATTTTTATATATCTTGAATCTGTGGATACTCGTATCCTTCCACCAGGTAGAAGGAGACCCTGCCCAAATCGAACCTTGGTCTAACATAGCCTTGATTTTAACTTCACCGACCACTAGGGGATGCCTATGGATAACCCTATAGTACTTTCAGTGTTTTACTATCCAACATGAACCAAACACACCAAAGCAGCAGCCAAAGTATAAACTTTTTTTTTATAAAGTAAGAGTTCTATTACTAAGATACTATGAAGGTAAATAAAAGTACAACAATCAAAAAGCCCCTACAATAGACTCAGAGTACATAATTTCCAAGAGAATCCAAGACACCAAAAAAATAGATTATGTAGGCACTGGATCTTGACTCTAGAAATATGATTCTTTTTATTCTTGAAATAAGCACTATTACTCTCACTCCAAATAGTCCAGAAAATGCACACAGGAATGTCCTCCAAAACTGTTTCTGGACCTTGCTATCTTCTGCCAATTCCAGCTTTCCAATAAGCTGCTAACATTTGAGGGCATGACCCAAACTACACCACACAGATTTTTAGGAAAAGCTTCTAACATTGCTTAATTACTTGCATTTATAGAACTGAAGAGGCAATACCAGAAACCCAACTAAGGAATCAGAAATCACCACTTACTCTTGAAATAGAAGCCCTAACTAGAAGTTGAGAATGAGGAAGAAATTATTGAGGGAATAGTAGCGGAATCTGAGAAGTTTACTACAAAAGATGTTAAGCCATGCAACAATATAATGGAAAAAAAATTCAGGGCCCTTAGAAGGTGGAGTGCTTCACATGGTTGGTGGTCCAAGGAGCATGCTTAACCCAGAAAACTTTCAGGAGGGGGAAATATTTGCGGTAGAGATTCACTGTATGAGAGGCAAAATGAAGATGTGAACTAACTCTCATACATTGCACTTCCACCAAGCAGATCTCAGACTTTATTTGGACTCTAATGGGGGTTAACTGGACGATGCTAAGGATAACTAAGGAATTACAGCAATGTTGGAACACAAATGGGCCAGGGAAGGTAAGGATGCAGACATGGAACTCACTTCCCTCATCCTCCGGCGGATCATTTGGAAGGAAAGAAATTGCATTTTGTTAAAAAGGTACAAATGTATATCTTTAATATTTTTTGGTGTAACATGGAATTGCAATGATACAGAGGCATGAAGACTTTTGAGCTCATTACACAACTTAAGTCACAGAGTAAGAACTTTTTATTTAAAGTTGAAGCGAAACTTCCAATATGCTGCTATGATCGTAAATATTGGCAACCAGGCTTTCAATTTCTGGTCTAGCTAGCGTAAGGTTGTGTAGCATTTTTTGAGCATCTAAAAGTGATATTAGTGATACTTGGTTTCAATTCACATAAAACAATCCATCTGAAGAAGTCATTTTCCTGCATTTTAACCAAGCAGTTTGCATTGTGGAGATTATCTATCAGGACAAGGACCAAACATTGCAGAGTATCTTCCAGTACATTGCATCGGTTTTAGCTTACTGATAAAATGATAATGGAGATCAAATAAGACATAACAAGCGAGGGCGGATATGTGCGTAGCCAGTAATTTGCAATTTTGCTATGCTAAACTTATCTCACTCCTCGTGCTTTCATACCAGACCAAGAAATGTACTTTGGTCATACATGTAACGGGAACACAAGTAGTAGAGAGCATTTTAAACAAATATATCCAATTATGCTAACAACAAAACAAGAGAAAAGTGGAAGGGATTTTTACCATAGACAACAGGCTTATCATCCTCTGGAGTTCTATCTACTTCAAAAAACTGCTCAAGTGGATTAAAGGCTTTATCAGTAGCAGAAGAAGCAGCAGCTGCAGCGGCTGAACTCTCTGATTTTGCCGCCGCCAAAAATGTCCTTCCAAAAAGCCTAGCAGCAAGCATGATTGACACTAGATTGCTAAAACAAAAAAATGCATCATTGTCATTATATATTACTGAAAAGGGAAAAACAACAGAAAACATAAATCTTCGTTGTTCCCAGTGGAGATCGTGATGGATGTACTGATGTACAATTGCCCACTGTTTAGCAGTGAGGAAGGTAAGAACAGGAAGACTTACATGGAGAGTTGAGAAAAGCAGGAGGTCGGCGGACTGGGGCGAGCACCTATTCAGCTGAAGCCGGTTCCGGTTCAATACTAAAATGTCAAGTCCGTTGGGAGTGACGCCTATTTTGCTTTTCTTTTTTTCTTCTTTTCCTTCTCCCTCCTCTAACCCTACTTTCATCTATTTTTATTTTTTTTTGTTATTAATTACTTTTACTTTTTCTCGTTATTTTTTCTTTTTCTTTTGGTGGTGGTGAAATAAAAAGAGAGATTTTCGGAAATATTTTGCTTAACATAAAATTTATGTCATGTAGGGTGAACATTCGGTTCTTCCAATTTAATTCTTTAATTTTTAATTTTTTAATGGTATGCATTGAATTTAATTCATTTTTTTTCAAGTTCGTTTTGATTTAATTCGGTTCTTCAATATGTACGAATTATGTCAATAATAAGAAATAACAAATGAAGCACACGGCTAAATTAGAAGAAGAATGTCAATTATGTCATCCGACGGAAGAAAACTAATATAGGCTTATTTGATTTAGTTAGATATAAAATCACATCATTGACTTTCTTTAAAACTAATTAATGAATGTTTTGACAACTTTGTCTATAGATTCATCTCAAATAGGTCTTATCATTTCCAAACGTTGAAATATTTGACATTCTTTTCTTTCTCTCCTTTCTTATTTTTTGAGGGGTGTTGGAGGATAAAGTAAAACTCAACCAAGCAACTACAAAGTAGTTGAATTGGTGAATATTGTCGAACAAAGAGAATGATTATACGCAAAGCAACAAGAAGCAAGAGAGACCATTGCTAACTCAACAAGAAGAATTTTATTTTATTTTAGTCATTTTCCTCTCTTTATTTGGGAAATTAGATAAAAACAACAAAATAAAATTTAAACTTATGCTGTTAAACTTCGATTTTTCCATGCACTGAAGTATCGAGAACCTAAAACTGAGACTCGAACCATGGAATCAAAGTTTTAGAAAAATAAATCAAAAAATAATTTCTTAAAAGATATCTGTTACTTTAGTTTGACCAAAAATAATTTTATGACTTTATTATTATGCAACTAAAATAATTAATTTAATGTGAGAATAAATAATTTTGTGAATTTCTTCCTACTCCCTCCTTCGATTAGAATTAAGGGATCTCTTGGTTCTCAATCGTATATATGTTTCGAATTCAAACGCAAAAAGTCAAGCTTTTAAACATTTTTGTTTTTCTCCCGCCTTGCATCAAACTCTTACACCTTCTCCCATCGCATTCGTCTCTCCACTCTCGCACAAAATACAGCAACAAATGTATTTCGCCACCTCTCACCTCCACCACTTACCACCGTCGCCACCACCGGAACCACCGTTAACATGCGCTCAAGGCCATAGCTCGACTTTTATAATTCCTACCGATGAAGGCGGATCAATTTGTCTGCTCTGTTTGGCCAATCTCATTTCTAATCCGAGATCGCCGACCGTTCACGTTTCCTACGCTCTCTCACAGTTATCTATCGCTCTTTTTCAACCGAGTTTTCGGCAAACGTTTTTCACGTTCCACTCTCATTTCCTAATTTCGCCTTTAGTCGGAGTTCTATCTTCCTTCGATGATGAGCCTATTGCCAAGCAAACTATGGATTTGATTATGCAGTTGTGTGAAGCTCCGGATTGCGATGTGCATGCAGAGTTTGTGGCTCGGCTTGCGGATCGTCTTTCCAGTGGCTCTTTAGCTTGGAGTCAGAGACAGCTCCACACGGTAACCTTTCCCTCAGTCATATTGTTAAATTTCCGATTTATGGAATTGTAATTGAGAGTGGAGCTACAGAGATACAGCCATACATGATACAACATATACTCTTACTGCTTCAATTTGTGCGTAATTTGACTTGCCACAAAGTTTAATAGATAAAGCACGACCTTTAAAACTTGTGATTTTAAATATGCTATATTATTTGCGTAACTATAAAAACTTTTGGAACTGGTGATCTTAACTGTGTGGCAATAAAAACTTATCATCATTATAGAAATGTGTCATTCTAAAATGGAATAAGGAAATAAAAGTGGAACAGAGGAAGTATCTGGTTTTCCTAATTTCCTCAGTGTGTTTGTGCAATGGTGGCGGACAGTGACTGTGATCAGTAATGCTTTTGGTAATCAAAATGATTTTGAAGATGCTGTTATGATTTCTACTAAGACCATGTTTTGGCAGTATAGCTTTATTACAATTAGCTCACTCTTCAGTACCAAAGATCAAATATAGCTTTTATCTAGGAGTAGCTTTTCCACAGTGATTTGGCAACGGCTGTCCATTTCAGTGAGTCAATGACATCGACTAACAACAGAAGTTTAAGTACAGACACTGTTGCAGATTTGATTGAAAAATCAAGAGTCAGGATGACTCCAGAGAATATTAGTTTTAGCACAAGCAGCTAGTAGAAAGCTAAAACCTGCTTAGGCAGTTATTTCAAGGTTCAATGTCAGTGTTCAGGTCCACAAAAAAGTCTGTTGTGGAAGAGAACACATGAAAGATGTTACGAAATAAGTGAATATAAGATGGGAGGAACTATAAATGATGTTGAATTTGTGAAAATTTTGAGTTGCCTTTAAAATGGCACCATTCAGAGTAGCTTCACACTTTATTTGGTGCATGCCAGCTGCTGACCTCTATGTGCAAATTGCTCATTTTAGAGACGGTACTCTTTGTATGTGATTGATTTCCTCGTTGGGAAGCTAGAATGACCAAGAAAGAGGAAGAAGTTACACTTAGCGTTTTTCTGTCTGGGAATTATTTGCCTGATATCTGTCCAATAGACATTGGATTTTAGTGAGATAACTCAGCCTTCAATTTGCACAGCAAAATTGTAGTTTCTATATTTGCAGTGACATATGTTTTCTTCTAATATGTGTTATCTGACCTTTTCTTTAAATAGCTTCACTGTTTAGGTCTTCTCTTGGATTATCAAAAAAACCATTCCTATTGTCTCGAAGAAACGGATGCCCTCATTTTCAATCTCGTCAGCGGTCTTCACTTGTCCAGGTGACTCTTGAAACTGAGACAGTGGCTATGTCATATTGCCTTAAACAGAGCCCTGAGGGTCAATTCCTTCTTGAGTACAGTGAAGATATTCAAGGGGAAATCCTGTTCGTTCTATACAAATTATTCCTACTCAATGTGTCTCAAGACGGTGAAGATCCTCCCAGTTTATTTGGCCATTTCTCGAAGCTCCTACACTCGGCACTGGCAGTTCTCATGAAAGCTCAAAGTGATGATGTTCGCTTGAACTGTATAGGTAAGCTTCTTTAACATTACCCGTTTCTGCTTCTTGAACTTTAGCATCTCTGAAATTGGTTTTCCAGTGAATATCTTGACAGTTTAGCATTTTTGTTCTTGGGTGATTGCAAAGAAAGAGGGGGTATACCGTAATAACAGCTGACTTAATTTTTTATTATATTACAAGATGGGCACATTTCTAATTTTTTTTTATTATGAGAAATGTTTTCTTTACATGTGAAGAACCACGATTCTTAGGATTTGTATGATTCTTATGATTTTTGATTTATGATTTTTATGATTGTTTTATGTTTTTTATGATTTTTGATTTATGATTTGTTATTGTTATCGGTTTTGAGCCGGGGGTCTATCGGAAACAGCCTCTCTACCTCATCTGAGGTAGTGGTATGGACTGCGTACACTTTACCCCCCCAGACCCCACCTGGTGGGAATACACTGGGTATGATG
Organism: Capsicum rhomboideum; assembly: GCA_031232105.1. Taxonomy (NCBI): domain Eukaryota; kingdom Viridiplantae; phylum Streptophyta; class Magnoliopsida; order Solanales; family Solanaceae; genus Capsicum; species Capsicum rhomboideum. Next base: position 9,786,494 of record CP124716.1, read on the forward strand.
ATGATGATTACAAGAGAACTAGTGAAGTATGCATGATAAAATGCGAGAATGCCTTATAGGAATAGCCATATCTCTCCCTGAGAGATTATTTGAAGCTGAGATTTTGTGGTTCTTGAGCCTAATGTTGTGGTAAACAGGCTCCATAAATAACTAATTGTTGGTTGTTAATTCTGTTCACAACTTGAATATACTCTGGCTAATAAAAAGTTTTACGTGTATATTTGCTGCTGATTTGACTAGCAAAGTTCTATGCACTCTTCGCCAGAGCTCTGATAATCTCTCTTTTCTGGCTTCTAAGCCCCCCTTCTCCCCTCCATTCCCCCACCATTCCCATAAGGAAAAGGAAAAAGAGAAAAAAGAAACACAGCAGAACAACCAGCTGCTGATGTTAGAGTTTCAGCAAGATAATCTCATCTCACATTTGTCAAATCAGTGATACTGTTTGTCTATGCAGCTTTCTTAACAGTGATAATGCAAAGAGGATTCTTTCAAACTACTTCTATAATTGGCACAAGGAGCAGGAGTTCTTATGATGTTGAGAACTTGATGGAAACAAATGAGCAGATATCAGATGGGCCTCTAGCTATCTTGTTTGCAGAGGCAGTCAAGGGCCCCCTGCTTTCTTCTGATAATCAAGTTCAAATAGCAACGCTAGATTTACTTTACCTTTATCTGTCAGGGAAAGATGTCTTAGAAAATGAAATCCAAGTATTTGTTGAAGAGAACATTGCAGACTATGCGTTTGAAGTGCTGAGATTGTCAGGTAAGAATATCAGCGATATGCTGTGCCTAAGCAGTTAGATTTAAACGTATTACTTTCGTTTCAAGAAATGAAGGATGAAAGAGGACATTTCAGTCGCACTCTATTTTCGTTTGTTTTTTTTCTTTACAACTAATTTATCTTGAAATTGACCAATTCTCTGGTGATTACAGCGTCTTGCTACAATTAACAGATTACCATGGCTTCAATGTTTTTTGTCCATATGGTTCGACAATATTTAGATCTCTGATAACAATGAGCTAGAGAACAGTCCAATTATTTAGGTCAGGTTATGCAATTAATGTTGTTTGTAATGACTAATGAAGTAATTTATAAATTTGCAGGATGCAAAGATCCAACAATTAAATCTTGTATTCAGCTTCTTGATATTTTAGCAACTGCTGAGCAAGCATTTAGACAGAGACTTGCAATTGGGTTCATGGCCCTGATTCCAGTTCTGCATCATGTTGCTGAAATTCCTTTCCACCCTGTACAAACTGAGACACTCAAGCTTATTTGGAACTCTGTTGAGAACTGCCCAGGGGTGGTATCCAAGTCTCAGGTAGAAGAAATAAGCCTTTCTTTGACGGGGATGCTCAAGAAAAATCTTGATGGAGAAATAGGCATGCTTCCAGAGACATTAGCTCTGGTCTGTTCGATATTTGTTGCACTTATGAAATGTTCATCTTCCTGTGGGATTTCAAGTTTCTTACAATCAATTCAGGATGCATCAAGAAATTGCATCTTAACTTGTTTATTTAATTATGGCAAATATCCGGGTCAACTTTTGAACTCTCTTTACCTACTGAAAGAGGCATATTCATATAGTTGTGGGATGAATCCCTCAAGCTCAATCAACACAGAACTTAGAAGAAGCATTATAGATGTATGCAAAACATATATATTACCTTGGTTCATGAAATCCCTACATGAGATGGAAGATGAGGATATTCCAGCTGCAATACTCGAGAACTTCTATTCCATATTGCTACAAGATTCAGATACTGAAACCAAAGTATTTGCAAATGTTCTGTTCACATCTTCCTGGTTCAGTTTTGCATATGGATGTTTAGGCTTTTTTCCTTCTGAAAAGATGAAAAGCAAGGTTTATCTTATTTTTAGTGTGATGACAGATATCATTCTTGGGGTTGATTGTGGGCAATGCATTAGCGATGCTGCTCCATATCTTCCATCCGATCCTATAGATTTGCTTTTCCTTCTGGGCCATAAAAGCTCCCAAAATGTTGAATTGTCTTCTCGCCAACTGGCAGTTCTGCTGTTACTGTACATCAGCTCGCTGTATGACGATCGGTAAATAGTTTCTGAATCTTAATCTTACTCTTCTGCATTTCCCCTGCTTGTGTTATCAGTCCTCAGTTAATCATCTCAATCCTTTTCCAGGATTGCAGATGATAAGCTTGTGTTAGCTTCACTGGAGCAATATATTCTTCTTAACAGCAGCGAAAACATGCATGGAACTTCTGTGTTGGGAATATTGATAAATCTTTATGCACTCTACAGAGGTTTAGCCAAGGTGAGCTACCAAATCCCCTATAGCCCAGAGGCTGAAAGGATTGTGTTCCACCTACTTGCTGAAAGGGACTGGGATTTGCTAGCTACAAGAATCCACATAACATCTTTGAAATGGTTGTTCCAACAAGAGAAAATCTGCAATGTGTTGTCAGCCCAGCTTTTGAATTTTTGCAGATCTAATTGCTCCAATGTAAGCCAGATAAATATCCATGGTGAATCCAATCAGAAGATAGATGTGTATGTTATGGCAGAACTTGTAGCTTCGGGGGATAACTTTTTAGGTATGCTCATGGTGTTCCTATTGGGAGAGGCTGGAGAACAATATTCCAATTGTGACATTGTTTCAGTGGTGGATACCATAAAACATATAATAGAAATCTCACCAAGGGCGTCAGATCAGTTTTGCATGCATGGGATAGCTGGTGTAAGTAAGACCCTATACTATAAGTTTGGTCATTCTTTATCCGCAGATACTTTCATGGCCACCTCCGAACTAGTATCCTGTATTCTTCAAGCAGTACACTCTGAATCTCTCTCCGATGATGAGCCCTGGGTTGCAATTGTGGTGAAAGTATAGTACTAACTCTTCTAAATATTGTTTTCTTCCAGCCCCTTTGTAGTAAGTAGACCTTTCTTTTAATTGCAGATTATTGACTACGTGATCCCCTCAGTAGCTGCAGATGGATGGACCCCAGGAATTCTTATATCAATTGGCATTCTTTCTATGGTTTTGCACCACTCAGTAAATCAAGTGATGGTTGAAGCTTCAAAAACTATAATCCTTAGTACTCCTTTGCTTTCATTGGTTAATACCACTATCGCCGATGCCTGTTCCAAGGGACCTTCTCTAGTTGACCAAGATGAAGGAACAAGATCTGGAGCAGCTCTTGTTTTTGTGCTTTCACTGCTTTTCTTCTCTTTGAGAAGGTAGATCCGTTTCTTTAACAGAGTTTCTATACTTTCTTTTATTTTGCTTTTAATTTAGAAACTAACAGCTTATTTTGCAAGTGTGCATGCCATTTTACCGGGGATTATAGACTGCCAATATCTGCTGGTTCCTACCAACGTGCCACAACCCTTGTCCCATATTAGTATACAGTGCCACAACTTGTGCAAGTTATTGCATTTTGGATCTATTCCTATGAAGTTACTTAGCTCGCAATACCTGCTGGAGTTATTCAGCGGAATAGAAGATGAGAGAAGTAGAAAATCAGACACATTAGAATTCAGAACTGATTATTTGTTGTCTATAATGGCTGTTTTAGAAGGCCAAATATTCTCAACTGACATGTCTGTAGCAATGAACTGTTCCTTCTGTTTGTCTATGCTCATTGGGTGGCAAGATGTGGAAACAGAAGTATCAGCTGTACAACGGAACAACTGGTGTCGGTTTATAGTAGAAGAATTAGTGATGTCTTTGGCAGCACCATCTTTGGCTTCAAAATCTTTCATGATCCATCACAAGCCTGCAATTCATATTGCAGTTGCATTGCTGAGAAGAAAGAAAGTTCCTCAATGGATGACTTCAATCTTCGACAAATCTTGCATATTTGCCATTACTAGAAACATTACAAATTCTAATTTGAGCGCTGAGCTGGTGTTCCTCGTAAGGGAGTTGCTTAGTTATGGATTTCTGAATGATGAACAAATTGCTGCTCTAAATCAAGTATTCCAGGTAATAGATTCTTTATCTTCGAAAGTTCATTGGTTACTATTGGGACCTAAAGTTCATTGGTTCCTATTGGGACCTGGCCGCACAAAGCTTGCTTTTTTAAAAAAAGAAAAAATTGCAAAGAAAGAAAAATGAAAAGAGAACTCAGTTCTGATTGCTGAAATTCCATATAAGGATTATGATCAAAGAAATAATGGAATTCCAATTTTTTCTTTTTTGGCTGCAGGAATGCAGAAAATGTATCTACACAGACAAACTTCAACATGCTGCTGGGGCAGAGGAGAAGACAGTGAACATAGCAGCTGGTTCAGATCATTTAGGTAAAGTTTGTCAGTTTCTCATTAGCCTCATAACGACTCAACCATCCAGTAGTATGGAGTCTACAAGATTTCAGAGTGGGAAAACGGAGTTGTTGGAAGAAATAGACTTATTTTCAAAATGTCTAATGAGGGATGATTAAGACTATAATTCTAAGAAGATCTTCATAGCAATACTTTTTGGATAGAAGGACAATTCTGTTTTTGCAGAATGACAGCCAATCAAGCTAAGATGGACTTTGCTAACGGATCATTGCATTCTTTCTTAAGAGTTAGTGACTTCTTGCCCCATTAAAGTTAGGTTTTTCGCGTAGTGCACATACATTCTTTACAAAGAACAATTATTATTTCCTGTTTTTGTCACTTATAAACTTAAAGGGCAAGGCATCTGCTAAAATTATCCTTATGCCTGTCGCCGGAATAAAGCTAAAAAGAGTCTTCCCTGCAATAGGCTACATGGGTAAGTGCGGTGTGAAAAATTTATCTGCATTTCTTCCAAGGACAAAAATGAAAACTACTTCATCAGTTTCCATTAATTTGACTCTACTTTCTTTTCGAATGCCCTCAAATTGTTTGACATCATTTTATTTCTTTTTCAATTCTTACTGAGTACAAGAAATTCTGATTCACTAGAATCTTGTTTTTTTCTTTCTAATTGCGATGTTTTATAGTATTAATCATTTGATTGTCAATTTAATATTTTCTTGTCCTATCACTAATTCACTATAATACTGATAACATCCTAAACTCGGAAGTTCATTCACGTAATGTTCACAAAAAAGAGTAATTATTTGTTCTAAACATTCGTGCTTTGTTAAATGCTAAGGAATGCAAAGCTTAAATTGGAAAATCACCTTCATGTGGATGTGCATGAGGCGTATGTCAACTGGATAATCACTTCCATGAACATTGTCTATCCTTCTTGCTGCTTCAATTTGGCAATTAGTAATCAAACTTCAACATGTCTATCCTGATAAAATTGGAAAGAAAAGCTTACAATTGACCTCCCCAAATCGAGTGGTAGCAGATGCCTTTTCTTCCTTACTTGAGAAAAATTTGGGCCAGCCAGGCCCATCAGGAAGTCAACTGTAAGCCCAAGATCATCGGCCCACGCAGGCTCGACTTGTACTCTGGTAGCATTAATTAAGTCCGGAAAAAAAATCGAAATATACATCCTTAGATTGTATATTGCAAGTCATAGCAATACTTCTTAGATTGCAACTAATAGCAACTCTTAAACAAAAAATCAAAAAAAAAAAGCGATTTAATAGCACTTTTAAAACAAAAAAAAGAATATCAATCACTCTCATATTTCTCTCAAAACAATTAAATACTAAAAAAGGATAAATCGTCTTTAAAAAAATAGGATATCAATCACCCCATATTTCTCTCAAAACATTTACTTCCTTATTCTACTCTTTCATAATTAAAACAAATTCTTCTTCATTCGAATTTTACTTCATCTATGTCGGTCATATCAAAATTAAGATCGGAAAGCAACCCAAACTCTCGCAAATTATCGGTCTTATTCGTTGGAATTTTTTTCGGTCTTATTCGTTGGAATTTTTTTTCATTAAAATACAGATTTACTCATTTAGATTGCAATAGATCGTTGTTCCATATCCATAAAACGGTTAGTGTTGTTTATTGATTTAGTGGACTCCATATGATTCACCATTTTCACTTTGAAAACTTGTTGTATATATAAATTGGTTGATTTACCATTTTCATACACCCTTTGTATACATTATTTTTGGATATGAAATTTATATACAAATTGGTTTCATAATAATAAGTTAAGCTATTTAGTCGATTCCATATGATTTCACCATTTTTTATACATTAAAAACTGATTTCATACACTTTTGTAAATTGATTTACCATTTTCATACACCTTTTTTGTGTATAGAAAATGATTTATACACATGATTCATATACATGTGAAAAACAAACTTAAATCTAATAGATAATGCACTAGAATAAAAAAACACCCCTAAATTGTGATTAATTTCTAACACCAAAAGCAAATGTCAGTGAAGAAAGCCAAAATTGATACACAATAAACACAAAATCAGAGAATTCAAAGAAAGATGAAGAAGAAAAAATATTATTTAAGGAAGATGCGTTTAATAATGGGAAAGAAATTTTTTTGTCAATAAAGAAAAGATAAAGAAACGTGTAAACCTTGGGAAAGTAAATAAATGTAACTTTTTCTGAAAAGGTAAGAAACGTGTATAAATATAGATAATTTAATTTCCATATTTTACTCCTCTAATTACGAACAAAATTGGTATTTAGGTGAGAATGAAAAGATAAATACAAATAATTAGGAGGAATTTTAATTAATATATACGTATTATAAAAATAAAATAAAAATGTTTTTGATAATTTTTTTTAAAAAAATGTTATAACTTGCGATTAAAACTTAATTTAATAATTATAAAAAAATACTATTACAACTTACAGTAAATAATTTAAAAAATACATATAAGATAATTTTCAAGTCCCAAAGTCCTTGATAAATATTGTTGGTTTTCTGGAAGTGAACATACGAAAAGCTAAATAATTGATGGGACCATATTACTTTCTAGTTTCTCTCGCGGACGTAATAGTTCCTAAAATTCCTTGCATGAAAAAGATAGTCCATAATAATAGTAATATAATTTAATACACCATTTAATATTCTTCTCATCCTAATTTGTACATATACTAAGGCTAGAGAAAATGATCAAAGAGATGGAGGACCCCCACTCCCTCGCCCTCAAATCTTGGGACCCTTCCACTACATGGGCAAAGCTTCTTTACTTTTTCTTGTATAACGAATTTATCAGAGTTTCTAGAGGATAGCGAGGGGAAAATTGATTTTTGTAGGCCATTTGCATTTTTTATTTTTTTTTTAGTTTTATGATATTTTTACGAGAGATTGATGAGTGTAATTTTTCAGCAATAGATGGAGAGGCACATTATCATCTACGTGAATTAAGTATATGTTATTTCAAATGAACATTAAGTGCAGGGATAATCCATATTCGGCATAATACATAAATATGTCCTTTAACTTGGTTTTATAGCTGACATCTGTGTCCTCCAGCTTTGGGTCAATAGACACTTAGTCTTGTATAAAGTTGGACAAGCAAGCACATGTGTTTTACGTGACGTCCTATGTGTATTGTCTACGTAGGACGCATGCGTCTACTTGTTTAACTTTATATAAATTTAAATATCTACTTATGCACACCTAATATTAAAACATATAAATAAAGCTGAGCCCAAATTTAAGAGCACGTTTATGTATTATGCCACCAAAGGGCACATAATATAGGAGTATATGAAGTTTCGTCCGTCATAAATCATGTATGGAATGAGAACATGATAAGAAGACAGCGGATTGGAAGAGGTGTGTGGTCCCTGTGAGGAGGTTATCCTGTTAAATCATGAAAAGCAACACCCACGTCCTGGTGTCCCCTTTACTCCTTTTATTCTCACCCTTCCCACTTACTGTAACATTTAGATTTAGCTTACTATACAGGAAAAATTCCTGATAAATCATTACCTTATATAGGTAGTAGTACTACTTAATAAGCTCATGATTTCAGGTTCTTTTTCTTTGGATGAATCAATTCTTTATTTTATTCCTTGTTAAGGCTGATTTATATACTTATTACTGTAACTTAATCAATTCTTGATTTTCTTTATCGAGAATCTCGATCTATTTTCAATCTTCTACTCTTCATTTCCTAGTATATTTTCTTTTATCTTTTTTCTCTTTAAGTGGGCACCAAAAAAGACTTTGCACTAATTGTGAGAAAAGAGAAACAACAGAAAGTGAGAAACTATATATCTACTTCCCCCTGGATAGTTTTCCTTCTTTTTTCTTTTCTTGCTTAAGCTCTTTCTGGTTTACTATGCTGCAACTTGTGCTTATGGGGATGTATGGATATATATGGACTTCATACTTAATCATATGGTCCATATCTTTTCCTTCTTTTACGCACTGTCTATTTCATCACTAGAAGGTTGATATCATTGACCCCTTTGCCCTTTGGATGATGATATGATCCACATGTGATATGCTTATAATCATAAACATATAATTTTGGAAAAACTAAAAACTATTTGCTAGGTGTCAATACTTCATTAGTGTTATATTTCTTGCTATATTATATAGTTCACCTATGAGATTTTGCTGTGGGCTGCCATTATCATAAGATTTGTTTCTTTTGGCTGGTAACTTTTTGAAATGATACATGATCTTGACATATCATAAAAGGTGGGGAAAAAGTTTCAAAAAGAAACCTTTAGGAGGACAAAATATAAATAGCAGCATTATGAGTTTGGTTGGGTTGAAGATTCATAAAAGTGCTCACAGCCAATCTAGAAATTACAATTTCTAACTAATTAATTATCATGTTAGGACCTTGAAACAGTACTTCTTAGCTATAAAAAAAGGCGCTATAAGGGGAGACAATTATTTGGTATCTTTCAAGAGATTTTGGTGCTTTGTGAAGTAGTCCTAATCGAATTTCAGTGGAAAATTGCTGTCATACTTTTGCTACGTTGATTATTAGTGTGTTATATAGTCAGCTAATACATTATATTGATGGTGACCATTAACCTTACTAGTGCATCACATGCGTCTCACTAACTTTTAGTTTTAGGTGAGTAAATAACGAAAATAATAGTAATATAGAGAGCAAAGACATAAAACTATTAGAGTTCGATCGTTTTCATGATAAGGAATTAGGATATCGCTTTCGTGAAATTTTGACGTAGCTAGGTACAAGGCTAAGTAAATACTTCCCCTTGACTTGCGATACAAAGTATCATTTCATTTCATCGAAGGCACCACATTGATTGGATTACATGTCAACAATTATGAATTTGTAGATGGGCAGCCTACACGAAGCATTCTGCATTAGCAGGGTATGAGGAAGGACTACATTCAAGGAGTGTGATGTAGACATCCTACTTTAACGCAAACATTAGTGGCAAATTCTTGTTGGATATTTTGGTTAATCGGTCAATTGTGTGATCGTATTCAAGACAAGTACTTGTTGGGCAATTGTCACCTTATTGTTTGTATAATTGCACCACCACATAAAATTTACTAAAAGAAGGTATAGGTATAGGGTCATATATGGGGGTTAGAAGATATATATTTGGTAGGAAGTATTAAGTGTTTTATAAGCCGGATTACCCCTAATACAAAGGCATTTATTCATTTATTAGGTTCAATTATATTATATTGCACAAGCAATATAACATAATTACGTCGTCATCAAAAGAGAAAATGACAAATAACCAATTGGCCACTTGATTCATATATATAAGAGGTGAATATCCAGGAATTTTATGAAGTCATACTAAACGAAACAACCTTTCTACATTTCAAGGCAAGAGTAAGATTCGGGTATACTTTATCTTTCTCAAACCCTGTTTATGGGATTACACTGAATATATATGTTGTTGTTGTATACTAATAGTTTTATACATTTCAAAACAAGTTATTATCTAAAAAGCAATGCACTTGCCAAATTATTTTTTAGCACCAAGTGAAAAAAATTGAACTAAGCAAAATTTAAAATATTTTATGGGGAGGTTTGCGCAAATAAATGTATTAAAACAAGATGATAATAGAATTGCAAATACCAAGCCTATGATAGAAGTAATTAAAGTTGGATGTTTTAAATTCATTAACATCATCAACCAAACCAAGTCCATATTTAGCAGTCGGAACTAGAAGTTGATTTTGGTTAAAATCAATAGATTGGAATTAATTGGAACTAACAAACCCATATAAATAAAAAGAAGCAAGTGGATGTGAGACAGCAGTACAATCATCCACAACTTTAGGTTTAAGGTTCTTTGAATTAATTAACACCTTGGGATTATTACCCAATTGACTTATTCGAAAAAGCAACAAGAAAAAGCTCCTTTTTAATTTTACTGTTTCCTAATTATTTTCAATTCCGCCGAAAGATTCACCTTCTTCTTTTACCTTTTTCACAAATTCACTTTTCGACCAAGTGAAAGAGAATTAATATACTAAATTAATTACCGTCCAAAAAAGGAGAAAAATCAAAAAGGGGAAGTGACTTTAATCAAAAAGGAGAAGTGACTTTTACCATGATACTCCTCCGTTCAATTTATGTGTATTACGATTTGTGGAGTGAAACAATTTTTTTTTTAATTAATTTATTTTTTTGAATTTTTAAAAATATATTCTGAATTAATAACTATGTTGAATTATAATAATTTCATATAATTTTTAAATATGTAAATATTACTTATAAAAACTCAAAAACATTATGTATATGCATATATTTACATCGATGTTAAGTACTTGACTTATGATAATTTCATATAATTTTTAAATATGTAAATATTACTTATAAAAACTTAAAACACATTATTTATATGCATATTCACATCAAAGTTAAGTACTTGACTTATGATAATTTCATGTAATTTTTAACTATATAAATATTACTTATAAAAACTCAAAAAACATCATCTATATACATATTCACATCGAAATTAAGTACGTAGGTGATTTAACATTCACCTTCCAAATTCCTTCACATAGATTAAAATAAAGAAATGCAGTCTCACACCCCCCCAAAAAAGTGAAATATCCTAAATAGTAACCATAGAAAATTAAAAAGATGGAAAGTCTCAGTTAACCAAACCTAATATAAGCAAGGGACTTTTTTTTCATGATTATCTGGACCAAATAAAGTATATATTCGCTTGTATCCATATACAAGTTTCGCCCCATACAAAATTACAGCACAGCAATTATGTATACTATATACTTTTGAGTTATACAAGTAACATATATAATAATAACAAAATGGTGTATAATAATAAGAATAGTTAAATCATATTGTATATGTAAATTATATACTCCGTAAATATATAATGTATATACTTGTCGAGTATTTTACAAATATTCTTTTTTTTTAAAATAATATCAAGTATAGTATTTTAAATAAGCAAAAACATGAAATTGTTTATTGTTGCCTATAACACTCCATGTAAATATTCCTGAGAAAATTATGTGAATTACGTACTCATGCATTTCAAAAGAATTACCCGAAAATACCTATTTTAAAAATATAATATATAGCTCCATGTAGGGAAAAATATTTACAGAACACTTGAAAGGTATTTATGTCCCATACCTTCAGATAATATGCGGTGGATAATTAACTACTGTGTAAGATGTAACAACAATAAACCAAAATTAGAATTTTCTGATGCTTTAAAGATTCCATGCTTTCTTTTACTCATAAGTCATAATGATGATAATAAATAATAACTGCACCGTAGGCCCTAATAATAAATTATTGTACCAAAACCCTAACGGTAAATACTGCGAATTATTAATATCTACTAGTACTATAGTATAGTATCACATTAGCTACTCAGCATTTAAAATAGACGCCATTAATGATAATAATATACCTTGTATAATATGCGGGATTTGAAAAGATATGATATACGCAGACCTTAATTATTTTTTATTTTTATGGTGTTTCGATTAAAAAAAAAGAGTTTCAAATACAATAACAAAATAACATGACAAGTGAGTTTCAAATACTAGCTTTGAATAAATAAACTAATAGCACATGTACATATGCATGAACTAGCAAATTGGCAGAAATATCTTGACAATCAAAACCAGAATGTAAATTTGGAAATTGTTACTCTCTCTCTCTCAATTTATTTATCCTATTTTTCTTTTTAGTTAGTTTAAAAAAGAATATTTTTTTTGAACAACTCTTTAATTTCAATTTTTTATATAATAACATATTTAAGTCCATAAAATTAAAAAATATTTTGATATATTCAACATATTTTTAATATAAAACCACAAAACTAAAAGATTTTCTACTTTTTTAATTCCATGTCAATTTAAAACATGTCATTCAATTGAAACGAAGAGTAATAGTTACACTAACTTCCTTTGGAGAGGTCCTAGTTACTATTCCTAGTTACAAAACAAGAAGTAATAGTAGGATCTTTTTATACATATTCTTTTGTAGAGGAAGAAAAATAGAAAATGAATAGAGAAAAGGTGAGATCACGGTGGAGAATTCCTCAAGTATCAACAAAATAATTCGAATATATGATGCAAGTATATCAACAAAATAGGGAAGAGAAGATAAAAGAATGTGTCAGTGTCCTTTGTTTGCCTTTCTATTTTGTCTCTTCTTTTTGTGCAAACCCAAATATTCTTCCAACCCCCCTTTCTTCCTTTTTTTTTTTTAAAGCTACAAGTTCCTCAATCATATTTAGTTAAAACTCACTCACTTTTTTAAAAAATAGTTTATTAGTTTGTTGATCCTGAGCCAGCAGTATATTCAAGGATAAATTTGCCATTTTAAAAGTAATCGTCTCTTTTCCATCCAATTGAAACAATGTAAGACGTATAGATAAGGTAAATTAAAAGGAGTTGTTTTGTATATAATTCTTGCTGACGTAAGATACATAATTTAACTAAAACGAGGTTAATTACTCTTTTAATATACCTCCACTTTCTTCCTTTCTACGTATAAAAGAAAATCACTCTACTGATTCAATCAGGAATAATTTAATTTTAATTTCATTTTAACTTTTACTTAAATAATTTATAGCTATATAAACAATTCAAAAAATATTACAAACTTTAATTTTTAATTTTTTTTTACCTTCTATCCTTTTTGCTAACTCAGTGACTCAAACTCATAACTTCTGAACTTCTAAGTTGAAAATAAGGGGTATTTATCATCCTAGCAACTTCTTTTTGTCCAAATCATTATGTTATATAAATTGGGACAGAAGGAAAATATGGAGGACAGAAAATAAGAGAAAACTTGTAAATTAACCGACAGTGTGGGAACAGGTGATAAAACGATAACGCTTGTTTAAAAAAATTGAAATCGGTAAACAAAAATGCCCTTATAATAAATTCATTACTCAGTATTAATATGATTTTCCTAGTTCTTTGCATTTGAGGTGTCAATCCCTGTGAACGAATATTTGTTGACCAATCAATTACAAAAATAAACAAATATTAAACGTTAAACAGCATTAATAAATGTGTGTCTGATCCAGAGATTCTTCGAATTTATTCTTTTTTTCCTTACATATCTTTCTCTAACAGAGATAAAAGGAAAAAAAGAAAAAAACAGAAGCGGTGTTCAAAGTTCAAAGTTGTGGGGCAGTTTTTCTAAGTCTTTTTATCTTTTACATTTTTTGCTCACACTTTCCTATATACTGTAGTATACTGTAGTAGTGTTTTCTAGACTTCCTTTTTCTTCCTGTTTTGGGTATTTAACAACAGCAACAAATACCATTTTTCTTCCTTTAAAAATGATTTAATTGAAGTGGGGTCTTGTGATTAATTGACCTTAATGCACCATACCTACTTAGAAGGTTGCTTCAAGAACTTGTTAGTTGTTGTTACAATAAGGTAGTTTTTTTTTTTTCTAACATGTTTCTGTTCACACATTTTACACTTTCTTGTTCTTACACTGTCAAAATCATTCTGTTACACTTTCATTTCCTTTGCATTTCTCTCTTGGGGGTATGGGGTGGTTGGGGGTGTTGTGGTACATACATGTGGGGGGTGGGGGGTGTTGGTGTTCCAATCTTGTCACTTTTGCGTGGGGTTGATATATGAGTGATTGAGCTTTTTGGGTACTAGAAAAGATGAGTCTTTTCTGCAATCTTGCTTTCTAGGTACTCAAAAAGCTTCTGTCTTTTTTTCTTTTTACATTGGTTTCTGAGAGATTTATGTGTCATTGTGCAGATTTGGGGTTTTGCACCGCTAATTCAGTGAGTAGTGAAGCGGTGTTCTCTTAGAGGGAGAAAAGCATGGCAGCAAAGTCTGATGAACCAGCACCACATCCAACAAAAGATCAGCTTCCTAATGTTTCTTACTGCATTACTAGTCCTCCTCCATGGCGTAAGTTCTCAATTCTGTGAGTTTGCTTTGTTCTATCTCTTTTTTAAATAACCGTATTGTTTGAGCCAGTTTGCGTGCACCTAGACTAATTCCACGGGATATCTCCCACCAACAACATGTACAAGGTAACTAAGAAATCACCTAGTGTTTTTGTCTAATAATTTGAACCAGAGACCTCATGGTTCATGAGTGCTCTCTCTTTTTGCATTGTAGCATAATCTTATCTCTTCTTGCTTGGAGCATATGGGCCCTGATTTTACTGAACTCTGTTTTTTTGTCCCACAGGCTTTACTATTTCTCAGTAAATTGCTTCTTTATGTAATGTGTGTTGCTGTATTGAGCATAAAACACATTAATTGCTTTTGTTAAGTTATGAATTTTCTCGTTGAATGTACCTTTTTTTTTGCTGAGAAATTCACTGCACAGTTGTGTATGTCATGTTATCGTGCCGAATTCTTGAGATTTAGGTGTTTTGCTGGAAATTGGGGATCTAGAAGCTGATTATATAAGAGGCAGCTTCTGTGCACACCTTTTCTAATTCTAGTTGTTATAGTATATGATTATTTTTTTCATTTAGCCGCTTACCACATTTAACTGTAATTAGTGGCATTTCTTTTATATTCTTTATGCCTTAAAGTTCTTCCCTTTTTTGTGTGTGATTAGTATGCTTTATGCTATCCATTTCTGGCCACACATGAAATATTGTCTCGGTGACTGATATTGGAGTAATATCTACTCTGTAAAATAAATGCTTCTTTTTGTGCTGCTGATCTTGAACAAATGTCATGAAATACTTCTCTTTAGCTTTTTGTATGTTGTTGATTATTTTCCGAAATGTGGATTGTGGACTATGCTGATTTTGTCTAATTGTTTAATGCAGCTGAGGCGATCCTTCTTGGATTTCAACATTATCTGGTTATGCTTGGTACATCAGTTATCATTACTACAGCTCTGGTTCCCCAGATGGGAGGAGGAAATGTGAGCCCTACTTGCACTGCAAAGCTGTTGTACTGCTTATTATAACTTTTTTTTTAAAACTTAAAAGTAATGTGACAATACTAAACAAAAGATTATCTTCCCTTTCACAGGAGGAGAAAGCAAAAGTTATTCAGACATTGCTATTTGTTGCTGGGCTCAATACCTTGTTGCAATCTTACTTTGGAACTAGACTACCAGCTGTGATCGGAGCATCTTACACCTTTGTTGCACCTACAATTTCAATTATCCTTTCGGGACGATGGAGTGACCCAGACCCTGTGTCGGTTAGTGTCTTCAGATGCTGATTTTGTCTTTTGTTGTTTGAATAATGTACTATAGTCAATTGAATGTCAGAGAAATAATAGGAATTTTGGTTTTGTGATGCAGTTCTCTGGTAAGTATAACAGTCAAATCATGGAACGACAGCTTAGCTGCTTTTATTCTCTTTAAGCTTACTACTCAAGTGCCAAAAATACTGGTGCACAAAATCCTTTGCAGCTTTGGAAACTAGTTGTCAATTTTCCTCAAAATAATTCATATTAATGCATACTCTTTTAATTTCTGTAGAAGATGTTTACGCGTAACTTAGAGTCATCCACTGCATCTTGATGATATTCTGTCTGTCCTAATATTATGTTACATTTTCTATTTTTGTCAGAGATTCAAGAAGATAATGCGGGCCACCCAAGGTGCACTAATTATTGCTTCAGCAATTCAGATTGTCCTAGGCTTCAGTGGTCTCTGGCGCAATGTTGTCAGGTTTGTTAGTACATATTATAAGATTTATGTTGTTCCATTTAGTGTTAACGTATGACTGTTTGATGTTATTCCCTATGTCTAGACTTCTGATCTAGTTCCTATTATGTCAATGTGTGACTTGGTGATGTTATTCCCTATACTAGACTTCCCATCTAGTTCCTAGAACTTAATAAAACACACTTTTCTACACCTGTTGTGACTTTTTTGGGATTAAAGATCAAGTAATTTCTCAAAGGGTTAGTTTTGGTGGTTCAATGCATCATCTAGATTGTCTCATCATTTTGTGTTACAGCAGTGAAAACTAGCTCTCATTGGCATTTTATTTCTTTCAATTATTTAGGTTTCTGAGCCCACTTGCAGCTGTTCCTTTAGTTTCTCTTGTTGGCTTTGGGCTCTATGAGTTTGGTTTTCCTGGGGTAAGTATTGATGTAGATGCACATTTTTTCCTTTTGGGTGTCTACTTGTTTGCTACTATATAATGCCGAAATGTTGACTATATCTTCTATATTTAGGTTGCCAAATGTGTTGAAATTGGATTGCCAGAGCTGGTCCTTTTGGTCATTTTCTCTCAAGTGAGATGCTTTATCAAGAAATATATCACTATTACTTTATGTTACTCTCTATTGAAGCATATACAAATTTGATTTTGGTTGTCATTTCAGTATTTGGCCCGTCTGATACGCCGAGGGAGGAATATATTTGATCGTTTTGCTGTTCTTTTCACGGTGCCAATTGTATGGATTTACGCCCACCTACTTACAGTGGGTGGGGCTTATAATGGGGCTCCACCAAGGACCCAAGCAAGCTGTAGAACTGATCGTGCTGGACTCATTGATGCTGCTCCATGGTGAGTGCTTTTCTCTTCCTCACCCCTCATCACTTTCTGCTACATTAGGGCCTAGTCATACCTTTGGAAATTCCATCGTATTTCCTTTTGTGGTCCAAAAGTAGGATTGAAAAAAATGTAACTTTCTGTTGAATAACTTTTTAGTAGTAGGTGCCTCTCATGCCACTAACTTGCTAACATAATTTGAAAAGTATTTTGTAGTATGGAAATAAAAAGTCTCTGTACTAGGGAGGTGGTCAAGCAGGCTAGAACAAAAAGGATAATTACAGTCATAACTAAGCTTTCAACAACCAGATTTAAAATTCAGGATTATAGGTGTATTGGATTCTTCTTGCATGTCAACAACAACAACATACCCAGTGATATCCCACAAGTGGGGTCTGGGAAGGGTGGCGTGTACGTAGCCTTGCCCCTACCTTGAGGATTCTTGACAAAGGCAATAATCAGATATGCATTTTGTGGCAGAATTTCTGTCAATAGAACCTATATAGATTTTGTCATTCTTTGTCTATATTGACTCTGAATCAAAAAATAATGAATGATAATATCATAATTTTGACATATGAAGAAGTTGGAATCATCATTAGCTTCATATTGAAGTTTTGAGTGTTTGGTTTCGTGATGATTGATGATGACTGCATATAGATAAAAATTGGAAGATATGATTAATGGTTGGTGTTTGAGATGGTGAAGGAAAAAAACCACATGTATCTGAGTGTGATTTCGCAAGACATTATGCTGATGTTATTTTATACCTGGAGATAGATTGCTAAGGTATTATTCAAGTCAAGCCAAGTTTAGGTGAGCATGGGTTAACAATAAAACTCGAGAGGGATCTCGAAGTTGGCTCATTTAATGCATAAATGAGCTCTGCGAGCTTTATTAATGAACTGATTGGAGTAGACATTCTATGTTGGGACAAGAGGGTAGTTTTGTTACGTATATGGCAACCATTAACTTCGGAATAATGATACTTCGATACTGATACATGAGATAACTTCATAATCAGCTTCTATCTCCTAGGGTTTAATTCTTTCTCCAAAATTTTTTTTTTCTCAAATAATCTCCTAGGTTCTAATTGATCTACAGACTCATGTACTATGTTCTTGTTGAGTGATTTAAGGTTAATCACCTCATTAGATTCCATCAGCAGGAACACTAAGATAACACGTGACTGGTACATTCAATGATGTGCAAAGTAACACCCTTTGTCCTCTTCTCCATATTAGTCACAATTGATAAGTGCTTATGCACTATTTATTGCTATTAAATTTTACTTTGATTATAATTAGAAGATATATCATTGGAATTGCGATTTAGGAAATTATGCAGTTAATAAGTACCCCGACTAGCTTGTCATTAAGCCATAGTTGTTATATGTGCAAGTTAATAAGTAAGGATGGTTGTTCAAAACTCACCTACCGAATTTTCATGATCAGGAGTAGATACATTGTCTTTTGTAAGTACTTAAAGCACAAATAGTTTACTGTTTTCTCTACCCGCGCTTCTTCAATGGTGGTATTGTTCATTTGTTCTTGTAACACATGAGGTGCTGGTTTTCTGCTCCAAGCTTTCAATTTACTTATTTACATTTTATTTTAAATGCTTCTGTAGTTCAGCATGTACTTGTTTATTCCATTTGGTGCATTCAAGTGTTGCTCAACTCTAAGCAACTTATAATCTGTAACAATTATTCTCCTCTCATTTCATGGTCTTTGTTCGCAGGATTAGAGTTCCATACCCCTTCCAATGGGGAGCACCTTCATTTGATGCTGGTGAAGCATTTGCTATGATGATGGCTGCATTTGTTGCTCTTGTTGAGGTTCTATTTTTTTACCTGCCTGATATAGAAATTTGTCAGAATTGTGGATGCTACACTATCTTATTGGAGGCTTTTCTTGTTAGACAATGTTGTTGACTGCATAGAATAGGCTCAATAAATATTATGAACCCCTAGTTTTTGGGGGAAGATATCTAAGAGTTGCTTCTCGGCTTTCATCTGTTCTTTTCTTTTATGACTCCCCTGCGCTGTTTTCGCCCGTTTTGTTTCCTTTGCAGTTCTGTTGTTTCTTTGCGCACCTTCTTTTGATTGCTAATTCTTATGAAGAAACCTAGGGATAGACAAACCTGGAACCAACTCCCTTCTGATGGTTGCTTTTGTTCTTTTTTCAGTCCACTGGTGCCTTTATTGCAGTTACGAGATATGCAAGTGCTACTCCCTTGCCACCATCCGTACTCAGCAGAGGTGTAGGTTGGCAGGTAAGAAGGCGTTTTCCTAGAATCATCCCTCCCACTCCCTTCCCTCTCCATTCTTTAGCAGACCGCGGAACAGGAATCATGAATAATCTCATCCAGTTGATGTGTATCTTTACTTGCAATCAAATACATAGGATCTTTTGGAATGATTTCTGTTTTTTCCATTTCGACATTTTTTACTGGCTTAATTTACCTTTTGATTAAGAACTTCCCTTCAGGTTATCCACCAATATTGTGATGCGTCTATTTCATATCACAGAAGTTAAATCTATTTCCTCTCAAGTTCAGGTCAATAGGACAATTATTCTCCAACCAATTTTGGTTCCTGACCTGCAGATTTTGATCCACTTTGGATGTGAGAAAAACAACAGATGGCATATGTAGCAAATCTCAGTTTTTTTTTGCTAAAAACCCTTGAATATTCTTGCATACATAGCAGCAACCTTACCGTCTCGACACAGCTCCCTTTACTCTCTACACTATCTAATGTTTTTTCCACTGCCTTCTGTTTACCCTGGAGGATTCTTTAATGTTCTCAGAAGATGACTTGGGAATTGGGTATTACAAGCCAAATTATGCAGGGTTTTATCTAGTTCCAATAATTTATTTCTTGTCCCTTCTCATTTTTCTTGCAATCTATTCTTTTTACAGTCATGTTGTGAACTACACAATGCTCTGGACATGCTAGTAACCCATTAGGTAGATTGGGAAAAGCAAGGGATAGAGAGTGAGAGATAGGAGTGTTAATTAACTGGATCTGGATAACTCAGTGTTGGGACCATGAGAAGAGAAAGGAAGACTTCTTTTTGTGAGAGCATGTATTTGGTAAAAGAAGAACACGATGAGTTTCATGAGGATGAACTGTTTGCTTGGCCTTTCTACTGTGCTCTTTAATATTTTCAAATTACAAGTCTTCTCTGTCGTAAGTTTAACAACCTTTTGTTTGTATCTCAGGGAGTTGGCATTTTGCTGTCTGGGTTGTTTGGCACTGGGAATGGATCTTCTGTATCTGTGTATGTCCAGACAAATTCTTCTGTTGAGTGATAAACTCTTGTTACAATAGTTGATTGAAATGACTTTCTTTTTTCCCGCGTACATGCAGTGAAAATGCGGGTCTTTTAGCACTGACACGTGTTGGAAGCAGAAGAGTTGTTCAGATAGCTGCGGGATTTATGATTTTCTTTTCAATTCTAGGTAAATCACCTGCTTAAAACATTCCTTTGAGAAAGACCTTCCTGATAAAGTTGATGATGCACTACCCTCTCCCTTTCTTTTTGACCTGTGATTGTCTTGACAACACGATTGTCTTCAGGAAAATTTGGAGCAGTCTTTGCTTCAATACCGATGCCCATTGTAGCTGCTTTGTATTGCATTTTATTTGCTTATGTGGGTAAGTTTATTGATCCAAGGTCATCCAACAATCTCTGATCCATGTTATTGATGAATTATTCAGTTCTTATATTGTTTGTCCTTTGCAGGTGTAGTAGGCTTAAGCTTCCTTCAGTTTTGCAATCTGAACAGTTTCCGTACCAAGTTTATATTAGGTTTCTCCATCTTTCTGGGTTTGTCGATTCCGCAGTACTTCAACGAGCACACAGTTCTTCATGGTTATGGACCTGTTCACACGGGTGGACGATGGGTATGGCAAATTGGCATAGCTCCTGAATATCATAATCATCTCCACTTATTTTCTTGTTTTCTAGTCATGTATAAGAGCTTGCTGAGAAAAGTTACTTGTGCTTTGCTATTCTTCAGTTCAATGATATGGTTAACGTGCCATTTGCATCGGAAGCTTTTGTTGCGGGTATCCTGGCTTATTTCTTGGACAACACAATGCACAAAAGGGATGGTCAGATAAGGAAAGACAGAGGCAAGCCATGGTGGGACAAGTTCAGGTCCTTCAAGACTGACACGAGAAGTGAGGAATTCTATTCCCTGCCATTCAATCTCAACAAGTATTTCCCATCTGTGTGATTGGCCCGTATAATGAAGATGGAAGGGTCATACTCGTACGCGATATCATCACAACTCTGGGTTCCTCCCACACCCTTCAAAGCTGTATTGGGGCGCATTATGCCGCGCCACCAATTTACTTTTACATGTATCTGCTACTTTCCAAAGGTATAAATAGTCTGACCAGTTGTGGAAGATGCTTAGAACATTTGTTAATTGTTTTCTTTGATGTAAATCCAAGGTTGTATGTACTCTGAATAGTAATAGAATAATCTTGCTGCTTTCAAATTGTATGCTCATTTCAGCAGCAAGAAGCCTCTTAGACATGGGATAGTATTAAGTTTGTGATGCGATTATAGTATTAATATTGTTGGGGAAGATCATAGTTTAACTAGCAGTCTAGCACACACAAAGCAAGTAGGAAGAACAATAACACAAGGATTAATCATTTTCTGTGTTGGCAAATGTTAAGGAGAGGCTTTACATATGACCATATAATTGATTAATTACTCATCTGTACCTTGCGAGGGTAGTTTTCAATAGGAAAAAAAGGAAATAAAGTCTGAATATTTGAAATATAGCTGAGCTTCATGTAGGGACCGTGGTCAACTTAGAAGAATTGCCCACCACATAATACTTGTTAATATTTGCAATTGCCGTGAACTTCATGCATGATTAAGCCAAGATAAGGAAAGACAATTTAACAGTTTTATGACATCCTAGGCCAATTTTTGTGTTGATTCTGAAGTTTTCAGACATTTGACGGCCATAGTAACACCAGAAAATTACACCAAATGACCTTGATAAAGGGTGGTCTTGAACTTTTGACCACAGCCTGTCCTATGGGCAAACCTTTAAGATCAAAAGGCAAATCTTGTTGACTTTAGAAGTTTTGTTTGTGGAGTAAGCGAGGTCAAAAGTTCAAGGCCACCAACCTCCAATAGGGGTAGAGCCAGGTGGGAGCAAAGGGGATTCTTGGAAGTTTCTTTGGAGGAAATTTAAATTGCATGTTCAAGGTTAATTTTTTTTTTTTTTTAAAAATATATTTTTAGTAGATGTTGAATCCCTTTTAACTTCTTCATGTGTTTCGACCACTGACCTTCATAATTGATTGTGTTAGGTGATGAGAATTGATGTCAAAAGGATAATACATGTAACATATTATTAGTTTGGTACGCGCAAACAGGAAGATAGGTTCTGTAATTCATATTGTTATAGACTCTGGAGTCCAAAGCCAACCTACTGGAAATAATGGATGTTTGTAATTTTATGTCCAAAATGTCAAAGTTGGGCCATATAAGCCATCGTACATGACTGGACTTAGGATAAAAGTCCAAGCATTACAATTTTGAGTTAATTTCTTATATTGTCACTCAACTTAGGAAAATGTATCATTAAAATTATTTATCTTTTTTTTTTTTTTTTTAATAATGTCATTCAAGTTTGTGCATTTTCCTTACAAACTAATAATTATTAAAAGTGACTCAAAAAATAAGAAAAAAAATGACCAAAATAGTCCATTAAGTTTGAACTTTGAATTTTAATAATCCTTATTTTTTGACATGAAATATTAATAGGTCTCCAACTATTTTTACGTTTTTACTTCATACATTAGAAATTTTGTATATTTTATCAATAATTACATAATATAATTTAAAAAGACACAAATCATAATATTAAAAAGCAAATTAAAAATACAAAGGATGTTGATTTAGAGCGTAAAATAAGTAATTATATTTTAAATGAAATAAAGAAGAAGAACAGTTATTGTCCAAAATTGGAAATTGTATTTAGTTTTTAAAGCCAAGTTGAGGAGGTGATATAATTTTCTCCGAAATAATATCACAAGATTGACAAAAATAATATTTAAAAACTTTAACATTTTAAATTACGCAATGATTATATAAAATCTCCTAATTTTATTTGATGTCGAATGATTTATTCTATTATCAGAGGTCTATAATATGCATTAATTTAATTTTTTTTTATAGAAATTCTTTAAAATATTTATATATGATTTTTCTACTAGCTAGAGATCCTAGTTTGTTTGTTTTCTTTTGAAGAAATTCATCGTCTTCTTTATGAATTATGAATTTTCTGACAATAATTTTGGAGTAGAAGAAACTAACAACTAAATTTGATCTATTTTATCAAAAAATAAAGATTAATCATAAAGTGAATAAATATAGAATATTATTTTATTATTGAACTCCTAAGTTTTCAAATAAATGGAATACATATAAGCTTATTTCTAACAATACCAATCACAATTTTTGGTAGACTTCGTTAAATTTAATACCACAGTTAGAAGTTGAACGAAAATTGTACTCACTAATTTTTATAGTTGAAAGTTTATTAGTATTTCATATTGTTAAAGAATAAGGATCATTTAAATTCAAAGTTCAAACTTAAAAAGGACTATTTTGGTCATTTTTCTCTCATCTTTTGAGTCATTTTTAGCAATTATTAGTTTTTAAGGTAAATGCACAAATTTGAATGATATTATTGGAACAAAAAAAAGATAAATGACTTTAATGAGACATTTCCTTAAGTTGAGTGACAATATGAGGAATTTACTCTTACAATTTTCATAGTCCAAAATATATAATCCATCTTGTTATATATGTAGCGGGGCGGAGAGATGTGGGAGCAAGGGTTCATTTAATACCCTGTTTGGCGTAAAATTATATTGTCTATACGAATTTCAAATTATTATTTATTTTTTTTGTATTTATAAGATTGTTGAATCCTCTTAATTTTTTCGCGTGTTTACTTCTTCATATTTAAACCCCTTAAATAAATATCATGCTCCGCCAACCACTTGGAACACATTAATTAATTAATTTTAGCAAATCCCTTAAATTTGGGGAGGGAGTAGATTCAGCCAATAGAGTGATGTTGAATGTTGACCATGTACCACTAACTTAAGGTTATGGCATTCACTAATGCTGCCAAATATATCAAAAAAAATAATTAAAAAAATACTGTACCATTTTGTTAAGTTGGAATGGGACATAAAAAAAGACTAGAAGGAATTGGTTTCGAATTTTATTTTGGCCCAAAATCAATTTGAAACTGCATGTTGTGATCTTCTTTAGTTGGATTAATTTGCCTAATTTGACCAGTATTTTCTCTTAGATTAGTTAATAATCAGAATTAATAATTGGACATGTTTAAAGAAATCCTTTAACAATGACTAACTACATTTCAAGAAACTGATTAACTTTCTAATCAAACAGAACTGGCATGAAGAACAATTATATCAAATTTACTGGAGCTATTCTAGTGCTTAAAGCTGTTTGATGGGAACGCAGAATAGGACCTGCTTAGAATTTCAATATGCAAAGGTACTAATACTGGGGCCATAAAATTTTAGGGCTCTTGCCCACTACTAGTAATTGAAAAAGAAATCAAAATATGTCATCCACTAGTTTTTCTTTGCATTTGCTGTGTCTCTCCCAATTTATGTGATGTTGTTTAATTAGACATGAAGTTTAAGAGTGAAAGGACGGTTTTTTAAACTTGTGGTCTAAAATAAGTCATAGATATCTATGTGATTGTAAATCATCTAAGGATAAAAAGGGAAATTTTAAGATAAATTGTCACTAAATATGAAAAGGTATCCTTATTTTTACACCGACAAAATAAAGAATGTCATATAAATTGGGATCGAGTAGGTAAACGTTGGATTTTTCATTTATCAGAAAGCTCAGGATATTCGATTAGGCTAGTGGTTTTTCATTACTAGCTTACAACTATTTTATACTCAACTTTAGATTGTGGTGCAGGAGACAATTAATCAACCAAAAAGAAGAAAAGAAACAGTTCAATTCTTGCTGTAAAATCAAAAATGGGCTCATTCTAAAAGAAAAAACATAGAATCTCACTAAAAGGAGTTTTATATAAGGGTGAATTTTCTAGATGATTACTCAAATTTTATTTTATTGCATCGAAGTTAGAAATTAATTTTATCTAAATATCACAAAAATCACTAAAATTTTCTTGTAACTATAAAATTACTCAACTTTGTAAATATCATAGTAATCCAGTGGGAAACAAAGAACGCATTTTATGTAATACTTAGATAAAGTTCCCGTTCGATTATAAATTTTGAAGTTGAAATTTAAAAGATTGAGTTTTTGAAATTTGAAGTTATATTTGTGCATGCATTTTACTTGGAAAAAAATGAAGTTTTGTGAGTGAAAGTTCCAGAAACCCAAAAACTGGCTCAATTTTTGGAAATTTGAAAGTATTTTAAAATTTCATGGCCAAATAGATATTTGAAGGTAAATTTTCAAAATTTACGACCGAACGCTAGCAAAGTTGATTGACTTTTGGTTACAAAAAAAGTTATTTGGTGATTTTCTATGATACTTAATTATGCAAAGTCGAGTGACTCCGTGGTTGCAAAATATTTTAGTAACTTTTTGTGATACTTCAAAAAAGTTAAAGTGATATTTATGTTATAAAAAAATATGTTTAATAACTTTGTTGTAATAAAAATTAAGGAATGTCATTGTACCAAATCTTATAGACTTATACTATTCGATATGATTTTGTATAAAATTCATATATTCTTCGGCCCACAAGATGTTAATTGGGTTGGATGCAACCTTATGTGCATTATTCCTATTTTCAGATGAGCGAATTTTCAACATTTTAATTAATTATGCATTTATTGTTGCAGAGAAAATGAAACCTTTCAAGAGTCAAATATTGAATATTGTTGTATCTTGGAAGATAAAAGTTGCCATCACAATTAATAAGAGCTTTAAAGGACATTCTCTATGCTTCAAATGGAGTGTCACACATCACAATAAGGGGTCGTTTGGTGTGATGGATAAGGGAAGTTCCGGGATAAATTTTTAGTAGTCTTTAATTCCTTGTTTGGTTACAAAGCCTGGGATAACTTATTCCAGGATTAATAATTAGTGATGGGATAAGTTATCCCTACCTTTGGGTGGTATAGTAATACCGGGATAACTTATCCTAAGATAAAATATGAGAAATGACAAAAGTACCCTCTTAACCCCTTTGTATACATCACTTTTACATACATGTATATTCACATCATTTTTAATACCATGAATAATAACATTTACAACCTTCACTACTCAGTTATTTTTATAATAATTCTTCATTTTTTAATTAAAAAAATACACTATATAAATATAATTTTTATTTATGAATATATTATACGTTGAATTTATTTGACTAATTCTTATGTTTATTTATATTTTGATTTCTCTATTGTTGAATTATATATTTTTAATTAAATATTTATTTAATCACTTGAAAGTTTGTATTTTATATATCAATTAAATTGAAGATAACTTTAATATTTTACAATAAAGGATTGATATGTGCTTAAATGGAGTGACATAAGTAATAAATCCTAGCTCTTTTACTTTAACATACTTGAGGTGAAAGTTTTATTTTTAAGCTAAATAAGATGGACGTTTATTTTTAAACACACCCGGCACAATCATGAGAATGCACACACAAAAATATTTAAGCTAAATAAGATGGAAATTTTATATTTTAAGAATGAATAACTAAAGTTTGAAAGAAAAATATAAAAAATTAAATAATTAAGGTGAAGGGTATTTTTGTAAACAAACAACTTATTCTTAAAAATTATGCAATGTATATTATTTTGAATACAACAAACTAAACATTCAATAAAAAATAATCCCAGCATAACTAATCCCATGATAACTTATCTCAACATAACTAATCCCAACATAACTAATCCCATCATAACTTGTCTTCAAACCAAACGACCCCTAATAGTCTTGTTTCTTTTGAACTTGTCCACACATATATAATTCATCAACTTAATTAATCTCATGTACCAAACAGGAAAAGTATAAGAAATTTCATATAGCATGTATATACTGTATACATATTAATATTTGATGGTTGGGTATACAAACTCAAATCCTTGAAGTAGGCCAGGCCCACTTGTATCAGCCCCAATCATGGCATGGTCCAAGTCAAGTCAAACCAGATTTGCCCGTCTACTTTTGTTTTGTTTTGCTGTACTAAAAATAAATATTTAATTTTATTTATTCAATTAAAAAATTAAGAAATAATTTATTACTATTAATTTATCCTTTTGTTACCTATAATTATTTTTCAATACATTCTCAAAAGTCAAAATATTAAATTTATTTATTCATATGATATATAATAAAATTGTCATTCACCGGTCACAAGAAAGTAAGTACTAAAAACGATCACTTATTTTTATCTCGTGCAAAATCTTGATTGATGCTGGAATGTATACACTGTCACCCTTTGTGGTATGGGCACCTTTTTTACGAAGGGATAAGCTTTATTCTACAAGGTTAATATGCAGACAAATGCTACCTACTTCAAACTTTGTTATATGACACACTTTCCTTTTTAGTCAGTCCCAAAAAGAATGACACATTTTTATATTTAGTAACAATTTAACTTTAAAATACCCACTTTACCTTTAATGAAATGATTTACAACCACACAAATATCTATAACTTATTTTAGACCACAAGTTTTAAAAGTCTTCCTTTCTTTCTTAAACTCCGTGCCAAATCAAATTACATCACGTAAATTGAGACGGAGGGAGTACTTTAATTTCTAGGTACCATGCCATTTCAATAAAAATACAACGGGAAAAGGTCACCTTATATTTTCTGCTTTATTTCTATACTAGAAACATCAAAAGTAAAAAGTGGAAAAACATTAGAAGAATTGTATTTTTCTGATTCAATTATCTGGAGAGTAATATATACTATTTGACACAAAATCAGGATCTAGTTAAAAAATTATATAATAAATAGTAAGAGATAGTGTGACCAAATCATGTTGGTGGTACTAGAGGGTGAAACAAAAGGAAAAAGGAGCACCATGAATTGTCATTTCGTCGGATGTGAAGACATAAAAACCATAGGAGGATTTGGCCCAGCAACCTTTGATATTCTTTGTTCTCTCTTTCTTGGGTTATTGCCACTCCATCTGTACCTTCTTGTTTCTTTCCATTTTCTAACCACCAATCATATTACTTGGTCTTCATGAAAAATGCAGAGGTTGTTACTTGTTTGTTGTTAGGTTGGTAAAAAATCAAGAATTTGACCCCATTATTTTTCACATTTCCCGTTATTATTACATCACTATGTGACACTATAACTATATCAATATTGGCGCGGAGATATAGACTATATAGAGACGTCGTAGCAAATTAAATTCAACAAAACTCAATATATATTGCATCTAGCTCAGACTATATATGTGTTAAGAAAATTAGATATATAAAAAGCAGAATTTACTGACTCAATATGTTGAATAAGTTACAGCCTACACGTATAACTTGGTGGACTAATTGATTGAAGATTTTTTTACCTTGTGTAGGACATTCACAAATCACAAGGACGATCGATATGTGGATGGATTGCAGCCATGCATGCATGAAAACTCAAAACTTGTTATCATCCTCTTTGTCAATAGTCAAAAGAAAGTCTATTTTATCATTAATGTGGAACGAGTAATGAATTAAACTCATTGAATCAAGAGGCATGAAGGTAACTAGCGCATGTGTGATGATTGCAACCTAAAGAAAACCATGTATTACTGTTTCAAGTACTTAACATCTCCATTTTTGTCAAAAGATAAAGTTACTTGCTATCATTTGAACAATATAATTGATTGATTAAGCTTTCACAAGCATTTCATATTTGAGGTTGCAATTATCTTTCTTTAGATGTTATTGACTGAAACATGACAGAATTGGTTGACCACTTTGTCACATTTGTAACTATTTTGGTCAAAACGTAATCTTTAAGGTAAATGGATCAGCTCAATGAATTCCGATTTCAGCATGCTTTCTTCGTTCTCACGTTTCAATAGGTCTTAGGTTCAATTGTTTCTTAAATTCTGAGGAGTTTTTAGGATGACAACTAAGAATATTAAAAAAATAAATGTTTAGTTGATAAAATGCTTTTCAGAAGTTGTCTCCATCAACATGAATTGCTGAAATTCATCGAAATATATATATATAAAAGAACCTAGTTGAACCGACATGATTATCCCAAATTCTCAATATTATAAGGCGATTACAACAACAATAAAATACTCAATGTAACCCCATAAGTTGAGTTCGCGGGGAGGATAGGATGTACAGAGATCTTATCCTTTCTTTTTAGGAAATAAAGAAGTAGTTTCTCATAGACCCTCGACTCAAAAGGAGTGTTATCGACGTAGAATTGTAAAAGGTATATAATAGTTTCTCATAGACTCGACTCAAAAGGAATGTTATCGAAGTAGGATTGCAAAAGGTATATAACAATTAAATCGCAAGATAAAAATCAAATGAAACAACAAATATACAGTACCACACAATTTCAAATGAAACAACAAATATACAGTACCACACAATTTCTAAGGTGATTCTTGCTATTAAAACAATTGGAATGTAAAATTCTATTTGTTGGTGATATAAGAGTGCACGTCACCCTAATCAACATTTTTTTTTTTTTTTTAAGAACAACATAATTTTGTTTCTTAATTAACTCAAAAGTGATGGGTAGATAGGAAGTCTTGTTTTATAGGTATACTATCAATTTTATACGTTCTTAGCTAGTGAAATTGATAGAAGCTGAATTTGACCTGTTGAGAAACCTCATCTTTTTCCCAAAAAAAAAAAAAAAAAAAAGAGTAAAAAGATATGGGCAAAGGCAAAAAGGAGAGTTTTATATTGATGTATGCTTCTTTTAAGGGAAGCAAAGATGGTATTTAGGTCAGAAAAAATAACAGAGGTTGCTGAGTGAAAAAATAAAAATGAATAAAGCTGACTATGACAAAAACCAATGTCTCATATTGCACGGGCAAAGATATAAAAGGAGGAAAATAAATTTGTTTTTTATTCACTTTTTCCATATTACTAGAAAATAATTATTCTTTTTTTTAAAAAAGAAAAGATAAAGAAACGTTTCATGTACTTCCTCCGTTCAAATTTATTTATCACTATTTTTCTAATTTGATTTTCATTTTTACTAATTGTCATTTTTTCCAAATCAAAAAAAGATAAAAAAAAATTTCATGTTTTATCCTTAGTATTAATTACTTATTTCTCAAATTATTTTTTAATACCAATTACTAAACATTAATAAATAAGAGCAATATGATAAATTTATTATATCAATTATTATTTTTTTAATGAATGTATCATGTCAAAAAATAATAAGTAAAAGCGAACGGGAGCATAGGATTCACACGCGACAAGCACTTATGAGGGCTGTTTGGGTGTGTTGCATGCTTATTGTGTGGATGTTCTCATGGACCCCACATTCATGAGAAAAATCATCCAATTATTTCCCTCACGGAATTTCACGCCTTTGTTTTGACAAAAAGAAAAAGAAAATAAATTTCATGCTTTAATTTTTGTTTTGTTTGGTGAGCCATGCCAAACATCCCCTACCGTCTCTATCAATTCTCTTTTATTTACCCACCTTCATACATTTCGCGTGCACTTCAGTCTCCGAGGTCAATAAGGCTTTTGACATTTTTTTAGCTGTTGTTTGTCACAAATTTTGAAGTTTAAATTTGAACGAGACTTTTAGAAATTGTGTTTAAACAATGTATTTTATGAGTGAAGCTGAAATTTCTAATTGAAAAGTATTTGATAGAGAAAATTTTAAAATCTGATACAAATTTTATGATTAAACATATATTTAAAGATGTATTTTTTATGGTCAAATATTAACTTAGATCGTGTGAATCCTGTGAAACACTAATAATCTTTAGGTCTTAATTTATGTGATATATTAATTGAAAATGCAGTTTAAAAAAATTAATTTTGATATTCATAATTTAAAATAAATTATAAATAATTAGTATTAATTATAATTTATCTTATTTAGACTGATAAAGTAAAAAATTAAAATTAAATCATCGGAAATTAACCCTGTTTCTGAATTGTGGGTTCGACATTATTTACATATAGAAAAGTTTGTGGAAAAGAACTTAGGTAAAAGGCATTTTATATGTGAATATACTAAAAGCATATTCCCTAATATGATTGTTTTTCTTTCTCAAGTAGCGTTGTTTTACATTGTCTAAAATTTTGAAAATATGTTAACTTTTTGCCTAAATCCTAAAATTTTGGATTGAAAAATAAATTTCCCCTTTTTCGATTTTGCTTAAGATCTTTAAGTAGTACTTCCTTCATCCCCCTTTTTTTTTTTTGGGTGGAAGTACTTCCTTTATCCCATTTTATACAAAGGCATTATATAGGACACAAAATTTTAATTAAAAGATAAAATACTAAAACTTACGGTTGTAAGATTATCTATCATAAATAATTTATATGTATTATAAATTTATGTCATTAAAAATAAAAGTAAAAAAAGGAAGTGTCACGTGAAGCGTAAGTGGAGGCAAGGAACAGTATTCTTACCATCTTTTGGATAAAGAATTTATTTGGTGGTGCGGTAGAGTGGTAAGTACTTTTTTATTTCTAATTATAATTATAGATTTTGAATTTGAGTTCTGAATATAAAATCGTCTTTCATAAGAAGCACTTTACCTTTCATGGTGAGACTTTTTGTTGCGAATTCGAATTACTCTACTTCGATGTAAATACCGAATATTGTGTGGAAAAAAAAAAGACTTTTGAGATGGGTAAAGTGGTTGGAATGAAGAAGGTAGAAGTTGCGCGTTAGCTGAGTTAGTGCAGTGAAGAATAGTGGTTAAAAAGCTTTGGCAGTAGAATGACGTAAAGTATTGTGTTTACGTGAGAGAATAGCAATGACTTCTCATTATTCACTATCACTTCCTTTAAAACACTAGCACTCTATTGCACAACAGCTGGTCCTTAAAATCTTCGTCTAACCTATCTTTCATTATTAAATTAAGTAGTTTAAAATCAAACATATACTATAATTTAGGAATTTGATTAATTCAATTCTACTACTTAATATTTAATCAAATTAAACCAAGAAAAAATGTTTCAAATTTGTTCCTAAAACAATCTATTTCGCTCAACTTTTTAGTACCACATATGATGACACTTATCATAGAGAATATATTTGAGGCTTTGAGCTCATAGTGGAGCCAGTTTTTCACTAAAAAATTTAAAATATAAAGAATATTACATGAAAAAGTTAAGAGAATTTAATATTAGTATTGGAGGTGGATTATGCGATGGAAGTGATAGAGATAATAAACATGAATTTCCTGTTGGATTAATTAACCAGTGTCAGGGTTATTTGTTTGACTGAAATGGTTGAACATATCACATATGTCATTGAAATGAGAAAAAGAGTGAATATATAATATAAAAGACTAACAACAGAAATATTGTCTACTCAAAAATTAAGCCTAATTAAATAGTTTAGGGATGAATTTAAGTTATTTTCTTTTGTTTGGAGATACGATACTATTATAAATCATTTAGCCTATGAATACATTAATATTTTTATATTTATTCGATGTGGGACAATTTACGCATAACAGTCACATTTTGATTGTTTTGGGGATGGGCGGTGGGGATGGGTAATAAAATGGTGGGTGGGGTCAGTTAATGGTTGAGTGTGGCTATAAAGACAGCGCTATTGTGCTTCGTTATCTCCGATCCCTTCACTTAAACACTGCTACTTCTTCTTCACAAAGCATTAGATAAAGTCTCGAGAGAGGGAAAATAAATAAATAAAAAGCTTATAGTAAACATAGAGAGAGATGGGCAACTGCCAAGCTATTGATAATGCAACTTTGCTTATACAACACCCAAGCGGCAGAGTTGACAAACTCTATTGGCCTGTCACTGCTAATGAAATCATGAAGATGAATCCTGGTCATTATGTTGCTCTTCTTCTTACAACCACCACCTTGTGTCCACCCACTAACCCTCCCGCCACCACCGCCACCGCCACCGCCACCGCCACCACCACCGCTACTGCCGCTTCCACCGCCAAGAAACACAGTAACAGTGTAACAAATACTGGTACTACTACTAATATTCCAGTTCGTATAACGCGTATTAAGCTTCTCAAGCCGACAGATACGCTTGTTCTTGGTCATGTTTACAGACTAATTACTACTCAAGGTTGGTTAGTTCTATCTTTGATTTTCTGGTTAATTAATTACGGTACTGAACAAAGCTAGTGCCCTTAATTAATTACCGAGTTTTATACTAATGTTTTGTGTTGCTAATTAATTATGCAGAGGTGATGAAAGGGTTATGGGCTAAGAAGTATTCGAAGATGAAGCAGCAGCAGTTAGAATCCGGAGAAAAGACTGAGAAATCAACGAATTCACATGAACTTGTTAGAAGATCTGAATTGGACAACTCCAAACAGGTGATTTTTTATTTTTATAATTTTTTTCAAATTAAACTTTATGCCTTACTAGACTTGCACATGTCATTTCACTTGCTTCTAATTGAAGATAGGAAGTAGAGAATCTAAAGTTCATGAGTTTGAGTTGTGAAAATAGTTACTAATTTTTGTATTAAGATAGACCGTTTACATTATATCGATCCTTTGAATATTTTATGCATCGAGCTATTTTTTTTTTCCTAATGGAAGATGATAAGAAATTTTTAAAAAAATGAAGAAAAAAACAAACGACTTTGAGCAGAATTATCTCAATCATACATAATAGAAATGAAGAGGGTGGGATAAAGGTGATAGATTTTTGTTTGTTTCTTGTCGACCTTCAAATTAAAATACTTGTTTCTCTGTAATCTAGACCAAGAAAAATATATTAGCGTCAATTAATACCAGTTTCGGGTTCTAGTTATATAATAAAAAATTAAAAAAAAATATTCATTATTTAATTATGTAAATGTGAATTTTTCAGGTGAAACAAGAAAAGCATAGGAGTTCAACAGGTGCAAAACCAAGAACATGGCATCCCAAACTCCACAGCATATCTGAGGCTACAAGCCGAGACTAATTCAATATGCTACTATTTGGATTTGTTTATGAGATTCTGGACTAGGTGAAGTACAAATCGCTTCCACCAGGGAAAAAAAAAGATGGTTGGAGATGGGTAGTTTTCTGTCGTTAAATTAGAGCTCTATGCAAAATTAATGACATGTACAGCAAATATGAGGAAGTAAAAGAAAAAAAAGACTTACATTGGTTAACTTTGTAATCATTTGGAAGCCCTTCTTTAATTGAATGCCATTGTGGGCTTTGTTCGAAGCATCAAATTTTGTTTACTTATTTGGATTCTAATTGAATTCGAACGTTGAATGAATTACTATCATTTGCGTTTGATTAAATCAGTCGTACGAATTAATCAAGTTCTATTTTATCAACCCTTTTCCCTGTTTTGAGATGAGTACGTATGTGAATCATAGAAGATAAAAGGGAATTCTATAGGTACCTGGTGTAACATTCAACTACTGTACTCGGCTTTTTACAGCTACCTTATTTGATGAAAGTTGCCTATTTGATATTTACATTTTAGATTAGTAATTGAGACAAAATCCTTAGATCGTGAAATACAAATGACTAGAACAGATAACTAGTCAAGTTTTTATTAGAAAAATGGCTAAATTTGTTTTTATACTATTTCAATTGAGTAATTTTACGTTGAGAAAAAATCTCGTGTTTCCATTAATCTCTAGCAAATTAAAGAAGTTCCAATCCAAAAGTAATTTTCATTCATAGGTAAAAGTTGAGTAGATTTGGAGATTTTTCTTTTTTACCCCTACTCACCCTTTTTTGCTCCCTTCATGACTCGAATTCGGGTTGAATGTGAGGAGTGTTTACCGTCTGAACAGCTCCTCCTTTGTTGGTAAATTTGGAGATTTCTTTGAAGAATTTGGACACCCATCTCATGCTAGAGTTCCCATTCATATTTCTGATAGTACATGGTAAGTTTGGACGCCATGTAGGATCTCACCTAGGATACATATGTCTATTTATTCAACTTTCTATAAGTTTAAGTCCTACTTGTGCACAATCAAAGTTGGAGGGCGTAGATGCCAGCTGATGCAAAGTTAAAAGGACATGGTTTTGTATTATGCCTTTATACTACTAGGAACATTACAAGGGCTTTGATAAAATAGAAAAGGAAAAGCGGTAATCCAAAATTTTACCAAACAATGATAGAAGTATAAATAGTTGCTCCTACGAATAGAATAATAAGGTGTACTGATATCATAACATTCATGAGTGCGCAATGCTTTTAATAAATCTTACTTTTGTAGCAAAAAGGGAACACACAAATGGAAAAGCCAGCAGTGGGAGAAGAAATGAGAGAGAGACGGAACAAAAGCAAATTGAAAAAGTAAGATATTAATTGAGAGTGAAAGTGTGAAGAAAACACACAAAAGGAAACAAACAAGACAGCAAGCAAAAAGTATGATATGCATGCGTGCATTATTATTTGGTAGGATATGTTCAGCTTCATCTATATGATAGTATATATATCCTTAATAATGCTTTTTGATTTGCCAAATGAAATGGGGCCTTTGCTAGTCAAACGTCAGTATATAGTATTATGCATTATTCATCAGAAACAAACGCACAACCCCATAAAATGCTACCTATCTAATCATTCCTACGTAGGCTAATCAAATTTTCTACACCTGGTGACTGCCCTACTAAGAGTGGCTCTTATAAGTCTTCATGGGATAAATCATGTAATAGCTTGATAATGAACCTAGGAGTTGAATTATTGTTAAAGAAATGAAACTTGGCCTAGTCGTTTCAACCTCAAAAGCTAGCTAAAAAAGTGAGGATTGTTCAAGCTATATTAAAGAGATTACTCATCTTCTAAAGAGCCAATGTGAAACTCTTCACTCCCCATCACGCCCAGAGCTGAGGCTCAATATAGAAATGAGAATCGGGATGAGTCCTACTCAAATATTATACATATTAAAAAATAAACCTTGGACCTAACTCAACCTCAAAGGTAAACTCAAATTAGGTGGAATTCTTCATGAAAAACTGAAGTCTGTACCAAATTAGGAACTTCATTTTGTTCGTCTTTGGAAGAGAGATGGCACACACAATTTGGGATATTTCAAAAAAAAAGAAAAAGCAAAAAGAAATCAACTTCCTAAAAGGATAATTTATCATCAATTGGGTTATCCAGTTCCTTTGTAACCTTAATGCTATCGGAATGTAGTAAAAGACGACACCAACAATAACATACCCAATGTGATCTCATAAGTGAGGTATAGGAGAATGGTTTAAAAGATGGGAAGGAATTATTTGATTCAGTACAGATCTAGGAAGAGATTTCAAAAATTCCTTTAGATGTTATGATACTTTCACGTATTATTTGGCACATTATACAAAACGATAAGGGCAACCTATCTTCCCATGATGACGCCCTGTTCCACATACTTAAATACTAATCACTATCTTAACAAATAATAACAGCAATAATTTGGAAAAAAAACAATGCTTTTACTTAATATTCCACAGGCAAGGCATCACTAAGATTATTTTAGGATCCACTAAGAAAAGGAACCGCAATAGGTAGCATAAAACCATAATCAAATTCTAAAAATGGATCACCTGGCCACCTTTGATATGGTTGGGATAAGCCAGCTCAAAAGTACTCTTAACACGCTGTGATGTTTTCTGTTTTAGGCCAAATTCATACGATTCTTCCTAAAAGGTTTCACACCGTTAAGACTATTTCTACAACTTATTATATGTAACTTCCTTTTCTTTCCGCTATCAGTATGAACTTTTATTCCCACACTCAATACATATATGATAGAGTGGTC
Source organism: Capsicum rhomboideum (assembly GCA_031232105.1). Taxonomy (NCBI): domain Eukaryota; kingdom Viridiplantae; phylum Streptophyta; class Magnoliopsida; order Solanales; family Solanaceae; genus Capsicum; species Capsicum rhomboideum. The sequence goes on from CP124716.1 coordinate 9,823,251, forward strand.
CACGTTTATAGCAAGCTATTCTCAGATGCTAATTCTAGTGGGGAAAGTAATCTGCTTAATCATTATATGACTTGCGGCCTGCGGGGTATCTGTAATATAATAAAGCAACTAGCATTCTTTGTGACAGGTCTAATAAATGGGACAACAATTGATGAGCAAAGTTTAAGAATATTTTCTAGTAATAATGCTTTGTTCATTTTTGACTTAAAGCAATCATTTCAGACTTCTTTTGTTGCACTGGAACAAGCCTGCATGTGCATGATGCCTTCTTCTAGTTTCCCCAAAAAGCCTTAATATTAGATCCTTCTTTTTTTATTTTTTAAATTTCCCAGCCACCAGCCTATTCCCTACAGTACTAGTTGGAGAAAACAAAAGATAGCTTTTCAAAATTGGCTCTTGTAAAATGGTAGTACAAAAATATTATCGGTTCAAACAACTTGTGTATGTGCGATGATAAACCAAAGCAAATATTGTCGATTTCTTTTATTTAGCTAGATGCGTTTTTTCTTGCACGTCTTTACTTTCAGCTGCTTTGATGAGATAAAAAAGACAGGATGCTAGAAATTTAGCCAACTGTGCCACTGGTTCTTGACCACATGAGCTTGAATAATCAAATTAAGATCACGACATTAATGTACCTATGGTCCTGATAAAAATGTGGCAGATCATGTCCATTTGTAGGACCTTCAATATTTGATTTGCAATTTCCCAACCTAAGATGTGAAGAAAACACGTAACTAAGCAGCAAGTGCAACTATTTTGCATCTTCTACGTCTTTAACTTATCCACCTATCATTTCAGTGGCAACAGAGAGTGATGCTAATGTTATGAAAGGTGAAGGTTCATTAGTTTTGGTAAACCACTGCAAGTCCTAATAAGTATCTGCATTTTTGGTCCAATTGTCCTCTTGAAATTCAATTAAGACATTTACTTCAAAACAAAGGAAGCAATATGTCAATTTGTAAAGTTGCAAATGTTGGGACTAGGAACCACATACCTTTAACACCTAGATATTTCGTAGAAAATTATTTATTGGAATCCTAGAGAGCACAAAAGTTCCCGGAGTATTAGTTTTATTCTTTTTTTTTTTTTTTTTTCGTATTCTTAGATTTTCATTACCACTTGTTGTTTCTTTAGCCTCGACTGTTGTACTATCTTCTTGTTGTTTTTGCTTGTTGATACTGCATTCTTTTACATCTTTCTTTGAGCCGAGAGTATATCGGAAACAACCTCTCTACCTTCTTAAGGTAGGGGTACACTCTACCCTCCCAGACCACACTTGTGGAATTACACTGGGTTTTTTGTTGTTGTAGAAACCACAAAAGAAAGAGCTTGAAGGAGAGCCTTGATATAAAGATAGACATACTAATTCAAAAAATCACTGCAATTTTCAGTATGGCTAATCATGTCTGAAAATTTGTGGTGAATACACCTTGAGAGCATCTGATCAATGTCAAGATACACCGGAAAAAATTATGGTAGGCTTTTGAGATGGTCTAAAATGGACCACGTAATGTAGAAGAAATAAGGTCATGTGAGATGGATGCAGAAAATTAACATATTTCAAGAACTTATGCTACAAATGATAAAACTGTGATACAAAAGATGAGACGATGCTGCAAGTAAAATTAATAGAGAGAGAGAGAGAGAAAGCATAGGAGAAATAAAGTGCACACATTTTCATTGATTACTTACAAGGAGAATGAACTCAGTATCTAGCGAGAATTCCTGGAAAGAAGACAAAACATATCTGAGAGGAATGCAGAAAATGGCACAGATACCATATGAGATATAAATCACAGAAAAAAACCAAAAAACAAAACAGAGATGCAACCAAAAAGATAGGAGATTACGTTCGGGGAACTCATAAAGCAGTCGGACTGTGAACCACTGCCACTCGTTAGGGTTCCCAATATAATTGACCTGAAGGAGCTCCAGGGCTCTCTACTTCCTCTGTTGTGTAGTTCTGTGGATAACTTGAATACCAGAACATCCTTTCCATCCCTCGTTCAATCTGATATACCGGGCACTCATACAATTGACAAATACATCATGTCTAAAGAGGTTAACTTTCTGCTGCACCTTATGCATGAGACCTCATATCACAAGCAAACCCTTCAGTTGGCTGGTATAATGGATTCCAAATCATTGAACGATAAAGATGATAGGAACCTGACATGTGAGACAAACAAGATAGAAACCTCAGACTTCAATTCCCGTCCTGTAAGTTAAAAATCTAAAATCAGAAGAGTCTTACAAATTACCCTCTGCTATGAACAGTCGTGCAACATTCTTTACAGATATAAAAACTCTTTCCCTGAACTGACTACTATGAGTAGTCATATAGAAAAATTCTGCTTCCAAGAGTATAAAAAACAGAAGCAGGCTATAAAATACAGATCTCTTGGTCATAAACTTCAGAAATGGCCTTCAGTTGTGATTGGCACTCGCAACGAATTCAAGTCTCCAAACAGATTCATGGAACCAAATGCTAAAGTCTAGCTTTTTACCAAGCCAAGCTGCTGCTTCCTCGTTCTCTCGTTCAATGAACGTATGTATGACGTTAGCAATAATGCCTTCTAGGAAAGCACTATCCATAGTTCGTTTAATTTGTCCAGAACTTCCAAAATCTGTGGGTGTAGCTTATCAGCAACACGAAACTCGTGAACAACACCATTCACCTCGATCCAACTGCATCCAATATCCGATTGGGTCTTTCTCTGACCCATCACTTTCCTCACCTCTGAAGCTTTCTCCCAGTTGCCTAGAGATGCATACAGATTAGAGAGCAGTACCTCACTTCCACTTGGTCCATCAGAGTTAAGCTGCTTTATAAAATCTATAATGCTATCACCGAGGAAAATATTGCGATGGATTCTACAGGCACTGAGGAACGCCCTCCATATGACTATATCAGGTTTTATGTGCATGCTCTTTACAACTTCAAGTGCCTTTTCCAAGTATCCAGCACGGCCAAGTAAATCAACATAACAGCCATAGTGCTCAATCTGAGGTTTAAGTCCCCATAAGTTCTCCATGTTATAGAAGATTGACGAACCCTCTTCTACCAGACCTGAATGACTACATGCATTAAGCACCCCTATAATAGTCACTTCATTTGGATTAACATTTTCATTTAACATCCTGTTAAACACGGTTAAGGCATGCTCACCAAGCCCATGATATGATAACCCTGATATCATACTAGTGAAATTGTGCACGTCAGGTCTTGGAATTCTATTGAAAACCAATCTTGCAATGTCTATTCTACCACATTTCGCATACATGTCAATAAGAGCAGTAGATATATTTGAACTTTCATAAATTCCATTCCTCTTAATATAAGCGTGAATCCAATTTCCCTGTTCTAAGGCCCCAAGATTAGCACAAGCAGATAAAGCACAAACAAGAACAGCCTCATTAGGCCTTACCTTATCCTCAAGGGAACAAAACATTTCATTCAAATAGAGAAGTACCTCCATATACCTTCCGTTTCCAGCAAAACCCGATAAAATAACAGCCCAAGAAACATCATTTCGCACTGGCATTTCATAAAAGATTTCACAAGCTTGATACATTTCACCATTATTTGCATACCCACATATCAAACTAGTCCAAGAGAACACATCTCTTTCAGTCATTCTATCAAAAACTTTGTAAGCATCATCCGTAATCTTGAAAACCGCATACATATTAATCAACGAATTGCCCACGAATAAATTCGACTCAAGCCCATATCTCACCACCAACCCGTGAACAATTTCCCCGTGTACAACTGATCTTTGGTGGGCACATGACGTAACAATAAAAGTGAACGTATACTCGTCTGGAAGAACCCGAATGGGGTGGTCTAAATTCAAGAGTTGGCGAAAAAGACTAAAACTTTCTGAAGAATTTTGGAGTTTGCAGTACACTCTGATCATTAGATTCCATATTAGAATGGGTGGTGAAGGCAATGGATAGTGAAGGAACAAAAATCTTGCTGAGGTAACTTCCTTTATATGCAGGTAACAGTGAATGAGAGAATTAAGTATAGAAGTAGTTGATGAGAGTTGTTGGGTGAGTATTTGGGCATGTATTTGCTTAAGTTGGGATTTAGGTGGGCGTTGGTGAAGCAATTTTGACAATTCTTTTCGAGGAATTTTGTGTTGAAAGACGGCGGGAAAATTGGCCGTTGAATAACAGATTCTACATTTGGGTATAATACAAGTCAAGTGTTTGGCTTTACGCCACGAAAGCAAAAGCATTTGAAGTTTAACAATGAAGAAGAGAAACTGGAAATCAATTGGGGGTTTCAGCTCTAAGCATACTATATACTTAATATTCAGTGCTCTATACTAAGTTTCTGGCTTGTGGTTATGCTAAATGACTTGCCTACATTTACGAAAGCTAATGTATTCTTCTTATATCATTAGCTATAATTAATTCAAGTTTACGAAATTTCTAGTCTCTAAGATTAATTTTATATGAATAACAGTATAAGTTTGAGCTACATTTTAACCAATCGGGTTGCAATATTTTGACCCAATAGTTTCATAGGTCATTTCGGGTCGAGTCAACAAATGAGTTATGATCCAAACTTTTTAAATTTAGGTGGCTTCGGCAAGTTAGAGTTACGGAAACTGAATTATTTTGCTACCTTATGTCTATATAGCTTCGTTCTGATTTCGAAAAAGAGACAAATATATCCCCAACTATAATAAATGGTACGTTTATACTCTCCGTCATATTTTGGGTACACATATGCCTCTACCGTTAATGAAATGGTATGTATATGCCCCTCACACTAACAGTAGGGACATTTGTGTACCTAAAGTATAACGGAGGGTACATACATACCATTTATCATAGTTTTGAGGTATATTTGTCCCTTTTCCGTTTTAATTTTTTTATCCCAAATAATTAGCCCAAACCCACTACACAACTTAATAAACCCATCAAATCCGATTTCAAACCAATTCGCCCCGACCTCTATTTTTTGTTCCAAACCTTATACTCCTTTTGTTTTTCTCTTAAATGTGAACCTCAATCAAACTGCAGTAATTGGTTGCTACTGCTAGTTGGTGCTTACTAGTTGGAGGGAATGGAGATTAGGCCAGAGGTGGCCGGAGCTAGGGGTGCGGCGATGGTTCACCGGTGGGGTGTTTCCGGTTCGATAGAAATGGTGGCTATGTGGTGTTGACCAGTAGTGGGTAGTGTTTCTCCGATGGAATTTCACTGAAAATTGAAACGTGAGGGGTTCAATTTATTTGGTGTTATGGGTTAATGATTTTTTTTTTTTTGAAATTGGTAGTAGTGAGTGTTATTATATTGTGTGTATATCGTTATAGGGGTGGGAAAAACTCGTCTATTAGACAGGCGTCTCTTGGGTCGGATAGCGGGCTTGGATTAATTATTTGGGATAAAAAAATTAAAACAGAAAATGGACAAACATACCCTTGAACTATGATAAATGATACGTATACCCTCCGTCATATTTTGGGTACACATATACCCCTACCGTTAATGTGAGGGGCATATACGTACCATTTTATTAACGGTAGGAACATATGTGTACCCAAAGTATGACGGAGGGTATATATATACCATTTATCATAGTTCAAGTATATATTTGTCCCTTTTCAATTTTAACTTTTCGAGTCTCCATCAATGACTCATCCCTTAAATGATTATTATTAGCATTTGTTTACCATGACATTGAAATACAGAGAAAGGTAAACCAGAGTTCAACGGCTAAGCCTTTTTTTTTTTTTTCCTGTTACCTTCTAAGGAGGATAAGATGGATTAACAACTGAGCACAAGTAGTCAAAAGAAACTGCAATAAAGGACACTGAAAAATGATTTAATTAGCTTATGAGCCAAGGAAAGTGCCAAGGGAAGTAGACCTTTCCCTGATAAAAGCCACTCCAATTTCCAGACAACCACAAGAACAATCACATTGTGCATACTTTTAAGCAGAACTATTTTATTTATCAAGTAAAACACACACCAAGACAAAAAGAAAAATGAAGTGAAACTCTGTTGACTCTCTCATGAAAATATCACATACTGCCATTGTAAATAACTCTCTTGTATATATGTGTTTAATCTCTGGACCTGATTCAGGCCAGAAAGCCGACTCTCTATTTCGTATAGCAAAATCACACGAACACGGAAATTTTCATCAGGCAGGACTCATTGCATTTCCATTCTCAGTCACCCCTTTAATCTTCTCATGGTCTTCCATGTGGCTGAAGTTACCTCTTTGCTTGAAGAGCTGCATATGATGGTGCCTACAATAGAGCTTGTGATCATGGGCCACATAATTCGATGGACTGATCACACAACCCCCATGGCTACATTTGAAACAAGGCCTGTGGTAAGAAGTGCCATCAACGGCCACCTGTGGAATAACAATGACCATATAAGTATCGCAGGGTTGGATTCAGTAGAGAATCAACTTTTTAAAGGTGTTAATAACATATTTTGAGAGGTCAATCTGTTGATAGACCTTCCTCTTTTTCCACTAACTGCCACTACATAGATAGGAGAACTTGGTTTCGTTAGTCGTGCTTGTAGCATAGTATTTGTATTATTTTAGTGTGTTATTATTTGTTGTATTATTTGGTGAGTCTTGTTTATGTTACTATTGGGTGTGGTTATACCTATTGTTTCTTGTCCCTTTACTATTTCTTTTCTAGACTGTTGTATCTTGAGCTGGGGGTCTATCGGAAACAACCTCTATATCTCACATCTGAGGTAGTGGTATGGACTGCGTACACTTACCCTCCCCAGACCCCACTTGATGGGAATATACTGGGTATGTTGTTGTTGTTGCCACTACATAGAAAAAGAATATTGTCACTACCTTTTCCAGGGGGTAAACAGTTTTCTTGCATGCAACACATTTATCTTGAGTTCCACCAAACAGAGCTGAAACTTTGTTATTTGTTTGTGTCTGGCAAAATCGATAACACAACACAAGTAAGATCAACGGTTAAAAAGATGAGAATGGTATATGCTTAAGATCAGATCATCGACGATCTTGACATTAGAAATCAGTCAATCATGGAATACCTTATCAAGAGATCTTTCCTTGACTGTTCTTGGACCCCCTACTACAAACAATATAACGAGCAAGTGAGATCAAGCTTCAAAGAAATATATAAATAGAGAAGGACTTATAAAAAAATATCAACTTGGTAGCTCTAGCAACCTTCAAAACTCTTGTTCAAGCTTCCAGTCATTTTGAATAGCTGATCAAAGTGAGGTCTGCAGTATAAAACTCCTTCATAGGAATTGTAGTTACTTAGCTGCAGAAATTAAAAAATGACAAGGAAATTAAGACCACAATATATTTTTATTGTTCAATGAAAAAAGGCATGAAAGTGATCATAAAGATACATGAGAGTGTAGTTGACATCATACAATTAGTCAACCTAGACTACATGGCAATTAGGCGTATATTGTTTATGTCTATGCTAAATCAAGTAGCACAATGACATAAAAGCCTCCAACAAGCATTCTATGGTAATGAAGTCATAAGAAATAAAAAATTCCCTGTGGTTTTCCAAATTGAAGTATGATAAGCCACCAGTATCATTGCTCCGGCAGAACGGACAATTACTGGTAGGCAGAGCTACGATTTCAACACAAAACAAGAGTGATATTGCGACAGCTTGCTAATTAGCTGTTGATTTGAGGGTGTGACTTAACTACTCAACCAGAGAGTGAAGGCCAAAGTTTGTACAATAAGTGTACAGTGTCCGTTTTAATAGATCCAAAGAAATGCCCGCACTTGGGAAATCGAAGAATTAATCAAAATTCAGAAGGGAAGAAATCTTGGTTCATCCTTTGTACTACTATCTTTTCACAAATAAAATAAATCTTCTAATTTATGTTTTAACTAATAGGAGAATAAGTGTCATTATGAGAAGTTATTTGAGGAGAAGGAGAAGAAAATATTATGTTATTACTATGATATCCAAAAAAAAGGCCAACACTTGGGCAATTGAGCAACAAATCAGAAGTTACAAAATCATTGTTTATCATTGGCACTATCTTTTGAAAATTTTAGTTGAGTAAAACAAGTGCAATAGTAAGTTTGTAATATGATCGATTTCTGTACTGCTCTGATATATTCATTTAGCATTATGAAAAATTCTTTGATGGCAAAATAAAAGAGATAAAACGAAAAGAATCATAAAAGAGAAGCAAAGGCAAGATAAAAGTGCAAGGAATTCAAATCTTCAATGTAGCAAGACAATAAACAAAAACAAAAAAGTGAAAAGAAACCATAAAATGATTAGCCAGCCTGTCAAGTCAACCACTTTCCTCCTGATTGCACTAGCTTTATCAACATTTTAAATGATCCAATAAAAAGATTTATCTTTCAGAATTATACCTACTATGGATTTCAAATTTCTGCTACATGGCTTTTTCTTAGTGACAAACATTATTAAACAGTAGAAAATAGCCGGATTAGAGAGGAGGTGAAAAACAAGAGTATAGGGTTGTGTTCATGCATTGGAAATTTATTAGAACCTCTGTTTATAGAATATCTATCCACTAAATTCTTGAGCAGTGGTGTAGGATCAGATCCCAAAGATAATAAGTATTTTCTTTCTTATAAAGGAAGTCTTTTTCAAAGGTTCTATAGAATATTTAGAAATGATAAACCTCATTTGATATGAAGGGTTTTAACTTATATATACTGAGATTATGAAAACAAAATGTATTATGAGGTCATGTTACGAGCCTTGTTTTCAAAATTACAGATCTCACTTTTTAAGGAACGTGGCTTATAGAAATCTTTTGGTGATCTTATAGTGTAAAAATACATAACGCTATCGTCTGTCTATTGGTGCATATTATATAACTTAAAAACTATATAATGAACCGTTGCCCCATAGTACCTTAGGGTCCATGTATAATGTATGGATAATTTACTATGGCCGACGCTAAAATACAGAGAGATAAAAGATCAGATAACCCTTGTAGATCGCTTCATCATGATCAAGATGTCACTAAAGCTATTACCTTAACAAATAATCCTGCCTACTAGCTTCAAGTTGAATTAACAAGTATCATGGTCTATCGATCTTGAACAAGCACAAACATTCAATATTAACAAACCATCACCAGAAAATCCCTACCAATAAAAAAAAATAACACACTACTTTGAGGAAAATGTTTATCATAGATGATCTCAATTAGTCCATATAAAAGGGGATATATAATTGTAAAGAAATGAAGTAGTATGACCTTAAGAGTACCCTTGCAATGATTGCATCTGAAACAAGCCTTGTGATATACCTTGCTGTCAGCCTTAAGTTGATCCACCAAGTAGACAGTTTTCTCACAGGCCTTACACTTCTGTGTTGTCCCTCCAAAAGTTGCCATTCCTTTTTTTCTGTGCAGATGGATAGATCTCCTACTCAAAATTCAATGAAGATTCTGGAACACGATCCAATAAGGAAAAAAGATCCCTTGTTTCCAAGAATAGTCTCCCACTTTCTCAAATTAAGTCTTTGAAATTGTAAATTTTTGTAATTTACAGGTCAGGAAGGAGTCAGAGAAGAAGTGCGGGCGTTACCTTAAGGCATAGGCGTGTTGAATAACTATTAGTAGTAGCAGCGGACAGGCCTTTTCAAATGTTGGCTGTCCACATTGTGTGGGGTCTAATTAATGCTAATTAAAAATTCTTAGTTTGCTGACTTCTACTTTAGTTGGATGGATGGACAATAATAACCATTGCCCAAATACCAGCCGAATGTTAATAAGGAGATTCTGCCTTTCCGACCCCCAACTATACCTCTACATTTTTAGCTATTGTGTGCTGTAACTACAGTATGCATTTAATACTCGCTAGCGACTTAGGTCCTCGCTATCTGATCCAGGGACTCATACATCTAATATTTTCACTTAATGAAAGTTTGAATTTAAATAATTTAAAGTTTGGATCATTCAAACTATAACGAGTCTTACAATGTGATTTTATGTCACACCTTATCTATTATAACTACACAATAACCACTACTAATCTTTAACGCACCACGAGTCCACGACCAGCACCAACCATCATTATCAACAATCTCTGTCACCAGCCACAGCCATCACCACCCTATCATTATCTCCCCCAACCATTAACCACCCTATCACTAATACCAATTAATTTTACCATCCGCTACCTCCACTTTTACCGCCAAGCAACAATCGCTACGAGCTACCATAACATGACCATCATTTCTAGCCATTACCGCATAATCATCTGCTATTGTCTCAGAACCTCAAACCACCTCCACTAGCGACTAGCATATATCGTCAGTGTCACCGCTATTTGGTGGTGGTTATTATTATTAATATACACACATTCAACTTTAAAAAGTCATATTTATGTTTCAAACGTCTTAATTTTAATATAAATAAACAACACATGAGTTATGGAATTTTTAAAATTTTTCTCCTTATTTTGTTTATAATGAAAAATGGATACTTGAATTTGGGAGTATGCACTTCGTAAGCCCAATGGCGGAGCTAGGATCTTCATTAAGGAGGTTCAGAAAATGAAGAAGTAAACACATAAACTAGCTTAAGGGAGTTCAATCTCTACTATATATATTTGAAAAATAATTTTAATCATGTAAAAATAATGTAATTTTTCGTCGAAAAAGATTTGGATGAACCCTACCTCCAAGCCCGCTCCGGCCCAATACCAGCTGCCAATGGAACCGTTCCACCTTAAATTTTGTCGCTGTTTGAAGGACAAACTTTTCTGTTAGGTTATGATATTGTAACTGGTCAAACTGTCCAAGCATTCACATCATATGAAATCAAAATAGTTCAATCACCTACCATTTACGGTTCAAATTCGATTCACAAGTCATATGATGATTAATTACGTTATTGAAAATATTTAGAAATAATTCAATGTGAAAAGGAAAGTCTATTCATAATATAATTAATTTTGTTTTTGAAAATATTTAGAAATAATTCAAGGAGAAAATGAAAGTTTTCATATTATTTTAACATCTTTTTGTGTTTTTTTCTGGTCAATTTTATTAAATTGGACAGACAGAAATGCAAGTAGGGAAGTACAGCTCATTCTCAATCATTTTTTGCAATTTATTTTTGTTTCACTTTTACTCTCTTTTTTGGCAGACACTTTACTTTTTGTTTTATAATATTCATTTTTTTTTCATTCATCAAATAAAGTGGGTAGTCGTTGTATTTATGATCATTTTATGGGATATCCCAGCCAATGCATGAGCCCTCCTTTTTTATTTCTTTTTCTTTTCTATTTTTCTTATTATTTTCTTATAAATACATTTTTCTTCCTTTCACCGAAAGATGGTGGTAGTAACAAGAATATGCTATACCCAATGATTAAGGAAATAACCAGAAGACATCACATTGGAAAAACTAATAACCTCTTATTAAATATCTATGTTTGAATTGATTCCACCATTGTAATAATAACTACAAAGAATATAGCATCATTATCCTAAGAAGAATGGAGCCAAAAATAATTGTTATAGTTATTTAATATGAACCTCATAAACTTAAAATTAATTAAAGGTAATAGAGTGCATACACCAAGTGGGAGTACGTAGGATTCTACCATCATTCCAGCAATGTAATATACCTAAAGTCGACATCCATATGTTAGGTAATGTGCATTAGTCCTTTTAAACACTAATGTTTAAATGTGGGACACAACACGAGGCATTTGTGTACGATTTTAAAAAACTAAATTGGAAGTCCTCCTCTAGTTCAAAATAAGTAAATTTTGCTCATGAGGTAGATGTTCAGCACATTTCAAGACAATAAAACTGCATAATAATTAACCAGAAGTTCTGCCTTATAGACAAAAATTAGAACTTAGGTATGTTGCCCATCAGACATAAGTTCAAACTTTTGCGCATAAGGCGAACGTTTAGGTTATTTTAATATAATGAACAACTCAATTAACCAGAAGTTATGCTTTATAGGAAAAAGTTAAAACTTAAGTATATGCCTGTCAGACACAAGTTATAACTTTTACTCATAAGAAAGACGTTTGGGACATTTCAAGATAGTGAACGTATTCAATTAACCACAAGTTTTGCCTTATAGACAAACATTAGAACTTATTAAGCGAGAAACAAAATTAAAAATCGAACACTTTGGGAAACGAAAATTCAAGACCAGACATTTTGGTGATATAAAATCAAAACTAGACAAACACTCTAGGGGGACACTTTAAGGTGTAATTTTCTCCATACATATATGTATTGATGGGCCTTCTCTATCGTATTGGATTGAAGCCTAATAAATGGTTTGATGTGAAGCCCAAAAATTATTCGAATTTATGTGGAAGGGAGAGGTGGACATGGTAAGTAGTACTTATCATTTTGATTTTGTCATGAAAACAAAACCATTTTAGTGAAGGTGGAACTGCCACGTTGGTGTGGCCGTTAACGCGAACGATTCGTAGTTGGTGGTTGGTTCGTTCTCCTTCATGAAGCCATCAGTAATTTTCTACATTGACAAAAAATGCAAATGGCTTTGAGAGTAGCAGCAGCGAGTCCTGTTGTAAGACGAGCCAATATATCTCTGCTATCACTTCCTGCTTTTCTCTCTTCTTCTTCTTCTTCTAAATTTCTTCCTAATCCAACCCCTCTTCAGCTGAATCAAGATGGTAAAGTTCCAATCAACAATCCAAATTTTCTTGATTTAAGAGAAATATTTCTTTGCTTGATTCTGTACATGATCATAATGGTGAAACTTTGGTTAATTTCCACGACTGTTTTTAAAATGTTCAGGACCAAGATACTCAATTCGGGCAATAAGTGGAACAACTGTGGATCCTGTGGCATCCAAGAAGGATATTAATGATGAAAAATCTCCAGAAAACTGGAAGATTAAGATGCTTTATGATGGAGAATGTCCCCTATGCATGCGTGAGGTATTGTACAAAATCAAATAAAATAGTCTTCTCTCTGTTTCTGTTCCCTGTAATGAATGTAATGGAGTTTCTCTTTTACTTCTATTATGGGTAACGGGTTAAATTTGGTCAGGTTGACATGTTAAGAGAGAAGAACAAAAGTTATGGAACAATTAAATTCCTCGACATAAGTTCTGATGAATACCGTCCAGAGGAGAACCAAGGCCTTGATTATGAGACGGTATGATCCTTAACTGCGTAATTTGTATCTAATGTAAACCATTAATTAATTACAACATACATACTGTTTAATTAGCTAGCAAGTATATACCTGATTTAACTAAACTCATGTAAGGTTAGCACTTCATAGTTTTTTTTTTTTTTTACTCAACATTCTTCTTTTGTCTCCATTTTTCGAGCTCCCTTCTGTGTTTTTTTTTTAAACTTTTAATGAAGCAATGACTATATATCACCAATTTTTTAGGCTATGGGAAGAATTCATGCTATACTATCAGATGGAACTGTGGTTACAGATGTTGAGGTGTGCCATATATATTTTGATACTTGTATTTTTCTCCTTCATATTTGAAACTTTACATATTTTTTTCTTCTCTTTTATAATTGGTTTAGGCGTTTAGACGGCTCTATGAGGCAGTTGGTTTAGGATGGGTGTATGCCATAACAAAATATGAACCTGTAAGTCCTCTTCAATTCAAGATTTAATTTGTTGTGTCACACTGGTTGAAATGTTCTCATGAAATTAGCTTGTGATTTGCAGATTGCAACTATTGCTGATACTGTGTATGGAGTCTGGGCAAAATATCGTCTTCAAATAACAGGTTAAATCCCGTTTGATTGTTATCTTTCAAACTTCACGTATAAAAATGTTTGGAGACAAAGAACAGATGTACTCTAGCCCCATATTGAACATTTTCCTATCTGGTTAACCTGCAAAAACGGATAAAAACATACGTCTATCTTTTGGAAATGTTTACAGCAGTATTTATTTTCAGTTTTTTAAAGTAGTTTATATCTCTATCCATCACAGGATGGCAGCAGGAAAACTATTTTCAACATGCTTAACTGTATAAAGGAAAAATATTCAAAGAACTTTTGATGGCATTACATTTTATCTTATCAAGCCATCATGGTGCACTTCAGAAAGCCATCCAATACATGCTAACGGCATAAAGTATCAGAAACAATTTCCTGAAGCTGTATTTCTTGTTACAGGTCGACCATCTTTAGAGGAAGTTCTGGAGGCACGAAGGAAGAAGGTGGGATCTGCAATGTCCCTATATGATCTTCATTTTGTTTAAGCTAAGTTCTGTAGTAGTCAGTGTTCATACCTTTTGGAAGGATTGCATATATGAATAATCACAAAGAAAGCCCTATCGTTGTCCCTGCCAGTCAATGCATGTATCGTATGAGTACCTTTCTCAGCATTTCAATTGATGAGCAGGTTGCATTCATACTGGCTTCAGATCCATGAGTAGTATGTGAACCTATAGATTCATTCAGCTTTTCTCTCCTGTTAGCGTTGATGAAAATTCCGGTTTAGATTTTTGAATCTCATGCATGACACGTGGAAACTGTATGGATGATAACATTTCCTACTGAGATTATATTTTTTCCGTTTCTGGCAGAAAGCAAACTTGATTTAGATCCTTCATTTGTCTTTGAGTATAATGTTGAGCTTCCGCTGGAAGACCTTCAACAGATAAAAAGCCTAATGAGGGCATTTGTTTTAGTGTTTTGATACATAGGAAAGTCTACAGACTACAAAAATCTCACTCACCTATGTTGTTTCTTTCCATATAGGAGGAAATGTGTAAGGACAGCAAGGCTTGCAAAATGTAGGAGCTGGAGCCAGAAGGTGTTCATCAATAGAGTCAGATCTACTAATACACTCTTGCTGAGGCTGATACGGTGTACAAATGTGAAAGACCTACAGTTGCTTTAGTGCTTTTACCAATTACTATAGAATTGTATACAGAGCAGTTGTTTTCTATTGTTCGACGTATCTCAAGAATATAGCATATACTAGTATACAGAATGTATCCAATAGTTAGTCAAGTGATGTCCTTAAATACATTTTGTTTCTCTGAATTCATTCAATAATAAACGCAGAGTTCCATTTTCCAGAAAGCTGAGGGATAACCTGTAAATATGACATCTAAAGCTGCTGCTTCATTTACTTCAATTTTTCTTCTGGTAATGCTTACATTTGAAACCTTATGCCTGGTCATAAATGGAAGCTCACAAAATAATCAGGCTCATTTATACATCAAATCATTGCTGATGAGAGTAGTAACCGCGTTCAACAATTTTCTACACTTTCATGACTTAAAGCACCTTATGTGAGGAATAATAACAAAATAAGTCAATATGTATGATCTTTCTAAGTCAGACAATTTAGCCAACAAGGAAACATCAATAGAGAAGGCACAGAAGAAGTATTAAGAGTACTGGTAGTTGAGGATTCAGAATCAAAGAGACAGATAAAAACTAGTACAAATAAACTCAAAAAGACACCAAGTTCAGTACAGGTTCACGAAGAAGATATTGGAGGTGTAATACACCTTATATGAGATAACTGCTATAGCATTCAATAGGTAATACCTTGCGAGGATATCCCAATGGTGAGACGATTTACTCTGCCGTTTCTTACACTTTGAGCTCAACTAGTAATAGAAAAGACGTGCTCAATGAAACTCCATTTACCTTGTATGTAGCTGAACAATGAGAAAACCAGCATATAGACTACAAAAAATTTATGTGTGTTTGTGTGTGAGGGAGAGGCATAAAATTTCATGGAGCGATTTCCATATTAACAACGCAACAAGCTAAGTCTTTGTTGTCTCTCAAAATTGACCAGATTACCATCATTTCTTCTTCAGCAGTTCTACTGAATGCGTCTCATCCAAATCTGCAGCAAGTAATATGAATGCAAAATCTTGCCTCACCAAGTATTATTTCAATTCCCTTTCGTGTTGGCTACAGTTGCAAGAAACTTATTGCAAAACAGAAAAAAAGAGAGAGAACATATTATTGAATTGAGTGGCGAGCAACAAATAAGGGCCTCCTTATATAGGAGTTTGAATTTCATGAAATAAAGGCACTCTTAATTGTTGGAATTCCTAATTATGAGATGATCATCAATAATATTCTATATAATTAACCAGGATATAAAATGAATCTAAACACTTGAGAACATATAACTATATTAGATTCTCAGTATGGCCTCTCAAATTAACTTGAGAAATGCAAAGTGAAGCAAAGGTTAAAAAAATGAAGACTTCTAGAGACGGTGAATCCCAGCTACTACTACACCCGAATGAGTGACTAGAATCAGCAAGGGGAAGGTTATACTTTCCTTGTCTGTGATGAGGATCTCTGAGATATATCCTATCAACAGCACAACATAACCAGAATAGTCAAAACTCATTCTTCAATAGTAATTAATATTCTTTGGCAAGCAGCAACATCACTAAGGAAATATGCACCTGATGTCAAACTGTTTATTGACAGGCTAAAGCAATAGAATCAAAAGACTTTCTGCTTCTTCAGAGGTTGAATATCCCGTAGTGCTGCAGATCTTCTTCTCATTGAGGACTGCCTAAAGATTTTAAGCAACATTTTCCACCGGTTATGCACATTTACATTAGAGGCAGAGGCATCACGTGGTTGATGAGCTTCAGTTTCAGAAACTAAGTCGTCAAGCCGGTAGTTGCATAGATCAATCCAATCTTGGACTGAAGGACTATATATTGGGGAGTTAGAGAACTCCAGATTACTAATACTGGTGGAACCATAATCATCCACATTGATAGCACTAGCACCTCTTGCATGAATGACAGATGAACCATTGCGCTGAAAAGAGGTAGAACAGTCTCCATCACTTATTCTAAAATTCTCAACACCGTTACTGGTTCTAGGGACCTCTCGGATTGGAGAATCTGAAGGGTTCATGGTTGGCAATATTTGAGAAAGATATTTCAAAAGAGAAGTCTCATTATCAAGTGCTACCACATGATCCCAATGTTTACATGCAGATACCATCAGCCTCTGACCATTAGCCTGTCAATCTCAAATAGAACGAAAACAGCGACAAATATGAGATAAGAGGAACAAAACGAAAGAGAGAACAGCAGAAGTTTCGGTCTAAAAAAGTCGTGCCTTATCACTTTCAGATAATTGATTCATAGGTAGATATTGTAACCCCAGAATAAGTCCCTGCACCTC
Organism: Capsicum rhomboideum; assembly: GCA_031232105.1. Lineage (NCBI taxonomy): Eukaryota > Viridiplantae > Streptophyta > Magnoliopsida > Solanales > Solanaceae > Capsicum > Capsicum rhomboideum. Next base: position 9,840,400 of record CP124716.1, read on the forward strand.
TCCAACAATGTTAAAAACCACCCCTTCCTTTTCTTGTAAGTCAATATAATAGTATATCTGTTCATTAATTATGCATCTTCGAGCATGGCTAATTGTCTCCTCCAACATTTTTGGCTTTAGATTAAGTACCTGAAAATCAACAAATATATATGTTAATAGCTTTAGGTTGTAATAAAGGTGAAACATGTAGTGTACAATGAAAATTCAGCTTTACACTGTTTATCTCAATGCTAAGTTCCAATACAAGGTTAAAATGGACAGCATCAATCCTTGAGTTTATAGTAGGCTAGGTATACAATCAGTGAGTTAGAAAGTTTTCAGGGTTAACCGTTAAAGGTACATGCAGTTCAAATAAACATGTTTATACCAGTAGTAAGCACTCTGTAGGTGAAATTTAAGAAGAAAAAAGGCAAAGCAAATTACACATTTGAGTCGCTCACGGTCTTTTAGGAGCAAAACCAGAAAGTTCTCTACAGTGTCAACATTTTCATCTCGGAGGCGATGCTTACTGCTTCTACCTATATTTTTTAACCTTTGTACTCCATCGGATAGAGATGGTGGATCATGCTTCTCATGATCTGCAGATAGAACCAGCAGTAATCAGTATCTACGCTAACATGTCAGATCTTGTAAAGGTTTAATTTTCTCAGGTTTATCTAGTCTACAGCTTGACAGACAAAAGATATTCTAAAATGGAGGATGCAGGACTAGCTTTTGCAAAAGAGAGGGAAAATTTCTGGTAAAAATTACTAAGAAGTGTAATTTTTCTTTTCAAAACTTTGGCCCTTGCAAACCTCCTTTGTCTGCCCTTATGGTGTAAATAGAAAGCTACTTACATTGCTGGCGCCCATCCTTTACAGTGAAAGATTCAGTCCTTGCTTCTTTTACTTGACCATTGAAAATGTCAACAACTCGTGCACCTAGCCTGAACATCCCCGTCTTCATATAGATTGAAGAATGTGTTAATCTGATTTTATCTATATAACCAATGCCTTTGTTAAGTCTCACATGTACAGTTTCTGCAAGAAGAGACTTTTTTCCTTCCCTCTCTCGCACAACATTGCTACAGAACTCCTCAGCTGTCCAATTACCTCCATCATCATCTCCAAATTCTCCCTTAAGAACAACTATTTCCACTTTAGCTGAGGCTTCTGGTCCAGAGTCAACAATTGCTCCAGTGTTATCATCAACTAGAGCCACTTCAATAGAATTACCTCCCTCTCCTTTAATTTCCACTCCGGTAAGTACAGGAACAGATACTTTTGTCAAGAACTTCAATTTCAAGCTTCTTGGTTTAGGAGCTTGAATATCTTTCTCAGGGTTTCTGGAGAACAAAGATGTCTCAGATACGAGATTGACAATCAAATTGATTGTGATAGTATCACATGCTAAATTGAGGATAGGAAAACAGAAAAACACATAGAATGGTTCTTACCTCTTGGCGAACAAAAACTTCTTCTCTGCCAATTCAAGTTCACGTTTTACCTGAACCAAGAATGTACTCTTAGAAGAAGTCATTGGAATACGAACAACAAAGTCATAACTACTAAATCCCCAGGATTTAAGCAGTATAAACTTTCTGCAGCAATTAGCCACCGGATTGGAAATAGTGATAACTAGACTAGTTTCATGTTTAGGTGACCTTTGTTTTGAAAATTTAAAAACTGAGTTTCCAAAACAAAATGCACCTAGTTAATTCAGAATTTCACAAGTAAAGACATGATTTTCCCAATTTTAAAGCTCCACTGGTCAATTTTTAACTTGACTAAACAAACTGGTAAAGTGAAATATTAGCGGATCAAAATCCATTTACATCAAATTAAAACTCAAAGCCGCTATATGATTGATTTATCATATACTCCCTCTGTCCATAAATACTTATCCACTTTTGACTTGACACATATCTTAAAGAAACAATAAATAGAGGGTAATTTTACTATATCACCCTTTGAATATAATAAATTTAGTCATATTCTATTAGTTTTATAAACTGGACAAGTATTGTTGGATCCAAAATAGAAAAGTGGACAAGTAAAGATGGATGAAGGGAGTATTAAAGTGTGTGCATTCTCCAGAATCAACTATAGAGGATTCAATACATTTGAATTTTGAGGAAACAAGTGTACTTACAGCATTACGAATCAATATTTCCAAGGTTGGCTTTAGAACGCGATTAAAGGTCCGTATCACCATCACCTCCAGCATTTTCTCCATGCTAAGTACAAGCAAAGAACAGATAACCGAAAGAATTAAGAAACACAAAAACAGAAACTTGTCGAAGCTGAAGAAATTGTCATACCAAGAAAAAGAAACCTCAAACAGATAAGCAATTGTCAGATTAAAAAGAATCTTGCTTTAACTTGAACAAGAAAATTCAGTATCAAATTAAGCTGCAGAAAATCAATCAGTCAGATTCTTTGTGGAATACTCCTAAACGTTTGCATGGGGGTTAAGGGTAAATTAACGGAGGAGATATATAAAGAGTTTTCTTTACCCCCTCCATCCCACCCTTTTTCACCTAGAAGACGGAGGCTGCTTACCATCCGAGCAAATTTTTTTGTCATAGATAAAGAGTTGACTTACTTTGGTGATGAGAAAAAAGGTGCGAGCAGCTCATCCTCAGAGTTGCTTTTCTGGGTCGATCCAATAATATTAATGCTACTTTCACCAAAATCCTGAGAATTTGACATTATGTCATTCACGGAAACACTATATGTAGAAAACTCGAAAGGTTTTGGACAGTACTACTTTGTTGTAGTAGAAATAAACAAATGTTAAGTAATTTGTGATGGATGGGGATCAATACAAAGACAAGAGGCACTATATATATGCATATTTATCTATAGAGAGTGAGAGACTTTCCTGAGGGTAATAAAGAGAGACAAGAAAAGTGGGTCCCAAAAAAAACGTGTTATTTTGAACAACAGCCGACCCTATTTTAGATTTAAGGAGTGACACACCCTCCTACACTAAACTCTGTTGTCGTGCTAGACTAGATTTTGTTTCCGTACACAATTCGCATCTGTCTTTTTTATTCTAAGGGGGTCATTTATGTTTAGTATTAAATTTATTTCGACATTAATTTATTTCATTAATTAAATATAATATAAATTTAATAACAAATTTTAGGAGTTATTTGATCATGAAAACTAAAAAAAAAATTATTTTATTTGATATTTTTAAAGTTAAAAATAGAGTTGAAATTGTATTTGATCATAATATTTTTAAAAATATTTTAAATTTTGGATGTATTTTTTTATAAAGTGATTGAAAAAATTGAGTTAATTTTTTTTTTTTCAAAAAATCAAAAATTGTTAAAACGTATTCCGGAATACGTTTTTGATTTTCATGGTCAAACAAGTATTCCGGAATAAAGTGAAAACGCATTGAGGAAATTGTGAATAATATTTATGGCCAAACGCCTACTTAGTTTTGAGATATCCACCACCTTCCATATGGTATAAATTAGTTTAGAGATTATCATCCCAAGACTATAATCCCAGGATAATTTAGTCTACAAACCAAACGACCCCTATGGCTTTTGCTCGAGTTCACAAGTTTATTTCACGTTTTATATTATTCTAAAAATAGTAATAATGTGAAAATTATAAAGTTTAATTAAGATATGTAAAGTATTTTAATAGGAAAATATTCGCATAGAAATTGAATGTTACTAATATTAATGACAGATGAATGAACATATGGCCACATTGGTAAAGCTTAAGACCCATTTCTTTCCTTTGCTTTTAACTAAGGCAATACATTACAGGTTTGTTTATTAGTAATATTTTAAATTTGTTCAACTTAAATTAATTTATCTCATTACTCAAGTTGTGTCAAAAAATTCTTGACGTTTCAAAACTGAAAAAGAGTGTAATCTTACAATTTCACACTTCTTCCCAATTTTGGCGGAGGGAAATAGAAGGAAATGAACAGGGATATTGCTAGTGTATATTAAACACAAAAAGACTTTATTTATACTTTTCATCTCTTTCTTTTTCTTGCGTACACTTCCATTAAAACACACAATTTCTATATCATGAATACGCCAAATGCTAGAAGAATATCATGACTATTCCTATATCTTATTTTGCTTCTTCCCTTATGAAAAACACTAAATTAACCCTATCATTTAATTGGTCCCAAATGGTCCTTCTATTCTATTTTTACGTATTTTTAGGTTCTCCATTTCTTTTGCTAATTTGTTTATACTGTATTAAGAGTTTCGAAAATAATGTCATGCATTACTCACTACAACTTTGTAGTAAGTGGCGCAGACAAAGTGAGTATATTAGGAGATTCTCAGCAAATTCTTGGTAATTTATTGAAATAAGAAGTATTTCTAGCAAAAAGACAATAAAACAAGTTGTTCCAAACGGCGAGTACGACCAACGATAGACAGATTTACAGAAACAAGCCTAACTAAAAGACAATAAAACGTAGTAGAGCACTTAACTTCAAAGCATGTTTAACTGTACAAAAGTACTTTTGATAATAAGTTCCAACAATTCAAATTCGTCCAATAGTTCATGTTGAAGCATGAACTAAAGTTATTCATAAAAATCACACAAAAATACTTATTTCAATGATGAACTATTCATTCACCTAGCATCACATGGTATAAAACTGGGATGACTGCTGATCGATCTCCACCAGAGCTAAATGGGACATTGCCAGTGGTTTCATATGGCCTATGCTGCTTGAACTCTTCAAACATGCCACGGGTGAGTGCTAGATCCTCCAAAAGTAGTGCATTTTTGGAGGATGTACACCGGTGCCGCAACATTTTTGGATAGTCCTAGCAACATAGCCTGTGGATTATCAGGAAATTAATTTCCGCTTCTTGGTAATACGAACCTTTTTAAGTTTAACAAACCTCTTCAATAAGAACCATTTTATTATGCTTGCTATCTTAGCCCAGCTCTTCTTGGACTTGCCTCTGCACATAGAGGCCACTGGAACTAATGAAACTTTGTTCATTTGGCGCCGTTGATCAGCATTTGTGCCTTCTTCAATGATGATAGATTGATCATTTTCAGAATCCATCACGTGTGTGAAATGGTTTTGGGAAAGATCCATCGTCTCACCATGTTGCAATCCGTGGAACAGCGTGGCACTTGTTTCAGCAGCAGCATAGTTGGCTTGGCCAGGCTCTCCAAATGGGAAATCCTCAAGTTGAATTGCACCAGAATTAAGAAGCTGCATAAATTTCTCCAAACAATCTCCTGAATCTGAATTCAAAGATGTGATCTGGTTGGGAGTTGTTGCGTGACCAGGAGCAGGGATATCAAGAGACAGCCCATCTGACTCTGCATGCTGGCCAACAATTGCATAAGAAGTGGAACATTCAGCACTGACCACCCACCGGTTACTTTCAGCAGTTGTCTGAACAAAATTTGGCATCTGTGGGCAATTATAGAAAATCATCAAGACAAAGAAGCAGAAATTGTTCTTAATTTGTGAAAAAAAAGAGTGAATTTCAAAGCCCGAGTCAGCCCGCCAATTATATACCACTATCATTCCTTTCATCACACTGAGATGGACATTTATACAGGGTATTAAGTAGTGTAAGAAAAACAATTTGGTGAAAGAGTACTTACTGTAGTAAGTTGAAGTTGATCTGAATGCTGGAAATCGTCAACGGCGGGACAGGATGATGTGGAAAATTTGAATGACGCTGATAAGTGGTCCATGAGCAAAATATCGTTATCAAATTTTAGGACTTTTTCCCAGTTTGCAAATGCAGTTTCCACTAATGTGCGTGCATACGCCTGTTTATCAATCCAAAATTGAAGCAGGGAACTAGAAATGGGCTAAATGATAAGTAGATACATGACAATCAATCAATAGATACACACCTTCTGAGATTCAGACAGCATGTTGAAATGATGTAAACCGCACCCTGAGTTCAACGATATCACCTGACCAGCAACGTTAAACACCACTGCAATTTTTTGTTCAGTCTCCAGATGATAGTACAAGTATCTTCTTCCATCAAGATTGCAAGTCTTTGCGTGCCTTGTAACAGTATTCCACGATCCACGGGACATGTTTTTACCAAGGTTCTGCAAGCATGAAAGAAAAGTCATTTCTGAAATGCAGAAAACACAAATGCAGTAATAGCCCTTTAATTACCCACAAAATCTCACAAGTTAAAGTTGCAACTATAAATTTTGTGAAATACTTATAAGGTTCTTAGATAGATTTAGTAACTTCTTACATGGCGTAGCCTCTGAGGATTGTTGTACAGTTCAATTACGAAATCCTCCACTGTTTTGATACCAATTTCATTCAACCGTTTATGGAAAGCACCTTTTCTGTATATATGTTCTAATCTCCATACATCATCAGTTGCTGATGGAGGGTACCTCTTCTTGCTTTCTGTGAAAATTATAACTCAAAAAGATTCATTATTTTTGCCACTGGGAATAATAAAGAAATGATACTAATTGAGCAACCAAGATAAATGACCCCTTTAATTGGTTTGCACCTTCGTCTAATTTCTGTTATACATGCAAGAAGCTATGGGCAGCCATCCAAACAATTATAGAGTTATTCATTAATCTATAGCTTTTATCAAGTATAATTCCTTTAACCATGAAAGGATAAGAGTATCATCTACTTAGCCCTTTAACATACAAGGCAACTTTTTCCAAAAACATGATATTTTTCAGTATTGCAATTCAAAATTTTCTAATTATTATAATTAAGTGCATGTGCAGCTACGAATTAAGTAGAAGTACTCACTTAAACGTCTGTCCTTGACAGTGAACGGCCCTGTCACAGCCTCTATCACTTCTATTTCTTCAGGTTGATCGACAACCTTTGCTCCTAGTCTTACCATCTTCAACTTCTTCAAATGCTTTTGTCTGTGTTTGAATTTAATTTCATCAACAGAAACAATGCCTCCTTCCAACCTCAGATATGGATTTCTGCGGCATCTTGATTTTCCACCTCCTTTTGGCATCATAATACAACTGTTTAGTTCTTCAACTGTCGAATTTTCCCCATCAACACCAAGGTTGTCATTAAGTAGAAATGCGTCAACTTGTGCTGAGGCTAGAGGCCCATGTCTCACTTGTTGTCCTGTAGCAAGATCAACCAATTCCAATTTGGTTCCGTTGGCAAAAATACACTCTCCAGTAAATACCACAGGGGCAACGGCAACCTCGTGTGAGAACTTCAGAAGTAAACATCTCGATTCACAAGGATAGAGTTTCTTCTGGGAATTCCTATTTTATATGTACAATGTGGAATATAGTTTAATCTCAGATACAACATGAAATTATAAAGGTAATGTAAGTTCTAAGGATTTAGGTTAATTACTACAGTTTTAACTAGGTGATACCAATTGATGCTTAACATAAAGTCTAATTTGCTATAACATGTTAAATTACACGAATAGTGTAAGTGTTTTACTTAAATCCTACTAATAATAGTATATCACATAAATAGAAGCAGTCGTAACCATGATTCTGATTTCTGAAAACATTCCTAACAACAGTTCTCTGTTTCCTCACCTGTTCCTAGCAGTTAAAATTCTTTCCAATCTGAAGTGAAACTCATCCTCCTCCACCTGGATATATAAAGAGTTGATTAAATAGTTAGATTTTGATATGGAAGGTATTTTTTTCCCAAAAACGAGAAAAGTAATGAAAGCTTGTACTATTGTTATCATTATAATTAAGTAACTAAAATATGACATTTCTAATGCCTTAAATATTTTTAGATGAAATAGTCACGCTAAGCTTTAACATGATATCAGAATAAACATAGATTGAATTCAAAACTTCTTGCTATAGAAAGAAGAGCAAAAACTTAATTCCATATGTTTGGCTTATGAAAAAGAAAAAGGGTCACACGTGAGGGCGTGTTGCGACATAATATTATCAAGTAATTAAAAGTAAGCTTTGTCTAATCACCTAAACTTTTTAATAAGATGGTCAAACATTTCAACAATATTAATGAGTTACTTATAGGTTCCAATTTTCGATCTTAATTCTCTTTAATTGGTTTTTATATTGAGCTAACCGATAGCTAGGTAGTACTTCTTGTTTAAGAATTGATCCACGGAATTAATCAGAAGTAGATTATGTGGCGGGATCTTATTAGCTTACTTAATTGACTATTGATTTGAACTTTCACCTTGTTGGTGAGGGTTTAATTTGTCCCTCATTTTTCCTTCCCTACCCCTATGTAATGATTTATTTATTTATTTATAAAAAAGGAATCCGTAGCAGGACACAATACTATGGACTAACCTTGAAAGAGTGGAATTTAGCCTTTTATCCTTGATCTTTTGGGTACTAGGCTAATTCTTAAACAACATGCATGAATTGAACACAAATGAAGATCTCTTCAATCTGAACTCACAGACTCCTAAGATAAAACATGTATAAACTTTACGCACGTGTGCAGCGAACAACCGAACATTAAGTATATTTGTTTTTAAGGTTTCAATCTTAATGATTCATATCTTGATTATTAAGTGCATTTTTTTAGTTTTACAATCACTTAGGGCTATGAATAGATTTGAATATTACGATATATAATAAAGTCTTAATATTATTAAAGATGTCTAATCAAAGATTTTTACAAAAAAAAATGACAGTTCACCACTACTTCATCCATTTATAATGTTAATTGTCGTCGCCCAGGCCGGTCCACCATTATCAACTGTCATGCACCATCCACCACGCACAACCATCATCCTCAATCTTAAATACCATCGCAGCCAATGGTTACAACAGCCAGTCGTTAGCGCACTCCTAACCGCCAATTATAATCATCCCCGTCAACCATCATTACCACAACAACCACCAATTACTACCTACAATCACATACCACCATCAACTATCACTATATTATCAACTGTATACCTTCACCATTCACCATTCCTATTAGCTATTATTATCATTCACCACAATTACCATTAGTTACTATCCTCAATTACCACATCAACCATCACCATTGACCTATACCACCAGTCACTATTGATCACTATTGCTAACAACATCACCATTACTTACTAGCCACAATTAATCACCATCAGCCAATATCATTCGCAATTGGCACCGATAACTAGCACCTGCACATTATTACTATCAACCGCTATATAATTTCTTAAAAATATTTTGTTGAAACAGTACATGATTAATTTGATATTTTATTTAATTTTTATGCTTACTAGTTTTAAATAAAAACAATAATTTGTATATTTAGATTTGAGAAAGAAATAATTTATTTGATATTTCTTAATACAACATCTCAAATAATTTATTTTAACATTCACACTTGATCTTTAACCTTAATAAAAACAAAAGAAGAACAAAAGAAGTCTAACCTTAATTTAATTGACAAGTGAAATTAACGTATTTTCATACAAGAAACCCACAGGAAATTAAATAAAATATCCTCAATTAGCATTATCCTAGGAACTTTTGGAAAGGAAAGGACAACGATGTCAGTCTATTTCAGATTTAGCTGTTTGTTAGTCAGAGTGTTTCTTTTCTTTCTTTTCTTTTCTTACTCAATTCAGTCAGTCACCAATTATCCTTTTTGTGGATATTTTTGGTGTCCTTCTTTTCCTTTTTCTTTCTTACTTTTTGATGGTTCTTCTACCATGGAATGTCAGAAACGATGTTTTTTCTTCTAGGTTTTCATATAATGTCCTTCTTTTCACAAAGAAAACATATAGCTCGTATCTATTCTTTTCTTTCCTGATCTGCCAAAAAGACCTTTTGTCAATTGACATGCCCACCAACCGAAAAATGCCATATATAGTTACATTATTAATTAAACTTAAACCCTTAGATCTGGGAATTGTTCGCCTCATGAACTAATTAATTTTATCCACTCCAAACTATATCAATTTCTTTTTTCAAACGAGCCAGGCCCCGGCCTCCTGAACCATAAAAGAGAGAGAGAGATTCCTGGCATCTCAAATATTCTGAATGATAGCAAATTGGAATTGATGATCCACAACTTTGGGTGAAAAACATCTGATCTCTTAATTAGGTTAAAGAGTAATAAAAAACTTATAACATGTCAAGGATTTACAGAAACATCAGGTTGTAAAGCGCAAGCATATATGTAATACATATTAGTTGCTGCCAATAAGCTGAAGTCCAAATCGGGGATTATCCATTTATGCTAATTAAGCAAATGAATATTCACCAACAAAGTACCAACATAACTGCACCAAATTTAGGTGGTGAAAGAAAGAAAAAAAACAACCACGTGACCAAAGTTATGCAGGTAATAATATGTGAAAGCCAAAATAACCACAAAGAAAACAAATGCTTAGTTACAGATTAAAGAATTGAATGTATAGGAAATATGAAGAACTCACCGGAAAAGGGAACAAAGCTAGTAAAAAGGCGACCACAATCCGCCGGAGTTTACAGCGAGAGACAACATCCCTTATGGCCCTAGAAATTAATTAAAGTGATGGTGATGAATAAACCAATAAAACACCAGAAAATGACTAAGTCAACGTCAACCATATACAATTCAGTACAATCAAAGCAGAAACATCACATGTCAACTTGTCACGCATGATGTCTAGTGGATGCTCCACTAATTTCTTTTTTCAGCACGAGACAAAAATCAATAACAGTAATAGAAATTTGTAATTTTTTAGTTCGAGCATGCCTCAAAACAGCTAACATAATAATTGTACAACAACACTAATTAGAAATAACCAGTAAAGTTTCCTACTTTTATAATTTGGGCATGATGATTTTACCTGGTAAAAGGAGAGTCAGTAGAGTTTCTTGTTTCAGTATAATTTGTGCTCATGTTTCCATCTTCGAACACTATTTTTTGTGCCATCAAATCTTAATTTTCACAACAAAAGAAGCAACAAAATGAATGGCTTCCCTATGAGTGTGGTGTAGGCTAGGCATCTGATCTATGGTTTGCCCTTGGTATATGATATTGACGATTTTAGAAATTAAATGGGTGCGCATTTCCTATCTCTTGCTTAGAAAGACCCGTGTAAACATAGATGTACTATGAAAGTGGCAGGAAAAGAAGAGTGAATAAGGCGTTTGGGCATGATAATGAACTTATGGTTCGTCAAAGGTTTCATTATTGGGAGATATGGTTAAAAAGAAAAAATAATAATTTATGAAACGATCAATAGAAGTACGTGAATCACATATTTTGGCATCAATTAAAGTACGTGAAGGTGAAGCCATTATTAGTGGGGTATGCTCATAAATAAAGGGGGTATAAAAAGTAAAAGAATGAAAGATCATCAGTAAAACTAATTGATTAGCGCGGAAATGATAGGCCAATTCAAAGTTGAAACAATAAAGACCTAACTTTTATCTCTTATTTCTCCCATTTATATTATATGGTATTTTTAGTTTGGATATCATAAGCAAAGTCAAAATTTTAGAGTAATGACTTCAAGTGCTATTAGTTGTGTTCTTAATTTAATATATGTACATATTTAATTTTAAAAAAATTAACACAAAGACATTAGTTGTGCAAAAGCTACTCAGTTAAAACGAACGCATATTTGGGCTTCCAGCTCGTCCCTTGTTGGGCACACCTGTTAAGAAATATCTATATATATATATTATAAAGCAGAGCAGAGGACAAAGCACCACAACTAGCCAAGTGGCAATCTATTGAGAAGTCATGTAGCAGTTTTAGGACAAAGCTAATGACATTGTAATAAAAATTTTAAATTAAAAGATTAAAAATATTTGAATTTAAAAATGTATTATCTTTTTAAATAGAAAAGAAATCATTAGTTTAAAAATAAAAAAACTACAATAGCGTTCTAATTGAACTCTACTATTTCATAAACTTATCTCTTTTATATGTCATGAAATGAATTTGAATACATTTAATTTAAATATTAAATGAAGATAAAGAATGATAATAATAATAATAATAATAATAATAATAATAATAATAATAATAATAATATAGTAGTAGTACGTAGTAGTAGTTAATAATAATAATAATAATTAAAAAAGATAGTAGTACATAGTGATAAAAATAATAATAGTTGTTAGTAATTAAATAAATGACTATTTAACAAAGAGACAAAAGAAAGAAGTAAAGAAAAGAAGATGCACTAGAAAAAAAAAACCGTGCCAAAAAGAAAAAGAAAGGATAAGAAGAGCAACAAAATCCTCTTTTATTTCGTTTTTGTTAACTATAAAATCTTTTGGATTGATCCAATTGTTTTCAACTATTTCTCTTAATTTAAATATATAAATTATAAGAAAAATATGTATTGTATTTAGAAAAATAAAAACTAAAAAAGAGGAGTAAACTTATCTACTTTTAACAAATTGATATGTTATTTGAATTTGAATTTAAATAAAATTTGAGTTAGAATAGAGTTCTACCTTCTTAATCTCTTCTATATATACACTCCAACAATTATATATAATACAAAGTTTTCTTCTCTCTTTTTTTTTTCTACATGGCTGGCTGCATTCTTCATATTCTTCATTTTCTAGAAAAAAAAAATTATTTTAATATTTTCATTTTTATAAGCAGATGAGTGATGGTCATATTACAGACTAATTGGTTTTGCTATTATATCTGGACTTGAATTCAAGTAAGTAATAATTTTTATTTTTATTTTGTTCATTTGACTTTTGAAAAAAATAAGTACATTCGATTACGTAAATAAAAAATAAAATCACCTCTTATTGAGAATTTTAGTCAAGCATTTAGATTTTTAAATGTTAATTTTTGTTACCATTTTTACATTATTATTTAATAAGTGCTTATATTATTTTATGTGTTTTTTTAATGATCTATTTACCTAATTTGATGTTGGGAGAAGTTTCGGATGAAAACAAGAAGATTAAGCAACTGACAAATCAATAGCTTTTGTTTTAAAATAATTTGAATATATCTCATTTAAATATTAAATAAACGATAATAATAATAATTAAAAAATAAATAAATGACTAAATAAAAAATAATAATATTGGTTTTAAAAGATAGTTCTGAATTGAAGTTATAAAAGAATAAAGATTGGCTTTAAAGATACAAATTATTAAAATTAGTCTTTAGATAAAGATAAAGTATTATTAAATGTCACTAAAATGCACTAATAAATAGTTCAGGGGTCATAGGACCCCGCAAAGTTCAGGCATGCTACAACAATTTTCATCAAAGTTTAGATATATTTTGGACCCTTTTCCCTTTATTTTTTTAAGGTAATATGATTTAACAAGCTCAAATGAGACATTCCAATATGAAACGATTGCAAATAATACTTAAATATTATGATGCGCGGATATATATACATATATATTATTATAATAATTTAGATAAAGATAAAGATAAAGTTTTCTAAAAATTAATTAATTGAGATTTTTGAATTTGAATTAAAAGTTACAAATTCTTTTAAATTTTAAATTGAAAACAAGCTCTATACTCGATAAAGATAAATGAAAATAATAAAGTGTTTAAAATTGATGTAATATTTATTTTAATTCAACGATAAAGATTAAAATTTGAACATCAACCAATTTTACGTATTTTGAGTACGTATTCTACATTTTTTATAATTTTAAATTATAATTATAACAATATAAAGTTTATTTTAAAAGATAAAGTTTATCATAATTAGTTTACAGATAAAGATAAAGTTTACCAAAAAACAATTAGTTTGAAATATTTCTTATAAAAAAATTTTTAATTCTAAATTGAAACTATCAAAGGATGAATATATGTTTAAAGATACGAGTTATTAAAATTAGTCTTTAGATAAAGTTTTCTGAAAATTAGTTAGCTGAGATTTGTGAATTTTAAATTTGGATTAGAAGTTACAAATTCTTTTAAATTTTGAATTGAAAACAAATATAAAGCTGAATTTCAATTAACTTTTTTATATATAAATTAATTTTTCAATCAAGCTTCTCATTTCATTTTCTAAATTCTTTTAACCTATTCTTTAATTGTTCAATCAAATTTGTTTATTACTTATGCCATAGTCATGGTTGACATATGCTTTCATTAATAAATATATGCATAATTTGTTTACTACTTAAAGCTTGACTTTATATTATTGATTATAATTTGTAATCAACAGTTTGTGTTGTTTTTTGTTATACAAAATTTTTACGTACTATGGAAAAAAAGATTATAGGTCATGCACATGAGATTTTTCTGAAAAACTGTCAAGTAAAAGTAGAAGCACCACAATTAGTGGCAGCACAATAGAGAGCCATGTGGCAGTTTTAGAATAAAATTATAAAGGTTTTGTAATAAAAATTTTGAATTAAAAAATTAAAAATATTTGAATTTGAAAAAATAATAAGCTTTCAAAAGGTAAAGAAAATAAATTCATTAGCTTAAAGTTAGGAACCATAATTGAAGAATCTTAAATAAACTCTAACTATTTCATAATAATAATAACAATAATAATAATAATCTATATATAATTAATAATAATTAATAGTAGTAGTAGTAGTGGTAAAATAACAACAACAACAACAACAATAATAATAATAATAATAATAATAATAATAAATAGTAGTAATAGTAGTTGTAGTAGTAGTACATATGTAGTAGTAGTTGTAATAATCATAATTTTAAAAAAATCAATAGTAGTAATAGTAGTGGTAGTAAGATAATTTAATAAAAAAATATTTAAATTATAAAATAAATTATTTGAATTTTGTCTAAAAAATAAATATATTTATTGAGAACAAGAATAACAATCCATTTTATTAAAAGAAAAAAAAAAGAGGGAGGTAAGAAGAGTAAATTAAAAAAGAAAAATAACAAAATTCCTTACCCCACATACACATGATTTTATAAAAAGAAAAAAGAAAATAATCAGACTCCTTATTTGTAGCAACAAAAGACATTCTTTTTTTTTAATACTTTATTTGAAAATTAGTTATTTGATTGTGAGTGCTCCTAAATAGTTGCTCCTCTTTTGTCTGCTATATAGCTATCCAACTTTAAATAAACTTTTAGATATTTATTCTATCAATTTACATGATAGGGATATATCTATCAATAATAATAATAATCTATATCTATATCTATATATATATAAGCAAAAATAGAAGTACCACAAGAAGCCAAGTGACAAGTTATTGAGAAGCCACGTGGCAGTTTTTAGGACAAAGCTTAATAGTATTGCAATAAAAAATTTGAATTAAAAGATTAGAAATATTTAAATTTAAAAATACATTATCCTTTATTCATTAAAAAAAAAAAAGACTATCAAATTAAAAGTAGAAACTCATAGTTGAAGAGTTCTAAATAAACTTTTACTCTTTCATAAACTTATCCCTTCTAAAATTTTAAAATTATAAAATATATTTAAATAAAATTTAATTAAATATTAGATGAAAGATAAAAGTATAATAATAATAATAATTAGTAGTAGTAGTACTACGTAATATGTGGTGTTGCAGTAATAATAATAATAAATAAATAAATAATAGTTGTAGTGGCAGTACGTAATAGTAGTAGTAATAATAACAACAACAACAACAACAACAACAACAACAATAACAATAATAATAATAATAATAATAATAATAATAATAGGAGGAGGAGGAGGAATACGTAGTAGTAGTAGAAATAATAATTAAACGAAACATAAAAATGATATAATAATAACTAAAAAAAATGATACATATTAGGAGGAGGAGTATGTAGTACTTAGTGATAATGATATATAATAATATCTATTTTCAGTTTTAATAAATAATAATATCCATAATAGAAGAGTTCTAATGAATTATAACTATTGCATAAACTTATCTCATTCAGATGTTATAAAATATATTTAAATTTATTTGATTTAAATATTAAATGAAAGATAATAATAATAATAATAATTAGTAGTAGTTTAGTAGTACTTAGTAATTGTAGTTGTAATAGTGGCAGTAGTATTAACAATAATAATAATAATAACAATGATGATGATGATGATGATGATGATGATGATAATAATAATAATAATAATAATATCTAAACGTACTTGAATTTGAAAAATTAAAGTACTTGAATTTGAAATACATTGTCCTTTTTTAAAAAAAAAAAGATTTTTATTATCGTAAAACTAGAAACCCGTGATTGAAGAGTTCTAATAGACTTTCCTATTTCAAACTTATCTCTTTTAAATTTAAATGTTATAAAACATATCTGAATGTAATTTATTTATATACTAAATGAAATATAAAAATAATAATAATAATAATAATAATAATAACCAAATCTTTCCACAAAATATACAACACTAGTATACGTACCCGCGCGATGCGCGGATAATATTAAAGTATTATTTTTAATCATTTCATATTGAATATCTTGTTCGAGCATGTTAAATCATATTACCTTAAAAAAAAAAAGTCCAACTATCATATTATTTCTCAATGAAATGTTAAAGAATATATTATAGTTTGTCTACCCCCACCACCCACCCTCAATGTTTTTAAAAAATAAATAAATTTTTCTACCCCCGCCCCACACACGCCTCCACCCCTACCCATCCTCTCCCCCACCTTAGTCCCCCCACCTCTAACTAAATCTATATGAAAAAAAAACAATCATGTAATTGTCAGAAATTTTTTTATGTTTCATATCTTTCTTTGTTATATTACTCATAATTTAAAGATATTAGATTGATAATAATCCCCCCCCCCCCCTCCCCCCCCCCCCTCAGAAAAAAAAACCCTCTAACAATTTATATGAGTAAAAACAATCATGTAATTGCAAAAAAAATTATGTTTTATATTTTTCTTTATTATATTGTTTACAATTTAAAGATTTTGGATTGTCTCACCTCTGACGTAGTGGTATGAACTGCATACACTTACCCTCCTCAGACCCACTTTGTAGAAATATACTGGATTTGTTGTTGTTGTTGTTGTTATACTTTTGATCAAGTTATCTTTTTCTGTAAAACGAATAAGCAGTTGAGTTTTTTTCTCTCTTATCTTAAAATATAAAAATTAGATTAGATAAGTTTTGTTATGCATAACAAAATAAATGAAATATAAATTAGAAAAAAGACTCCAAAATAATCTAATCTGTTAGAAATGATTATAATTTAAAATTCAAGTTAAACACTTACAAATATTTCTAATTTAAAATCTAATATGTTCGAATTCAAATATTTCTAATTTTTAAATTTAAAACTTTTATTAAAATATTATCCATTTTGTCTTAAAATTGTGAAATTGCTTCTTAATAGCTTGTCACTTAACTTAACCACATTAATAATATGATAATGTGAATATTAATTTTTTTCTCATTTAATATATACTGTGAATTTTTCTCTTACACATTTATTATGGTATTTAATACTTGTTAGTTTAGTATTAACACTGCTACTATTACTATTAACGCCTTTGTATTGTTTAGATTTTTCATTACCATGAAATTAATTAAATTTATCGATAAAATTATTTACGTGAATTAATGTACTTAAAATAAATGATAGACTCAAAAGTGGGCTGTAATTGAAGTTGCAATGCAGTTTATGAATTCTAACTTTTCTTCTTTCACAATCCATTATTGAAGTATAATGGATGAAATTCTTGCTAATATAGAGATTGATATTTTTGTTTATATATATATATATATATATATATATAAGTTTTACTTAGCACCAATTTGTATTAAACACACATTTTATTTTATTCTCTCAAAATAAAATTTCTTATAAATGTACAAATGGAATCAACTTGATAGAATAAGAACCAAGAAATTTAATATGAAGCCCTAAACAGTAAGTCCATGTACATGATTCTCATGAATGCACCCAATAACAATTTGAATAAATTTCTCTATCTTCTTACAATTTCTTAATGCACCACTCGTCAATTTACATCAACATTATAAAATATCATGCGACTTTTATCATAGCAAAATTATGCACAAAATTTAAAATAAATAATACATTTATCTATATGTAAACAATCTCTAAAGAAAGAAGAAAAGATATTTAAAATTATTTCTGGCAGTGATATTAGTCATTGCATAAAATTTATAATATTGGATTCCAATTAGTTATCATAATCACATTCTATGTATCGTATAACATAACTTTAGTGGAATTTAAAATTTCAAGGCAAAGACAATTTGAAGATCAAATATTGTTGATTGATTCATCATAAATTTTTCATGTTGGATATGCCTATCGTAAATCACTTTTTTCATGCTTGATATCGGCAAGTGAATTCACATGTAACACGTTTTATGAATGATTGGCTAATATAAAAAGTTGATATTCCAAATTCAATCATATAAGCGATAGCTTTGTAGTCTAATAAAAAAGTTCCAAATAAATTACTTTTATGATATAACTTTCAACACTCACATAGTTGCTCCTGTTCCTGCAATCAACATTAACAACAAAATACTCAGTATATTCCTGCAATCAAAATATAAAAATATATTTATATAAGATTGTAATATGAATATATACGGATGTATTTTACGTAAATATAAAAATAAAGATGATGATTGATGACCCATTGAGCTCTTGAATTCTAGAGTAGTCATCGTAATCAGCAGAACATAATTGTTGAAATTTTTTACAATTTTAAAGAATAAAAGAAAATTGTACCTACTCAATACTCAATGTAATACCTTTCATAATTTTGAATAATTCCTACCAATCAAATCATCCAAATTTTTAAAAAAGAATCCTCAAAAGAATATATATGATAAATTAGTATTAAGGCGCATAAAGAAAAATTAATCAATACCTATGTGATTGAAACAATCATAAAAAAAAATTTGAGATAAGCAAAATCTAAATCTAAAAATAGTTAACAATAAAAAAAGAGAAAAATTAAGAAAAGAAGAAAGCTTACAACAATATATTAGTCACTGAAAGGATATATATATATATATATAAAAGAGGTTAAAAAGTTAGATTTTGTTGCCAACTACTATTTCATTCAATTTCAAAATTGACTATGATATCCAATTTGTTACAAAAGATAAGATTCTTAAATATCATAATCTTATAGTTTATAATTTCAAAATTTTAAAAAATAAGAGAAGTGGTATCATTTTCAAACTTGAAGATCAAAAGTAGTTAGCATTTTATTTGGAACTCAACTCATTCAATTGATTAAATTTTTTTGTTTTTTTTTAAAAAAAAGAGGAGACATTGTTTCTTTTCTTTTTGTAAACTAAGATGTGCCCAAAAGTATGATATTAATCGTGTGCCTTTTTATGAGTTTTCATTATTTTTTAATTTTTTTTATAAAAATCAATTGGCATGTTAGATATATAAATGAATGGCAAGGTAGATATGAATTGAATTTAGATAGCTTTTAATTTATATTTAAAATTTTAAAATAATTGCAAGTAAGGGTGAGGTTTAAATACCCACCACAAATAGATATAATTTAGATATATAGCTTTATTATTATTATTATTATTATTATTATCTATCTATCTATCTATCTATCTATCTATCTATCTATCTGCTGCTACAACAACACAAATTACGTACTACTACAACTATTTTCTTCTTATTATTAATAGTAATATTATTATTTGCTGCTATTACTACTATTACTGCTATAATTATTTATGTACTTATTTATTTATTATCATATTTATCTTTCATTTAATATTTAAATCAAATGACTTAAAATATATTTTATAATATCTGAAAGGGATAAATGTAAGAAATAGTAAGAGTTCATTTAGAACTCTTCAATGTTAGGTTCCTAGTTTCATGCTAATGATAATTTTTTTTAAAAAAAAAATAAATTAATATTTTCAAATTCAAATATCTCTAATTTTTTAATTTAAATTTTTTATTACAATATTATTAAGCTTGTCCTAAAACTGCCATGTGGCTTCCTAGTAGCTTACCACTTGGCTAATTGTGGTGCTTCATCCTCTGCTTTATAATATATATAGAAGATACGTATGCTACATATCTGTTTCGAAATCTATTTTTGTGGAACTATATGTCCACAAAATAAGCCTAGGAGATAATACAACTTCAGATAAAATCATGTTTTTTAATTCACATTCTTTAATCCATTCAATTTTAAATTATTGTTAATTATTCTTATTATTTATTGCTTATTAATTTATTGAAAGAAACGTATTTCAACTACTCCGTTTTTGTTGGAGTTCTCAAGAGGACCTTTAAGAAAAGAGTTGTTATTCTAATCAAACACAAAAATAAAAATAAAATTTAAAAGATAAATATTTAAATGTGAATTTAAAGCAGCAATAGTAATAGCAATATTATAATTATAATAATAATAATAATAATAATAATAATAATAATAATAATAATAATAATAATACAGAAGAATTATATAAATTTATAACAAATTAATTATTTTTTAAATAGAAAAAATGATAAAAGTGTACAAGAAGGAAAAAAACGTATTGATATAATCAATTTCAATTTTTCTTTTTCAAATTCAAATATGTAAACTATAAGATAACCATAATATTTTAGAATCTTATCTTTTCTAAAAAATTGATATTATATACAATTTGAATTTGAATGAAATTTTAGTTGGTATAAAATTTAACTTTGTAATCTATTATATATACCCCTTCAGTGACATATACATCAGTGCAAGTTTTCTTCTTCTCTTTTTATTGTTTTTATCTCGAGAAAATTTTCTGCGATGTTTTATTCGCAAATGTATTGATTAATCTTTTTAAACGTACCTTAATACTTTTGTTGTGTACATTCACTGTAGAACAAAGTCATATTTATGTCCTTTCTTATTCTCAAGTTTAGTACTGATATGTTTTTCATATACTTAATATTTTAATATACATTATTTTTTTTGCCACAGAGAATTTCTACCATGGATAAAAAGATTATAGGTAATGCCCATCAGATTTCTCCAGATAATTACCAAGGTATGTTGTTCATGTTTAATTTTTCTTTTTAATTATTTTTTTATTATTTGTAATTAACATTATATTTATCTTTTATCATAGATATACCTACCATGGATAAAGAGATTATAAATAATGCTCATCAGATTTTTCTGAATAACTATCAAGAATGTTGTTCATGCTTAATTTAAATTTTAATTATTTTATTGTAATTTGACTATGATTATATTTATTTTTCGTCATAGATGTACCTAAGGAAGCTGAAATTTTCACAAATTTGATGTATATAAATATCTCAAAAATATGAAATGAGTATTTAAGAAATCAATAAGTATAACGAAAACTCAAAATATATATAGGAGATGCCTGGACTGTGGTGGGGAAGGGGGGGGGGGGGGGAGGAGGGGAGATAGACCAAAGAAAATCTAGGAAGAAGCTAACATTTAGCTGGGAAGGATTCAAGAAGTTGAAGGAAATTGTGAATCTTTTATCTTTTATGTGTTAGTATAAAAGAATTTTCGCAAATTTTACAAGAATAAAATAAATACAATGAACAATCAAGCATAAATTTAAATTTAACATTCTACTAGAAATAAGCAAGAAGAAAGTTCAACCACTACAACATGTAACAGAAAAAACTAATTAATTCAAATTCAAACTATACAAAAATAATTAAATACAGTAGAAGAAAATGTGCATAGATGGGGGAGTGGGGAGATAATATTTTAAACTAATTTTGAAAACATAATGAAGTAATTAAATAATGCAATATTACTATCCATAAATTTTAAATTAAAGTGGTGTGAACAACATAATAAAAATTCATAAAATATATATTTTAGGTTAATAAGAAGAACACTTTATAATTGTATTAAGCCAGGTGTTAACCTAATATTAACAATCTAATAATTTGAAATAGTGAACAATGTAATAAAGAAAAATATGAAACATAAAAGGGTTTTGATAATTATATGATTCGTAGTTTTTTTTTTCAATATAAATTTGGTTTGGGGGTTGGGGGAGCGGTTGGGTTTGGGGGTGTACATTTTATTGAGGAACAATATGATTATTGAATTTTTAAAAATAATATGATTTAACATATTCGAACAAGACATCGCAATTTGGAATGATTTAGAAATGATATTTTTATCTGTATATTATAAAGCAGAGGACGAAGCACCACAATTAGCAAAGTGACAAGCTATTGAGGAGTCACTTAGCAGTTTTAGGATAAAGTTTAATGTTATTGTAAATAAAGTTTTGAGTTAAAGGATTAGAGATATTTGAATTTGAAAATATTGGGCTTTTTCTAAAAAAAGATTATTATTAGCATGAAACTAGGAACCTAACATTGAAGAGTTCTAAATGAACTCTTGCTATTCATAAACTTATTTCTTTCAATGTTATAAAATATATTTAAATATTAATAATCTAACATTGAAGGATAGCATTTTCATGTTTATCTTCCTCTGTGAATGTTAACGAAGAGGAACAACCGTCTACATTCATAGATGTTATCTCTATCTACTTCTCACAGCTCTTCGCCTTTCACTACAAATGGTAACATCCTCTAAGGAAATAAGGGTAAAGGGGACCGGTAATGATTGAAATGACGACTTTGATAAGTAAAAGATTCATAGATATATTGGTTTTAAAACTTTTCTATTGTTTAATTTATGAAGGAGTTTTATTGAGAGTTGTTCTTATTTTTTAGTGATGATTTTATTATTATTGTTGACCTGCAGAAGAGATAAAGAAGAATGAAGAGGAGTAATCGCAGAAATAGAAACTTAATTGATATAGTTGATCAGCTTAAGTTTTTCTACTATGTGTTTGATATTATTGATCTTCTTTTTAATGTTGCTTTATTTCATAATTTTTCCTTATTTAATTCAATTGTATGAAATTGATAATTGTTTTTGTGTTTAATATCCCATTCACGAGTTGTTCTGTATTTAATATCACATTCACAAGTTGTTATGTATTTTTTGACAATCTGAACTCAAATTGTAAACAATATAATAAAGAAAAAAATCATATAGATTTGGTTAGAGGTGGGGGAGAAGGAAATATTAAAAATCTAATATTTTAAATTGTGAATAATATAATAAAGAAAAATATGAAACATAAAAGTTTTTTACAATTACATGATTATTTTTTCGTATAGATTTGGTTAGAGGTGGGGGAATGGAATTGGGAGAGGGGTGGGTGGGGGGAGGGGTTAATTTTATTTTATTTTTTAAAAAAATAAAAATTGAGAATGGAGGTGGGGTGAGGGGACAATTAGAAATAATACTTTAATATTATTCGTGCATTGCACGGATACGTATACTAGTAGTCTCACGTATGAGATGTTTTCATTATGGATTTTTGGGTGCACAAAATCACTTATCTAAATAAGAATCAAGTTAGAAAAAGTAATTTTTCTTCTTTACCCCTTCCTATTAAGAGCTTCCATCTTTATGCTCTCTTGGACTTGACCCACAACTTTAAAATTGAAGACGAAAGGTGCTTACCATGCACCCGAACAACCAACTTTTGTCATTATATAAAGTATCCTTTATTTTAAACTAAATATAAAAGCTAACTACAGTATAAAATAATTATGTGGATGCGTTAATATGAAGTCTTCCTTTTTATTTTTCTTATAAAATGAACTCCCATCTAATCATTCTCTCTGGATACATGGTCTTTATTATATAATTATTATGGGTAATAAATTAGAGTCAGCAATTTATGAAACTTCGTTTCATTTAATATAGGATCAAGTTGGCCGAAACGTGGCATTTTTTGACTGCCTAAAATTGACTAGTACTCTATTTTTACGACGTTAATGAATTCGACCATGTTTGAAAATGAAGGTTTAATAATGACTGGATTCTATATGTTTGGCTCTTTTAGTCATCAATGGTATATAAATCAAAACTGCCTAAAGATGGTGAAGCATATCTATTTTATAAGGGATTAAGTAAGATTAGATTTGGTTCAGTACTTGTCCTTTTTTTGTTACTTTGATTAGTTAAATTATGAGTACGTTCATAAAAAGGGAAATAGTACATCAAATTATTAGAGAAAATAACCAACTTTACATCAAAAAATTAATTAATTATCTGTGGAACACTATTAAGATCAAAAATTAATTTTTAAAAATAAAATTAATCATGCCTGAAAAGTTGAGGCAGCGATTATTCGTATGTCTACGATTAAAAAACAAAGTAGAAAATAAAAATAAAAATAGGGCAAATGGTCAAATCAGTATCCTAAACGTGGCTAACTGTAAGCAGGAAAGAAAATAAAAGACTAAAAAGAGGGGGCAAAAAGAGGATAAGGTAAGCTTGAGATACAAGCAAATGTATTTTCGTTGAAATTAATTAGTTATGTGACAGCCCAGCATCTTCTTATTCTTCTTGCCATGATTAATTCTTTACAAAATGCATGGACGTATCAATAGAGGATCATTTATCTATTTAATTACTCCCTCAGATCCAAAATAATTGTACATTTTATTTTTTGAGAGTCAATTTTACTAATTTTGGAAGTTAAATTAGATTAGACTTACTCAATATTTTAAATTTAAAATATGGATATTCAAAAACTATACGAAAAATACTATAAGTTGCAATTTATCTGATCATATCAATATGATGAAAAAAATCATTTTAAATTGTTGATCAAAGTTTATGACTATTAAAAAGAAAATTGTGACAAATAAAAAGAAATTGAGGGAGTGTTACTAAACTAAGTCGGCTGATTTAACTGCTTAAAATTAGTTTATAAGCTTATCTCTAAACGCCCCTGTGATCATATAAATTTTAAAGGAAAAATTATGCAAAATGTCCATTGCGAGAAAAAATTACACAAAAACTAACCCTTTTTTTTTTTTTTTTAAACTTAAAATGGCCAACCGGCCAAAGTTATTACTAAAAATGGCCAGTCGGCCAATTGATACCAAAACTTTGGTATGTCATTTACCTGAATGTTTGGTCATTTGGCCATTTTATTTTTAATAATACAAAAAAAAATTGATGTGCTATTTTAAAAAAAATAAATCATTGTTTAAAGTTTTTTTGTTGCTCTTGTTTTTTAATTTTTTTTTCTTTTCTAATTGTTTCACTTTTTTTGTAGAAAAAAATGAATATCTATGTTGATTTGTTATTTTCTGTTTATATTTTTATTTATTAAGGTGGAAACGCATGATAGTCAAATAAATATTGACATCGATGCATTACATAATTGTGTATATAATATCGATACATGATTATACCATTCATACAATGTCAATACTTTACAAACCTATTTATACAATATCGATACACCTCTAAATAGTATTTATACAATATTAATACACGCTTGTACACCATTTATACAATGTCGATACGTTACATAACTATTTATATAATATCGATACACGTTTATACACATTTATACAATATCCCTATATTATATATACACTACATAACTATTTGTACATCATATATACTTGTTTATACATTACATATACACTACATAACTATTTGTACATCATATATACATGTTTATACACCATTTATCCAATACCGATACATTACATAATTATTTATACAATATTGATACATGTTTATACACTATTTATATAATATCGCTAAACGTTTATACACTATTTATACAATGTCGATACACGTTTATGCACTATTTATACAATATCGATACATTACATATACACTACATAACTATTTATACAATATCAATACATTACATATACACTACATAATTATTTTTTTTAAATTAACGCTTAAAAAAGAAGAAGAAAAAAAAGAAGCATAAATGGCCTGGGCCAAATTGAGCTTTGTTGAGCCCATGACCCTTTTTGGCTATTTTTTCTGTGAATAGAAAATGGACTACTTTTTTTTTGTAAACTTTTTATTTTCTGTATATAAATGAAATTATCCCAATTTTAAATATATTAGTCCAAATAAATATGGTGGATTAATATAATTGGATTAATTATTTAAGTCCAATAAATATGAATTTAATTAAAGTCCAAAATTCATCGGGTTAGTCCATTAATTTGGGCTACAAATAATGAGCCCACTTGGTTAAGCCCAAAATGTCTTCTTATTCTAAAGGCCCAATTTGGCGTCACGTGTCAAATGATGTGGCATGCCAAGTCAAGTAAAAGAGTCAATAGGACCGTGCCACATGTCAAAATGATGCAGCAAGCCTAATAAAATCAAAGGCTCATAAAAATGCGCTATGTCACTTAAATCTGATTAGCCAAAAGAAGTCCATCTTCACCATGAATCTTTCCTTCCTACAACTATAAATAGAGGTCACATAATTTAGAAAAATGGACCAACAATTTTAACAAATAGTAAGAGAGAGCTCGTGGATCAAACACTGCACATTTCTCTACAAGCTACAAATCAAGCATTCAAGCTCATACACAACTGAAGATCAAGACGAAGATTCAAGATCAAGCTCAAAGGCCCTTGAATCCATATTCACAAGTCAAGATCAAATCCATCAGTTTCACAAATCAAGTTCAAGTTCATCAAATTCAAGATCAAGCTCGAAGCCCTTGAATTTATATTTGAAAAGGCGAATCAGATGATTCATAGAGATTGTAACACTCACATTTGAAATCAAATCAAATAATTATTGCAATATTTTCCTGTCCCGATTATTATTTTCTCGACTCGAATTTTATTATCTACAAATTCTGGCACGCCCTGTGGGACAATCTCTACCTCTCATCTCAACTTTCCAACTTCAAAGTTCAAGAATACCGAAATGACTTCCAAGAAGGTCAACTGTCAATCCACTGCCCCTAAGGCTGTTGATTCCAAGTTCTCCGTTGAGGTAGAAAGCATCCTTGATGTTACTTTTGGAAGCTTTGGGGCTGTCACAAGGAGCAAGGTGTCACGGCCCGAATCCCAATGAGGCATGATTGGCACCCGAAGCCGATATGGCCTGAGAGAACCAATCTTTGCTCACGTTCATTCATATGCATGTCTCTTTACGAATAACATACTTTCTCATGTAACTGATGAAATATATAAGATACCATTGGTGAAAGTCTTGGGAAACATGTACATTATATGCAACTATGGCCGTCAGGACCATTCCGTCTAAATGAATATACACCTCTTACATTCATATACCCACATATGTCTACAAAGCCTCTAAATAAATACACGACCATTTCATACCATCTACAACATCAGATCCAATGTATAACTATGACTCGGAAAGTCCCGAACCAACTGGGGCTCACCAAATAACTGCAAATACTGTCAACCTACTGCGGAGGGATACTAGTGCCTGCACCTGCAACATGTAAGGTAAGTTCCCCCGAGGGGGTCAGTACGAGGAATGTACTGAGTATGTAAGGCTATACGTAAATATATGAGATATAGGAACTTTGTTGAAAGTAAGTACAAGTGAACACATCATGTGAATAAATAAGAATACATGTGGAATCATGTGCATTACTTTCTTTACTTCATTTCACTTTCCTTTACTTCTTCATGTGATCATCAATCATGTATGCCCGGGCCCAACTGATCAGTGGAAAATAACATTGGGATCGTCTCTAGCTAGGCTTATGCCCCTTTGAACTGCCACCCATAAATCAATAAAGCAGGTTCGTCTCTAGCTAGGCTTACGCCCCTTTGAGCTGCCCCCTATATCCAATAATCATTCGGGATCGCCCCTAGCTAGGCTTATGCCCCTTTGGGTTGCCACCCGTTCTCAACAAGTGTTCATTACTTCAATTCTTTACTTTGAGATTGATACTTTAGCTTGTGAGAGATTGATACTTTAGTGGTTACAATGTTATAGAAACTTTGAAACATTATTGAAACATTAATCAATGAACATGAGTCATATGAATTACATTTGATCAATGTATAAGGAACATGTGTATAACAATGATTAACAACCGGGAAT
Organism: Capsicum rhomboideum; assembly: GCA_031232105.1. Classification (NCBI taxonomy): domain Eukaryota; kingdom Viridiplantae; phylum Streptophyta; class Magnoliopsida; order Solanales; family Solanaceae; genus Capsicum; species Capsicum rhomboideum. The sequence goes on from CP124716.1 coordinate 9,868,171, forward strand.
GGAATACCTTTGGATATTTCAGAAGGGAATATGTGTAATGAAAATGTGACAGTATGTGCTGCAGAATGATACGGAAAGGGTAACCTTACATACCTTATGTTCTCAATATGGATACGCAATCTTACTCTTGAATACAACACTTCAGTTTTCCCTTTACGTCTATTCTACACACAAGTACACAACCAGAACTTACATTAGCAACTAGTCACGAAAGAGGCGTACAAGACGACAACGAACTATGTGACCACCATATAACGTCACATCACCCCTTACAATACCCTCCACTGCATTTCCATATCCACAACACCATAACATTACACACATTGACCAAAATATCATACAGTGATAGCCTTTCACCCATACTTACCTTTTACACATTTCTCTTTATCATTCCGTCATAGTTATTCCTTTATAACAACATATGAACAATAATCCATACTTAACATAGTCCAACACACCTCTATACGATACTTTAAATTCACTAAAACGACATCACAAGTTGATAATTACATCCCAAAAGGGTATCGGGGCTTTCGGGGATCAAAGGGATACGAAAACAATCAAAACACAATTCTGGGCTGACCTGCGTTGGCACCTGTGCCCGCAGATGGCCTTTGGCAGCAGCCATAGCCATCTGCGTTGGCATCTGCGCCCGCAGATGCCCTCGTCTGCCGGGGCGGATGCCCGTTTTGGTCCGAAATGGTCTCTTTTGGGTCTTTTAATGCCATAACTGGTCCATGATCATAACCAAACATATTTGAACATATTTTTGATCATCTTAAACACCAACACTCAGCCATAGTCTCCCAACACACATAATAACACCCAAAACCACATCTCACGGCCAATACGGCACCAAAATCATAACCAATTTTGCAATAACAATTCCAAACGTTATTTACAAAAATAAAACAAGTTAAGGCTATAATCACATCTCCCATATCAATATTGAATCCATCAATTCACTTCCTTGAAGACTACAAGCCCCTTTTTCAAGTTCAAGTCACATAGAAGCAAGTCCATTAACAAAGAAGCAAAAGTGGATTTCTCAACACTTGTAGGCATAACCAACATGGTCCATGCAATCTCTCATGCATATAATATATTAAATCACAAAAATAAACACTTAAAAATACTTACCAGGAGATGATCTTGCTCAAAGAGGATAGTAGCTTAGGGTTTGAGTGTAGAGAGAAAACCCCATTTTTGTAGATAAGTGTAAAAAAATCTCATGTGTGCTTAAAATGAACAAAAATTCTGATACCTTTGCCTCTATATAGTCCCTTAATGATCCTTATTTAACCAACCACTTGGTCTAATAATAAATGTCTACTTGGCCAAGATGAATGGGTCATATTCTCCCTTTGGGCCATGTCTTTTATTTGATATTTGGGCCTCATTTAAGGGCCCAATAACACATGCTTTGTTTAAGCCCAACAAGTAAATGCATAATTCCTCAAAAATCTCATGTTCAAATAATTCCATGCATGTTATGGGAATTAACTAGGTTCGGAAATATACGGGGTGTTACACAAGGTCAACATGATGGGGCAACAAACACATCAAGTGTTGACGACATCAACTCCAGTTTTTGGATCTTCAACCACAATAAGAGCAAGGTCCTCTACAAGTGCTTCAGAAGAAGAAAGCAGTGTGGCAGAGAAAACCAAGAAAATTCTGGTTCTACTTGATCTCTCTGGTTCAAAAAACTCTAGAACAAAGAAAGATGGTCATTTAACCAACGCGTCATCTCCACTTACTCCGCGCGAACCAAGGACTTCAGGGATCAACTAATGTGACAATCTGTGCTACTCTCCGACGTCTCTAATAATTATGCAAGCAATGGTAACTGATGTCTCATCCATGTATGAGCAACTTGCGAATATGGCGAAAGCGATTGAAGGTTTGACCAAGTATGTGCAAACTCAAGACTCTCGGATCGATAAGTTAATGGATCGAATGGAAGGCTTAATAGATGGAGATTCTAGCCATGCACCTGGAAAGGCTCCAGAAGTTCAAGAGATAAATCCTCCTACCAAAAAGACACCACCTACTAAAGAGGTGTCAGTATCTTCTGACGGAATGATCCCAATTGATCAATTGAAAGAGTTCATTGAAGGGATCCTCAATGACAAGTTCGACATTTCTACCAAGTCTTCCCTGATGTATGCCAAGCCTTACATTGCTAGGATTGATAGTTTCAAGATGCCTGCTGGTTATCAAACCCTAAATTTCAACAATTTGAGGGCAAAGGAAATCTAAAGCAACATGTCGCTCACTTTGTTGAGACATATAACAACGCTGGAACATACGGTGACTATCTCGTCAAGCAATTTGTCCGCTCTTTAAAGGGAAACGCCTTCGATTGGCATATAGACCTTGAGCCCAATTTCATTGATAGTTGGGAGCAACTGGAGCATGAGTTCCTAAATTGTTTTTATAGAACGAGGAGTACAGTGATCATGGTAGTGCTCACAAATACTAGTCAAAGAAAGGATGAACCAGTTATCGACTTCATCAATCGATGGAGAAATGTTAGCCTAAACTATAAAAATAGGCTCAGTGAAACTACCGCAATAAAGATGTGTATCCAAGGAATGCACTGGGAGCTTTTCTATATTTTGCAAGGCATTAAGCCAAAATCCTTTGAAGAGTTAGCTACCCGTTCTCACTATATGGAGTTGAGCATGTCTTCTGCCGAAAAAGGAATAGCACCCATCCATGACCCTTGAAAGGGAAAGGACAAACAGGAACTCAGGAGATGGACCAAGTTTATCCCCAAAAGCAATAACAAAAAATCCATGAATATCAACGTGTCTCATGTGAAGCTCACCACAAAGGTGAGCAAGAAGCAAAGCGTAAAGACGACTTCTCAATCGTGTCCAAACCAGAAGTTGACTTTCAAAGAGATGCAGAAAAAAGAATACCCCTTCCTTGATTCTGATGTTATCAAAATTTTTGATGAACTTCTTGAGCTGAAACTCATTGATCTACCAGAAATGAAGCGGCCCAACGAAGCTGGAAAGACTGATGACCCAAACTATTGCAAGTATCACAGGCTTGTGGGTCACCTTTTGGAGAAATATTTTGTCTTCAAGGATAAAATTATGCAACTGGCTAATGATAAGAAGATAGTGCTTGATGACGAGAATGCCAGTTCTCGTCAAATCTCCATCACTTTTGGCTCACTCAATTTGATCCAACTTTGTAACTTCCAAAAGCATAATGAAGAGTTATTGGAGCATGGAAAGTATCTAATTGATGAAGGTGATGATGAAGGTTGGACTTTGGTGACTAGGCGGAGACGCAATAAGAGGAAGAGTCTACGAAAACACTCATCTAAGCAACCAACTAGAAGGAGAATGGTGAAGAAATCGATGAAACAAAGGTTGGTTGAGCTTCCAAAAAGGGCGAGTGTAGTGGAACATCACCACCAAAAACCACGACGTCCTGTTACCTTGGAAGAATTCTTGCCAAGTTGGTTCTGTACCAAGACTACTCAAGACAACATTGAGGCATCTTATTTCAACACTGACAAAGAAAAAGTGAAGGGAGAACGCCTATTAATGGAACCTCTTTCTCCTGAAAAGCCTACTAAATTTCTTCACCAAGAAGCACATGTATCTGATACAAAAATCATATTTACAGATAAGGATTTCCTATTTGGTGAAACATTACACAATTATCCCTTGTATATGGTGGGTCATGTTCTAGAGAAGAAGATAAATAGAATCTTGATAGATGAGGGATCTGGAATCAATATCCTACCTATTCGTACAATGAAAGAACTTGGCATCACAACTGAGGAACTTGCTGAAAGTCGTTTGATGATCCAAAGGTTCAATCAAGGGGGTCAGAGGGCCATAGGATCCATCAAGTTAGAGATCCATATGGATGATTTGCGATCTAATGTATTGATGCATATGATCGATGCCAAGACTTCATACAACATATTCCTTGGTAGGCCTTGGGTACACGAGAAAAAAATTATCTCCTCCTCCTACTATCAATGCTTAAAGTATCTCAAATACGGAGTGGAAAGAAAAATAGTTGCCGATGATAAGCCATTTACTAAAGTTAAGTCACACTTTGCCGATACAAAATTCTATTTGAAGAATTATGTTGTGAAGGAGAAAAAGGTTGATGATGTCACGACAACCAAGTGTGATGATCTGGCAGCTAAGAAGGTCGAGGTGGCTGTCAAAAAAGTCATCGTTAAGAAGCCTCCCTCCACTTCAAATAAAGGCAACGTCGCGTCTTTGAAAAAAAAGGTAACTTCTGTGCTTCGCTATGTACCAAAGGTGGGAAAACAAGGAAGACACTCGTTCGATGTCCAAGATAATGTACTAGGGGTGCTAACTCTTCCTATAAAGTGAATCGATGCAATAAATTTGTCCTCAAAGCTACTTGGTGAATTTGTGGCTCAAAATCCTTCATGAGATGTGACACTCCCTACAGAGCGTACAAAAGAAGGCTTTGATCCAAACGCTTACAAGTTATTTGTAAACGCTGGATAAGACCCTAATGATCCATCAAATTTGGAAAAAATCCCACCAGAAGCCACTACCAAGCAAGAGCGCGAAGGCTTAGGTTACATGCCGCCACCGTCGGTTCGCATCTCTATTAGAAGGGTGGCTAGCGACTACATCACTGTAGAAGAGGAGTCTACTACTTTCAGCAAAAGGCCTTTTGTCTTTGATCAACTTGGAGAATCAACCACAAGAATTTCTGTGTTTGAGAGGTTGGGTCCACTGAAGAAAAAGAAGAGTAACAAACCTTGGAGAAGTTATCAAGTAACTATGACACACTCTTCACCTAGAATCCAAAAGGATTTCCAAAGTTTGTTTCCTTCTAGAATGAGGCGACAGACGAAACTTGTGGTTTCGTGCAAGGAGGTGTTAAAGGCAAAGACTCATACTGTGATTTATACCAAGGAACATGAGGTAGACAAAAAAAGTGTAGGCTCTTCATATCATATTACAACCCAGAGTGAGTACGATACCTCATCTCAAATGAAGGTCGATGAAGAGTTGGAGGATATTTCTTGGTGCTACCATATATCTGTTAACGATGATGATCCTCAAGAGGAGGAAGATGCTGGAGATACTCCGTCAAAACTTGAAGAAGGAGTAAAGAACACAATAGATCCTTTAAAAGAAGTTAATCTTGGCACTGCTGAAAACCCAAGACCAACTTACCTGAGCGTTTTTTCTCAAAACAGATGAAGAAATTGCTTATATGGACATACTCAAAGAATATATGGATGTCTTTGCTTGGAGTTATAAGGAGATGCTTGGCTTAGATCCAAAAGTAGTTGTTCATCTGTTGGCAGTCAAGAATGGTGCTCGTCCCGTTAAACAGGCCCAAAGACGCTTTAGGCCAGAATTTCCATTGATTAAAAATGAGGTTAACAAACTCATCAAAGCTTGATTTATTCGTGAAGTTAAATACCCCACATAGATTTCAAGTATCGTTCCAGTGCGGAAGAAGAATTGACAAATTTGAGTTTGTGTAAACTTTAGGATCTCAACAATGCATGTCCTAAGGATGAGTTTCCAATCCCTATTCCAGAGTTGATGATTGATTCTACAACTAGTTTTGAGGCAATGTCTTTCATGGATGGATCATACGGTTATAACCAAATTCGTATGGCACCAAAGGATGAAGAGCTAACTGTATTTCGTACGCCTAAAGGCATTTATTGCTACAAGGTGATGCCTTTTGGTTTAAAGAACGCCGGTTCCACTTATCAAAGGGCCATGCAAAACATCTTTGATGATCTACTCCATAAAAATATTGAATGTTATGTGGATGCCATAGTGGTGAAGTCAAGAAATAGGAGCGACCACTTGAAAGACTTGAGAATAGTATTTGAGTTGCTCCAAAGATATCAACTTAGGATGAACCCATTGAAATGTGATTTTGGAGCTGCTTTTGGAAAGTTCCTTGGCTTCATTGTACGACACCGAGGAATTAAAATTGATCAATCCAAGGTTGATGCGATTTTGAAGATGCCCGAGCCTCAAAACATTCATGAATTAAAAAGTATACAAGGGAAGCTAGCATATTTAAGGAGGTTCATCTCAAATTTGGCAGGAAAATGTCAACCATTTAGCCATCTCGTGAAGAAGGGTGCCTCTTTCGAATGGGACCAAGCTTGTAGTAAGGCCTTTGAAAATATCAAATCTTACTTGATGAAGCCTCAAGTTCTTGCGGCACCTATACCTGGAAAATCATTGATTCTCTACATCGCTGCACAGGAAAGGTCAGTTGGAGCACTATTGGCCCAAGAAAATAGTGAAGGAAAAGAGAACTCTTTTTATTACCTGAGCAGAATGATGACACCAAATGAGCTGAATTATTCACCTATTGAAAAGTTGTGTTTAGCGTTGGTTTTCTCAATCCAAAAGATGAAGCACTACTTTCAATCTCATGTTGTTCATCTGGTATCTAGAGCAAATCCCATCAAGTTTGTAATATCGAAACCAATCCTCAGTGATCGACTTGCAAGGTGGTACCTTCAATTTTAACAGTTTGAGATCATATACATTCCTCAAAAGGCCGTAAAGGGACAAACATTAGCAGATTTTTTGGCTGACCACCCGATACCTGATAATTGAGAGCTAACTGATAATCTTTCTGATAAGGATGCAATGGTTATTGAAGTTCGACCTCCATGAAAAATGTACTTTGATGGTGCGGCACATTATGGTGGAGCTGGTGCTGTCGTAGTATTTGTCACTCCGCAGGAAGAGGTTATCCCATACTCATTTACTTTGACATAATGTTGCTCCAACAATGTCGCTGAATACCAAGCGTTAATATTCGTCCTTGAAATAGCCTTCGACATAAAGCAACTACAATTACAAGTCTTTGGTGACTCCCAATTAGTGATCCAGCAGCTCTTGGGAGACTATGAAGTGAAAAAGCTCGAGTTACGACCATATCATAGTTATGCTTAGAAGTTGATAGGATGGCTTGGATAAGTTACCCTCCAACACGTGTTAAGAAAGAAAAATAAGCAGGTCGATGTATTGTCTGCTTTAGCTTCAACCCTAACTCTTCTGAATCTAACACGAGTTACTATCCGCCAAGAATGGGTAGTACCACCACCGGATGAGAAGAAATATACAGAAAATAAACTTGAGCATCTCATCGCTGTGTCTGAAGCTGTAAAGGAAGATTGGCCACAACCAATTATTGACTACTTGTGTTATGAAATACTTCTGAAGATCCAAGGAGAAAGACTGACATCCGTCGTCGTACACCTCATTTCCTTTACTACAAGGACACGCTATATAGAAGGCCATTTGAAGGAGTACTCTTGTGATGCTTGGGAGAGGAAGAAGCAGTTTAAGCTTTGCAGGAAGCACACTCAGGAGTATGTGGATCTCATCAGTCTAGACCGAAGCTCCACTTTCACATAAAAAGGATGGGATATTATTGACCAACGATGGTGAAAGATTGTTTGGACTATGTTAGAAGATGCAAGGCCTGTCAATTTCATGCGAATTTCATACATCAGCCTCCTGAAATATTACACCCCACTATCGCATCTTGGCCATTCAATGCTTGGGGATTGGATGTTGTTGGACCACTACCAAAATCTTCTGGTGGACACTTGTACATCTTGGCTGCGACAGATTACTTCTCAAAATGAGCTGAAGCTGTTGCTCTCAAAGAAGTGAAGAAGGAGAATGTTGCAAACTTTTTCTGAGTAAATATCATCTACTGCTTTGGAATTCCCCATTACATAATAACTGACAATGGCAAGCCATTTGATAACAAGCTGATGAACAAGATTTGTGATCTCCTTGGTTTTAACCAGCGTAAATCTTCTATGTACCATGTTGCCGCCAATGGTCTAGCTGAAGCATTCAATAAGACTTTATGCAACCTGTTAAAGAAAGTCGTCTCCAGATCTAAACGATACTTGCATGAACGAATGGAAGAAGCTTTGTGGGCATTTAGGACGACTCACCGTACACCGACGCAAGCAACCCCATGCTCACTTGCTTTTGGAGTTAAAGCAGTCCTACCACTTGAGCACCAAATACCTTCTTTAAGACTTGTTATTCAAGAAGGACTCACCGAAGAAGAAAATGTTAAGTTGCGTCTTGCAGAGTTAGAAGCTCTTGAAGAGAAAAGGCTAGAGGCTCAACAAAATCTTGAATGTTATCAAGCAAGTTTATCTCGTTCTTTCAACAAAAGGGTTCGCTTGAAGTGCTTTCAAGTTGGAGATCAAGTCCTAGCAGTAAGGAGGTCCATTACCACTTCTCATAAATCTGGAGGTAAATTCACCTCTAAGTGGGATGGACCATATGTCATATAAGAGACATATTCAAATGGGGCTTACAAGCTTTTCGATGCAGATGGCGTGAAAATTGGTCCTATAAACACCAAATTCTAGAAGAAATACTATCCTTGAAGAAAGATGACGCTCCATAAAGAATGAGCTTAAACTGCATGTCACTCCTGGTCCGCAAGAGTATAAACTGTGTACGGCTCAAAAAAAATATCCGGTAGGTTGAAAATCTCGAAAAAAGCGGCCTAGGCAAAAGTTAGGACCAAAAAAGAAAACAACAACAACAACTCTTCCAGAATTACGTTGTGACTTGATCCTCTTCACCGAGGTACGCAGGCGCTTAGAAGTTTCATTCTAAGTTCAGTTGTATGAGTGTCAAAAAATGCATGTTCCCGTTTGATCCGCCACGCGAAAGTAAAGTCTGTAAATATTCTGAGTAAACCAAAATGTTCATGACTCAATGGGGGCAGAGCTCCATATAAAAGGTAAGCTTCTGCAATAGAATTTGAGACCCTCAAGTTCTACGAGCCTACAATTTGAAGTTTTAAGTGTTCCAAGCCTGCGAATTGAAGCATGAATGTTGAAGTCAAAATTCACCAATTCAGTGACGTTGAAGTCTCAAGTTCACCACATCTGCATGTTAAAGTTCTCAAAGTTCAGCAATTCTGCAAGATGAAGTCTTAAATCTACCAAGTCTGCAAATTAAAGTTATCAAAATTGCCAAGTTTGCAAGCTGAAGTCTCCAAATTCGCCAAGTTTGCAGGGTGAAATCGTCAAAACCTCCAAGTTTCAAGTTAAGGCCTTCTAAATTTTCATGCCTTAAAGTGGACGAAATTTGTCCCTTTAGACCTTAAGTTGACATTTTTACGAGTTTATCTTTAAAAGGATCTATAAATCTCCATGCCTTAAGGGGGACAAAAATTTGTCCCTTTAAACCTTACGCTGTCATTTTCACGAGTTTATCCTTAAAAAGATCTATAAATCTCCATGCCTTAAGGCGGACAAAAAATTGTCTCTTTGCACCTTAAGCTGGCTTTTTCACAGGTTTATCCTTAAAAGGATCTATAAATCTTCATGCCTTAAGGCGGACAAAATTTGTCCCTTTGCACCTTAAGCTGGCCTTTTCACGAGTTATCTTTAAAAGGATCTCTAAACTTTCATGTCTTAAGGTGGATAATATTTGCCCCTTTGCACCTTAAGTTGACCTTTTCACGAATTTGTTATGTAAAGCATCCAAACTTGAAGCAGAACTTATCAGGTCTCAAGGTGATGGAGGCGAAGTTAAACTCTCGCACCTTAAGCTGATTATTGCATAGGGACCAAACTTGAAGCCGAACTTGTCAGGTCTCAAGGTGACGGAGGCGAAGTTAAACTCTCGCATCTTAAGCTGAATGTTGCATATGAACCAAACTTGAAGCCAAACTTGTCAGGTGTCAAGGTGACGGAGGAGAAGTTAAACTCTCGCACCTTTAGCTGATTGTTGCATAGGGATCAAACTTGAAGCCGAACTTGTCAGGTCTCAAGGTGACGGAGGCGAAGTTAAAATCTCGCACCTTAAGCTGATTGTTGCATAAAGACCAAGTTTGAAGCCGAACTTATCAGGTCTCAAGGTGATGGAGGCAAAGTTAAAATCTCGCACCTTAAGTTGATTGTTGCATAGGGACGAAACTTGAAGCCGAACTTGTCAGGTCTCAAGGTGATGGAGGCGAAGTTAAACTCTCGCACCTTAAGCTGACCCTTCATGAATGCTATATGTTTGAGGTCTACCTACAAAATAAGAAAGTAAAAGACAACACAGAAAAAAAAGGCTCAAGAAGAAGAGAGATTGTTACCTATCGGGACGTTTCAAACTCGGAAGCCATACATCACCAACTTGGTTAGTCTTGAGATAAGATGTTTTGGTGAGAATGAAGCCCTTGAAGTATGGTTTCTAGCAATCAAAATACTTTTTGATGGTGACGGTCCGACATCATGATATAAATTATTTGGTGAGACAACTCAAATCTGAAATTTTCTGCAAGACAGAATTTAAAATCAACTTCAAAAATTTATCTAGAACAATCAGGGGGTTTTCAATTTTAAATTTTAGATATTTCGTAGATGAATGTGTCTGGTTTCTATAGAATTAAGCGGATCATGATTTTGATACTCCCACATTGAGATACAATTTTTTTGGTGTCATCGCGCAAATCTGAAACTGGTGGTGCGTCAAAATTCAAAGGTAATTTTGGGATAACATCTGAAAATATATTGAAAGTATTAAATCATAAATTTTGGATATGTTATAGATCTTTGTGTCTAGTTTCGGAAGAATCAAGCGGCTTGTGATTTCATCATTCCTACTTTGAGATATCAAGGTTCTAGTAAGGACGTGCAGATCTGAAATTTTCAGCATGATAAAAGTTAAGGCTAATTTCAAAAAATTGTCTAGAATGATATTGAAGGCTTTTAAGTCTAAATTTTGGACATGTTGTAGATCTCGAAGTCTAGTTTTTGGGATATTAAACCATTCATGATTTTGATATTTCTATAATTTGATATGAATTTTCTACCACTAGCATGCTGGGCTGAAAAAAAGTGACGAAAATTAAAAGAGAAGAATATATTACCTAGCATTGTGCTCCTTTGTGTGACTCCCGATGCTGCAATGTCAAAATAATAGAGAGAGTCCATCTATTTATCGATGCAGCAAGTCATTAATAGTCTCCTTATTGAAATAAAACTAAGAGAAGTTTTCAAGTCCTTGAGGAGGTGACATACTCCTAATTGGAGTGGAATTTGGACAGTTCAAGTTTGTAGGAATATAGACATCCTAATTCTAATTGGAGAATGGTTGGTTATGGAGTAGAAGAATTTCATTCCCAAAATGGAAAGGAGTATCCTGAAGACGTGCAAATAAGGAAAAAGAAAAAGAAAAAAAAAAAGAAAAGTCAATTAATTTATTTTGGACTTGCACGTGGACCTAGAATAAAGGGATTCCATAAATATTAAGGAATTTTGCATATCCAATATACCCATGATAATTTCTGTGCACATAGCACTTCGTCATGATATATAGTATATATTTTCTTGCACACAAATTTTGGTGCTAGTAAAAAGTCAAGTCAATACTTCGAGCCTAATCTTCGAAAGATTAAATATCTCCGACAAGTCTCGAAATGAGGACATTTGTGATCATATATATTTTAAATATATTAGTCCAAATAAATATGGTGGATTAATATAATTGGATTAATTATTTAAGTCCAATAAATATGGATTTAATTAAAGTCTAAAATTCATCGGGCTAGTCCATTAATTTGGGCTACAAATAATGAGACCACTTGGTTAAACCCAATATGTCATTTTATTCTAGAGACTCAATTTAGCGTCATGTGTCAAATGACGTGGCATGCCAAGTCAAGTAAAGGAGCCAATAGGACCGTGCCACATGTCAAAATAATGCAGCAAGCCTGGTAAAATCAAAGGCTCATAAAAATGCGCTATGTCACTTAAATTTGATTGACCAAAAGAAGTCCATCTTCACCTTGACTCTTTCCTTCCTACAACTATAAATAGAGGTCTCATAATTCAGAAAAATGGACCATCAATTTTAATAAAAAGTAAGAGAGAGCTCGTGGATCAAACACTGCACATTTCTCTACAAGCTACAAATCAAGCATTCAAGCTCATACACAACTGAAGATCAAGACGAAGATTCAAGATCAAGCTCAAAGGCCCTTGAATCCATATTCACAAGTCAAGATCAAATCCATCAGTTTCACAAATCAAGTTCAAGATCAAGTTCGAAGCCCTTGAATTTATATTTGAAAAGGCAATTCAAAAGATTCATAGAGATTGTAACACTCACATTTGAAATCAAATAAAATGATTATTGCAATATTTTCTTGTCCCAATTATTATTTTCTCGATTCGAATTTTACTGTATACAGGCCCATATAGTTCACAAGTTAACTTCACGTTTGTATTTAATATATGACAATACTCAAATAGAAATTGAATGTAAATATAGATAGAGGCATTGAGGATTCACGTTGCCACAGTGGTAGAGCTAACACTGCCATTTCTTTCCTTTGTTCTAAATAAAGCCTCTGTTACATCCAAAATAATAACTTTTGTTAAAAAAAAAACAAAAAATAGTTCAGTGCACTAAATCTCCCACTATGTATAGGGTTCGGGGAAGGGTCGACCACAAGGGTCTATTGTATGCAGCTTTACCTTGCATTTCTGCAAGAGAATGTTTCCAAGGCTTGAACACGTGATCAGTGGCGGAGCCACCTTATGGCTAGGGGGTTCCGAACCCCCTTCGGTGGAAAATTATACTATTTATACATTATTAAAATTATATTTTATGTATATATAGATGTTGAACCCCCTTCGGCTAATTCGTGTGCTTACTTATTTCGATTTTGAACCCCCTTAGTGAAAATTCTGGCTCCGCCACTGCACGTGATCTCTTGGTCACATGCCGTCACAAGTTTACCAATTACTCCAAGGCTCCCCTACCAAAATAATAACTTAAAAGATTATCAATTAGAAATTAAAAAATTGTAAAAGTTAAATAAATTTATCTGATTATGTTGTGTCAAAAAATTCGGGACATTATTTTGAAATGACCGTAATCTTATAATTTAACATCTTGTAGCAAGCGGCACTGGCACAGAGGAACTGAGTATAGTTAAATAGGAGATTCTCAGCAAATTCTTGGTAAGTTGAAACAATTAGTATTTCTAGCTAAAAGACAATAAAATAAAAGTTGTTATAAGTCGGTGAATACGACCAAACCATACAGAAATTTATGGATGATCGAAATTAAAATAAAGGAACTGCCGTGGGGAACTCTTTTTTTCACGTAAAAAAAAAAAGGATTATTATGGCATGCTCGAAATGGATAAAAATATTTTTTTTAAAAAAATATTTTTCAAGAAAATAAGTGTGTTTCGTATGGAACACACCCTTAGAGGAGTCTCAAAGCAGAGAGACCCCGGGGGCTGAGAGGAGGAAATTTTCTCAAGATAGAAAATACATGAAAATTAAATAATCTCATAAGATAACTAATCAACTATAAGCGCCATTACTTTATACTTACTTTGGTATTATAACAGACAAATAAACGTAGTGGAACTGCAAAGCATGCCTAACTGTACAAGAGTACTTTTAATAAGTTCATAAGTTCCAACCATTCAAATTTGTCAAACAGTTCATGTTAAAGTTTGAACTCAACATATTCATAACAATCACACAAACAACAAATTATTTCAACGATGAACTAAAATTATTCATCTACCTAGCATCATACGGTATAGAACTCGATCGAAGGACTATTGTATCGATCTCCACCAGGGCTAATGGGACAGAGCTAACGGTTGGTGTTTTCCCTGTGGCTTATCTAGAAATTGGAAAATTTCCGCTTCTTGGTCATATGGACCTTTTTAAGTTCAACAAACCTCTTCACTAATAACCATTTCAGTATGCTAGAAATCTTGGTCCAGCTCTTGTTGTACTTGCTTTTGCACGTAGAGGCTACTGGAACCATCAAAATGTTGTTCGCTTGGCGGTGTTGATCAGCATTTGTGCCATCTTCAATGATGATAGATTGAACATATTCAGAATCCATCAAGTGTGTGAATTGGTTTTGCGAAAGATTGGTTGGCTCACCATGTTGCAATACATGAAACTGTGTGGCACTCGTTTCAGCAGCAGAGTAGTTGACTTGGCCAGGCTCTCTGGATGGGAAATCCACAAATTGAGTTGCATCAGAATTAAGATACTGCATGAATTCCTCCCAATCTCCTGATTCTGAAATCACAGATGTGATATTGTTGGGGGATCCTAGATAACCCCAAGTACCTAAACCTGAATGGCCAGGAGAAGTAATAGCAAGTGACATTGCATCCGACTCTGCGTGCTGGTCAGCATATTCATAAGAAGTAGAACATTCAGCACTGTCTACCCACTGGTTACTTTCAGCTGTTCCCTGAATCAAATGTGACTTCTGTGCACAGTCAAACAAATTAAAATAGTCAAGGCAAAGAAGCTGAAATAGTTCTTTGCAAAACCTGAGAGACTTTCAAAGCTCAAATTACATTGCAATGTACTACACAGGGTATTAGTAGTGTAACCAGACAAATTTGCTGAAACAATACTCACTGAAGTATTTTGAAACTCTAAAGATTGGCATTCATCAACAGTGACAAAATTCCCCAAGTGACATCTGCTCATGCCTCCTTGCTTGGGAAAACATGATAAGTGATTCATGATAGAAATCTCGTTATCAAATTTTAGGACATTTTCCCAGTTTGCCAATGCAACTTCCACCAACTTGCGTGCATACACCTGTTATCAACACAAAATCAAAGCAGGGAACTAGAAATGGGCCAATTGACGATACATATATGACAATCAATCAATTAATACATACCTTCTGAGATTCAGAGAGCATATTGAAATGATGTAAACCGCATCCTGAGTCCAACGATATCACCTGACCAGCGACATTAAACACCACCGCAAATTTTTGTTCAGTCTCTGGATGACAGTACATGTATTTTCTTCCATCAAGATTGCAAGTCTTAGCATGCGTTATAGCTTTTTGCCAGTAATTTTCAGACATGCTTTTGCCAACGATCTACAGGCGTGAAACAAAAAAGTCATTTCCGAAATGAAGAAAACACGGATGCAGTAATAGCCCTTTAATGAACCACAAATCTCACAAGTTAAAGTTGCAAATATAAATTTTGTGAAGGACTTATGATGTTCTTAGATAGAATTAGTAACTTCTTACATGGCGTAGCCTCTGAGGATTGTTTTTGAGTTCAATTAGAAAATCCTCCACTGTTTTGATACCACTTTTAATCAATCGGTCATGGAAAACACCTTTCCGGTAAATCTGCTCTAGTCTCCATACATCATCAGTTGGTGATGGGGGATACCGCTTCTCGGTTCCTGTGAAAACCATAACTCAAACAGACTCATTATGTCTTTTTCAGTGAAAATTAGAAAGAAATGATGTTTATTAAAGGTACTTAAGTAGAAATACTAACTTAATAAACGTTTATCCTTGATAGTGAAGTATCCTGTAATGGCCTCATTCTCTGTAAATTCTTCTGATTGATCGACAACCCTTGCTCCTAGCCTTACCATTTCCAACTTCTTCATATGCTTTGGAGTGTGTTTGAATTTAATTTCGTCAACAGAAACAACGCCTCCTTCTAAACTCAGATACGGATGTTTGTCGCACCTTAATTTTCCACTTCTTTTTGGCAACATAATATGACTGCTTAGTTCTTCAATTGGCCAACTTTCATCGCCATTAAGTAGAAAAATTTCAACTTGTGCTGAGGCTAGAGGCTCATGTCTCACTTGCTTTCCTGTAACAGCATCAAACCAATTCCAATTTGGTTCCTTCGGGAAAGATACACTTTCCAGTAAATACCTCTGGGGCAATAATCTCGTGTGAGAACTTTAAAAGAAAACACCTCGATTCAGAAGGATGGATTTTCTTCTGGGAATTCCTGTTGTGGAATATAATTTAAGCTCAGATACAACATGTAATTATAAAGGTAATGTTAGTTCTAAGGATTGTTGTAATTATAAAGGTAATGTAAGTTCTAAGGATTTAAGTTAATACCATTTTAACTATACGTAATACCAATTAATGATTAACATAAAGTTTTACTTGTAATTGTCATACAAGTGATGTGGTTTGTAATTTTTCTTCTCCATCATCAACGCATTACTTAAAATTATATTGCAAGATGTGACAAGTAAAAGTGAACGGAGGAGTAAAGTAGCTTACTATAACATGTTTAATCGCACGGATATTATATCACATAAATAGAAGAAGTGGTAACTATGATTCTGAAAACAATACTAATAACTCTCTGTTTCCTCACCTGTTCTGAGCAGTCAAAATTATGTCCAAGTCAAAGTGAAATTCATTCTCCACCTGGATATACAAAATGTTGATTAAATAGTCAGGTAGTGATATAACACGTATTTCTTCAAAGACTAGACGATTACAAAATTCAAGTCGGTCTAAGTTAAGAGGGATCTTCTGCACAAATGAACAGATTTTTGGCTTACAAAAAAGAATCAGGTCCATACATGAAGGTGTCTTGCCAAGTAATACTACCAAGTAATTAAAATATACTTTCTCTAAGTGCGTAAACTTTTTAATGTGATAGTCATACATTTTAGTATGGTTACATATAGTTTCAACCTTTTTTTATCTTTATTCTATTTAATTTGTTTTTATAAAGCTCGCCAATTGCTAGCTATTGTTAATGAATCTATCCATGGAACTAATCAGAAACTTTTGATGCTCTGTTGGGAAGTGGATACTATATACTAGAAATTTAACCTTTGAAAGAGTGAAATTTAACATTTTGTCTTTGATCTTTTCGGGGATTAGGCTAATTCTTGAAGAACATGCATGAAGGCAAATGAAAATCTCTTCAATCGAGCTCATAAAGAATCTCCTACAAGAACAATTCTCCCAACATGTTATGAACTTTAATCCACATGTGTAGGGAACAGCCGAAACAGTGAGGCCTTATTTATTTGTAGTTAATAAAGATTTCAATTATTATGTGCATTTTATTTATCATCCACCATGCACAACCGTCATCTGTCATCCTTGGCTACAACAATCATCGATGACTATCGTTTACAATCATTATCACCAACCACCATTATTACGACAATAATTAATCACTATCTACATTTACCACCATCAACTATCACTATATATTGTCAGCCACCATCATCACTTTTCACCCGCCTATTGATTAGATATTACTGCCATCCACTATAATTATATTAATTATATATCATTGCCGTGTCACCAATTACCACATTAACCATGACCGTTGACCTCTACTATATCAGCTACCATTGAACACTACTGAGTACTGTCAAGAGTCAATCAACATCACCACCAGCTACTTCCAACCATAACTACCATTGACACTCATAACTACTGGTCATCTAGACATTGTTATTATCAATCGCCATATAATTTTTTTCAATATATTTTGTCGATATAATTTTTTTGATTATATAACTTAATCTTTTATATTAATTTATAAATAAACACAATATTTAGTATATTCAAATTTTGAGAAAAAAATAGTTTTAACTATTTAATATTCAAATCTTAATATATATTTCAATATGTATTTTAACTCAAATATCTAAATTTTGATGATTTTAATATTCACACATCTTAATCAAGTCTAATCCCAATTTGTTCATACAATGAAAATCCACAAAAGCTCATAGGTAATAAAATATCCTCGATTATGCATGTCATAGGTTCTTTTTTTAAAAAAACAAGGTTCATTTTGAAAGGGACGGACATCGGCGTCAGTCTATTTCAGCTTTTAGCTGTACGTTCGTCGTCAGAATTTTGCATTCAGCGTATAATCCTCTTTTTTTCCCTTTCAATTCAGTCAGACACCAAAATATCCTTTTCCTTTTCCTTTTGCTTTTTACTTTTTGGGAGTTCTTCTACAATGGAATATTGGAAACTATTTTTATTTTTTTTTAGATTTTCATATAATGTCCTTCTCTTCACAAAGAAAACATACGTACGTCTAGCTCGTGTCCTATTAAATGTGTCAACTGGGCCGGGCCGGGCCAACCCGGACCCCGTCCATTAATTTTTCCCGGTCTTGGGCCGGTTACAGGTCGGGCCCATTTTTTATTGGGCTGGGCCGGGCTGGGGTGAACAGTAAAATTCCCCAAACGGCCCAGCACCGGCCCATTTAATTTTTTTAACCTGTTAATGGGCCGGTTTATCGGGTCCCGACTAAAAAAAATTGTATTTTGAACCTTGATTGTTTTTTAATATACATTCAATAGATATACTATTTAAAATACGACTTTAAAGAATACACATACACATATATACATTCAATATATACTACTTTAAAGAATAAACATACACATATATACATTCCATATATACATTCAATATATACTACTTTAAAGAATATACATACATATATACATTCAATATATACTACTTTAAAGAATAAACATACATATATACATTCCATATATACATTCAATAGATACTTCTTTAAAGAATACACATACATATATGCATTCAATATATACTACTTTAAAGAATACACATACACATATATACATTCAATATATACTACTTTAAAGAATACACATACACATATATACATTCGATATATACTACTTTAAAGAATAAACATACACATATATACATTCAATATATACATTCAATATATACTACTTTAAAGAATATACATACATATATACATTCAATATATACTACTTTAAAGAATAAACATACATATATACATTCAATATATACTATTTTAAAGAATAAACATACACATATATACATTCAATATATACTACTTTAAAGAATAAACATACACATATATACAATATATATATATACATTCAATATATACTACTTTAAAGAATATACATACATATATACATTCAATATATACTACTTTAAAGAATAAACATACATATATACATTCAATATATACTATTTTAAAGAATAAACATACACATATATACATTCAATATATACTACTTTAAAGAATAAACATACACATATATACATTCCATATATACATTCAATATATACTACTTTAAAGAATATACATACATATATACATTCAATATATACTACTTTAAAGAATAAACATACACGTATATACATTCAATATATACTACTTTAAAGAATACACATACACATATATACATTCAATATATACTACTTTAAAGAATACACATACATATATACATTCAATATATACTATTTTAAAGAATATACATACATATATATACATTCAATATATACTACTTTAAAGAATAAACATACACATATATACATTCAATATATACATTCAATATATACTACTTTAAAGAATATACATACATATATACATTCAATATATACTACTTTAAAGAATAAACATACATATATACATTCCATATATACATTCAATATATACTACTTTAAAGAATACACATACATATATATACATTCCATATATACTACTTTAAAGAATAAACATACACATATATACATTCAATATATACATTCAATAGATACTATTTTAAAGAATAACCATACACATATATACATTCCATATATACATTCAATATATACTATTTTAAAGAATAACCATACACATGTATACATTCAATAAATACTACTTTAAAGAATACACATACACATATATACATTCCATATATACTACTTTAAAGAATAAACATCCATATATACATTCAATATATACTACTTTACATATATATACATTCCATATATACATTCAATATATACTACTTTAAAGAATATACATACATATATACATTCAATATATACTATTTTAAAGAATATACATACATATATATATTATTTTAAAAAATATACATACATATATACATTCAATATATACTACTTTAAAGAATAAACATACATATATACATTCCATATATACTATTTTAAAAAATATACACATGTATTGACATTCAATATATACTATTTTAAAGAACATACATACATATATACAATATTCAACAACATATACTTTTATACTATTATATTAAAAGTATTGAATTCATACAAGATATTCAATTTAAATTTTAAATGGGAAAAATATATAAAGAGTAAATGAATTTAATATTTGATTGATTGCAAATGTTTGAAAACTTACAAGTTACAAGGTTGCAATTACATTTCACTAATTTCACAAAGTTAAATTGAAAAATGAAAATTCAATTGATTAATTGTAAATTCTACAAATTTTTCATCATTTTTTTCAATTCACGCCTGTTAACATTAATGGGAATTGGCTGTGGATTGTCAAAATCAATGGCACTAAAGCCATGCATTGGACTTGATTGTGCTGAATTCTCTCTTGAAGTCATTATTTCTTCAAGATCTTCTTCGTCTTCCGGCTCCACGAACATTCCTTGATTTCTTCGTTCTGCTCTAATCCAGTCTCTAAGGCAAACTAAAACATTCATGGCATTGCCTCCCAATGTGTGTCGGTTGTCTCCAATATGTTGCCGTCCTTGACTAAAAGCGCTCTCTGATGCAACGGTTGACATTGGAACATTCAATATATCTCTAGCTAACATTGAAAGTACAGGATATTGTCTTTCATTATTCTTCCACCATTCCAGCGTGTTGATTCTACCTCTAGGATCCTCTGTAGGCTGCATAAGATAATACTTAAGCTCTTTCCGACTTACGGTTCTATGCGATGAAGGCTGCAATCTATTCCAAACAGATAGATCAGAAACACAATAAGCAGGCATATTATGTGCCTGTCTTTTAGAAGATGATGGTTCCTCAGAACGATGGGGAGCGGGGGTCGGTATAATGTGTGACGGTAAAGCATTGTCAAGTAAATCAGCATAATGATTGTATAATGTGTTCATGTAACTATTCGCATCAGACATAGACGTATACAAAGAAGGTTCTTCATCAGCTTTTACTCCTAAAGCAGAATAAATAAGAGAAGTAAATTCGGACATAGTATTATATTTCATACATGGATTTATTATAGCACCAACTAAGAAAATAGGGGGAAGCGGAAAAAAATACTTTTTAAATTTATCAATCATTGCCTCAATAGCATATTTGTAACCTGGTTTAGACTTATACTCGTTAAGCAATAAAGAAATGTCGGCTAAATAAGCTAAAATATTACAAACAGTAGGATAATAAGCTCTAGAAAATTCAACCGTAGCTAGATAAAAATTTTGCAAAAAATTAACAATATCATCAATTTCAGCCCAGTCTGAATTTTGTAACATACAATCGGGAAAATCACTAGCAAATTGGTTAAAAGTCATAGTAATAGGAACTTTATAAATATTGCAAGTATTTAAGAAATCATACGTAGAATTCCATCTAACATCTATTTCTTCAGGCATTAATCTCGGTCTAAGTCCATTTTCCTGATATTTTCTTTTAAATTCTGTAAGTCTAATTTTTCTATTATTTCCTTGAATAAAGCCAACTGCAAGTCTAACTTTTTCAATAGCAGGCTCAAAAAAAGCAAGACCATCCTTTACAATTAAATTATATATATGGCAAGCACACTTAACATGAAATATTTCGGATAACGGTGGAGAAAGTTCAGTTTTTAACAACTCAATAGCAGCGTTGTTGTTAGATGCATTATCAAAAGATATACATAAAACTTTGCGGTCAATACCATAATATCTTGCAACTTTTGTAATAGATTCAGAAATAAATTTTTCAGTGTGTCTACGGTCTTCATCATACAAAAATGCTAAAATACGTTTTTGCATAACAAAATTACTATCTACCCAATGACAAGTAATTGTTAAATAATCATTTTTATTAATAGCACGACCAAGATCAGAAGTTAAAGCAACTCTACATGAAAGATTTTTTAATAATGCAGATAAATAGTAAACATATTGTGCATGGAGTCTAAAAATATCGGACCGACAAGTACTTCTAGGAATACCCTTAAACATAGGATTATAAATTGCCTGAATATAATGAATAAAAGCATCAGAAGAAGCAAAAGAGAAAGGCAAACAACCCACAGCTAGCATTTTGGCTATTTCTTCACGATCCTTCATTTTATTATAATTCTTAACTAATAGACCGGTTTTTGGGTTCAATCTAGTTTGACTAGGGCCCCCAACTGTCTCACCACCAGTTACCTGAGCTAGCTCTATTGGGTGTTTCTCCTTCAAATGTCTTGACAACTGACCCGTACCTCCTTTATTAACCCCGGTCTTATGCTCGTATTTTACCTGACAAAGATCGCATTCAACCTGAGTGGTTCCTTCTATTCGGGTATAAAAATTCCACACAACACTAGTTTTTTTACGAGATCTTACAGGGGGGCGGGGAGGAAGATTAACTGATTCAGATTGAACATTAACATTACCAGATTCGGGTGTAACATCATCATCATCATTTTCATCTAAATCAACAGAGTCTACTTCATTCTCTTCTTCTATACCATAATTTTCTTGAGCCTCAAAATAATTCATATCGTGAGCACCTACACGTATTTCATTCTCAAATGGTTCGCTAATTGGTACCGGAGGCACACGAGTATATCGAGCATTTGAACTACCTCTACCGGAACCAATTTGTTTCTTACTACCACTACCACTACCACTTTCGGAACAAAGACATGTACACACTCACACAGGACACGGTAATTGGAAGTTGGCCGTCGGGCGAAAGTATTAATGAGTTAAATCGGATGATTAAATTGCTCTATTTCTTGCCATTAGAACATTACCTTCATGAAGCGGTTTCTACCCACATTATGTTTTAGGCAATTTCTTTATTCTATTTTTAATTCATGAGTCATTATTTATTTTAGTTTATCATTCATCTCAATTTTCTTACGTCTTTTAAATAACTGTTTAGTTTATGACATGAAATCCAATCATTGTGACACATACTATTTTTCTCAGCAAGGAAAAAGGGGCAGGTATTTTGCGGCTGCAACATGCACTTCCAGCTGATCCACATAACAATATTCTCTTGATCCTTATAAAATAATATAACTTTTTTCATTGAATTTAGATCAATATTTTTTAGGAATTTTATACGCATCTAATCCCAAACTTATGTAGTCGTTAGCAAAAAGTTTAACCATTTTGTCACGAATTAGACGGACACATAAGCGGCCTGAACTTAGATGGACAAGTATGTGTGATCAGGGGCTAAGGGTGTCAAGTGGACCGGGTTGACCCGGTACCGGCCCACTTAGCCCGGCCCACTAAGCCACCGGACCGGACCGGATCGGACCCGGTATAGGTGGTGGGCCTGTCGGGTTTTTAGGGGGCTGGGCCGGACACGGTATTGAAATCGGTGGACCGGTCCAATTAGAAAATCGAACCGGGTCCACCGGTGCACCGACCCGGCCCGGTAACTATTTTTTAAAAAAAAAATAAAAAAAATGGGCCGTTGGGCCCCAGCCTGCAAAGGCTGTTTAGGTCCGTTGAGGCCCAACGGCTATAATGTCGTTGGCCCTGCGGCCAAACAGCCTTTTTAGGCTTTAATTTAAAAAAAAAAAAAATCAAATTTTTTTTTTTCCTATAAATACATGTCATTTCAAAAAATATTTCCTACAATCTCAATTCTCATTCTCTTATTCTCTCTCAAATTTGCTAAAATTATCTCATAAAGTGTTCTATTCTATTATTTTGCTATTACAAATACTACGTTGAAGTTTTCAAAAGTACTCAATTGACCAACTTTCGAGTACTTCAAAAATTTGGTATTATCGTTCCATTTCTTACTTTTAATTTTTAATTAGTGTATTATTTGTTGAATATTTATTTGAATTTTTTTTGTGTTTTTTGAATAATTGTTAGTTTAATTGGTAATATGGATAAATTAAGAAAAGTCGGTAAAAGTGTTGGAAATTTTTGTCCCGGAAGTGGTAGTGGTAGTGGTAGTAAGAAACAAATTGGTTCCGGTAGAGGTAGTTCAAATACTCGATATACTCGTGTGCCTCCGGTACCAATTAGCGAACCATTTGAGAATGAAATACGTGTAGGTGCTCACGATATGAATTATTTTGAGGCTCAAGAAAATTATGGTATAGAAGAAGAGAATGAAGTAGACTCTGTTGATTTAGATGAAAATGATGATGATGTTGATGTACACCCGAATTTGGTAATGTTAATGTTCAATCTGAATCAGTTAATCTTCCTCCTCGGCCCCCTGTAAGATCTCGTAAAAAAACTAGTGTTGTGTGGAATTTTTTTATCCGAATAGAAGGAACCACTCAGGTTGAATGCGATCTTTGTCAGAAAAAATACAAGCATAAGATCGGGGGTAATAAAGGAGGTACGGGTCAGTTGTCGAGACATTTGAAGGAGATCCACCCAATAGAGCTAGCTCAGGTAACTGGTGGTGGGACAGTTGGGGGCCCAAGTCAAACTAGATTGAACCCAAAAACCGGTCAATTAGTTAAGAATTATAATAAAATGAAGGATCGTGAAGAAATAGCCAAAATGATAGCTGTGGGTTGTTTGCCTTTCTCTTTTGCTTCTTCTGAAGCTTTTATACATTATATTCAGGTAATTTATAATCCTATGTTTGAGGGTATTCCTAGAAGTACTTGTCGGTCCGACATTTTTAGACTCCATGCACAATATGTTTACTATTTATCTGCATTATTAAAAAATCTTTCATGTAGAGTTGCTTTAACTTCTGATCTTGGTCGTGCTATTAATAAAAATGATTATTTAACAATTACTTGTCATTGGGTAGATAGTAATTTTGTTATGCACAAACGTATTTTAGCATTTTTGTATGATGAAGACCGTAGACACACTGAAAAATTTATTTCTGAATCTATTACAAAAGTTGCAAGATATTATGGTATTGACCGTAAAGTTTTATGTATATCTTTTGATAATGCATCTAACAACAACGCTGCTATTGAGTTGTTAAAAACTGAACTTTCTCCATCGTTACCCGAAATATTTCATGTTAAGTGTGTTTGCCATATATATAATTTAATTGTAAAAGATGGTCTTGCTTTTTTTGAGCCTGCTATTGAAAAAGTTAGACTTGCAGTTGGCTTTATTCAAGGAAATAATAGAAAATTAGACTTACCGAATTTAAAAAAAAATGTCAGGAAAATGGACTTAGACCGAGATTAATGCCTGAAGAAATAGATGTTAGATGAAATTCTACGTATGATTTCTTAAAAACTTGCAATATTTATAAAGTTTGTATTACTATGACTTTTAACCAATTTGCTAGTGATTTTCCCGATTGTATGTTACAAAATTCAGATTGGGCTGAAATTGATGATATTGTTAATTTTTTACAAAAATTTTATCTAGCTACGGTTGAATTTTCTGGAGCTTATTATCCTACTGTTTGTAATATTTTAGCTTATTTAGCCGACATTTCTTTATTGCTTAACGAGTATAAGTCTAAACCAGGTTACAAATATGCTATTGAGGCAATGATTGATAAATTTAAAAAATATTTTTTTCCGCTTCCCCCTATTTTCTTAGTTGGTGCTATAATAAATCCATGTATGAAATATAATACTATGTCCGAATTTACTTCTCTTATTTATTCTGCTTTAGAAGTAAAAGCTAATGAAGAACCTTCTTTGTTTACGGCTATGTCTAATGCGAATAGTTACATGAGCACATTATACAATCATTATGCTGATTTACTTGACAATGCTTTACCGTCACACATTACACCGACCCCCGCTCCCCATCCTTCTGAGGAACCATCATCTTCTAAAAGACAGGCACATAATATGCATGCTTATTGTGTTTTTGATCTATCTGTTTGGAATAGATTGCAGCCTTCATCGCATAGAACCGTAAGTCGGAAAGAGCTTAAGTATTATCTTATGCAGCCTACAAAGGATCCTAGAGGTAGAATCAACACACTGGAATGGTGGAAGAATAATGAAAGACAATATCCTGTACTTTCAATGTTAGCTAGAGATATATTGAATGTTCCAATGTCAACCGTTGCATCAGAGAGCGCTTTTAGTCAAGGACGGCAGCAGATTGGAGACAACCGACACTCATTGGGACGCAATGCCATGAATGTTTTAGTTTGCCTTAGAGACTGGATTAGAGCAGAACGAAGAAATCAAGGAATGTTCGTGGAGCCGGAAGACGAAGAAGATCTTGAAGAAATAATGACTTCAAGAGAGAATTCAGCACAATCAAGTCCAATGCATGGCTTTAGTGCCATTGATTTTGACAATCCACAGCCAATTTCCATTAATGTTAACAGGCGTGAATTGGAAAAAATGATGAAAAATTTGTAGAATTTACAATTAATAAATTGAATTTTTATTTTTCAATTTAACTTTGTGAAATTAGTGAAATGTAATTGCAACCTTGTAACTTGTAAGTTTTCAAACATTTTGCAATCAATCAAATATTAAATTCATTTACTCTTTATATATTTTTCCCATTTAAAATTTAAATTGAATATCTTGTATGAATTCAATACTTTTAATATAATAGTATAAAAGTATATGTTGTTGAATATTGTATATATTGAATTTATATATGTATGTATATTCTTTAAAGTAGTATATATTGAATGTACATACATATGTATGTTCTTTAAAGTAGTATATATTGAATTTATATATGTATGTATATTCTTTAAAGTAGTATATATTGAATGTACATACATATGTATGTTCTTTAAAGTAGTATATATTGAATGTATATATGTATGTATATTATTTTAAATAGTATATATTGAATGTATATATGTATGTATATTCTTTAAAGTAGTATATATTGAATGTATATATGTATGTATATTCTTTAAAATAGTATATATTGAATGTATATATGTATATATATATTCTTTAAAGTAGTATATATTGAATGTACATACATATGTATGTTCTTTAAAGTAGTATATATTGAATGTATATGCTTTAAAATAGTTTATATTGAATGTAAATATGTGTGTATGTTTTTTAAAGTAGTATATATTGAATGTACATACATATGTATATTCTTTAAAGTAGTATATATTGAATGTATATATGTATGTATATTCTTTAAAATAGTATATACATGTATGTATGTTCTTTAAAATAGTATATATTGAATGTCAATACATGTGTATATTTTTTAAAATAGTATATATTGAATGTATATATGTATGTATATTCTTTAAAATAGTATATATTGAATGTAAATACATGTGTATGTTCTTTAAAGTAGTATATATTGAATTTATATATGTATGTATATTCTTTAAAATAGTATATATTGAATGTAAATACATGTGTATGTTCTTTAAAGTAATATATATTGAATTTATATATGTATGTATATTATTTAAGGTAGTATATATTGAATGTACATACATATGTATGTTGTTTAAAGTAGTATATATTGAATTTATATATGTATGTATATTCTTTAAAGTAGTATATATTGAATGTACATACATATGTATGTTCTTTAAAGTAGTATATATTGAATGTATATATGTATATATATTCTTTAAAGTAGTATATATTGAATGTACATACATATGTATGTTCTTTAAAGTAGTATATATTGAATGTATATATATATGTATATTCTTTAAAATAATTTATATTGAATGTAAATATGTGTGTATGTTCTTTAAAGTAGTATATATTGAATGTACATACATATGTATATTCTTTAAAGTAGTATATATTGAATGTATATATGTATGTATATTCTTTAAAATAGTATATATATGTATGTATGTTCTTTAAAATAATATATATTGAATGTCAATACATGTGTATATTTTTTAAAATAGTATATATTGAATGTATATATGTATGTATATTCTTTAAAGTAGTATATATTGAATGTACATACATATGTATGTTCTTTAAAGTAGTATATATTGAATGTATATATGTATGTATATTCTTTAAAATAGTATATATTGAATGTATATATGTATGTATATTCTTTAAAGTAGTATATATTGAATGTATATATGTATATATATTCTTTAAAGTATTATATATTGAATGTATATATGTATGTATATTCTTTAAAATAGTATATATTGAATGTATATATGTATATATATTCTTTAAAATAGTTTATATTGAATGTAAATATGTGTGTATGTTCTTTAAAGTAGTATATATTGAATGTACATACATATGTATATTCTTTAAAGTAGTATATATTGAATGTATATATGTATGTATATTCTTTAAAATAGTATATATATGTATGTACATACATATGTATGTTCTTTAAAGTAGTATATATTGAATGTAAATACATGTGTATATTTTTTAAAATAGTATATATTGAATGTATATATGTATATATTCTTTAAAGTAGTATATATTGAATGTACACACATATGTATGTTCTTTAAAGTAGTATATATTGAATGTATATATGTATGTTTATTCTTTAAAGTAGTATATATTGAATGTACATACATATGTATGTTCTTTAAAGTAGTATATATTGAATGTATAT
Organism: Capsicum rhomboideum; assembly: GCA_031232105.1. NCBI lineage: Eukaryota > Viridiplantae > Streptophyta > Magnoliopsida > Solanales > Solanaceae > Capsicum > Capsicum rhomboideum. Next base: position 9,896,492 of record CP124716.1, read on the forward strand.
ATGTATGTATATTCTTTAAAATAGTATATATTGAATGTATATATGTATGTATATTCTTTAAAATAGTATATATATGTATGTATATTCTTTAAAATAGTATATATTGAATGTAAATATATGTGTATGATTGTATATTCTTTAAAGTAGTATATATTGAATGTATATATGTATGTATATTCTTTAAAGTAGTATATATTGAATGTACATATATATGTATGTATATTCTTTAAAGTAGTATATATTGAATGTACATATATATGTATGTTCTTTAAAGTCGTATTCTAAGTAGTATTATATTAAAAAACAATCAAAGTTCAATTTTTTTTTTAGTCGGGACCCGGCCCGGTCCAGCTCATGTAAAATGCACTAATGGGCCGGTGCTGGGCCGTTTGGCCTTTAATTACTATTGGACCCGGCCCGGCCCAATTAGAGTGAAGACCGAATCGGACCCGGCCCAAGCCCGGTAAAAAATACCGAACCGGAGCCGGGTTGACCCGGCCCGGCCCGGTTGACGGGTATATCAGGGGCGGATCTATGTATGAGGTTGGGGGTGCCACGGCACCCGGAAACCTCGGTGAAAATTTTGTATATATATGTGTATATGTAAATTAAATCGAATATATAATAGCTTTGGCACCCAGAATACTAAAAAGGCAAATTGTGCCAGTGGCAAAAGGTGCAAAGTGCCACCCATTAGACGAGGGTTCAAATCCCAGTGGCATCAGAGCTGGTTTTTGCAGCTCTTTCTTTTTCATTAGTTCTTCTTTACCTCTTCTATTCTTTATAATTCAAATTGGTTCTTTTTTTCTTTACTTAATTTTTGATTTTTTTAACTTTAACTTTCACTTTCACTTAGTTTCAAACTTTTGATACGCATGTTGTGTGACTATTTCATAACAATGAGTATTAAATTTTAAATGTTACATAAATAAAAATGTATTTAAAGAATAATTTTTTTTAAAAGCATTTTATGTTTTAAAATGGATGGATATTATTGTGTTAAAAGTTTTTTAAATATAAAGATTATTTTGATTTTTCACCGACATTCACTCTAAGTGAAGATGATTTGATTGAAGTTACAATTCTTGATCTTTCAAAACATAAAGACAATAATATATGAATATAACGATATTACATGGTTTATACAAGTTGAATTTTTAACGTGGAACTTTTTTTCCCCTAAATTTGGATAATAACCTCTTATTTCTACAAAAATAAAGTGAACTGTTTAAATATATTTAATCTCGGAATATCTAAAAGAGCACATTACAAATATGCATATTTGATTGTGTCTATAAAAATCGAAAAAGATAAATAACCCGAACCGCAACCTAAAATTGAAGAAACCCGACCCGTTTTTCAGTAAAAACCCGGCTCGTTTATTATTTAGAAAATATGGCACCCGAAACCTCCAAATCCTGGATCCGCCTCTGTATGTGATGGTAAATTACACAGAAAAGAGCTCGCCTTTTTCGTGGCCACGAGACCGGGCCCCAACAAGTCTCAATAAAGATTTTGTTATCCAATGAAAGTCAAAAATAATAAAAAGAACAGAAACATTTAAAGTAATGCATGGTAATTCTTCAAGTATGTTTTTATCGGTTGTAATATTGAAGAGAAGAATATTGTGAATAAGCCTTCTTGGGTTGCAAAAAAAATAGAAGAGAAGAGAAAAATGCGGAGGAGAGTAATTCATCTTGTCAAATATTCGTAATTATAATAAAAATATCAGAAGTAGTAGGACGTTGAGACGAAATGAGATATGTAGTGTTTGGATAAAATAAAAATAAGCTAAAACTCATAAGTTAGCTTTCGTTTGGCCATAAATTTTCAAGTTCAAATTTGAGTTTTTGGGATTCAAAGTTGTGTTTGAATATCAAATCAAACTTCATGGCCAAATAGATATGCGAAAATAAATTTTCAAAAACTACTCTTAAAATTTATTACTAAACACTAGCTTAGAATTTTTAATTTATGACTCATACTTATAAATTATAAGTTATAAGCTCATTAAACAGGCGCATAGGCATAAATAAAGACAAAGTGACGGAGTATTAAATCGGGCGGCAAACGAAACATACCGTAGGGTTGAAAAAAACCCCGATAAATACCGTTGGTAACGTAGCTAGAAAAAGAAAAAGATGATGAAATTATTGTTTCCTAATAGTACAGGAATGGGAATGAGAAGTTGGAATTGGTCTCACATTGCGGCTGGATTTGAAAAAGCTTTTTTCCTTTGCACTGAGAAGGAATGACTCCACTTGCTAATGAAATCTCATTTGTCGGACAACCCAATTCAATTTTATGCTTTTCACAATAACTTTTTCATGACTAGCTAATTTTTAGAAAGGAATAAAAGAAGGTTGAAAACTATTATTGCACAAAAGTACCAGTACTATGAAAGTGCGTGGAAGAAAAAGAAGTTAGGCCATAATGAAATTATGATATCCTCTTTTTTGTGTTCAAATTTCATTATTGGGAGTTATGATTAAAAAGAACCATCAATCAAATTACGTGAATCCACATAATTAATTTGATGAGTGTCTTAATGAAACCATATTATTTGGATCCCATTTTTAAATCTAATTTCTAAGTGGGCTGTGCTCACGAATGGATAAAAGTAAGTAATTAGCTAAATAATGGAGGACAATTTGAAAGTGATGGTAAGCTTGCGCTGCAAAGAAATTATTTAGGCTCTATTTAGTTAGTTGTGTAACATTTAAAAAAAAAAAACACGTCCCAATTTATATGACTAGCTTTTTTTTTTAGTCGGTCCCAAAAAGAATGACATGTTTCTATATTTAGTAATAATTTAACTTTAAAATACTCATTTTACTCTTAATGAAATGATTTACAACCACACAAACATCTATCACTTATTTTAGACCACAAGTTTCAGTAAATCTTTCTTTTTTTTAAAATTACGTGTCAAGTTAAACTAACTCGCATAAATTAGGATGGAAGGAGTAGTTATGTAACAGCCCAGCATCTTCTTATCATTGTAATGGAAGCCAGTGAACAAATTCTTCATCAATTGGATACGCCTATATGACTATATCATTAGAGGATTCCATTTATCACTACTAAGTTGGCTGATTTTATAAATTGTCGAAATTATATAATCAACTTTTAACAAGTTAAACTAGTTATTTTTAAGGATCGGACTATCTAATGCAAGAATTTAATTAATTAGGACCGAAATTTTGTCCAAATATTATCTCACTAGAACATATAATGCAATTTTTAAAGAGTTGTGCCACTACAACAAAATGTATCTACAGCTATGAAATCTAAGCTATGAATTTAAAAATCGTAGCTATTACCTAGTCATAGTCACAAAAATTGAATTTCATAGCTATTTATAAATTTGTAAAATTTCTTAGCCTCGAAAATTAAATTGACAAAGCTAATTTCTTAATTTTGCTACAATTACTAGTAATGGTGGCAATAATTGTCTAAATAGCTACAACTTTATTGCTATAATAAGATTCTGTAACTAATCATAAGTTTTTGTCACGTGAGAAAAGTTATTGTAGCTATAGTAACTTTTTTAGCCACAATAAATTATTTGAAATAAAATATGTAGCTGCACCCAAGGGTATGGCCTAGCGGTTCAATGAAGTTGGATTGAGCACCTTAAGGTCTCAGGTTCAATTCCCAATAGAGACAAACACTAGGTGATTTCTTCCCATCTGTTCTAGCCTTGGTGGACAGAGTTACCTGATACCTATTGCTGGTGGGAGGTGGCAGGTATTTCGTGAAATTAGTTGAGGTGCACGCAAGCTAACCTGGACACTACGATTATCAAAAAATAAAAATAAAAAATAAAATAAAATATGTAGCTAAATGATTTTTTGTAGCTATACATGCCTTATGCTGTAGAGTGCACTCTTTTGTCTTATTCTTCTTGAGTTGTATACACATAGTACTTCATTGGAATTGTGTTAACTCTTGGATGAAAAATGCCCCGTGTCTTGCACATGACATATTTGTTGTAGCTTTTTAACTTCAAGTATTAAAACTTTCTTTTCACTTGGTTACCAAAAAATAAAAATCTTTCTTTTCACTTATTTTTATCTTTTTATTTTTATTTTTAATTGCTCATGATAAATTGATGAAAACCCTTTAAATTTAATATATTATGTTTCTATATGTTTAATAGAGGATTATACTGATCAATAGAATTAAACTTCACAATTAATTAATGGGCTTGTAAACAAACGACAATCTGTTTATGTGATTGCTGAAACAACTCTAATTTGTGATTTTTACGTAGTCTAAACTCTAAAGATTGTAAAATACTAGTAATTTTCATGTTATATGGACTTCTTTTGCGAAAAAAAAAAGAAGAAGAAAACAATTATTTTCGTAAAAGTTAACATTTGGACAAGGGAAATACTGGATTGACATGACATAAATCAAGTAATCCCATATATCTATTCGTTAATTAATAATTAAAGGGATATATAAGAAAGACAAAAAGGAGGTAGACAGTTGGTCACTACTAATGGATTCGATACTATAATACGGCCATGTCTATTTCACATCAATGCTGATGTTAATATGACCTATACATTGTTCCAAACACCTTCGTCATACTCATATAGTCATATATATGTTCAACCTTGGCGGCTAAGGTTTTAATTTGTTGGACAAATAAACGATAGGAGAGAGAGTAAATTGGTGCCTTTTGATATAGTAATTTTTGTTTTTAAGGACACTTATAAATTTTGGGGGCAAAAACATGTATTTATTGTTAACATAGTAGTAGTATTTTGTTAAAACGCGCAAAGAAACTGAGAAGGTTTGAGACGTAATTCTATTATTGTCTCAAAAGAGTGATTATCTGACTTTTCAAATAGCAATGATGCAACAAGTAGGGGTGAACCAAACCGAATTGAAAATCGAATCGAACCGCAAATTGAGTCAAACCAAAAAAAACCCGACTAGTGGTTTGGTTTGACTTGATTTGGTGTTGGTAAAAAAAAAACTCACTATAATTGGTTTGGTTTGGTTTTCACAAAAAAAGGTCAAACCTAACCGAACCAACCCGATAATACATTTGTACAATTTTTAAAAATATTTAATACATAAAATTTTTTACTATGATGTAATTTATAAATATTTCTTAAACTTTTTCATTGGTTTTATCTTTCAACATATTGTTTCAAGTTTAAATTTAGAATTTTGAATGATCCAATAAGTTTTATAGCCATAGATATTAGTAACTCAAATAAAACTCAAATCAATACTAATGCTGACAAAAGTATTCAATTAAACGCTAGGAATGACAATAATGTTGGATATCTATGATCTATTCTTTAGTTTTGCATAAATACATTAAATTTATTTTTCTATTTAATATTTAGTGTTTTTTTTAAGAACATCTAAGATAGTTGTATCTTGCTAGGACTAAAGAAATATTTGAAGCACAAGTTAATTATATGTTTGTATGAAGACTTTATCGGAAAAAACCTGGAAAACCCGAGAAAACCGAAAAATCTGAAGTTGAAAAACCCGAATTTTATTGGTTTGGTTTGATTTATAGATTTAAAAATCCGACATAAATAGTTTGGTTTGGTATTTAAAAATTCCAAACCAACCCAATCCTTGTACACCCCTAGCAACAGGTTTGTCTAAAAAGTGTGATTCATGTATTATATACATTAACAGTTAATTTTATCCGACATTGTAAATTTTCATAACAAATTTGATCTTTCATGTATTATAGAGTATACATTAATGTTAAGTTTATTCGAAATTGTAAATTTTCATTGTAAATTTGACCTTTTAGAATATTATACATGTCCCTTTCTGTAAATTAATTGCCAAAACTAGGAGTAACAAATATAAAGTAAAATATAAAATGACAAAGACTTACCTTTACAATCACACTTTCATTATGAGACTCTTCATCTTCAAGTCTACTATAATTATATAACTATCACTGAATAATTAAGCTATAGAGCATTACCCAAAGGGGAAAAAAAAGCTATAGAACAGATTAACCAATGAAACAATATATTAATGATCTAATAATTAATCCCCGATATTTGCGGGAAGAGCTTGGTAGTTGAAGTCGTTGTCATCATCTGAATCAAGAAGATATTGTAATACATCAGTAAAACTTGCTGATGAGGTATTGATGTCACAATAATTATTTACTACTGAACTTGTGCTGGGCATGTAATTAGCAGTATTAGGCACTGGTTGCAGCTGCTTTGTGTCAGTTGGTCGATAAGCCTCGGAAGAGAATCCATCCTCTTTATTTGGTGAACTGGAAGAGCAAAGCATTTTAAAACTATCATCATCCAATAAAACTTTGAAATTCTGGTGGTCATCTTGAAAAGCTGTTTTTACCAGTTCCATTCCAGAAGCCTATCAAGTCAAAAAGCAAGTCAGTCATTACTCCTCATGACAAAATGTTACTCTACCTTCTTTTTGTAACCATTTGATATGTGGAACATACCATGGTCCCGCTGATTTTAATTTGAGCCGCGTAAAGTCTATCAAAGGAGAATTTTTTTATTTTTTTTTCCAGAACTCAAAATTCAAAATTTCTGGTTAAGAATGTAGTGACAAAATATTACATTTGGCTGTTGAAGCAAATTAAACAGTTAAAAGGAAATGAGAAAGGGTAAAACTAGAACCTTTTGAGTTGGGGTGAGCTGTTGGACGGACACGAACTGACCCTCTTGGTAGAGTGCTCCAATCAATTCTCCCACATCGGTAAATACCACTCTTACATTTTCCTGGTGATGCGCAGAATTATACAAGTACCTTTTCAAGTCTAGCTTACTCTTTGCCTGATTCACTGCTTCATCCAATTTCGTAGCGTTCATACGCCTGCCTAGGATCTTTATATATGCAAATGTTTTGAGTACGTACACATGAAAAAAAAAGAAGAAGAAGTGGAATATATAGTTTAAACAGAGATTGTTTTTTTCAAGTAACCATCTCAATAGCCTTAAAATAATTAATGGTGAATGGGCAAAAGAAAAAAAAAAGTAGGAACTAAGAAAGTATCAGTTAAAACAATTAAACTATGACCAAAAGAAAAAGAAAAATTAACCTACCACCAGATAATAACGAAGTCATTGTATCTTCATATACGTTCTGAATTATTTTGTGGAGCTCAATGAATCCATATAAGCTACAGCTTGAAACGCCTCACCAAGAGACGGGGAAGTGCGGAAAAAATAAGGAGCGGAGACATAATTTGCCTCTACTCCCTTATTATATTATAAAACCTTAAGCTGTTAGAGAGAATATTTTTTTATTCACTTAATTATATTCTCAACAATATATATGTTTTACTATTAGGAGTACAACAACTAGGTATTGATCCAGTTATTTTCGCCGTCCACATTAGTTATGATGGACAGAACCGGCACCAACATCAGGACTTTTTGCTTTTGATGAACCATCATCAAAAAGAGATGAGAATTAAAGATGTACTAGTTTAATTGAAAGGGAATAAATTCTTACGCTGAGTAGCTTTTCACGGTTCAAAAAGTACTGAGTTAAGAAGTCCCTGACAGTTTTAATGTTTTCCTTCAACAAATGATCATGGAAAGCACCGCCTTTGCCAATCGTTTGCAGTTTCCAAACTTCATCATCAAGAGTTAGGGGCTTCAGGCTCTTGCCCACTGCAAAGTAAATTAGTGAAAAACCACAAACTCATCAACTGCATAAATTTAAAGGAATTAATTAAGTACGTACTGCAACGACGATCCTTGACAAAGAATGGCTCTGAGATTGCGTCCATGATTCTGGTCTCAATACCGTCGGAAGACAAAGCTCTCGCACCTAGTCTCAGCTCACTTTTTTTCATAGGTACTCTAGTATGTTTGAATGAAATATGACTTACAGAAACACTTCCACCTTTCAAGCTAACATGTGGATCTCCGCGAATCAGTGATTTCCCACCAGGCGAACTACTTGTAGCTGCTGTTTTGATTTCGTCTTTCTCAAGGGCAATTATTTCCACCTTTGCTGATGCTTCAGGGCCAGATTTAATAATATTTTGAGTACGAGAGTCAATTAAATGTAGATATAAGGTACTTCCCTCTTCACCTACCGGGAGCCCGGTATATATTGGACCGCTTATGTTGTCTGAAAACTTTAATTTTAAATGTCCTGAATCAGACTGATCATCACAAGGATTCAAATTTTCCTCCGCTTTCCTGAATAAGATGTACGGGTCTCACTATCGTAACGTGCAGTAATAATTGCTTATGAAATTAAATATGAAAAGAAAAAAGCTTACCGTTGCCTTGGGACGGTTGAAATCTCTGCAGGTCCTTGTTCAACTCCAACAGCCTGTAAATTGGCAAACAGCTTAGCTAGATGACCATCGTACAGGGAGAATAATGACGTGATACAATAGATTAATATATAATACTAGTACTATTTAGTATTTACTAGTATAAAATCGATCAACAGCGTACATAAGTTAAATCCTTAATTATAATATCAAATCATCTAAAGCTTAAATCAACGTACTACATCTCAGAAAAGAGGAGAAGCCATAAACATCAAAGATCAGTAAATAGATGACCATCGGAAACCAGAAAGAGAACAACATTAGAAACTACTGATAGCGATGGAGTGAACCTATTCCGAGAAGGTTAATTAATAAAACGGAGTAAAAGAACTGAATTTAGGCAAATTATGTTACTGAATTAAGCTTATTCCCGTAGTGAGCAATTCGACACTGAGCAATTAGGGCAGAAGTACCTGAAATAAAACTGATCATTTTCCAGATGAAATGAAATACCTAGTTAGTCACAATAAAAGTAGTTATTATATCATTACCAATTAAATCAACCATTGACGTCCAGACAGACAAAAAGAAAGAAAGAAAGAAAGAAAGAAAGAAAGAAAGAAAGATTGATTCTCCTGGTCAATGAATTTCCGGTGTAACAAGTTGCAGTAAAGGGACATATAAATGGTATAAATCAATATCATTACTTTTGACTTTTTATTGGTAGAGACATATAGATTACTATTCTAATTAAAATAAAATCTAAAGATTCAGAAATTAAAATAGACAAAAATCTTATTAACCTAGAATAAGAAATTATCAACATGTCAACACTAAATTCTACTACTCCCTCCATTTAAAAACGAATGACCTATTTTGACTTGGCATGGAGTTTAAGAAAATAAAGAAGACTTTTGAATCTTTTGATCTTAAATTAAAGTTATGTCAAATGTATTCTTTTAATATTGTGATCTTAAATATGTCATGTGAAAAGTTAAAGTTAAAGTATTGTTAAAAAAAATTTGTTCTTTTTTAAAAGAATTAAAAAAATAATAAATTATTTTTTTTTAAACGAAGAAAGTATTAGGAGAAAATCTGGATATATTTATTCACAAGAAACAGCAGAATGACATTTATTTTGGACCACCACAGGAAGGAGAAACCAAAAAGAGAAAAAGCTTATCTGGTTGTCTTTTCATAGATCGGAGTCGAACAAAAGCAATCAAATCTATTAATATGACCGAATCACGTGTTGTGAAGACTTTGCATAACACCAAAAATTAAATTGCTGTTGGTATGGATTTTGAAAATGTAAAGATAATGTAAAGAAATGAATTTTAGTCCTTGCCCCACCCATGTGGTGGGACTCCAATAGAAAACTCAATCAATAACCATTTTACAACAATCCAAACCCTAAATAAATAAGTAAATAATACAGTACCTACACCCTTCAATTAGCACCAACTCACCAAGGCATAAATAAAACACAAACAACCAGTACACGTACATATTGCGTTTTTATAAAATAAGGATTTAAATTTTGTATATATATATCGTACTATTTTTACTAGATTATCAAAAGGTTACTTTATAATTAGTTAAATAATAATATGATTGTGTAAATATTATGTGAACGAATGTAACATAAACTTAATTAAACAACCATATAATATACAGCTGGAGTAGTTATTAATGAAAATGGTTCTCACAGCTGGATCAACGCAAAGCCGCCTCATTGACTTGAGTAAACGCACGACCGGGAGCACAACATTAACCGACCTGATCAAACCCAAAGAATGAAGGCATTTGATTATAGATTTCAAAAACAATTTCACTTCATTTAAATTTTATAAAGATAAAATTGTGTTTGAACGTTATACTCATAGTAAAGTATATGAGAAAGCATTGTCTCGTCATCTTTGAAATTGACACTTCCATTAAAAAATAATGATTAACATGACTATTTTATCACTAGTATTAAGTCTTAAAAATGATTAGGGGAATAAGTAAATTTATTATAAGGGTAAAACATGGACAAAATAATTATCTTTTTTCGATATGTTAAAAGTGATAAGTAAAACAGAAAATATATATTTTTGGAATAGTGGATAGGTAAAAGTGAAGAAGGGAGTATTTGAAATCTATGAAGATAGAGTTGAAAATCATGATTGGAACACTTTTCAAATTTGCAATCCAATAATTTCATAACCAAACACTAATTTTCAAATAAAGCGGTCTCAAAATTAGCAGAAATGAATGCGTAAAATTTTGAGCTGTGAAAAATAGAGAGAGGCCACAGACTTTCTTAGTCTTCGAAGTTTTATCTTCTTATGAAAGGAAGCTGAGCGAGGAACAGAATGATAATTACGAGACTGTTCTCCAAGATCCATATATGCCTATATTCTTTAGGAAAAACAGTTAAAATCGACTAGTTTTGAAAATGGAAATCGACTAGTTTTGGAAATGGACTTACACTTAATTGAGCTAGGGTTAGCAGGTATTTATAATGAAGTTTTAGTACTTAAAAGCGAGTTTAGGAATTTTCCTCCTTTTTCCTCGGAATCTTCCTCTTTTAATTATTTCTTTGTTAGAAACCACTTACAACTTGAGTTTTTTCTTTCAGAAATTAATTACTTAAAAGAATTTTGTTGACAGTTTTTTTTTTTTTTAATAATTTGATTCCCAAACTTTGTTTTGATTGGGCGACACCTATTTTATTTATTTTTTTCGTGTATATAGTTAAGAGAATATTCCCTCTTTAATTTTCCTGTAAAAACATAATATTGTGAAATAAAAAAAAATTATGAAACCTGTAGGTAGATTCGTAAGGTATGTTTCCCCAAACTTACGAAGAAACGTCTGCGAAGCCCAAATTCAATCCTATCCGTGTTATGTTAGAAAAAATATATGTTACTGTAGCTATCTTGGAGCCGGAAATTAGTAGGCGTTTGGTCATAAATATTATTCACAATATTTCGGATGACGTTTTCACTTTATTACGTAATACTTGTTTGGCCATAAAAATCAAAAACGTATTCCGAAATACGTTTTCACAATTTTTGGTTTTTTGAAAAATACTTCTTGAGGTGTTTTTACTGTTTTTGCACTCAAATTTTCCTCACTTTATAAAAGAACACATCCAAAGTTTAAAATATTTTTGAAAATACTATGGCCAAACACAACTACAACTCTATTTTCAACTTCAAAAATACCAAATAAAGTGAACACGTTTTTTATTTTCATGGTCAAACGAGTCCTTAGTCTATCAGACAGAAAATATGTGTTAGGAATATCATAGTGAGGTGAAAAAATTATAAGAGTTAAAACTTAAAAAGTATTCTCTTTTAAGTTCATAGTGATTTTTGGAATGCATTTTACTCGGCCCTGATATTAATTACTCCTCTCGTCCGGCTTATGATCTTTAGGAAAAAAATTTGAACTCATAACTTTCGAGTTGGAAGTGAGGAGTGATTATCATCCGAGCAACTCTTTCTTGTCCATAAAAATCTTGTTGTACCTCTCCTTATTACTTTTTTTGTTCTCACTTATTATTGTGTGGTGGTATCCCGTTATTATTGTTAATTATTACATATTGTAAATATTACTATATATAATAGCTTTATAGCTTATAACAATTTTTTTTTTAAAAAAAACAATTTCTTTTAAATTTTATTGTCAAATCGTTTCCATTTTTATTTTAAAATTATGTTTTTTCTTTTCTTTTACTCCTCTCTCTAAAAGCTCTCACTTCTTTTGCTCCCTTGGTGACTCGAACGCATAACCTTAGAGTTGAAAGTAAGGGTTGCTTACCATCCGAACAACTCCTTCTTGTCCATTAAAATCTTGTTGAACCTCTCCTTATTACGTTTTTTTGTTCTCACTTATTATTGTGTGGTGGTACCCGTTATTGTTGTTAATTATTACATACGGTAAATATTACTATATATATAATAGCTTTGTAGCTTATAACAATTTTTTTTTTTGCAAGAAAAAACAATTTCTCTTAAATTTTATTGTCAAATCGTTTCCATTTTTATTTTAATATGTAATAAAATATTTTTCTGAAATCATCACTTCTCAAGCTCTCACACAATCATCAACCGAAGCGTAAAAGAAAAGAATTTAATTTCTATGAGTTGGCAGAAGGAAATATTTATATATAACAAGGTCAGTTGAGAAAAGTAATTGCACGTAATTTCTCTATTTAGTAGTCTAAAACAAATTATAAATTGCAATGACAATATCAAAAAATTAGTATACTGCATCTTATTACCTAATGGCATCTTATAACTCCTAAATCCAAATGGAAAAAGGATCCTACCTAATGACATCTTTATCACTTTTTCAAGTTTTTTCTATTAAAAAAAAATCATCAAAAAATTTCAATATTTTTTCAAACAAATATAGGCCCGAACAAGTTTTCAAATGCTATACTCCTCTGGCCCCAGTTGATCCAACCATTAAGATTTTCATGTCCTTAACGTAATTTTGTTGCAGCTTCTTGAATATATAGGATGAAGAAAATGACGCGTGTCACAAATTGCTTGTCTTTAGAGAGGGCATAGTAGCATACTCATCAAATGGTAGATCCACGTTAAATGGAAGCAGGTTAAGCAAAATCCAACTAAAGAAAATTTTTATATAGATATTGATTAGATTGGAGTGTTATATTCCAACAGTTAAATGTAATCTAAATTGAGCATACAACACATTGATGTGCTGGAGTATCTAAGAAACTAAGGTCAGTGATTAATTGTTTATAATTTTGTCCCAATCCCCCCACCCCCACCCCTCTTTTTTTGGTTTATTGTGGTTGGTTTTATTTTCACTCTCACATCCCTTCATTCAAACCTTGGCTTTTGGACCTTGGACTCTAGGAGCTTCTAAATGCAGCACTCGAGATCAAGTTTTAATTTGGAACAACTCTATTGAATGGTTGTCATAAATTTTAATGACAACTTTATAATTTTTGACCCGAAATATATTTTAAGTTCAAATTATTAATAACTTATAACCGAATTAGCGTAGAGAGACAAGGTAGTGTTTAAGAATATGTAAACAAGCAAAAATATGAGACAAACAAAGTATAGCCGTTCAAGAGTCAGGAAGGACGCGAAGTTGGCAAATGGTGTATTGATGTTGAAATAATAATAAGTGAAAAGGACAAATATACCCTCCATTTTGAGATTTAGAGTAGATATACTTCTTGTTTGAAAAAAAATGGTATGTATATATCTTTATCATCAAATAAATGATGCATATTTATCCTTTAATTTCTTCTACTCATAATAAAACTGGTTTAGATTGGGTCTAAATAAAAGAGGGATTGAGCTTTTTTTAGTTGGGTCGGGTCATAAGGGATAACAAAAATGGGTGAGATAATTTTTTAAAGACACGTGCCATTATTAAAGTTAAAATTCCAGTTTTAATAATAGCCAGAAAATGTATATTTTCCCTATACTAATTGTAATATGTAAAAGATATACAAACTTTATATATAATTGACATATATCTTGTGGAAAAATTACAAAAAAATGCAACTAGTAATGTTACATTACAAACTATAGCTCTCTATGTTACATTACCAAATATGACCCAATTGTATAGAAAAAGAAAGTTACTTTACATCCTTAGGCAAATTATTTCATCAAATGTGAGTGCCAGTGCTGCTCCACTGAAAGGTGCAGTTCTGACATCAGCTTACGTTTCAATATTTTGGTTTTTAATGGTAGTGTATCATTTTCTTTTGCTATCAATGTATTATCGCATTCAGATTTCTTTGCAATGGTCAGGAAAGAATATAAGCAGTTGTCATTTCTATATAGTATAACTGTTGCATCTTTTAATTTTTCTTTTCTTTTTTGAAATTGCATGAACTTGAGAGGGGGTGACCTATAACAATTTATAGGGTGCCCATGCTCCAGTTCCACTGATATTCTTGTGCGCCAAATTATAATCCCTTTAGATTTTTTACTGTTGTTAACCTTATTAGCTATATGTAGCTAGAAGATTTTTTCTTTGCGAATTCAAGTTTCTTATGCCCTGAATTTACGTATGAGAAATTATGGATGTATAATATGTCCAAAATGTGTTGAACTCTGATATTCTACTTTTTGAAGTATATCTACCTATTGATATCTGTATGAGAAACAACTTCACTGATCCAAGAAAAAGTTTAAGGCATTAATTCAATTGCTTTGGCCAATTCTTCATTGTTTCTGATATTGATGTTCTTCTTTCAGCTTAATTGAAAACTATGGCACCCATATTGTCACCTCCACAACGATCGGTGGTAGAGATGTAGTTTATATTAAACAATACCAGTCATCTCCTTTGTTAATTTCAGATATTGATCCAACAAAGTCAAAATTTTTGTATAATATTGTATATGAGTATACTATACAGCTCATATAATTTTGCATAATGTTGTATATTAGGTGTATATATACAATTATACAATAACATACATAATTATACAAATATATACATATGTATATATAATGTTTAAACAATGTATCTACATTGTATGAGTGTGTATAAAATTGAGAGGGAGAAGAAAATCACCGAAATAAAAAGACTGTATGGTATATACAACAATATACAATACAGTATACAAAAATGAGTTGCGTCGCTGCATCTGAGGTTTATACACGCAGTATACAACATTATACACTTTTTATAATTTTGTACATTATTGTATAATGCTGTATATATACAATTATACAATAATATATACATAATTATACAAATATATACATATGTATATATAATGTTTAGACAATGTATTTACATTGTATAAGTGTGTATAAAATGGAGAAGAACAAGAAAATCAGCGAAATAAAAAGACTATATTATATATACAATAATATACAAATGTATACAAAAAAAAAATGGACTTCATCTTCTTCCTCGAATCCAAGCACCAATTCATCCAAAAACACCTCAAAACTACACCAAATTATCCAAAATTTGATATTTGGGCTCCTCAATACATAATTAATCTTTTGTAACCATACCTACTCAAAACATAACTTATTTACGGAAATTCGATTCTCAAATTTTGAAGCTTCGAGCTTCAATAATGGCTTAACATCCAAAAAAATTATACTACAACTATTTCGATTCTTTGTTCCTCACTGATGTTAAAAATGTTGAAGAATTTCTCATACCTACACACCCAAAAATTTTGAATCTGTACCATCAAGAATTTCAAACCAAAATCCAATCTCCAATTGAATTTTACACTTATGAGGAATTTCTCAGATAGTGATGAAAGTAAGTATAAATATGAGGAGTGGGTGGGGTAGTGTTGTGTGAAACTTAGAGGAGAAAAGGGGGGGTGGGGGTGGGGTGGGGGTGGGGGGGAATTAATATGGAGTAGTTTAAATAAATGATTAATCCGTTTTCATATTTTTTAGCAAATTATTTCTTATGTATTTACATCAAATTGTTTCCTGGGAAATTACTTGCAAAATTTTCCGTAAGAAAATTCCTTTTTTTCTTGAATTTTTACGCAAAAACTCTTGCGAAATATTCTCAGGTAATTTACATACGAATTTGGAATCCCCATATAACTTATTTGGGGATTTTTAAATTCGCAGGTAATAATTACCCACGAGCATTTTTCCTTCGAATTATTGTTTGTAGGAAAATTCGCAGAAAATCAATTTATCTGCGGATTTTCATGTATAAATACGTTTTTGATTTTCATGACCAAACGAGTCCTTAGTCTATCAGACAGAAAATATTTGTTAGATATACCATAGTGAGGTGAAAAAATTATAAGAGTTAAAACTTAAAAAGTATTCTCTTTTAACTTCATAGTGATTTTTGAAATGCATTTTACTCGGCCCTCCACAACCCTAAATCATGCAATGAAGCTAAACCATTTCATCACCTCTCAAGCTCTCACACAATCATCACCGAAGTATAAAAGAAAAGAATTTAATTTCTATGAGTTGGCAGTAGGAATGTAATTGGGGCAGGGTGAGGCAGGGCAAGTTCTTAATAGGGAGGGGCGGGGCAAGCTCCGAACGGCCTGGGTGGGGCAGGGAAGGACAAATATTATTTTTAAATTTTTTAATGGGTTATAGGGCAGGGCAGGGGAGGCCCGATTTTTCTTTTGTGTCTTTTGATTTGTTTGTTTGACTCATGCACCATGTTTATTTCTCACTTTAATTACATTTTAATATTTTCTTTTTTCCAAAATAGTGTTGGCTTGCATTGACTAGTTAGAAAAACAATGGAGTGATTAGGGGTGGGCATGGTATGGTATGGTGCGGTATTTGAAACTTCGGTATGATAATTTTGATATTTGATTTTTAAAAATACTATACCATTATCACTATTATATTAATTCGGTATGGTTTGGTATTTTAATTATATATATATATAAGTAATTTATGCAACTATATACTTCGGTATATATGGTATTCGGTATTTCGGTATGTCATTTATAAATATCAATTATCATACCGAATACCAAATAAATTTAAAATGTATACCAAATATCATAAAACCACTATCACGGTAGCAAAAATTTTGATTCAATATAGTAATTCGATATATACCATACCATGCCGATCCCTAGGAGTGGTGCAGGAAATAAATGATTAGCCCACCACTAATACCCCTTCATTTGTTTTTTGGCTCAAAAATACCCCATCATTTGTTTTTTAGTCATGTGGTATTTTTGAGCCAAAAAATAAACGGAGGGTATTTTTGCTTTATTTCTGATAGTTCAGGGATAGTTTTGACCCTTTTCTGTTAAAATAAAGGAGCTGCCGTGGGGAACTCTTTTTTTCACGACCAAAAAAAAAGGATTATTATGGTTTGCTCGAAATGGAGAAAAATATTTTTTTCAAGAAAACAAGTGTGTTTCATATGGAACACACCCTCAGGGAGTCTCAAAGCAGAGAGATCCTGGGGGCTGGGAGGAGAGGAAATTTTCTCAAGATAGAAAATACATGAAAATTAAATAATATCATAAGATAACTAATCAAATATAAGCGCCATTACTTTATACTTACTTTGGTATTATAACAGACAAATAAACGTAGTGGAATTGCAAAGCATGTCTGACTGTACAAGAGTACTTTTAATAAGTTCATAAGTTCCAACTATTCAAATTTGTCAAACAGTTCATGTTAAAGTTTGAACTCAACATATTCATAAAAATCACACAAACAACTAATTTCAACGATGAACTAAAATTATTCATCCACCTAGCATTACACGGTATAGAACTCGATCGAAGGACTGTTGTATCGATCTCCACCAGGGCTAAATGGAACAGAGCTAACGGTTCGTGTTTTCCCTGTGGCTTATCTAGAAATTGGAAAATTTCCGCTTCTTGGTCATATGGACCTTTTTAAGTTCAACAAACCTCTTCACTAATAACCATTTCAGTATGCTAGAAATCTTGGTCCAGTTCTTGTTGTACTTGCCTTTACACGTAGAGGCTACTGGAACCATCAAAATGTTGTTCGTTTGGCAGTGTTGATCAGCATTTGTGCCATCTTCAATGATGATAGATTGAGCATATTCAGAATCCATCAAGTGTGTGAATTGATTTTGCGAAAGATCGGTTGTCTCACCATGTTGCAATACATGAAACTGTGTGGCAATCGTTTCAGCAGCAGAGTAGTTGACTTGGCCAGGCTCTCTGGATGGGAAATCCAAAAATTGAATTGCATCAGAATTAATATACTGCATAAGTTCCTCCCAATCTCCTGCTTCTGAAATCACAGATGGGATATCGTTGGGGGATCCTAGATAACCCCAAGTACCTAAACCTGAATAGCCAGGAGAAGTAATATCAAGTGACATTGCATCCGACTGTGCGTGCTGGTCAGCATATTCATAAGAAGTAGAACATTCAGCATTGTCTACCCACTGGTTACTTTCAGCTGTTCCCTGAATCAGATGTGACTTCTGTGCACAGTCAAACAAATTAAAATAATCAAGGCAAAGAAGCTGAAATAGTTCTTTGCAAAACCTGAGAGACTTTCAAAGCTCAAATTGCATTGCAATGTACTACACAGGGTATTAGTAGTGTAACCAGACAAATTTGCTGAAACAGTACTCACTGAAGTATTTTGAAACTCTAAAGATTGGCATTCATCAACAGTGACAAAATTCCCCAAGTGACATCTGCTCATGCCTCCTTGCTTGGGAAAACATGATAAGTGATTCATGATAGAAATCTCGTTATCAAATTTTAGGACATTTTCCCAGTTTGCCAATGCAACTTCCACCAACTTGCGTGCATACACCTGTTATCAACACAAAATCAAAGCAGGGAACTAGAAATGGGCCAATTGACGATACATATATGACAATCAATCAATTAATACATACCTTCTGAGATTCAGAGAGCATATTGAAATGATGTAAACCGCATCCTGAGTCCAACGATATCACCTGACCAGCGACATTAAACACCACCGCAAATTTTTGTTCAGTCTCTGGATGACAGTACATGTATTTTCTTCCATCAAGATTGCAAGTCTTAGCATGCGTTATAGCTTTTTGCCAGTAATTTTCAGACATGCTTTTGCCAACGATCTACAGGCATGAAACAAAAAAGTCATTTCCGAAATGAAGAAAACACGGATGCAGTAATAACCCTTTAATGAACCACAAATCTCACAAGTTAAAGTTGCAAATATAAATTTTGTGAAGGACTTATGATGTTCTTAGATAGAATTAGTAACTTCTTACATGGCGTAGCCTCTGAGGATTGTTTTTGAGTTCAATTAGAAAATCCTCCACTGTTTTGATACCACTTTTAATCAATCGGTCATGGAAAGCACCTTTTCTGTAAATCTGCTCTAGTCTCCATACATCATCAATTGGTGATGGGGGGTACCGCTTCTCGCTTCCTGTGAAAACCATAACTCAAACAGACTCATTATGTCTTTTTCAGTGAAAATTAGAAAGAAACGATGTTTATTAAAGGTACTTAAGTAGAAATACTAACTTAATAAACGTTTATCCTTGACAGTGAAGTATCCTGTAATGGCCTCATTCTCTGTAACTTCTTCTGATTGATCGACAACCCTTGCTCCTAGCCTTACCATCTCCAACTTCTTCATATGCTTTGGAGTGTGTTTGAATTTAATTTCGTCAACAGAAACAACGCCTCCTTCTAAACTCAGATACGGATGTTTGTCGCGCCTTAATTTTCCACTTCTTTTTGGCAACATAATATGACTGCTTAGTTCTTCAATTGTCCAACTTTCGTCGCCATTAAGTACAAAGATTTCAACTTGTGCTGAGCCTAGAGGCTCATGTCTCACTTGTTTTCCTGTAGCAGCATCAACCAATTCCAATTTGGTTCCTTTGGGAAAGATACACTTTCCAGTAAATACCACTGGGGCAATAATCTCGTGTGAGAACTTTAAAAGTAAACATCTCGATTCAGAAGGATGGATTTTCTTCTGGGAGTTCCTGTTGTGGAATATAGTTTAAGCTCAGATACAACATGTAATTATAAAGTAATGTAAATTCTTAGGATTTAGGTGGCTTACCATTTTAACTAGGTTATACGAATTAATGATTAACATAAACTTTTTCTTATAATTTTTGAACAAGTGATTTGCTATGTAACTTTTCTTCTCCACCATCAATAAATTACTTAAAATCATATTGAGATTAAGTTGTATACACTGACAGTGTAATAAGTACTGTTTAGTAACCTAGAATATATGGTAAGTAATTTGTTATAACATGTTAAATTACACGAATAGTGTAAGTGTTTTACTTAAATCTTACTAATAATAGTATATCACATAAATAGAAGCAGTTGCAACCATGATTCTGAAAACATTCCTAATAACAGTTCTTTGTTTCCTCACCTGTTCCTAGCAGTTAAAATTCTCTCCAATCTGAAGTGAAACTCATCCTCCTCCACCTGGATATATAAAGAGTTGTCTAAATAGTTAGATTTTGATATGACCAGAAAAGTACAAAATTCAACTTGGTTTAAACTTTAAAGAGGGATCTTCTTTGTCATCTTCTGAACTAATGAAACTTTGTATTTGTTGATCTTAATATAATTGAGGAACTAAAAATGTGATATTTCTAACAACTTAATGTTTTTAGATGAAATTGTCATGCTTTAACATGATAACAGAAGAAAATACAGATCCTGAATTCAAATCTTGTTGCTACAAAAAAGAAGAGCAAATAATTACTTCCACGTGGCTTAGGAAAAAGAATTAGGTCCACACGTGAGAGCGTGTTGCGACATAATATTATCAAGTAATTAAAAGTAATACTTTCTGAAATCACCTAAACTTTTTAATGTGATGGTCACACATTTCAACAATACTTAAGGGTTACTTACATGTTCCAATTTAGAGTTAATTGGTTTTTTTGCAAAGCTCACCGATAGCTAGTACTTGTTGTTTAAGAATTGATCCATGGAACTAATCAGAAATGTTTGATGCTCAATTGGGAAGTGGATTCCGTGGAAGGACAATACTATAGACTAGTAATTTGGAGTAAAATTTAGCCTTTTGTCATTGACCTTTTTGGGTCTAGGCTAATTCTTGAACAACATGAAGGCAAATGAAGATCTCTTCAATCGAGCCCATAAAGAATTAAGAGAAAAAAGAAAGAATCAAAATTGATGATAGATTTCTCGAAATAAATAAAAAGAAAACGAAGCTAAAACATAAATTATGGATCAACTCCTACAACCTTTGAACAATTTTCCTAAGAGAAAACATGTTATCAACTTTACGCATGTTTGTAGCCAACAGCCGAACATTAAAGATAGTAAGGCAATCTTATTCATATCATTAAAATTTCAATTATTAGATATATTTGTTTTTAAGGTTTGAATCTTACTGATTCAGATCTTTATTAAGTGTACTTTTTAATTTTACAATTATTTAACAAGCTAAGTTTCAATAAATCTGAATAATTAAGATTTATAACAAAGTTTAGTTTTAATATTGTTGAGATGTCTAATCAATGATTACTATCAACTATTCCATCTACCTGCACTGTTAATTCTCGCTGCCCTTGTCCGTCACTATCAACTATCATGCACTATTCACCACACACAACCATCATCCAGCACAAAAAATAAAATAAAATTAGGAGTATATGGGAAGGGGAAATGAGGAGGGGACTTATAATGTGGGGAATCGAACACCACCAGTAAGGTGATAGTTCAGGTAGCCAACCAACTGAGCTAATAAGATTTCCCTCAATACCCCCAACCACCTTTTACAATCATCACTATCATTACCTCAACAATCATCAATCAGTATCTACGATCATACACTACCATCAGCTATCACTTTATGTATTCAACTACGTCACCACCCTTATTAGCTATTAATATCATCAACTACAATTATATGTCAATGCCACCAATTACCACATAAACCATCACCATGCATCGACCTCCACTACTAATCACTTATTAATCACTACAATCAATCATGATCACCACTACTACCCACAATCACCAGCATCAGCCAACACCATCCGCAATTGACACCGATAATTAGCACCTACACAATCAACATTACCAACCACTATATAACTTAAAAATATTTTGTTGATACAATGTATAATTAATTTGATATATATTAAGTTTTATATTTATTAGTAGTTTTTAAATATAGATAATATTTTGTTTATTTAGATTTTAAGGGGAAAAAACTAATAGACAATATGATAAACATTTCAAGTCAAATCTTATTTTTAAAATTTTATGCCCAATCAAATTCAATCACATAAAATGAGACAAAATAACTAATATTTTTTTAATACAACATCTTAGGGGTGTCAAAATGAGCCCAAATTGAGTTGACCCACCCAACCCGTCCAAAATTTAATGGGTTGGGTTCAAGATAATTTGCTATTGGGTAAATCTCAACCCTTTAAGTCCCAACCCATTTTTAAATTGGGTTCAACTGAGCCCAATTCAATCTCAATTTCAACCCGTTTAATAGGAAAATGATTTCCTTAATGAAAGTAGAAAAAATAAATGACAATGTGCCTTATACCACTCTCAAAACCACCACCCTACCTCACCACACCCCAACTTACCCCAACCTCACCCACTTTCCTTAATTAAATTATTTTTAATTTTTAAAAAGTTTTTTTTAAAAAAAAATTTCTTGCCCCATCCCCCACTATCCTACCCCCCACCCCCAACAACAAAATTTATTTATTTATTTATTTATTGAAAAAAAATTTAAAATCTTTTCTTAACCCACGATCCAACTTCACCCCTCCCCCGCACCCCTCCCCCTCCACAAAAAAATTAATTTTTTTAAAAAATAATATTTTCTTAAAAAAAATTAAATTTTAATTTAAAAAAATAAATTTCTTTTTTTAAAAAATAAAATAAAATTCTTACCCAAAACCCCATATCCCCTACCCCCTACCCCCTCACGTAACCCCCCCCTCCCCCACATACGGCATACCCCCTCCCCCCCCAAAAAAAATCTTACCCCAACCCCCATATCCCCCTAACCCCTTTGCACCCCTCACACCCCAACCCCATACGGCATACCCCCCCTCCCCAAAAGTTAAATTTCTTTTTTTCAAAAAAAAAAAAATTCTTACCCCAATTCCCATATCCCCTCACCCCCACCCCTACCACCCCCGCAACCCCCCACCCCCATAGGGATACCCCCTTCCCAAAAAAAAAATTCTTTTTTTAAAATAAAAAAATTCTTACCCCAACCCCCATATTCCCCCTAACTCCTTTGCACCCCCACATCCCCCTTCCCCCCTCCCCCAAACAAATTAATTTTTTTTAAATAAAATAATAAATTTCTCTTTTTATAAAAAAAAAAGGTCTTACCTCAATCAAAATCCCCCCACACCCTTCCCCAAAAAAATATTTTTTTTTAAAAAAAATTCTTACCCCAACCCCTCACCCCCTTCCCCCCAATTATTTATGTTGAACATCTCAAATATCCTCAATTACGCATGTCCTAGGATTTTTTGGAAAGGGACTGACAATGGCGTCAGTCTATTTCAGCTTTTAGCTGTTGGTCATAGATTTTGCATTCAGTGTGTAACCTTTCTCTTCTTTCTTTTCCCTTTTCAATTTATTACTCCTTCCGTTTAAAAAAAATGATTTATTTTGATTTGACATGAAATTTAAAAAAATAAAGAAAATTTTTGAATTTTGTGGTCTTAAATTAAAGTTATGTCAAATGTATCAAAATACTCTTTAATCTTGTGGTCTTAAAGTAATAGTTGATGGTGGTGATTATTATAGCTAGTGGTGTTGACCAGGGGCGGAGCTACCCTTGGTCCAGGGGGTTCATCCGAACCCCCTTCGGTGGAAAATTATGCTATTTATATATGGTTAAAATTATATTTTATGTATATATAGTAGATGTTGAACCCCTTCGGTTAGTTCGTATGTCTACTTCTGAACCCCCTCAGTGAACTATTACTTTATATTGTCAACCACCATAATCATTTACGATCCTTATTGATTAGATATTACTATCATCCATCCCAGTTATATATTTAATTTATATGTCGCTGCCACCAATTACCACATTAACCATGGCCACTAATGACCTCTACTATACCAATTACTATTGACCATTAACTGTCAATAAATATCATCACCTGCTACTATCACAACCATTCATCTCAATTGACACTCATAATCACCACTCATTTAGATCATCACTGACAATCACCATATAATTTTAACTTTTCAAAATATTTTGTTTTATTAATTTAATATTTTATTTAAGCTCTGTATTCATTAAACTATTAATAAAGACAATATTTAGTATATTTAGATTTTGAGATTTTTTATAATATTTAGTATTCAGATCTTAATATATATATCTTAATTCAAATACCTAAATTCTAAAGCACATTTTAATATTCACACATCTTAATTTTGATAAAAATAATTTTAATATTCACACATCTTAATCTTGATAAAAACAAAAGAAGTTTAACCTTAATTTGTTCATACGAGAAAATCCACAAAAGCTCACGGGAGATAAAATATCAATTATGCATGTACTAGGTTGTTTTTGAAAAAAAATAAATAATAAGGTTCACTCACCAAATAGTGGATATTTAGAGCCTGTTTGGGATTTGTTTTTCTCAAAAAAAAAGTATTTTTTTTGAGGAAAAAAGGTATTTTTTTTGTGAAAAAAATATTTTTTTAAAAGAAGGATGTTTGGTAAACTTGCAAAATTGCTTCTAAAAAGAAGCAGAAGCAGTTTTTCTGCTATTGGGAAGAAGCAGAAATTTCTGCTTTTCAAAAAAAAGTCAGAAAATTATTTTTTTCATGACAAAAATATCTCTATCACTTATACACATACACTCGCACATAGATATATCAAAATATCTTTTATTAATTAATTAGCATATCTTATAAGTTTGATTTTAAAATTTTATATTTCATATTTACATTATAATTTTTTATTTCATTCTATGATTTATATATTATTATTTTATTTTTTACTCATTTTTTTAAAATAAAATCTAAAATATCATTGATGATGATCGAAAAATATACAACTCTTTATTTTTTACTATCAATGATAATAAATGACAGACGAATCACGTTGCAAGATCAAATGGTATTTTAACAACATTTGTAAATATTTTTTCTCAAATATTTAATTTTAAATAAATAATTCATGAAAAGTGACATATTTGTTATCATGTCGTGTACATATATGATTGCTTATACTTCATAAATTTTGACACAGTAAAAATGTATCCAAAAAAAAGTTAATAAATAACAAATAGAAATACAAGACAGATTTTCTACTAGTATGGAGATATTGCGTGATAAAAGTAGGGATGAAATCATTGAGAATTTTTGTGATGTATGAAGGACTTCTTATTTTTGTGGTGAATTTTTTCATATGTAATGATTTAATTTACGGAATAATTTTTAAATTCATTTTTGTTTGATGTTTTTAAGTAATATTTAAATTATTTTAGTAATATTATATTATTATTTAATATTTTTTAACGTATCTATGTATATAACTACTGATTGAAAATTTTATGGTACGTACTTTTTAATTAAAAAAAATTCATTAAAAATATTATAATAGATATTTAAAATAAATTTTCTCTATAAAATAATTTTAGTAGTAAAAGTTTATTCATACATGTCCTTTTTAACATTTATCTCTCAAAAGCATTTTTTGAAAAAAGATTATCCAAATACAATCTGTTTATCAAAAACACTTTTCAAATGAATTTACCAAACACAAATTAATTTTTTTCAAAAGCACTTTTTTAAAAAGCTATTTTAAAAAGGTATTTTTCAAATAAATAGTTTTCTACCCACAATTCCAAACGGCCCCTTCGTATCCCCTTTTACCTTTTTCTTTTTACTTTTTGGCGTTCTTCTACATTGGAGTGTTGAAACTATTTTTTTTTAGGTTTTCATATAATGTCCTTCTCTTCACAAAGAAAACATCTGGCTCATATCCTGTTTCTTTCTTTCCAGATCTGCCAAAGAAAAAAAAAAGGTAGAAGAAGAAGAAGAAAATTCCTGGCCTCTCAAATCTCAATGGAATTGATCAGCAACTTTGGGTGAAATCTGATCTTAGGTTAGAGATTAATTAAAAACTTATTACAGGCCAAGGATTTACAGAAACGCCAGGTTATAATAAAGCACTAGCATATGGAGTAATTGTACTTGCAGCTAATAAAACCACAAAGCTCAAGTCCAAACCGGAGATTATAGGGAATCTTAGTAGCTCAGTTGATTGACTATCCGAACTTTCACTTTATTGGTGGGCGTTCGTTCAACTGATCCCCACCTTGTAATATCCTTCCCCATTTGAGAAAAAATAAAACCCCCGGAGTCCGTAGATCATCCACTCATGCTAAGCAAATGAGTATGTACCAACAAAATACCGAGATAACTACACCAAATTTATGTGTTGAAAAAAGAAAAAACAACCACGCCGTCATGACCAAGTTAAGCAAGTAATAATATGTGATGGCCAAAATAACAAGTACCACCAAAAAGAAAGCAAATCTGTAGTTACAAATTAAAGTAAGGCTGCTAGGAATTGAATTTGTAGGGAATTTATAACTCACCGGAAAAGGAAACAAAGCGAGTAGAAAGGCTACCACAATCCGCCGGAGTTTGCAGAGAGATACAACATCCCTTATGGCCCTAAAAGTAAATATGGAGATCCAATAAAAGACCCGGAAAATGACTTAGTCAACGTCAACGATGATGCTATATTCAATACACTATCAAAGCAGAAGAATCACATGCTAGCCAACTTGTCAGTTATGTTCACGCATTATATATTCAACTAATTGATATGCTTCTTTTTTTTTCTCGTACGACAAAAACAATGGTAAAGGTTATCAGCTAGTTGTACATTTAATTATACTAAAAATGAATTTTGAAACCAAATTATAGAACAACATATATTGTGATTCGACGATGATATTACACCAAGAAATTATAACCAGTGTTTTGATCCGATCCGTTTATAATGTGAAAAAAAGATGCATGATTTAATTAATTACCTGGTAAAAGGAGGAGTACTAGAGTTTGTTGTTTCAGTATTTGAGCTCTTGTTTCCTTCTTGGAACACGTCTATGTTATGTGCCGCCATCAAGTACTCTTTTGTAAAAATAGAACCAACCAAACGAATGTTATAATCTATTTGAGATGTAATGGGTGTAGGGTACCTGAAATATATGTACTTCCCTTATATACAAACTACAAATTTTAGAAGGGTTACTGCATTTGCGTCTCCTTTTCCTATGTGTTGCTTAGAAAGACGCGTGTAATGACGGTTTAATAACCTCCGTTAAGTCGTAAGTATAGTAGGAAGGCTAATGCCACATTTTCCTACGGCAAAAATATGCTTACACTGGAATAATCATGTCATAGGAGGCTTGTTAATTAATATCCCCTTTTAGATGAAAAATAAATAATGACACTTTTGGGTATTATTACTTCCTCCGTTTCATATTATTTGGTTCATATTGGCATAACCCACATTTTAAGAAAACTACAATTAGAGGTGTATTTTAATAATTAAACTAATCTTATTAATGATACTAAGTATAGTATGAAAGAAAGAGTCAATAAAACTCTCTTGATTATCTAAAAGAACAAGTAAAATAAAATGTATATTCTTTTATATAAGTGTCAAGTAAAATAAAACGGATGTTGTAGTTTTTTAACGTGCAACCGGATTTAAATTTGCTCGAGAAGGCCAAAATTTTAGATACGCGGTGTTAATCCCCGTGACATTTTAAGTGGTGTGAACGTTACTACTTTCTTCGGTTCTGATGGTTGATTAGTTGATTGGTCTGTTTTTCTATATTATCACAAATATAGTACTCTATCGAAGTTGTTGGTTTGACTATGAAAGGAATCAATCAATCTCACTTCTTTAACCTCTGGGCACTTACAGAAGCCAACACTTGTCACTTTTCGCTTTTACCTCACCCACTCACTACAATTCAACATATATATACATCTAGGTAGAATAAATTATCTCGGAATTATAGTCTTGAGATTATAAATTCTGTATTAATTTATATCATATGAGAGATGGTATATAATAATTTCATGTTGGATGAGATATCTCAAGATTAAGTTTGACATAGATTTATATAATATTTGGTTGATGGTATAAATTAGTCTCGAGATAAATTTAATTTATACTATCAATCAAACATAGTATAAATTCAGCACCAAACTTAACCATGTGATATATTA
Organism: Capsicum rhomboideum; assembly: GCA_031232105.1. Taxonomy (NCBI): domain Eukaryota; kingdom Viridiplantae; phylum Streptophyta; class Magnoliopsida; order Solanales; family Solanaceae; genus Capsicum; species Capsicum rhomboideum. The sequence goes on from CP124716.1 coordinate 9,924,490, forward strand.
CCTTATACCGCGTAACAGCAAAAGAATTCAAGAATGGTGATTAATGAAATGTGTAGTCTTTTTATATGATCTTGACTAATTCTCTTTTTATGAGATACCTATTAGATTTGAGTTAGATTCAAAATTTATTTTTAATGACATTAGTAGTAATTATTTTGTTTTAAATAACACGTATACACACTCACACAGGATGGGTAATTGGAAGCTGGGCGAAGGCATTATTGAGTTTAATCGGATGGTTAAATTGCTCCATTTCTTGCAATTGGAACATTGTCTTCAAGCGATTTATTCCAACATTATGTTTAAGCCGATTTCTTTAATCTATTCTTAATTCATCAGTCATTATTTATTAATAGTTTATCATTCATCTCCATTGTCTTACGTTGTTTAAATACCTGTTTAATTTTATGGCATGAAATCTAATCAATATGACACATTCTATTTTTCTCAGCAAGGAAAAAGGGGCAGGTATTCAGGTATTGTTAGATACCAATAAGTCTGTTTATTTGACGGCTGCACGTTATCCTCTACTCTTTGAGCTGAGCCATATAACAATATTCTTTCATACTATTATAGTACATTTTTTTCATTGGAAATTGACCAATTTTTTTTTATACGTATCTAGTCCAAAATTTATGTGGTCGTTAACAAAAAGTTTAACCATTTTAGTCTCGAATTAGAGGGACACGTAAGCGGCCTGAACGAAATTAGACGGACAATTAGTATGATGGTAAATTACTCAGAAAAGAGCTCGCCTTTTTCGTGGCCACGAGACTGACCCCAACCAAATCTCAATAAAGATTTTATTATCTAATGAAAGTCAATTAATTAAAAAAAAAAAAAAAAACATTTGTCGTAATGCATGGTAAATCTACAAGTACGTTTTTATCAATTGTAATATTGAAGAGAAGAATATTTTGAAGAAGCTTTCTTGGGTTGCAAAATTATAAGAAGAGAAGAGTAATTTATCTTTTCAAGTTTCCGTAATAATAAAAATATAAAACGTAATAGGACGTCGAGATGAAAAGAGAGACGATGTATTGTTTGGATAAGATAAAAATAACCAAAAGTTATAAGTTAACTCTCATTTGGCCATAGATTTTCAAGTTGAAACTTGAAAATTTTAGTTTTTGATTTTTGGAATTTAAAGATAAGATGAAATTTCATGGCCAAACAGATATCATTATTTTTTTTCAGAAACTACTCTCAATATCTATTATCAAACATTAGCTTAGAATTTCTAACTTACGACTTATAAGTTGTAAACTCATCCAATCAGGCTCATTGTCATAAATAAAGACGAAGTGACGGAGTATTAAACCGGCCGGCCTCAACGAAAAATGCCGTAGGTAACGTGGCCTGAAAATGAGAAAAGAAAGATGAAATTATTGTTTCCTAAGAATACAGGAATGGGAATGAGGAGTTAGAAGTAGTCACACATTGCGGCTGGACTTGAATTTTTGTTTTCCTTTGCACTGTACATGAATGACTCAACTTGCTAATGAAATATCATTTCTTGGACAACCCAATTAAATTTTATGCTTTTCACAATAACTTCTTCACGGCTAGCTAATTTTGATAAAATTAAGGTGGTAGGGAATAAAAGAAGAAAAGCTAAAGTAAGGCGTAGAAAATTGTTCTTCCACAAAATTACAACTGTACTATGAAAGTGCGTGGAAGAAAAAAGAGGTTGGCCATAATAATCTAATTATGATATCCTCTTTATTGGGTCGTCAAAGCTTCAAATTTCAATTCATTATTGGGAGATACTTTGTCCGTTTATTTTTACTTATCATATTTAAATTTGATACGTCAATTAAAAAATAATAATTGACGTGATTATTTTATCATATTACCTCTATTAATTGATGTTTAGTACTCCGTCTATTCTTGAATAAGTGTTTCTTTTGGCTTGGGTACAATCTTTAATAAAATACTCAATCCTAAAAAATTAAAGGTAACTTTACTAACTTACCCCTAATTAAATATTTTTCTTTCCAAGTTGACATTGATTATTATATTTAAACTCAACGACATATTAGGAAGATTGTGATCGAAGTATCTTTGAAGGATTAAACATACACTTATTTAGGAACAAAATCACAACCCAAAAGGAACACTTATTTAGGAACAAAATCACAACCCAAAAAGAGCACTTATAAATTAAAGGAATGGAGGGAGTATATATTTTGAAAAATGATTTGAGAATAAGTAATTAATGTAAAGAGTAAAACATGAAAAAAAAAATATTTGTCTTTTCATGATATGTTAAAAATGACAAGTAAAAGTGAAAAATCTAATTTTAGAATAATGATGAGCAAAATTGAACAGGGGGAGTATGATTAATCAATCGAAGTACGTGAATCCACATAATTAATTTGTCATGATTGTCTTAACGAAACCATTATTTGGATGACATTTTAAAATCTAATTATGAAGTGGTGTGTGCTCATGAATAACGGGAGTAAAGAGTAAAAGAAAGAAATTAATCATCAGCAAAAGTAATTAGCAGCGCGTAAACAATGCAGGACAACTTGAAAGAGATGGTAAGTTGGCGCTGCAAGTAATTAAAGATATTTAGGCTCTATTTAGTTGTGTCACATTTAAAAAAAATAAAAAAAGACAAAAATAGTTGTGTAAACAGCCCAGCATCTTCTTATTCATTGTAATGGAAGGGCAGTGAACAAAGTCTTCATCAATTGGATACGCCTATATCATTAGAGGATTCTATTTATCACTAAACTATGTCCACTGCTTTTAAAAATTGTCGAAATTATATAATCAACTTTTAATAAGTTAATCTAGTCATTTTTAAGGACTTATGCTAGAATTTAATTAGAACTGCAATTGTGTCTAAATATTACTCCCTCCGTTTCAAAAAGAATGATCTAGTTTAACTTGACATGGAGTTTAATAAAATAAAGAAGACTTTTGAATCTTGTAGTCCTAAATTAAAGTTATGACAAATGTACCAAAATGCCCTTGAATCTTGTGGTGTTAAACATGCCACGTGAAATATTGAAATTAAAATATTACCAAAAAAAGAAAAGGATCATTCTTTTTAAACGGATTAAAAAGAAAAGTACGTCATTCGTTTTGAAACCGAGGAGTATCTTAATAGAACATGATGCAATTTTTTAGGAGTTGTGCACTCTGTCATTCGAATTGTGTTAACTCTTGGATTAAAAAATGCCACGTGTCTTGCACATGACATATTTGTTGTAGCTTTTTTCAAATTTTAAAATCTTTCTTTGACATGGTTACCAAAAGAAAAAAAGAAAAACTTTCTTTTCACTTATTTTATCTTTTTATTTTAATTTTTAATTGCTCATGTAAATTGATGTAAAACTTTTAAGATATTATGTTTCTATATGTTTGGCAGAGAATTATAGTTCTAGTACCGATCAATAATTAATGGGCAAACAACAATCTGTTATGTGATTGCTGAAACGACTCAAATTTGTGATTTCTACATAGTCTAAACTCTAAAGATTGTATAATACTAGTAATTTGCACGTTACATGGTCTTCTTTTGCGAAAAAAGGCAATAATTTTTGTAAAAACATTTGGACAAGGGAAATATTGGAATATTGACATGACATAAATCAACTAATCCCTTATGTTTATTCGTTAATTAATAAAAGATATACAAGACAGAGAAAATGGTGATGGTCAGTCACAAATAATGGACTCGATACTACAATACGGCCATGTCTATTTCACATCAACGCTGATGTTTACATGCATGACCTGTATATTGTTCCAAATAACTTCGTCATATATATGTTCTACCCTGGCGGCTAAGGTTTTGTTGGACAAATAAACAATGGGGGAGACAGTAAATTGGTGCCTATTGGGAGAGCAATTTTTGTTTTTAAGGACTATTTTATAATTATACATGTCAATTTATTTTGGAGGCCAAAATATGTATTTATTATACCATAGTAGCATTTTGTTAGAACGTGCTAGTTAAAAACCAAGGCACTTGTCTAGACAATGCAAAGAAGTAGAGAAGGTCTGAGACTTGATTTTATTATTGCCTCAAAAAAAGTGATTATCTGACTTTTCGAATAGTAGATGATATAACAATTGTTGTTAGTTTGTCTAAAGAAGTGTATGATTCATGTATTATATACATTAACAGTTAATTTTATTTTAAATTGTAAATTTTCGTTAAACGAATTTATCCTTTTAGAATTTATATATGTAAAATATAAAATGACAAAGAGTTACATGTACAATCACACTTTCAATATGAGACTCTTGATCTTCAAGTCTACTATAATTATCACTGAATAATTAAGCTATAAAACATATTAACCAATGAAATTAAACAATTAATGATCTAATATAAATCCCAGATATTTGCGGGAAGACGTTGGTAGTTGAAGTCGTTGTCATCTGAATCAATAAGATATGGTAATGCATCAGTAAAAGTAGTTGATGAGCTATTGACTTGGTTTAAATAGTCACAATAATTATTTACTGCTGAACTTGTGCTGGGCATGTAATTAGCAGCATTAGGCACAGGTTGCAGCTGCTTTGTGTCTGTTGGACGATAAGTCCCGGAAGAGAATCCATTAGAGCCGTCAAGATCAGCCGCTTTATTTGGTGAACTGGAAGAGCAAAGCATTTTAAAACTATCATCATCCAATAAAACCTTGAAATTCTGGTGCCCATCTTGAAAGGCTGTTTTTACCAGTTCCATTCCAGAAGCCTATCACAATAAGAAGTCAAAAAACAAGACAGTCATTACTACTCATGACAAAATATTATTCTACCTTCTTTTTGTAACCATTTACTATGTGGAACATACCATGGTCCTACTAATTTTAAGTTGGCCGCGTAAAGTCTATCAAAGGAGAAAACGATCCTATCAAGGATTTTTTTTCTTTTTCAGAACTCAAAACCTCTGATTTAGAATGTAGTGACAAAATATTACACGGTTGGTTGTTGAAACAAATTAAAATGTTAAAAAGGAAATGAAAAAGGGTAAAATTGGAACCTTTTGAGTCTGGGTGAGCAGTTCGACAGATACGAACTGACCTTCTTGGTAGAATACTCCAATCAATTCTCCCACATCGGTAAATACCACTCGCTGATTTTCCTGGTAACTGGCAGAAGGATACAAGTATCTTTTCAAGTCAAGTTTACTCTTTGCCAGATTTACTGCTGCATCCAATTTCTTAGTGGGCATACGCCTCCCAAGGATCTTTAGATACGCAAAAGAGAAGGTGCACTAGATCAGTCGACCAAGAAGTTTGTTTTTATAAAGTTAAGCATCACAGTGGCCTTATTAAACAAGATAGCAGTGAAGACATAAATAATATTAAAACGGCTAGCAGAAGTTTCAATTCATAACTCCTTAACTAGATAAAACATGAACCATCTATAACGACAAAATAATTAAAAAATTAACCTTATACCCACGGCCAGTACAAGCTATCCGGTCTGAAATATTTCAGTGGTCTCCTGCTCAGTACAAGCTACAGTTTGGACCGCCATGCCAGTGACGGAAAGTGGAAAGCCTGGGTGGATGGACTTAACTAAAAAAATATAGACAGGAAGTGGGGAAGAAATAGGGAGCTGAGACATAAGTTGTCTCCCTTCTACCCTTACTAATTTTATTTATTTCTGCAACTACTGGTCCAATTATTTTCACCGTCCGCATTAGATATGATGGACGGAATCGGTAAGACAGTATCAGAAAAGAATTGGATGAACCTTCATCCGGAAGAGGCTAAATTCAAATTTAGTAATCAAGCCGTGAAAGTTTAAGTATATCGTCAACGATATATTTGCTGTTGAAGCGATTTCAATTAAGAGAAAAAAGAAAAATCTTACGTTGAGTAGATTTTCGTAGTTCAAAAAGTACTGAGTTAAAAAGTCCCTGACAGTTTTAATGCTTTCCTTCATTAAACAATCATGATAAGGACCGGATTTTCCAATCATTTGCAGTTTCCATACTTGATCATCAAGATTTAGGGGCCTCTTGCTCTTGGGCACTGCAAAATTCGAACTATATTTTAGAATATTAAAGGAACAAGTATGTGATCAATTAGAAAGTAAGATCTTACTGGAACGGCGATCAATCACGAAGAATGATTCAGTGGCTGCTTCGATGATTCGACTTCCAAAATCGCAGGGATACAAAGCTCTTGCACCTAGTCTCAACTCACGTTTTCTCATAGGTACTCTAGTATGTTTGAATGAAATATGACTTACAGAAACTCTGCCATCTTTCAAGTTGACATGAGGATCTCCGCGAATCAGTGATTTCCCATCAGGCCAACTTGTAGCTGTTTTGAATTCTTCTTTCTCTAGGGCAACTATTTCAACCTTTAATGATGCTTCAGATCCACATTTAACAATATTCTCAGTACGGCAATCAACTAAATCTAGATTTAAGGTGCTGCCCGGATCTCCACCAACGGGTAGCCCAGTATAAATTGGACCATTTATGTTGTTTGAAAACTTTAATTTTAAACGCCGTGATTCACAGTGATCACAAGGATTGAAGTCTTCTTGCTTTTTCCTGCGCAATATGTACAAGTCCCACCATCATATAAAAAGCAAGGGAAAAAGATAGCTAGTACACAAATTTATGTACATTAAACACCAGCAGGAACAGGATTAATGAAAATAACAGCAGCAAGGATGATTACAACGATGATAATAAAAAACAAATATAAAAAAAAAAAAAAGGAAGATTACCGTTGCCTTGGGCCGGTTGAGATCTCGTCAGTTTCAGGTTCAAATCTTGCAGCCTGTAGTTGCAGAAGGAACTTAATTAGATGATCGTCTTACAAGCTAGTAAGACTCAATATCAAATCATCGGGGGCAAAAAATAAAGTAATTATTTTCTCAAGCATCTTGGAATGAATAGAAGACATAAAAGTTAAATACCAATAAATTAGATGACTATCAACACTTGAAATAGATCCAACATATTATGAAGGTGAACAAATTCTTAGAAGAGGTAAACAAATTCTTAGGATTTTAGATTTAGTGAGGTGAGACATAGATTAATGTTCTCATATTGTTTCAGAAACTATACCAGAAACCTTAATTATTAACCTATCTATTAGCTAACCAGAAAATCTACGGCTGTCTTTATCTGAGATTTTTGTACTAAATAATCACATGATTTGCTGTTTACGACAACCTGCACGCGCGAGAAAGTGATATATGTTAGAATAACACCAAAAAATATTGCTACTTATATTTGCTGTCATTTAAGCTTCTGCATATATAGAAGCTTTTTCTGAATTACAATAAATAAAACAAAAACGTCCTATGAAAAAAGAACAAACCTAAAAAGGTTCATGCACCCTATTTTAGTGGAGTAACTATCACCTTAATTAAGCACAAGGAGCAAGTAAACAACTACTTTAGTACAGTACTTATTAATTAACATTTGAAGGCAGATAAAACAATATAGATTTAATGCAGATGGTACTCACAGCTGGATCAATGCATAGCCGCCTCATTGACTTGAGTAAACGCAAGACTTGAAGCACAACCATAACGGACCTGATCATCAACAACCCAAAATAAAGTAAAATTATTGAAGGAGAGCAGAATTAATTGACGTTATTTAGATAATATCTGAAAAACAGATAACACCAAGCAAGTGAAAAACCTATGAAATGAGGCCCAGGCAGGTCTAGTATAACTAGGAGAATTTTCTCCTACATCCATGAGAAAGTTTTTTTCCTTTTTTTTTTCTTTCTAAAAGCTAGCAACTATATTGTTAAAAGTAATTTAGGAAAGTGGAGTATATTTTAATTTACTAGTAAAGCGCACAGAGCCCATTTTATATATGAGAGCAACTGGGAGAGACTAGAGAGACTCAATATCCATGAAACGCGTAAGTAGATTCCTTAGATGCCAAAACTCTCCACGAAACAGCAGTGAAACCGAAATGCAATTTACTACTACTACTACAACACTTTCGGAAAGACATTTGAACTCCGACGGCATAGGAAATAAAACATAAGAGGCAACATAAAAGGAACATGAAAAAGACATGTGACAAAAAAAAAAAAAAAATCAACTGATTAGGTTAGCATGCAAGAATGTTGGTCTCTTATATTAAGTTTTCAAAATCTATTTATTTTTAAAGTTTAAATTTGATGCACTTTTTTACACCATCAGGTAATTATTAATTATATTTAACCATAATAACTTACTTTTATTAATAATTTATAAAAAGATATTAACATTGTACCAAAATAAAGATATCAATAGCAAGTAGAATCCTACTTGGATTCTAACCAAAATTATTTCCATAACCAAATTATTTTCTTTTACAAAGTTAATACAATTATCATGTTTATCGTAGGTTTTTATCATCTCAAATAATTCTTCAAATCATCAAACATTGAGACCTTGGATGAAATAATTTTTCAAGCTTCAAACTTCTGGAATTTGACAAGTTTCTTCTTCTTAACACCATGTCATCATGTATTTTCAAACAAATTTCAGATTCCTGACTCGTTTACTAGCATGAAAAACCCCCTTTTGGATACATCTTCATTAGCAAATAATTCTTAACGCACTAAAAATAGGTGAATATATTCTCGAGACAGGTAATATTGTCTTTTAAAGTGTCGCCATATCATCTCCAATGGTTTTTGCTCTTCTTTTAGGTTGTTGGGAAGGAATTTTGCTACTATTGACTATATTAATTTTGCTGTAGAAAGTGGTCCACTTTTGAATAAGTACGTAAAATTCACCACTTCAATTTAGAATCAATATTTAGAACAGGTAGAAGAACCGAGGAAAGAGAAAGCGAATAGACTATTTTAGAGCGATGTAGAGGGAGGATTTAATTAAGGAACTAAAAGTCTTCTTTAATTTTAGATTATTAAAAAAAAAAATATGTGTGACCTGCTATAGCAGGTAAAAGTTATCTGATGGTGTAAAAAATTGGTACATTGACCGTAAACTAAATTTAAACTCTTATTTTTAAATAGCTTAATACATAACTGAAAAATTAGTTGTTAGGCATAACTCACACCCCAAAAACTAGCTCAAAGGGAGGAGTGGCTCTTGCACCTAACTCACACCTCAAAAACTAGCTCAAACGGAGGAGGTCACCCATATCATTAACTACCAATGTGGGACTTTTTTCATTCTTTAACACCCCACCTCACGCCTAGAAATGGACATATAATGCGTGAGCAATTTTTAATTTTGGGGGGCCAACATTGGGTGAGTGGGTCCTGGTCTGATACCATGTAAAATTATGTTTGGGATTCTAATTCACACTCCAAAAGCTAGCTCAAAGGGAGGAGGATTGTCCAAGCCTTATAAAGAAACCACTCATCTTATAAACTATCAATGTAAGACTTTTTTTCATTCTTTAACAATAACCAACCCCTTAAATTTATCATGATATTCAATTTAAAAGTTTGAAGTCAGTTTTGTTTCAATTAGACACTTTTAATTCAAATTTGAATTTTTTTTGTGTTTTTTCTCATTTGTATTAAAGAAAATGACGTATTTTATATAGTTTACTTAACTATCTAATAGAGAATAGGAACATGCACAAAAGGGTTTTTAAAATTTAAATCAAAAGTTTTTAATTGAAATACTTTAATAAAAATTGAAATGTTCAATTGAAATAAAAGTTAGTTTAAGTATCTAAATAATAGTATATAACCTAACAAGTTTACTAGACTGACAATATATGAAGCCTTTTAAAATCTTTTGGACCCTATGGACAGTTTGACACTTGCAGCTTGTAAATTAACAATCATATTAATTTTTCTTTTTACATAAGGGGGAGGGAGGGCTCAATAGGAAAAGAAATGCTACACTAGTAAGCTACTAGTTGTCTCATGATAGTATATGTTTTTCCTTCTTATTTCCTTCGATCATTTTTGTCCTTTTCCTTTTGTCTGGCAGTAGTTTGATTCATATCTATTGTATGCGGAAGTAGTTGACACTGCACTTTCCAAATCCCAATTACTAATCGTTCGTGAGTAGTGTATGTTAGAGTGGGTGAAAGTTTTACGTTGATCGTGGAATAAATTGTTGGTTTATTTATGTAGATTTAGATAATTTTTACTTTATAAGTTAGCTTTTTGGATAGAAATAGCTCAGTATTATATCTTTACGGTTTCTCTTGAAGTCACTGAGATGAGTTATTTATTTAGATAATTATCCTTTTGTATTTTTATACTACTAATGGTTACTTCCTTCGTTCTACAATAAGTGTTATTTTAGCTCATTTCACACTCATTTAAAAAATAAAAATAATTTACTAAATTATCCATATTTATTAGATGCTTCTTGAAAATTGAGCAATATTAAGAAGTAATATAACGGTCTAGTGGAAAAAATATATTAATTTTTGTCTTAAATTTCTAAGGTGACGCTTACTTTGGAACAATTTTTTTTGCTACACTTATTTTAGAATGAAGGGAATATTTATTTATTTTAATTTACTTTACAATTATAGTGAAACCTCTCTATAACTCAACAATTAATAGCATCATTTATTTCAAGATTTTTTTACTTCTATGATGATTGTGTATTAAAGTATCAAAATATTTAGTCAAAATCTCTAGACATGTTATTGGTCATCTAAGAGATTCTATTTATATAATGATAATTAAGTATTTATTATATTACTAAAAAAGAAGATACTTGTTAAGTTATTATAGAGGATAATCTTACAAAGAGTACACATGATGTTATAATGACATGAGTTATTACTATTATAGGTAGAAAGTTGTCATAGAAAGATTAATATAATATGTAAAATCGATTGTGGGAAAAACTTAACTGTGAGGTGATGTACCGAACCGATGAAAACAGTACATGAATTGCCTAGCTAGACGCTGAAATTAGTACATGAATTGCCTAGCTAGACGCTGAAATTTCATATACAGTTAAATTCGTTTAATTATTTACGTGTAGAGTCTATACATACTTGACCACTGACCACTTAGATCTTAAATTTGTATGGAGTATTATTTAGTAATTATATTTAATGGCACCAACTGTGCGAATAAATGTTTGTAATTGGTTTAGTTCTTGTTCATTTTTAGATATATAAATTATAAACTATCAAACTTTTGTTGAAAACTATAATTTCCTATTTCTAGCGGTGCACTCTATATCAGTCGTAAAGATGTTTGAATTGATTTACAATTATTAAATATCGAGACTAATAAATTCTTCCAACAAAATCTTTATAATATAATCTTGCTGTGCTAAATAGGTAGCTAGAGAGTTGAAAAGTACGTAATAAGAAAAGGACTGAGCATTATCTTCAACTCTCTATCCAATAACTAGAATTCAAGCAAATATAAATAGTCAGATATCCATCAGGCCAGAAGAATTAATATAATTGCTGTGGTTGAAAAAATTAAAACTATATAAGGCCGATTAGTCGACACATTGCTAATTAATATGCATTTGTCGAGTGCAAGAAATTAAAATTTACAAAAGCCAGAGGGTTAAATATACACAGGGCGAACATCATAAAAAAGGAAAGGGGTCAAAAAGATATTACTTCACCACTTGTGTAATAAAATTCGGGTGAAAAATCACTCACACCCCTCAACTTTGATTTAAAAATCAAACTCTCTCCTCAATTTTAAAAATAATTACTCTTTCCCCCTTTACCATATGCAATGCCTATTTTAACCTTGTCATTTTCAATCCTCCATCTATATAATATTTATTTTTTAACCTATATATATATATAGAGAGAGAGAGAGAGATATTCTTATTTAACTTCATTAGCATTACAAATAAAATAATTCTTTTATAAGTTTATTGCATCTAATGATATTTTTTATGAGGCCAAATACATCGCCAGACACCTAAATTTGATACGAACTTTCACTTTGCCACCTAAAGTAGACGTTGTTCATTTTAAACACCTAAATCAGTATCCAAGTGTGTCATTTTGGCACTTTTTGCACGGACTGCTGTAAGCCCTTAGGCGCGTGCTAACAAACATTTCTTACCTGGATTGATTGGCCAATTAAATTATGTCAATTCAGTTTAATTGTCCACCTCATTAATATATACACAAACAAATTAAAGACAAAAATATAGGTAAAAACATATGGCAAAGTAACCAATTAATTATTGACTCGTGGCATTTTTTCCAAATAATTACAAGAAGCCCCCCCCCCCCCGCCCCTAAAGTCATCTTCTCCAACACACTCACCCCCACAAAATCATCTTCTCCAACACACCCCACCCTGCCTCCCAGCGTCTTCCTCTTTCCAAGAATCCCACTTTCCTCTTCCCTTTTTTTTTTTTTTTTTGATTTTGAAGTTTAATTAATTTATAGTATAAATTAATATACTTCTACCATTTGACGGGGCGGAAGAGATAGAGAAAAAAAATGGTTGTGATTTTCATTCTTTCTAGTGAATAAGATGATAATAGTTGCAACAACTGACGTTCGCCGGAAAAAATGAAGTATTGGTCGGAAATTTCTCAAAAATCGAATCTGATTTTTTTTTCTTATTTTTGTTTCTGTTAGCTTGGATTAATAAGTGAGATATGTTATTGTTAAATTACATTGATATATTAACATATTGGGATGAAATTTTAAGCAAAAATTAGAGTTTAAGCTTGGTGCAATGGTGGAAATTAATGGCTGGAGAAATTGGAAAGAAGAAGAAAAGAAAAAAAAAATTGACTAGATTAGTCTTTCACGCGCCTATTAAAGAGTGTGATTCACTCACTTTGCCATATAAGCAAAAGGTGCCAAAATAACACACTTGGATATTGATTTAGGTGTTTAAAATGAACAACGTCCATTTTAGGTGCCAAAGTGAAAGTTTATGTCAAGTTCAGGTGTCTGACACTGTGTTTGGCCTTTTTATGATTGTTTTTACTTTTACATGCATTATGTATGTATGTATTATTGTAACAATCTTCATAGTATCTTTTTTTAATTTCGATGCATTTTGACCATCTTACCCCTCTATGTAATTAATTTATGGTACTTGTGGGCTTGTGGCCTGCGTGTGTGGATAACACAATTTTTGAAGTGATCGATTGAGAAGTATGTACGTTTTTCATTTTAAAAGTTTATTTGATGATAACAAGGTCGTATGAGAATCTGACAGTTATGTTAGCTCCAAATTATGAATTTTGGGTTAGTAGAATCTTTGGATCGGATTTTGAGGAGTTCAGATGAATTTTGAGTAGTTGGTTGGAAAGTTGAAAGTTTACGACATATGTTTGACTTTGGTCAACATTTGGTTCAGACTATCTCTGTTCGATGATTTGACAATTCCCTTGAATTCAGAATGTCATTTTTTATTAGATAGCATATATGATTTGTGTTTATGGGATTCCTGGAGGGAAGGGGTCGATTTCGTTTTTATATGTTGGTTGTTATTGGTGGTGGTTTGTTGATGTCTGGTGCAGCCACACTTATAAACCATGGCTGCACTAGGAAAGTCGCTTATATAGAGGTCGCACCTGCGGAGTCAGTCTAGGTAGAGACTGCCTGCTCCTGTGGAGGTTAATTTGTATCGACGGAGCCGCAGCAACGATGCTTTGTCACGTCAGTGAGCTTGCTTCTGTGGGACGTGGACCGCTCCTGCAAAGGGTCGCGTGGCTAGTGTCTTCCGCTGTTGCGGAAGATTCACCGCATTTGTGGTATATGACCTATGACCAGATCTTCGCAGGTGCGAAGATCGTTGTAGGGTAAATAGTGAAATTTTCCTTATCTCACATTTCTTACTTTTCTTTCTTCGACGATACTGATATTTTTTTTTATAGGAAATTTGTTATTATTATTATTATTACATATATATATATTAAAGAAGTTTAAAAAAATAATGGTTGCTAATGTAAGGGTAGAATAGACATTTAAAAAATTTAGTTAGGAAAAAGGGGGGAGAATAATTTTTTTTTAAAGTTGGGGGGGAAGTTTGATTTTTAAAGTAGAGCTGGGGGGTGTAAATGATTTTCACCCAATAAAATTCTATTTCCTCCACCTCGGCTCATGTTGATTTTATATTTTATTTAGAATAATATTTATGAAGAACTTATTTTATTAAATTAACCTTATTGATTATGCTTTGAAAATCTAAATTGAAGAAAATGATAAACTTTTCTTGATTTTGCTAAAATGAACAAATAAAAAGAAAAATTATTCCCTCTGTTCACTTTTACTAGTCAAATTTTGACATGGTACACTCATTATAAAAATAATTATTGACATGATTATTTTATCATACTACTGCTATTAATTGATGTTTATTATTATGTTTTGAAAATTGTTTGAAAAATAAGCAATTAATGCTAAAGATAAAATAGAAAAAAATTATCTTTTATGTCAAAAATAGCAAGTAAAAACGAAAATTCATTTTATAGAAATGAGTGACAAGTAAAATTGAATAGAGGGGTATTTTTAACATACGTTCCAAATTAAATATAACGGAGGGAGTAAATGCTAACATCATACTCTCTCCATCCCATATTAGTTGGTCATTTTACTAAAAATAATTGTCAAATATTAGTTGTCCACCTTACTAAATCAAGAAAATATTAATTATATTTTTTCCATATTATCGTTATAATTAATTATTTTTGAAAATGTTCACACTTATTTTAAAGTTTCAAATTTTATTTTTTTTTAAAAATAAATTAATAAAATTACCTTCTTATTATGATTTCTTATCATGCATATGAAAGAAGTGACCAACTAAATTTTTAGGCCTACATACTACAGGGAAATAATGGTGATTGATCACTGATGGTTGGGATCGGAAAGTCGATGTAATGAAACATTAAATATACAGAGGAGGTTTAAATATTTATCAAACTAGAGTGAATTTTATTACTCCCTTCATTTTTATTTATCTATTTTTATATTTTGGGATATTTAATAATACTTATTCAATTTATAAAATTAATGAATAATTATCTATTTTTATTCATTTTACCCTTGGTATTAAATACAATACATCACTCATTGTATTTTTCAAAGTAAAAAATTAATTATATTCAAAGAGTGATATAATAAAATCACCCCTTTATTTATTATTTCTTAAGATATGTGTTAAGTCAAAAGTGGACAAATATTTATGAATGGAGGGAGTACCTTATACAACCTATTATTTGAAATATAAAGGGTGTCAAATCTAGAGATGATCTTTGAGAGATCTAATAAGGATTTGAGTAGAAAGATTTGGAGAGATGGATTAAAGAGAGGAAAATTCTGGGGAAAAAAGAGAAAAGTTTTAAAATTTCAGTTCCTATTTCAATGGGCATTAATTTTATTTCCTTTTTTTTTTTTTGGGTAAGCAAGACAAACATTTTAATGAGCATTAATTTAGTTATGTGGTACCAAATTAATAGCCAAAAAAAATCTCAGATTGATTTTTTAGTATTAACATAAAAAGTAAGTGGTTTTTTGAAAAAAGACTTACCCCGTCAAGAGCTTCCAAATTTTTTACTCTCATGGTAACTTAAACTCACAACTTCCGAATTAGAAGTGAGTGATGCTTACTATCAAAACAACTCTCTTTTGTCACATTAAAAAGTAAGGACTTTTCAAATAAATTGTGTCTTTAACTTGGACACACCTCTTAACAAATTACTCACCTAGAAAACAAAGAGTGCTTTTACTTACTTGCACTTAATAAATATTTTGAAAAAAAATGTAACTCTTTAATAATTTCTTGCTGATGTAAAAACTCTCTTTATTTAAAGAATGATAAAATTAAAAAAATATCATTAATGTCTTCTAGATTATCTAAAATATAATTTATTTAATAATAAAATAAAAAAAATTTAAAATACTACTTATTTATAAACGGATGAAATACCAATTAAATCTTTTAGATGACACATGATATGCTAAATTATCAAAAATTAGTAAAATATAATTTTTAATATTGTCTTGGGCGAGCATAGCAATTAGCATGGGCCAAATGCTACTATGTACAATAAGAGACGCAAATTTGTTCACGGCTTCATTTGAAGACTCTGGGCACCTTTTTACTTAGCAAATTATTCCTCCTTATTAAGAACCTGTTTGGATTGTTTTTTTCTCAAAAAAGGTACTCTTTTTGAGAAAAAAATATTTTTTTTAAAAGAAAGGTGTTTGATAAACTTGAAAAGTGCTTTTAAAAAAAAGCAGAAGCAGTTTTTCTGCTGTTGTTTAAAAAAAGCAAAAGCAGAAAATTATTTTTTTTATGACAAAAATATCCCTATCACTTACTCTCTCTCTCTCTCTCTCTCTCTCTCTCTCTCTCACACACACACACACACACACACACACACACATATATATATAAATATCTCTTATTAATTAATTAGTATATCTTATAAGCTTGATTAAAGTTATATTTTAAAATTTTATACTTCATAGTTATATCATAATTCTTTATTTCATTATATGATTTATCTATTATTATTATTATTATTTTATTTTTCACTCTTTTTTTAAAAAGTAAAATCAAAAATATCATTAATGATTTTAGTTAAATAAAAATAAAATTTTAATTAAAAATATTATAATAGATATTTAAAATAATTTTTTTCTATAAAATAATTTTAGTAGTAAAAGTTTATTCATACATATCCTTTTTGGTCATTTGTTTCTCAAAAGCAGTTTTTGAAAAAGATTATCCAAACATAATTTATTTATTAAAAGTACTTTTTAAATGAATTTACCAGACACAAATTACTTTTTTTCAAAAGCACTTTTCTGAAAAACTATTTTAAAAAAGTACTTCTCAAATAAGCAGTTTTCTACCAGCAATCTCAAACGGACCCTAAGCTTATGTAAGCCCTTTTTGGTACTTTTTCTCTTGGGTTTTCCCTCTTTTGAAATATTCCTTTTCGATACTAACAGTAGTACATCTTCTCTTTCCTTTCTCTTGAGATCAAACACTTTTTTTAAAAGATTCTTCTTCAACAAGACATGAATTTCATGAAGAACGCCAAGAACATAGATTAACTTCAAAAACTCATAACATCTTCATTTTA
Organism: Capsicum rhomboideum; assembly: GCA_031232105.1. Taxonomy (NCBI): domain Eukaryota; kingdom Viridiplantae; phylum Streptophyta; class Magnoliopsida; order Solanales; family Solanaceae; genus Capsicum; species Capsicum rhomboideum. The sequence continues at coordinate 9,941,476 of CP124716.1, forward strand.
GCTTCAAATTTCACGAAATTCGAAACCCAAACTCCCCTTGCTATGGAGAACAACCTCCAATAACTTTGAAGCCTCGATTTCAAGCCAATAATTTCAGACTTTGAAATCCATTTGCAATTTTCTTCAAGTCATAAAGAAAACCATGAACATGAAGAACACCATATTAAACCCCAATGGATTTCTTCACCGTTTTTGCTCAAATTTCAGATTCAAGCTCCAAATGATTAGGAGAACAAATTCCAATACAAATCAATGCCCAATTTAGCCCGGATCTAAGAACTCACTTCTTCTTCTTCAAGCTTCAAGAGTCCAACAATGGTGTTTTTCCTCAAATCAACTCCAATCAACATCAAATTTCGGATCTAAACTCAAGTAGTACTAGAGAACACGAATCTAGCACTAGAAACTCAAGAAAACACAAAAATCAAAACTCAAAATTTTGAGAATTTTTAAAAATATTTTTTTGGTGTGATAACAAAACCAAGACTAGATTCGCAGGAACGAATCTATAATATAACTCTAATACCAAATGCTATAGATCAAAAATAAAAAAATAAAGTACGAAAAATGAAAGATAACAAGGAAAATGATAAATAGATAGACACAAGGAGAGAAAACGTAAGACATCAAAGGTATATTAAACCAAAGACCTCGAACGTTTAAACCTAATCAAGCACCTAGCTCCTACAAAGACCGAGAGAGGAATTGAATTCCCTCACAACCAACGTTTCCAAACAAGTCAATAAGCTCCCAACAAGCTTAATAAACAGTACTCTCAAGTGTAAACTCATCCAAAATCATCTCTAAAACGACGTCAATTAGCTTGAGTGAGGATCTTCAAGGTAATTCCGCTTATATCAATAAGGATATGGGGTTAATATTGCAATCAATTCATCAGGTAATTAGCCGGTCGTCCAAAGATACGGTTAATATGAGGGAATTGATTAAGGTAGAATGAAACATTTAAATGTTAAGAACGAATTTTTTCGATCGCCCAAAGGTACGGTAAAGTTAGAAGAATTCTTTTATTTAAATTGTTTCAGTCTATAGTTAGTAAATTCCATACGGTTTGCAAATTTCTGGCCAAAGGTGATGTTGAAATTTACTAGTGTCAAGTTCATTTATCTTATAGCACAAAAATAACATTGAATTTTTTCAGTTTTATCCCACTTATATTGGTTTGATTTCACCTTTTGTCAAGTAACACCTTCATTAATAAGAAGGAAAAGAATGCTCTTATGCAGAAGAATACGGAAAGCCCTTCATCTGAAAAATCGTAAAGTGCTTCTTCTGTCAGAAAAATGGGCATACAAATGGAGTACTACAAGTCGAAGTATGATTTGGAAAGAATGGCAATCTTCAATTTTTATATGTTGAAATCACTTCTACTAGATGGTCTTTCTAGTTTTGATGGAACAATTTTGTTTTCTCAATCCATGTGAAAAATATTAAATATAATTTTGTAAGCTTAGAAAAGTCATAAAGATTTAAAGAGAGACTCTAATTTGAGAACAAGACTTGCCTTAAATTGAAGCTTTGGAATCTTTTAAGCTGTAAATAAAGTTATTTTAGTGGTGAAAATTTTAGTGATACATTATTTATTTTGAAATATATTTTATTTGGAAGGTTAGATCCTAGCCATGTGCATTGGTATTGGAATAAAGAAAAGTGATTAGTGATTTGAAAGTATCTGCTTCTTCTATGTGTAGGAGATTTAAATTTATCTCCATTAAGAAAATAAAGAAGTTAAAAAGAGATAGAGTTATAAAACTTTTGACTTTTCAGTTATTGAGACTTGTATAATCTGCATATGGATAAGCAGATCAACAAGTTCATTAAGGATACTTGAAGAAGCGATACAATGACTTAAAGATTATACACATGAATTATATACTCATGTCCATCTTTAATGATTAGAGATATTCTATCTCATTAAGTAATGACCACTTCAGATATGTATATCTTTATTTGCTTTCAAAAAGGTCTAAAACACCTCGCTTTTTCAAGACATTTGAAATTGAATTAAAGAAGCAAAGAAGAGAAAGATGAAGATCATGTGATCTAACAAGGATAGTGAGTACTATGATATATTATTGAGTCTTTATAATTTTTTAAGGATTCATGGATTAGTGGGAGTTCCTCATACAATTATTTTGAGGAATAATAAAGTGAACTATTGCAGATTTTAATCTCGCTAGATGTGGTTGTCTATAAATGAGTGTTTAATAGTCCATTTCAGACCTATCCATCTTGAAAGTAAAATTATTGTGTGCTATGAGATGATTTTATGACATAAGCTATTTGATTTGGACTATTGATAGTCGACTTTATTGCTAAGGCCTAATTTTATTTTCATCATGAAAGATGATAAGAAGTCAAGAAAATACTTGGCACAAAGTGCTTAAACTTAAGCAAAAATGAGGACAAATGAAATTTATGTTAACTACATCGTACATCTCATTTAGTTATTGATCCTTAACTTGCTAGCACTTCAGTATATGAATCATGTTGGGTGTATGTATGATGCTAGCCTTATAAAGTGTGTTTACTTGATTTATGTCGATTGTTGTGAACGGATATGAAATTATCTTTATTGCGCATTCAGTTTTCATATTCGATATCCGTGGGATACATAAGGTTGAACCCATAAGGATCAACATGCATAGTATTGTTGATGGAAGCTTATTGGAAGCTAGAGAAATAATTTTTCTCATTAAAGTCACAAGATTGAATTGTGCATGTGATACAGGGAAGGAAGCACTCGACTTATAATGGGCAGGGTAGGACCGTCATGATTCTTGCATGATACTATTTTGTATTTACTCATTGAAATTTTAATTTATTATCACCTGGACTAGTAATATGTGGGAGAATGTTAGATTTTCATTAAATGTGGGCTACACATTTACTAGTTGATTTTATATATACACATATTAAATATATAATTATTTTATTAATTTATACTGGGTGATAATGTTTGGGGAAAGTGCTAGATGAGGATGGACTCTTAAGAGACTTATCCTTTAATGAGAGGGATTAGACGTCTATTAACAGTGGGGATTTCAGGATTGGCTGGTTATAAAAGCCTGTGTTTCTATCATACCAGACTACTTCGAAAAAGAATAGCAGAAACTGTCTTGAAAACTCCCACTAGTTTTATCTCCTTTTGGCGTGCTTCAGGCTCCTTTTGTCATTTCAGGTTTACAACAATATCATGTTCATGCGCTTGATCATCATGGCTGGAGGTAATCCTAAATTCTGCTGCGCTCATATGTGTATATTTATTTATATGCATTTGTATTTCAATGTTTTAAAGTTTAACATTTATATGATCTTGAACAATTCCACTTACCTCATGAGCTAATTTTTAAAATTGAGTTAGGGCCAACTCCGCTTCTTTTAACATTGCAAACACAGTGTGATTAAAGTCATCCATAATTTTCAAAGGTAAATCGGTAGGATATAAATATTCCAAGGTATACGAAATCTGGTGTTGGATTTGTCAAGGTATGTGAGAATGGCATGAAGTGCGACTTTCACTTTTGGTATGTGATACTCCATATGACATTGAGTAATTTAAATATAATTCAACGAAATCACTTGAAAAACAAATCACCAAATGAAAAAAGTAACAAGAATGAACGATCAATAGATTACATAAATATTTTCTAAATCAACCATTTATTTCATATTGTTTTATTCTGATTAAATTATTTCATTGCTATTTTAATTGGATAACTCTATATTTAGATTAATTTTTTCCACTCGAAAAAACATTACGTCGTAGTTAAGTTAAAAAAAAAGTTCATTCAAATGGGAAAAAAGGAAAAGCAAATTAATTTTAGTTTTCTTGTTAAATTAGTAGAACTAACTTGCAACCAAAGAAAAAACATATAAATTTTGCTTTCTTTGGAAACTTATTAGTTTGATATTAGAACAAAGTTAAAGTAATTAAGTTATGAAAAGAAAAAAAGGAAACTAAAAAACTTGAGTGCCAAGTTCATCTCTCTCGGCAAAAGCAACAACACCTATGTTTAGAAAACTAACATCTATATAAATACCCTCAACATTACTCTGAGTTTTCTCTCCAATTTCTTCTTATCTCTGTTCCTCGCATTTTTTCTTTGCACAATTAAAAAAAATCAATACATTGATTTTACCCCAATGATGCGAAGTTAATGAAATTTTTGAAATGGTTCTTGAAGGGATTCAAGGGCGTCTCAATAAAATTAATGGTCTAAAGTCAAATTTTAATAAGAGACCTTAAATAAGCGTGCACACACAAAATTTTTAAAGTTCCCATTTTTGTTCTTACATATTACTTGTTTTTAGTGTAGTATTTATAAGACATGCACAACCTTTATGTGTTTATAGAAGGATTAATTCTAGTTAACAAGATGTTAGTTATTTGTTTGCAATATATTAACTTGGATGTTGTTGTAAATATTTTATTTATTAATATGAAGTTTGAATGATTTAATTCAAAATTTTAAAATATTTCTGATAAAAAGTAGATAGTATTTCTTTTTTTTAAAAAAAGTTATAAATTTTGTTACGTATTTTATAATCTTCAATATTACTTTAAGTGAATTTAAAATCATAAAACTTACTATTAAAATTTTTTTGGGGCCTCAAAATTTTTAGGCCTAAAGCAAACGCTTCCGTGACAGATTTTGGGTGCGGAAGAGAATTTAGGCTACTTCATCACTCGGTTGAAGAAGAGGAAGGAATCAAATCTAGTAGTACTAATTGACTGATGAGAGAGTACTTCGTGGGGGATGATTTCTTCAAGGAAAACAATATTCCCAAGCAAGATTATGCGGTTTACCGAATCAAGAAGCAATGGCGGAGATAGAATTTCCATCAAGGGGGTTCGGAAAAAAAAAAGTATGCTAATAGTGTTGACAAATGAGCGGGTTGAACTATTTATGAACGGGTTGGATCATATATAAGTGAGCTTATATACACCTTCTTTAAACGATCCATTAATCACTCTTAAATCAATACGGAATATTATGTTTTGTATGTCATGGCAAAGGACTTAACATAAATATAAGAACCATTGTTGTGTCACCATAAAAGAGAAAAAATTAAATTATGATTACATGTATAATAAAATTAATTTCTTTAAACATTTTTTTTCAGATAATGTATAGCAAGATTAATGAATTGAAGTATCGAATGACCACTCATAAATACAATAATTTTTATCGAAATTAAATATTTATATTAAAAAATTTATTAGATATATAACAATATTTAGTTTGAAATCAATTTATTAATTGAATTACTATTACATATTAATTTAAAATTTTGAATAAATGTATAATTTAAAACTTTTTGAAAAAATTGACAAAAAGAGTAATGTTTTAAAAAAAAAAAAAAAAAAAGAGGAATGAGAAGGAAGTTAAACTGGTAGTTGGCAAAGGGCACGCACAGCCGTAGGAACACATGACTTCATGTGCCTGAAGCCAAAAAATCAGAGAAGCTGCTGCCACAAAGATTCGAACCTGGACAAAAAGGGTGAAACTGAACATTTGGTTTGTGCTGTTCATTCTTTAGTATATATACTCAGAGGCGAACCCAGGATTTGAGCTTGACGGGTGCACCCCTATATTCAAATATAGTAATTAATAGTGTCAGAGTTCGACATACTGTTCTTTGAAAACTTATTAACTATGGTATTTTATAAGCAAAATTCTAATATTATTGAATATCATTAATTAGATTTAATATGACAAAAGTGTGTTATCCACCGTACTTGAATTTGATGCACTTTTATATTTTGAACAATAATAGAAAGTTTTTGAAAAATATGAAATCCGAGAGATTTGTTAGCTAGATGGTTGCTAGGGAAAAAAGTTTGATTTAAGCCTATTTCAAATTTTAAATTGCTAATTTTTTTAAATAAGAAATAAGTTAATGATTAAAAGAAAAAAATAATATAAACAATACACAATATAAGATAGGAAGAATATCTAAGATAAGGAGAATATCTACCTTTTGAAGTTGGAGGGGAGCTTGTATTTTTGAAATAAAAGAAAAAATACGTAAATAATGTCCATAATACATAAAAGCAAAAAGAAAAGATGTAAAATAATTGACTACTAAGTAGGAAGTTTTTTTTTTAATTAATGGATATATATATATATATATATATATATATTTGCACTTAAAATTCCAATATATCGAAAATTTAAAATATAATGTAGTTAATGTTGTTTGAAGTGGGAAACATAAAAAACAACAATAATGGTGCAGTAACATGTATTTGGAAAAAGGAGCAATAAATAATTGTTGGTGGTGGTGTTCAAACCCAAGTCATCACGCAATAAGGGAGACTTTAGGCAACATGCTCAACTATCTCGCCTGCCAAGCCAATTGTTCTTGCGGGTGCACTACATCTATTTAACTAAACTCCCTGATATATATACAAATATACAAACTATATATACAGAGTTTTTCTCGAAGCTAGCGGGTGCACGTGCACCCCCTACTCACAAGGTAGGTCTGCCTTTGTATATACTTAAAACAAAAATTTGATCCTATATATACAGTATAATTTTTCGATCAAGGAGGTTAATCCCCTCGACTCTACGTAGATCCGCCCCTGTCAAGAAGCATATAAGACCCTGTCAAGAAGCATATAAGAGAGAAAAAGGTGAAGTATTTACCAAAAAATTAAATGGGTTTAACTTTAGAATAGAAAGCGAAAAGTCTTGGAGCACCGTCTTTCTCTGCCACCTTCTCCGTTGTCCACCGTCTGTCTCCGTCCTCCACTGTCCACATAGGTACGTATGTTTATTTTGAATCAGTCCATCAAAATGTTTGATTTCTTCGTCGTCCACTGTCCACAATCAGAAAGTGTGTTTTTAAAGACACTTGCCATTATTGAAATTAAAAATCCAGTTTTGGGATATATTTCTTATATGTATAAATTCAGTCTATTTTTGAAAAGAATAATACACTCTATTTGTTAAATGAAGGGGGTATATATGCATTATTTGTGAATCAATGAGTATATACATACACTATTTTTTTATCGCCAAATTAATAGATATATACATTTGCCCTTTTCATGTAATATAATAATAACAGAAAAGGGATAAATATATCTTTGAACTATGATAAATGGTACGTATATACCCTCCGTCATACTTTGGGTACACATATGCCCCTATCGTTAATGAAATGGTACGTATATGCCCCTCACACTAACGATAGGGGCATATGTGTACCCAAAGTGTGAGGAACATATATGTACCATTTCATTAACAGTAGGGGCATATGTGTATCCAAAGTATGATGGAGGGTATATACGCACCATTTATCACAATTCGAGAGTATATTTATCCCTTTTCCGTAATAATAATAATAATGTCCAACAAAGACTTTCAAGTGGAAGAAAGTTTGGCTCCCAATAGTCTTTAATTTTGAGTTAAACATTAAAGCTTGTCAAGAACTAATTATACTATATTGAATCCTCGAAAAGGCAAATTATCCCTTGTATATTGGAGTATTAAAGATCTATGAGTGTATATCTTTCTTTTTTTTCAGTGTATCTATATTTCATATTTACAAAACTCACTAAACCTATCTTCTAATTTGTGAAATATCTAAGGATTTTCCTCCGATCAATTTAGGTCATTGAAGAAAAGAATATGCTCTCTTCATTTTAATTTATTTGTTTTATTTTTCTTTTCTGGAAATATCTTTTTTTTCTTTTAAGTATGTCTCAAAAAGAATGTCACATTCTATATCTAGTAATTCCTTATATTTTTAAGCAAAAAAATAAAAATAAAAATCCTTATATTTAAGATCACAAGATTCAATTTTTTTTAAAAAAAAATAATTCCATATCAAATCAAAATAAAACAAACAAATTTAAACGAAAAGTCTAATGATCAGAAATTCCCTCCTTTAGTTCTGAATTTTCGTTTGTTCTTTATTTTTGGAGGTTTCCCATATTATGTAAATACACTCTTCCTACACGGACTTAATGGAGGTCAACATTTTCAAAGGGAGTGTGAGACAGGACGTTTGGCTGAATATGGAGAGAGGCATAAATAGCGAGGCATAAATTTTCACAATAATCATGGTATATTCATGGTAGGTATGAGAAATAAAGTATTTATACCAGTAACTATATCTATATAGTTGTCCACTAAATTAATAGCCAGGAAATGTATATTTTAATATGTAAAAGATATACAAACTTTATCTATATGAAAAAAGGACAAATATACCCCGAATTATGATAAATAATATGTATATACCCTCATTTATAATCTGGGTACACATATACCCCTACCGTTAATGAAATGGTACGTATATGCTCCTCACACTAACGGTAGGGGCATATGTGTACCCAAAGTATGGCGGATGGTATATACATATCATTTATCATAGTTTGGGGTATATTTGTCCATTTTCCATTTTAATTTTATTATCCCAAATAATTAACTCAAACCCACTACCCGACCTAATAAACCCATCTAACCCGATTTCAAACCAACTCGACCCGACCTCTATTTTTTGTTCCAAACTCGATATTCCCTCTGTTATTCTCTTAAACGTGAACCCCAATCAAGTTGCAATGATTGATTGCTGCTGCTAGTTGGTGTTTATTAGTTGGAGGGAGTGGAGATTAGGCCGGAGGTGGCCGTAGCGAGGGGTGCGGCGATGGTTCGCCTGTGGTGTGTTTCCGGTTCGATGGAGACGGTGGCTATGTGGTGTTGACCAGTGGTGGGTAGTGTTTTCCCGATGAAATTTCGATGGAAATTGAAACGTGAGGGGTTCAATTTATTTGATGTTGTTTTGAAGTGTTATGGGTTAATTGTTTTTTTAAAAAAAAAAAATTGATAGTAATGGGTGTTATTGTATTGTGTGTGTATATAGTTATAGAAGTGGGAAAAATACGTCTGTTAGATAGACGTCTCTTGGGTTTTAATTCGGACCAGGTCGGGTAGTGGGTTTATTGGGTTGGGTAGTGGGTTTGGTTTAATTATTTGGAATAAAAAAATTAAAACTGAAAAGGGACAAATATACCCCCAAACTATGATAAATGGTACGTATATACCTTCCGTCATACTTTGGGTACATATATGCCCCTACCGTTAGTGTGAGGGGCATATATGTTCCATTTCATTAACGGTAGGGGCATATCTGTACCCAAAGTATGACAGAGGGTATATACGTACCATTTATTATAGTTCGGGGGTATGTTTGTCCCTTTTCCGTTATATATAATTGACATATATCTTTTTGTATATTAATTAGTTAGTGGCAGCAATTATTTTTCTGTCAACCGGCCCAATGTGTAAAAGCCCAAGAAAGAAATCTGTGCATGTATATAGTATATTTGTGGTATATTTATAGTTTAAAACCTAATTAGAGTAATATATTCTTTAAAAATTAATAATTAACCAAATCTGTACACATTAAAAAATATGTGTTTCATCATAAATAATAATAACAAAAAAACGTAAGGGAATCGGTTGGGGTAATTTTTCTTTACAATTCATGATTTTAGGAGATAAGTAATGAACTAATCCTGAAGGAACTTAGGTGCTAGATTTTATGCCAACAATGGGCTCCTGTTTTAGATGGAATATGCTTGAATTGGAAATTTGTTTTTTTGCTTCAAACTGATACCCAATTTTCACATTGGATGGGATGATCGGAAGGTACGAACACACATATTGATGCTCAAAGCTCTAAAGTTCCATCTGGGAATCAAAGTACCCAATAATCTTCTTGGTTTTCAGGGTTCTTTTAAATCCTATAGCAATTTTATACATTTTTTTTATATAATTGTACCTAATTTGCGTCGGATTTAACGGGTACCAGAGCACCACAAAGCTCAACATAGGTCTGCCCCTGCCTCTCATTGTTTTAATTTATTTATCTATACTGTCCACCCCTGCCTCTCACTGTTTTAATTTATTTATCCATACTTTTCGTTTCAATCTATTTCAATAAGAATAACATTCTTTATATTTAAATTCTCTTTAACTTTAAATTTTCACATGAAATATTTAGGATCACCACATTAAAAACTATTTTTGGACGCTACACGTATATACCTTTAGTTTACTATCACAAAATTCAAAAAATTTCTTTATTTTTTTCAACTCTGTGCCCAAACTACGACATGTAGTTATAAGCCTAATTACATGAACAAGAAGAAAAAGAAAATCAACAAACCAAACTATAGAATTAACACAGTTCAAACTTCCTATTTACTCCGCGTGAATTATTTTTTCTTTAAAAAAGAATTTACATGTTTCCTAATTATTTTCTTGGAATTCAAGTTAATAATTGAAACATCGAATCTCTATAAATAATCGATTACTTCTCTCATTCAATATTCTTCTGTTAACTCCCTTTTATACACTAACTTCTGCACTTTGAATCTAGTTTATTGATTAGAAAGATCATTAACCATTGAAGGGTAAAAAATGTAAAGACTATGTAGTCGATTTTCCATTTACAATTTCACCTTGTTGAAGCAGAGCTAATCAACTTGCAGAAATCTATGGAGATCAAACCCCATGACAGATTTTCGGAGCGGAGAGAAATGCTACTTCATTACACCATTGAAGAAGCGGAAGGAATAGTATTTTTATAAAGTAAGGATTAATTTTAGTTAATATTTAGTTAGTCATTTGTTTGCGATATACTACTTTGGATGTTGTTGTAAAACTTTATTTAATAATATGAAGATTTGAGCTGCTTGATTCAAAGTTCTAAAATATTTCGGGTAAAAAGTAAATAGTTTGTCTTTCTTTCTTTTTCATATAATTTTTGTACTGTTACAATCTTCAATATTATTTTAAATGAAATTAAAATCATACAATTCAACATTAAAATTTTTTGGACCCTCAAAATGTTGGAGGCCTCAAACAAACGTTTTACTAATTTGACCTTTGAGCCACCCATGATTACATATTTGCCTAGCCAAAAATATTTAAAGATACTAATCAATATACATATATTATACACTAATTATACATATTTATGTTAGTGTTCCTTTTGAGATATTGTGTATAAATACTCCCTTTTGTTGAAATAATAAATAATTCCACGTGGTCGTATTTGTATATTTTAAGAAAACTATTCATAAATTATAAATACCGCCCTACTCTTTCTTTAAGATCATAAAACCAAATATATTTTATATATTTCTAATATAAGACAATAAAAATTTGAAAATCCATTGCATTTTGCACCCAAATGTGTGCTCTTTTGTAACTTGCATCCTATTTTTTTTTTTTTTTTAATGATTTATACCCCAATCTCTTTATTTCCTTACAAAATAATAAAACCACCTTTTTCATAAATTTTTTCATGAGGGTAAAATAGGAATAACAATATATTATTTTTTTAAAAAAAGTTCATTTTATTTTTAATATAGGAGCTAGATGAACTAAATTCTTTTCGCCATTCACTTTTACATTCTGATACTAGATTAAACTCTCTCCAAGAGTAAACAAAGCGGCAGTTCATATTTTACTGAGGACAAATTGTAATACGAGTAATTCATCAATGGATGAAAATAAAAGAAACTGCAAGATCGACTGAAGAAGGAGAAATTGAAAGATAAGAAATTCAGGATGATATGTTTCTTGTCCTACTCTCAGTATTTTTTGTTTTTGTGTAACAACTTTTACCGATTTGTTCTCTTCTCTTTTTATTTCCATATGAAGAAACAAATCAGTTTGCCTCGTTATAATAAGAGTAATAAATCAGAAAGAAAGATTTTTATATCTGGCAAAACATCAAACAATTCTATTTTACGTTCCAAGCTACAAATGAACTTTCCAAGCTCAATGTAAGTATAGAACATTAAATATTAGTGATTTAATGTAGTGAAAGGCAATTACAGTTGTTTACGTTATTTTTATTTATAGCCAAGAAGGGAGGGCAATGGAGGATAATTCATCTCACAGCCTGCACAAGCTCATGTTGGCAACAACATGATAAATGTTGAGAAATATAAGTGGAATGGAAAAAATTGTATTATCTTACAAAGCCTCCAAAATATGAGTGCTACAATGAAGTCCAAGAAAAAGAGATTTGGCGTGAAAGAAAATAGACGCAATTAGCAAGTGAAGCATTACAAGAAGAATTGTTTAATTTGGTAGCTACTTGTTTTTTGTTTGGAGATAGTCACAAGTTGTTAATTTACAAAATACTTTATATGATATTCTACAACTCAAATTCAATGAATCTAGACATGTATAACTCAATAAATATAGACATGTATAAGTTTCCTAAGTTCTTTTTTGGCTTCAACAAGTTCATAAGAATCAGTTGATAAAAGAGTTATTTTTCTAGATACAAGCATGATTTTAACTTTAGCAAATAAGTTGTATAACCTAGTAAAGGCAAACCAAGTATTACAATAGTGGTTTATTATTTTCGGTTGGCCTTGAGAATATTTTTCTCTTGTATACCAATCAATACAACCATTGAAATGCTATGCAATCAAAATCCGTTCAAAAATAAGAAAGAAGCATAGAGTTGCATTATTTTCTTAAGAGGGTTAGTAATTCTATAATTTTAACTAGTTATAGTTGGGTTGTTGATGAACAAATAGCAGCTCCTTAGAGTACTTATTCAGTTAAATTTACAGAAGAAAACCATAGTTCGAAGGCACCGTCCAAGACGAATTACACTCATTGATCTATTATTTTATCCCAAATTAAAGAAGAACCCAATCAATTTTTTGACGAGAGAAATGTTTCAACTCTCTTTAAATATAAAATTATTATTATTGTTATTTCTATTTTACCCTCATGAAAAAAATTATAAAATGGGTGATTTTATTATTTTATAAAGAAATAAAGAGATTAAGATATAAATCATTAAAAAAATAAGATAGGGTGCAAGTTACAAAAGAAGTACACATTAGGATGCAAAATACAACAACCCGAAAATCTTCTATACTTTTTGAATTCTCTGTCAAATTAAAATCAAACAAAAAAATTGAGGAATAGAAGTATTCCTTAACACTTCTTTGTAATCAGTTTTAGCCATTGTCCCAATATCAGTGAAATGTCGACTCTGCACCAAACCCTCGAAGCACCACCCAAATCCCATTCCCCTCCGCCACTTCGCCACTCTTCCGCCACCGTCACCACCACCTCCAACTTCATACTACAAACCAATAGAATCATTATCAAATACCCTTAATACCCTCACACAATGGACACCAGACCTCGTCCACGCTGTACTAAAACGTCTATGAAACCACGGGCCGAAAGCCCTCCAATTTTTCAACCTCCTCGATCACCACCGTTCATATACTCACTCATCCACAGCTTTCGATCACGCTATTGATATTGCTGCTCGTGGCCCGAATGCAGTCTCGTAGACTCTGCCCGAACCCGAAGACATTTGGGATTATAAGTTGTTCAAGATGTTTAGGAGTAGGTTTAAAGCTGATACGATTAGTTAGAATACACTTGCTAATGGGTTTTGTTTAATTAAAAGGACCCCGAAAGCACAAGAAATGGTGGAGAGAGAGGTTTGAATCCGACTATAACAACGTATAATATAATGCTTAATGGGTTCTTTAGAGCAGGACAGATTAATGAAACAATAAAGCTCTAAATTTGAGATGGGTTTGTCACTTGCCCCAAAATTCAATTTTGCAGTGTTGTAAGATGTGGATAAGCATGATGAACGTGAAGAGTTTGAGATGAAAATGACTCAAAAAGCATGCCATTATCTTTATGCAGCAGCTGATGAGCATGTTTGTCGCTTCTTGTGAAATTCAATCTTGGAGTGTTGTAAGACGTGGATAAGTATGATGAACCTGAAGAATTTGAGACGAAAATGACTTAAAAAGCACCCCATTATTGTTATACAGCAGCTCATTAGTCATGAGCACAGAGACTTGGCATTTAAAAGGACTTGTGTTGTTTAGCAGGGTCCTCCGACTGTGGCCCATGTGCATCTCAAAGTGTTTCCATTTTCCCTTCTACTGGATAATTCTGTACTTGTTATTGGTATATACGCCACAGAGAAAGTCCAGTGACATCCAGTTTAAACCACAAATGTATACAGGTACCTTTTTCCCTCCTTTACTCTTGACGAAGGAAAAATGAAGCTTAGAAATAGTGGGGTTCTTCATCAAAAAAATAAAGTGGGGTTATACATTTATTGGATCACCCCAAGTCTAATATCCTTAGCAACTCGCTAACTAATCTTATTGAAACTTTGCTGTTTTAAGTTTAAGAATATGAGTTCGTAATTTCTAAGTTGATGAACGACTTGGATGATGTTGTTTTTATACCCCAAAAGGGGAGAAACTGTTCAATTGGCGAGTTAATTCTGTGTCAAGTTTAATATGTGCTCTCTTCAACTGCTTGATTCGAAAGAAACTAGTTGCTGGACGTGCTGACGTTTTGAATTCCTCGCGTTCTCGGACTCCTTTTCTGTGATCTCAGTCTTTGATTGTATTGAACAACAAGGAGCTATAAAGCAAAAATAGAAATTCTTGTGATTCATCTTTTCGTGATCATTAACCAACTTGCATTGGTTCAAGTCCATAAATTTATAATAGTCAAAATTGTTGCTTATACAATTTAAAGTTCATTTATAGTTTTATCTATTTGGAATGGCCATTTCTTTCTAATTTTCTTTAAGGTGTTGGATAAACCAGTCCCCCATCTTACCTAAGGTTGTTTGCCTGTATTGCCGAGTGAGAGCTGCCGTTTAGTTCAGTCTGCCATGATACTATTTCCTAGTAGCACCATTTCCTGAGTAGACAATAGACTGATGTGGTTCCCCTTTTGTTTTTTGTTAAATGTGTACTTTACAGCCAACACAGCCTTGGGGCAACGGTAAAGTTGTCTACGTGTGACCTATGGGTTTGAGCTGTGGAAGCAGCCCCTAATGCTTGCATCACCCCTTGGGATACAACCCTTTTCCAGACCCTCCTAACGTGGAATGCTTTATGCACTGGGCTGGTTTTTTTTTTCTTAAAAAGACTCATCAATTAACAAGCTAGAAATCTTCTATTTTCTTTTTACTAAAACACATTTTCTGATTCCGAATTTGACTTTCAATGGCACCAAAAGTAGAGAAAAAGCTAGCAGAGAAGAAGCCAGCAGCAACAGAGGAAAAAGAAGCTGAAAAAGCACCAGCAGAGAAGAAGCCAAAGGCAGGGAAGAAAGTTACCATCAAAGGAAGTGGTGCAGCTAGTGCCGACAAGAAGAAGAAGAAGAGGGTTAAGAAGAGTGTTGAGACTTACATGGATGAACAGTTTCATCAATGATATACTTGTAGGGAAATTCATACTGCTGTTAGCTTGTGTTGTCTGGTGAGTTGGTTACACATGTTGTTTCTGAAGGCAGTAAGGCTGTTACTAGGTTCTTAATTAGAGGGGTGATGGGATATTTGGGATGTAATGGTGCTTTTGTTGGCTTGAAAAAAATTGTAAGATATTGTCAGGTTCTATGCTGATTGCTTGGGGTCATGTATGTTATGTCCAAGCTTAATTCTTTTGGTCTCTGTACATAACAAACTTTGATAATAAAAGTTTGACTAATTACCAAAAAAACTTTTCCATTTCTTGTAAAAGATATTGTTAAATTTAAGAAAATTCCTATTGAAACATTAATTAAATGTAGGGTTGTTTGGAAAGCCACCTTACAAAATATAGTAATTACAAAAAGTTGTTTGTCATAATGTAATTACTAGGGGTGTGCAGAAATCGGTTTAACCGATAAACCGAACCGCAAAAAATATTATTGATTTATCGGTATTGGATTAACGATTTTTAAATGGTTTTGTAAATTTTTTTAATGGGCTATCAGTTCAGCTTTTGGTTAGTTAATGGTTAAATCAATAATCCAATAAAGTTATATTAAAATTATATTTTTATTCCTAGTTATATAAATTGGCTTTAGATTTTAAATACATGCCCTATTATTTTAGCATTTTATGGCTGTTGTCCTAGTGTTGTTATCTTTCTAAAGTCGTTGTCTTGGTGTGGTTCTATGCCATCAGTGTAAATTATAAACCATCATTGTTTTTCTTTTTGAGAGACCGTTGTTGTTGCTACTGTATTCAAGTTTGCTACTTAACCAAAAAGAAACAAGTTTGTTTTAGTAATAAATGTTTTTGAATTTACTTTACTTGTAGTTTGGGTAGACTTTTATGCATGAAGATAGTATATATACAAACAAATGAAAATAAGAAAAGAACAAAAAAAATTAGAGGAGCATTTTCTTATCGGTTAAATCGAAAACTGAACTGTTAAGGACCAAAAAACTATAACAAATATCTTATTGGTTTGGTTATAGATTTAGCGTGTTTACAAATCGATAACCAAACCAATAATACACAAAACCAAACCGAATCGACCGATGTGTACCCCTAGTAATTATGGTGCAATTATAAATGTAAAATTTGATTGCACAAGTGAAATTTTATAATTAGATCTCTTAAATTTAAAAATTCAATTTAATTATTATAAACTTGTCTAAATAGGAAATATTACTGAATTTTATCTATTAGGTGTTGAAGATGTATATTATTTATTATTTTTTTGAAAATATTAAAGAAGTTTTATTGTATTCCTTAAATTATTTTTTTGGTAACTTAGAGAAACTTGCAGCAAAAGAAAAAAAATAAATACAAATTCGTGTGATTATTTTTTGGTAACTTATAGAAACTTGCAACAAAAGAAAATACAATTCGTGTGATTATTTTTTGGTAACTTATAGAAACTTGCAACAAAAGAAAAAAAAAATACAAATTCGTGTGGTTATTTTTTTGGTAACCTAACTCTATATAAACCTCAACTTATTTACCGTAATTGTAGTTCTGTCTCTGTTTTTCACTTTAAGTTTCCAGCAACTCATTTTTTTTGCTCTCTTGGATTCTTGTATTATTTTTCTGTCTGTGCAACAAAAACATTCAATACACCATGTTTCAATTTCACCCAAGTGAAGCAGAGTTGATAAACTTTCTCAGAAGATTCTTCAAGGGCGAAGCGTTGCAATTCCCCCTAAAGTTTGCAGAAATTTATGGTGACGAATCCCCATGGCAGATTTTAGGAGCGGAAGAGAAATTAGGCTACTTCATCACTCGGTTGAAGAAGCGGAAGGAAACAGATCAAAAGCATGCTCGAACTTGCGGGAACGGGACTTGGAGAGGCCAAACTAGTGCTATTCCCATTGAGAATCATAAGGGATCCGTCGTGGGCTTTAGAAGAAATTATATATACACTAGTGAAGGAAATAAAACTAGTACTACTAATTGGCTGATGAGAGAGTACTTCGTGGGGGATGATTTCTTCAAGGAAAACAACATTCCCAAGCAAGATTATGCGGTTTGCCGAATCAAGAAGCATGTAAGAGAGAAAAAGGTGAAGGATGATGATGCGGTCACTTATAACATGGAGGAACACGATGCTGTGGAAACAATCCAAGGTATGTTGCTTGAACCTGATGCTGCCTACTGCACAACACAAGAAGTTATGGAGGAGACTGATCAGTGGGAATCTATAATTAATGAGGTATGTGATGAAAAGGTTGGGGAGATTGAGAATACAACTACTTCAATGAATGGGGAATATGATTTGAGAGGATGTAACCGCGACGGAGCTATTGGAAGCAATGATTTCTGGGAAACGATGATGAGTGGAATATTGAAAGACGTTACAATTGAGATTCCTGATCATTTGTGGATCGTTGATCATCAATCATCACTACTAATTGCTGAATGAGAATTATTCTTTCTCTGTAAACATAAAAGTCAGGATTTAATATTAATGTAATTATATGCGTTAATTCTTTGATGCGATTGTTAATGTAGTCATTGCGTTCTTAGATCGAATGGTAGCAGAAGCATCCACGGAATACATGAAAAGCCAATCATTTTTTTTTTTCAAATTTCGACCAGATCAAATCGAAAACAGCTTGCTAAATAATAATGTCTCACCATCTTCTGATATATAGAACACACCAGCCATACAATTTTCCACAAAAACTAAGGATTAATGCATCATCTGTGCACGTAGTTTTTGAATATCTGTAGCTACAGTTTTAGTTTAGCCCCTCCAAAGAAAAGGAATAGAAGAGGATGTAGGTAGGCATTGATGTCTATCTCGGAACTATGTTAAAGCAATACAAAGTTTGCAATAAATGTGAAGAAACAAATATTTACCCATAAGGAGCAACGGAAACTAAAAATATCTGTAATAAAAACTTTGATAGGTGAAGAAACAAATATTCTTAGTTATTATGAATACATGCCTTTTGAGTTTCGGACAATGTATCAGCAGAAACAAACTGACAGTCTGGAAAAAGCCCCATAACTTGTCCAACAATGTTAAAAACAACACCAGTTTTTGGAACGGCTACAGACGGGTAGTACAAGTACACTTTCTTGTCAAATAAGCATGTTCTACCGCGACTTCCCACATTTTGGTGGACATACCTGTCCCAAGAACCAGCAAGAATTCCGAGGAAAAGGAAATAAAAGAATTGCCATTTTTGTCAAAAAAACACCAAAAGAACATCAATATTTTATCTAGATTTATCAAATTTCTGAATCACAATGTCAACTCAGTATAACCCATCCAAGCCAAACTCTGTTGTAGAACTCCTAAGGGAATAGGAGCATGCTCAAAGGAAGGAATTTTTTAGCAAGCATAGCCAAAGAAAAACAAAGGTGTCAACAAGCCGCAAAGATTCTAGTGAATGAATTAAACAGGGTTGCTAAAGAATCACAAACATTAGGAAATATGCCCTCATCTTTGTTACTATTCAACAAGGAAGAAATAACTTTATCACTATAAGCTACATGTACGTTAAATCCATTTATATACGTAAGACAAATGTAGTAGCACTCACATTCTGAAGCCTTGTAGGATTTAGATAGAGTAGTCAGAAAATCTTTCACAGTGTTGACTTTTTCCTTGCTCAAACGTCGGTGGAAAGCTCCATCTTTGCCAATCTTTTCCAGCCTCCATACCTCGTCTGAAAGAGATGAGTGGTGGTGCTTCTTGTACGCTGCAAACAAGCAACAAGTTGGATAATGTTCTCTACTAAACAACAACAACAATAACATACCCAGTATATTCCCACAATGCAACACACCCCCTTCAAAGTTGCATTGATCAATCGAAAAATCCCGGACTGACGGACTATATATTGGGGAGTTAGAGAACTTTAGGTTATTAATACTGGCGGAACCAGGATCGTTCAGACGGATTGCATTTGCACCTCTGGCTGAAACGACGGATGAAACATTGCGCTGGAAAGAGGTATAACAGTGTCCATCACTTGTTCTAAAATTCTCAATGCCGTAACTGGTGCTAGGAACCTCACGGCTTGGAGAATTCGAAATTTCAAAGGGTTTCTTTGTTGGAACTATTTGAGAAAGATATTGCACACAAGAGACGTCTCATTATCAATTTGTACCACATGATCCCAATGTTCACATGTAGAAACCAGCAGCCTCTGAGCATTAACCTGTCAATCTCAATCACAAATAGGACGAAAACAGCAACAAATATGAGATAAGAGCAACAAAAGGAAAGAGCAACCAGCGGACGTTTTGGTCTAAACAAAATCGTGCTTTATCACTTTCAGATAATAGATTCATAGGTAGATATTGCAACCCCAGAATAAGCCCCTGCACCTCTCCAACAATGTTAAAAACCACCCCTTCCTTTTCTTGTAAGTCAATATAATAGTATATCCATTCATTAATTATGCATCTTCGAGCATGGCTAATTGTCTCCTCCAACATCTTTGGCTTTAGATTAAGTACCTGAAAATCAACAAATATATATATATATATATATATATATTAAAAAAAAATATAAAAAAATATATATATATAAGGTTGTAAAAGGTGAAACATGTACTGTACATTGAAAATTCGGCTTTACACTATTTATCTTAATGTTGAGTTCCAATACAAGGTTAAAATTGACAGCATCAACCCATGAGCTTACAGTAGGCTAGGTATACAATCAGTGAGTTAGTAAGTTTTCAGGGTTAACCTTTAAAGGTACATGCAGTTCAAATAAATATGTTTATACCAGTAGCAAGCACTATGTAGGTGAAACTTAAGAAGAAAAAAGGCAAAGAAAATTACACATTTGAGTCGCTCACGGTCTTTTAGGAGCAAAATCAGAAAGTGCTCTACAGTGACAACATTTTCATCACAGAAGTGATACTTACTGCCTCTACCTATGTTTTTTAACCGCTTTACTCCATCGGATAGACAGGGTGGATCATGCTTCTCATTATCTGCAGATATAACCAGAAGTAATCAGTATCTACTCTAGTAATGGTTTAATTTTCTCAGGTTTATCTTCTCATTTTGCCTCATCAGTATTCAGTACTCAAATTTAGAGAAAACTAAGCGACAAATTTGAAAAATGAAGTTCAGCAAAACCAATATTAGCCATCAATTCTATGCTGTTTTCTTTACCACACCAATCCTATGACATCGGGTATAACATCTTTTTTATTACCTATCAGATTTAGTTCTGTTTCTAATCTCCAAGTGCTGCGATCACAATACACCATCCTTTGAGATTGACCTTCTTAGAATCTTAGCAAACTTTACTCTCATAAGTTTAACCATGATACCATGTTTGGCCAAGTTAGATTAATTAAGTCTAATATTTGTATCTTATCTAGTCTACAACTTCACAGAGAAAAGACAAGTGTAAAATGGAGGATGCACGATTAGCTTGGCCAAAATATAGAAAAAATTTCTCGTAAAAATTCCTAAGAAGCTAGTGTAATTTTACTTTTGAAACTTTGATCCCTGCAAACCTCTTTTATCTGCTCTTACTGTGTAAATAGAAGCTACTTACATAGCTGGAGCCCATCCTTGACAGTGAAAGATTCAGTCCTTGCTTCTTTTACTTGAATACTATTGAAAGTGTCAACAACTCGTGCACCTAACCGACATCCCCGTCTTCATAAAGATTGAAGAATGTGTAAATCTGATTTTACCTAGATAACCAATGCCTTTATTAAGTCTCACGTGTACAGTTTCTGCAAGAAGAGACACTTTTCCTTCCCTCTTTCTCACAACATTGCTACAGAACACCTCAGCTATCCAATTACCTCCATCATCATCTCCAAATTCTCCCTTAAGAACAACTATTTCCACTTTAGCTGAGGCTTCTGGCCCAGAGTCAACAATTGCTCCAGTGTCATCATCAGCTTGAGCCACTTCAATAGAGTTACCTCCATCTCCTTTAATTTCCACTTCGGTAAGTACAGGAACAGATACTTTTGTCAAGAACTTCAATTTAAGCTTCTTGGTTTAGGAGCTTGAATATCTTTTTCAGGTTTTCTGGAGAACAACATATCTCAGATACGAGATTGACAATACAATTGATTGTGACATTATCACTGGCTAAATGGAAAATAGGAATACAGAAAACCCCATAGAGTGGTTCTTACCGGCCCCTTGGCGAACAAAAACTTCTTCTCTGCCAATTCAAGTTCGTGTTTTACCTGAACCAAGAAAGTAAATTTAGAAGAAGTCTTTGCAATACGAACAACAAAGTCATAGAACTAAATCCCCAAGATTTAAGCAGAATAAACTTTCTGGAGGAATTAGTTTCATGTTTTAGGTGGCCTTTGTTTTTGAAAATTGAAAACCTGTGTTTCCAAAACAAAAATGACACCTTATTAATTCGGAATTTCAGCTGTAAATTAAGTCATGATGATTCACACGACAGATTAGCTGACTAACATCCGATGAATATTTCACCTGCGGATCAGATTTCCTGATTTTCCAAATTTTAACGACGTTAATGATACAAATCAATTTTTATCTTGACTAAACTAACTGGTAAAGTGAAATACTAGCGGATCAAAATCCATTTACATCAGATTAAAACTCAAAGTAGTTAAATCATCTATGGAAGCGTCAAGTGTGACAGAATCATTTTGATGGAACTACATAGGATTCAATACATTTGAATTTGAGTTGAGTCTAATTATTCATATTCATAGAGAAAACAAGTGTGCTTACAACATTATGAATCGATATTTCCAACCTTGGCTTTAGAACGCGATCAAAGCAATTGTCAGATCAAGAAAAACAAACATCAAACTGAAGCAATTGTCAGATAAAAAAAGAATCTCTTGGGAAAGACTTCAAGTATACAATTAAGCTGCAGAAAACTGATCAGTCAAATTCTCTGTGGAATAATCCTAAGCATTTGCATAGGGAGATAAAGTTTCTTTTTTTAACCCCCTCCATCCCACATTTCCGGTCTTTGCTAACTCAAATTCACAAATTCAACTTTCAAATTTCAAGGCAAATGGTGCTCACTGTTCGAGCAAATCTCTCTTGCCTAACATAAAGAGTTTTTTTTTTTTGTTTTTTTTAAAGAAACTGGGGATAAGGGAAGGAAAAACAAAAAAAGGGATTCGAATATCAACAATAAGACAAAAATTCATATAGTCAATCAACTAAACTATTAAAAATTTTACCGTGATAAAGAGTTGACTTACGTTGGTGAAGAGAAAAAGAGTGTCAGGAGTTCATCCTCTGAGTAGCCTAAACGAGGATTCGCATTATGTGAAAATAGATTTTGGACAGTACTTTGTTGTTGTTTCTATAGATATAGATTTTGTTTCCGTACGATTAAATCTGCCCCTTTATGCTATCTATGGCTTCTCATAGGAGCCCGTGTGAAACTAGTTTATAAGTACTGAAAATATGATTTTATAAATACTTTGTTCATTTCATTTTACTTGGCTCTATTATTAAAAATAATTATTTAATTTATTTAATTATAAAAAGTTATATTACTTCTTTTCCATATTATTTTTAATATTAAATAATTATATAAAATATATAATAGTATAAATTAAATTTAGAGTTCTAAAACATCATTAATAAGATTAATTTAGTAAATTATATTTTTAATTAAAGTCTTTTTTAGAAATGTGGCAAGTCAAAAGGATCAAATAAAATAAAACAAAGGGAGTAAATAATTGATGTGTTTGAAGATTAGTACTTCCTCCGTATGCTTTTACTTGTCACATTTTCACTTAACACATTCATTAAGAAAATAATTATTAACGTGATTATTTTACCATAATATCTCTATTAATTAATGTTTACTTTTGTGTTTTGAAATTAATTTGAAGAATAAACAATTAATGTTAAGGATAAAATATATTTTTTTTTATCTTTTCTTGATATGTCAAAAATGACAAGTAAAAATAAAAATCCAATTAAAAATAAGTGCTAAATAAAAGCGAGCGGAGGGAGTACTTTATTTGATTTGATTAATTAAATTAAAAGTGAAAATAAACTAGAAGAATAAACAATTAAT
This sequence comes from Capsicum rhomboideum, assembly GCA_031232105.1. Classification (NCBI taxonomy): domain Eukaryota; kingdom Viridiplantae; phylum Streptophyta; class Magnoliopsida; order Solanales; family Solanaceae; genus Capsicum; species Capsicum rhomboideum. The sequence goes on from CP124716.1 coordinate 9,964,820, forward strand.
GTGGAATTGAGAGAGAGAGAGAGAGAGAGTTCTTATTTTGGGAAGAATGTTTTAAGAATCAGAAAACATGTTAGAATTATTTAGACTTATTTAATTATTCCATTGCCATTTTTATTGGTTAATTCTATATTTTAAATTAAGTTTCCCACTAGAAAAAACGTTAGTTGAGGTTTAAAAAAAAAAGTTCAAATGAGGGAAAAAAGAAAGCAAATTAATTTTCCTTTTCTTGTTAAATTAGAGAAGTAACTTGCAACGAAATAAAACAAAAATACAAATTTTACATTTTCTTGAGTGAATTTTTTATTTTTTTTTAATAATTTGGAAACTTATCAGTATTTGATACTTGGAACAAAGTTACCTAAAGTAAATAAGTTATGACTCATATGAAGGGGAGAAAAAGGAAAGTAAATAGTAACTTGAGTGTCAAGTTTTTTTGTGTTTTTTTTCCCAAAAAAAAATTTGTACGCGTAAATTTTTTTTTATACTAACCTAACATATATATATATATATATATATATATATATATATATATATATAAAGAAGTTCAGGTTATTTCTATTCTGTCTTTGTCTTGTCTAAGTTTTCTTCTCAATATTTTCACGGCCAGCCTATTTCTAAAGTCGTCTTTTTTTTCTTGCATTCTCGTCCAATAAAAACTTCTACACCATGTCGTCTACTATGGGCATTCAATTTCACCCTGTTGATGCAGAACTCATAAATCTTCTCAAAAGTTTCTTCAAGGGTGAAACTTTGCAATGTCCTATGGAAACCAACCTCCATGGCACTTTTTGGGAGCGGAAGAGAAATTAGGCTACTTCATCACTCCATTGAAAAAGAGGAAGAAATCAGATCAAAGGCATGCTCGAACTTGCGGAACGGGACTTGGAGAGGCCAAACTAGTGCTAATCCCATCAAGAATCGTAAGGGCAGATTTGTCGTGGGCTTTAGAAGAAGTTATATATACACTAGTAAAGGAAATAAAACTAGTACTACTAATTGGCTGATGAGAGAGTACTTCGTGGGGGATGATTTCTTCAAGGAAAAAAACATTCCCAAGCAAGATTATGCGCTTTGCCGAATCAAGAAGCATGTACGAGAGAAAAAGGTGGAGGAGGAGGATGCGGTCACTTATAATATGGAGGAACACGATGCTGTGGAAACAATCCAAGGTATGTTGCTTGAACCTGATGCTGCCTACTGCACAACACAAGAAGTTATGGAGGAGACTGATCAGTGGGAATCTATCATTAATGAGGTATGTGATGAAAAGGTTGAGGAGATTGAGAACACAATGATGACTTGGGCGGATGATCTTCTCATAGATATCGATGATTTAGGTGATATAATTTGCTGTCCTTCAGAATCTATTTTGGTGATATAATTTTGTGTTGTTCACAATCTTGACTTCTAAGCAAGCTTGTAGCTTTGGTGATAAACTTACTTGCAACAAGAATTTCCTTGTATTCATATTGAACATCATTAGCAATTTTGACAACGAATTTTCTGTAACTACTAGCACCACAAAGTACTGCAATATCCCATCATCGATCGTCTGATTCAACTTATATATGTGTATTCCGGAATCCCTCTTTTCTAGTGCGGCCAAATTATTAGTCCTTAAAATTGAATACAAAGACAGTTGTAAATATAATTTGGATGTGAATATTCTTTTTAGCTCAATTCATGATGGATGATTATTATCCATTGTATGTGCTTTGCACATAAATAGATAGATACATATATCGTATAAAAGACTCACTCGTCAATTCTAACTTATGCAATTGTTTGTATAGATTTATTGTCCACTGTCACCTAGAATCCCCAGCCTAAACAACTTGGAATACTGAACTATTAATAATCTAAAGAGGGACTAAATGCCCTCAGAAGAAACAAACAATTACTGACAAATGATACAACCTTTGCTGTAAAAGAGCCTAGCATTTTGTTGACACTAAACAACAATAAGCAGATTAAAATGAGACAGTAATAGACTACAGCTAGAGCATACAAGTGCTATTTTTTCTTTTAGACCAAAAGTTCTTTTCTATTCTTCCTCTTCAGTGCCTATCTGGAATCTGTTATCTTCACTGTCAGATGTTTTTTCAGTTTGATCGAGAGGAATAGTTTTCTGAGGCCTACGCAGTGGTTTGTTTCACCCTGGACAAGTGATGGGGCTTCTTCCAGACTTATCAGTTTGTTTAACCTGGCCTATGCTCTTACTTGTTACCCCCACTGTTTTAATTTATCTAAGATCTCACCCGACATGGACATGTTTATGATCACAATTATTTTGAAACATTACACGCATTTCAAATTTTACGACCACAAGATTCAAATTTTTTTATTATTCTTGAGCTATATTCCCCAGAAACTAAGGCACATAATCATAAGCCTAATTACATAGTCAAGAACCACAGACACACAAGCCAAGACAGAGAAAAACACAATCAGCACACCAAACTAGAGATCAACACAGTTCAAACTTGTTAATTTACATCTCATCTTTGATAGCTTTAATATCCTCACCGCCAACAGATTTGCTTTCCTCATCAATACTAATCACCTTATTCTGTTTCTTTTTGTCTTCAGCCAACTTTGGTACAGTAATCTTCAACACACCATTTTCCAAATGAGCCTTGATGTGTTCCAAATCAGCATTTCCAGGAAGTCTAAACTGTCTCCAGAATTTCCCACTAGTTCTCTCAGCTCTGTGCCATTTTTCCCCTTCAATTTCTTCTTCTGTTTTCCTTTCCCCACTGATTCTCAACACCCTGTTTTCTTCCACCTCAATCTTGATGTCCTCTTTGTTCATCCCTGGTATGTCAAGTGTAATTACATGCTCTTTTGCTGTTTCCTTCCAATCTGAGCGAGCTAATAAGGCGATTGATTCGACCCCTTTTGGAGTGGTGAGTGGGGTTTGTTCGAGAATCCTGAAAGGATCAGCCTCTTGGGGAAACATTATGTCCCATATGGGGCGCGTGTATGGCATTAGTGCCTGTGTTTGGGATGGAAGAAAGGCTACAGCCATTGCTAACACAAGAAAACTCATAAAGCTGACTGTTGTTTTCACCATTTTTTGCAATATAAGTACACTGGTTTTTTTAAAGAATTGTGTATGTTGGAGATTGTTTATGGATTGTAAGGTAATTGAGAGGAACTTTTCTTGGGTATATTTGTGAGTGATGATAACAAAGTGAGGATTTTATTATATTTATATAGGAAGGAGATGGCATGTTCCTTAGTGTTCGGTTGGGAGGAATGAGAGGTCTACAAGTTTCTGGAGAAAGTTTGCTTAGGAAACTTGGAAATAATGATGTACCATTTCTGGAATGTTCATTTCTCCTCTTGAATATTATAGGGATGTATTCACCTGTAATAAATACTCCCTTATCTCTATTCACTGAGAGTTAAACAATTTAATTTTAACTGCGAATTTAAATATAATTTTTTTTGAATTTTTTAAAATAAAATTTACATATTTTAAAGTTATATAAAAACTAATACTAATACGGAAGACACATAATAATTGATAATTCAAGATATTTAATATATATATAAAAAAATTACGATAAAAAAAATAAATTTAGCTCTTCAAATTCAAAAAATATCACATAAATTAAAACAAAGAGAATAATAAATATCCACGTCTGTTATTTGCACTCGCAAACCAATTGCTTGGATTATCAATTGGAATTTGTTCAATACTTCATCAAGTAGAGTTGTGGGCAAAAACATCCTTTTAAGTATACCTAAAACTTAATGTAAATCCTTCAACTACCATAGTGAACTAAAATCATCCTTAAAGTATTCAAAGCTTTAGCAAGGTTCTTTCTTCCGTGAAACTCTTGTTAAAAAGTTAACATACATCATCTCACGTGCATGTCACATGGCTCAAGCACTCCAAAAATCAGTCCCTTAGATTAGTCATTGGTCCTTTTTCGTGTCCTTCTAAACAATATAAAGTTTTTGTGGATTCAGTAATTTGCATGTGCCTATTTTGGTGGGTGTGTGAACGATAAAAGAAGGAAAAGTAGTATTTTTTTATATCTCAATTTATATGCACAATTATGTCAAACAATTCAATTTTAATTGTAAATTCGGGTATAGAATTTTTAAATTTTTTAAAATTTAATTTATATATATTTAAAAAGTACGTAAAAAGTATTATAATCATAATAATTGATAATTCAAAATATTTAAAAGATATATAAAATTACAGTCAAAAAAAGTATTGTTTAAATCTCGAAACTCGAAAGGTACCGATGAACGAGAATGACTCTTCTTCTATGTAATAGTTGGGCTCTGAGTATAGATGACCTACTTATATTCATTTTAGAAAGAAAAAGAGGCGTGAGACTGATTAAAATGGGGATGGGATAAGAGTGTTTGCCAGTATTGGTGCCATGATTGAAAAATTAAAGGTGTCCTTGTTTGGAAAAAAAAATGAGACGGGTAACAAAGGTTTATGTAATTTATTGATGGTCGCCGATAATTGAAGAAGTTGAATAGTAACATAAGAATTTTTTTCGCTGAGTTATGTGAAAATGGAGAGAGTGAACCTAAGAGCAAATTCATATCAAATTTTGGTACTATACCTTAATGGTCAGAAAAGCATAAATAATGTAAGAACAAGAAATAGATAAAGGGAATCTTTGAATTGCATTTGTAAGAGAAAGTTGCACAAATAATGAAAAAAACAGTAATATAAACTTTTCTTATTCTTAATTCAGAAAAAGCTTTAGTTTTGAGAAGAACAGACAAACATCAAGTGTACTTATGTTGTGGTGCTGAGAAAGTCATGTGACTTGCACATGAGATGAGTTCTATTAGTTTTTTAACAAGAGTTTAACGGAAGGATGAAACTTGCTAAGCTTTGAATATATTAAGGATAGTTTTTGTTCATTATGCTAGTTGAAGGATGCACGTTAAGTTCTAAGTATAGGTAAAGGATGTTTTTAACCCAAAACTCTTATTGAGTACATCGACATAACATGTACAAACTTTTCATCAGGTTGGCACCAAGCACTATGTAACATTCACAAGATATAAAAATTTAATTCAAAGACTTAAAAAATGAAAAAGAAAAGGCAGAGTGAGTTTTATATATGGAAACTAGAAATTTTGCATATATTCACTGTAATTCTACTGACTCAAACTGCACACAATTTAGCATCGGGCAACAATTTCCTAGATTTGTTTGCCTCAGCATAAGTGAGAACTCGTGTAATTCTATTTCTATAGAGTAAGCATATTCAAAATTGAGCCATAAAACCATATGATCCAATTACCCAAATGATCTAAAAACTCCATCAAATTCATTGATTGAGCGCTTATTTGTTAAGGATCCATCCTTATATAGTTTAATGTATAGTTTCATTAGGAGGTGCTTTCCATTTTACATGAATTGAATTGTTTTAGGAGGGAAATGTAAAAGTTCTGGGTTAAGTTGTGTATTTCAGCAGAAGTATTAGCACATTAGTTTGAATTCCCGAATACAGTTTTAATTTTAAAACGAATTTATACAATTAGACAATGTGTCTAGCAGTATTTTGTTAATAATAATAAAAATAAAATTCCTCAATAGGGACAAGTATAAGCAAAAGGAGTTAGGCCTTATGTTAAAAATGATCCTTGAGAAAAAAGAAGATAACAGAGGAAGAAGTGAATTGAGAGAATCAAAGAGAAATTCTCATCACTGAAAAAGCTACCTATTACAGTGTAACTGCTCCTATTTATAGAATTTACAACCAACTCATAATTAAAACTAACGAACTCTAAGATATTTTTCTTCCTAACAATGTACAGCTAGCACTAGGTCTAACTAACAATGTACAGCTAGCACTAGCCTAACTAACTATGTACAAGCAACAACAACCCATGATTAATTTCCACACTTCCCCTTAAGTTGGATCCCTGAATACATTAATCATTCTCAACTTGCTAATAAGGTAATCATGCTACTGTCTTCCTAAACCTTTAGTCAACATATCTGCAATCTGCTCTCTACTGCTTACATGTTCTGTCTTGATTAATCCCTGCTGTAATTTTTTCCTGATAAAGTGACAATCTATTTCTATGTGTTTTGTGCGTTCATGATACATTGAATTTGATGTTATTTGTAGTGTTGCCTTGTTGTCACAGAAGAGGTTCATTGGGAGTTCAACTTGCCCTCCTAACTCCTCTAGTAAGACATGAATCCATATCAACTCTGATATTGTCCCAACCATGCTTCTATACTATGCTTCTGCAGTACTCCTTGAAACTATTGACTATTTTTTTTAATTTCCATGATAGCAAAGACTCTCCTAACTTCACACAGTACCATGTAACAAACCTTTTAGTCACTTAGCATGTTGCCTCATCAGCATCACAGTATGCAGATATTTTTCTTGAAGGATTACTGCTCAATAACAATCCAAGACCAAGCTGATCTTTAACATACTTCACCACATGAATTGCAGACTCCATATGTGACTCTTTTGGCTCATGCATGAACTGACTCAAACACTGCACTGCAAAGATATATCTGGCTTTGTTACTGCCAAATATAACAACTTGCCAACCAGTTTATGATAGCTTCTCTTGTCCACTAAGTACTTTGTCCTCATTTACACCTAGATGTTTATCAAACTCCACACTTGTAAGCTTCTGATTTTGCTCTAAAGGTGTTGTTGTTGGTTTTGCTCCCCTTAGACCACATTTTGAAATAAGTTCCAAAGAATAATTTCTTTGGTTCATAAGGATGCCTTCGTTTGATCTTGCAAACTCTATCCTTAAAAAATATCTCAACTCACCTAGGTCCTTCATCTTGAAACTGTGATTAAGTGTATTTTTAGCCTCTTGAATCAAGTCTGCACTGCTTTCTGTGATTAAGAGATCATCTATATAAATTAAGATGATGACAATATCCTTTCCAGATTACACAGTGAATATAGAGTAGTCTAGTTTACTTTGACTGAAACTAGAACTGATAAGAGCTGAAGTGAGTTTCAAATTACATTGTCTACTAGCTTGCTTCAATCCATAAGGGGATTTAAGCAGCCTGCACACCTTGGACTCCCCTTGGCTGATGAAACCCTGAGGTAAAGCTATATAAACTTCCTCTACTAGATCACCTTGTAAGAAAGCATTATGGACATCCATTTGGTATAAAGGCCAAGAGTGTTGTCTTCACTACAGGGGAGAAGGTGTCATGATAATCCAAGCCTTCTTGCTGAGTAAACCCCTTAGATACAAACCTAGCCTTGTATCTCTCTACTGATTCATCAGCTAAATACTTCACCTTATACGCCCATTTGCAACCTATAGGAGTCCTACCTGAAGGCAAATAAACTATTTTCCAAGTGTTATTGTCACAAAGAGCTTTTGAACCAAATTAGCATCTTGAATAGCTTGGTCAAAGGAAGAAGGTTCAGGAATGGAAGAAACAATTGAGAGAAAATCATGATAAGAGGCTAAAAGAAGACTATAGGAGACAAATTTAGAGATAGGATGAGGAGTGGAAGATTGATATTGATAATTAGTGAGCCAGGTAGGTGGTTTGGTGCTTCTGTTAGATCTCCTAGGAGGTGCTTGAGATATAACTGGAGCAGGAATAGAAAAAAAAAAAAATGGGGCAAGAGTAGATGAAGACATTGGGATATTGGTAGAACATGAAGGACAAACAGCAGGTGGAACTGGAGAAAAATAAAGAGCAACAGGAGGAGGAAAATCATTAACATGTTCATCTGAAGGATTATCAGATGTAGTATGAACACTGTAGCATATTGGAGAAATGTTAGGAGCGGGAAATGTAGATTGAGTCTGATGAAGAAAAATGGACTTTGGGAATTTGAAGGGAATTGTAGACTCCCTAAAGGTGACATCTCTATTGACTAAGAAAGTGGATGTGGAGATATCATACACTTTGAAACCTTTTTAAGTACTAGAATAACCCATAAAGTTCCCAGTTATAACTTCAGGTGAAAATTTATCTGCATAAGTAAATTTGGTAGCATAACAAAGACAACCAAAAACTCTTAGATGATTGAGAGATGGTGGATGACCATGAAACACTTCATATGGGGATTTTTCTGACAGAATAGTAAATGGTAGTCTGTTAATAAGGTAAACTACTGTTAAAACACACTCTTCCCAGAATTTAATTGGTGCATGAGCTTGAAACCTAAGAGCTCTTTCCATTTCAAGGATGTGTCTATGTTTGAATTCAGCCACTCCATTTTATTATGGAGTGTGGACACAAGAACTTTAGTGGACAATACCCAAAAAAGAAAATAAAACAGAAAAGATTTAGCAATGAAGAAACATCACTTTTAAGTTTCATCAAGTAAACCTAAGTCCTACGAAAAAAGTCATCCACAATGGTAATGAAATATCTATTACCATTATGTGTACATTATTTATAAGGACCCATACATCCATGTGTAGATTTTTTTTTTAAAAAAAAGAGTTTTCTTATAACTATGGGGGAAAGGAAACTTAGATTGTCTAGCTAATAGACAGGCATAACAAGAATCAGCATCCTTATTCAACAACTGATGCTTTATTGAAGGTATCTGATGAAGGACTGCAAGGGGTGAATGTCCAAGCCTTTGATGCCATATAGAGGTAGTATCTAAAGCAGTGGTTGATTGTATAGGTGGAACTAATGAAGTAAGTGCTCTCTCAGGTGCCTTTGCAAGTAATACTGTGATGGAAGAGTTGAGCATGTAAATTCCACCTCTCAACTTACCAATACCCTTCACCATGCCATTATAAAGGTCCTAGAAGAGACAGAAATTAGGGTAGAAAGAAGTATAACAATTAAGATCATATGTCAGTTTTGGTATAGAGAGTAGATTATATTGGAAATTGGGAATGTAAAGCACATTGTCCAACTTTAAGATATCAGATAAAATGGATGATCCTATATGTGACACATTTCGTATAAGTACTATTTGGTAAATGTACTTTACTATTAGCAGAAGGAATAACAGCTTTAAGATTATTATAAGGTCCAAGCTTGAAGCCATATGATTAGTGGCTCCTGTATCAATCACCCAAGATTTAAAAGTTTTACCTACAGAAAAACAACTACAAGAGCAATTATAAAGATCAGTGTTTTGCATACCTGCCATGTTGACTACCACTCCTGATTGCTCATCCTCCTTATTCAACATCTCCACTATCTGTTGGTATTGTTTTAGAGAGATCATTGGCACCATAGACTGCCACTTAGTAAGTTGATTATGCCCATATCCTTTATCAACATAACCTACACTTGCATTGTGAGCAGCATAAAATCCTCTGTAGTAGTAACCATGGCTATCTGATCCTTCATTGTAGTTGGCATTATGAGAATAAGATCTTCTATTGTTACCAAAGTAGCTTTATTTTTCATTCTTGTCAAACCCTTTGTTACCTCCAAGGTAATTGGGTTTGTCATTCTTCTCCACCATCTTTCCTTTGTCTAGCTTATGATTTGGTGGATATCCATGTAGCTTCCAACATTGATCTTTAGTGTGCCCTCTTTTGTGACAGTAACTGCAATAGACATCAGTATCCTTCCAAGTTTTGTTGTACTGATTGAATTGAATATATGTCAGTGTTGTAGTATCATTTAGATTGAGTTGATCTTTTAAGCTTGTGGCTTGGATAATAAAGTTTGATTGCAATCTCTGGCTTTCATCCTAAAGTAACATGTTATATGCTAAATGTTGGTGTAGGAACAATCATAAGAATTTGGATACGAGCCTGTCCATATGTTTCACTTAAGCCCATCAAAAACTACATGAGGCGTTGTTCCATGTGCTTCACATAATCCTTTGATTTATCATAGCATTGTAGTAGTGGTACTACAGAATTATACTCATCCCAGACTGATCTCAGTCTGATAAAATACTCATATATAGAGGAAATTCCCTAGGTCATAGTGCACATCTCATGATGCAGCTGGAAAAATCCTAGTTATATCTTTTTTTACAAAACTCTCCTTTAGATCTTGCCATACCGCTGTTGCATTCAAGGAATGTACCATTCCACTCGCCAAATCCTTCGACACAACATTAGTTATCCATGAAAGCACAAAAGCATTACACCTCTCCCACTCATAAGCTAGGTCATCCTTAAATTCTGACTTCTGACATTTACCAGTTATAAAATCAATTTTATTTTTGGCTAACAAAGCATTCATCATAAATTTGCTCCATGGTATATAGTTTTCTATTCCAGTCAATTGCAGGAGAATTAGAACACTACCTGGAGTATCAGCTGGATGAAGATACAATGGGTGGCGAAGGTGAATATTAGTTGGTTTATCAGCTATCACCGCTTCATATTGAATGAGATTATCCATTGCATGCAATGAATTTGTTCAATTTAGAAGAAATTAACCATTAACTTTGGAAGATCGGAATGAAATTAGGGTTAAATGAGCTCGAATCAACACTCTGATATACGTTGATTCAACACTGCTAAATTTTGATTCAATCACTGTGAAATTTCGAGTCAACACCTTTGATTCAACACTGCGAAATGCTAAAGTGCGATTTAACGCTGTGGAATGCTTCCATTTTCACCTCCAAATGCAAAATGCTAAAGTGCGATTTAACACTGTGGAATGCTTCCATTTTCACCTCCGTTGTACTTTGCGAAGCAATTTGGGATGATTTTTAAACCTCTGTTACTCTATCGTTCTTTAATTTCCTCACTTTGTCATCATGGGATCGCCAATTTATGCTAGCTCTGATATCATGTTAAAAGGAAAACTAATCCTTGAGGAAGAAGAAGATAACAGAGGAAGAAGTGAATTGAGAGAATCAAAGAAAAATTCTCATTACTAAAAAAGCTACATATTACACTGTAACTGCTCCTATTTATAGAATTTACAACCGACTCATAATTACAACTAACTAACTCTAAGATATTTTTCTTCCTAATTATAACAATGTACAACTGGCACTAGGCCTAACTAATAATGTACAGCTGGCACTAGCCTAACTAACTAGATATAAGCAACAATAACTCATGAATAATTTTCACACCTTACCTTATCAGTCCTAATAAGATAACGAGAAGTATATTCATACAAAGAATATATTTGGATAGAATTAGTATGATCTTGATTGATATATATATATATATATATATATATATATATATATATATGGGAGGAGATGCTTAGTCAGGAACGGGGATAGGACAAACGTGAATTTTGATCCCAATGTGTTATGTGGTAAGAGAATAAAATTATGCCTGTTGAGTCCCACAATGGTTCATTTGGGATGGGATGCAGTGGCGGATGATTTGAACTTGAAACATCAAGGTGAGTTTTGAACCCCCTAAACCACTAAGCCAATCTTTGGTCTTGGGTTGAGGGGATTCGACAAACAAAACTAGAAAACCACAGTATTTTGTTAATAATAATAAAAATGAAATTCCTCAATAGGGACAAGTATAAACAAGGGAAGCTAGGTCTTACCTTACAATCCTAATGTGATAACGAAATATATGTTCATGAAAAAATACGTTTGAATAGAATTCTTGTGATCTTGACTAATATACGTGAGACGGTGAGAGGGGAAGCTTAGTCAGGAAAGAGAGTGGGACAAGCGTGAATTTTGTTGGCATTGTGTCGTGTGGTTAACATTTTGCATTTTGAGTCCCACAATGGTTCATTTGGGATGGGATGATCTCATTTTATGATCTTGAACAATTCCAATTACCTCATGAGCTAATTTTTAAAATTGAGTTAGGGCCAACTCCACTTTTTTTAACATTGCAAACACAGTGTGATTAAAGTCATCCATAATTTTCAAAGGTAAATCGATAGGATATAAATATTCCAAGGTATATGAAATCTGGTGTTAGATTTGTCAAGGTATGTGAGAATGGAGTGAAGTGCAACTTCCACTTTTGGCATGTGATACTCCATATGACATTGAGTAATTTAAATATATTTCAAAGAAGAAATCACTTGAAAAACAAATCACCAAATGAAAAAAAGGAACAAGAAAGAACAAACAATAGATTTCATAAATATTTTCTAAATCAAATATTTATTTCATATTGTTTTATTCAAATTAATTATTCCATTGCCATTTTTATTGGGTAATACTATATTAAAATTAAATTCCCCCACTCGAAAAAACGTTACACCATAGTAAAGGTAAAAAAAAAAGGTTCATTCAAATGAGGGGAAAAAAAAAGGAAAGCAAATTAATTTTAGTTTTCTTGTTAAATTAGTAGAACTAACTTGCAACGAAAGAAAAAACATACTCCCTCAGTTTAAAAAAGAATGATCTACTTTTCTTTTTAGTCTGTTTTAAAAAGAATGACCCTTTTCTTTTTTGACAATACTTTAATTTCAACTTTCCACGTGGCATGTTTAAGACCACAAGATTAAAAGGCATTTTGATACATTTAACACAACTTTAATTTATGACTAGATGATTCAAAAGTTTTTTATTTTCTTAAATTTCGTGTCAAGTCAAACTAGGTCATTCTTTTTTAAACTCAGGGAGTACAAATTTTGCCTTCTTTGGAAACTTATTAATTTGATACTAGAACAAAGTTAAAGTAATTAAGTTATGAAGGGAAAAAAAAGGAAACTAAAAAATTTGAGAGTGCCAAGTTTAACCCTCCAGCCAAAAGCAACAACACCTCTGTTTAGAAGCCTAACATCTATATATACCCTCAACATTTCTGAGTTTTCTCTCCAATTTCTCATTCTTGCTTTAACTTTTCTGCACACAATAAATTTTTTTACACCATGTCTGATTTCTCATTTTCGATTTCACCCGGTTGAAGCAGAGTTTAATCAACCTTCTCAGAAGGTTCTTGAAGGGCGAAACATTGCAATATCCTATCAACTTTGCAAAAATCTATGGAGACCCAACCTCCATGGCAGTTTTTCGGAGCGGAAGAGAAATTAGGCTACTTCATCACTGGTTGAAGAAGCGGAAGGAATCAGATCAAAAGCATGCTCGAAGTTGCAGGAACGGGACTTGGAGAGGCCATACTAGTGCTATTCCCATTGAGAATCATAAGGGATCCGTCGTGGGCTATAGAAGAAATTATATATACACTAGTGAAGGAAATAAAACTAGTACTACTAATTGGCTGATGAGAGAGTACTTCGTGGGGGATGATTTCTTCAAGGAAAATAACATTCCTAAGCAAGATTATGCGGTTTGCCGAATCAAGAAGCATGTAAGAGAGAAAAGGGAGAAGGATGATGATGCGGTCACTTATAATATGGGGGAAGATGATGCTGCTGAAACAGTCCAAGGTATGTTGCTTGAACCTGATGCTGCCTACTGCACAACACAAGAAGTTATGGAGGAGACTGATCAGTGGGAATCTATCATTAATGAGGTATGTGATGATGAGGTTGAGAATACAACTACTTCACGGGGAATATGATTTGAGAGGATGTGGCCAGATCAGTGACGTGACGGAGCTGATGATATAATTGGAAGCAATGACTTCTGGGAAGCTATGAATGAAATATTGAAAGATGTTACTGTTGATATTCCTGACGATTTGTGGCTTGATATATTGTAGTTATATGCATTAATTCTTTGGTGTGATGATTGTTGTTTAGATTCTTTGTCCAACGAAATATATGTTAGATGCTATTGTCAGCCTAATGTTCAGACTTGTTTGTAATGTTGTCATCCAATACTATCTGAGATTGAGCAAGAGAAATTTATTCGGCTTCAGGAGGCAAAATACAAAGTTCCAGGTTAAATTAGTCATACAATATTTTGGTCTAGTTCTAGATCCAGGCTCGTCATGTAAATAAGTTCCAGTTTCTCACAATACTTCTTTTTCCATTTACTTCACAATAGATAACATTATGAAATCTAAGACAGAACTACCTTATTAATCAAGTTGATTAAGTTCATTAACAATACTGTGTTACAATGGTAACAATTCAAAATTTAACACAAGATATAATTGGAAATCTGCACATGTACACACTAAATGCAGCAAAGGTTGCTGCTGTACTACACACATCGACCTAATATGCACTAACTTTTCCTCAGATTGGCAAACTGTATAACATTCACAAGACTCAAAGTTTGATTCAAAAATTTAAAAAATGAAAAAGAAAAGGGAGAGAATTGAATCTGAAAAGCATGATTGGCGCTAACTGACCAATTTTACATGTATCCACAGAAATTCTACCGACTACTGCACACAATTTTGCATCGGGCAGCAATTTCATACAGATTCTTTTGCCTCTGCATAGAGAGAACATCTATCTTCAAGATATGATAGTTCGTCTGTTAACGATCCTCCTAACAGAGAACCATCTGAGAACACTAAATAGCATCTTCCATCTCCTTTGAGCTTTATCCAGGGGAACAATTGTACCACTATGAGCAAGAAAGCTGTTGACAGCACACTGTAGATCAGGTGATGGAGCAAAGCTTGGACTGGGAAGGGAATAGTCGGTGTCAAAGAAAGGCAGATGATCATCGTCACAAAATGATGGGGGAGTTATAGAATCAGTATCAGCCATCAAGGAGTTGGTCTCTTGCCCCAGGAAATTTAACGGTTGGTCAAACCTAACATCCATGTTGTCTATACCATGCAAGACATAGTCATCCAAGCTGCTGAAACCAGCAATTGAACAGAAAGATGGCATGATATCAGGCGTTGACACACTTAGTTGCTGATATTCGCTTCTACTAACCTTCTGGGAAGTTAAAACATTGTCGCTGGCATCAGAGTTACCTAACATGGGTGAATTTGAGGAGAACTGAACAGCAGAAATTTGCAGAACCCAATCCATAAGAGAGGACTCATCCTCAAAAGAGACTACTTCTTCCCAGTGTCTGAATGCACAAATCACCAAATTACGAGCATCATCCTGAAAAGGAAAGGATTAAAGTTACTGGACAATCCATAAGGAGCAATGGCAACTATAAATATCTACAATAAAAGCTTTGAAATGTCAAGAAACAAATATTCTTATTTATTATGAATACATGCCTTTTGAGTTTCGGACAACTTATCAGCAGAAACAAACTGACAGTCTGGAAGAAGCCCCATAACTTGTCCAACAATGTTAAAAACAACACCAGTTTTTGGAACGGATACAGACGGGTAGTACAAGTACACTTTCTTGTCAAGTAAGCATGTTCGAGCATGTTCTACTGTGACTTCCCACATTTTGGTGGACATACCTGTCCCAAGAACCTGCAAGAATTCCCAGGAAAAGGAAATAAAAGATTTGTCATTTTTGTCGAAAACACCAAAAGAACATCAATATTCAAAATTCTGAATCACGATGCCAACACAGTATAACCCAACCAAGCCAAATTCTGTTGTAGAACTCCTAAGAGAATAGGAGGATGCTCAAAGAAGATGCTAATCCACTAAGTTAATCAAAGGAAGAAAATTTTTAGCAAGCATAGCCAAAGAAAAACAAAGGTGTCAACAAGCATCAAAGATTCTAGTGAATGAATTAACCAGGCTGCTAAAGAATCACAAACATTAGGAAATATGCCCATCATTATCACAGTCATCGTTGTTACTATTCAACAAGGAAGAAATAACTTTATCATTGTAAGACAAATGCAGTAGCACTCACATTCCGAAGCCTTGTAGGATCTAGATAGAGTAGAGTCAGAAAATCTTTCACAGTGTTGACTCTTTCCTTGCTCAAACGTCGGTGGAAAGCTCCATCTTTGCCAATCTTTTCCAGCCTCCATACCTCGTCCGAAAGAGATGGGGGGTGGTGCTTCTTGTATACTACAAATAAAGTAACAAGTTGGATAATGCTCTATACTAGACTTGAGAATTATTTGAAGACTTCTAACAATCTCATTCCTTTGTGTTTTCACAGTACCAACTACAATTAGCTCTGGGACCCAAGCTATGCACAGCTCATTATCAAGTTAATCCTCAAAAAACCCAACCGAAGCATTAAGTTTGGTGAAAATGAGTTCTAATTTGGTGCTCATTCCTAAATATGTTACAAATTCATTATACAATTTAATTAGAAGTTCTACAATAAGTTCACCTTCCAGATAAAAATTCCAATAAGATGTTAAAATCATACAAAAGGTAAGTGAGAGATTTATTCTCCTTTTAGATGGAAGAGGGGGCAATATATTCAGTGTCTTTTTCTGTCATTTTTCCCTTTTCCATTCTGCCTAAGGCTTTACTCAAGAACTTTTATTTGCCTACTCCTTGATTCTTTCGGTAGCAAGTTTATATCCTTAGACCTACAGTTGTCACTTACTCTCTCATTAAATAACCAGTGTACAAAAATGTCAAGTTTCCTACTCTCAAGTGTGTTGTTTAAAAATAAGACAAAGTTAAAAGCTCACAAAAAATCACCTCCTACCTCAAGGCTTTTGTCTTTGCCTTAGCTTTCTGTCTTCAAAATCACTATTTCTAGGTGAATTACATGAGGTAAAAGATCAAATCTAGTACTTGAGCACTCACTAGCCAACTCAGTATCACTTCTGTCTCACTGAACAATAAAGAGCATAAATCTAACAATTCTCAGAGACACAGTTTAATAGCAGGAAGTAGAATTAACTGAAGAAGGATTTTGACTAAATGAAGTAGATATTTTAAATAGGCCAAACAAATACGGTTTGGGTCAAATAATGGTAAGAATGAGAAATGATGGTAAAATTGAGAACTTCATTTATGGTACCAAACCTCAAGATGAAGCATAAGAGAAACACACCTCAGAGACTCATACAGATAAGAAATAACATCATCATTACCTTACCTTCTAAATTAAATAGTTGCCTAAAAGAACTTACTACTATTTTACTTCGTTTCCACTCATATAAACGTAGTGCTTTTTTCCCTATGTCAATATTTCAGCATTATCTGCATGTATATTATATATCTTATTCTCTGTAAGTATGTTTCTTTGTATTAAGTCATACACGTAACACAATATCATCTACTCCCCATGTCCAAATTTAGAAGACCCATTTTCTATTTTAGGCAACCCAAGACGTTAAACACACTTCCGAAGATTTTTCCTACCACACCCTTCCCTTCAAGCACTCAAAACAATTTCAATCCTTAACAATGATGGGAAGTTCACCTATTGTACTACACATTTTTCTTCTACTCAGATTTTTGGAATGTGAACAATCACTTTCAAGGATGTTTGGTGCCAAGATCGTACCTCCAAATTGCTGGGGTTTTTTTTTGGATAACCATGGAGTCCGAGCTAGCTTTCGCGCACCTCGACTAAATCCACGGGATACCTGTCACTCACACCAGCAACAGATATGTCCACCAATGCTATGACAAATGGGAAGAATCACCTAGTATCTTTTGTCTCTACTGAGATTTGAACCTGAGACCTCAGGTTCTCAACCCCTCCAAATTGTTGTTACATTCTAGTGACTATTTTCGATTACTTAAGTTATGGCGAAGAAGATACTTATTCCTATTGTTCATTATTTAAAATAAAATTTTCAGCATATTGCTCAAAATCCAACACAAGATTATAAAATATTGAGCAACTGTTCTGCACCAGTAGACTTGATTAATCAGAAAATCCATTGCTTTGAGATTCAGAATCATAATTAGAATCTCAAATGATATAACCTAAAGATGGACACTACAGATCGATAAATAAATCATTCAAAAATAAGATTCATGTCAAATTTGGTACACCTAGGAAGTTTTCAACAGAAAGCAGATAGCTGATGTGAAAAATACACATTTAACACCTTTCAAGTCAAGTACTTGTCTGTAATGGAATATAATGATAAGAGTTCACGGCTTCTGAAAGAAAAATATATCATTCAATGCAACCAATTGCATTGTAGAAAGAAAAGAGATTAATAGGAACTCACACTCTCCCCGGTGATCCCTGACAATGAAGGATTCCGTCTTTGCCTCTCGTACACTGATCCCTTCAAAGCTATCGACAAGCCTAGCACCCAGCCTGAATTTACGACTTCTTGTCCAACTTGAGTTATCAGTAAATGAAATATCACTCACCCAGCCAATGCCCTCCTTAAGATACAAAAATGCATCCCCAGTAAGGAGGGGTTTCTTTCCTTCCCTTTCTCTCACAGTGTTGCTCTTAAATTCTTCTGCAGTCCAATTGTCTCCATCATCGCTGTCAAAATCTCCCTCGAGTACTACTATTTCAACTTTTGCACAGGATTCAGGACCACTACAGACAACTTTCCCAGTAAGAACATCAACCAGCGCTACTTTCAAACTAGATTCCTCTCCTTCTATGCGAGTTCCAGTAAATACTGGGGGAGAGATGAGATCTAGAAACTTCAGTTTCAGGCTTCTAAGTTCACAAGCGTATACATCTTTCCCACAATTCCTAAAGAGGTGCAAAAAAGAAAAAATTGTAAGACTAAGACATAATAGGAAAGCATGAAGCTCGTGTAGCATTTGAATGATGAAAGTCCGATTGCCTACCGTTTCATGGCGGTCATGTACTTCCTGAGAGCCAATTCAACTTCCTCTTTTACCTGAAAACTCAAGTTAAAAAAAAAAAATCATCTCCTGATGAGCCTGATCAAGACAGTTAAAGAAAAACACAAAAAAAAAATAGATAATAAAATAACACACTAATTAGTAGTTTTTTCTTGAAATGATTAATATTAAGAATTAACTAATATTTAGTGTAAAAGCATACCCTATGTCACTTTTTAGATGATAAAATATGCAATGAATTTTCAGTTCTGTAGAAAGTACATTATTTTAGAAATAACTAAATCTTGAAGAATGAGGGGCAAAGGGATTGATCGAGAAAGATTTTTTGTTCATCTTATATATATGATCGTGATTTGCAACCTGGACGTTCATTTGAGACTTGAGTTCAGGTAAGTGTTATTATTATGTAAGCATTAGCATAGATGTATTTATATTACAATTACTGACATCATAGCATAATTTCTTTCAATCGATCACTACAATTTTTCTGTGATGCAATTGCAAACTGCTTATCATACTTTGCTGCTAGAGAGTGCTAAACAAAGTGATATTTCGCAAAATAAAGCTCAATGTGTTCTTGAATTCCATAAACTTTTCATACAATCTCTTAATTATTTTTTTAGAACCAAACGTGTGCACCATATAACTGTCTAAAGTATAGTGACAAGAAATTAGAACAAGGATAACAAGTACGATAAGCCGATTGCCATAGGAGGAAATAATCCACTGAATTCCTGCTAAATTAGAACAAGGATAACAAGTACTATAAGCATTTTTCGTCACAATGTTTTATGATAGGAATCAAGACTAGAAAAAAGTGGAAAGTGAACTTAACCAATTTAAAAGGTAACAAAATGTGTCATCTTTAAAATAGATAGCAACTCATCAGATTCCCAATTTGTAAAAGTATATGTTCTTCTTTGTTTCAATAAGACTTTATTTTGGGACATAAACATTAAGACAAAACATAAACAAGTGACAATTTTTGAATTGTACTTCATACGAAAATTAGCAAATTCAAGAAATTAATTAACATAGAATAGCTTACCACTCGACGAATCAATGGCTCCAAAACTGGCTCCATAAAATGTTGCACTTTACGCATATTCATTACTTTCGTAACCACACTACATGAAATAATAACAAAAGTACAGTCAGTAACCACTTTGAGCTTATTCTGACACTTTCTCAAATTCGGTAGCCTTTATTGAATGCATATAAGTATCCATGAGGTGGAAGACTGCATTTATTGATGATTAAAGTTATCAGCAAGTCAAGTTTACTAAACAGCACCATTGACGTACTGAACACAAAAGAGAAAGCAACGTTACACCCACTTTTTTCATCTTGATGACACGTCTATGAAATTCAAAACCTCCACTGCATTAATAATAACGCCACTTTGTAAAAGCAAAAACTAACAACCACTGGTTTAATTAGAGAACAAAATTTTTCACCAACTAAAGCACTAAAAACCATTACCATTTTAGAATGTTCCTGACGAAAAACTAACAACATCAACAACATACACAGTAAAATCACACAAGTGAGGTCTGGGGATAGTAAAGTATACGCACATCTTACCACTACCTCGTGGAGGTAGAGAGGCTGTTCCAAAAGAACTGCTGAAAAACTAAAAATAAAGAAAAGAAATTTTAAAAAAAAATTCAAACAAATATTAACCTTCTAAGAGAAGGAACTCTTCGGCGCCGTTTATCATCGGAAGAACCACCTTCAAATCGAGGCATAGGATCATCTTGTGATTGCCGCTTCATCATTTCATCAAAAGTTGATAAAACAAAAATAAAGCTGCAAGTGCACGCTTAATCTAAAAGCTGATGCTATGCGGTGGAGGTGAGGAGACAAAAAGAGGAACATACGTTAGCAAATGAAAAATAAAAGACCTAGCTCAGTCGCCCTCTATATATAAGAGAGGGAGGGCGGAGGGTAAGTGATAAGTATGGTACAAAAATAATACTTCCTCCGTCCCAATTTATGTGATGTACTTTGATTTGACATGAAGTTTAAGAAAGAAAGGAAGACTTTTGAAACTTGTAGTCTAAAATGAGTCATAGATATTTGTGTGGATTGTTATCAAATATTAAAATGTGTCATTCTTTTTGGGATTGACTAAAAAGGAAAGTGTGTCATATAAATTGGGACAGAGAAAGTAGTAGCAACGAGAAATAAATGAGTAGAGTCCAAAAACTTTTAGTGATCATACTTGGGTTTTGCAAAAATATTTGGCAGGGAGTGAGAGATTGTGTGGATACACCACAATCTGCTACTGTTTCACAAGTTGTTTTTGTTACTGAGATTGAGGGTGAAAATGACTATTAACAGAGAATAGAAGAAGATAGAAGGCCGTAAAAGGATCAAAAATTGGGCTCCGGGGAGTAAAGCGGAGCAGAGGTTGTTTTGTTGGGGGGGTTTAAGTGAAGTAGGCCCATTAAAAAACGCGTGGGCCCACAGATTTCATACTTAGGGCCCGTTTGGCCATGATTTTTTTTTCATTTTTTTTCGAAAATAAATTTTACTTTAGTGAAAAAAGTAAAATGTAGTGATGTTTGGCCATGAAATTTATTTCACTAAAGTGAAATAAATTTTTGGAAAAGTGAAAACAACTTTTTCTTGTTTTCACTTTTTTTACTTTTACTTCTCTCACAAAAAGTCAAAAAGAACACTATTTATTTTCATGATCAAACACAATTCTAACTCCAACTCAAATTTCAACTCCAACTCCAACTCCAAAATATTTTTTTTTCATGGCCAAATGCCTACTTAAAAGCGTGTGTTTTATACTGACGCTATGTGCCAGTAACCATAAAAATATGGGCTACTTTTTGAATAACGGGATTACTAGTGTAATGGGATTCCACTTCAATATACCTTTTTAACGAGAGTTTATGGTCAAATACACATCTTAATTAGGGGTCATCTCATACGCGAACGAAGTTATTCTAAATTAGTCTTATAGTTATAATTTTTGAGTTAATTTATCTCAATCAAAAAATATGATAAAATAATTTCAAATTGGATGAAATAAGTTGAGTTATTCCAAGATTAAGTATGGAATAAATTTTATTCCTATTTGATAGATGATATAACTTTATCCTGGTTAAATTTATCATTTATTTAATGTGGTATAAATCTTATCCTAAGCTTAATCCTAGAATAACTTCCCTTATCTTGAGTACCAAACGACCCTCAAGTATAAGTATTTTGATTTTTTGAGTTTTATATATCCGAGCTATCATGCGTGAGTTTCTTACCTGAACTATCATTAATTATTTAGCAAAACATACTTAAATTATTAATTATTTGAGTTTCATATCTAATTTTAGATTAAAAAAATGAATAGTTAATAATTTAAATGTATTTTGCTAAATAATAAGTGACAATCCAAGTAAAAAATTCACACGCCTACAATTTAGGTATGGCGTATCATCCTTCACCCTTTTAACAATCAAGTAATGACTCGTTAATAAAATAGTCCGTTATTTTAATTTTGTTTAATGCAACATCTCGTGGTAATGCGAAGGCCGTACTAAATATTCGTTCTCGAGTTGGAGTTGTTCTACTTTTCCTTTTTCTTGTTTTTAGAAAAAAAAAAAAGTACTCTTATCTAAGGACAAATTAGAAGTAGTTAGGTACAACTTCTAGTCATAATGAATTTCTTTTAAATTAAATTGGTACCCATTGTTTTTATTTGTAAAGAAAGACTTTATAAGAGCAGTGCGACTAATGTATTTCTCTTATAAATTGATATTGTTAATTGGGTAATATAATTTTGTATACCTTCGGCGACAAAGTGAGTGGACTAATTATTATTTATCCTAGAAATATTTGATACGTAGTTAGGACGTGGACCAAATAAGGTTCTCATTTTTAATCGATCTTGAAACACTTCATCGTTTAAATGATTTAGCATATAATTGAATTTTACGGGTTAGGACGAATTGTGTCGATAAAAGTTTTTTTGATTAATATGGGTTGTATTTAATATTTTATATTTTTTTAGTTTTACAAAAAAATAAGTGTCACATCATTGAATATTGACTGGATAAAATATTTTCAAGCTTGAATGACTTTTGAGCTAAACAATGAACTCCTCTGATGAAATATTTCAATACGTTATTCCAAAAAAAAAAAAGTTTTTATTTCTAAGGCATAAGACTGTTTAAATTGTCGATAAAAGTTTTTTTTGATTAATATGGGTTGTATTTAATATTTTATATTTTTTTAGTTTTGCAAAAAATTAAGTGTCACATCATTGAATATTGACTGGATAAAATATTTTCAAGTTTGAATGACTTTTGAGCTAAACAATGAACTCCTCTAATGAAATATTTCAATACGTTATTCCAAAAAAAAAAAAAAATTATTTCTAAGGCATAAGACTGTTTAAATTACATTTTTAAAGGTATTTATTAAAGGTAAAATAGTGAAAATATACTTTGTTTTCTAGGTAGGTGTTTGGATATGCGATTTCATCTCATGATTTCAAATTATGAGATGAAATCAACATTTGAACATGCGATTTAATGCTGATTTCATATCATGAGATGAAATCTCAAATTCTTAAAAAAGCTTGATTTGAAATTTCATATCATGATTTGGGATTTTTCAAATACAACAATTGACCCATATATCTACCAGTCATTTATTTCATATGTAAATAAAATTTATTGTTCAAAATTACTATTTAAACTATTTATATCGCATATAACTATTACTCTCACCAACACAAAATTTATTATTACTACAAACAACTCATACGTTACCATTTATTATTAACGAACTTCATTAATTTTGACCTTATTCATTCACCAATCAAATTTATTACTACTTCATTCAAACCAACGTTTAATATGAAAGGACTGATGAAATATTCACGGTATATGTTCATGAAGATATAGTTACTTCTGATACCAACAAACGATTCAAAGTAACAACATATGTTCGTCTTCTCGAACATTTGATCGAGAAATGCAAACTCAACATGAGGAGATTGTTTGTACTATTATATTAAAGAGTAGTATACTACAACTTATGTTTAATTTTACTTTTTTATTGAACTAAAGTTTGGTCAATAAATGTTATAGTTTTGTGATAGTATATTATACTTTTGTTATAAACTTTTGCTTATTTGGTAAGATTGTACAAAAAATTGGGGCATTTTTGATAATTTTCACAAATTATAGAATTTTTATGTTTATGAGAAAGCATACAACATAAAAAGTTCAAATTATTTGTCCAAACAAAACTTCAACTTCATTTCATGATTTCATCTCACATGATCAAACGAAAACACCACTTATTTAAGAATGGATGGAGTATAAAAGATGGGGTGAAGGTAGAAGGGTATGGGGTGGTGGGGATGAGGCTACAATGGGTGGTGAAGATAGGTGTGTTAAAGGGTGAGTAGGGCACAAACAATGTGGAATGACCCTCGTGAAACTTTAGGGAAGTTATTTCTCTCATTTTTAATAAACTTGTTTTCCAAATATATGCTCTCTCCGTTTTATTTTATGTGGTACTCTTTGACTTGACACGATATTTAAGAAAAAAAGGAAGACTTTTGAAACTTGTAGTCCAAAATAATCCTTGAACATTTGTATGGTTGTAAATCATTTGGTAAAAAGGAATTTTAAAGTTAATTTTTTTCTAATTATAGAAAGGTGATATTCTTCTTTGAATGATCTAAAAAAAAGTGTGTCACATAAAATAAGACGAAGAAAACATATATCTTTCAAAATATTTCATCGTCCGAACATAAAAAATTTGGAGAAAATATTTTCCTCCATATCGAACACAGCCCTCTCTGTATGAGTCAGTCAGAGTCAGAACCAAAACAAGTATTTGAAGAGAGAATGTTTATAATGCACAAATCGACAACCAGAAAAGAACAACAATAAATACATTATATATATAACGATATTCGAGGTTGATTGATGAATATTAATAATTAAAGAATCACCAGCTTGACTCATTTTGGAACTCTTCCTTCTAGTTGTCGTCGAGCCCGGCCTCTTGCTCTTTCATCATTTAAACAGTGAATTTCTCAAGCAATATTGCAGTGTTTTGAAGAAGGTAATTAATTAGTTGCAAATACCACATCATTAATTATTACCCCCAAAATGACAAGTATATTATAACCTCTTTGAGATGTTGGTGGAGATATTTAACATATTTTCTTACAATACGTTCCTCGTATATACCATTTAAGGTCGATATAAATTTTTTTTCCGAAATGGAGATGCCTCTATAGTGGAATAATTAAAATACCATGCAAAAAAATATCTGTCATGTTAAGGAATTTCAACACAAGCAATTAATTGAATCCAAACAAGAGCTCAAAGGGAAAGGCTAAATTAGTTTGCATCGATGATGCGAACTTGAATCATTTACCGATTTCACACTTAAAACAACTATGAAAAGGAAAATAGAGACATAATTCTTTGAGAATATCACCCTTATTAGAGCCCGTTTGGATGGACTTAAAAGCTGTTGTTAAGTTCTTTTCAATTTTTTTAAATGTTTAGTTAAATTCACAGTGGCTATTAAGTCAAAACCAAACTGTTCAACTTATTACTTTTGGCTTAACTAAATATTTTGCTTTGATTAATCTTTCAACTTTTTAATCATAAACAATTAATCCTATCTTATTCAATATAAATTAAGTTTTTTTACAATTTTAACGAGCTCCTAATCACTCCCTAAATATTTGCAAATTTTTTACATTATTAAGTTAATTCTAGGGTGACTGGAACAAGCAATCCTAGTACGCCTACAATTTCAAGTTTTCAACCATTTCCAAGTGTTCTCCCTTTCGACTATTTTATGGCTTGAGTTACAATCAATAAGTTAGGTTCTGTTTCAATTCCATTTGCCTAACAATGGACATTGGATTCCTTTCCTAACAAAATGTAGTTTCGATATGATGTTGCATTCTCAAGAGATTTTGGCCCCACTTATCTTTTGAGATTCAACTTTTGTAGAAAGTGGCAATAGGAAAAGCTGCCTAATAAGGTTAAAGTAACATCAAGGAATGTTATTCAAAAATGAAATTTCCACATAACATCATCATTTTTTAGTTAATAAACAACTCATGACTCATGAGACTTCCATAGAGTCTACTAATCACATATATTAGTACCTTCCTCTCTTTTCTTTCCCTCTTTTTCCTTTTCTAATATAAATTGGCGGATCCTAAGTTGGCTTGTGTACACGTGCGGTGCGGATGTTATTAATTAGTGGATTATAAAACTTTGGTCTTCTACTAATAATTACCCAACTCGAAATATGTTTTTCTAGTTAAACCTTTTATAGGACAAGTTTTTCTTGAATTATATATCACTTAAAAGTGAACAATTCCAATTGCCATGGCTTAGAGGGCTGCGCTTATAGATTTTAGCAAAAGGAGTCAGTTAGCACAAGTCACATAATTTAAATTTTTAAATGGAGAGTGCAACAAAACATTCTATATAATTTGTACTAGACTTCTCTTGTTTGCACACAACTTATGTACTATCTTAAAAGTAACATGTGGGATGTGTGGACACATTTTTGCAATGTTAAAAAAAAATTGACCCCGGACCTAACTCAATTCCAAAAACAATCCACATGAGGTGAGAACTGTACAAGTATATAAGTGAGCCCCCCATCCCTAATGAACCGATGTTAACCTTAACACACAAAATGTTATTCTCTTACCACACAACACAATGGGATTAAATTCACGCGTGTTTCACTCTCGTTCCTGACTAAGCACCCCCTCTCACGTATATCAGTCGAGATCATAAAAAATCTATTCAAAAATATTTTTCATAGATATATATTGTGTGAAACCGTGTATTTTTTCAATCAAACAATTCAATTATTATTTGTTTTGGCATAATGTTAGCTTTCGTTGAATTGTATTAGACTATTTATTAGATACCTAACCGAGAGCACCATATACCAATCAATCGAACAATTTGAATATTTTATTTAACAAAATGTACACGAACATTTCACTGAAGCAATGTATTTTACAAATCTAACCTTGAGTTAACAGGGTTGCAAATTCTATCACACTTCAAACTTAATACAGTAATATAATTAATGCAAAACAAGTTTAGTTTTCTCCAGAATGAATTCCTAAGTCGTCCAGATTTTCCCCCAAGGATATATATATTATTATCATAGTACCTTCTTCTTTTTTTTCAACATTATTAATTTATTATCATAGTACCTCTTAATGAACAATCGAACAAAAGCAACAAGGATGATCCAATGATTCAGTTTGACGCGTAGCTCGAAGAAAAAATCAAAGGGCCAAAAAGAAACAAAACATACTAGGGTTCTACGAAGCTTCCTTGTATTGAAACGATTATTCCATATTGATAAAGACAAGACTAGCCATTGTTCCCAGGTGTCATTTTCTTAAATAAAAAAATGTGGTCCAAGAATCTTTGTGTCTTCACCCCTATTCAAGAAGTGCTGCAACAAAATTACTGATTTGCTCCTCTCCATAAATGAATTTAATGATACTCCATAAGTATCAAAATTTGTAGGGAGATTGATGTTATTACATGTCACAGTTAAAAAGTGCTTTCCAAGATTGATGTTTTTAACTATGGCTAGGATACTTATTAAATAAATCTAATCTAAATCTTTAAAAATTATAATTGACAAGTGTCATTTATCTAAGTGTATTCTTAAAGAAATGGAGAGAATATGTAATGGAGGATAGCCTACTTTAAGCCCATGAAAATCGTAACGGTAGGATCAACTGAGGCCAAAGGACTAGGCATTTGAAGGTAGAAATGAGTTGATATTTGAAAAAAAAAAAAAAAAATATTTGAAAACTTGCTTGTACGTGTATTTTATTTGAGAAAATATTGAAGTTCTGAAAGCATCCTTTTTAAAATTTAACTTGAAAAAGTTAAAAGAGGTGATTTTCTTCCCATTTGGATTTAGGAGTAAGTTATAATACAAGGGTACTATAACAAGTTTTTATATTATTACTGTAATTTAATCTGGTAATTACATGCAACTACTTTTCTCAAGTGACCTAATTAAACTGCCAACCATAGAAATTAAAAAAATTTCTTTTACACGTTGGTGATGATTATGTAAGAGCTTCTTTTTTAAAAAAAAAAAAAAAAAATTGGGGGTAGGGGAATGGGATTACACTGTGGGGAATCGAACCCTCACCAACAAGGTGGGAGTTCAGGTTACTAACCAACTAAGCTACTGAGATTTTCCCGATTATGTAAGAGCTTAGAGAGGTGATGAAATGGTTTAACTTTAACCTTTTAGAATTTAAACGGAAAAAAGATGATCCTATAAATTTATTTTATACTTTATATTTAAATTGTTTATATATTAAAATAAAAATATGAAAGATTTGACATAAAAAAAAAAATTAAAAAAAAAAGGAATTGTTATAAGCTACAAAACTAATTGACCCTTCAGAAAGGTTGAAGGCTAACATGCTTGATGAGCTTTCTACCTTCCATTGAAGAGTTCAATCTCTTCAATACAGTAACATCCTTTTCCCTTTCACCTGTCCCATCATGCAATATTAAAAAAATTGATCCGTGAGAGATAAAAATAAAAAGAAAGATTTAAAAAGATAGGTACGAGTATTAATTATGTGAAACATCATCGATCTCCCATCCTTATCGAACATAAGAAGGAATATTATCAAATTGAGGAAAGGACTGTTCAGTAATTGGACTCTTCTGCAAGTACAACCACAGTACATCACATGAGTATGTGGACTGAGAATTTTTTATATATTACTAAGCAAAACAAGTTAGGCTGTTCCCTAAGCAATCCATAATGGAACAAGTATTAAATAAAGATCACTCAAGATGAAACATCACAAAACAAGTTAGTTTTTTTTTTTTTTTTTTGCGTCGTTGTTATCTTACATCTTTAAAGAGTATACGCAACATGCTGGTTCACAAGATTGGAACACAGTAACTTTAATTAGCCCACGCTATATGAATTAAAATACTATAATTATTATTATATAGGGCCCGTTTGAATTGACTTATTTTAGGTGTTTTTAAGCTAAAAATAGTTTTTAAGCATTTTAAAAGTGTTTGGGTAAATTTAAAAAATGCTTATAAGCATTTAATTTTTGACTAAAATACTTAAAATAAGTCATAAGTTAGAAATCCTAACTTATGACTTTTGACTTAAAATGCTAAAAAATAAGTCAAAAGTCATAAGTTAGGATTTCTAACTTATGGCTTTTGGCTTAAAAGCCCATCCAAACGGGCACATAGTACCTTGAGGGCATAAATTTCAAATTATATAGATCCACCTTTTAGTAATTATTAGATCTCATACAAAACATTAGCAATTCTATCAAAAGCAATGTAGCACCCGTGAGTTAAATAAAAATCAATGTCACTAATCAACAAGAAGAATCTCACTCTAGGATGATTCTTATCTATTCATCATGAGGATATTCACTACATTGTACCATATATATATATGTTGTTTTTCGGATTTAGTAAAATCTGTGTTTTTCAATAATAACTTTAATTACATGTTTAAAATAAAATAAGAACAATTACATGAAGTTGTAACTTTATATTAAAACAACAAGAACTTGAACTTTAAGTTCAAGAACAAGTACAAGAACAACAAAGAAGTTCAACAACTTCAAACAAAAGTTCAACAACTATAAACTATTAAAATGCAGTTTCTACTATTTTCTGGAAAATAGCAAAACCGTAAGAAAAAGATGAAGACGGAAATGGAGAATCAAGTCCACCGAATTCACGGTGTGTCCTTAAGGAATTTATTCTCCTCAAGTACCCGAGATTATGGAATCTTTCCTCCCAGGATAAAATGATTCACTTCAATAGAATAGTGGTACCTCAAATTCTACCGAACAACGAACTCACTCAACGATTTGATGATCACACTTGAGTTTTTATGAATAAGAAGATGTCTTTCACTTCAAAATTTCATCACTATACCTGAGGAAAAATTCAAGTATTTCTACCCATAAGGTGATGCTTCAAAAAGAAAACAATGGTTCTCAAACTGATGCACTGTTTCAGACCATCGCCGACCTGCGTTGGCCACCTGCACCCGTAGGTGGCCCACCTGCGTCCGCAGGTTCCATAATAGCGCAAAACCGAAAGTTTCTACTGACCTGCGGTGGTCATCTGCGTCCACAGGTCACGTTCCCGCTTTCAAACAGTGCCTCAAAGGGTCACGTCCCTTCGAGGTACGTTGTGACATGTGTCCGCATATGCTTGTGTGCGTCCGCAAATGGATAAATTTCAGATTGAATTTTTGGATCATTAACTCTCAAGTTTCAAATGAATTTTGACCAAAAAAATAGTCTCTAGATCAATCATTAACCGAATCCAAAGCCGAGCCAGCGACGTGACGGCGCGAGGCTTGCCTTGTTCTTGCCTCACTATCCACATGAAGGAGTGCTTCCATACTTAAGCACAAGAATGTTTCCTTCCCCCACCAATATTGGAGAAACACTCTTTATAAAGTGAAACCACAATTCACTTCTCCTCCATTTTCTTTTCTCCATTTTCCATTCACATTTCACTTAGAACCCAACAATATAAATATACTGGTAGCTCAAGTTGTCAAAACAATTATAATTGACAAAGTACTTCTCCTAAATAATTGCACTGGCTTGTTCTACTTCATATATCCAACTTCCATTGATTTCTCTCTCTTGTTTTTCTTGGTTAAAGCCAACGACATCTAAAATGGCAAAAAGTTCTGTTTATAAATTAGAATCAATTAAAATTCAACTTGTATGTTCAAATAAAATTTCAATTTCAAATAGAAACATGCACAAACTGTCCTTTATTACCCATGTACACTACTGACGCAGAATCCTAACAGTGCAAAGCCACATAAATCCATACGCTAAAAGCCACATAAATTCATATACTGTCAGAAATAACGGGTCATTAGATAATTCGAATGATGAATATCATAAATATTCATAATAAATACATGCATGCTTGTGTGCTCCAACCAAAAGTTTTTTTCCATTTTAATTGCGACAAAATTTGTTATCGCCCCCCCCACCCCCCACCCCCCACCCCCAGCCGCACATCAAAACAAGAATACACAGATTAAATTTATATGAGTTTGTTTGACTTGACATGTAATTTAAGAAAAAAAGAAAGAGTTTTTAAACGTGTTGTCTAAAATAAATCATAGATGATTGTGTCAACTATAAATCATTTTATTAAAGGCAAAAGAAGCATTTTAATGATAAATTGTTAGTATTAAATATAAAAGTGTGTCATTTTTTGGGAATGACTAAAAAGAAAAGTTAGTAATATAAATTGAGGGATTTGGCTACTGTTTGAAGTAATAGTAACATATTTAAACACAAAATCGCCGATCCTGCCTACTTTCGAAATAATGATTCCTTATGATTTGAAATTTGACAGTAGCAAAGCTATACTATGATTTGAAATTTGACAGTAGCAAAGCTATACTATGATTTGAAATTTGACAGTAGCAAAGCTATCTCAAAGTATGTTCAACATCTAATACTCCATATATTCATATAAAGTAATTTTTAAATTATATACAAAATATAGTAATTTTTTTGATGAGGTTTATCAACTGACCACCCTTTAATTAGTCTCTATATTTACTTATTTAGCTACACGCCTACGTACGTCAGTCAAGTATAATTAGTTACATGCATACTACTATATAAAATCGATATGAAGGCACATAGATTTCTCATATCCATTACGTTTACGCGAATTTTACATCTCAATTATACATCACATATTTTTCACGTACGCCAAAATGATTGCAGTATGAATTGGGAATTACTATGTCGGACTATAGATAGAAGAGAACTAGAGAAGGTATATATGGTTAGGGATTTTAGGGTTTGTGAGAGATGTCGTTATTAAGGAAGGTGAGAGGTATCTTCCTTTCTTATGTAAGAGATGAAATCTTGAAAAAAATCGTGTGTTCTTCTGGAGCCTACGTTACATTGTCTTCATTGAGCATGTGCTAAGAGGTCCCCATCATATGCTGCATAATTGATCATATTGTATACATATAAATAGTATATATGCATGGCTTTTGAAAGGGGTCTCTAGAGATAGGTACTGTGAGTCTGTGACACTAAAGGATCGGAACGTCTGTCTTTGCATGTGCATGGGGAAGAATACTAGTATATAGAACATGTTCTTTGGCTTCTACTTGTCTCTGAATTTTGATATCCAATTATCTGATCCTTGAAGAATGTTTCAGCAAATACCTGAATGAATAATTAATTAAAGAACTTATTACATCGTATTCTGTGTCTAAATAATTCTCCTTATCTTTTTAAAATATCCTAGGAGTATTATATTCGTTCTCTGTCCATTTAACTACCGTATTTTATATTTTCTTAGACTAATTTGATATAACTGGATCAGCCTCATGCATTTTACTGCGTCTGAGTATAATTAATAGTATTAATTTAATACCTATATATTAGAAAAAGAATATATTGAGATAATTAAGTGTCCACTTTCTTTTTTCTACATGGTTCAATCAACTTTCACAAGATTCTAGCACGGTAGCACCGCCCAGTATTACTCCTACATCCGTGAGGCCAATCTTTGTAAGTGAAAGAAAGTTAAAATTAGTTAACCAACTTTCACTTTGGAGTGTAGTTGATAGGCCAGTAAAAATGGGGCAAAATAAGTCATCTTGAAAGTTTTAAATATTTTTCACTTGTTATTAGTCAGTTAAGGAATACAATAATATTTTCTGAAAGAGAGAAATATTTTTTTTTTCTGAAATTACCTGATAAGGTGTTTTTCAAAAATGAAAAAGGTCTAATGATGGAACAAAAGGTGCAATATGATTGGAAACCTGTTTTATGTAAATGTTGTTTGAAGTATGGGCATGAAGATAAAGTGTTCAGAAGTAAAAAAACACCTAAAGCTCCAGCTAACACTAAGGAGGTCCCAACTAATGTGAAAGATACAGATAAGGAGTCTACTCCTAACTAGGATGCAGGAAAATTGAAAGGAAAGGCAGTAGGAGAAGACCGGAGTACAAATAGAGTACAGAGTCCAAGAGGCTCAAGGTGGATAACACCTTTGAGAACTACTAGAGGTGCTCCACATGGTCTGCAAACTGGGTCAATATTGGCTCTAGATAGACTGATTAACTCGTTTCAGGTGTTGAGTAAGGGTGGGTAGCCTGATTCAGAGGCCATGACTGGTCATGCTGGTGTAAAAAGGGGTGGCTCTGTGACCCACCTTATTGAGCATGGATAATATAATGAGTTGGAATGTTAGGGGTATGAATGCCCCTAACAAACAAAAGGAGATCAAACTCCTTTGTACTGCTGAAAATATTGGTTAAATAGGGTTGTTGGAAACAAAGATTAAAGCTGATAAAATTGTTCAGGTGACTAGTAGATTCTTTGGTGGATGGGAGTATGTAACTAGTCGCAGCCATCACTATAATGGCTGGGTGTGGTTAACTTGGAGACCTGATTGTTTCTATGTGACACAACACAATAGTATTGATCAAGTTGTAACTTGCCAGGTGTATCATGTAAGCTTGCAAAAGAGGTATGTCCTCACTGTAGTGTATGCCTTCAACACACAAGAGGAAAGAAGAAGCTTGTGGACTTATATGGACAATTTAAGTAGGGGAATGGTATTGCCTTGGTTAGTAATGGGTGATTTTAACTCAGTCCTAACTGTTGAGGACATAATTGGAGTTACTCAAGTTAGTAGGACAGAGATTGAGGATTTTCATCAGTGTATGTTGTGGACTACTTGAGATGCCTGTGACTGGTAGTAAATATACTTGGGGGGTTGGACATGGAGAGAGTAGAATCATGTCTAAGATTGATTGGATCTTCCTTAATACAGAATGGATGAATACTATGCCTAGTTTCAGGGCTCAAACTCTTCCTGAAAGGCTGAGTGATACACCTTTGAAGATGTCTTTGACTCATGTTCAGAGATTTAGTAGACCTATTTTTAAATACTGTAATATTTGGGCTACTCATCCAACTTTTGAAAAGATAGTGAAGCAAGGATGAGAGCAAACAATACATGGTTATAATATATTTAGGGTGGTGAAGAAGCTTAAGTTGTTGAAACCAAGGTTGAGACAGGTAAATGTACAACACTTCAATAATGTTTTGACTGTTGTTGATGAGGATAGATTAGCTCTTGTTCAAGCTCAAGCAGCACTACTTGCAGCTATCTTAATGTGGAATTAAAGGTTATTGAACAGGAAAAAAGACAGAAGTTCAGGAGATCATCCTATTTAGCAAAAATGGTGCTAGTACAGAGGAGTAAAACAACTTGGTTAAAACTAGGTGATGACTGTACAAGGTATTTCTTTTCAGTCATTAAGTACAAGAAATTGTAATATGCTATTATGCAGATTTCTGATGATTAAGGGGTTTTACAAACTGAAGCACGTGTAGTAGCCTCAGTTTTTGTGAAGTTTTATAAAGATTTGTTGGGTACTAAACAAGAGAATAGGGTGTTTGCTGAGGTGCATACTCTAAAGGAGGGTCCTGATCTTAACACTAGGCAGCAATTGTAACTTTTACAGCCTAATACTATGAGTGAAGTTAAGACTGCAATGTTTAGTATTGGAATCAAAAAGAGTCCAGGTCCAGATAGGTTTAGTAGTGGATTTTTTAGATCATCATAGAGTAATGTAGGTGCAGAAATTACTGATGTTATACTTGAGTTCCTAGAGAATGACAGATTGTTGAAGCAGATCAATGCAACTAATATTGCATTAATTCTAAAAGTGGACAAACCTCATTTTGCAAGCCAGTACAGACTCATTGCTTGTCAGAGGCTAAGAGAAGTTGTGTCAGTGATAATGGTTGAGAACCAAGCAGCTTTTGTGAAAGGTAGATCTCTTATACACAATATGCTAATCTGTCATGACCTACTAAGACATTATAGTAGGAAAACAACTCTTAGATGTATGATGAAGATTGATTTGAAGAAGGCATATGTCACGCCCTGAATCCCAACGAGGCATGATTGGCACTCGTAGCCGATAAGGCCCGAGAGAACCAAGCTTTATCCCTATTTGTTCCCATACATGCCATAAGAAACCCATAAGCACACAATAGCTATAAATACCCGCAATGGAATTTATGGAACATGATATATATATATATACATATGCGAAACTTGGCCGTTGAGGCCACCAAGTCAAAATCGACATATCCCCTCTACATTTATACACCTACATCAGTCTACAAAAGCCTCTAACAAGTGCATTGACCAACAAGAACTAAAAGTCGGGACAAGTCCCCGCTTTATATCACATGTACAGCACCAAAACATATATACACTCTGACTCGGAGAAGCCCCGAATTCACTGGAGCTCACCAAAGATCTGCAACAGCTAGCAACCTACTGAGGAAGCCTACTGGGACCTGCGCCTGCAGCAAGTAAGGTAAATTCCCCGAGAGGGGTCAGTACGAAATAAGTACTGAGTATGTAAGGCGCAAATGAAACTTTATAACACATGAACATACTAATGAACTCAATACAAATGAATAGACAATGTGAGTAAGTCACTATATTGCATTTTGGGAACCATGTGGATTGCTTTCATTACTTTTGTCACTTTCTTTACAATCAATACTCACTTGTTATCACATATGTCACAATGTACCCGGGCCCCGACTGATCAGTGGGTCTTTCATATCATCATATAGGGATCGAGTCGAGCTAGGCTTATGCCCCTAGACTTGCCACCCTTGGGATCGAGTCGAGCTAGGCTTACGCCCCTAGACTTGCCACCCATAAATCCATATCTCGGGATCGAGTCGAGCTAGGCTTACGCCCCTAGACTTGCCACCCGTACTTGATCATTGACCACATTTGCATTACTTTGTTCATTACTTTGAGATTGATACTTTGATAGTCATAACATCACTTTGGAACACAACATTGTTGGAAACTTTGAATCATTGACCAATGAGTGAAGGACATGTGAATAAATATCAATGAGAAATATAACATTACTAGCACCATGATACCATTGGAACCATTGGATAATAATCCATGAACAAGAGACACAAGTATAGGCACTATTGGAATATTGGTACGTAACTTTATTTGAGCTTTCGGAACATTAACCATAAATATAAGAAATGGGAGTCACAATTGATCAATGAGTAGGAAATATATGACAATGACCATGGATAAGTGCATATGGGATACCTTTGTACATTTCGGCATAGAACTAGTGAAATGTCAATGTGAACACTATTGGCAGTAGAAAGATACGGACAAAGTAACCTTACATACCTTTGTTTCCAAGTATGGATATGTTAGTCTATGTAGGAAGACAGTGGTCCAGCTCCTGTTTTACGTCTTACTCTACAAGACAAGTTCATACCGGAATTTACATTAGCAACTAGCTACCATGTAGGCGTACACGACGTCAATGAGCTATACGACTGCCGTACAATGTCATGTTCCCCTTACAAGACAATTCAAGGCCTTATCATATCAACAACATCACAACACTATGCACATTGACCAAGAAATCCTATACCGATAGCATTTTATACCTCACTTACCTTTTACGCATTTCTCTTTATCATTCCGTCACATTTACGTCGTTATAACAACATGTGAACAACCTTTCATACTTCATACAGTCCCAACCACCTTCATACGATACTTTAAAGTCATTTAAACGACACCCCAAGTTGATATTTATATCCAAAAAGGGTATCGGGGCTTTCGGGGATCAATCAGTGACGGAAACACACAAAACGAAATCTGGAGGTGACATGCGCTGCCACCTGCGCACGCAGGTGGCTGGATGCGTGCGCAGGTGGCTTCCTGGAAAATTCCAGAGCCATCTGCGTTGGCATCTGAGTCCGCAGATGCCTCATCTGCGGGGGCGGATGCCCGTTTTGGTCCGAAATGACTTTTTTTGGGTCTTTTAATGCCATGAATGGTCCATGATCACAATCAAACATATTTGAACATCTTATTGATCATATTAAACATCAACAATCAGCCATGGCCTCACAACACACATAACGACACCCAAAACTAAATTCCACGACCAAAACGACACCAAAACCACAATCGATTTCCCAATAACCATTACACATGTTATGCACAAGACTCCAACAAAGTAAGACCATAATAACATATCACATGTAAATATCTACTCCACCAAATTCATTCTCTTCAAAACCACAAGTCCAAAATCAAGCTTACAAGACAACCCACCCTTCAATTTAGCAAACATGCACACTTCACTTTTTTTGTGAACTCCTCAATAGTCCACCAACATAACCAACACAATATACACCATATACCATGCATAATATATAGTATTCCATCATAATAAACACTTACCAAGACTTACCAATGGATGATTTTGGCCAAAAGAGTGACTTGGGGTTTCTTGAGAGCAAAGGGAATTTTGTGGAAAATCCTAGAATGTTATGAGAGTTTTAAGGGAATAAAAATCTGATTTTTTTCTCTATATATAGGCCCTCATGTCTCCCTTATCCTTTTACATAGCATTTAATGCTATATGGATGGGTCAAATAAATGTAAATGGAAGAATGGGTCAAAAAATAACCTTTTGGGCCATGTCTTCTTATGAAATTTGGGTTTCAATTAAGGGCCCAATTTGTGCAAGCCTTTAAATGCCCACACTTTAATACCCAATTCATCAATTCTCCCATGTTGTCATATTTCCATAAGTGTTACGGTTGTTAGCTCGACGTAGCAATATACGGGGTGTTACAGTCTTCCCCCCTTAGAAACATTCGTCCTCGAATGTTAACAACATCGTCTTATAGAAAACAATTGCATCTTTACTTTACGTATACACATATACACATAATGCTCATAAATACTTACTTGTTAATGGTCCACCTCCGCACTGTGTATCTCTTGATCCATTTGAAATAGATGGGGATACTTGGATTTCATCATTTCCTCCGCTTCCCATGTGATCTCCTCTTTGTGTTGATTTCTCCAAAGGACTTTTACGGATGCTATGTCTTTATTCCTCAATCTTTTTACTTGTCGATCTAGGATAGCAATGGGCACTTCTTCATAAGTAAGATCCTCGGTAACTTGAACATCTTCCACGGGAACAATACGAGAGGGATCTCCTATGCATTTTCGAAGCATCGAAACATGAAATACCGGATGGACGGAGGAAAGTTCTTGAGGTAAGGCTAATTCATATGCGACTTGCCCAAATCTTCTAATAACTTCATAGGGGCCTATGTAACGTGGACTTAATTTCTCTTTCTTTCCGAACCGCATTACCCCTTTCATTGGTGACACCTTTAAAAATACCCAATCACCTATGGCAAATTCAAGCCCTCTTCTTCGCACATCGGCATATGACTTGTGACGACTTTGAGCCGTTTGTAACCGTTGTTGGATCACTTTAACTTTCTCCATGGCTTGGTGAACAATATCTGGCCCAAGTAAAGCAGTTTCACCTACTTCAAACCACCCAATTGGTGATCTACATTTTCTCCCGTACAAAGCTTCATAAGGTGCCATTCGAATACTTGAATGGTAGCTATTGTTATAAGCAAATTCAATAAGAGGCAAATGGTCATCCCAACTGCCCTGAAAATCTAATGCACAAGCCCGTAGCATATCTTCCAGTGTCTGAATAGTACGTTCTGCCTGTCCATCAGTCTGAGGATGGAAAGCCGTACTCAAATTCACCTGAGTACCTAAACTCTGCTGAAAAGATTTCCAAAAGTGTGTTGTGAACTGTGCTCCTCTGTCTGATATGATAGAAAGTGGAATACCATGCAAACGTACTATCTCTTTCACATACAATTTCGCATAATCCTCAGCTGTATAGGTCGTCTTGACCGGTAGAAAATGCGCTGATTTAGTAAGTCGGTCCACTATGACCCATATGGAATCAAACTTCCGCAATGTACGAGGCAAACCCGTAATAAAATCCATATTAATCATATCCCACTTCCAGACTGGAAGATTAATACATTGCATGTAACCTCCCAGTTTCTGATGTTCCACTTTCACTTGTTGACAATTTGGGCACTGCGCGACAAATTCTGCAATGTTCTTTTTCATGTTGCCCCACCAATACACTTCCTTCAATTCATGGTACATTTTAGTAGCACCCGGGTGAATGGAATAACGCGAATGGTGCGCTTCTGTCATTATTCGTGTCCTCAGTTCATCTACGTCCGGTACACATAACCTCCCTTGACATTGAAGTACCCCTTCCGGTGTAATATCAAATGCCTTGGTCAAATTCTGCTGCACATTTTCCTTTAGCTGTAATAAAATAGAATCCGCAAATTGCTTTTCTTTCACTTCAGCTATCAAAGAGGATTCTGCTGCATTCTGCACCATAACTCTATCATCTGACGTTTCAATAAGGCGAACTCCCAAGCTGGCTAATTGATTCAAATCTTTGATTATCCCACGCTTCTCATTCAACTGACCACTAGTGCTTTCTACTGCCTTACGGCTCAATGCATCAGCTACTACATTTGCTTTGCCTGGGTGATAACGAATATCAATGTCATAGTCTTTTAAAAGCTCTAACCACCTTCGTTGCCTCAAATTGAGTTCCTTCTGCTTAAAAAGATATTGCAAGCTTTTGTGATCCGTATAGATGTCAACATGAACTCCATATAAATAATGACGCCATATCTTTAAAGCAAAAACTACCGCTGCCAATTCAAGATCATGTGTGGGATAGTTTTTCTCATGTGGCCGCAACTGTCGTGAGGCATATGCTATCACCCTACCATGCTGCATCAACACACATCCGAGACCAATCCCGGAAGCATCACAATACACTGCGTAGCCCTCTGTACCCTCAGGAAGTACTAACACTGGTGTGGAAGTCAACTTATCTTTCAAGTTTTGGAAACCTCTTTCACATGCGTCATTCCATTGAAATTTAATTGCCTTGTGAGTTAACTTTGTCAATGGTGCTGCAATAGACGCAAACCCTTCTACAAATCTTCGGTAATAACCTGCCAAACCCAGAAAATTGCGAATCTCCGTGGGTGTCGTAGGTCTTGGCCAGTTTTTCACTGCTTCAATCTTTTGGGTATCAACCTGTATACCTTCATCTGATACAATATGACCCAAGAACGCCACTGATTTCAACCAAAACTCACATTTGGAGAATTTTGCATACAACTTACGCTCACGGAGAATTTGCAACACTTGCCGTAAGTGATAAGCATGGTCTTCTGGTGATCTTGAATAAACAAGGATGTCATCTATAAAAACTGTCACGAACACGTCTAGGAATGGCTTAAACACCCTATTCATCAAATCCATAAACACAACCGGTGCATTTGTTAGTCCAAATGACATAACTAAAAATTCATAATGACCATACCGTGTTTGGAAAGCTGTTTTGGGTACATCTTCTTCTCTGACTCTGACTTGATGGTAACCCGACCTCAAGTCAATCTTTGAAAAACACCTGGCACCCTGTAACTGATCAAACAAATCATCAATTCGAGGGAGGGGATATTTGTTCTTGATCGTTACTTTATTCAGTTGCCGATAGTCGATGCACATTCTCAAGGTGCCATCTTTCTTTCGCACAAATAATACCGGTGCACCCCACGGGGACATACTAGGCCTAATGAAGCCTTTATCCAGCAAATCTTTCAATTGCTCCTTCAATTCACGCAGTTCCGCTGGAGCCATTCTATATGGAGGAATAGAAATGGGCTGAGTGCCCGGAATCACATCAATGCCAAATTCTACTTCCCGTTCTGGGGGTAAACCTGGAAGATCCTCTGGAAATACATCAAGAAATTCATTGACTACCGGTACTGACTGTGGAGTTAATGGTTCCACATCATTATCTTTCACTCGTACCAAATGACATATGTATCCCTTCGCCATCATTTTCCTTGCTTTCAAATAGGAAATAAATCTTCCTCGTGGTGCCCCTACCTTACCCTGCCATTCTAGAACATTTTCCTGCGGAAAACAGAATTGTACCTTCTTGGCCCGGCAATCTACCGTAGCATAACAAGAGGCCAACCAATCCATTCCCATAATTACATCAAAATCCACCATGTTCAATTCAATGAGATCGGCCAACGTATCATGACCACACACAGTTACGATATACTCTCTTTGCAACAATATATTCACCAACCGGTGTAGACACTTCAATTGATTTAATTAATAATTCTGGGGCCTTTGCAAATCTTGCAGCAACCAATGGGGTAACATAGGAAAATGTAGAACCTGGATCAATCAGTGCATATACAGTATGTGAGAATATGGATAATGTACCTGTGACGACATCAGGGGAAGCCTCTGAATTCTGGCGGTCCACCAAAGCATAAGTGCGATTCTGGACCCCGCTAGTACTGGCTGCTCCTCTTGCACCTCTACCTCGACCAATAGGCTGCACCCCTCGGCCCTGTGAAGGAACCGATGATGAAGACGCAACAGCCGACCCAGTTGGTCGTGCTATACCACCCATACTCCGTTGTGGACACTCTCTCGCTATATGTCCCGGCATACCACACCAAAAGCAGACATTCGTCCCTGTCCGACATGGACCTGTGTGCATACGCCCGCAGTGCGGACACTGCTGACGAGGGAAACCTGCTGCCTGTGAGCCATGAACCCCACTACTTTGCCCTGCTGAACCACCTCTAAACCCTCGAGACTGCGAATAAGCACCACCTGTGGAATATGAGAACGACGGTCTAGGTGGTCTAGGAAACATGCGGGGCCTAGATCCTCCTTAGGACATCATAGGTGGTCCCATAGGTCTAGCCCTTTTGGACTGTCCCCTATCAAATTCATGTACCCTTCGTCTCTGTCGTTGATCTTCCATTTTCTGGGCGAAGGCTTGTATTCGAGCAATGTCCATGTCCCTATTCAAGGCCGCAATAGTGCAATCTCTCACCAAATATGGCTCTAGTCTGTCCACGTATCTATGGACCCTGTCTGTCATCGTAGCCACAACATTTGGCGCATATCGAGCCAAGGAATTAAATTGCAAGCTATATTCTCTGACGCTCAAATTTCCTTGACGGAGATTTAGGAATTGATCCGCACGTGCCTCACGGATCTCATAGGGCAAGTAATGATCAAGAAAAGCCATTTTAAACTCTTCCCAAGTGGGTGGGGTTGCATCAATATCACGGGATTTCTTCCAATCCTCGTACCACAATATTGCTTCTCCTTTCAACCTGTATGCAGCAAGTTCCACTGTTTCTATCCCTGTCACATGCATAACGTCCAATGCCCTCTGAATTTGATCCACGAAGTCCTGTGGATCTGCTTTTGGATCTGCCCCTGTGAATATAGGAGGGTCCAATTTGAGGAAATCCTGTGTTCTGCGACTTGCCATTCTAGCCGCGTCATCATCATGTGCCATTGCACCAGCTCTTCCCTGGCTTTGTGCCGCCACTAACTGTGTCAACATCTGTACAGCATTCCTAAGATCCTGATCTGTGGCATTCGTCGGTGGTTCCACGGGCACTTCCCTTCTTCTCGGCTCTTCTGGAGCTGAAGAAGTAGAAGAAGCTCGCGTTGCGAACTCAGTTTCAGCCCCACCTTGATCAACTTGTTCAGGCGGTGGTCTACTTGTTCCTTCACCAGCAATTCTATTTATCAGCTTACTTTTACCTTTTCCTCTTCCTCTTCTAGTGTTCGGCATTTTGACTATACCAAAGAAGAACAATTACCAAGATTAGATACAATGCAACTGACAACATTGACTCTATTGCACGATCTAGAATGAAGAAAAGAAACAACATCCTAAATGTCCCGTAGCCTCCTACTTATAAATGTGGTGCACAACACATCGATAAGTAAGACTCTACTCAGACACGGCTTTGTAGACAACCTTAGAACGAACTGCTCTGATACCACTTTTGTCACGCCCCGAATCCCAACGAGGCATGATTGGCACTCGTAGCCGACAAGGCCCGAGAGAACCAAGCTTTATCCCTATTTGTTCCCATACATGCCATAAGAAACCCATAAGCACACAATAGCTATAAATACCCGCAATGGAATTTATGGAACATGATATATATATATACATATGCGAAACTTGGCCGTTGAGGCCACCAAGTCAAAATCGACATATCCCCTCTACATTTATACACCCACATCAGTCTACAAAAGCCTCTAACAAGTGCATTGACCAACAAGAACTAAAAGTCGGGACAAGTCTCCGCTTTATATCACATGTACAGCACCAAAACATATATACACTCTGACTCGGAGAAGCCCCGAATTCACTGGAGCTCACCAAAGATCTGCAACAGCTAGCAACCTACTGAGGAAGCCTACTGGGACCTGCGCCTGCAGCAAGTAAGGTAAATTCCCCGAGAGGGGTCAGTACGAAATAAGTACTGAGTATGTAAGGCGCAAATGAAACTTTATAACACATGAACATACTAATGAACTCAATACAAATGAATAGACAATGTGAGTAAGTCACTATATTGCATTTTGGGAACCATGTGGATTGCTTTCATTACTTTTGTCACTTTCTTTACAATCAATACTCACTTGTTATCACATATGTCACAATGTACCCGGGCCCCGACTGATCAGTGGGTCTTTCATATCATCATATAGGGATCGAGTCGAGCTAGGCTTATGCCCCTAGACTTGCCACCCTTGGGATCGAGTCGAGCTAGGCTTACGCCCCTAGACTTGCCACCCATAAATCCATATCTCGGGATCGAGTCGAGC
Organism: Capsicum rhomboideum; assembly: GCA_031232105.1. NCBI lineage: Eukaryota > Viridiplantae > Streptophyta > Magnoliopsida > Solanales > Solanaceae > Capsicum > Capsicum rhomboideum. Next base: position 10,007,998 of record CP124716.1, read on the forward strand.
TAGGCTTACGCCCCTAGACTTGCCACCCGTACTTGATCATTGACCACATTTGCATTACTTTGTTCATTACTTTGAGATTGATACTTTGATAGTCATAACATCACTTTGGAACACAACATTGTTGGAAACTTTGAATCATTGACCAATGAGTGAAGGACATGTGAATAAATATCAATGAGAAATATAACATTACTAGCACCATGATACCATTGGAACCATTGGATAATAATCCATGAACAAGAGACACAAGTATAGGCACTATTGGAATATTGGTACGTAACTTTATTTGAGCTTTCGGAACATTAACCATAAATATAAGAAATGGGAGTCACAATTGATCAATGAGTAGGAAATATATGACAATGACCATGGATAAGTGCATATGGGATACCTTTGTACATTTCGGCATAGAACTAGTGAAATGTCAATGTGAACACTATTGGCAGTAGAAAGATACGGACAAAGTAACCTTACATACCTTTGTTTCCAAGTATGGATATGTTAGTCTATGTAGGAAGACAGTGGTCCAGCTCCTGTTTTACGTCTTACTCTACAAGACAAGTTCATACCGGAATTTACATTAGCAACTAGCTACCATGTAGGCGTACACGACGTCAATGAGCTATACGACTGCCGTACAATGTCATGTTCCCCTTACAAGACAATTCAAGGCCTTATCATATCAACAACATCACAACACTATGCACATTGACCAAGAAATCCTATACCGATAGCATTTTATACCTCACTTACCTTTTACGCGTTTCTCTTTATCATTCCGTCACATTTACGTCGTTATAACAACATGTGAACAACCTTTCATACTTCATACAGTCCCAACCACCTTCATACGATACTTTAAAGTCATTTAAACGACACCCCAAGTTGATATTTATATCCAAAAAGGGTATCGGGGCTTTCGGGGATCAATCAGTGACGGAAACACACAAAACGAAATCTGGAGGTGACATGCGCTGCCACCTGCGCACGCAGGTGGCTGGATGCGTGCGCAGGTGGCTTCCTGGAAAATTCCAGAGCCATCTGCGTTGGCATCTGCGTCCGCAGATGCCTCATCTGCGGGGGCGGATGCCCGTTTTGGTCCGAAATGACTTTTTTTGGGTCTTTTAATGCCATGAATGGTCCATGATCACAATCAAACATATTTGAACATCTTATTGATCATATTAAACATCAACAATCAGCCATGGCCTCACAACACACATAACGACACCCAAAACTAAATTCCACGGCCAAAACGACACCAAAACCACAATCGATTTCCCAATAACCATTACACATGTTATGCACAAGACTCCAACAAAGTAAGACCATAATAACATATCACATGTAAATATCTACTCCACCAAATTCATTCTCTTCAAAACCACAAGTCCAAAATCAAGCTTACAAGACAACCCACCCTTCAATTTAGCAAACATGCACACTTCACTTTTTTTGTGAACTCCTCAATAGTCCACCAACATAACCAACACAATATACACCATATACCATGCATAATATATAGTATTCCATCATAATAAACACTTAACAAGACTTATCAATGGATGATTTTGGCCAAAAGAGTGACTTGGGGTTTCTTGAGAGCAAAGGGAATTTTGTGGAAAATCCTAGAATGTTATGAGAGTTTTAAGGGAATAAAAATCTGATTTTTTTCTCTATATATAGGCCCTCATGTCTCCCTTATCCTTTTACATAGCATTTAATGCTATATGGATGGGTCAAATAAATGTAAATGGAAGAATGGGTCAAAAAATAACCTTTTGGGCCATGTCTTCTTATGAAATTTGGGTTTCAATTAAGGGACCAATTTGTGCAAGCCTTTAAATGCCCACACTTTAATACCCAATTCATCAATTCTCCCATGTTGTCATATTTCCATAAGTGTTACGGTTGTTAGCTCGACGTAGCAATGTACGGGGTGTTACAGCATATGACATTGTTAGTTGGGAATTCATGAAAGAAGCTTTAAAAGGATATGAATTTCCTATTCCTTTTATTCACCTTGTGATGCAGTGTGTGACTTCTACTCAGTTTTCCATTAAAATTAATGGAGAAGGACATGGTTATTTGGAAGGAAATAGGGGCTTGAGACAGGGTGATCTTTTGTTTTTTTTGCTATTTGTTTTTGTCATGGAATACTTAACAAGGAAACTGAAGGAATTGAATGTAAAACCAGACTTTCAGTATCACCCTAAATGTAAGGCTACCAAGCTTACACTTAATATTTTCAGATGATTTGATGCTATTCTGTAAGGGTGACGTGGTATCTATTCAGTATATTATGGAGGCTATTACTCACTTTAGTGCAGCAACTGGACTTGTGGCTAACTTGGAGAAGTCAAGTATATATATATCAGGTGTAGCAGATGATGTCAAGTAGAGTATATTAAAACAAATAGGTTTCACACTTGGCTCTAGGTCTGCCTCTTTCAGCAAGAAAATGGAAAAAATTAGATTGTCACCAGTTGGTAGAGAAGATTATTAGCAAAATCAATACTGGCTATTCCAAGCAACTATCATATGCAGGCAGGTTACACGTTATAAATGCAGTGTTGTTTTCTATACTTAACTTTTGAAGGGCTGTTTTCATCTTACCTTAAAGTGTGTTGAAGGAGGTAGACAGAAAATGTAAGAAGTACCTTTAGGGAAAAACTATAAGTCACAGGAAAGTTTATTTGGTGGCATGGTCAAGAGTTTGTTTACTAAAGAAATTTGGAGGTCTGAATATCAAAGGTTGTGAGGACTAGAATGTAGCATCTATTGGGAAGCTGTTGTAGCAATTAGTTTCTAAACAAGATGTCTTGTGGGTTGAATGGGTTAATGAAGTATATATGAAAGCTAATGGTAATGTCTGGTCTCACAACCCACCACAAGATAGTAGCTGGTATTGGAAGAAGTTGCATAGTCTGAAACATAAAATGACTCATTGGTATAGAAGAGGGACATATAAGCTTACTGAATCAGGATCCTATTCAGTTTCTAGAAGCTATATTGAATTAATGGGACCAATGATCAGATTTGGGAAGACTGAATTAATGTGGAGTGTTGTGTTATTACCGAGACATAAAATGATTTTATGGTTACCTTATCAGGACAGACTGTTGACTAAGGAAAGATTATTGAGGTTGCAGGTTCTCTTTTCTAGAAACTCAGACTGCTGTTTGTGTGACTTGGGATTACAGGAGACTCATCAGCATTTATTTGTGGAGTGTAGTTGGATGTCTGAAGTGAGGGATATATTAAGCAAATGGTCAGACATATCTCTTCCTGCTAAGAAGGTCAAGGAGAGGATGCATTGGATCAAAGCTAGGCATTGGAAGAGATTTAAGAAGGAGATTACAACAGCATTGAATGGAGGACTCATCTACTATACTTGGCAGACTCGCTATTGGAAACTATATAGAAGATTGACTATTAATGCACGTTTCATTGTTGTACAGCTACAAAAAGAAATCAGAGAAAAAGTGGGCATATTCATAGGCTCAAAGAGAATTGCAGGTAGTCATAGTATTATACAGAGGATTTGTAATTAGTTACAATTAAGTGGTTGGCAGTTTTCTTGCTTTTGTGTTTGAGATTAGAGGTATTGGTTCAGCCTAACTAGGGGACCAAACCTCTCAGTCCTTTGTAGGTTGTAATAGATGTTTTGTTTGTTGGTATGGTATATTCACAGTTAATTGCCAAAAAAATAATAATAATATTTTCTGAATTCAAAGAAAGAAAATATAACTTTTGAAACATGTGGTCTTAAATATGTCATAATATTCGTATGAGTAGAATTAGACATTTGAAACTTGTAGACTTAAACATGTGATAACATTTGTGTAACTTTACAAGTTTTTCATTAAGAACAAAATAAGAAATCTAAATTAAGTTATTCATTCTTTCTAAAAATAGAGTAAGAAGAAAATAGTTCATATAAATTGAAACGGGGGGTTGAGGTACATAAATGATTTAATGAAGGTGAATGACAAAGGAATAGAGGTGGTAAAACTCACCCAAACCCATGTAACTCGCCTATTAATACAATGGCCTACATAGCCAGCACTTTCAATTTTATTAGGATATTCCATTTTGACACTTGAACTTAAGGGTGACAAATGGATGAATTGGATCGAATTTGGATAGATTGAATATAGATTGAGATAAAATGGATTGGATTGCAATCCACCCATATAAAATAAAGGTAACTATAGATTTGGTTAAATATGATTTGGGTAAAATGGTTCTAACCCACTTTAATCTCCTAAAGCCTAAAACGATAAAATCTAGGCTAACTTGATTTACAAATTGTTAGTTATCAAATTAGCGAATGCATCTATTAGCTCTTTTTACTCGGGATCCGACACCCAATTCTTAGTGGAGACCGAAGACACGATCGCGACTTAGGACCTAAGACCCAACCTCGACTCGAGATCCTAGACTTAACCCTGAACTAGGACCCAAACATGATCTCGAGTTGAGACCCGATCTCAACTCGAGACCTGAGAACTGACCCTGACTTTAGACCTGAGATCGAACCCCAGACCCAAACCCGACTCGGGACTCGAGACCAGAGACCTAACCCCAACTCAAAAATCAAGATTAGACCCGACTCGAAACCCAAGATCTGACCCCACTCAAGACCCGAGACCCGACCCTGACTCTGAAATCAAGACCTGATCTCTAGTCGGGACCCGAGATGCGATCCCAACTCAATACCTGAGATCTGACCTCGACTCGGGACCCGAGATCCGACCTCTGAACCCCTGACTCGACCCAAACTCAGGACCCAAGACCTGAGCCCGACATGGGACCAGAGACCCAACCCCGACTCTTTGAGACCCGAGACCCGATCCCAACTCGAAACCCAAGAATCGACCTTGACTTCGGACCTGAGACCCTGCCCTAACTCCAAACCTGAGACCCGACCCCGACTCGGGACCCGAGATCCAACCCCTTCTCGGGAACCGAGACCCAACCCGACTCGAGACCCGATCTCGACTCGGGACTCGACCCCGACTCCCACCCACAAATCTTGACCCTGACCCAAAATCCTAAATCCCGAGACTCTATCATGACTTTGATTTATAGAAAAGAATATGATTTAAAATTTACAGCGTAACTGTACGTGTAAATATGAGTTTGTATGTGGATACCCATATTTGTCCATATTATTATGGGTTAAAAAGAGATTGAAGTCCATATTTACCCAACTAAAATACAAGTGATCCAACTCATTAAAATGTGGGTAATATGGGTTTATTTTACAAATATGGGTTGAGATTTCCACCCCTATTTTAACTCTTGTTCCAATTGAATACATCAACTTCTGATAAAATGTTCCAATTATATACTTTCTATTTTAAAAAAATTGCACGCCTTTTCGTTCATCTATTAGATAGTCAAGTTATCATCTCTTTAATTAAACGTATCCATCTCAAGTAGAAATTGTCTGGGGTTTTATGGCTTCCTGAGACAAATGTGTATAATTAAAGAAAATGATATATTTTGTATAGTTAACTTAACTACACAAATGAGAACACACGCAAAAAAAAAAAATTAAATTAAATTTAAACCGAAAGTGTCTAATTAAAACATTGTATTATGAGTTGGAGTGTTCAATTGAAACTAGACTAGCTATTAACTCATATGGAAGGCGCTTGATACACATAATGCGTACATTTGGCAAAATATGTCAACATAGATGATGTAGCTAGCTAGCCTGATGGGTGATGTTAAATATTTCAAATTAGTAAGACACTGTAGTGTGTGACATGGTTCATGAGGGAGGTTAGCCATGACTCATCATGAGCTACTTACGTAATAGTTAATACTGACAGGAACAAAATGGAGAAAAGAACAAAATTGCCAACCACTTACTGTAATATTGTTATGTATCGATCACTAAAAACAGAAAGCTAATTAAGCCTCATGAATCTTGACATAGTGCTTACCTTTTCTTGCATAATCCTCACATATCTTATGATATATCAACCTGTGTGTCCGAAGCAATATAAGTAGACGAATGGAAATAGGCACCGCATGTAATATTATACTAGCAATAATAGCAATATAGCATGAAGCATCAAGCACGCACTTAAAATATTAATCATTTCACCATTATTTTGGGGGTACAAAGTATACTGTCACAACTCCCAACTTACATTACTTACAATAGAGGTACTTTGTGAAAAGATTGATTGGGAAAAAGTTGTATATGCAAAAATTATACTCGTTTACTTTTACTTTTTCATTCTACTAAAAATATATAGATCTTCTTTTTTACTTGTCTACAATATATCAAGAGAAAAATAAATTTTTTTTTCAATTTGACCTTAATGTTAACTACTTACCCTCCAAATCATTTTTCAAATTCGTTGAGACCACATACCAATTAATATTGGAATTATGATAGGATATGCACTTCATTTATTATTTTTTAAATGGAGTGCAAAATCCATTGCAAACAACTAAAAGTTAACGGAGTATGTTGCAATTTTTTAAAGACCTTTTGAGTGTGCCTAGCACAAAGACTTTTCTTCTAACAAAGAATTTACTTTGCAAGCAAAAAAAAAAAAAAAAAAGAATTTACTTAGGTTATTCTTTCGGAAATTCTTGTGTCTAAGGACCTCTTGAAAGGCTTTGCTTATTTATTTGTGTTTAGCACAAACAATGATTTTATTTACTTATTCAAAAAAATAAATATTGTAGATTTTGATTTAGAATCAAAACTTAATCACTAATCACCAAAGCTAATAGTAAAGTATCAGTTAATTTTGATATTTTTTATTAAGAAAATATTGTTGTAGACTCTCTGGAATTTGATGTACATCTAGGATTGGATTTGGAAAAGGGCTTCTGTTAGGTGAATGGTACTTTAGCCTTCACCCTCTAAAACAGAAACTTAATTGGGCCTTCGGAAGAAACTCCTTTTTTGGGATTTTTACCCGAATAGCCAGACAGATTTACTGTTTATTTTTTTTAATCAATATACATAGATTATACACATATTATAAATAGATTATACATACATTATATATCTGACTGTAATTTTTTAGTTTAATCAATTGGATGGACGGCCATTTAGAATTCTCCTTTTTGTTTTTCTGAGCAACATCTATGAGAAATTGTCTGATTCCATAGAAGCCCAAGGGCCCAATTTTCTCGTCCTATACGATTCTTTTGCTGGTTTCATTTGGGCTGAAGAAGTCTGGCACTACTCTGCCGGAAACAAAGGAAAAAATTGTAGCAATTGCATCTGGTAGCCAATACTAATTTATGTATATATAATATTGTTTAAGTTATATTCGAATTTTAAAATAAAATATTTAACTTGTCGTCAATATTGGTGAACATCAAACCTATGGTTTCACTCTGGTAAAATGGTTACAAAAACTGAGATTCTTCTTCCTTTTTGTTTGTTCCGTTTGGGCCCAACTGATCCTAAAAGGACTCCATCGATGGAGTAATAGATAAAGTTTAAAAGTATGTTCAAAACTAGCTAGCGTTTGACCATAGATTTTAATCAGATTTTGAAAACCAGATATTCAAATGTTTTTAAGCTCCCCAAAACTAGACCAGCTTTGGATTTTTGGGACTTTCACTCACAAAACGTCAAAATTTTTCAAGTAAAATGCATGTCCAAACACAATTCAAATTGCAAAAATCACAACTTCAAAAACAAAAAATTTTAATTTCAACTTCCAAATATATGGTCAAACAGAATTTAATACTGGTACTTGATTTATAGAGATGTAATCATGCAAAATGTTGGCTAATGCAAATTTCATACATTCATGTTTGAAGTTATGCTTTGCAAGAGTCTAACGTTGGATCTAAATTGGACTTGGTTCAAATTGGAGCACAATTTAGACATATAAGCCTATGACTTGCAAAGCCCAACGTCAAATTCGTATATTTGAATTATGAAAATTGAAATATGAATTTTCAACTTGATGCCAGTAAAAGAACCAAATATTTCATTGAATTTAATAAAATGGCTTACATACGCCACTCGTAAAAGGTGGTGGCATTGGTAAGTAATGAAGAACTAGATAATGTCACGCGGCAAAATCTGATACTAGTAAAGTTCCGTTAGTGGCACGAATTGAACCAAGTATGCCACGGTTGACATGAATAAGCTCAAATATTAACGGATGACATGACAGAGCTATTTTTGAAAATTCGATTGCATATTTGACTTTCTCCCAAATATAAAACGGTGGCACATCTTGTTTATGCATATCACACACCTTTTCAAAGTTGCAAGTCGCATACCAAAATAACTAGGGAGCACTGTACACCCAAAATAAAGTAGTACTAATTTTTTGCAACTAGAATTTAACAAGAGAATCTTGAGCCCCTCTATGAAATGCTCATTAAAGAAAACACATATCTAGATAAACCTTCAACTTAAAGCTAGTACATAAAACATCATACAATACTTTACAACTCCCATGGCTTAGCAGCAAGATATTACATTCTAGCCAGACATGATTTGCTAGTACAGCACATAGATATGGTGAAATTAAATAAGCTAGGTCCACACGCTACACAGTACTTGTAAGCAAAGATGAAAATTAAGGGCACTTGGTCTTGTTGCCATGGGTAGTCATTTCTGTGTAACACTTGCCACACTTCTCTCTGTTGCCAAAGGTCCCTGGTGGCACACATTTGCACCTTACACAACATGTTCCACATGCCCTAGCACACACATTGGGCCTCGAGTGCAAACTGCATCTGTATTTGCACAACCCTCCGCAATCCAACTGACTTGGAGGTGGAGCTGGCGCAGGAGCTACAGCCAAATCCCCATTGTTCAAGTATTTTGCAACCTTTAGAACTGCAAACAGTAAATCACTTCTATTAATTGAGGATAATAGTTGGATAAATGGCTGTCCTTCAATTTAATGAGTGAAACATTGGTACAGTGTCCAATTTTTTTACGTGATTTAGGATATGACAAATACAAACGCGTTTACATTGCCTAAGAACATGAATACGTCTTTAGCCTTCAAGAAAATATATAAATGTCTCGTAACACTTTTATCTATTGCTATTTGATTTGTATTGGATGGCAATATTTGCACTTTACTGCATTTTTTAAACCACTTGTCAAATTTTGTTCCTTCCATTGGGATAAATTTCGCCAGTTGGATAAATATTTTTTCCCCATACAAATTTAGCCCACTGAATTAAGGGGACAATTGAAAAAGTGGTCTAAGAAAAACTGCAGGTGCAAGACTCAATACTTTATTTCGTGTTCTGTCACAGCCAACCTTAATTGAAGTTCACAATTAAAATGCAAATATAAAATCAATGTGTATAGAAAAGGACATCAGGAGGAATTCATGAAGATCTCAGGATTATTGGTGACTTCACTAGTCACTCTCATCACTATTCTTTTCCAGCAACCCATGTATTTGTCAGGATTATATCAGGCTAATTCGTAATCTCTGTTTTATTTTACTTGCCAAACTACATCTCTTAATAAAATATTTATTATAAATTTATTTTACCATAGAAATTTTAAATTTGACTAGTCCTGCTACTTTATGTAGTTGGTTAATGACATGTAGTATTGGATAAAAATAATATTTCTCTTAATAAGCTAAAGCAAACAAGTAAAACAAATCTATTTTAATTTAAAAATCAAATAAAATGAAACAGAGGAAGAAGGATATTCTATTTCTCAACTGAAATGTCACAGTTAACTATTGTAGTACAAAGCTCAACCCTACAATCTAAATTAAAAGTTTAACCTTTGACATTTCAACTTATAAGTCACACTCATCACTGCTTTACTTGGGAAGTCATAATGTGGCAAATTTAATTTCTGCAGTTGCAGATTCAATTAATGTGACCTTCAAGTATTCCGGTCAACCGAACCATCAGAGGTGCATTTATTCAATTAATTAATGCATAAGCACGGCCACTTGATTGAAAATTGTAAGGGCAGGATTGGTGGAGTAGTATTCTTGTTAAGTAACGGCACTTAGAAGAACAGTTTCATAGTTCACTCAATAGATGGTGTTTGTAGCTCTTATAATTAATTAATTAATGAATGAAATTGAAGTCCAGTGCCATATGTACAAACCAAAATACTAAACAACCTCAAAGCAAGATCTCTCCTAAATAGATAGTGCAGTAATTTTTATTAACAGTACGTAATAACAAAGCAAACTTCTGTAGCATGTTAAGACTCACCAATGTCTTGAACTAGCCGCCTATTGGCTCCTCTGGTGAAAACCTGGAAAGGGGAAAACAAACAAATGTTTACAGGACGAGTAGTAATCAATTTTTTATATAACCATATGAATATTATGACATATTAGCAACACTAATATTATTATGCACAAAATTTTCAAGTCTTGCATAAAACAAGGTGTCAATGGGAGTATGAAACTGAATAAAATAAAACAAGTTAAGAGTAAGTTAGAGGTACACGAAATGCCTGGCTGAGGCCAACATGTTGTGGTTTATCTTCTTCCACTTCCTTTAGATCAGTTAAAGAAACCTGCATGCATATATGGAATTAAAAGACCACTTGTGCGCCATTTATATATATATATATAAGCTAATAAGTGGTGTAGAGGAAGACTATATATTATACCTGGGCCTTAACAGTAGCCAAAAACAGAACAAAAAGAAGTACTACACGAATAGCAATCGCCATGACTATGAGTACTGCAGTTCCTCCTCACTCTCTTAACTCCAACACTTAGTTGAGTTGAACTTAGGCTCCATGTTTTATAATTGAAGAAGTCATGATTCATGTATGGGCCGGGACCCTCCTTGTTAGCTAGCTGCAAGCTGTGTTTAATATGGAGCAGTAGTAATACACAGCTGTTAATGTCCTCCATCAACTACTCGAGTCCTTTGTACGTTACGTTTCGAATTTCGAGCTAGCTAGCCTCCAAGATATTTTTATTTGGTAACTTTGCCCCACATATGTACCAGACTGTAACGCCATATATATGAGAAAACATGTGTTACTTTTGCTTCTAAAGTTTCTACTTATTTGCACTGGCAAACATTTCCTTTAACATGACATTTCATTTTCATTGTGATCAAAAGGAAAAGTAAAAAATGGAAATCTTTGAGATTAGCGTCACTTCCAACTTGACCAATTGAAATTTTCGAAAAATCTTTTGAATTTGAATGAGTTTAAATTATATGTACTCCATTAATACAAGAAAAAATATATACTATTAGGTTATTTAAATCATCATCACCATCATCATCATACCCAGTATATTCCCACCAAATGGAGTCTGGAGAGGATAAAGTATACGCAGTCCATACCACTACCTTAGAAGAAGTAGAGAAGTTGTTTCTGATAGACTATCAATTGTTTTCTTGAAAGTATGAAATCTATAATTTTAAAAATAAGATAGGTTATTTGCTATAATAAGTAAATGTAACGTAATAATAAAAAAAAGATATCTCGTATTTATAATGTATATAACTTTAACTTTTTATATATTATATTATTATATATTGTTATCAAATTAGGATCTCATGAAAGGGTTTAATAAATCTCAATAATTTTGATTCAAATCTCATATTTATATTAAAACATTGCTTAATACATATAAATAATATACTATTTAAAATCATAAATAAAAAAATTAAAACAATTGTAAGTATAGCCAGCAAGCTAGTAATCGCCCTTTTTAGGACACGTGTCTTTTGATGAGGGGCCATCATCATTGGATCCAAAAATATCTGTCATCGGTTTGGTCACTTCGTCACACTATGGGCCGTACTATTGGGCCTTTAACAACTGTTGATATTTATTAAGGGTGTCAAAGTGAGTCCAAATTAAGTGAACTCGTTCAATCCAACCCAAAATTTATGGGTTGGGCTCAAGATAATTTATAATTGGGTTCAATTTCAACCCATCAAACCTAAATTCATTTTTAAAAGATCTTCAATTGAGCCCAACTCAATCTTCACTTCAACCCATTTAATAAGAAACATGATTTTCTTAATGAAAGAGGAGAAAACAAGTGACAACTAAATTATTTTATAAAACTTTTTAAATTTTTTTTTTCTTACCCCCCTAACCCACCCCACCCTCCTACGCCACCGCACCTGTCCCCCCTCGCCCCAAGAAAAAAAAAATTTAATTTTTTCTTTTTTAAAAAACTTTTTGTAAAATATTTTTTCTCACCCCAAACACACACACACCTCGAACCCTCTTAACCCCCCACCCCACCCTACCCAACACACACACAAAAAAAAAAAAAATCTTAAAAAATTTCATGGATAATATTTTTCCTCTATACCGAACACACCCATAGTATATTTTATTTCATTGGTATAATATTTTGTGACTTTCATTTTTATATTAAGAACTTGTTTTTTTATTTTTTTGAGTTGGAATTCAATTTATAGTTACAAGAAGTAAATATCAATATGTTAATATTATTAAAATTAAGTGGATCAAATTGGGCAAATTAAGACCCAACCCAATTTTCAGCCCATTTTAGCCCAACCCATTTGAACCCAGAGTAAATTTGGGTTGGGTTCAACCCATTTTAATATCTTCAATTTTAGCTCAACCCGTCCATTTAACACCCCTAATATTTATCATCAGATCATCACGCATGGACAACAGAGAGATCAACGATGGAGCCCAATAAATAAAACGTAAAGCAGAAAATTACAGCTAGTGCCCTCAAAGTGCTTGGTTTCAAATTTTTATCCCCCAAAATGTGTGTTTTTGAATTTTTATCCCTACTTAAAAGTTAGTTTTAACATTTGTCCATAAGGTAGAAATTGTGGTCAATTAAACAGGTTCATTATCTTGAAATATCTTGAATGTCTGCCTTAAGGGCAAGAGTAAGATTTTGTGTCTATGAGCAACAACCCTAGTGGTTTGTTTAGTACAAAGGATAAGAGATAACTAATTTCGAAATAAATTTTAGGATGAGCTTATCCCATGTTTGATTGGAATACAATGCATGCGACCTTGATTAGTTACCCTGAAATTTTAGAGTTATTTTTATCCCACCTTGAGAATGGGATAACTTAGGGGTGTCAAATGGACGGGTTGGGCTGAAATTAGAGATATTAAAATGGATTAAATTAGAAATTAGGTTGGGTTAGTTTAAAGGGTTGGGCTAAAAATTGGGTTATGTCTTGATCCGCCCAATTTAACACATTTAATTTTAATAATATTAACATATTAATATTTACCTCTTATAACTATATTTTGAATTCCAACTCAAAAAATAAAAAAGCAAGTTCTTAATTTTGAAAATGAAATCACAAAATATTATACCAATGAAATAAGATATACTATAAGTGTGCTCGGTATAGAGGAAAAATATTATCCATTAATTATTTTTTTTTAAAAAAAATTAATCTTTTTTTTGCGTGGGGGTTAGGGTGGGGAAGGGGGAGGGGTTTGTGTGCGTTTGGGGTTGAGAAAAAATATTTTTAAAAAGTTTTTTAAAAGAAAAAAAAATTAAATTTTTTTTTGGGTGGGGGGAGGGGTGCAGTGGGTTGCGGGGGTAAGAAAAAAAATCTAAAAAAAGTTTAGTTGTCACTTATATTTTCCTCTTTTATTAAAGAAATCATGTTTCTTATTAAATGGGTTGAAGTGAAGATTGAATTGGACTTTGAAGATCTTTTAAAAATGTGTTTAGGCTTAATGGGTTGAGATTGAACCAATTGTAAATTATCTTGAACCCAACCAATAAATATTGAATTGGATTGGGTTGGGTGAATTCACTTAATTTGGGCTCACTTTGACACCCTAAGATAACTAATCTCAGGATAGTTATTTCGAATTAACTTGTTTCCAACCAAACGGTTTCTAAGTTTTAACTTTTGCCTATAAGACAGAATTTCTAGTTAATTGAGCAGTTTCATTATTTTAAAATGTTTTGAATATGTGTTTTATGGACAAAAAGTAGAACCTATGTATGATGAACAACATATCCAAGTTCTAACTTTTGTCTATAAGACAAAACTTATGATCAATTATGTAAATTTATTGTATTAAAAATATCCTAAATATATATCTTATGGGTAAAAGTTAAAATTTTTGTCTTATGAGCAAAAATTTGTTTAGCGTGAGGTCAGACCATCTCTTGTGGAGGTCATTTTATAAAACTTTGGACCCGTTTGGCTATGAATTTTTTTCATTTTTTTTCAGAATTTTATTTCACTTTAATGAAAAAAGTGAAATTTTATGGTGTTTGACCATGAATTTTTTTTTACTAAAGTGAAATAAAATTTCAGAAAAGTAAAAATAACTTTTTCTTGTTTTCACTTTTACTTTTCTCACAAAAAGTCAAATTTATTTTTATGGTCAAACATAACTCTAATTCTAACTCTAACTCCAAAAAATTTAATTTTCATGACCAAATGCCTACTTTATTTATGAAAATTAAAATATCAAGACTGGCCAATTTTAGAATCATCTCTAAACTTAACCCTAGTTAAAGTGGTTGGTGGCCGAATGAACCTACTGTGTATTCCTCGAAAGAGAAACAAAGAGAACCAAACGTCAGTCAGTACAGCCTTGTCATATCACTATCCTATCATACAGTGCAGTGGAATCCAGCTGTGTTTATCTGTTACCACTTACGACACTAAATCGTACTGATCCGGACACTGTTTACTACCTCTTGGGTCGTTTGATGAAATGGAATAGATAAGAAAATCTTATCAGTTAGGGATATTTTATGTAATTAGTTATCTACCTGTATATGAAATAGCTAATTTTATTATTTTAATATTTTTTATGTTTTATTTTATGTGACATATTTTTATTTTTTTTTTATCTCAGAAAGAATGTTATTTTTTTTTATTTGATAACTATTTAAAGACACCTTTCCACTTATATTCTTATTGATTCCACCTAATTATAAAAAGAATACTCCTTTTTCTTTATTTACTTTTCTAAAAAAAACAATCCGATAAACTTCACAAAGTCTTTACTGATTCTTAAATTCTGTATTCGATTAAAAGGTGACACATAAAATGAAACGAAGGGAGTATAAATGGTAAGAGTCAAGGGTGTATCGAAAATATTTTTCTACCTGACAAGGTAGAGATAGTACATGCATACACACTACCTTCCCGATCTCTACTTATAGGACTACACTGGTACGTTGTTGTAATATAAATGATGAGATAAGATAATATTGAACTAATTAAAACCCATCATTAAATGGAGAGTAAAATAATACCATATTTTATTTTGAGTTTATTCTCTGTAGGAATAAACGATGTCTTTAAAAAAAAAAAACAATTTGTTTATTATACTTTTGATCCAAAAGTAACAATAAACACATTTTTTAACCAAACTATTAACAAAGGACATTTAACTTTTATCTAACAAGAAAATTTTTTTCTTGAAAAAATATGGTGAAATGCTGGTTCCTATCCAGATGGAACTACTGTCCGTAGTCTACTGCAGATAACAGTTGCCAGTTGCCACTGGTTTCTTCTAGCACAGTAGAATTAATGGGAATGCGTTGTACTAATTTTATCAAGTATTGCTAATAGAAATACCTTTTCACCTTATTTTCAATACAAATTGCCATATAAGTTATGCCAGTATTAATGATGCATGAAATGAAAAAAAACAATCCAACAATGAGAACAAGAAGCTAATACCTCTAAAAACAATAAAATTCCACGAGTTAAACAATGAGAACATTAACTGAATCAAATAGAACATAGCTGGAAGATAATAAACCGGAGATGAGAAAGAAAACACACACACACACATCTGGAACAGATAATAAACCGGAAGATACAACAGATAATTAACTTTTGCATGCTCGTAATGCTTTTAAGCATATGAACAAAATTCATGTGACAAAAGCTTTTTAAGTGTATTTTACATTTCCATCTTGACCTATATCTCATGAGAATGCTCTTAATATACCTTTTGAATGTAAGATGTAGTATACAAAATTGAACAATTTACCTAAACCCTGTGTATCTTGCCTGCTGCATAAGATATTTGAGGATATACATCTTTTTATATCAGCGACCAGAGGCCACAATATCCAGCCATGCTGCATGATCTCCGTCTACAGGTGTTGGCATCAACACCACAATCATCTTCACTGAAACATCTATGATCAGCACGAGTATCAGGGATGTGGCAAGCACTTTCAAGTCGCCTTTCGTTTGATTCATGGTGAATCATAGAAGCTGGACAAACTTGAAGCGACATGGCACTGGTTCGTTTTATCTGGTTTCCATTCTGCACAAGTTGAATAATTCGTCATCCATTGAACTCATGTTGATATGATTTTACTAGAGTAAATGATAGATTTGTGCAATCAACTAAACTAGAACTTGTAAACAGACCAAAAACAAGCGGAAAGACAAAGGGAGACACACTTATCAACAGCAATGTTTCACTAGATCATCGAAGTCTCTATCCTATTTCCTTTAAATCTTCCATCTAGTAATGTCTTGTGAGTTGATGAGAATATGGGTGAGAACCTGTGTCAGTAAATCAGTTTACCCAATATTAACAGAGGGTACTTCACTGTTGTGCCAAAAATTTGGAGCCAATTTTTTTTGTCAACAGAACTTTAAGGAAAACACGAAAAATAGGTAACCCCTGCCAACTAGCAGTCAACCACCTAAACAAATCTAATGGCTACCAATTGACTGCCATCAAATTTCAAATCTAAGGTGATACAGTCTAAATAATGTTTAGAAAGCATTGTCTACTGTGAAAAGGTAAAAAGAAAGCTTTTAATGGCCTTCATTAAAGAAAATGCCAAATTTATAAAATCTTAATCATCAAATTTCATTTAAAAATGATTGGAATAGGATGGTTTATCGAGTCTTTATTCGTTTTCCATCTTATTTAAGAAACTGAAAAAGATATCACAAAGATACAGGTACAGACAGATGTATGAACACTGAAGGGGCAGCATTAATAAGCGGCTAAGCGCTAGTATGTGATCTGATGCAGCAGATACAACTACTACTCTCTAAGGAATAATTCAGGATGCACCTACTTGCCATTGGAAATGAAGAAAAAGAGCATGAAAAGGAAAAAGAAGAAGGCCATGAAAAAGGAACAACTTTACTTGTAGAACTAGAGAACACAGACTAATCACAATTGCTAATGGAAAGGGAAATGTACCTTGATAGAACTTCCATTACTTAGATTATAAGCCTCGGGAAGCTTCTCATGCCAATTGCTTCTAACCGGCAGGGGATGTCCCTCAGTTGTAAATATGTAATTTTGATTAAGCAGAAACGAGTCATCAAAAAGTAGATACAAATACTTACACCTGCAGAAATCAGACGAAAAATTATATTGCTATAAGTGCATGGATGATCAGTCATATTAGGAGGGACACTTTACCAAACATCAGTCAGCTGCCATGCTATATGATTTGCGCGCATAAGATGAAGGTACAAATGACTTACGTTTCTGCAAGGAAGAAACTGTGCTGATGGTCTTCCAATTGCATTGTAGTCACATCCCTAACGCTGGCAAAGCCACCTTTAACTCTTGTATGTGCATTCAGAGAATTCATTATTGATTCACCCACTTCCATATACCATGGATCTGCTAACGAGAAAACTACTATATTATTCAAGGTTAGAGTAAAGGATGTATTTCAAAAAAAAAAATTAAAAGCTAAAAAATGGCTATTTTGAATATACCAGAATTATGACTATGAAAAAATCTAAAAGAAGAGTTGCACACCTTTGGTTGCTTGGTATAGGTAAAATGTGGACTCCGCCAATTCAGGACGTAAAGGATAGTATTTTTCAGTAGGATGCAACATCTGATGGTCCAGCAGATACCTAAATTATTCAAAAGCGTCCTATAAGAAAAAGTGAAAAACAACCATCACAGTAAAACCAATTATGCTAAAGCTAGCGTAAAACCAATTATGCTAAAGCTAGCTTATTGCATGGAAAGCAGAGGTGGAAGCAGGAAAAAAGACTTGGAGAACAAAGGAAAGAATGGAGGAGAAACATCCTTACCTCTCTGGAATAACTCCATATTTTTTCCACACCTTGAAAAATTCACGATGTGATGAATTAGCTGCCTCGATATCCCCAACAAGAACCTGAAACCAAAGAATCACGTTGGTTTATTGGTTACCACTTTACAGTTTTCCTAAGGATAGGGAAACAGTAGCATATAAGAAGTGGACTAGATGTCCTCGTTCTTGACTAAAAACTATATCAGTTTCAGGAAAAACTTATAAGCTACAGATTTCCTTCTTACCTGCAGACCGGGCCAGAATGCTTGAAGACTTGTGAGCTGCCAGTATGTTGCTACTCCTGTTCTCATGTCAGCTTCATGATACCTACATTGAATTAAATGTTCTGATCTTGGTCTGATTGCTAAATTCTAGGACAAAACTAATGCATCATACATAATTCTCAACAGTAGATTTGGTGAAACACAGGCTAGAATAGAAGAATTTCAGGGAGGAGACAGATAAAAATAAAGAACAAGGACAAACGACATGGTTCCACCATTTTCCGTTCCTGTTTTAGGCAATTGTCAGTTTGCCACAAGCAGAAATGGGATTACCGAGGCTAAGGTACGAGGAATCAGTTTAACTGCTAAATATGATGGCAATAAAGAATTCAAAATTTCAAAATAACGTGTGATTATAGTACCATGGGCCATGTCTAAAATATTTCTGCACAGCAACATAAGCAGATTGAAACATCTTCCAAATTTCATCTCTTCCAAAAAGAACATAGGCTTTCATTAGATACTCATAGAAAGAATCCACACCTAAAAAAAGAAATGAAATATCATACTGCATTGTTGTGAAGAGAAACAGTCAATCAAGGAAGGGCGGGGACATTATTTATCTAGGAAAATGAGAACCATGGAATCATAAGACATCTAGACAAAGTATACGTTACTAAATCGAGAAAATGGTTGTGGAGAAGTCTCCTAAAAGTGCTCTACCTACAGAACTTACCAGCTCCAATTCCAGAAGAATATTCAATCCAGTCTCCAGTTGCTACATCTAGAGTAGTTCCAAGAAGATTTAGAGAACTCCGCATGCTCCATAACTTACGAAGAGCACGCAAAGCTGCCGTCTCAAATCTTGTATCACCAGTTAAACGTGATAATGCACCCATTTCAAGGATTAGAGAACCTGATTACATGAAAAACTAATCCATGTAATATTATGATAAGACTTCATTGAAGGCTAGTGAAATCTATTTGATGGCAGCTATCAAAGTTCAAGGAAATAGATAAAGAGGTAAGGTAAGAAAGAAGAAGTAATTTACCGCATCCAGATGTGCTCGTTTCTGTTGTCTCGTCCGCAATTACACCATGCTGTCACATTTTGCATTTAATGTGTCATAAATTCCTCTTCCAAAAATGCTAATGCAACATATGACCCAACTGATACTACCAGAAACAGGTTCTACTTGGTATATAAAAACTAATGTGGCATAACAGTAATGCAATTCATGGACTGAGCAATGGCATGCGACTTTCAAAAATCTTTAAAACTATTCTAAAACAAATTAGGTGCAACAAATTTTTTCCAATAAATCAATAGAATTTTATTCTCATATTTCTGTCACAGAGTGCAGCAATATATTAACAGAGACAAGGGAAAAAGAAGATCAAAATTTGACTGATCAAAATTTGACTGCATATTTGAAGTAATTTCTTATTTCAAATATTAAAAGGATTATGCAGGCAACTGCAACTTAAGTCAATAGCGTAAATGGTCCCACCAAGCTAATAGGCTGAATTCATGTTGAATCCAAAAACTCCAACAGTTCATTAAATGGTTCTCAGCCCCGCAAGGATTTGGATATCAGGATAATTCCTAGCACATTTAAATTAGATGAGTTGATCTAAAGTTGGAACACATATTTCAACCATGGGAGTTTTTATCATCAAATTATAACTTCGATAGCATCACACACAACTGACATCTGGCAGGAACTAAACTGAAGTTGATTTGGACGCCAGGATAATAAAGAACTTTGAGTTGCAGGATAAATAAACACATCTAGAAGTTCATGAACTCAATTAAGAAATTATAAAATTAAGTGACTAAACTAAGAACTTGTCCAAACTCCAGTCCCTGACCTATTAGCAACAGTAAATTCACACAAAGGATTGCTTTTCTTTTTCCGACCAAAGGTTGCATTTTTCGTTTTCCAATAAAAGGTTGCCCTCATTATGCTCATAATTGTAGTTTGTTAAGATGTCAAACTTGATAATTGAAGGGTATATAGTTGTGCTATCATTTCCTTCCTAATAAGACAGCTGTCATGATCTAGAATATCTTGCTAAAATGGCAAACTACAATATTATCTCTTGACCTTCCAGTAAAAGCATAGACTAACTTGTTAACCCGAAGAAGTATCTCTTTGACTGAATATATTTCCATCAAACATTTCCTTGCTTTCTATTTCTGTTGTCCAGGATTACCTCCGAGAGGAAACTATTACCAGCTCTTGCATACATTTTGATCAATATCACTTATCACAAACATAGCAGTAACATTGATGACATGTACCTTTAAGTTGATCCAAGCATAAGGTAATCCGGTTGGGGTATTGAAAGCAGGCAGAAAGCGTCGCCCCAAATCCTCAGCCAGGTCAAGGAGTTGATTCTTATAAATTCCTTGAACCAACCTGTTTGTAGAATCAGTGGCAAGAATATGAGCAGAAACAAGTCCTCCAAGAACTCTTATGTTGCACTACAATTGGTGATCAGGAAAAAAGAAAAATTATTAAGTGAATGAATAAAATGTGACCCAAAATTAAGGTCCTCCTTGATTGAGTGATGGGAAATCTTACTTAAATGTGGTCATTTGAAGCATTTATTGAGAGAAAAAATTGATGATAGACCGTACAAAGAAATGTACGTGACAATGTATATATTACCTCAAATAGATTTATCCTTGCATCGACATCAAATGATAGATTTTCAGATATCCAAATAATAGCCTTCTCAAACTCAGTGTAGTTACCCAAGATTACGAGGCTGGAAAAAATAAAGTAAAAAGATAAATGGTGCAAAAATAAAAATAGTAAAAAATTGGTTCTGAGTTGCAAGAAGAACAACAAATGTAACCCACCTCGACAACGATTCAATTAGCGTAAGAGCGGACCCATTGTACTGCTGTGGCAGATGTTCGAGCTAAAATATGGCAACACGTGTTAAAACCGTTATACCAAGATAATAAGGCCTGTTTTCTTCAATGAGGATTCTTCTAAATTAAGTCATAGTTACCTTCAAATTTCCAAGTTCACTTAGAGAATCTGTGAAGGTTTTGGAGAGAGGTTTCAGCTCATCATGCTGCACAATAAAAATTAGACAACAAAAAGAAAAAAATCTTGAGTTGATTTTATCTGGAGCTTTATTCAATAGTAGAAGATGGAATGCCAAATAAAAATCAGAAATCAGAGCTTTGTCTCACCGGAAAAGCATACATCATGTAGTTATCATACGCATGGTAAAACCTGCCACAGAGCAGAAAATTCCCTTAACCATCTCATTTTTCAACAAGATAAGCTCATTCAAATAATTTCCAAATGTTATCACCCTCTACTCATAATCCAACCCCGAATAAAGCAAGAACAATGTTCCTAGTGCCTTTCCCTCTTGTTAGGGGCAGAGCCAAGTAGGGCCGAAGAAGTTCATAAAAAATTACACTGTTTATGCATAGTAAAAGTTATTTTTGATGTGCATATATATATATATGTTGAATCCCTTCAGCTTCTTGTATGTTTAATGCTTAGTATTTTGAACTACCCTGGTGAAAATCTTGACACATCTTGACACCGCCATTTGCAGGTAAATGCCAATGGAATATATAAACGAGCATAGTTCATGATTACTTTATTAGAATTTATCAAAAGGAGCAATTTCAACGAAATTAAAGTTGATAGCATAATATTTAAGAACAATTTTTTTCAAGTTTTTTGCATATCATCATTTTAAAAAAGAATGAAAGATTAGGCGATTGGGACAAGTTTATCTTACATCTTGCGAACTCTATCGCTCATGCGCTTCCTTTTAGCAGCCAAAAGATTGGTGGAGTGAATGTCAGACAAACAGATGATAAAAATGGTGGGAGAAATTACAAGATATAGCAGAATCCATTTCACAACAGTTGATTGAAACATTTTTTTATTATTATTCTTTTGAGAAAATTAATGGAGGGAAAATTGGACAAGAAGAAGAAGAATTGAGATGAAGCCTGAAGGTGTAGTGGAAATGTTGGATTAGGGATCAAAAGTGACCTGATGTGTCCGAAGTCTATGTCAGCATCGATTCGTTGGAGGATCCAATAATAAGCAGACATATCATCCATTCAGTTTGTTTCCTTTTTTGTCTCATCTTAATACAGTAAAATTTCTACAGACAGTCAAAGTGTCAAACTTATCTGACTCCTATCTATCCGATTATTGTCTTTATTTCAAATTATTTCCTGATTCTCTTTTATATGCTTTTTGAAAAATATTAATTATGACAAGGTTTTTAATTATTTTACCCATTATTGATCTAGGAACAATTATGACATCCCTATAATTGAAGTTTTTATAATCTTCAAAAATAATTATCACTAAAGGTGAAATAGAAAAAATAAAAAAAATGTCATAAACTTTTAAAACGATACAATAATTTTAAATAATTACTTTTGAAAAACACTAAGATAACTTGGAATAGAGAGAGTATTTGTGGCTCACCCAAATGGAAAATCTTATGTTCATGCGATTAAATCTCTAATTTTTTTTGACTAGTGCATATTTTTTAAGATTAATTTGTCTTTTGTGGATTTAAAAAATGTGAACGTCCGACGCACATGTTACATCTTGAATTGTCTGCATTACAGATCATGGAACATCACTTTAAACTATTTGAACTATGACTTGTATGATATGCTTTGTCTGATAATTCTAGTGTTCGGACTTCGTAGTATATTTTCATGTGCACTGTGCACATATAAATATTAACAGTCATTTCTTAAGACTTATGCCTCGTGCCTTATAACTATCGACTCATGATTAGTAGTATATTAGTATATCATATCAAACGTCTCTCCTTTGAAATCACTGGTCAGAAGCATTAATTATGTTTCACAACTGCAACTATGAATAAGATGAGCAGTTGATCTTAAATATGAGACGAGCTGCTTTTCACTAAATCAAAATACTTAATTAAAGTAGGAAGTTGAGGAAGCTAGTGGAGGAAAAAAGCTCCGCTCGTAAATTCAGAGACTTCTTAACTACTCAGAGACAATATAGAGTAAACCTATTATATAACCATAAAAAGTGATACAAGTTAACGTAAAAAATGCATTTATCCATTTGGTGTAAACACAACAAGAACTAAATTAATGTCGATACATGCTTCAGCCACGTAAAAATGTCCAACTTAAGTATTCAAGTATCATGTTTAACTATGGTGCTAACTACTCTTTTTTCTATTAAAGCCAACTCGCATTCTTTTAAAAAGAGACGGAAAAGGAAAGCTAGATAGTGGTAAGATATTATGTCTGAGAGTTTTCTTGAACTTTTGCTTTGATGATGGTCCTGAGCAGTGTAAATATAATTAAGAACAAATTATATCCAAAACAGGAGACATTCAAAAACAAGAAATAGGTAGTATTAGTCGAAATAGCTGTTATATCCTTGTCTGATCAGTGATAGATAAATAAAATAAGTAACTCAATTCGTTTCCAGAGATATTTTAACATCTATGCGTAGATGACAGAAATTTTTCAGCAAAAGAACTTAAACACTCATGACAACAGGCCTCTCCCTCTAGACTCACCACCCTGCAAGTTATTCTGCAATTGTAGTTCACCTTGGTCAGCGTCAACAGTAACGTATAGGGGATGAGTACCGTTCTGATAGTGATATACAGAGCTGAAATTGATTAGTGAACTTCCAGAAACAATGGTAAGAACACAAGGAGAGAGGTTTTGATGACTGAGAGAATAGTAAGGGTAGATAACTCCATTGTTTCTGATTAAAGAATAAATATAGAACATGGAGCTAGCTTTTTTTGCTCCAAGATCCATTTTTTTCTTCTTCAGCCTCTCTTTTCGATGGGCATTCTGGTGACCTCCCAGTGCCCGTGAGTTTGTAAACTTCTTTAAACAGAAGTGGCACTCATATTTGAACTCACCGACAGCTGAGGAGCTCAAGTTTCTGAGGTTTTCATTTGGGTTGGGAAGAACTATGCCAGATGAATTCATACA
The DNA here is from genome assembly GCA_031232105.1 of Capsicum rhomboideum. NCBI lineage: Eukaryota > Viridiplantae > Streptophyta > Magnoliopsida > Solanales > Solanaceae > Capsicum > Capsicum rhomboideum. The sequence continues at coordinate 10,032,219 of CP124716.1, forward strand.
GATGGAATTTTTTTCCAGTAGTCTTTCATCTGCAAATGTTTCAGAGGAGCTTATACTCTCGTTAGTTTCAGATTTTGAACAAATGATATCCTTCGGGCAAGGATTTACCTCAAAGCCAAAAATTCTAAGCTTTTTATCTGGAGTAGTAGTTTTGCAACAGACATTATCTGTTCCATTCCTTCCAGTTGAAAGGAGATTTAAGTTGGTAGATTTTTGGTGCAATGCCTTATCCATTGGAAGGAAAAGTTCCCGGCACGCCAAATGTTTCGGAATGCTACAATTTATAGGAGATGCAAAATATATTATAGCAGAACCACCAAAAGAACATGGCACAGTCATGCATAGCCAACATCATATCCAACTAAATCATTATATAATAAAAAGGTTCACATAAAGCCAGAACAGGAAGCCTAGTGCATTACTGAAATGGGACAGTTTCCACTTAATCTTTAAATTCCAGTACATGTCATTAGTTCATTCTTTCTGTGTGTTTTTTTCTTCTAAGACATGTCATTAGTTAAGCTCGTGAAGGAAATCTGTTCTTCACTCAGAAATATCACCTCTCAAGGTAACTTAGCAGCATAAAAACTTGCACCAGAAGGTAGCAAACTTGATGATCATCATTTCTTATAGGCTCATACAAGATGTGGACCATATCCTCGAAAAAGAAAACAGCACCACAGCTGTAACAGTTCCCATCTGAACTCCCATCCTAATTTAAGATTGAGAATAAATTTTTCTACTGGAATATGGTTATCATTCCTTGTCAAAAGCACATGAAATTACTTTTTGATTACAAAGAAAATAAAATAAATTCAGAAGTGGATAATGAGAGAAGCAAGTCTTTTAATTAAAGGTCCACCAATTAGATCTGAGCATATCAATTTTTTTTTTTTTTTTTTTTTTTTTTTTTGAGAAGGTAACAGTTCTGAGCATATCAAGTTTGAGCATAACAAGTTTGTATCCAGTGCCTAGAAAGATAAATTTATAACTAAAGCAAATCATTGGCATGTATCAGCATTAGCCAGCTAAGGTTCTTTGTTTCCATCTACCCAAGTTGGCTCATTGGACCACATATTTGAAATTTTTTTGCCATTTCAGTTGCATAATGGAATGTGTTGTAATACCACATTGCTATTTGCAGTGGCGGAGCCACCTTGTATCCAGGGGGTTCATCCGAACCCCCTTCGGCAAAAAATTATATTAATTATACATGGTTAAAATTATTTTTTATGTATATATAGTAGACGTTGAACCCCCTTCGATTAGGTCGTGTGTTTACTTTTTTCAATCTTGAACCCCCTACGTGAAATTTCTGGCTCCGCCACTGGCTATTTGGTGCTTATCCCCAATCATCTCAAACCCCATTTCATTCTTCTCACTCAATTTACAAAAAGATTTATCCCTCAATAAGGGGGTGAAAAACACAAGAAAAGCAGAATGACCAGAAAGGAAACAAGTAAGCGTTTAAGCATATACATTACAAATGGCTAGTGAAAATAGATAAGACGTGACCTGTTTTCTCTAAGAAATGATCCAAAGACATGATGTAATTAATTTTGCTTCTCACTCCACTGCTTTTTTGTTTCATCTTTGTGTACAAGACCCAAATGCAGCACCAAAAGTGAAGGGATCATGAAAGAGAACAAATGCAAAAATTTCATGTACAAGAATAGATGCATTGAGTTCAGGGATCATGAAAGAGAACAAATGCAAAAATTTCATGTACACGAATAGATGCATTGAGTTCAGGGATCATGAAAGAGAACAAAAAAGAAAGCAAAGATCTCATGTACATGAATAGATGCAGAGTTCATAATTTGGTTTCATATTGCATTAGAACTTTGGCGCAATAATGGGCAAAGTTTGTCACATTGGTCCTTTTTGGGTTTGTTAGAGCCTTTTCCTGAGCATTCTCTACAGACCTTACCATGGGTATATATGAGACAATTAAGGTCAAACTTTAGTTCATCTGGAATTCGCCGATTCAGATGAATATATGTCTTTTTTACATCAGCTGCAGCAGGTACCCAACGAAGAGTCTTTGCAATCTGAAAAATCTGTAGTAAGTTTTGCATGTTAGCCAAGTATATTTTTTAGAAGGATGTTAGCCAAATACTTTGAACAGGTAATACGTCCTTTAAAGTGAAACTCACATGTGTATCCACCGGAAAATCATCTCTCTGAAGTTGGAACATCAAGACACATGCCACCTGCATCCATTGCATACTGTTAGAATCATAGCAGCTGGTAAATGCCAATTATAATAGTTGCTGGTGATAAGATATTTCGGTTTGCAACACCTCCATTAGCATAAGCGTTATTTCTTTTCATGTAATCTTTCAGATAACCACTTAATTTCTTCCCCATCACTTGTAAGCACAAGCTACATTTTAAAATTATGTAATCTGTCTTTTACTTTGTTTTCTGAACACTCATACCCTAAAAAAAAAAAGTAAGGTGACAACACCCATGTCCTCCATTTCAGAAAAAAAATACATATCTTCCATGCATCAGGCGCATGTGAACTAGAATTGGAAACTAAATCAACACTAGAATTGGAAACTAAATCAACACTAAGTTTTGCCATTGCTCTCAGCTGCTTCAGGTTCTGTTCTCTTCTCTCTCCCTCATGCTCTTCTTCTTTACCCGTGTTCTTCCTAGGCTCTCCTTCTGTTTCCAGTCGTTTGGTCAAATATTTTTTTCCAGGCCAGCTTGTGCGCACCTTGACTATTCCATCAATCATTTAGTCAAATATTCTTCTTCATCATTTCTTTCATCCCTCTATCGTGCTTAATATGCTGCTCTTTGCAACAACATATTAGCAAAAGAAAACTATGTTCAATAAATGCATGCTAAATTTTGGTATGCTTTTAAATTTGGACTTCTAGAACTACTACTAACATTTAGCAGTACATAGATTCTTTCTTAAGATCAGCTAATTCTTGCAACGTGGATTTGCATTTTCATTTCACAGATTAAGAATCATATTCTCTTTCTTATAACGTTTTATTTTCTTTCTTCTTATTTTTCCATCTTAATTGCTACCTTTCTCAAAAAAAAAATGTCCTTTTTCCTTTTTAGTTTCTCACCTACGCATAAAAACCATAAATTTGAGATCCATAACTTAGCGCAATTCCTATCAAGTCCCCACAATTTTGAAATTTCAAGTCTTCGCTTCAGACACAAAACTCAAGTCATGACTGGTTTGGTATACTCATACAGTCTTCACTTCAGACACAAAACTTAAGTCATGTTCAGTTTGATATTACTCATACTGGCACTATGATTATTCAAAGCACTAGGAAGCTCTAAGGCTAATGGAGACTCCATTAGATATTAATTACTCTTTTTCCTTTTATAAGTGCTCCATTAGATCAGATATTACTAACAACGAAAAGATCTACTAAGGGGTCATGACTTCAAATTTCAAGAGCAGAGAGAGATTGTTTAGAACCCATTTCTCATGTCAAACTGAAAGAACTCCTATAAAATTCACCATTTGATGCTTGATCTTGGCTCAAAAGGTGTAAGGGATGGAAGGAAAGAAGAGGTTCGCCAAACTCAACAACAACAACAACAACATACCCAATATATTCCCACCACGTGGGGTCTGGGGAGGGTAAGTGTACGTAGTCCATACCACTACCTCAGATGTGAGATAGAGAGGTTGTTTCCAAAAGGCCCCTGGCTCAAGATGTGAGGTTCGCCAAACTCATGATAGTTTATAGGATTCCCACCCCACACTACCCATGGCACACTCGTCCCTTGCGATATAAAGGTGGGACTTGGATTGTAGTCAAATATAGCAAGAAAAAGAAGTGTGATCGAGAATTCTCTACCACTTATTTACTCTTCTAATCAGAGACAAGGAGAAAGTTATTTTTCCTTGAAGGCACCAAACAATAGCACAACACCCACTCGTCCACCCCTCCCCCTGAAAAAAAATATATACTTTAAAGCATGGTAATCAACCAGACATGCAGTGAAGGGCTAATAACAAAGAGGGACGAAGTCCTCATTTTCTGTTTACCGAGATGCCGCAGACGAGTTATCAGCATGAAGAGAACAATCTGAATATGGTAATTTTTAATTTGAATCCAGGCTTTGTTGTTCAATTAATATGCCAATAGAAACTCGCAACATCTCAAAGAGATAAGAATACCAAAAAATTACTAACACTTATTGATATGTGAAAAGCAGGCATATGAATATCCAAATACCAAACTCAACGTGGACTTAAGCATGGTCCGTGACTCCCCAAACAAAATTTCAAGGATAACTGAAAACAATTTACCGTTTTGGGACCAATTCCTCTGAAACAAGAGAGCTCCCTTTTGATTTCCTCTATAGATAGCTCTCTCAAGTACTCCAAGCACAGATTTCCTTTTTTCTGAAACAATGAACTTAATATTCCCTTGATACAAGAAGTTTTGGTAGGTGCTAAACCTCCACATCGTATGGTATCTTCAACAAGTTTTGCATCAGCAGCTAGAACCTAAGCATTTGAAGATAAAATTGAATGAATAAGTTGGTCGGAACTGCCAAGTTTATCCATTTCATCAGTGCACAACAAATCGATTCTCGAGTAAATCAAGGAAATGCATAGAATTCTTGGTTTTAAACATGGCTTGCGACCAAAATTCTACCCAAAAACTAAACTTGTCGAGAACATCAGAAAAGACATTGAACTTTGATCACAAGCAAATATAAGTCTTGTTCATCACTAACAAGTAAAGCACCACATAGAAAACATAATGATCAGTCAGTATCTATATTTGAGAGGTCACACTTAACAGGTAAAATACTATGAGCCAAAATAACATATACTCTCTTGTCCCAATTTATACGACACACTTTCCTTTTTAGTCAGTCTCGACAATAATGACACATTTCCTTATTTATCAACTGTTTAATCATACCATCAACATCTTACTCATGTTGGATCCCACTTATTTGGCAAAAAATCCACAAAAGGTGTACTTTTCTATTTACAAATTTATTTATTTTAAGGATAGTTTTGAACATTGCAAACCCGTTACCTATTTCTTAAACTCCGTGCATAGACAAACTACATCACATAAATTGAAAACAAGAGAGTAATAAATGTAAAACCCTAAAATAGACGAAAGGCAACTCAAATAGGGTTGAATCAGAGGAAGACTTTCCATTATAAACTTCACAAAATAGCATCTTGAGTTAATTTTAGCCATAATAAAGCAAGCACACATTAAGAAGTTTAATTAAATCAGCTAGCTTACACATTCCCAAGTTGGAAAAGAAGATTTGAGGGAAGCAAAAGCCTTGTGGGAGTTAGCTTCTGTAGTGTTCTGGGACAAAATTGTGCATATGAGACCGTCCAGTACACTCTCTTTACAAGACTGATTGTCACTAATACCATCATCATCTTCATCTCCAATATGATCGAGTGATCTCTGTTTGCGGTACTTGATGAATTCTTTGGGGAACCCGTGAAGGGCCAAAAGATCATCCCGTACGGTACGGCAGTCCTCCGGAGTGGGCCGAGAGAAATCGGGGAATGGCTCATTGTCATTGGAAGGAGCGGCTGTGACATTAGCCTTTTTCGACGATTTGGATGACGGAGATGGACAACATTGGTCGTCGGGTTTTTTTCTCTTTGTGGTTTTTCGCGTCTTTGTCAGGTTGGTCATTTCGACGATAATGAAGCCGTGCTAATGCCCCAGCGCTATAGTAAGGTTTCAACCGCTTAGCCCAAGTGTCAAGTTCGGAAAATGTTCAATAACAAGTCAAACAGGGTTGTTGTTGGTTTTTTCCAACAGTAAAACAGGTAATTAATTCTAATTTCTAATGTAAATTGTTAATTTATTGGTTCCTAAATAAGTGATATTTTTTAGAAAAAATTATACAGCATAGATAAAAAAAGGTGTTTAATTACCTATATTACCTGATGTAGTCAAAAGTTAGTTAAATGAATATTATTTATATAGGCCCGCATATACAAATATGATAGCTTGTATATCGTTTCTTTTATGAGCATTCAATTAATCTCTCTCATCAAATTTGATTGAACATTAAAAAAGTAACATTTTTCTCTGCTTTCTCTCTACTCACATTTGAATTCACAACTAAACTCTTAATGACTTCTATAGATTCAACAATGGACATTGACCTGGGAATACCCCCAAAACCTCCGGATCCACCCCATATTACAATACAAACTATAAATTCTCAATCATACAAATCTTTTCAGTTATTGTTTTAACTCAGTTTCAATTTTAATAATATTGAAAGTGTTTGTGTTTTATGCTTGCCTACTTTTAAATACTATAACTTGATTCAAGTGGTTGGTTTAAAAATGTGTTATGTCACTTGCTTTAACGGCCTAAAAATTAATTCAAATACTTATGTATGATGCATTTTGCTTAATCGTTAGTAATTTGTTTAAAATAAACACATACAAAATTCTTTGATGATACTTATGTATAAACATTGAAAGTTAATCGTTTGTTAATAATAACTTAATACGTTTGAGATGCATATAAATTGCAATCAACTATATATACATACTTCTATTTAATAACACTTCTATAGGGGTGTCAAAGTGAGCCCAAATTAAGTGAACCCACCCAACCCAACCCAATATTTATGGGTTGGGCTCAAGATAATTTACAATTGGGTTCAATCTCAACCCATTAAACCTAAACCCATTTTTAAAAGATCTTCACTTGAGCCCAATTCAATCTTCACTTCAACCTATTTAATAAGGAACATGATTTCCTTAATGAAAGATGAGAAAACAAGTGACATCTAAATTTTTTTTATAAAACTTTTTAAAAAAAAAAAATTCTTATCCCCCCTAACCCACCCCACCCCCCCACCCCAATTTTTTATTTTTATTTTTTTAAAAAGCTTTTTAGAAATATTTTTTCTCACCCCAAACACACACACACCTCGTAACTCACTGAATCCACTTAACCCCTCCCCCCAAAAAAAAAAGACTAATTTTTTTTATTTTTTTAAAAAAAGTTTCATGGATAATATTTTTCCTCTATACCGAACACACTCATAGTATATTTTATTTCATTGGTATAATATTTTGTGACTTTCATTTTCAAATTAAGAACTTTTTTTTTATTTTTTTGAGTTGGAATTCAAATTATAGTTACGAGAGGTAAATATCAATATGTTAATATTCTTAAATTAAGTGGGTCAAATTGGGCGGATCAAGACCCAACCCATTTTTTAGCCCATTTTAGCCCAACCCATTTGAACTCAAAGTAAATTTGGGTTGGGTTCAATTTCTAATTCAACCCATTTTAATATCTTCAATTTCAGCCCAACCAGCCCATTTGACACCCCTACACTTCTATTTATGTATATAAATTACAATCAACTATATATACATACAAGCTAAATACAAATAAGTGCATCTGTATACAAAAATACATTTGAAATGCATGAAAATATTTCATATATAGAATACAATTATATGTATATATATAAATGTACTTCAATTAAAAATATGTATACACAACCATATGTATAATCCAACGTTTGTGTTCCATTTTTAAAAGTATACATACCTATAATGTATATACAATATAATATTTGTATATACAAAATACGTATTAAATCGATTAAATAAAAAATGCATATGTTATACAAAATACTAACAATAATACATATTAAATCAATTGTTCACCGACTCTTTTTGTCTCATTTTTTCTCATTTTTTTGGCTATATTCGCTTTACTGAGCTTTAATGCTCCATTATGGAAATAGATTATTGTGGGAAAGTTGGAGAAAATAATGGGGTTGACTGCCATCTCTTTCTTTTTAAATCTCTTTCTGTTACTGTAATTGAATTTTATTTTATTTTTTATGTTTTTGAATAAATTTTTCATAAATACATGTAGACATTAATTACCTGTCTATAGAATGTAAATATTGAAAGTTAGACTAAAAAATTAATTAAGAGGGGTCTAGGACAGTTATCTGTGAAGTTTTGCCTTTTTTTTTTTTTTTAAGAGGAAAAGACACTACATGACCATAAGGCAATAGTATTTTCACCTAAAATGGCCATTTCAAAGTAACACCGTGGCATGGTGAGTCAGAGATTATATTTTCCCCACATAGCCATTTTCCAACTGGGCTATTTCAGCCCATTTTCAAATAGTTTAGTTCTCTCGTTTTTTTTTGGAGGGGGCGGGGTGGCGGGGGGGCTGGGCTTTCAGCTTTTTTTAAATTGTTCGTTTTGCTTTTTTTTTTTTTTTTTTCACTGCAATTTTTTTGACTAAAAAAATCTACTTTTTTAACAATTAAATATAATTGTACAGAAACTATATAATTATTGTACAAAATATATATCTGTATAAGATATACATATATATAGAAACTATATGGGATGTATATATAAATTGTATAATTATTGTATAAAATATGTATCTAAATAATTATTGCACCTAAAAGTTGTATTTGATGTGTATAGAAACTATATTATTTTGTATAAAATAACGACGTGTATAGAAATTATATCATTGTTGTATAGAATATGTACATGTATAGAATGCGTATAGGAACTAGGAAATGTATAGAAACTGCATCATTATTGTATAAAATATGTATATGCATAGAATGCATATAGGAATAGGAAGTGTATAGAAAATACAGCATTGTTGTATAAAATGTGTGTGTATATATATATATATATCTCATTATTGTATAAAATATGTTTTTTTTATATAACAAATAAAAAAATACTTTTTTGTATTTGATTGATAAAAAAGAGAGTAGCAATTATAATATTACAAAATTATATTTAATTATTTAAAAAAACACTACAAAATTTATTTGTTTTTTTTATATATAAAATATACAAAATAATAGGAGACGAGTTTTTTCTTAAAAAACAAAGGAACCTTAAAAAAAAACAAGAAGTAGCCAAAAAATAAAATAAGAACAAAAAATTAAGGAGCGAAGGAACCAAACCTCTAGCAAAAGTCAAAGATTATAAATGGGCCATTTACTTCGGTTGGATATTTAAATGGCTAAATAATATCTTTGTAAGTATCTTAGGCCATCCGATGTCAATATTTTCATCCAGATGGTCATTTCTACACTTTCCCCATTTCTCAAGGTATTTAAAATTGAAAGAATCTTTAATGTTTTCTTGATTATTTAAAACACTTTTTATTTAGAAATAGAGAGAGTAAAGAAATTGAATGAGAACTTCAATGGTTAGAACTTATAACTATTCATTACTCGGAGCTTCTCTGTACAATATGAAAAAAGGGACTTTATTGAAGCTAAAATATTTCTGTAAAAAGAGAAATAAAAAGTAATATTAATGACAAAACGTAGTGGGCACATACATATTGTTATATGCTTTCTAATGGCTAATTACAGTCTATTAAGTCTATCTAGAATTTTTTTTACTTGAAATCTTATCGTGGATCTTCTTGAAACTTCCAAAGTTTCATCCCTGCACCTTAACTTATATTGTGCTGAAAATTTTGGATCAAAATTATAGTATCTTTTATTTCTATATTATTATACTACTTTTTCCAATTACGTGGTTTGAAAATTGATTTTATAACTCAAGTTAAAGAATTTTACATTATTTCCAAAGTTTTCAAAACTTTTTTTTTTGTGTGTTTACTTAATCCATCGAGATGAAACTTTTAAGTAAGCCTCATTCACTATTAAAATTGTGCTTGCTTCATTTTATTGTTGTGATTAAAGTCTGTTTACTTTCCCTGTTATTTATAAAGAAATTATGCTACCAAAATGGTGACATGCCCAACATTTTAAACTATGTTGAACATTGATTCTGATTTGTTACTTGAACCATTTTGAGAAGGTACCACAAAATAGAACAAAGCAGAGGATCAAATGAACTCCCAATGATTTTCTTCTCCAAGTCTTACCTCTCTATTCCATAAACTTATTCCCCTCGTATACAAAAAGTTGCAACCCACAAGCCAACACATAATTTTAGCATATATCCTTAATCTTTTAGAAAGAAAAAAGAGAGAGGAGTCCATCTTCCTACTCATGTAATTGCTAGTACATAAACTAATAATTATATGGCAGTATATTTTAATATACCAACTTGGTAAAATTCTTCTAAAGGGTGCCCACAATCTTATGCAGCTACAGTGTAACAAACTGCTCATCAATCTGGCAGAACCTTGCTTAAGCAAATAAAGAAACATCAACATCACATATTATGGCAGTTTTGAAGACATAATCTTGATAGTTAAGTCCATAATAGGCGACAAAATATAATGGTCCCAGCAATTTAGCATATTCTATTTTTAACTTTTAAGGTGAGGACTTGGGAAACAAATCTATCATCCAAATCAAAGACCGGTGTTTTACCTGATCCTTTTTTTTTACTTTTCCTATTTGGATTACAGGGACAATTTCGTCCACGGAACAGCAAACGTAAGTGGTGGGCAAACTTTTGTCCCACTAAAATAATAACGATAAGAATCCAACAAAGTATAATTATTAACACCAAAAAAGTTTCATCATAATCCACACAACAGCGTGGTTTGGCAGAAAAGTACAGTCAACTTGGTCATTCTTTATATAGTACTCTACTAACTTAAAATGACATTGTCAAACTCAAACGCCTCTTGAATTCAGCTAACATGGCAACTTGGTCCCAAAGGCCTAACCAAGTCATATTTGATTGCTGCTGTTCAACAAAGTACAAAACTATATACAAATAAAACAAATTTTCAACCAAAATTGCATTATCACTCCTTAAATCCTAATTATATACGCAATAATCAAAATTGTAGTCCAAATTACATTCTTAAGTAACTACAACCCAACCTAGAACAAAGAAAAAGAAAGTTAGGACAAATTCAGCAAATCTAAAGCTAAAAAAGCAAGTTAAAAAAAAATAAAAATTTAACCACCAACATGATAAAGAGTCCCAAACCCCAAATAATTGTTAATTACATTTTTTTTTGTACTCGACCACAATTGCAATAGACCCTTTGTCCGACCCTTTCACGGACTTCAGCTACGTGCTATGCGCAGGCTTTAGTACACCGAGCTGTTTTTTTTTTTGTTTTTTTTGGGTACTCAGACCACAATTCAGAACTCGGCTGAGTCGAGATACTGAGTGGTGCTTCCGACTCAGTACCGAGTCTGACTCACTCGTCCTTCCAGTACTCCTTCCCAGTCTATCTCTTCTTCCTCCTCCTCCTCCTCCTTCACCCTTCTTCGCATGGCTATCAACATCCTCTTCGCCTTCTCACTCGCCCGCTCGCTTCCTCGCTCCACCACCATCTGCAATACTTCAGCTGCCTTCGTCTCTTTCGCCATTCCCTTGAACCTCAAACTCCCCTGACTCAGTGAGTACAAAGCCGCCACACAATTCTCCCGAGTCGACTCATCCAACTCATTCCAATTTCTCAGTATCCCCACCAGTACATCCACTGCATTGGCGTCCAGCAATGCCGCTTTCCCCTCTTGACAAGCCGCCAAATTGCAGATCACCAACACCACTCTACCCGCCATATCTCTAGTTTTGAGCATTCCCAGAAGCGTATTCGCAGCTCCTAGTTTAACGAGCTTAGCTCGGTTACTCTGCACTAATGTCAAATGATAAAGAGCCAATGCCGAATCATGACGAGTTCGCTCAGTCCCTGACCTCAGAGCATGTAAAAGCGGCTGCAACGCGCCCAACACTCCAATGGCTGTCTTGTTATCATCTTCCAGTGCCAAGCTGAATATCGCGCCGGCCGCGTGCTCCTGAGACTCCTCGAAGCCGCCTTTTAAAACATCAATTAACACAGGAGTAATCCCCGCCCGAATGATTTTCACTTTGTTGACTTCCGCCAGCGAGAGATTGACCAATGCAGCAACAGCGTTCGTCTGAACTCCGGCGTACCTCGAGACTAGTAGCGGCTTGAGAGCCGATAAAAGCCGCGGCGTGCACAGAGAAACCCTAGCTACCTCATCATTTCTGGTACTTTTTCTCAGTGAAATTACAGCTTGTTCCTGGTCATAAACGTCCAATTTCTTGAACTGAGCAACGTAATAATCATCTTCCGATGACGTGGAAGCAGACGACGGAACTTCATCGGAGATTATCTCCGACGAAGTCGATTGCGAGGAGGACGAGGAATAGCAAGAGGGACGAGTTTTAAAAGGGAGTAGCGGCGAGTTGTTAGCTATAACAGATTCTTCCGAGCTCGAAGGAGAGTAGAAGTGATAATTATTCCTCGGATTCAGTTCCGTGGTAGCATGAGAGAGTAGCACAGGTGGATTCTCCGCCACCCCCTTCAGCAATTCCCTCTCTGAAACCCGTATACTTGGATCTTCTCTAGATATCGAAGAAGAAGAACTAGGTAGATTCTCCGCCATTGAAGCACGAACAATTGACTCAACAACATAATAATCAGGCGCTTTAGGCTTCTCCGCCCCTGATTTTTCACACCAGCTGAGAATCGTCGTCCTCAAAGCTAAATTCGGTATCACGTTAGTAAAATCAGGGGTTAGCCCGTTTGGAAGTTGGGGTTTAAACCCCAAATCCTTACAGACTTGAACAGAAGTTCGCTCGAACGTCTGCCCAGATGAAACCACAACTGGATCAAACATCAAACACCCATAAATGGGGCAGATGAGTTCTTTTGGTGGGTCATTTTTATCAAACTTGGATGAAGAAGAAGACCTGTAAACAAAGATTTTCCACATGGATTTACTTCGGCCATGTCCACCCGTTTCCCCTTTACCTTTTCTGAAAGGGGAATACATGGTGAATTACAAGTACCTAGGTTTTGCTTGCAAATGGATTTAATAGGTAAGAAAAAGATGGAGATTCATGTGGTTGTATTTTTTTGAAATTCAATTTCACGGAGATCCAGTCAGATAGATAGAGTCAGATTTCAGTAGGACGTGTAATTGAAGATTGACGTTGTGTAAGCAAACTGAATCTCAAGAGGGTTGGTTTGGTATCCTATGTGTTTTGTTTTAGGGCTTGCTTCTTCAGTTATTTACTTAAGTTACCACTTGAGTTGGTCTAACATAGACAGCTCAGTGTACCATTTCATGTCCTTTTTACAGCCATCTTTTTGGTAGTAGTGGAAAAGGATCTAAAATATCCTTTTACCTATTGATAACAGTATAAAAATATTCTTCATTTATTTTTAGGCTTCAAAATATTTTTCACATTTATTTTTGGGCTCTAAAATGACTTTCATATTTATTTTTGGGCTCAAATATCCTTTATTTAATATTCTTAATATTAAATTAAAAATAAAATTTCATTAATGACGTGTCAACTTTTCATTGTTAAATTATAAAGATATACGTATTACATTTAATAGAATAGAACAAAGTAACTTTTTTCAAGAAAAAAATAATATTCTAAAAGATAATTGTCAAGTATTACATAATTTAATATACAAAAAGAAATTATAAAAAAAAGTAAAAATATTTGCAACAATGATTAAGTTTGCTAATTTAGCAATGCATTATAATTATATAATTATTTAAATTAATCAATATTAAAACTCACATGCAATATTTTTTATTAGGGGTGTTCATAATTTGGTTTAGGTCCTTTCTTGGTTAAAACTAAAATCAAATCAATTTAGTTAATTTTTTAATTATTAAAATCAAATATAATTCATATCCATCAATTTGGCTATTATCGGTTTGGTTCGAAATTTTTTATTTTTAAGAAAATAATAATATTTTCCTCTCTTATTTTTTCCCTACAAGTAGAAAAAAAGTATTTCATCATTTTTCAACTTATAATCTGTTATTAACCTATTACTATGGTGTCTATAATTTTCTTGAATTGTGAAGAAAATGTCTTAAAAAAATTTATAAGCTTAATTTAATCAAGTGAATAAAGTTTATAATAAAATAAAATAAATATATAGGTAAATCTCATGTTTTTTTGTTTTTTTTGAATAATAAGTTTGGATTCATGACTTTCTTTTAAAAAATGAGCGGGTAACAATGTGGATCGGGTCAATTAGTTTTTGGGTGGAGTTTTTAAAAAAAATTTAATTAGTTAAATGGGGACCAATGGGAAATTGACACGTCATTAATAATATTTTTTTTTAATTTAATATTAGGGATATTAAATAGGGATAATTTCAAATATGTACAAAAAAGTAAATAATTTACAATAAAAATAGCCAAGTTTTTGTTTACAACAAAAATAGCCATTAGGCCATTTTCTTCCATTTTCTTTTCTTTTTCAGCAGCTTTTTTTTAAAAAAAAATAATCTATTTTCTTTGTGTTTTTTTGTTGCGTTTTTCTTTATTAAAAAAAACTTTTTTCGTTTTTTTTTGAAACTTTTTTCGTACAACTTTTTTTCATGTATCAATATTGTATAAATGGTGTATAAAAATGTATATATGATGTACAAATAGTTATGTAGTGTATATGTAATGTAACGATATTGTATAAATAGTTATGTAGTATATATTTAATGTATCGATATTGTATGAATAATGTATAAAAGTGTATCGATATTGTATTAATGGTGTATAAACATGTATATATGATGTACAAATAGTTATGTAGTGTATATGTAATATATCAATATTGTATAAATGTGTATAAACGTATATCGATATTGTATAAATGTGTATAAACGTATATCGATATTGTATAAATAGTTATTTAATGTATCGACATTGTATAAATGGTGTACAAGCGTGTATTAATATTGTATAAATAGTAAATAGACGTGTATCGATATTGTATAAATAGGTATGTAATATATTGACATTGTATGAATGGTGTATAATCGTGTATCGATATTATATAAACAATCATGTAATGTATCGATATCGATATTTATTTGACTATCATGCGTTCCCACCTTAATAAATAAAAATATAAATAAAAAAATATATATATATATAAATATTCATTTTTTCCGCAAAAGAAGTGAAACAATTAGAAAAGAAAAAAATAATTAAAAAAAAAAAGAGAAACAAAAAAAATTTAAACAACGAAAAAAGTTTTGTTTTTTTTTTTTAAAAAAAAAAAAGCACAGCAAAAAAAATTAAAACGTTTTTTTAAAAAAAATTAGAAAGAAAAAAAAAGAGATTTTATTAGTACTTAACATTAGAAGAGGAAAAAAAGAAAGACAAAATCAGTGGGCTTTAGCTATTGAACAAAATGGACTACAGGCAAAATGGGCTCCAAAAGGTACACTAACTATGGCCCAATGGCCATTTTCAGCTACAATGTGGGCTGAAAGGCTATTTTTTGTAATAAAAAGATAAGTGGGCTATTTTTTATGTAAAAATTTATCTCAATGGCTATTTTGTATAATTTTCCCTATTAAATAAAGGGCATTTTGGAGTCCAAAGGTGGATGTGAAGGGCATTATGGAGCCCAAAAATAGATGTGAAGGGCATTATAGAGCCTAAAGGTGGATGAAGGGTATTTTTGTACTATTTTCAATAGATAAAGGGCGTTTTAGGCCCTTTTCTGTTTTGGTAGCTTTCCACCACGAATACTTGAGTTAATTCCTCGTATTGCCATTGAACTATTGAACATATCCCATCAAAGTCACTTTAGTTTTTTTTATAACAAAAATATAATTGAACTATTACTTTGTGTCATGTATTGTCATGCTAATATTTTAAACTACTTAACTCACTTAATTAAGTTTAATTTTACTGACTAATTCACTAAATTATACAACCCAATTCATAGCAAAAAATGAATCTAATATAAAAGCAATAAAATCCACTAAAATGAAATAGATTTTAAATATGGACTAATTATACATATTGAGATGTTAAAAAAAACATGAGATTTTATAGGATTATTTTTTAAAAAAAAATTAAGTGGGCACTCTCTCCGTTTCATATTATTTATAGACTTTTCTCTTTATATGTCCCACTTATGGAGTCAAAATTTGAAGTTTATGAATTCTGAATTTTAATCTTTTTTTTTAAAAAAATAATGATTTTTATATTTTTAATATTTATACATTCAATAAAATTTTAAAACAGATATAAAATTTGGATCAAATTAAGTTACTGAGCTCAAAGGTTCGTCAAAACTACATTCAGCGAAAAATGACATTACGTATATAAAAATAAAATTATATTTACGTATGTATAGTAAATGTTGAATGTCTTACTTTTTTAGTGCATTTATTTTTATTTTTATATTTTAAATCTTCTTAGTTAATTTTGCTTTTGTCCATTTATTTAGGAACGGAGGGAGTATTAACTAATCTTTTTGTCTCATATATTCCAAGTTATTTGTCAATTTACAAAATTAGTATAAGATTAATTAATTTTTTTATTTGTCCTTATAATTAATTCTTTTTGAAAGTATAAATATTATAAAGTTCCAAAAAAATTCTTACATTGTTAATTTTAGTATTGATTAAGACACAAATAGAGTGTATTAAAAAAATTATAAGGCAAATTAATAAATTATCCTTCTTATTTATAATTTTTTATAGATGCATAGAGAAAACTGGATAAATAATATGAAACGAAGATAGTGCCCTCTTACAAATTTAAAAAATGGTCCTACAAAATCTCATGTTGTTTTATCTTAACAGCTCAACATGTACAATTTATCTTTATTTAAAATCTATT
The DNA here is from genome assembly GCA_031232105.1 of Capsicum rhomboideum. Taxonomy (NCBI): domain Eukaryota; kingdom Viridiplantae; phylum Streptophyta; class Magnoliopsida; order Solanales; family Solanaceae; genus Capsicum; species Capsicum rhomboideum. The sequence goes on from CP124716.1 coordinate 10,048,809, forward strand.
TTATTTTGGTGAATTTCACTGCTTTTATACTAGAATTTGTTATGTATTGGGTGGTATAAGTTAATGAAATTGTCATTAAAATTGAACTTAATTAAGTGATTTTAGTAGCTTAAAATGTTATGATGACAATACAAGAGACAAGATAATAGTTCAATAACATTTTTGTCATAAAAAAAACAAAAGTGACTTTGGTAGGATATTGTAAATAGTTCAATGACAATATGAGGAATTAACTCTGAATACTTTTCTTGTTTCTTTCTAAATGTTTTTGGATCAACATTTAGCACCATTTAAATTTTATGGAAGAAGCGGTTTTCTAGTCTTTTATAATTTTTTTTTAGATTTATTGATTTTTATTTTTACACATAAGAGAAGTTCACTTTTATACATAAGAGATATGAAACCTTTCTCACATTCTACTATATGATGATAATATAAAAAAATACAATTAAATTACTTAAGAAATATGATTTTTTTTCATAGCTGGTTTGGAGTTGGGTCATGTGATAACGACCAAACTACGAAAATAAGAATCTAACTATGAAAACAAGAAGATAATCAATAGATAATGAAGATAGACACGAGAAGGTAGAAGAAATAGGAACTAAAGGATGTTTCAAATCCAAAAAACCCTAATTACATTCACCTAAAAGCACCTAACTCTTACGGTGACCAAGAGGGAATCGTAACGCCCTCGAAACCACACGTTTCTAAGCAAACATTCATCAAAAGCTCACCAAAACTCTCTCAAGAGTAATGTTCATCAATACTCAAAGATAACTAAAGAATAATGACCTAGGGTTTAACTGTTTATAGTCTATTACAAAAGTGACCCAAAGTGGCCTTTGAAACAAATTAAGAAAATAGCCAAATTAACTGGCCTGATGGACTTGACGAACCGCCAAGTGAGCCGTCAGTGGCTTGGTGGTTCGCCACTTGAGCTGTCAAGGCTAGGCAGAACCTCTTCTTCATTGTCTTCTCTTGACGAACCGCCAAGTGAGCCTTCAAGGCCTTGATAGTTTGTCACTTGAACCGTCACAACAAGGCAGTAGCTTCCCTTCACTGTTTGGGCTTGACGAACCACCCAGTGAGCCGTCAAGGCCTTGGTGGTTCTCCAAGTGAACCGTCACTTGAGGCAGATTGGTCTTTGCTTCGTTTTAAGTACCTAGTCCAATCCTTAAGACATGAAACC